>BSBM01000945.1:1187500-2588485 GCA_027924585.1 Larix kaempferi
CATCCATCATCTTCATCATCATCATCATTAACAATGATGATGATGACGAAGATGATGATGATGATGATGATGATGATGATGATGATGATGATGATGACGAAGATGATGGATGATGATGAAGATGATGATGATGACATTGATGATGATGATGACGATGATGATGATGTTGATGATGAAGATGATGGCCAAGATGATGATGATGATGATGAAGAGGATGAGGATGATGATGAGGAATTGGGTGATAATGATGATGATGATGATGGATATGATGATGATGACCAGGATGATGATGATGATGATGAAGATAATGATGATGATGCTGATGATGACGAAGATGATAATGATGATGAGGATGATGATGATGATCATATTCCTCATCATCAGCATCATCATCCATCTTCATCATCATCATCATCATCATCATCATCTTCGTCATCATCACCATTATCAATGATGATGATGAAGAAGATGATGATGACAAAGATGATGATGATGTTGTTGATGATGATGTTGATGATGATGATGACAATGATGATGATGTTGATGATGAAGATGATGAAGATGATGAGGATGAGGATGATGATGAGGAAGTGGGTGACAACGATGATGATGATGATGGAGATGATGATGATGACAAGGATGAGGATGAGGATGATGAGGATGGTGATGATGATGTCGATGATGACGAAGATGATTATGATGATGAGGAGGAGGAGGAGGAGGATCATATTCATCATCATTAACATTATCATTTTGATCTTCGTAATCATCTTCTTCATCATCATCATCAACGATGATGATGACAAAGATGATGATGATGATGACGAAGAAGATGATGATTGATCATGATGACGAAGATGATGATGATGATGATGATGATGATGATGATGATGATGACGATGATGATGAAGATGAAGATGATGGATGATGATGATGTAGATGATGACGATGTTGATGATGAAGATCATGATGAAGATGATGACCAAGATGATGATGATGATTGACGAGCTCTTTTATTCCTTTTTAATTAAATCGAATAGAACGCTGTTAATAAATTATCAACCTAGGGCCACGAAGGCTTATGAGCTACCAAGCAAAATATATGCCAGACACTACAACTTGGATGATCTTAACACAGAGGAAATCAAGGAATTACTAAATTGAATTTAGGATGCAATCTTTTGGTGAATAGACTCCTAAGAAATTGCCAACTACAGAAAGAATCTTGCAATCAAATCCAAGCACTTAACTATCAGCTTCAAGAAATGTTCTGCTATGATATAACATTCTGCTAGGCTACGGAAAGTAATCAACAATTAACAACACTCTGTCATACTACAAAAAGCAATTGATTTCTAAATCTAATTGAACAATTGAGAAATTCCTAAGGAAACAATTCGATAAACCACAGCTGAAATGAAGAAATTGAAGAAACCAATTGAATTCTATAGTCTACCTCTAACCTTACGCACTAACAACAAGGTTCCAATAATAACTTAATTCATCCATTCACCACAGGAGTAATTCTAATTCAACATTCATCATTCATCTATTCCTCTATAAATGCAATAGAAATGATAGTGCAATCCAACCGTATCTCTAATTAAGGAATTCACACTCAACTATGCTCAACACACCAATTCTGAATATTAACAATTAAATCAATCACATTGCATCAAACATTAAATTTATCAACCTGAACAATCATGCATAAAGGAAAGAAATCCTACTTATAACAACACCTATTACAGAAGGGGGCCCTGCCTCCAGCAAGAGGAGATGAACAACCACTCAATCACACGAAATTGATCAACACATTCAAATCAGGTAAATGAGAAGTTCTTTTATCAAAAAGGTCTAATACAATGTTCAATAGATCTTATGCAAATTGTGGCTAACCCTTCTGAAGAGTCCCAATGTTTTTTATACATCAATGCCAATGAGAGAAATATGAGAGATCGTATAGTTACAACATATTTCCAATTAAGGCCTATCTACAGATCTTCAAAGAGATATTTCAGGATCCTGCATCGTGGAAAGTGGAGGCGATCCCCGAGATATCGGAGTGGTCAACTATGAGTCATCATAGACCCAAGGTACTGAATTAAGTACAAAATCTCCAATCCTTGGATCGACTGCATCATCATCTGAACACTGGACAGGTAACCAAAATTATGTAAAGAAATACATCTATCTTGATACCTTAGTGTAATAGCTCAAGGCTAAAATGCATATATTCCAGCTTCCATAATCCTTCATTCTGCAACCTGTAGGTAAACTGATACTGACCCTGAAACACCACTTCTTTAGTAGGAAATAATGGCAGCATAACTCTATCCAATCATAAGCAATTGACAAATAACAAAGAGGACAAGATCAATCCTTACCATGGCCAAAATGTGCAAAATGTAAGCAAGAGAGCCAATGGAAATATAGGATTATGTCAAAAAGAGTCATAAACAAGGTAGAATAAGGGAACAAAAAGGGTCATATGCACAGCCCGTCATCTCCCCCCAACCAAAGGGTTTTCATGTCCCTATGCAAACTATGACTGTGATCCACTAACAAGGGTGCTTGGAGAGTTGCTTAGGCATTCATCACTCTACTTATAGGAAGAGTGGCCACCTTCTGTTATGCTGAAAAAACCTTTCTATCCACCAACAATCTTGAAAAATTCACTGTCTTCTCCATCCACCATAGGGCACCAAAGTATAGGGAAGTGAAATCGGAGCCCAATCCAGTTGGCTCTCTGTGTACTCAGGCAGTCAAAATAGACTTGTATTCTATCTAGGGCTTGCTCAAACATCCTAACAGAGAAGGGATCCTTTCTTTTCAAGTCCAATCTTAGAGCATTAACTCTTCTTCGTAGATAGAGCATCACCTCCAACCTAGGAAAGGGAATCCAACTCCTAAATTCATGAACAACTTTAGATTGAGCAGTCTCCAAGAGAGTAACAAATGACTGATCCTGCATAACCTGGTTTCTGGCCATGAATAGCTTTTCGATTGAGGGGGAACCTCGCACCCAAAGGGCATATTCCCATTCAATGTTTTCTACAGTAGTGGTAGCATTGTTCCATCTCCAATGATTTCTCATAAAGGACATAAACGCTCTCAGTTGTACTTCTCCTACATGAGGGTTTAGGTCCCAATCTTCATAATCTATCATGACTAGGTTATGCATGTATAGTTCACACAGAAAATCCTGTTCTTCATCATTACTCCTGGAAAAGGTAGTAACAAATTGATCCATTGTCTCAATATTATCATTATGTCCCATAGTTACTAGTGACAATCTAAAAGATATAATTTGTTCCTTTAAAAACACAGAATACAAATTTGAAGGGGGTCTTAGATTTCTCATGGAATGAGCCAGGTAGTTCATATATTCTTTTTCAAACTTCAATTTCTCCACCTCTTGAGCAAGCCTTCTCATAGCCATGGCATAATCTTGTCTCTGCAGCTGTTCTATAATTGTCTCCTGTTCTTTCCCTTTTCTCTGATTGCTGGCCAATTTTAATTGTCCTTCCAGGTCTCCTACTGTCGCCTGTAGCTGAGCTATCCTTTCTTCCAGGTATTTGATTCAGACTTCATCTAAAGGGCTCTCTTCATGCAACTCTTGACCCTCTGGTCCTTCTGTTCAAAACCTTCTGGTTCTTCTTCTTCAAAACCCTTCGATCCTTCTGCTTCAGAACCCTCCGATCCTTCTACTTCAGAACCCTCCTTACGCTCCATACTTTTTTCTTGCATGCTACCCTTTGTTCCTTCATCGCCGAGTGTCTCTTTGTAACCTTCCCTTTGTTCGTCTTCCCATGCTATAGCATCCAATAGGGAATCCATCTTATATCTTTCCATTCTCTGAACTTGTTCTTGTAGGACTACCACTTCTTATATTTTCTTATGATAAGAACCTTTCAAATCCCCGTAATCTTTCTTCAACTTAGCATATGCCCTACGGTACTTTCACAATAGGAAATACTGAAATCTCCTTATCCTGCTACCTCGCGTCCCTTTGAACAAAGCTGTCCATCATTTTTCTTTCTTTTGCTGCTCTTCTACATTCTGCAATTCAAATTGATTCTCCTAGTTTTTACTGGTGCTTTCTGACAACATGAATACCTCCCGTTCTTCCTCCAATTCCTTGTTCTGGCCAAGCAATTTTTTCTAGTCTTGTCGCTCTCCCCAAGCCCTCGATATTTTATGGGTATGGGGTCCTTCTATCGAACAAGTTATGGTTTATGCTTGAAGGCTTCTCATTGGAACCGCATGAACTGGTTTTTCCCGTTGGATTTCTGGGTTAATTTCCAATGTTTTCCTCTTCTTCTTCTTTGTCTGCCTAGTGCTTGAGGGTATGCCCACGAATGATTCCCATGTCTGGTTTTGTTTCTGTAGGGCGCCCTCCACCAATAATCTAATCAACCCATGATATGCCAAACTTGTATCTGGATTGTTACTGCCCTTAACCATTTTGCTCATTAAGTCTAAGGATCTCCACAGAAAATACGGCATTTTGATGTATTTCTGGTGCCTTAAATGATTCAGAATGTTAAAATGATAAGCAAACATCAGACTGAACCAACCTTCACATGTGATGAATTTGATTACGCAGAGCACCACCTCACCCCATGGAATTGGTAATGAAGTTCATTTTGTCCCCTTTTCTGTTCCTTGCAACAATTCACCAGGTTTCAAAAATACGTCGATAAGATGTTTTATTGACACCCATCTCTTGAACCATTTTTCACCTATCTGTGGTAATCCAGAGACCCTTGCAATTGTCATCTCATTTGCTGGAATTTTCAATCCTTGAACTTCTGCAACTTCACCATCATAGGTACGCGCAAACTCCATTGCGATCACAACATCCCCCTTCTTCATTTTGTCTAAATACTCCAGCCATCCTGCCTGTTGAAAAATTGTTTTTACCTCTTTGTTTCCATGGACCATATCTGTGCTTTCAGGTTCACTACGGATTGCCCCCTTCATTACGTTTCATTCCTTATTTCTCCCCAAATGCTTACAGTATTTCAAGTTCCTATCAGTTTTCCGGAGAAAAACAATGGACTTGGGTTATACGAAGGTGGGTTATCAATACTGGTCTGGATGAGAGCTCGTAGGTGGTGGGATTATCAGACAATAGCTGGTTTGACAGAATTTTAAAGGCAACCCAATTTCTCCCCCCCAACTAACTCGACACACGACCCCGTGTGGCACTAATTAGCATGATAAATCATGATCCGTCCTTCTGTACCTATCAAAAGAGAATGAAGGATGGTTACGTACCTTCCTTACCTGAGAAGGGATGCGTGGAGTGCAATTTCTGGTTGGTTACAATGATTGTGTGAGATGACGAGAAGAAGAGTAGAAGGTTCTCCACTTCTTGCACTGATGGTTGTAAGGAGCTGCGATCATTCTTCTTTGAGGCTGACGAAATACGATAATGTTCCTAGTAACGAGTCCTTTCAAATGGGATTTGATATGACTTGGGTTAGATACTAAGTGGGATCCGTAATGCTGCAAATCAAGTGCTGAGTGATCCTTTTTCATTTGCTGGCGACGTTTAATGATGATGGTCCCGTACAGGTAAGTGAGATGCCGTCGTGTGGGTGTGACATGGAAGGTGGTCGAGAATGTGACCATTAAAGTGCTGGGGAGATCGAAAAAAGAGCCGGTACCTTATGTGAAATGATTCCGTGGTGTTGCAAAAATCTATGGGAAATGAATGAGGGTTCTGTAATGAAGCGGGAAGGGATTTCGGTAATGGAGCGGAAAAGGTTTTAGTAATGGAGCGGAACAGTTTCTGTAATGGAGTGGAAAGGGGTTCTGCAATGGAGTGGAAAGGGTTTCTACAATGGAGCGGAACATGTTCTGTAATGGAACGAAAATGGGTTATGTAAAGGTGCGGAACATGTTCTGTAATGGAACGGAAAGGGGTTTTGTAATGGTGTGGAAAGGGGTTCTGCAAATGGAGTGGAAAGGGGTTCTACAATGGAGCGGAACATGTTCTGTAATGGTGTAAGTCAAACAGTGGAAAAATTGTGTAACACCATCTGAAAAGTAGTTATTCAAGGGAGCAGGGCCATCCATAGGCAAGTGATATCAAGGGGAAGGATGGGATGGATGGAATAAGAAGAGAAATTATGATAGAATGTCCTTGCAAAGAATAAACAGATAGACTTATTAGAATCACAAATAAATTTCTTTCCTTTTTTTTTTGGCTGCATCCTAGTAGGATTTTCACAGTCCTTTCTTCTTTTTTAAGGACTGCGTCCCTGAAGGATTTTCACAGTCCTATTTTTATTTTATTTTATTTTTATTATTCAGAGGTTGAGCTAGTGATCTAGAAATCATTAGTACACTAGCAGGCAGCAATATTGTAGATGAACGTCTCTCTGGACAATGGTTTCTTATATGGCCTTAGTCTGTGACCATTGGCCATACGAAAAGTTCCCTCACCATCAATGGTTCTGAGTCATACAGTGCCATTATCAAAAATTGTTTCAATCTCATATGGTCCCAACCAGTGAGTGTGAAGTTTTCCTTTGAACTTTTTGAATCTAGAGTTGTAGAGAAGAGCCTAGTCACCCTCTTGAAAATACTTAGTTTTGATGAATTTATGATGCCACTTGGTTTGTTGTTGTTGCACAATGGTTGTACGTTCTATGGAAGTCAGTTGCAATTCATCAAGCTCATTAAGCTGTTGTAGGCGAGTATGTTGGGCCTTTGAAAAATCCATGCCTAATTGAAATGTAGTTCTTAATGTCTTAATCTCAACTTCTATTGGCAGGGTGACTTGCTTGCCATAAACTAATTGATAAGGACTCAAACCTGTTGTGCTTTTCCATGCTGTTCTATAGGCCCATAAGGCTCCAGGAAGCCTATCAGCCAAGTCCCTTTGATGAAGTTGAATAGCCTTTGTAAGCACAGATTCCAGAATTCTGTTTGTACCTTCCACTTTCTCGTTGGCCTGAGGGTGATATGGTGAAGTTACCCTATGTTTGATATGGTACTTTGTTGTGAGGGCTTTGATGAGTTTAGATGTGAATTGCGAGCCTCCATTAGTCACAATTTCCCTTGGAACTCTAAACCTTGTGAAAATATCTGCATATAGAAAATCTGAAACTGCCTGCTCTGTTGCTCTTGGAAGTTCCTTCGCCTCCACCCATTTAGTTACATAATCTATGCATACTAGGATGTATGATTTGTGTTTGGATGGAGGTTTGATAGGGCCAACAAAATCTAATGCCCACTTCTCAAATGGTTCCACCACGAGCTGAGTCTGAAGTGGCATTTCATTGGACTGTAGTGGCTGCCCCATCCTTTGTCAACTATCACAACTTTGGACATATTCCCGAGCATATTTAAATACTGTGGGCCAATAATATCCCAATTGTAAAATTGTGTTGGCTGTTCGTTTATAGGAAAAGTGTCCTCCACATGGACCATCATGACAGGTTCTCAGGATTGGATAGATTTCATCTTCACGAACACACCGACGGATCACCAAGTCTGGTCATGTATAAAACAAATAGCCATCAATCCATGAAAATCTGCTGCTACAATGCATAATCCTTTTATTTTATTTTGATGTCATATGCCCCGGAAGTCTGCCTGCAACCAAATAATTTTCTACATCTGCAAACCAAGGAACATTAGTAGAAATAGAAAACAAGTGTTCATTTGGGAAAGCATCATCCACCGGTTGAGATTCTTCATCAATAGTTATTCTTGAAACAAAATAAACAACCACATTAGTTTTACCAGGCCTATCCATAATTGAAATGTCAAATTCCTATTGTAACAACAACCACCTAGTGACTCTGCATTTGTGATGGATTTATTCATGAGATATTTGATAGTAGAGTGGCCAGTCTGGACAATCACTGGGTATCCTGTAATGTAATGGCAGAATTTATTGATGGCATAAATGACAGCCAGGAATTCTTTTTCGGTCACTGTATAATTAAGTTCGGCAACAGTCAGACTTTTACTAATAAAATATATGGCATAAGGTTTCTGACCTTCCTACTGGCCTAGGATTCCTCCTATGGTGGTATCAGAGGCATCTGTGGAAATCAGGAAAGCAAGGGATCAATTTGGTCCATGTAGGATAGGTGTTGTAGAGGCTTTCTGTTTTAAAGTTTCCCAAGCTATTTGACAATCATTCGTCCATTCAAACTATTTATTTTTTGACATAAGCATAAATAAGGGACTAGAAATCTTTGAAATTTTTTGAACAAATCTTCTATAATAACATGCATATCCAATAAAACTGCCTACCTCTTTTTGTGTGCATGGAACTGATAAATTACTGATCACCTGGATTTTTGCTGGGTCTACTTTGATGCCATCATGAGATATGAGATGACCCAAAACAACACCTTGAGTGAGCATCATTCTGCATTTCTCACTATTGAGACAGAGCTTCACTTCCTTGCATCATGTAAGTACTTTATCCAAATTATTCAAACCTACTGCAAAATATTCACCATGGGATGTAAAATCATCCATAAAAACTTCCATAGTGTCATGAACAAGATCAGAAAAGATACTGAGAACATCCCACTGAAATGTGGCAGGGGCGTTGCATAATCTGAAAGGTAACACGTGGTATGCGAAGGTACCCCATGGGAATGTGAATGTCATTTTATCTTTATCTTCTAGTGCTATCCTAATCTGGTTATACCCACTGAAGCCATCCAAAAAAGAGAAACACTTCTTTCCTGCTAGTGTGTCCAACACTTGATCGATGAAGGGTAACGAAAAATGGTCCTTATGCGTAGCTTTGTTTAATTCCCTATAATCAACACAAATATGCCACTTCCCATTCTTCTTAGGAACTATGACCAGTGGAGACACCCACCTGCCCTTGGAAATTGGATAAATAAAATTTGCAGCCAACAACTTCTCAAGTTCTTCTTTGACCACCTCTCTGAGTGCCGGATTCATCCTGCGTTGGGGTTGCCTGATGGGTCTAGAATCATCCTTAGTATATATATGGTGTGTGCACAGGTCGGAGTGCAAAAATTTCATATCACTATAATCCCAAGCGTATGCAGACTTGTGTTTTCTTAATACCGAGGTAAGCTGGTCTGTTTCCTGCTTTGACAATGTAGAGCTGATCTTCAAAAGCTTGCCAGGTTCAATTTCCACTTCTGTAATTGCAGACTCACCATTGGACGTAGCAATACTATTAGATGCTATAGATGAACTTGCAATGCTGTCAATTTGTTAGGTATCACAAACTAAATGAAACAACTCTACAAAATCTCTCGAAGGACTAGAAGAAATGAATTGACTGAGCAGATCATCCTCAGTTAATTGTTTTGCTGCCAACGATTGTTCAATCATGTACATCTATAGGGTTTCATCTGCCTGCTTAGTTTCTTCTTCATCTAGCCACAAAGAGAGTTCTGGTTGTATTATTGGCTTCGCGGGAGGATACAAAGTGAGTTCCTTAACAACATTACCATGAGATACGCGCATGTTTCCTGATCAGTAGCCAATATAAGCATTCGTTGTGGCCAACCATGGTCGCCCCAAAATTAGGGGATAGCCTCCCAAGTTTGATTTCGTCTGTAGAACCATAAAATCCACCGGCTATTCCCATGAGTCGACTGAAATAAAAAGATCTTCTATAATGCCCTCTGGTTTTACAGGAGATTGGTTAGCAAATTGTAAAATAGTAGAAGTTTGCCGGAGGCTTGTAATGCCCAATCTGTCCATTGTTCGTTTAGTCATGACATTAATAGCTGCTCCCAGATCTATCAGTGTATTAGAGAGAGAAATGCCATTGATTTGCACTCTGACAACGGGATTACCCAGGTCGAATACTTAGCAGTAAGAGTGTTACCCATCATTAATTCAGCCAAATATCCTTCCACGTGGACTATTGGGGGGTCTTTTCTCTTTCTGCCTGGTTTTTTCAAACATAACTCTCTGACAACTTTGGAGTAAATGGGAATATCTTTGATAGCTTGAAATAGTGTAATTTTTACGCAGACATTTCATAATTCTCCAAGGAGATCAAATTTTGACTTAGGCATCATTTTATCTATGGTTAAGCACTCAAGATATGGTGGAGGTTGCTTTTGTTCAGTTTGGGGTGATTTCCTGGGTGGGATGGGTGGGAAATTATCTTCGAATTGCACTGGTATCTCTTCAGATGGGATTGGTAAGATTTCTGGTGTCTCTTCCTCTTCCTCCTCTGTAATTACAGGAGAGGTGGTTTTATTAATTTGTTTGTCAGAGCGTAATTGAATGTCATGGAAGTCCACCGTGGAGATGGAATAGGCTGGATAATTAGGTATTTCAGCAGCCATTACAGGTTGTCCAACCTTATTATTAGGGTTAGGAGCGGGTTGTGCAGGAAGGAGTGGTTTTGGAGGTGGATTGTTCAATGGCAAGGTTAACTGAGGCTGTAGAAGAGGCTACATTAATGGTTGTACTGGTGCAAACGGAAATTGAGGATTCTGTACTTGAGGAGCTAGATGTTGAATTTGTTGTTAGTTCCCGTAATTCGAATTCCTTCAGTTTGATTGCCAAGTGTTATTTTGGTGGTAGGAAGGTGCCCAAGTCTGTTGAGTGGAGGGTGGGTACCAAGGCTGAGAGTTTTGTTGGACTTGTGGAGCTTTTGGAATTTGTGATTGATGTAATTGAGCATTATTCAAATAAGGATTACATGATTGCATGGGATCTAGTACTATACCTGAAGGTCGAGGTTTCCATGGATGCTTTTGAGATATAAAACAAATCGGTTCTGCATCCATCCCTGCTTCTTCATATATAGCCTTGAGTCCTGGTAGCGAAGGGCATTATTTCGTAGGGTGTTCCAGATCACATAGAAGGCAGATTTCCACTCTGTCTAATGGGCAGTTCTTGAGAGGGTGTCTCTTTTTGTATTTAGGACAAAAGACAGCCAAAGCTTGATCTTCCTCCTCTTGCCTTTTCTTTGCTTGAAGTGCATCTAACTGAGAACTCAGGGAGCTGAGTATGCCAGTATTGAAACCCTCCAAGAGGTTTCCAATCTCCATCCTTGAAATTCCTTCTCTTGAGGTCTTGGTGGTCCTATTTACTATGTCCCTAATTCCTTTTCCCGATCTGGAGGCATTCCTCAAATACCTTCTGCAGAGGTCGCATATTTCCACATATTTTAGTAGGGATACATCCCTTGCACCCATCAAATTCAGCATATTAATGAAATCATCTATGATCCCTCGTAGGAGCAGAATTTTCAGTGTATCATCATTTAACCCATTTTATCTCAATCTTTGCAAATTATATTGGAGTCTCTCCACATAGTCTTCTAGGTTCTTGTCCTCCTGCTGGGTCATTTTAAAAATTGCTTCCTCCCGATCCTTGTCCTTGCAATATTCTTGATATTTATCTAGGAAGACTTTCTTCATTTGATCCCAAGTCGTTATACTGTCCCCTTCTATCCCCAAGAACCACCTCAGAGCCTGGCTTTTCAATGTGGCTGGGAAAAGTTTGAGCTTCTGGTGATCCGTAACATAATCATAGCTTCTGCAGAGGACATCGAATTCAAATAGGAACGTATCCGGGTCTTCATTTTCCATACCATGAAAATTAGGGAATTCCAAATGTGGAATATTCTTCATCTGGTTTGTAAGTGTATATGTAATGTCCCTTGTTATGAATTTTATTAAAATGGCAATTTTTCACTTTTTTCCCTAGTTAGACCTTTGACTAGTTTTGACATCTAGGTCCCCGAATTGCTCCAATTGCTCCCAAATATTCTGAGAAGGTATATGGATTATGTTAGAACATAAATATGTGTTTCAGGGATTCCTTTGGACCTTTAAAATACTTCTGCAAATCCTCTTTCAATTCTAACCAATGTAGGGAACTTTATTAGTAATTTCCCTTTGACTAGTATTGGTCTCTAGGTCTCAAATTGACTCCAAATGCCTTCAAATATTCAAGGAAGGTGTATTAATGATATTAGGACTTGAATATTATGTTCATGGATTAGATATGACCACCAAAAGACCTCTTCAAACTCTCTTAATATTCCGGACCAAGTATGCAATTTTACTAGTATTTTGGGGTTCAAATCCCCTTGGGGTAAGTATTGAAAATGGCTTCCCAAATGACTCCAAACCCACTCAAATTTATGAAAATAGGTAGGGAATGTATTAATTAAGTTACTAATATCTCATGTGCACAATTAATTTATTATTATATCTGTTCCAAACCTCTCCCATTCAGTTGCAAAAATCACCCATTCGACCCTTGGGGAAATGGCACTATTTCATCTCCCAATGCAATTAAACTGAGTAAAAATACTTCAAATGCTCAAGTACAGTACATGAAACTTGTAAAATACATCAATGGAAGTCCATTAATCACAAATTTATTATATAATCACCCATTCATTCGAAATCATCAACATTACATTGGTTCACAACAAGGTAGTGGGGAAATGACACCGTTCTTTCATTAAAAATGAGATTTATACATTTCTACTTGGATTTTCAACCTGAAAATTTTTGGAGATGAATAAAAGAGTATTTAATTCATATTACAAAATAAATGGGGCATTATAAGCTCCCCCAATGAGTACAATAGCTCACCAAAAATGCCCTCCCTCAAGGATCAAGAATATGCGATCAAAACTGAAAATGGTTGAAGGAGTGAGCTGCAATAGAAGAAACCATGAGCTTCCCTGTAGCTTACACCTACAAATAAAGAGTCCATTAAAGCTCCAAATGAAAGGTATGAATGGCCTTTCCAATTACCAACTTGGATGGGAATCTTTCACCCTAAAAATTGGCTAAGGCAAGAAACTAGTCATCCACTAGCTCTCCCTCTTCACAAATGCAATTGTAAATTCTACAAATGATCAAAAGATGGTTTCATTCTTTTTTCTTGACATTTATAAAGTTCCAATGTCCTCCATGGGTCGAATTGCTTCCAAGAGACTCATGCCAACTCAAGTTGGGAAGAGATTCCAAATAATGCCACTTGTACAACCATTACTAATCTCCCACTTCCACCAAATCACATGTGGAAGCATATTAGCTTCCCTAACACCCTTGAGCATGCTCTTGGAGTCTATTTTTAGCCCTGACATGTCATATATGTCTTATGTCAGCCTTCAGGTCTGGTTTGTGTCATAGGTGTCATAGCATCTTCATCATTGTTGTCATAGAGCTAGGGAATCTAGCCCAAGTGTCTCACTAGCTCCAAATTGCCTCTTTCTCTTCCATGGGAGTTACTTTTACTCTATATTTCAACCTCATTGACTCATTCCAAGTATTATTGACCTTATAACTCATCCCAAGAACATTAGGCTTCCCATGGATTTGAAATTGCAAGAAGAGGATGCCATGTGGCACATAAATTCTAGCTTGTGTGGGTCCCACTTCCTCCATGCGTCTTCATGATCAAATGCCACTTTTATTTTCACTTGTATATACTTATTTATATCTTTTATTTATTATTTATGCCATCCTAATGTTCCAACATAATTTATTATCCCCATTATTCCAAATCCCAAAGCTTCCACCCCAAACCTAGGAAACTAGTAATTTTCCTCCCTGGCAATTATTTGACCTTTAGCATCAATTTGACAAACTTTAATGAATAGGGCCAATTTTCTTAGGCCATTGTGACCCAATGCCAAATTTTGGACATGACAAATCCTCCCTTCACAATATTTCTTGTCTTCAAGAAATTTCAAACATGGGTGTTGAAGAACCTGCTTTCTGTATAATTCTTTGAAGTTGGCATTGAATTTTCCAACCTTGAGTCTTTGAGTTTCCATGAAGATTTTAGAGAGGAACCACCATGCTTGCTGCTGCACTACTCTAATAAAAATCACTTTATTAAGTGGGAAATCCATCTCCCATACTGCTTGTTTCCCCAAAAAATTTGAAACCAATGAGATAAAAATTATTCCAGGGTCCCATTGCTTGTATTGCACCTCAATAATTAAGAGAGCTCTCCAACCCACACCATTAGATAAGAGGATTCCTTGATCCCATTTTCTTGTATGCATTCTTCCAAACATCACGAGTACAAAATATATCTTATCAAAGTACATAACAACATAATGAAAATGTACATCAAGGATATGCTTCATCAAAGAGTCATGAAAGTGCTTATACCTCCAAGCAAGTAGACCACCATTTTCCAAGTGCATACAAGCTTCAAGTGACCAATCAAATCTGCTCCAATAAAATAGGTGAGGATCCCATGTCCTATAATGCTACTCCAAAAGGATGTGATACGCATCAAAATATTCAGCCATGTATTCTTTCATCCAAGAAGTGAATGAAGAATCTCCACTAAAATTTGAACCAAATAATGAGCAGAAAAAACAAGGAGATTTCAAACGACTCAAAGAAGTCTCACCCATACATCTCTGAATGTGAGAATCATAAAGATATAACAAAGTATGTGTCTTCCAACAAAAATGTTCTCCAATCATAAATCTATTCACCCAAGTGTTGGATGAAGTTCCTCCAACATCAAATGAATCAAGTGTTGAGCAAGAAAAACCATGAGTCTTCAAGTGACTCAAATGCATATCATAGGTGCATCCATGTAGATGTGCATCATCATAAAGTAACAAAGGATGTTGCTGCAAATGTGAATAAGAATGTGCTCAAACCATATCATCATAAAAGGTAAATCTATGAGTTCCATACTCCTCATGTGGCACCATAAAAAAGAACCCTTTCACCCATTCTTCATTGAGACTAATGCTGCAAAACATGGAATTGTAGGATGTAGGAGAATGAACTAACTCACCCAAATGATAAAAAGGTGCAGAAGTTTCATCATGGGAAGGATCCATATGGGTAGTATCATGCAGCTCCTTCAAACGTGTGAAACCTTTGTCACAGATTGGTTCTAATGTGGAGGAATCATACTCTTCTTTAAAAATTGCATAACCTTCATCAAGAGACAATTCAAGTTCCTCTTCCACCACATCAAGTGTCTGGATCTATTCAAGTTCATCTTCAAACACATGAAGAACATTCAAATTTCCACATTTCTCATGATCCACCATGTCATGAGAATCCTCCAAACAATCTACCCTTTGATAATCTGAAACATAGGAGGAAAAACAAGTATCTTGCAACTTTTCAAGAAGTTGCTCATTTTGAATTGTGAGCTTATGTTTATCCTCATTATTCTTCAAGTATGCATCATGTAACAATTCATTAAGCTCAAACAAATGGTTTCGATCAAAAATCAAAGACATGAAATTACCTTTGATGTGGCACATTGCTCTTTGAATCTTCTTTGTGTCTTCAAGGAAGGATGTTTCCTCCAATGAAGTAGCTCTCCAACAAGAATTTGACACCAATGCTTGAGTGTCATGGAGAATGATGAGGGAATCTTGGATCTTCTTTTCATTCATCTTTAAGGATCCTTGAATAAAATGAGGCTCTTGCAAATTAACCTCCTCATCTTCTTCATTTTTGCTTGGACCAACTTCATGAAGCTCAAGTGGTGATGGGGAAGTTGATCTTGGTTTTTCTTCAAATGCTACAAGGTATTGATTATCATGATTAATGGAACTTGGGATTGTAGCAACACTTTTAAAAGTGATCTCTATGTCACCAACATAGAGGTGTGAGCACCCATCAGTAGGTACTCCTTCATAGTTTAAGCATCCATCAGTAGATGCTCTTTGGTTCATGTCTCAGCTAGAAGGTGTCTCGAAATGATCTTCCATATTCTCAATAGAATTTTCTTCATGCTCTTGTGATGTCTCTTCCTTTTGCTCCATCAAGCAAGTTGATACATTTTTCCCCTTTTTTTCCTTAGGATCAATATCTTTGCAATCTCTTTTTGAAGAATTCCCAAAAGCTCTCCTCAAGTAGGACATCATTTCCTGCACACATATATGATATTCTCTCTAAGGTTCTTTACAAGAAGGGCATAAACCTTTCTTTACTAACTCCACATATTCATTTTTGGGCCTATTTTCAAGATTATGTTCAGCAAAGTACTCAAAAGACATGACATTTTGTGTATTTTTGCTCAAAGCAAGATATTCTTGATATTTTTGATATTGTTGGGGCAAAGTGTTATATGTTGCTTTCCATCTTTGGAACTCATTCATAGGATTATCCTTGGTTGGTGTGACACATTCATATTCATTAGATTAAAATTCATAATAATAATCTTCATTTCTCTTGAAATTGTAAGAATTTTTGCATGATGGCACCTCTTCCTCGTACCATTCACATTCTGCTTCATATTGCTCATAAGCATCTGCATATTCCTCATAAGAATTGTACTCATAGGATTCATCATAATAGTAAGACATGGTTTCCAATTATTCTTGAATGTATGTACCTAATACACAGGTGCAAGGACCATGCTCTGATACCACTGTAATGTCCCTTGTTAGGAATTTTATTAAAATGACAATTTTTCACTTTTTTCCCTAGTTAGACTTTTGACTAGTTTTGAGATCTAGGTCCCCAAATTGCTCCAATTGCTCCCAAATATTCTGAGAAGGCATATGGATGATGTTAGAACATAAATATGTGTTTTAGGGATGCTTTTGTACCTTTAAAATACTTCTGCAAATTCTCTTTCAATTCTGACCAATGTAGGGAACTTTACTAGTAATTTCCCTTCGACTAGTATTGGTCTCTAGGTCTCAAATTGACTTCAAATGCCTTCAAATATTCAAGGAAGGTGTATGAATACTATTAGGAATTGAATATTATGTTCATGTATTAGATATTACCACCAAAATACCTCTTAAAACTCTCTTAATATTCTAGACCAAGTATGCAATTTTACTAGTAATTTGTGGTTCAAATCCCCCAGGGGTAAGTACTGAAAATGGCTTCCCAAATGACTCCAAACCCACTCAAATTTATAAAAAGAGGTAGGTAATGTATTAATTATGTTAGTAAGGTCTCATGTGAACCTTTAATTTATTATTATATATGTTCCAACCCTCTCCCATTCAACTGCAAAATTCACCCATTCGATCCTTGGGGAAATGACACTATTTCTTCTCCGAATGCAATTAAACTGAGTAAAAATACTTAAAATGCTCAAGTACAGTACATGAATATTGTAAAATACATCCATTGCAATCCATTAATCACAAATGTATCAAATAATCACCCATGCATTCAAAATCATCAACATTACATTGGTTCACAACAAGGTAGTGGGGAAATGGCACTGTTCTTTCATTAAAAATGATATTTATACATTTTTAATTGGAATTTCGACCTAAAACTTTCTGGAGATGAATAACAGAGTATTTAATTCAGATTACAAAATAAATGGGGCATTAGAAGCTCCCCCAAAGAGTACAATAGCTCGCCAAAAACACCCTCCCTCAAGGATAAAGAATATGCCATCAAAACTGGAAATGGTTGAAGGAGTGAGCTGAAATAGAAGAAACCATGAGCTTCCTTGTAGCTTACAACTGCAAATAAAGACTCCATTAAAGCTCCAAATGAAATTTCTGAATGGCCTTTGCAATTACCAACTTGGATGGGAATCTTTCACCCTCGAAATTGGCTAAGGCAAGAAACTAGTCATCCACTTGCTCTCCCTCTTCACAAATGCAATTGAAAATTCTACAAATAAACAAAAGATGGTTTCCTTCTTTTTTCTTGACATTTATAATGTTCTAATTTCCTACATGGGTCGAATTCCTTCCAAGAGACTCATGCCAACTCAAGTTGGGAAGAGATTCCAAAGAACGCCACTTGTACAACCATTCCTAGTCTTCCACTTCCACCAAATCACATGTGGAAGCATCTTAGCTTCCCTAACACCCTTGAGAGCCCTCTTGGAGTCTAGTTTTAGCCTTGACATGTCATATATGTCATATGTTATCCTTCAGGTTTTCTTTGTGTCATAGGTGTCATAGCATCTTCATCATTGTTGTCATAGAGCTAGGGAATCTAGCCAAGTGTCTCACTAGCTCCAAATTGCCTCTTCCTCTTCCATGGGAGTTATTATTCCTCTATATTTCAACCTCATTGAATCATTCCAAGTATTATTGACCTTATAACTCATCCCAAGAACATTAGGCTTCCCATGGATTCGAAATTGCAAGAAGAGGATGCCATGTTGTACATAAATTCTAGCTTGTGTGGGTCCCACTTCCTCCATGTGTCTTCATGATCAAATGCCACTTTGATTTTCACTCGTATATATTTATTTATATTCTTTATTAAATATTTATGACATCCTAATGTTCTAACATCATTTATTATCCCCATTATTCCAAATCCCAAAGCTTCCACCCTAAACCTAGGAAACTAGTAATTTTCCTCCTTGGCAATTATTTGACCTTTAGCGTCAATTTGACACACTCTAATGAATAGGGCCAATTTGCTTAAGCCATTGTGACCCAATTCCGAATTTGGGACATGAAAGTAGATCCGGGATTTCGGATTGGAAATTCAAAAGTGACCGTTCCAGTACTGGATTCTCTATTTGTATTTCCTCAGTTCGTATCCTCCACACGGGGAATATGTTCTCCGTCGCCATCCATATTTACTATAAAATCTTCAAATGCAGCTGATCCTGCTGAAAACGGAGATTCAACAAACAATTGTTCCTCACCTCCTTGATTTTTAACACTGAGTTGCTCGGGAAACCCTTCTTTTTGAACAAATTCTGTCACTGATAGATTCTCATCAGCATGCGTTGGTACGACCATTCCGTCGATGTGCATGGTAGAATGATCAGGCCTTTCAGTCTCTTGCTTAGAAATGCTAATAGAAGGTGACCTACCTTGAACATGTCCTCCTCTTATTGTGCTTCCTGCATGGTTAGTACCTGGGGGGGTATCATATGCGTATACAAGTCTACCTGTACTATCTCTTACTCTACGCATGAATACTTTGCATGTTCCAAGATCACAAGGACTTGCGGCTAGCAATATTCTAATGAATTTGTCTATCCATCTTACTTGTCCCTCCTCTGAAATCACACCAGACTATTTTACAAAAAAATATATGTGACACACAATCCACTCAAAGAAATAAAGAAAAATAGCAGTTAGAAAAAAATAATCAATCAAAACTACAATGTCCTTGGTAGCTCCCCGACAACGATGCCAAAATGACGAGCTCTTTTATTCCTTTTTAATTAAATCGAATAGAAATATGTTCATAAATTATCAACCCAGTGCCACGAAGGCTTATGAGCTACCAAGCAAAATATATGCCAAACACTGCAACTTGGATAGTCTTAACACAGAGGAAATCATGGAATTATTGAATTGAATTTAGGATGCAATCTTTTGGTGAATAGACTCCTAAGAAATTGCCAGCTACAGAAAGAATCTTGCAATCAAATCCAAGCGCTTAACTATCAGCTTCAAGAAATGTTCTGCTATGATATAACATTCTGCTAGGCTACGGAAAGTAATCAACAATCAACAACACTCTGTCATACTACATAAAGCAATTGATTTCTAAATCTAATTGAACAATTGAGAAATTCCTAGGGAAACAATTCGATAAACCACAGCTGAAATGAAGAAATTGAAGAAACCAATTGAATTCTATAGTCTACCTCTAACCTTACGCACTAACAACAAGGTTCCAATAATAACTTAATGCATCCATTCATCGCAGCAATAATTCTAATTCAACATTCATCATTCATCTATTCCTCTATAAATGCGATAGAAATGACAATGCAATCCAACCGTATCTCTAATTAAGGAATTCACACTCAACTACGCTCAACACACCAATTCTGAATATTAACAATTAAATCAATCACACTGCATCAAACATTAAATTTATCAACCTGAACAATCATGCATAAAGTGTGAAATTTTCAATTACTAGGAACTAGATTCATAAAAAAATTTCACCATGGAATATTTTAGACAATGAGAGAAGAAGAATAGAGAGAATAAATTATGGAAAACACTCTGTACCTTATTCATTGATATGATAACAATATATAATACATCCTCCATGGAGAAAATCGAATTGCTTTGAAGCAATATGGAAAGAGCAAAAAGAAAGGCTTAGAAAAGACAAAAAAAACCCCTAGGTGGAAAAAGCAGTTTCCAAAACTGTGCTAGAGGCTCATGAATTTGGAAAGTATGGTATGGAAGCTCATGAGTGAGGTAAATGGAATGTAATGATGGATTTAGAAGGTTATATATGATGTCCAGGTCGAATTGTTCAAGTGGCAAAAGATTCCAAGTAAACTAGCTTTATCTTTTCCACTAGAAAGCAGAAAAAACAGGACAAAGCTAACTAAAACTGGATAGTGTCTTTCTAATTCAGGAATGGAATAAAATCACATAGAATCCAAGGAAACCTTATCCAAAATCTATCCAAATTTGTTTTTGTGAATGAGGATAGCATGTGGTCCACTAAAAGACAAAACTGGCCTATTCTACCTATGCAAAACTCAGAAAATTAATCATAAATGATTAATTAATTTTATCATAAGTCTAGAATGACATAGTGGGTTTTTTAAATGTTCCAACAACCCCCCTTAAGCCTGAATTTATGTGATGGGAATTAGAAAAATATCAAAAATATAGGATCCAAGCAACAAGGCTTATGGTCACCCCAATACAAAAATAACTAGTCCATGTAAACCAAGGAAACAGGGAAAACCTCATGGGAACAAAACCCTCCCTCAAAAATGGACATGCTTGATGTCTTCATATTGCCATGTTGCTCATTTGAATGAGATGAATGGGCTGCTTCCAAATAACTGACTTGATGAAGAGATTGTGGATGTCATGATCATGCATCAGTGCATCGATGTTGTGTAGGAAAGAACCATGTGTTGAATCTCTATGAGGTTCATATTCTGATGATGGAGGAGCATCAAATGATTTTTTCTTGCTACTGTAACATACATAATCAAATTCAAAAACATAATCAATGATGGAAAGAATATCTATGCATACTCCTTCCTAAGGAGAAATAATGAACTCAACAGGATCAATTTCTTTTGTACCTGCAATGTGGTGTACTAGTTCTTGTACTTTCTTCTCAAACTGATGTAGAACCTTTCTGATATTTAAAATGAGATCATGCAGCTCTGAAATATTAGAATGTAAGTCATATGGAGCAGAAACCAGTAAAGATGAGGAGTCTCCATGATCGAACATAATTTCAGTAGAAAAAATTTGAGAAACTAGATCACCTGAACAGCTGAGCAAGCCTGGAGAGTGTGAGGACTTGACTTTTGAACCATGAGTGATGGGGTCATGTCTATATGTGTGGAATATCATTCCAAATAATTCCAAAAAAATGGCTGTCCAACCAATGAAAGATATGCAAGACAAAAGTGCAACAGAGGCAAGTGACACAGTGTAGGAAAACATAGAATTGTGTAGTTTCTTAACTGGAGAACTTGGGGTTTGTAGGGTCTTTTGTGCATCCAAAGGTTGGGAATATGATGTGGGATATGTAATGACCTACATATCAGACTGTAAATCATCTTCTAAATCAGAATCTAAAATATTTGAATCATGGTGGAAAGACCTTTCAGAAGACAAGTCAGAAGTTAGTAAAAAATGACTAGTTTTGAGAGTAGACTTGGATGAACTAACTGAAGATTGTTCCAAGGAAGAGGTGGAGGTTTATGATTCTGATATATCAGAATGTGAATCAATACCAGAGACATTAGAATTATATTTCACTCTAGCACTCAAAGCATAAACATTATTACCTTTGGGAGAGGCTTGGAGATAGAGTTCTTTTTCTACAGCAACCTTGCCTTGTTCTTTCTTTGCAAAGTCAGGAACATCTATGTTATGCTCTTCAAGCATCTTGGCCATGATGTTCAATTTCTTCTTGAAGCAAGATTTCTCAGGATGAGTGCCTTTGCAGAAATAAGAACACTTGGGCTTCTCCTTCTTCATCTTCTTGGATTTGGAATCTCCATCAGAATCCTCTTCATCTGACAATGTCTTTTGTTTGGATTTGTCATTCTTCTTTACTCCATGAGCAACAAGTGCAAAGTATTTGGAGGGTGATTGATCCCTCATTTGGACCAGCTTGTCCTTTTCTTGAGTGACCGAATCAATGAATGCATCCAAGGTTGGCATCTTCCACTTTGGAACTGCAAGTCTTGTAGAATGAAAAGTAGACACAAATACTGAGTATTCAGAACTCAGTTTTGACAGAATGGTAAGGATTAATTGCTCATCCTTCTTCTCTATGCCACATTGCTTGAGTTGAAGCACTAGGTTCTTGAATTTTGAGATGAACTCCTCCATAGAATCAAAATTACTTGGACTAAGAGAGATCAGCTCAATCTCCAACAAATGACCTCTGAGCTCGTCTTGTTTTCCAAAGAGAGACTTTAGCTTTGTCCACACTTCATTTGGAGTGGATAGAGAATAAATATGGAATAGAATATTTGGAGATATAGAGAGACAAAGTAACCCATAATCTTCATCAAGCCTATTGAACCATTTGGATTTTAATGCAACACTTGGCTCATTTTCAAGCCCCATAGTGACTCTATACAATCCTTTTCTCCGAAGCTAGATGATCATATGTGCCTTCCAGTCAAAGAAATTGAAGGGAGTGAGAGTCACAACTTTGGCTTGATTTTGCTCCATACTGATGCGCTCCTGATGATGGAAATACCTGCAAAAAAAACTCTTGGAAATTGCTTTGAATCAAGCTAGCTTTGATACCAAGTGAAATTTTCAATTACTAGGAACTAGATTCATAAGACAATTTCACCATGGAATATTTTAGACAATGAGAGAAGAATAATAGAGAGAATAAATTATGGAAAACACTCTGTATCTTATTCATTGATATGATAACAATATATAATACATCCTCCATGGAGAAAATCGAATTGCTTTGAAGCAATATGGAAAGAGCAAAAAGAAAGGATTAGAAAAGACAAAAAAAAACCCCAGGTGGCAAAAGTAGTTTCCAAAACTATGCTAGAGGCTCACAAATTTGGAAAGTATGGTATGGAAGCTCATGAGTGAGGTAAATGGGATGTAATTATGGCTATATAAGGTTAGATATGATGTGTAGGTCGAATTGGTCAAGTGGCAAAAGATTCCAAGTAAACTAGCTTTATCTTTTCCATTAGAAAGCAAAAAAAACAGGACAAAGCTAACTAAAACTGGATAGTGTCTTTCTAATTCAGGAATGGAATAAAATCAGATAGAATCCAAGGAAATCTTATCCAGAATCTATCCAAATTCATTTTTGTGAATGAGGATAGCATGTGGTCCACTAAATGACAAAACTGGCCTATTCTACCTAGTCAAAACTCAGAAAATTAATCATAATGATTAATTAATTTTATCCTAAGTCTAGAATGACATAGTGGGTTTTTTAAATGTTCCAACATAAAGGAAAGAAATCATACTTATAACAGAACCTGTTACATAAGGGGGCCCTGCCTCCGTCAACAGGAGCTGAACAACCACTCACTCACATGAAATTGATCAACACATTCGAATTAGGTAAATGAGAAGTTCTTTTATCAAAAAGGTCTGATACAGTGTTCAATAGATCTTATGCAAATTGTGGCTAACCCTTCTGAAGAGTCCCAATGTTTTTTATACATCAACACCTATGAGAGAAATATGAGAGATCATATAGTTACAACATATTTCCAATTAAGGCCTATCTACAGATCTTCAAAGAGATATTTCAGGAGCCTACATCATGGAAAGTGGAGACGATCCCCGAGATATCCGAGTGGTCAACTATGAGTCATCATAGACCCAAGGTACTGAATTAAGTAAAAAATCTCCAATCCTTGGATCGACTGCATCATCATTTGAACGCTGGATAGGTAACCAAAATGATGTAAATAAATACATCAATCTTGATACCTTAGTGTAATAGCTCAAGGTTGAAATGCATATCTTCCAGCTTCCATAATCCTTCATTCTGCAACATGTAGGTAAACTGATACTGACCCTGAAACACCACTTCTTTAGTAGGAAATAATGGCAGCATAACTCTATCCAATCATAAGCAATTGACAAATAACAAAGAGGACAAGATCAATCCTTACCACGGCCAAAATGTGCAAAATGTAAGCAAGAGAGCCAGTGGAAATACAAGATTATGTCAAAAAGAGTCATAAACAAGGTAGAATAAGGGAACAAAAAGGGTCATATGCACAACCCATCAATGATGAGGAGGAGGATGATGATGATGATCATATTCATCATCATCAGCATCATCATCTTCATCTTCGTACTCATCTTCATCATCATCCATCATCTTCATCATCATCTTTGTCATCATCATCATTATCAATGATGATGATGAAGATGAATCATGATGATGATGATGAAGATGATGAAGATGATGGATGATGATGATGCCGATGATGATGATGTTGATGATGAAGATGATGACCAAGATGATGATGATGAGGAGGAGGAGGATGAGTATGATGATGAGGAGGTGGGTGATAACGATGATGATGATGATGGAGATGATGATGATGACGAGGATGATGATGATGATGAGGATGATGATGATGATGCTGATGATAACGAAGATGATTATGATGATGAGGAGGAGGAGGAGGAGGAGGCTCCTTACAGAGGGATAGTGTCATGGATTCTATGTGTTATTGATGACGCGCGAGGTCTAGAATTTTCAATTAAGGCCTAGGTGGAATTCAATTGAGCTCAATATGCTTCAATAAGATCTCAAGGAACCTGTTTTCATTCTTCGATGATTTCAATGCTTTTCAACATATCCACGGTCTTGCATGGTAGGCTGAGGATGCATTCATGGCATTTGATCTTTACAAAATATGTTTTTTTTCAAAATGAAATTCAAATTGCATCTTTGATGAGTCCTCCTCTACAAGACTTCATTTATTGCATGAATGTCAAAGACTCACAAAAACTCTAAACAACACTCAATGGCATGCAACTACAAATATTGGCATGCATCTATAACCACAAACCAAGCAGAGGTTGATTTTGTGCATTGATATAGAGAGGTGGCAGTAGGAACACAATATGGAGAAACAATGAGTTAGAGAAAACATTTGGACCAAAGTACCAGAATGGTTATTAATAAAATTTAAAAAAACAATTTTTGGCTCAGGAATTGTTTTCAATTTGATGGGTGGCATGATCATGATCATTTAACCTCCCTCCGTCCTTCCAAACATATGTGGTTTATCACCACGTTTCTCTTCGACACTCGCTATCAAAATACGTATAAAAATAACATGTCTTTACATAATCTTCCATTTAAATCCTCATCGCATAGTCATAAATAAGGATTATTATGCATGCACATCCTCACCTTACAATATCAATTGGGTCAAGGCGCATAGACAACCATAAATTATCAAATGTTTCAAGATGCAAAGAGTAAGCCCTTCAAATAAAAATTAAGACCCACCCTTCAAACGTTATCACCAAGTCCAATTTATGCAAATATTTTCGAAGTGGGGGAAGGTTTGGCATTAAATGGTGTAAACGTTGGGGAATAAATGGTGTAAATGTTATACAAGGGTGTGTGTGTGTGTTTTAGCACATGAGCGATAATGACTTGTATGCACGAAAAACATGCATGTTCACGTTTAAGCATGAATGTGCGTCCCTATAGGGACCCCCATTTGGAGTTCCCCAAAAAGACTTCCACGGGATTTCAAATATAAGT
Organism: Larix kaempferi; assembly: GCA_027924585.1. NCBI lineage: Eukaryota > Viridiplantae > Streptophyta > Pinopsida > Pinales > Pinaceae > Larix > Larix kaempferi. Next base: position 1,213,129 of record BSBM01000945.1, read on the forward strand.
ATAATAAATTTTATAACTTCTAGTACGATTTTTTAGAAGAAGATATAGAAGCCACAAATCTAGTTCTATCTATGGTACTACATGAATGTCAATAAATAAAAACTATATACCCAGATTTATTCATTCCCCCATAAGAGTTAGCAAAATAAATAAAATAATACTTCAAACCTGTTTTCGATGGTTGATCCAGCGAATCGATGGAGTCCTCGAAGTTGTTTCCGCACCATCTAATCCAATCTCCTGATGAAGTACCGAGTGACCCCTCAGTTGACCTCCCCACCGTATCAGGGTTAATCTTCTTCACCCCGAACCCCCGAGCTAATGGGGTTGTAAGAACACACAAGCTAGCCTTCCGAAAAGATCTCCCAATCCCCGTTCCGGCTAATCCCAACTCCAAGGATCATAAGATAATCTGAGATTATGATGACCATCCAACATTAGGTAGTAAGAGATGCATTTCTCTCCTTCTCCTCCCTCATTATATAGAAAAATCCTGTGTGCCATGTGTCTGTCCATGCACATATTTAATTTAATTTAATATTTTAATTTCCAATATTCTCAATTACATGTGTCTTCTTAAAGTCTTTACTGTGCACCTAAATCCCTAGATCAGTGGGAGTTAGGTGTAGAAGAGTTCTACTTCTCTTTTGGTTCTCATTTAGTTTACTTAACAATCTTTTGGTTAGACTTATTGCTTTCTACTTTTCTTTCTTTTCCTAATATTAAGATTGAATTAAAAGATGATTATTTTCACTAAAAGTATAATCTATTTTCAATTTCCTCTTTACAAAATAATTTAAATGAATTATAAATTAATTAAAGTAAAATCTTGAATAATAATAAAAGAAAAACAATTCTTTTATTACTGACCTATTTCAATTCATTCCCAAAATAATGAAGTCAATTAAATAGAATCTTTAATAGAATGATCTAAAATAATAAAATCCGTAAAATTAAAATCTTTGAATAAAAATAATTCTCTTATTATTAATCTTTTTCATTCAGCATAATTAATCAAATTTAATATTGAATAAAATCAATCTCTTCAATTCTTTTTCAAGTTAATAAAATCAATTAAAATGAATAATTCAAATGAATGAAATCAATTAAAAATAAAATCTTGAATAGAATTATTCAATTTAATAAAATAGAACAAAATGAAATAAAGTATTTCTTAAATCTTATGTGAAATTTTCATTTATACCATTGATTAATTTTCTTCCTCTCGTTCTTCTCTAGGTACCTCTTCGGTGGGCCCTTCTGACAGTTTCATTTCTTCCTTCTTATGGAGAGTACTGCGTAGCGACCGGGAACCGTTACCGCGATCTCTCAACTATGCTCCTTGGAGACTAAGGGATGTTGAGGGATAAGGCTCTCCTTATTGTGCGCCCCTTAACTCATCGTACGCGACCAAATCATTACGGCCTTGCCCATATGACATACGCTTCCCCTAGTGAGATGAAACGGCTTCACCCATGCGTGGATTGCTAAACCAGGGTCGACAGTCAGTCGTCGTACCCCTATGTGTCCTTTTTGTTCTTACGACCCTTATAATTCCATTATGGGTCAGTCGGTAAATCATCTTACCTACTACTGCACACACACACACTCAAGCGCACATTAGTAGCGTTGCACTATGAAATATTTCATCATCCATCATAATATCTCAATCAGTTGAGCATATATTTCATTCATCCTTTTCTCTCAATCAGTAAATCATATCTATCATTCATGAATCTATCTCAATCAGTCGAGCATATGTAACATTTAGTCATTCTATATCAATCAGTCGAGCATATCTAACCTTCAATCGTTCTATCTCAATCAGTCGAGCATATGTAACATTCAGTCATCCTATCTCAATTAGTCAAGCATATCTAACATTCAATCATTCTATCTCAATCAGTCGAGTATATCTAGCATTCAATCATTCTATCTCAATCGATCGATCATATCCAACATTCAGTCATTCTATCTCAATCAGTCGAGCATATCTAACATTTAGTCATTCTATCTCAATCGTTCGAGCATATCTAACATTTAGTCATTCTATCTCAATTAGTCGAGCATATCCAACATTCAGTCATTCTATCTCAATCAGTCGAGCATATCTAACATTTAGTCATTCTATCTCAATCATTCGAGCATATGTAACATTCAGTCATCCTATCTCAATCAGTCAAGCATATCTAACATTCAATCATTCTATCTCAATCAGTCGATTATATCTAGCATTCAGTCATTCTATCTCAATCGGTCGAGCATATCCAACATTCAGTCATTCTATCTCAATCAGTCGAGCATATCTAACATTTAGTCATTCTATCTCAATCAGTCGAGCATATCCAACATTCAGTCATTCTATCTCATTCAGTTGAGCATATCCAACATTCAGTCATTCTATCTCAATTAGTCGAGCATATCTAACATTTAGTCATTCTATCTCAATTAGTCGAGCGTTCATTTATTAAGTAAAGTAATAGTTTCTATAACTATCGTTCAAGCATTTTCAAAGTAAATTCAAATGGTTTGTGTTTTACTTAGCCGGTTTATTTCAAAACTAATACCTCATTATTGTAAACAGTTAAGGTACCGAGGCGGGCATTACATACACCCCCTCCTATTAAAACTTCATCCCGAAGTTAAGTCTCATGTACTTCCACGGTGAGTTTTCACTTCCTTTTTACATTCATTTTTTCAATATATCCACAATCGATAATAAAATTTCATTTCTTCTTTTCTACCCTCATATAAGTATAAGCCGCATAATTGGTAATATAACTCAATCATACCTTTCGTAGTGTAGTAATTCCCACAACAGTTCTCTCTTTACTCACTAATTGTAACCGGGATTGAAATCATCTACGACAAATTCTTTCCATTCAACAAAACTATTAAGTACATCATTTACGAAAATCCTTAAAGTGTTCGGGTACACAGGGTACTACCAAAGGACCGAACACCAAGAGCAACCACTTCACACAAACAGATCACAGATCAACACACCGATGTTTTGACGTGGTTTAAACCCTCTTAAGGGAAACACTCCACGGCCCCGGCCAAATAGCTTCTACGGGACAATTTATTATGCAAAGAAAGAAAGTTACAAATGAGCTTCTCATAATCGATCAACTAAACAATGACCCTCCATGCTCTTTAAGTAGAGATCATGGACCAATCGGGTGTTAAGCCACGGATCAAGGTTAGGTTTGATCTAAGAGAAGTTGAGCCGTCGGATCACTCTATGTCGGAAACATATCGTGACCGTCGGATTAAGTATATACAAATGCATACTAATGCATACTAAAGAAACACACTATCCCTAACGGATATATTACACAAGTTGATCTTAACTAACTCCTAAGTGTCTAAATATCCTAACATCCCCCCTTAAGAACAACTTGGGATAGGATTGAAGGATTTACAAAAGTGACACTATTAGGAGAAGGAAGGAGGCATTAGAGCCTATCCCCCCTTAATGACAAGTTCCTGAACTCCTAACATAGATCGAAGTTTAGAGAACTTCGCTTCTGTAAGAGACTTGGTGAAGATGTCTGCAACTTGATCATCTGTAGGGAAAAAGAGCACTTCGAGAACACGATCATGAACAAGATTTCTGATGAAGTGCATATGTAGCTCAATGTGTTTGCTGCGTTGATGTAGAACTGGATCTTTGGCAAGCTTGATGGCACTTTGATTGTCGCACCAAAGTGGAGTAGGCTGCTGCTGCTCGAATCCAAACTCTGAAAGGATCTGTCGAAGCCATAAAGCTTCCTGACTGGCATTGACGGCTGCTCGATATTCTGCCTCTGCTGAAGAAAGAGCAAGAGCTTGTTGTTTCTTACAAGCCCAAGTAATAGGTCCAAATCCCAGACTGAAAACATAACCTGCAGTAGACTTTAGATCATCAGGATCGCCGGCCCAATCTGAATCAGTGAAACCAACCAACAAAGGTTTCCCCCCTGTACTGTAATGAATCCCAAACTGAACTGTACCTCGAATATATCGAAGTATTCTTTTAGCTGCTTTCCAGTGACTTTCATGAGGTGTTTGCATATAACGGGCAACTCGACCAACGGCAAAGGAAAGGTCAGGACGGGAATGAGTCAAGTATAAAAGACTACCAACAAGCTGACGATACAATGTGGCATCTACTTCAGGTGAAGTACAAGTGGCAGAAAGTTTGACTCCAGACTGGAAGGGAGAAGGGGCTGGTTTACAATCTTCCATGTGAAAGCGACGAAGAAGGTCACAAGCATACTTAGACTGAGAAAGAAAGATTCCTTCTTTGGTTTGCAGAACTTGGAGACCAAGAAAATAATGCAAATGTCCTAAGTCTGACATTTCAAAAGTTTGTTTAAGACTGGATTTCACATGGGTTATAAGCTTAGGGTCACTACCAGTAAGAATAAGGTCATCAACATATAGAACAAGTATGATGAGATGGTTTCCTACTTTCTTGGTATAGACATTGGGGTCAGAATGGCATCTAGAAAAACCAGTGTCAAGAAGAAAGTTATCCATTTTGGCATACCAAGCTCTAGGAGCTTGCTTAAGGCCATATAAGGATTTCTTAAGGCGACAGACAAGGCTAGAGTTATTCTGAACATATCCAGGAGGTTGTTCCATGTAAATTTCCTCCTGTAAATCACCATGTAAGAAGGCAGACTTGACATCCATTTGATGGACTTCCCAGTTGTGTAAGGCTGCAAGGGAAAGAACAAGGCGGATGGAGTTCATTTTGGCGACGGGAGCAAAGGTTTCATTGTAGTCAATCCCTTCAACTTGAGAAAAACCTTTGGCAACTAACCTTGCCTTAAGTCTTTCAACACTTCCATCTAATGCATACTTAGTTCTGTAGACCCATTTACATCTGACAAGTTTTCTTCCTTTTGGAAGAGGTACAAGATCCCAAGTATCGTTCGCCATTAAGGAACGATATTCTTCATCCATGGCTGCATCCCAATCTGGATTCCCTGAAGCTTCTGCAAAAGTTTCTGGATCATGATTCTCGGAAACTTGAGCCAAAAGAGAAGAGGCTCGCTGAAACTGAGAACGTGTTCGACATTGATCTCTAGGATCATCGGCAAGATCACCAGCTGCTTCACATGTTGAACGAACCCATCGAGGAAGCACTTGTGCTGGTGCAACTGGAGGAACATGAGCAGGCGGAGGTGGATTTTCATCCTCACTATCATCATCAGAAACTGGAGTTGGAAACCTGTCAAGGAAGTTGGAAGAAGAAGAAGAAGGCACAAACGCCGAATCAGGCTCGCAGGCCAAAGATGGCACACTCGCCGAGTTAGGCTCGCAGGCCAAGATATTTTCATCAAATTTAACATCTCTTCTAATGATTATAGCATGAGAATGTGGTTGAAGAAGTCTATAACCTTTTACATCTTCAGAATATCCAACAAATATGCACTTTTCACTTTTAGGCTGCAATGCTTTCCGTTTTTCATCCGGAATGTGAGCCCATGCTTCACTACCAAACACACGAAAGTGACTTACATCAGGTTTAACTTTACTCCATGCTTCTTCCGGTGTTATACCTTGTAATGCTTTTGTGGGGGTGCGATTAACTATGTAATTTGCACAATTTATGGCTTCAGCCCAAAATTGAAGACTTAGTCCCTTAGATTGGATCATACAATTTGCCATTTCTTTTAAAGTGCGGTTCTTCCGCTCAGCTACACCATTTTGTTGTGGTGTATATGGAACAGTGTGTTGTTGTTGGATGCCTTGTTCAGTGCAGAAAGTAGTGAACTGTTTGTTAACATATTCTCCTCCATTGTCAGATCTTAACTTGATAATTTGATGACCAGATTGTTTTTCAACAAGGGCCTTGTAGGCCAAGAACATGTTAAATACTTCGCTCTTAAGTTTTAGGAAATAAACCCAAGTGCGTCTGGTGTAATCATCAATGAAAGTTAAGAAATACTTGAAACCAGAAAAGGAAGCAGATGGAAGAGGACCACACAAGTCACTATGCACAAGCTCCAAGGGAACCGAGGCGTGCCAAGAGGCACGTTTGTCAAAACTGTCCCGATGATGTTTTCCGAGTACACAACCGGAACAAACACCATCTCTGCAAGATACCATCGGAAGACCTGTCACCATATTTTCTTTACATAGTTGTTGCAATGAGCGATAATTTAAGTGACCAAATCGCTCATGCCAAAGTTTGCTCAAGTTATCACTATGAGCAACAAAAACTGAAGGGAAAGGTGATGACCCAAAGTTGTTAAACTTGTACAACCTGGTAATATCATCAACAATTCCGGTAGCTAGAACCTGTTGAGGATCTTTAAAATCCTTGATTACAACTTGGTGAGGTGTAAAGGTCACAGTTTTACCTTCACCAGAATGAGTGATCTGATAAACTGATAACAAATTGCAGGAAATTCTTGGAACACATAGTACATCACTAAAATGACCATTATCTACTGGAACTGTTCCAGCTCCTACAACACTTAGAGATCTATCATCACCAACAAATATTTGTTTGGTGTTACATTCACGCATAGTAGAAAAGATGGCTTGATCCTTAGCCATATGATAAGATGCTCCAGAATCAATGAGCCATTCATTTGAAGTAGAAGAAGAAGATGCATTATAAGAATAACCAGAAGCACAAAGTGCATGTCCATGAGAGGCAGATTCTGAAGGCGAATCTAGGCTGATGTGGTGCTTCTTCATTGCTGCTTCCAAGGCTGCCATCTTCTTGAAACACTTAGATTCATCATGATTATCTTTCCCGCAATAGTTGCAATGACGCTCAGTCTTCTTGCCTTTTGGCTTGGATCCTTTGTCATTTTGTAAAGAAGGAGCTGACTGAGAGGGTTTTGGACCCTTGTTTGACTTATTATTGCGAAAATTTTGTTTCTTGGGAGGCTTGGACTTTTCTTTCTGTTGGGACAATAAGGCTTTCCCAGATGTATCTGCATTGTTGATTATTCCAAGATGAATGAGTTTATCTTGTTCTCTAATCAAGGAATCACAAAAGGATTCAAGACTAGGCTCTTGATAGCTAGCTGCATTCAATGACGCTTTCATGGAGTAAAATGTAGATACAAAAACAGAATATGCAGGTCCAAGTTTGGAAAGAATATGATAAATGCATTGTTTGTCTTCCCTCTCAATCTTACATTCTGCACATAAGAGCTTGAGAGTTTTGCACTTAGATAAATAATCTTGAATGCATGAAAAGTCACTTGGATTTAAAGAAATCAACTCATTTTCGAGTTGGTGACCCCGAATTTCATTGTGTTTACCAAACACAGATTCCAACTTGTCCCAAGCAGCATTAGGTTCATCAATTCCAGATATGTGGAATCGCAAATCAGTAGAGATTGACATCCCAATCAATCCACGAGCTTCATCACATCTATTTGCCCATTTTATTTTCTTATCATCATCAGTGGGTTCTTTTTCTTTCCCTGTTGTAATTCTGAAAAGTCCCCTACTTTGTAGAACATCCTCCATACGAGATTTCCATGAGAAATAGTTGGAACTGTTAAGTAGAATATCACAAAGGGCGGCCATATTTGTAAATTAATGGCTGTAAAAGCAGAAACCAATAGTCTGGATGTGAAGAGCTCGAAAAAATAGGCGGTTTAAAAAAAACGGCACTGAAAACGGACTCTGTATGATGAAGTTATGCTTGAACAAAGAAACTGTTGAAGATGTCCCCAATAGTGACGTGGCAGCTAGAGAATGTCTAGCAAAAAAAAGAACCACCCTCTTCCCAAGATGAACCTTTTGACAATCACTTTACAAAAAAGTTGCTTTTAAGTGAATCACTTTTGTAAAATAAGTGATTTCACTTTTACAATGATATTACTTTTAAATAATGCAACAATAAATAAAAAGCTTAAGTGACTCACTTGTATTTTTATTTTTTATTATTTAAGTGAGATGCACTTTTACAATAAAGTAACTTGAAAATAGAAATTGCATGCACTTTTCTTTTTAAAAGTAACTTCCTAAGACTTGAACTCAAGACCTATTAAGGAATAAAGCAACTTTGGACCAAGTGAGCTAGTTTAAAAGGTATGTAAAATATGGAAATGAGGAAGGGGGCTTTTTTTTTTTTTACTCTTCTTGCTCGGTTTGCGTGCTTGCCCTTTTTCCTGCAAAACAAACCACAAAACGAAACAAAAAAAAATTTCCACACTTGTGGAGTTAGATCTTGTTAGCTTGCCCGGAAAGTCTACGTTTTCTCTCTGTTTCTGATTTGCCGAGATCACGCAAAGTGCACGGCAAAGAGCATACGCAGCCGAAAAAAACCCTTTCCCTTTCTGTTTCTGATTTGCCGAGATCGCTCAAGGTGCACGGCAAAGAGCATACGCAGACGGGAAAGCAACAATCCGAACAGATCTGATGAAAAACGCGTTTCTGGAGCAACCGGGAACCGTTTTCGATCAAACGAAAACTATTTCCCAATGGAAACGACGCTCCGGACGCAATGGAACACCTCCCACAGCCCAGAAATGCACAGAAATACCAGAACTAGAAACTCTTTTGAGTTTCGGCAACAGCAGTTCAAGATCTAGATCATAACCGGAAGCGACACTTCATAAAAGCTCTGATACCATGTTCGGGTACACAGGATACTACCAAAGGACCGAACACCAAGAGCAACCACTTCACACAAACAAATCACAGATCAACACACCGATGTTTTGACGTGGTTTAAACCCTCTTGAGGGAAACACTCCACGGCCCCGGCCAAATAGCTTCTACGGGACAATTTATTATGCAAAGAAAGAAAGTTACAAATGAGCTTCTCATAATCGATCAACTAAACAATGACCCTCCATGCTCTTTAAATAGAGATCATGGACCAATCGGGTGTTAAGCCACGGATCAAGGTTAGGTTTGATCTAAGAGAAGTTGAGCCGTCGGATCACTCTATGTCGGAAACATATCGTGACCGTCGGATTAAGTATATACAAATGCATACTAATGCATACTAAAGAAACACACTATCCCTAACGGATATATTACACAAGTTGATTTTAACTAACTCCTAAGTGTCTAAATATCCTAACATAAAGCACTGACACATTTCAACATAAGGGATAAAAAACTTCAATTCCAACTTGCTTTTATATGGTTATGTATAACTATCATATATTTTAAACAATATCTGAATTTCAAAATGAGAATTAACCCTTCCGAATCCTATTATTTAATACATACCTTATCCATTCCTAAACTAAACTTACATGCAACCTCTCTCGTTTCATAATCCAAGTATAATTAAATACTGTAGTGTCATTTACATAGTATAGCTAAATGTATTATCTCAGATTTTATAAACAAAGTTATGTAAGGTTTTCTCCTCTTCTTAACTCAAGTACAGCTAAGATTCTATAATTCCAATTCCATAAATTTTAATAAGTTTGATTCTCAATATGACATGTCTCCAAAGTGTTTGAACCTGGCAACTTAGTCGAACATATTAAACTTTAACTTCTATCTCTTTCGTTGGTAATATCATGTCCAAGTCAATGAGCTAATCACATTCGCACCTTACTTCATCATTTTTGTTGTCATAGGACTACTTCGACAAACTCATGAAGTCGTACTATGTGTGTTTTCTTATCCCCATCGAGTTCCATCTCGAGGGCTAGCCTTATTTTCATGACGGTTGGATCCTTTCCTATTGTTAACTTCATTGCATTCAATTCATTGTGTTGATAATCTCTATACCTCATTTTACTAAAGTCGTCTTCGTATGGACCTTTTTGGTAGGTTTTTGAGTTACATTCTTCCTGTTGGGTCACGGATTTGTCCATATTTTCATCACCTTTCGACATATATTTCATCCCGCTTCTTCCTATTATCACCCATTTATAGTTCCATTTTCCATCCATTTGCTGTAATTGCTCGAGAAATGCCATATTAATCTTATTGATGCTTTAGTGGTTAATCATGATTATTTTGCTTTATTTTTGATGAATTGAAGACTCTTATGCATAATTTTACTGATGATGGTTCATGGAGTGATTGTTCATATTAGTAGCTGTATTAGCCATGGTTCAAGCCTCCAAAGTTGGCATGCTAGCACACGTACACATGGAGATTCAAAACATGTTTTCATTCCTAGTATTGATTATGTGCATTTTTGACTTCAATTCGTGCTCAAGTCCAACTTGGCAGCCTCCAGCTCATACTCAAACAGTTCCAACCAAAAACACGTGTCAGATAAGAACACAGTGATTCACGTCTCGATTTGCTGGCAGCTAGAGATGAATTGCGAACATCTGGGACATGGGTTTTGTGCACAACGGCCTCATTTACCTGACTCGCAATGAAATCTCCAAACAAAGCTATGGTTTGAGCTATACAGCTGGTTCTCTGAATGTGAAATTCTCAGATTTACTGTTGCGGCCGGTTTCAAAGTTATTAGCAGTTACGGCTGTGTTCCAGCTGTTACAAATCACAAGTTGGGTTTCGGTTTCTCATTCTCTTGAGAGCATTTTATGTATAAATATGTAATCATTCTAATGTATTGGGGAGGAAGAGAGAAAGCAATGTTATGCTGTAGGATTTGATCCAGACTCTGCTGTAATGATTCCATTCTGATAATACATGCTGGCAATTTCATGATCTAGAGTTGTAGACTTTCAATGTGGAATTCTAGCTCTGCTCAGTGGAGGAAGGGCCCTCTTCCCTGAGCAGATGTTGATAGTGTTGATTGTAGTTGTGTAGATTTGTTTATTATTCAGTTAATGCTTTGATTCAATAGATTTATCATAGTTGCATGATTTCATTCATTAGATTGATCATAGTTGCTTTTATGTTAATTTCTTTTTGATAGATCGTTGGCTAACATAGCACTTCTTTCAGATTTATGCAATTAGATCTTTCTTCATAAGAGTTGATTTTGTTTGAAGTGTGATTAGATTTACAATTTGATTTTATGAATAGGTTTATGTTTGATTTATTTTCAAGAATGTGTGATCTAGTTTATAAATAGTTTCGATTTCATACCAATAGATAACAGTGTCTGGTAGAAATTGTGCTTGCATAGATCTTGCACGATAGCTTTGAAATAAAAGACTTACTCGGGTTGATAATTTATGTTTGGGAGTTTCAACTGTTTAATTAATTAGACAATTTATCTGACCAACATTTTGGCATCGTTGCTGGGGAAGTTATCAATAGTGCAAAAGTACATCTGACATTGTTTCGTAGATGTATTGTTAAAGTAAAGCATGTAGGTTGCATGATTACTTTTCAGTTTATTGAATTTGCTTTGAGTGTGGATTTTCGTTTTTTGCATTTAGTTTCATTTAATTTTTAATTTTTTGAGCATAAATCTTATCATTCCCCTTAGTGGTGTTGTAAGCACCACCCATTATACTAACCCATTGACAGGAACATTCGAAGGAGGAGCCTCTAGATAACATACGAAGAATCTAATGAAGAGATGGCAGGTAAAAAAGATGCAGAAGTTGTTACCAACGAAAAGCATTTCCCCACATGTTCTACCATATTTTCACGATTTGGAAAATGAAGACCCTTATGTATTTTTATTTGAATTTGAAGTACTTTGTAGAGGATATTATCATACTAATGATCAAAAGTTGAATGTGTTTCCGCTTACTCTAAAAGGAACAGCCCTCCGATGGTTCATGAGCCTCGGTGGAAATTGTATACAAACTTGGGAAGAAATGAAACATGTATTCTTGAATAGGTACCAAGATTATTGCAGGGTCAATGAAGATATGTTCAACATGACACAAGGAGAAGAAGAGAATTTGGAGGAATATGTTGAACGCTTTCAATACAACCTTTAACGATCAAAACAAAGGAAACTGGGGAAAGAGACCTTAAAAACACTTCTACTCAAGGGAAGCCAAGATGAATCTTTATAAATCTTAAATCTAATGGGAATAGGTGATGTATTTCAGTTGGCATATGATGATATTTGTGAGTTATGTAGAAGGTATTCAAGAGGAAACTTCAAGACTGGTAAGAATTCTAGTAATCCTTATTTTCAATCTTTGAAATCTGCTACAAGAACAAGAGTTATGAGAGCTAAAATCAGTAATTTATTTGAAAATTCTAATGTTGATATTAATGGTTCACCAAATTCCCAACTAGGTGTTTTGCAGGTTAAGGAAAAGCATGAGGAAATTGAAGAAATAGTTTGCCCTCGGTGCCAAAAGAAACATCTTGCAATAGATTGCCCTTTGGATAGTCTCACAATTTGTGGCATATGTGACTTGAATCATTCCACAGATCGTTGCCCTCCTTACCAAGGATGAAAGAAACATATCAAAGAGATCTGGGAGTTGCAGCCAACTTGTTACAACAGTCATGGCAACCGTGGCCTACATGTATGGTTCAAAACTCTATTCCTCCATTTCCTTACTCTCATACTCAATCATTGAATACTCGTCCACCATGGCAGCTGTTACAGCCTCAAATTAACTCTTACCTACCTTATCCACAAGTTTGGAATGGCCTATCTTATGATCACATGGCCACTTTCCCTCATGTTGCAACACAACTTGGTCCTTCAATATCAACCTCACAGACCAATCCTCTACATCAGCCACATCTATCTTCTCATCAAACAACTTGGTATCCAACACAATTTCCTGTCCAACGCACCCTCCACCCTAACCATAATAAAGTAGTACAGAATGCTCACAATGCTGAATTGCAAAATTTTCCTACATTTCCCTCATGTTCTACCTCACCTACACCACTGCGAAAAGACTGTGCACTGTTGCAGCCAATCCATACGAGGCCTGGACATGTTTTAAATCCAAGACTTGGAAGTGAAGTTTCTTATGATCATCAATAAGTTAACAAGATCAATAAATCTGATGAACGGACATTGGAACCAAAAGCATCCTTCACATCATCAGATTTGAATCTCTTATGCAATCAGGAAGATCAGTTTACTAAAGAGATTCATGGTGTAACAGCCATGAGAAATCAAGGGAACAAAGACTATATTGAAGCTTGGTTTCAATCTGTTATCAATCTGCATTATCATTCCTTACTTCACCAATTCTTGGCACCATCATTTCAAGGGAAGTTGATCTCTCATATCCTAGCATTCATAAAGCTATATTTTTCTGTTGGGAGTATGAGAATACTTGAGTCATTTCTTCAAAAGTGGCTCCATTGGAAGTTCTCCCACACTTGAAAAAAAATTGTTATCTCCAAGTAGTGTAGGACATTGTAAATAAATAAAATTCAAGTTTGTGTTTTTTCACTTAGATCTAGGATGCATAGATAGTATCATTTTATTTTGAATCAGAACTCTTGTACACATGGTGCAGTAAGAGCCACCCATATTACTAATCTCTCTTTTTTAGGAAGTTGGTGAGAGGAAAGAAGCATTGGTGAATGAAGACTCCATGGAAAAGGATCTAAACGATTATGGAAACATTCAAGCCTGAAACTTATGCGATCATCATGGTATGTGTTTAGGTTTTATTTCTATATAACAAATCCATAAAATACACAAACTTTATTTCAACATTATATCATTTTTTAAGAGTTACAGCTGCAGCTGTGACACGCTCTGTAAGTCAATTTAGGTACTCAATGCTTGAAATTTTTGATATGTGTGTGTGTTCTATTTAAATTTAAATCATTAAAAAACATTCATACCTATTCCGGTCACTTTTTGGGAGTCAAATTTCATTTATTGGATTTTTGTGGCATTTTGCCTTGAAATTTTTACTGAAACACAGTCGCGACAGTCCATTTTTGGGAGATCAAATGGGATTATTTTTAAAACCTGTTTACATCCTAAGTATTCCTTTGAATATAGTTTCCAAACCAATTTGAATTTTTGAGATTGGACATCAAACGAAAAAGTTATGGTCAAAATACTAACAGGGTGTCAAGCAGGCAGCTTAGGAACAGAGCTGGGACAGTCACTTTTTGGATGCCTTATTGGATAAATCTTGAAAACCTGTTTCATCGGTATATTCTGCTATGAATCTAGTTTACAAATCAATTTGAATCACTCAATTCTGATATCGTATGCAATTTTTATGACCAAAATACTAACTGCCTATCACAAATCAGCACTTTGAAAACTCAGTTTACTAGACTGTTCATTGGACTGTTCGACCCATGTATTCTCATTGGAATCAAAACATGTTTCTATTGGAGATACCTACATGAATCTATTTTCATCTCCAATTGGAATCACGTCAATCCGTTATCAAACGAAAACGTTATGCCTAAAACCGTGACTGTTGGTCTAGTCCAGAATTTGAAAAACACCTTGTCATGGAGGCTGTTACTAAGCAAATTGGAGTATCATCACATATAATTTTAAAAACCTATTTCTAATGGACATAGACCTATGAATTTAATTTCATTTGGATTTTGAATCACTCAAATCGGACAAGGAACGAAGAAGTTATGATCATAATACTATTGGTGGGTCTAGATGGTCATCGCTCTCCCGCAGGTATAAAGTGGATTTTGCTTCGTTCATTTTTCTTTGGATTTGTTTTATAAGTAATTGATTGTTGTTTTTTTTTTCATAAGTATTGGATTAAGATAGATCAATCACCTCTCTTCTTCCATGATCTCATGTTTTACTACAGGAAAGTGCTAGATTTTTGTAGGTCCTTGGAAGAAGAAGGTCAACGCATGCACGAGTGACTCTTGAATACTTTTTCTCAAATTGAAAATGGATTGAGTACATAAAAAATGAAGATATTGATGTGCAACCCATAAGAAGATCAATGTTCCATGAATCACATTCCTTTGCTACATGAATTTCTACTAAAGAAGCCTCCCGAAAAGACCCTTTGCCCATCATGCTCATTCACCAACACCACGATTGCCCATACATTTCCTTCTTGCCTCCACCATTCCATCACTTCCATGAATTTCTGCTCCATTTCATCCCTCCCATACTATCCACTCCACTCACACCTAACCCATGAATAATGTTTCTCAGCTCTCTTACATGCTCAGTTACCCCTTATCCTTTTAATTTTGCCAATAAAGCCTACTTACTAGTGAAAATCTTTCATCTCTAGTTCTTCAAATTATTTGTCCTATGCTCATGTTGGATTGATGGGGGATTCCTTAAGGCCTCCCTTCCAACAATCTTGACTCATCGACATTGACACATTTTCTGGGTTCAAGATTAGAGATTTATTGATGCCTTGAAGTTTGTATGCCTCAATGAAAAACTTTCTTGCTAACAGTAGTGAAAATACACCAATGCCTCCTGATTGTTAGATCCTGCAGGGGGTTTGACAACAACAAATTTATTCACACCTGACAGGGTGCATCAAGGGTACCTTGGCTCCCACTGTCATTATTGGTGGAAAGTATCGCATTGGTTAACAACAGTCATCAATGGTTGGTAATCCAATGAGACCTTTCCACATTCGACTTGAACAAAACCAATTCATGTGGATAGGTCTGTACCATTAGGAGGGGTGAAGATGAAGATTTCCAGCAATCTTACATGCAGCCAGCACAACAGAGTTCGGATAAGATTCAACCTCATTCAATTTCATCTCTCATATACCTTTGTCAGCATCAAATCGACCTACATAGCTCCAGTAGACATCAGTCCATCCATCCCAATCAAATATTTCATTGAGGTAAAAATTGAGGTAAAATAGCATGAGTTTTTTATTTATTAAAGATTTAGGAAAGTCATGAAAAGCCACTAAGCATTATCCATTTCCATTTTCTATATAGCATTTTCTATCCATCCATTTCCATCCTTGCCCACTCAATTCTAACACTTCATCAAGTCCCACCCAACATCTCCGACATCCAAGCATAAGAAGATGCCTCGCTGCTGCTACACAAGAACCAGCAGTAGGTAGAAAAGATATGTTGCTATTAGAAGCATCCCATTCAACACATGTAAGAGCCCACAAATTACTTGAAGAAAAAGAGATGGTTGTCACACAAGAACCAACGGTGATAAAAGATGCTTTGCTGCCACATCCAAATCAACAATGAGAAGAAATAAAGGAGCTGATACACATGAATAAGAAAAGGCCACTACTGAAAGAGAGGAATAGGCTCCACAAGAACCTACAATAGAAAAAGTTGATGTAGAAGCCATTCCTTCTCAAGAGTATGCTATCACACGAACAAGATGGAAAACAGAGATATGATATCTTTTGATTTGTTTGTATAATTCCTTGGTGCATATAATTGTTACATATTCAAAAGACAAGCTGAGATTCATTGAGGGCTGCATTATGTGCATGTTGTCAAGTCATTTGATGGTGAAACTCAAGAACATTAAAGGATCAATCACATTGCAAAATTATTTTCCCCACATATAGATCATCATGGTTGTTTAAAGCTTCCCTTTGTGCTTACAAGATCAACAAGATTTCCATATGTATGATAATCGCTATGGATCTAGCAGCGATATAATGCAATAAATTACATAGGCAGTATTATATTTTGGGTAGTAGCAAGACCAGTTTAATGGCTTGGGATATAAATTGATGGAATAAGATCTTTCATTAGTTGTTCTATTTCTTGCTACAATGGGAATGAATGAAATTTATTGTTTATTGCAATGGGATTTTCCATATCTCTGAAGAGTTCTGAATATGATGTGAAAAATAGTTATAAAACTCTTTTATTTCTCATAAATCATAATTCATGTAGCAGAGTTTGGCTTGCGAAGATCACTGATATCCTTTTTGGCACTTGGAGGGTCTGCAATTTATGTGACTGTCAGATGATATTGGAGCATCTTGGATCAGCATACAAAGAATTTTCATTTTCAAGCAGCCTACATTCATGTTTGTAAGACAATTCTATGTTTCCAGTCAGCACATATATAAAAAATTTGGATGTTGGGAGTGGTAGTGCTGATACAAGAAAATAAAGTTCCCAACTTTCACTTGATTTTATGATGGTTATTTAAACCAATGAATGGAAGGTAAGTTAATGAAAATGGGATTTGAGAAGAGTTTGCAAATGGATGGACAATGCTCTCACACCAAGTACATCAAATTATGAATACATAAGTTGGGAGTAGTGCAAATCTTGTGTGCAACAAAAAGTGAAGTTTTAAGGTAAGCTTGTACCAGAGGCATAACATACTATCTCTTGCTTTACCTGAGGATAGGTAAAATATCCAGTTTGGGGGAGATTGTGGATAAACAAGCATCATATGGTGCAACAACTTGAAGGTAATTCATGACATAATAAACACAGCCAATCATCCTCTATTTACCATCATCTGAATTCATTTTTGCTGGAAAAATTATTATGGATTTAACATGATATCTATTGCACTTTCTCATCTCAATTTCCATTCCTCGTACTTGAAAATTTGTCCCTCCTCAATCCATTGGCAATTTGATGGGCCGCATGCTCTATTCAAACCAAGACAACTAAATCCCAACATCCAAGATGGAGTCTTAGCTTACAACCATCTATTTTCATTTTAATATCTTTTGAAGATGATATGACTGTCGTTTAATTTGCTCCAGCATGGCTCTGTGTTGACATTAAAGCCTATATCCAGCCAATAGTCAACAGATCTATTCAATTTGCAGTCAAAAATATTTCCTTTTAGTTGGTGGAAGCTCTCATTTCAAGCAGCCACGAATCTAAAGAAATAATTTGAAGACAAGGGAATGGTTCCATATGTTTTTCTTTATCTTTCCATTAAAGATTTATTCAGGAAGGTGTTGATGCAATTAGAAGATGTTTGGTTTGAAAGTTGACATCATTGGGAAGATCAAATTGTAAACTATTGATTCAAATTAGTGATGCCTTGTTCACATTATTAAGAGGAGTTTAAACACAGATCAGGGGATGCTCAGAGCAATTTTTGCAATCAAGCTCATGCTTTTATTTATCCACGTTTTTCTGGCAAAAGTGCAGAAATTGAAATAAGGATATCTTGCAATTGGTAAGCTGGATTTTCATGAAATTTGGACAGGAGGTGCATAATATCAAGATGAACAAACCTGGTAAGTTTCAGCCCAATCTAGAGCACGATTTTCGAGAAAATGGCCACCATCACCTACAACCATTTTTCCTATATCTCGATATCTGTGCATCAGATGAATTTGAGCTTTGGGGAGCAGAAGCATTATGTTAAGAGCAAGATACTCACCAATTTTCAGAAAACAATACTTCACAGATTGAGAAAAAATGGCCATCATCACCTACAACCAATTTCCATTTTTCTCGAAATCCGTGATGTGGGTATCTCTGATTTTTGGTGTGGAGATGCATTGGACATATAGTAACTTGCTTGCCAAATTTTAGCCAAACCCATATCGTAGTTTATGAGATATTAGCTCAGGAAGTTTTCTACAACACTAGCTGATACTCCACCAATTTTGTCCGTTTCCCTATTTTGGCAGCTATGACTCCACCAAATTCTCTGCTAAAAGGATGGGACTCCGCTAAATCCTCCTCTAACCAGCTACGAATCTGCCAGATTTATCCATTCAGCAGCTGTGACTCCACCAATTTTGTCCATTTCCCTATTCTGGCAGCTGTGACTCCACCAAATTCTCCGCTAAATGGCTGGGATTCTGCTAAATTCTCCACTAATTTTTTGGCTAAATTTTTCACTAATTGCAAAGCAAGAATTGGATGAGTCTTTATAGTTTGGATGCCACATAGGTATTGGGTTGCATGAGGACATGCAACAAGTTCAGTTTGGGGGAGATGTTGGGTCACAAATTTGTCCATATTTTCATCACCTTTCGACATATATTTCATCCCGCTTCTTCCTATTATCACCCATTTATCATTCCATTTTTCATCCATTTGTTGTAATTGCTCGATAAATGCCATATTAATCTTATTGATGCTTTAGTGGTTAATCATGATTATTTTCCTTTATTTTTGATGAATTGAAGGCTCTTATGCATAATTTTACTGATGATGGTTCATGGAGTGATTGTTCATATTAACAGCTCTATCAGCCATGGTTCAAGCCTCCAAAGTTGGCATGCTAGCACACCTACACATGGAGATTCAAAACATGTTTTCATTCCTAGGATTGATTATGTGCATTTTTTACTTCAATTCGTGCTCAAGTCCAACTTGGCAGCCTTCAGCTCATACTCAAACAGTTCCAACCAGAAACGCGCGTCAGATAAGAACACAATGATTCACGTCTCGATTTGCTGGCAGATGGAGATGAATCGCAAAAATCTGGGACATGGGTTTTGTGCACAACAGCCTCATTTACCTAACACGCGATGTAATCTCCAAACAAAGCTATAGTTTGAGCTATACAGCTGGTTATCTGAATGTGAAATTCTCAGATTTACTGTTGCGGCCGGTTTCAAAGTTATTAGCAGTTACGGCCGTGTTCCAGCTGTTACAAATCACAAGTTGGGTTTCGGTTTCTCATTCTCTTGAGAGCATTTTATGTATAAATATGTAATCATTCTAATGTATTGGGGAGGAAGAGAGAAAGCAATGTTATGCTGTAGGATTTGATCCAGACTCTGCTGTAATGATTCCATTCTGATAATACATGCTGGCAATTTCATGATCTAGAGTTGTAGACTTTCATTGTGGAGTTCTAGCTCTGCTCAGTGGAGGAAGGGCCCTCTTCCCTGAGCAGATGTTGATAGTGTTGATTGTAGTTTTGTAGATTTGATTATTATTTAGTTAATGCTTTGATTCAATAGATTTATCATAGTTTCATGATTTCATTCATTAGATTGATCATAGTTGCTTTTATGTTAATTTCTTTTTGATAGATCGTTGGCTAACATAGCACTTCTTTCAGATTTATGCAATTAGATCTTTCTTCATAAGAGTTGATTTTGTTTGAAGTGTGATTAGATTTACAATTTGATTTTATGAATAGGTTTATGTTTGATTTATTTTCAAGAATGTGTGATCTAGTTTATAAATAGTTTCGATTTCATACCAATAGATAACAGTGTCTGGTAGAAATTGTGCTTGCATAGATCTTGCACGATAGCTTTGAAATAAAAGACTTACTCGGGTTGGTAATTTATGTTTGGGAGTTTCAGCTGTTTAATTAATTAGACAATTAATCCGACCAACATTTTGGCATCGTTGCTGGGGAAGTTATCAATAGTGCAAAAGTACATCTGACATTGTTTCGTAGATGTATTGTTAAAGTAGAGCATGTAGGTTGCATGATTACTTTTCAGTTTATTGAATTTGCTTTGAGTGTGGATTTTCGTTTTTTGCATTTAGTTTCATTTCATTTTTAATTTTTTGAGCATAAATCTTATCATTCCCCTTAGTGGTGTTGTAAGCACCACCCATTATACTAACCCATTGACAGGAACATTCAAAGGAGGAGCCTCTAGATAACACACGAAGAATCTAATGAAGAGATGGCAGGTAAAAAAGATGCAGAAGTTGTTACCTTTGAATTTCCCATCAGAGATTCAGGAAAAGTGGCACCAACGAAAAGCATTTCCCCACATGTTCTACCATATTTTCACGATTTGGAAAATGAAGACCCTTATGTATTTTTATTTGAATTTGAAGTACTTTGTAGAGGATATTATCATACTAATGATCAAAAGTTGAATGTGTTTCCCCTTACTCTAAAAGGAACAGCCCTCTGATGGTTCATGAGCCTCGGTGGAAATTGTATACAAACTTGGGAAGAAATGAAACATGTATTCTTGAATAGGTACCAAGATTATTGCAGGGTCAATGAAGATATCTTCAACATGACACAAGGGGAAGAAGAGAATTTGGAGGAATATGTTGAACGCTTTCAATACAACCTTTAACGATCAAAACAAAGGAAACTGGGGAAAGAGACCTTAAAAACACTTCTACTCAAGGGAATCCAAGATGAATCTTTATAAATATTAAATCTAATGGGAACAGGTGATGTATTTCAGTTAGGATATGATGATATTTGTGAGTTATGTAGAAGGTATTCAAGAGGAAACTTCAAGACTAGTAAGAATTCTAGTAATCCTTATTTTCAATCTTTGAAATCTGCTACAAGAACAAGAGTTATGAGAGCTAAAATCAGTAATTTATTTGAAAATTCTAATGTTGATATTAATGGTTCACCAAATTCCCAACTGGGTGTTTTGCAGGTTAAGGAAAAGCATGAGGAAATTGAAGAAATAGTTTGCCCCCGGTGCCAAAAGAAACATCTTGCAATAGATTGCCCTTTGGATAGTCTCACAATTTGTGGCATATGTGACTTGAATCATTCCACAGATCGTTTCCCTCCTTACCAAGGATGAAAGAAACATATCAAAGAGATCTGGGAGTTGCAGCCAACTTGTTACAACAGTCATGGCAACCATGGCCTACATGTATGGTTCAAAACTCTATTCCTCCATTTCCTTACTCTCATACTCAATCATTGAATACTCTTCCACCATGGCAGCTGTTACAGCCTCAAATTAACTCTTACCTACCTTATCCACAAGTTTGGAATGGCCTATCTTATGATCACATGGCCACTTTCCCTCATGTTGCAACACAACTTGGTCCTTCAATATCAACCTCACAGACCAATCCTCTACATCAGCCACATCTATCTTCTCATCAAACTCCTTGGTATCCAACACAATTTCCTGTCCAACGCACCCTCCACCCTAACCATAATAAAGTAGTACAGAATGCTTACAATGCCAAATTGCAAAATTTTCCTACATTTCCCTCATGTTCTACCTCACCTACACCACTGCGAAAAGACTGTGCACTGTTGCTGCCAATCCATACGAGGCCTAGACATGTTTTAAAACCAAGACTTGGAAGTGAAGTTTCTTATGATCATCAATAAGTTAACAAGATCAATAAATCTGATGAACGGACATTGGAACCAAAAGCATCCTTCACATCATCAGATTTGAATCTCTTATGCAATCAGGAAGATCAGTTTACTAAAGAGATTCATGGTGTAACAGCCATGAGAAATCAAGGGAACAAAGACTATATTGAAGCTTGGTTTCAATCTGTTATCAATCTGCATTATCATTCCTTACTTCACCAATTCTTGGCACCATCATTTCAAGGGAAGTTGATCTCTCATATACTAGCATTCATAAAGCTATATTTTTCTGTTGGGAGTATGAGAATACTTGAGTCATTTCTTCAAAAGTGGCTCCATTGGAAGTTCTCCCACACTTGAAAAAAAATTGTTATTTCCAAGTAGTGTAGGACATTGTAAATAAATAAAATTCAAGTTTGTGTTTTTTCACTTAGATCTAGGATGCATAGATAGTATCATTTTATTTTGAATCAGAACTCTTGTACACATGGTGCAGTAAGAGCCACCCATATTACTAATCTCTCTCTTTTAGGAAGTTGGTGAGAGGAAAGAAGCATTGGTGAATGAAGACTCCATGGAAAAGGATCTAAACGATTATGGAAACATTCAAGCCTGAAACTTATGCGATCATCATGGTATGTGTTTAGGTTTTATTTCTATATAACAAATCCATAAAATACACAAACTTTATTTCAACATTATATCATTTTTTAAGAGTTACAGCTGCAGCTGTGACACGCTCTGTAAGTCAATCTAGGTACTCAATGCTTGAAATTTTTGATATGTGTGTGTGTTCTATTTAAATTTAAATCATTAAAAAACATTCATACCTATTCCGGTCACTTTTTGGGAGTCAAATTTCATTTATTGGATTTTTGTGGCATTTTGACTTGAAATTTTTACTGAAACACAGTCGGGACAGTCCATTTTTGGGAGATCAAATGGGATTATTTTTAAAACCTGTTTACATCCTAAGTATTCCTTTGAATATAGTTTCCAAACCAATTTGAATTTTTGAGATTGGACATCAAACGAAAAAGTTATGGTCAAAATACTAACAAGGTGTCAAGCAGGCAGCTTAGGAACAGAGCTGGGACAGTCACTTTTTGGATGCCTTATTGGATAAATCTTGAAAACCTGTTTCATCGGTATATTCTGCTATGAATCTAGTTTAAAAATCAATTTGAATCACTCAATTCTGATATCGTATGCAATTTTTATGACCAAAATACTAACTGCCTATCACAAATCAGCACTTTGAAAACTCAGTTTCCTAGACTGTTCATTGGACTGTTCGACCCATGCATTCTCATTGGAATCAGAACATGTTTCTATTGGAGATACCTACATGAATCTATTTTCATCTCCAATTGGAATCACGTCAATCCGTTATCAAACGATAACGTTATGCCTAAAACCATGACTGTTGGTCTAGTCCAGAATTTGAAAAACACCTTGTCATGGAGGCTGTTACTAAGCAAATTGGAGTATCATCACATATAATTTTAAAAACCTATTTCTAATGGACATAGACCTATGAATTTAATTTCATTTGGATTTTGAATCACTCAAATCGGACAAGGAACGAAGAAGTTATCATCATAATACTATTGGTGGGTCTAGATGGTCATCACTCTCCCGCAGGTATAAAGTGGATTTTGCTTCGTTCATTTTTATTTGGATTTGTTTTATAAGTAATTGATTGTTGTTTTTTTTTTCATAAGTATTGGATTAAGATAGATCAATCACCTCTCTTCTTCCATGATCTCATGTTTTGCTGTAGGAAAGTGCTAGATTTTTGTAGGTCCTTGGAAGAAGAAGGTCAACGCATGCACAAGTGACTCTTGAATACTTTTTCTCAAATTGAAAATGGATTGAGTACATAAAAAATGAAGATATTGATGTGCAACCCATAAGAAGATCAATGTTCCATGAATCACATTCCTTTGCTACATGAATTTCTACTAAAGAAGCCTCCCGAAAAGACCCTTTGCCCATCATGCTCATTCACAACCACCATGATTTCCCATACATTTCCTTCTTGCCTCCACCATTCCATCACTTCCATGAATTTCTGCTCCATTTCATCCCTCCCATACTATCCACTCCACTCAAACCTAACCCATGAATAATGTTTCTCAGCTCTCTTACATGCTGAGTTACCCCTTATCCTTTTAATTTTGCCAATAAAGCCTACTTACTAGTGAAAATCTTTCATCTCTAGTTCTTCAAATTATTTGTCCTATGCTCATGTTGGATTGATGGGGGATTCCTTAAGGCCTCCCTTCCAACAATCTTGACTCATCGACATTGACACATTTTCTGGGTTCAAGATTAGAGATTTATTGATGCCTTGAAGTTTGTATGCCTCAATGACAAACTTTCTTGCTAACAGTAGTGAAAATACACCAATGCCTCCTGATTGTTAGATCCTGCAGGGGGTTTGACAACAACAAATTTATTCACACCTGACAGGGTGCATCAAGGGTACCTTGGCTCCCACTGTCATTATTGGTGGAAAGTCTCGCATTGGTTAACAACAGTCATCAATGGTTGGTAATCCAATGAGACCTTTCCAAATTCGACTTCAACAAAACCAATTCATGTGGATAGGTCTGTACCATTAGGAGGGGTGAAGATGAATATTTCCAGCAGTCTTACATGCAGCCAGCACAATAGAGTTCGGATAAGATTCAACCTCATTCAGTTTCATCTCTCATATACCTCTGTCAGCATCAAATCGACCTACATAGCTCCAGCAGACATCAGTCCATCCATCCCAATCAAATATTTCACTGAGGTAAAAATTGAGGTAAAATAGCATGAGTTTTTTATTTATTAAAGATTTAGGAAAGTCATGAAAAGCCACTAAGCATTATCCATTTCCATTTTCTATATAGCATTTTTTGTCCATCCATTTCCATCCTTGCCCACTCAATTCTAACACTTCATCAAGTCCCACCCAACATCTCCGACATCCAAGCATAAGAAGATGCCTCGCTGCTGCTACACAAGAACCAGCAGTAGGTAGAAAAGATATGTTGCTATTAGAAGCATCCCATTCAACACATGTAAGAGCCCACACATTACTTGAAGTAAAAGAGATGGTTGTCACACAAGAACCAACGGTGATAAAAGATGCTTTGCTGCCACATCCAAATCAACAATGAGAAGAAATAAAGCAGCTGATACGCATGAATAAGAAAAGGCCACTACTGAAAGAGAGGAATAGGCTCCACAAGAACCTACAATAGAAAAAGTTGATGTAGAAGCCATTCCTTCTCAAGAGTATGCTATCACACGAACAAGATGGAAAACAGAGATATGATATCTTTTGATTTGTTTGTATAATTCCTTGGTGCATATAATTGTTACATATTCAAAAGTCAAGCTGAGATTCATTGAGGGCTGCATTATGTGCATGTTGTCAAGTCATTTGATGGTGAAACTCAAGAACATTAAAGGATCAATCACATTGCAAAATTATTTTCCCCACATATAGATCATCATGGTTGTTTAAAGCTTCCCTTTGTGCTTACAAGATCAACAAGATTTCCATATGTATGATAATCGCTATGGATCTAGCAGCGATATAATGCAATAAATTACATAGGCAGTATTATATTTTGGGTAGTAGCAAGACCAGTTTAATGGCTTGGGATATAAATTGATGGAATAAGATCTTTCATTAGTTGTTCTATTTCTTGCTACAATGGGAATGAATGAAATTTATTGTTTATTGCAATGGGATTTTCCATATCTCTGAAGAGTTCTGAATATGATGTGAAAAATAGTTATAAAACTCTTTTATTTCTCATAAATCATAATTCATGTAGCAGAGTTTGGCTTGCGAAGATCACTGATATCCTTTTTGGCACTTGGAGGGTCTGCAATTTATGTGACTGTCAGATGATATTGGAGCATCTTGGATCAGCAGACAAAGAATTTTCATTTTCGAGCAGCCTACATTCATGTTTGTAAGACAATTCTATGTTTCCAGTCAGCACATATATAAAAAATTTGGATGTTGGGAGTGGTAGTGCTGATACAAGAAAACAAAGTTCCCAAATTTCACTTGATTTTATGATGGTTATTTAAACCAATGAATGGAAGGTAAGTTAATGAAAATGGGATTTGAGAAGAGTTTGCAAATGGATGGACAATGCTCTCACACCAAGTACATCAAATTATGAATACATAAGTTGGGAGTAGTGCAAATCTTGTGTGCAACAAAAAGTGAAGTTTTAAGGTAAGCTTGTACCAGAGGCATAACATACTATCTCTTGATTTACCTGAGGATAGGTAAAATATCCAGTTTGGGGGAGATTGTGGATAAACAAGCATCATATGGTGCAGCAACTTGAAGGTAATTCGTGACATAATAAACACAGCCAATCATCCTCTATTTACCATCATCTGAATTCATTTTTGCTGGAAAATTTATTATGGATTTAACATGATATCTATTGCACTTTCTCATCTCAATTTCCATTCCTCGTACTTGAAAATTTGTCCCTCCTCAATCCATTGGCAATTTGATGGGCCGCATGCTCTATTCAAACCAAGACAACTAAATCCCAACATCCAAGATGGAGTCTTAGCTTACAACCATCTATTTTCATTTTAATATCTTTTGAAGATGATATGATTGTCGTTTAATTTGCTCCAGCATGGCTCTGTGTTGACATTAAAGCCTATATCCAGCCAATAGTCAACAGATCTATTCAATTTGCAGTCAACAATATTTCCTTTTAGTTGGTGGAAGCTCTCATTTCAAGTAGCCATGAATCTAAAGAAACAATTTGAAGACAAGGGAATGGTTCCATATGTTTTTCTTTATCTTTCCATTAAAGATTTATTCAGGAAGGTGTTGATGCAATTAGAAGATGTTTGGTTTGAAAGTTGACATCATTGGGAAGATCAAATTGTAAACTATTGATTCAAATTAGTGATGCCTTGTTCACATTATTAAGAGGAGTTTAAACACAGATCAGGGGATGCTCAGAGCAATTTTTGCAATCAAGCTCATGCTTTTATTTATCCACGTTTTTCTCGCAAAAGTGCAGAAATTGAAATAAGGATATCTTGCAATTGGTAAGTTGGATTTTCATGAAATTTGGAAAGGAGGTGCATAATATCAAGATGAACAAACCTGGTAAGTTTCAGCCCAATCTAGTGCACGATTTTCGAGAAAATGGCCACCATCACCTACAACCATTTTTGCTATATCTCGATATCCGTGCATCAGATGAATTTGAGATTTGGGGAGTAGAAGCATTATGTTAAGAGCAAGATACTCACCAATTTTCAGAAAAAAAAAATACTTCACAGATTGAGAAAAAATGGCCATCATCACCTACAACCAATTTCCATTTTTCTCGAAATCCGTGATGTGGGTATCTCTGATTTTTGGCGTGGAGATGAATTGGACCTATAGTAACTTGCTTGCCAAATTTTAGCCAAACCCATATCGTATTTTATGAGATATTAGCTCAGGAAGTTTTCTACAACACTAGCTGATACTCCACCAATTTTGTCCATTTCCCTATTCTGGCAGCTATGACTCCACCAAATTCTCTTCTAAAAGGTTGGGACTCCGCTAAATCCTTCGCTAAATCCTCCGCTAACCAGCTACGACTCCGCTAGATTTATCCATTCAGCAACTGTGACTCCACCAATTTTGTCCATTTCCCTATTCTGGCAGCTGTGACTCCGCCAAATTCTCCGCCAAATGGCTGGGATTCTGCTAATTCTCCACTAATTTTTTGGCTAAATTTTTCACTAATTGCAAAGCAAGAATTGGATGAGTCTTTATAGTTTGGATGCCACATAGGTATTGGGTTGCATGAGGACATGCAACAAGTTCAGTTTGGGGGAGATGTTGGGTCACAAATTTGTCCATATTTTCATCACCTTTCGACATATATTTCATCCCGCTTCTTCCTATTATCACCCATTTATCATTCCATTTTTCATCCATTTGTTGTAATTGCTCGATAAATGCCATATTAATCTTATTGATGCTTTAGTGGTTAATCATGATTATTTTCCTTTATTTTTGATGAATTGAAGGCTCTTATGCATAATTTTACTGATGATGGTTCATGGAGTGATTGTTCATATTAACAGCTCTATCAGCCATGGTTCAAGCCTCCAAAGTTGGCATGCTAGCACACCTACACATGGAGATTCAAAACATGTTTTCATTCCTAGGATTGATTATGTGCATTTGTGACTTCAATTCGTGCTCAAGTCCAACTTGGCAGCCTCCACCTCATACTCAAACAGTTCCAACCAGAAACGCGTGTTAGATAAGAACACAGTGATTCGTGCCTCGATTTGCTGGCAGCTGGAGACGTATCTCGAAAATATGGGACATGGGTTTTGTGCACAACGGCCTCATTTACCTGAATCGCGTTGAAATCTCCAAACAAAGCTATGGTTTGAGCTATACAGTTGGTTCTCTGAATGTGAAATTCTTAGATTTACTATTGCGGCTGGTTTCAAAGTTATTAGCAGTTACAACCGTGTTCCAACTATTACAGATCACAAGTTGGGTTTCGGTTTCTCATTCTCTTGAGAGCATTTTATGTATAAATATGTAATCATTCTAATGTATTGGGGAGGAAGAGAGAAAGCAATGTTATGCTGTAGGATTTGATCGAGACTCTGCTGTAATGATTCCATTCTGATAATACATGCTGGCAATTTCATGATCTAGAGTTGTAGACTTTCATTGTGGAGTTCCAGCTCTGCTTAGTGGAGGAAGGGCCCTCTTCCCTGAGTAGATGCTGATAGTGTTGATTGTAGTTGTGTAGATTTGTTTATTATTCAGTTAATGCTTTGATTCAATAAATTTATCATAGTTGCATGATTTCATTCATTAGATTGATCATAGTTGCTTTTATGTTAATTTCTTTTTGATAGATCGTTGGCCAACATAGCACTTCTTTTAGATTTATGCAATTAGATCTTTCTTTATAAGAGTTGATTTTGTTTGAAGTGTGATTAGATTTACAATTTGATTTTATGAATAGGTTGATGTTTGATTTATTTTCAAGAAGGTGTGATCTAGTTTATAAATAGTTTGGATTTCATACCAATAGATAATAGTGTCTGGTAGAAATTGTGCTTGCATAGATCTTGTACGATAGCTTTGAAATAAAAGACTTCGTTGGGTTGATAATTTATGTTTGGGAGTTTCAGCTGTTTAGTTAATTAGACAATTAATCCGACCAACACTTCCTATTACCCTATCATGGTTAGTTCAAATTTGTAGTTTTTTTTTTAATTTTTGTTAATGACCTCATCATGTTTCGAAATCAGTGTTATTGTGCTTAGCTCATCAATTGGTCACATCAATATCTCATTTTCCTTATTCCAAGTCCATTTGACCCCGTCGACAACGTGTCAAATTATTGGAAAGCATATACAATTGCGTTATTATAATCCTCCTTCCCCAAAATAACATAAGTATCCTACCCACCATTGATACATATGACTCTTGTTCTTCACCTAAACCTAAGGTTTAAGCCAAGCGTTTAATCCTTTTACAAACGAGGATATATAGATAGATAGATACATTTATTTTATTTTTAATATCAAGGACATAATCATGATTTTCACCCAACCACTTTGATGAAAATATATATTCATTATATAAGAATCCTAACACATTTATACTTTACTTTCCTTTTCAACTTTTTGACTAACATATAAAATACACCCTTAACCTCTATCAACCCATAAAACTCATTTAATTTAATGGACATAACCACATATAGAACTCCATTTATATAATAACCAAAGTATTTAACTTTTAACATAATCAGTCCATTTATTTCATGAACATGTGACATTTATCATTCAACATATAAATATGGCTTGCTTATATATATATGCTTTTATCTTAGATTCTCACATTATATATATATATATATGAGACATGCTCAAATGATTTTTTTTTTTTGTTTTTATTTGTTTCTTCAATAGATCAAATAAAAATATAATGGTGGATATCTTATATTTACAAGTTTCTAAATCTACGAAGTATTTATTTATTTTAAGTTAATTAATTACTTTAACTATAGAATAAAAATAAAAACTTCATATGTATTGTATAATTTCCATAACTAAAGAATAAAATAGAAGAACTCCATAAACGTTAATTCAGAGTTTATTTAAAGTTTTTCAACGACTGGTGAGTTATATTCTCTTTACTTCCACCATTACATGTCTTAACATATACGAACTTTTTAAAAACATATATATAAACACATATATTTATGAATATTTATTTAAAAATGGATCATAATTCCAAATGTATAATTATATGAATCCTTTGATCGATGATTTTATTTTCCTTTACAACTATAACCCAATTCTTTCACGCAGTGAAATGAAATCATGTAATAACTAATACTTGGATTATTGCAACAGCAGATCGGTACACGTATCACTTGAGTTTAACACTTGTAATTTATCATGCA
This sequence comes from Larix kaempferi, assembly GCA_027924585.1. NCBI lineage: Eukaryota > Viridiplantae > Streptophyta > Pinopsida > Pinales > Pinaceae > Larix > Larix kaempferi. The sequence continues at coordinate 1,243,369 of BSBM01000945.1, forward strand.
GTTGTACTCTCTTCTCGGCAATCCTTATATGGATAATATCTGAGATTTTTATTTTTATTTTTTATACTTAACTTGATTCTCCGCCAGGATTCAACGCTAAGCCTTCAGTTATCAAGTAAGTAACTAACGGTGGTAGGTGACCGATGCGGTGAGGATGTTGAATCTGTGAGTTACGGCTGGAATCAAAGGAAGGGTTCACAATTTTTAAATGGTTTCCACCAGGGTTCTAATAATTTAAAATGACGAATTTAATGGATCAGATATGTACAGAGTGGAGGTTAAATGCCATCGACAAGGTCATGATGATTACCGATCCATGCACTGTGCAGAGTTCCAACCGGATCTAAAGTACAGTAAAATAATTAGTCACAGGTTTGATAGAAAGACAGAGGAGTAACTATAAACTGACTGGAGCCATCCTATCCAACGTTTTGCATCGATGTTGGATGCTATGGGATTTTCGACCCCGCTACCCAACCCATGCGTCACATTCCAGCGATTTGATTAAATAAGAACGCAGAGACAACTAAATGAATTTGATCTTCATAATAATAAAACTTGATCTGGGCAACCTTGAATGCGACCCATTCGGTTTGCCATGTAAGCTACCCTTTGTTCTCTGTGATCTTACCGTTACAAACCACAGCTAGCCTATTCATTTCTTAGTTGACATTCTCGGTGAGTCACATCCTCTACGACCATTATCGACGATGCTCCCAAGTCTTGGTCGCCCACATCGGCGTAGAAATTTATGATTGCTCTCTGTTGATTGCCATGCACTATTTTTACGGTGGGTTGGTAAAGTTTAACTTTGGACACAACGAGATAGTATCTCAAAACTCAGAGAAAGTACAACGAACTGAAGATGAAATGCTGTATCGGGTGCATCACTAGGGCTAGATTAATCTCAGGGCCTTATCTCCCGGCATATTCGAAGTCACAACCTTACATGCGATCCCATACATCAGTCTGCCAGTGCTGGAATCAATAGTGAATCGAATCCAACTTCCAGGTTAAAGAGCGCGCACAGGGTTTCGTAAAGGTAGATACGTCTACCGAGCTGATTTGTCTCGGTAGTTTGGTACTAGATCCAATCAACACCGATCAGAACGGTACCGACGCTGGACAAAAATGCGTGGTACATCTAGGGTTGTAGCTAGATTGAGAAGGAATACAGTTGTAGGTGGATTTCATTGCGCGAAATGGAGTCTAAAAAGAAGTCCCAAGGATTTTAGCATAATAAGTCCCAATCCTTTGCCATTTATGTGTGCAGATCCATTCTAATGGATGTAGATCCAAGCGATAGACATATGAGTTGTCACGATCAGAATGTATCCAGGATTTAATGGTTAACCGAAGCTTTCACCTAAAAGAAATTTCGATTCCGTCTTAAATACTACCGGCGATGGTTCTTACTTTCAAAGAAACAGTGGTTAAAGGGGTTGCTTCAGCGTTAAGGGTGAACAACATGGATTGCGCTTGATGGGGTAACCAGTTAGAAGGATTGAATTCAACGATACGCAGACCAGAATCATCGTTTTAGCAGATAACGTTTTCGGATCTGATCATTACATAGAGTTCTGGAATGAAGGATTCGAGTTCAAGAAAAAAAAAAAATGCAGATGGAATCATCATTTAGGCCATATCAGTCTTCTATCGGACAGAGATTGATACATGCATATCTAAGTTGAAGAGTCTGAATTCATCAAAATAAACAGATTGAAATTATCGCTTAGCAATAGTGGTTTTTCTATGGAACAGATCCGATTGATACATGGAGATGTAGAGTGAAGTATTCAATTTTATTTTATCTTTTTTAAATATGCAGAATGGAATCATCGGGTCGGAATGTTTCGGATTAACAAAACCTAGTGTCGAAGGATCGATCCAGATCAATCTTTGTTCTACGAGCTGGAAGAGGTCGACATACTACATGAATAAAGTTTGCACCCTAATTTCCATCCCTCCATTGCTTATGTTATCTAAGCTACACAGAAATTAACATAACTATCTGATCCTTCCATTTTGCAAAGTATTTCAGTCTTTACATGTACGGAGTTAAAACGACATTTTCAAATTGAATATCTCAGGTCAATGGCGATCTATATACACACAGTAATTCTTTAACCGAAATTTTCAGAACAACCGAGTAAATAAAATTTCTACGCACAGTATTTCTTTCACCTAACTATAATCCGACTCATACCACTTACATAAAATTAAATATAAAATATAAATCACCAGAACCTATATCGTGGCTGATGTATGCAACTGTTGAAGTAGGTGAATCTCCCACCGCTCCAATCTGACCCGTCGTCTTTACCAACATAGAGTTTGGTGCCCTCAAGGCTCAATCGGCTTTGATACCAAATGTAGGGACCCCCATTTGGAGTTCCCCAAAAAGACTTCCACGGGATTGAAAAATATAAGTATAATACATTTTGATAACTTCCAGTACGATTTTTCAGAATAAGATATAGAAGCCACAGATCTAGTTCTATCTATGGTAGTACATGAATGCCAATAAATAAAAACTATATCCCCAGATTTATTCATTCCCCCACAAGAGTTAGCAAAATAAATAAAATAATACTTCAAACCTGTTTTCGACGGTTGGTCCAGCGAATCAATGGAGTCCTCGAAGTGGTTTCCGCATGATCCAATCCAATCTCCTGACGAAGTACCGAGTGACCCCTTGGTTGACCTCCCTACCGTATCGGGGTTAATCTTCTTCACCGTGAACCCCTGAGCTAATGGGATCGTAAGAACACATAAGCTAGCCTCCCGAAAGGATCTCCCAATCTCCGTTCTAGCTAATCCCAATTCCAATGATCATAACATAATCCGAGATTATGATGACCATCCAGCATTAGGGAGCAAGAGATGCCTTTCTCTCTTTCTCCTCCCTCATTATATAGCAAAAGCCTGTGTGCCATGTGTCTGTCATATTTAATTTAATTTAATATTTTAATTTCCAATATTCTCAATTACATGTGTCTTCTTAAAGTCTTTAATGTGCACCTAAATCCCTAGATCAGTGGGAGCTAGGTGTAGAAAAGTTCTACTTCTCTTTTGGTTCTCATTTAGTTTTTTAACAATCTTTTAGTGAGACTTATTGCTTTCTACTTTTTTTTCTTTTCCTAATATTAAGATTGAATAAAAAGATGATTCTTTTTACTAAAAGTATAATCTATTTTAAATTTCCTCTTTCTAAAATAATTTAAATGAATAATAAAATTAATTAAAGTAAAATCTTGAATTCTTTTATTAATGACCTATTTCAATTCTTTCTCAAAATAACGAAGTCAATTAAATAGAATCTTTAATAGAATGATTTAAAATAATAAAATCCATAAAATTAAAATCTTTGAATAAAAATAATTATCTTATTATTAATCTTTTTCAATTAGCATAATTAATCAAATTTAATATTGAATAAAATCAATCTCTTCAATTCTTTTCAAGTTAATAAAATTGATTAAAATGAATAATTCAAATTAATGAAATTAATTAAAAATAAAATATTGAATAAAATTATTCAATTTAATAAAATAGAACAAAATGAAATAAAGTATTTCTTAAATCTTATGTGAAATTTTCATTTATACCATTGATTAATTTTCTTCCTCTCGTTCTTGTCTAGGTACCTCTTCAGCGGGCCCTTCTGACAGTTTCATTTCTTCCTTCTTATAGGGAGTACTGCGTAGTGACCGGGAACCGTTACCGTGATCTCTCAACTATGCTCCTTGGAGACTAAGGGATGTTGAGGGATAATGCTCTCCTTATTGCGCGCCCCTCAACTCATCATACGTGACCAAATCATTATGGCCTTGCTTATACAGCATACGATTCCCCAGGTGAGCTGAAACAGCTTCACCCGTGCGTGGATTGCTAATCTAGGGTCGACAGTCAGTCGCCGTACCCTTATGTGTTCTTTCCATTCTTACGACCCTATAATTTCATTGTGGGTCATTCGGTAAATCATCTTACCTGCCACTGCACACACACACACTCAAGTGCACATTAGTAGCACTGCACTATGAAATATTTCATCATCTATCATAATATTTCAGTCAGTCGAGCATATATTTCATTCATCCTTTTCTCTCAATCAGTAAATCATATCTATCATTCATCATTCTATCTCAATCAGTCGAGCATATGTAACATTCAGTCATCCTATCTCAATCAGTCGAGCATATCTAACATTTAGTCATCCTATCTCAATCAGTCGAGCATATCTAACATTCAGTCGTTCTATCTCAATTAGTCGAGCATATGTAACATTCAGTCATCCTATCTCAATTATTCAAGCATATCTAACATTCAATCATTCTATCTCAATCAGTCGAGTATATCTAGCATTCAGTCATTCTATCTCAATCGGTCGAGCATATCCAACATTCAGTCATTCTATCTCAATCAGTCGAGCATATCCAACATTCAGTCATTCTATCTCAATCAGTCGTGTATATCTAGCATTCAGTCATTCTATCTCAATCGGTCGAGCATATCCAACATTCAGTCATTCTATCTCAATCAGTCGAGCATATCCAACATTCAGTCATTCTATCTCAATTAGTCGAGCACATCCAACGTTCAGTCATTCTATCTTAATCAGTCGAGCATATCTAACATTTAGTCATTCTATCTCAATCAGTCGAGCATATGTAACATTTAGTCATCCTATCTCAATCAGTCAAGCATATCTAACATTCAATCATTTTATCTCAATCAGTCGAGTATATCTAGCATTTAGTCATTCTATCTCAATCGGTCAAGCATATCCAACATTCCGTCATTCTATCTCAATCAGTCGAGCATATCTAACATTTAGTCATTCTATCTCAATCAGTCGAGCATATCCAACATTCAGTCATTCTATCTCAATCAGTCGAGCATATCTAATATTTAGTCATTCTATCTCAATCAGTCGAGCATTCATTTATTAAATAAAGTAATAGTTTCTATAACTGTCGTTCAAGCATTTTCAAAGTAAATTCAAATGGTTTGTGTTTTACTTAGCCGGTTTATTTCAAAACTAGTACCTCATTATGCTAAACAGTTAAGGTACCGAGGTGGGCATTACAGTCCCTGTTACTAGTTAAAAAAAACAGAGTTTTTTGTTTCTCGGGAATTCTACCAAAAACACGGAATTCATTTCTTCCGCGGGTTTCAAGCTCTTACAGGTTTCTTATTGGCTCACACTCATTGATATTTTGGACACTCTTTGATCTATTGGACACAAAATCCCCCTTGGAATCTAACAAACATCTTCAGTGGTCTTGGAATCTAGTGGATTTATTCAAGCTACCAATTTCCATTGCAAGTGGAGATCATTTCTATAGAGGTATGGTGAATTGTAAATAAGTCTTTTCATTCACAAGATTTGAGATGAGCCCATGCCTTTTTTTTTTTATCATATGCCCACAACAATATCCATGCATAGACAACAATGAATTTGACAAGAAAATTTCCCAAGTTCACATCTAAAAAAACTCATATGAACACTAGACAAGATGAAGTATGCAACCTCTTCATTGTGTAATTAGTTCCCAAGTTAATTTTGTTCTTTTCACCTCATATTATGCTAGCAAAAAATACTACACACTCACTAAACATGACTAAAAATATCACTTCAACTCATCCACAAAACCTCAACTCTCTCATTTCTTATTCCATACCATTGTATGGAATGAGAATATTTGTAAGTATATGCACCTTGCCTTTCTCTATGAATCCAAATATGATAATATTCATCCATATTTACCATCCTTACAATATCTCCTCACCTTTAATAATGATTTTTTTCTTCTAAAAACCAAGACTTTCCCACTTCATGCTCTATTCAACATGATCATTGTTGGTATAGTCCCTAGTTCCCCACTCTCCAACACCTCCCCACCCTAGATATTCCACATTGAAAGGTCAAATTATATTCCCCCTAATCACCCTCCCCAAAACCATGATCCTTGTTAGGAACCTTTGCATCCTCTTTATGGTTTTGCACAATACAAGGTATACATTAATTCTATTGTGATGCATTGTTGAATTCAATCATGGGTATTTTAAACTCAAAATCACATTTTATCATCTCAAGGTTTATAGATAAGGAAATAGTTTGTTCTTGTTTCTTCAACTCCTTAAGGTGTTATATAACCTAATAATTTATTACGGTAAAGGACATTACCTCAAATGGAAGGATATACCATTCCACTATGAAGACAAAGCAATCAAACTAGGTGCAAACTTTAGAATTGATAACATTAAGGGAGAAAGCAAAAAATGCAACTAATTAAGGTTACCTTATTTGATGTAGAAAAACTATCGAACTATTCCCAAGGCATCTCTAGCCATCTCTGTTGTAGGGTGTTACTACCATAATTTTTATGAATTCATGGCTAGGAAAGACACTAGTTTCTCCTCTCTACACTTGACCAACCATCATATATATTGACTGGAATTGTAAGGGATAATGATGTTTATTCGAACACAAATAAACCAACATAGTATGTAGTTGTATATGTTAATTTGTAAAGTGGTAAGTTATGTTGGAATGTGTCAGGTTCATTGTATAATGGCACTAATATCTTATTTGTTGTTTCTTTTGCAGGGGTAGGCCTAATAGTTGTGTTAAAGAAACTTTTGGAGATGGGAGACTCACGAAACGCAAAAATAAATAAATAGAAGGAATATGCCCATTGAAAAGGTCAATGAATTAATAGAAAAGGCCAGGTTGGGAATGGAAAGATTGAGACATGGTCCTATCATTGACCCGAATCCTGCCACTGATGCTAAGACAGTTGTTGACATGACAACCTCTTGTTCACAACCACGGGTAAAGCGGTCATGTCCAACGAACCCAACTCAAATTCAAACATCAACACAATCTCCGACCAACAATCCATCAGCGAGTCATGCTGAAATTCCTCATGACACAAGAATTTTGGAAGATGCTACATGTGTAGAGATGGACATACAAGCCTTGCTTAATTTGTAATCTCCCCAAGAAGACCACAACCATGTTAACCACATTCCCATTATGGCCCAATCTATGAATGAAGCACCATAACAAACAAGCTCTGGTATTCATGTCTCATCTCCACCCTCCCTACCTCGACTATCCAGTGCAAGAACAATAACTCCTAGATGTATTCATGTGGATGAGAGTGCTATGTTGGGGCTTGAAGGCAAGTTTCCAAAACGCACTATCGAATGGAAATGCAACAAAATTGTCAAAGAATATTTTGAATCCAAAGGTGATGCAGGTAAATGTCAATTATTGCTATGTTTGTTAAAGTCACATTGTTTAGCCGTTGTTAGGAGAATTTTGGTTATAAAGATAGTTAAAAGTTCAGAGGCCAATAGTCATATTATTATAAATCTCCAATCTACATTTAATGCGATTGGGAAGATGTCTCATACAAAAGATCTTTCTACGGCTCGTCGTGTTTTAGTGGAATCAGTTGTAAGCAAGTCCACAAGGCAACGTCACCTGTTATCACACACTTCTCACATACTCAAATTAAATAGAAAAACTATTAAAAAGTACTCTGTTATATAGAAAACCTTGACATTCAGGGTGGAAACGATTGTTGGGATTTTGTTGGTAGGTTGCCTCGTGCAGATAGGAAGCTAATTGATGATGTTAAGGAGTTAGTACAAAATTTTTGGCACAGTCATACTAGACCTTTATCAAACCAAAGAGACATGCTAAAGCTGAGAAAAGGTTCCACTGAACGTTAACCCCATGTTAAACACTTCCTTGACATCACATAGACTAAACTCTATGAGAGATTCAGGAACGAGCAGATACAACTGAACCTGGGCCAAAGGTCCTTTGAGAAATGCAAACCATGGTACGTTCGTATATGCATTGATCGGAACACTTGTTGTTGTAGATACCACGTAGAATCTGAATATTATTATGACACATATAAACATATATTTTGTGATTTTCATACTAACATTGCGTAGGGATGCAATGGATCCATACTACCACCGAATGCATCAAGAGACTTTATCCACAACATCATGTGTCCAAGGCTCGAGGGACAAAAATATTATGAAAAATCGTGTCTATATGGGACATGTTCTAGGTGCAGTGGGTTTTCTCGTTTGAACCATTGCATCCATGAGAGAAAGGAGCACGATTTTGGCAGGATGGGCATGGAGATGCAAAGCTTCAAATATGTAAACTATCAATTAGACAGTGCCAGGGAAAGTAAAAAGATTGCATTAGTGAAATCACAGTTACAAATGAATATTGCATATTTTTCATATTACATGTTCAATTTATGACATATACATTTTTCCAAATGCCACATTGTAATATTTCCCTTGTTTTCATGGTAACAGGTACCGGTATGTGACTTCTTGACGGAGTTCTATGAGAAAACAAGGTAGTATGTTCAACATGTGCATGTAGCACGATGGTAAGATGAGAAGTACAGGAAATGCAGGGACACATTTCTCATTGGAACCATAGTGTCAATTGTGGATTTTGCAGAAAATTACACCCTTCAGCAACAAAATGAAATCCGGAGTCAATACTACCATTTAGACCAAGTCAACATCATGGTACATATTATGTATAGGCATGGGCCAGAGAGCAGCAATGACAAGAGGATCATACTGAAGGAGACAAACTTTTACATATGTGATGATAGAACCCATGATCTGCATTATGTGCAACATTGTTTTCGAATTTTCTATGATCAGTTCAAGGAGAGAGATATACATATGGATCAGTATTGGATATCGTCGGATGGTTGTGCGGGCTAGTTAAAAAATGCCCAAGTATTCCAATGGATGAGTACTTTGCATAAGACTTATAATGTGCCACATATATGGAACTATTTTGAGACCGAGAATGACAAAGGAGAGCATGATGGGGCCAGTGCATGCATCAAGACCGCACTACGAAGGGAAGAGATGAGGTTTGACACAGAACCTCATATCCTAGGTGCAGAATCCATAGTTCAATGGTGCTCTGCAACATTTTTAGACCGAGCAAGAGATCAGCAAACATCATCAATGGCAATATGTGTGGTAAGAAATTTTTGGCGGGTGGTTGACATAGACCAATTGCGTTCGTATAGTTGCGGCACAGTACAAGGAACGCGTGTATTTCATTCAATTCAAAGCTCAAACAACCCTTTATTTGAAATATGGACATGGAATCTTGCATACTTTTGCATCCCTTGCAGTAGTGGCGAATGGGATGAATGCGAATGCATGGACAGGGTTGATGAATGGGATCATGTGTTACTTGCAGTAGACCAACGTGCAATTGTTGAAACAACCCAATTAGAGGAGGGCCAGTCAGCGATTTCTACAAACTACGACCATATCTCAGATCTTGTACAACTAGGACACATATACGCAGTTGTTGCCCCGAAAGGCAATGAGTGGGGCCCAGATTATTTGTCATCACAGTGCATCCAAGGTAAGCAAACCCTATACGCATCATTGATTGACGATGAATGCATTGCATTTCCTATTGGCTCGATGGTGGTTAAGGGGGAATATCTTACACTAGATGGGAAGTCAAGGAAGACTAGTGGGCATGTATTCATGGATTACCGACTAGGTTCAGTGGTGTATCACTTCACAAACTTGATCGTTGGCACAAACATCCATCTTCAAACAATGTCAAGCAAGAGCTCAACCAAGGTACGCTACTACCTGCCTCATTTAGAGCACGAGAGATTGATGAAGACAATTATCAACAAAGAGGATCTAGATGGATTTTGTTGGTTATCAAATGCTGACTAGAGGTTTTATCAAGACCCAGGTTCTGCGCGGTTACCTTAAACCAACAAAACACCTTCGCACCGGCCCTTTCGGCAACAGCCTGCGAGTAGGTTGAGGTCTCACCCAAGGTGTTTCTAATGGGGCACTGCGAACTCAGATGTCTACAATGAGTGATAAGTTGATGACTATGATGAAGTTCGTGGCAGCGCACCGTCTGTATACTGTGAGCGTCGGACTGCGTGGCGGTGGTCAACACCGCAGCCCACACCACTATCTTCTACCTTACTGCGAGACTTAATGCTACACTGCGAGCACCGCTGCTTGACTCCCTACACTTGGACTATTTGCAAAATGCTTAAGGCAATGAGCTGAATATCATTCATCCATTTAGTCATACAGTTAACTAACTTACTACTTAATGCTCCTTCACACACTTGGTATGTTACTATTTTAAGCATAACCCCCAGGTGCGGACTAACTGTTATACGTTCGTCAACTGCAACCATTCAAATATGCAAACATCTTTCCCCATGCTCAAACAGATGATATAATTACTGTCCCTAGAAGCAAAGATAATATTAACTATACATCCATTCATGTAGACTTAACATATCATTCCATACTCTCTTGATGGCAAATGCATATTAAAGCCCTCTCATAACAGACTATAAGCAAATATACAGACATTCAACTACAGAAACAGATAAATAGAAACAAACATATAAGCATTCAGTCACACAACACACTATTTAACGTGGTTCACTCCTCTGGATGGGAAGCTACGTCCACAAGAACTGTGTTTGATATTTCTTTTAAGGAAGGGTCACATTTCTTAGTTGCGCACTCAGCTGCGGCTCTCTTCTTGCTCGGATAGGTCTCTGTGCACTCAGCTGCAGAGCCTTTACAATGTATTCTTGGTTCAAAAGGTATTACAATAATATGATCACCATAACCATCATTAACAATGACCAGTCACGACCAACCATTCCTATACAAAATTGGTCTTCTTTTATAGATCACGCCCAAAGGTCGTGTCTTTACAACATTGAAGACAGAAACCCTTAGGGTTTCCAAACCACTACGATCCCTTTGAACCGTCATGCCTGCTTCTGATAGCGATTCTACTATCATGGCAGTCCTCCATGCCTTAGATCTGTCGCTTTTATCCCCCCTATTGTGTGCACACCAACAGGTCATCAACTTCAAGCCGCCCTTCCACTGGCGGACTCGTGCGACTGGCTCAGCTCCCAGTTGCTTTCCATTTTCCATTTTCCTCTTAACAGTCACGTACCTTACTGCACGCCAAACTGTCACTTTCCCAACCTGTCCTCTACTTAACGGACTCGTACAGTTGGCTTCCTTCCTGATCTTCTTATGCCCGCAACTCGACATCTTTTCAGCAGTCTTACCAAAAGTAGACCACGGCTGGTCTATCCGCTATATTTGGCCATCCTTCGTCCAATACACAGCTTTACTGGTTCCACGTGGCCTACTACCTTTGTAGCACTGAACCTGCGCAGTGCTGATCCTCGTGGAATCCTTCAAAACTTGCTACTACGCACATCTTCGCAGTACTCCCGATACGTAGGCAAAATTCGATATTTTCCTGAGTTGTGCACAGCTCAGGTCCATTTATCATAAAAAATGTCACCAAAAATGGCCCTGTTGGGCCAAGTCCAACATGCCCCTAACACTTACCTTTGGCTCATCACCGAGCCACTTTCAACGTCTAGTACTGGAGTCTGGTCACCAATCTGAGTGTTCAGCTTGGCTACAAACTCATTATAAGTGTTCGTCAGCTCCTTCACTGTTTCTTTGACCTCCTGCTCCAATTGTTTGACTATCTCAAGCTATTGAGGTGTTGTCTCCTCGCCAACTTGGGTTGCGACCGCTTCTTGGTTGGCTCGTAGCTCTTTCAATTTATTTTCTATGCGCTGTGACACCTCAGAGGCATCTTTGAGGAGTGGCTGTGACTGATTGTCGAGCGTAGTCTCTTTTTCTCGTAAGATCTGTACTTCCTTCTTCAGGGTAGATATTTCTTTGAACTTCTGGAGTCTGTCTCGTGGTGGAAGAGTCTTCACCTCTACTTGCATGGATTCCAATGTGGTCTGTTTCTCCTTCACCGTGGTCTTTGTCTGCTGCAGCCCTAGATTTTCCTCAAGGTCTGTGAATTCCTTCAAGGACTAATCAAGTAATTGCTGGCACTTCGCAACCTCTTCTGCGAAGCTCTCTGTTGCAGTCCCTACTTCAGCTTCTCTCTACTCCTTCTCAGTTAACTGATCCTGCGGTTTTAGTTTTTCCTTGAGCAGATTGATATTTTCCTCATATAGGACTACCTTGTCCTCCATTTCTGACTTTAGGGTCTGCACCCTATCCGCTATTCTGTGGACTGTGTCCTCTGGATTATCTTGGATATGGACTCCTTCGATTTCTTCCGCAACAGAATTGATTGTAGCCTCCAGCTTTTGTTGGTGCTATTGGTCATCTCCCATCATCAGCAAGGTGCGCATGCTTGACTCCTCAAGCTTCCTATTTGCGGCTTGTAACTGAGCTTCTGCTTTCATTGCCTACACAGCTCTGTCACGCATCTCATCTCCCACCTGCGTGTGCAAATAATGCAGATCAGGTAGTGGGATCTTAGTCAAGTCGAGCTCAACTACATCGACATTTGTTGTGTCCAGAACCATGTCCTCTAATGTAGGAAATGTTACGGCCATGGGGTCGATACGGACAACTCTCATTTTTATTAGCAGCGCGATAGTGAGTGGGGATGGTGCCTACTGCGAAGCTCCTGCAGCCCCCGAGATGCACGCCAGAGGTAGGATGTTGTGCACATCCTCCATTTTCTTCATGAGCCCTTGCATCGCGATCCATTTTCTTTGAAGGTCATCTTGAATGGCCTTATCGTGTTTGTCTTTTTTAGACATGAATTCTCCAAGTGTCTCAGTCACTTTGTCCGTAATCATGTCAAAGTCTTCCTCTTTCAAAACCGTATCCGCGGGAATTTTTGTCACATTTTGCTTCTTTCTTGCCTTCGTCTGGGATGGGATTTCTGGCTCTTTTCTCTTGCCCTTCTCTGGCTCTTTCTCTGCAATGATCAGACATGCTGGAGGAATCAGCTCATCATCTTCTGAGTTTGTTGGGACATCCAAAACTTCGACGCAGTAGTCGGTGAACCATTCTTTCATAATGAGCTCTATATATTCTTCTGTCATGTGGTAGCGCCCAGGGAACCATTGTGGCTTCTTCGTCTTTTCCTTTGGAGAGATAAACACCCAACACATGTCAGCAGTAAAATTGATAATTCCTATGTACTTTCTTGTTACCTGCTTCGTTATTCTTGGTGTGCGCGTGATCCCCTTGCGCAACTGCGTGTAATATTGATAGAAGACTTCTTGGGTAGCGTGCCGGTGTTGCGGATTTATATTTTCCCATAGGTTCATGAACCTAATTCCACTGGGTTCAGATCGATCAAAACTGATGCCGACAAAGTCCTTCGGCTCCTTCCATCCAATGAATGCGATGAGGACAATCAGCCATGTAAAATGGAAGTTTCCTCCATTTTGTTGAATACCATTGAGTTCCTCCATGAACTCATTCAACAAGTACTGGCACCAGTTAAACTCTATGCCTTTAGCTGCTGCGGTGCCAAGTAGTACTGCTCCCGCAGGCACTTACGTCGGTATTGCTGTTCTCAATATCTTTGCTGCGAGCAACTGTGTGATGAACTTTGTTGCTTGATTGTCAATCTCCTCGGTAGGAAAACCCCGTTTTCCTTTCACCAACGCATGGCTCTTCTTCATCTTTGCCACGACCTCTTTTTCTTTGCTCTTCCCTTGGAAGAACTGCTTCAGGTCCTGGTCGCGCTTACTAAATCCTGTAATGACATGGATTTAGTCGATACTGATGTCTATTGGCCTTTCCATCCATAAATAACCTTGGTGGATTCACACCATCAAGGTGCAAACCACGATGTTTAGTTCGGTCGACCTTTCAAAATGGGGTAGTCGCAGTAGGTTTAACAGTCCTGACTCCACCACCGGTTTTAACTAGCTTTCGGCCACCAGATTCAGCTCTCCTTTTGCATCCTTTTTCCAGCACATATATTGATCTGGTTGAAAATCTGGGTACTTGGGATCATGTGGCTTGTTCTTCTTCACTCCCAAGAGGTCATAATCCTCCCATATGTAGTCTGGGATCTTTCCCAACAGATTTGTCGTAATTTTTACATGCTTGGACACTCGCTACAGAGGGATATCATACTTGGCGTTCTTTACAAGCTTATACATAGGGGCATCCAGTGCCCGCGACGAGATATAATCTTGTATCATCTTCAGTGAAATTTCCTTGGTGAATATGGGTTGCCTTGTGCCTGTCGAACTCAGCCTAGAATGCTTTGATCGAGGTGCACTTACTATGTCCTTTCCCTTATCGTGCCTTGTCGAATTAATCCTTGCTGATTTGCAGGATCCTTGACCTTGTTCTACAACAACTTTCTTAATTGGAGTTTTCATTAACTGCTGAATCCCTCTGTGCTGAAATATTCTCAATGTTTCTTCAATAGTAAGCTATTGCTCTGCGTAAAGTGGTTCGGACATTCAATTGATGAGATAGCAGCTATGGCAGACAAAATATAGATGACTACTAGCTCGGGGGGTTAATCGCAAGAAAATACTAAGTGTTCGGTAACGCCCGCGAGTCTCCAAACGATGTTATTTATAGGTGCAGCAGACCCCCTCCCGCGCCTTTCAACAGCTAGATAGGCATTAAATGCAACCTCTGGTGGCCAAATCCCTCGGATCTTTCAGTCTTTTCATCCATCAATCTATCCAGAACGGCTATCTTCCCTTTAAATGCTAAAGCGGTTGCTGCAACAGTCATTTTAACGGCTATTTTCTCAAAAGGCATGCAACCACTATTTTTCTCTAAATGTTGCACTGAACTGCACGACAAGCAATTCCGACTCTTGCGCAGTGCCTTCGCGGTACTGATCTTTGAACTGCCGCGACTGTTTTTCCACTACTCTTCTTCCGGCTCCTACACTGCTTTAGCAGTGCTGCTCAGGTCATACATTCTTCCTTTATGATACATGTACAGACTCTATACATTTCTAGTGCCCAATTTCAACTATACTTGACACTTAGAAATTTCTCCCCATGTTTATTTTTCTGCATGTTGCGAAGCAGGACTATCACAGTACAACTTAAGTCCGCTTCCATTTATCATAGTGGGTAGGGTATCACCAGCTAAATTGGCTAACTAAACTGCACCACTGTTAGTGACATGCATAACAATATATGGACCAAGCCAATGTATTTTAAACTTGCCAGGAAATTTCATGAACTTGTTATCATACAGGAGGACTAAGTCACCTACTTGAAAGGACTTGTTCCTGACATGTCAGTCATGCCATGCCTTTTCACTATCCTTCTGGACTTGCTGTTGAAATCCTACAATGAAATGATCCTCTTCCAAGCCGACTAATTTTAGCAGTCTTTCATCTAATGCTTCGCGATCTTCCATTCCGGTGAAGGCTGTTCGGATATCCACATCATCTATTTCAGGATACATCATCTATTTCAGGATCCTGCATGATCTATTTCAGGATATGCAGAATCTAGGGTTTTGCATGCACCTGCATGCACTTGCATGCATCCCAGTCACCAGTTTGATGCCTCCAGCACCTTATCCACCTTCTTCTAGCACCCGGGAGCCACTTACTACAGAGTTTTAGCCCTCCTAAGCTGAAAGGCGCCCTCTTCTCACCTACTGCCAGAGAAGGGCGCACTTGTTCACCTACCACTGCAGATTCACTTCAGTTACATCCAGTTAGCTTCGATTCTCCCTGATTTGAGGCTAGTTTCACTCCCGACTGACTGTTTCACCTCCGATTGACCTCCAGTTTGATTAGGTGACTTGTTCTGACTTCAGTTAGCCTCCCATGCGCCCCCACTGAGCCTCCAGATCCTATATCAGTGCTACACACTTCAGTTACATTTATTATACTCAGTTAGACTCAGATTGACACCTGGATGACTGGTTGTTGTGATTGATGAGCACCACCGATGATTGATGAGGACTCCTAGACAGAGTCAAGCTACTCCATTCAGTGATTCGAATGACCTCCTTAGGCAATTCGAATTGCTCTGTCATTGTGAAAGTTTGTATTGTAATTCATTCACCCTTTCTGGGATAGAGAGCACTGCTGCATGTTTTGCACAGTTTTGCACCATATTTTCTATGTTCATCTGTTGTGATTGATTTACTTGTTCGTTAGATCTGCTGTGACTAATTTTACATGGTATCAGAGCCATTGCAGGGACAAGATCTCTTTTCTACAGGTGTTTATACAAGAAGATTTGACTGAATTGCTAAAAATTGCAAAAGTTTGGCATGAGATATCTCAAGGGCATTCGCTCCTGTGCATGCAAAGCTTGAAAATTATTCCAATACCACTCCAGAAGCTTGAGTTACCACATAATTCCTGGATCTGATACATTGGACCTATTCAACATTGCTTGAAATCCAATCCCAGGTGTGATTCAACTCTCAAAGGGTGGATTGTTCGACCTTATTGTGGTTGTTTTGATGTGATTTGCAGGTTTATTGTCTCCTTCAAGTGCACTCGCTATCTTCTGCATGCAAGGTTTCCTACATCAATTGCATTCGCTATAGTCTGCATGCAAGCTTCCTCTTCATGAGTTGACTCAATCCTTGCAATGGAATACTCTTCTTCAAAGCCTATCCTCACCCCATTCAATTATTTTGATTGGAAAGATGATATGGAGATCATATTACGTTCAAAAGGTTACTACCGAGTCACTCTTGGTCTTGAATTGGAGCCAAACAATGTGTCAGATCGAACCAAACACTACAACAAGCTTGATGAAGCTTATGGTCTTCTTTGTCTCTCCATCTCCAAGGATCTTCACTTCCATCTCAGCGGATTGAAGACTCCAAAAGCCATATGGGAGCAACTTGAAACACTATTCGGCAAGCAGGATGAGCTTAGGGCTTTTCAATTAGAGAATGAATTGATTGGCCTTAATCCTGAGAATTTTGAGACCATCAATGAATTCTTCACAAAATTCAAGAACTTGAACTTGCAATTGAAGAACAGTGGTGTTATCAAAGAGGATAAACAGTTGATCCTCTCCATTCTAAGCAAGCTTGGGAAAGATTATTCGGTATTTGTCTCTACTTTCAATTCCGGTCGGCTAACTACCCTGAATTGGAAGATGCCTACCTTGAATGCCTTCATTGAGTCCGTTACAAAAGAGCATGACAAGTTGATTCAAATGGGGTCCATAAGCTCCAAAGATTCAGCCCTATTTGTTCAAGGACCCAAGATCTCGAATGGTAAAGGAAATCAAAAGAAGGAGAAGCCCAAATTCGAGCCTCACAAGCAAAAAGACAAAGGCAAGCAAACGGATGCACCATCCAGTTCGAAATCCAAGCAAAAGGGCAAAGAAGGTAACCAAAAATCTAAATGTACTTATTGTAACCATGGCTTTCATCCCGAAAGTTCATGTATGAAGAAGACTATAGATCAAATGGCCCTCCTTTTGGAAAAGAACAACATAACCCTTCCTGACGGTGCAAGGAAGAAGGATCGGAATGACGATCATGAAAGAGGACAAGCACTCATGGCAACGGTTTCGAAGCCCACTACTCTCTTGATAGATTCGGGTGCATCAAATCATATGGCTGCAAATATTGATTCTTTTTCCTCATTCGATCCAAACAGCTCCATCCCCATCCATTTGGGAGATGACTCAAAAATTTCTTCAAAGGGCAAAGGTACGATTCATGTAGAACATGGATGCTTTCAGAATGTTCTCTATGTGCCTTCCTTAGCTTCGAATCTCCTTTCTGTGTATCAAATGACACATACTGGTGAACCAAAGCAAGTCACATTCAGCCCTAATACAGTTGAAATTTCTGATATCAAAAGTGGAAGACTAGTTGCGGTTGGAAAGGCAAACCACACTGCAAAATGCTATGAGTTTTCGCACTTTATTCCGCTTGCAAAGCCCACTGCCCTTCGCACACATGGTAATGAGGTTAGTAGGCTTTGGCATGAAAGATTTGGACATCTAAATTATAAGTATTTGCTGCTTCTATCAAATAAATCCATGGTAGATGGGCTTCCACAACTTCGTTCCTCGAAGGGAATATGCACCGGTTGCATTATTGGGAAGCACCCCGAGCACAGATTCGACCGCGGCAAGGCTAGCAGAGCCTCTACTATTTTGGGATTGATCCATTCTGATATTAGTGGTCCGCTGCCCCATATGTTATTAAATGGTTCAAGGTATGTTTTGACATTTATTGATGATTTTTCCCGCTTTACATGGGTATTCTTTCTCAAAAACAAGTCAGAAGTGCTTGGAAAATTCAAGGATTTTAAGGCTTCTGTTGAGACCACCACTGAGAGCAAGATCAAAGCTCTTAGATCTGATAATGGTGGGGAATATATCAAGTCCGAGTTGCTGCAACTTTGTGCCCAAAGCGGAATTAATATCCAACATACAGTTCCCTACACACCCCAGCAGAACGGTGTAGCGGAAAGGAAAAACCGGTCACTGAAAGAGATGGCTACATGCATGATTGAATCGAAAGGTTTGGATGAAAATCTTTGGGCTGAAGCAATCAATGTTGCTGCATATATACAGAACCGTGTTCCACATTCATCCGTGAAAGGTATGACTCCTTTCGAAGCATTCTTTGGTCACAAACCGGATGTGTCAAATTTGAGAGTTTTTGGCTCTACTGCATGGGCTAGAATTCCTTCTGAGAAGAGACGAGCTTTGGATCCACAAAGTATCGAGTGCATATTGATAGGATATGGGGAAGAATCAAAAGCATATAAACTCATGGATATCAGATCTAAAAAGATATTCATAGAGCGCAGTTTGCAGTTTGAAGAACCGCTTCAAGAATTGCAACTAGTCGAGGAGAAGACTGCCGATTCACCGCCTTCACCAGAAGAAGATCCGAGCAGCGATAATGAAGGTATGAGTTCTGATATTTCTGATATTGTAGCAGCATATGATGATCATGACATATCAGGTTCGGAATCCGACCATTATGATCCTCCTCAGTTACCAAAGTGGGCCCAAAACACTCTACAATCTGCTGGTTCTAGTCTTGGAAATCCTGCTGATCCGAGACGAACAAGAGGAGACTTTCAAAGAGCAGGTATGGCTCTTTCTATTGCTGATCCATTTCTTCCTGAGATTTGTTATTTGATGGCTGGTTCAGATCCTACATCATACTATTCATCCCATCGAGATCCGAGATGGAAAAGTGCCATGGATGAAGAGTACAGTTCTCTTCAAAAGAACAATACATGGGAGCTAGTTTCTCTTCCACCTGGAAGAAAATTAGTGAAGTGTAAATGGGTCTACCGTACTAAAGTTGCTGCTGATGGCACTATCAGCAAATATAAAGCAAGGTTGGTGGTAAAAGGTTTTTCCCAAGTCCAAGGAGTGGACTACACAGAGACTTTTGCACCGGTTGCAAAGATGGATTCCATCCGCCTTGTTTTAGCTATTGCCGCATCTAAGCACTGGGAAGTGCACCATATGGATGTGAAGAGTGCATTTTTACATGGAGACCTTGCTGAAGAGGTCTATATGCAGCAGCCAGAGGGTTATACATCAGATCCGTCATTGGTTTGTAGATTGAAGAAGTCTTTGTACGGGTTAAAACAGGCCCCAAGAGCTTGGTACGCAAAGATGGACTCCTTCCTTCTTTCTCAGAATTTCCAAAGATGCAAATCTGATCCGAATGTGTATCTTCAGCGAGTTAAAGGTAATTTGTTGGTTATTGTACTTTATGTTGATGATCTGCTTATTACTGGTAGCACACTTACTTCAATAAACAAGCTAAAATCTGCCTTAAATCTAGCTTTTGACATGAGCGATTTGGGCTTGCTGAGTCACTTTTTGGGCTTGGAGATAGCTCAAAATTTTGATGGGATCACTATATCTCAGCAAAAATATGCTTCCGACCTGTTATTGAAGTTTAATATGGCTGAATGTAAGGCAGCCCCGTTCCCATTCCTCTCAGGAATCAGTCTTGAGGAGGGAGATTCCACATCGCTTGCAGATTGCAGTATGTATCGACAGTTGATTGGTTCACTGCTTTATTTGACACATTCACGGCCTGATATCTCATATGCCGTGAGTGCCGTGTCAAGATATATGCAGCAGCCACATGAGCTTCATTGGCGAGCAGCCAAGCGGATCTTGCAGTATGTGCAAGGTACGAGACAGTTTGGCATACACTATGCTGCAGATTCTGAGGTAGATTTCATTGGTTTTACTGATTCAGATTGGGCAGGTGATAGCATTGATCGGAAGTCCACTTCCAGTTATGTTTTCATGATTGGTCATGGTGCTATTTGCTGGTCCAGCAAAAATCAAGCAACCATTGCACTTTCTTCAGCAGAGGCAGAGTATCGAGGGGCAGTCAATGCCTGCATTCAGGCAGTTTGGTTGCAGGGTATTCTTTCCGAGTTTGGTTTTGGTGGCACTACTTCGACTGTCCTATTTTGTGACAATCAAAGTGCTATCAAGATCTCCATAGATCCAGTTCAGCGGCAGAGGACCAAACACATTGAGATTCATATGCATTACATTCGACAGTTGGTGCATGACCGCACCATCATTCTGCAATATTGCCCTACTGATGAGCAAATTGCAGACATCTTCACCAAGAGCTTCACTGAGAAGAAGTTCTCTTACCTCCGTTCACTGTTGGGGGTGAGTTCCATCATGGTGGAGACAGATTGATTCATTATTATGGTTTAGCTTGAGGGGGGGCTTTCTTCCCACTGGGTTTTCCCTCTTTCCTCACTTAGTTTATTTTCAGCATTTTTTTGGATTATTGTATTGGGGTGACCTTTGGTCTTAGTTACCAGGGCCCCACATTATTTTAGTTGGCACATCATAGTCTAGCTTGAGGGGGGGTGTTCGGATATCCACATCATCTATTTCAGGATACATCATCTATTTCAGGATCCTGCATGATCTATTTCAGGATATGCAGAATCTAGGGTTTTGCATGCACCTGCATGCACTTGCATGCATCCCAGTCACCAATTTGATGCCTCCAGCACCTTATCCACCTTCTTCTAGCACCCGGGAGCCACTTACTACAGAGTTTTAGCCCTCATAAGCTGAAAGTCGCCCTCTTCTCACCTACTGCCAGAGAAGGGCGCACTTGTTCACCTACCACTGCAGATTCACTTCAGTTACATTCAGTTAGCTCCGATTCTCCCTGATTTGAGGCTAGTTTCACTCCTGACTGACTGTTTCACCTCCGATTGACCTCCAGTTTGATTAGGTGACTTGTTCTGACTTCAGTTAGCCTCCCATGCGCCCCCACTGAGCCTCCAGATCCTATATCAGTGCTACACACTTCAGTTACATTTATTATACTCAGTTAGACTCAGATTGACACCTGGATGACTGGTTGTTGTGATTGATGAGCACCATCGATGATTGATGAGGACTCCTAGACAGAGTCAAGATACTCCATTCAGTGATTCGAATGACCTCCTTAGGCAATTCGAATTGCTCTGTCATTGTGACAGTTTGTATTGTAATTCATTCACCCTTTCTGGGATAGAGAGCACTGCTGCATGTTTTGCACAGTTTTGCACCATATTTTCTATGTTCATCTATTGTGATTGATTTACTTGTTCATTAGATCTGCTGTGACTAATTTTACAAAGGCAGCAATCCTCAGACTGGGGACAATGTACTCCATTGGCATTATGGCCTCCTGCCCATAAGCCAACCGAAAAGGTGTCTGTCTCGTCAATTTCTTACAAGTTGTCTTGTATTCCCAAAGCACAGACGAGATGCGCAGGTCCCAATCATCCCTGTTTATGTTGCAGACTTTTGTCAATCCGTTTTCCAATATCTTATTGAAATCTTCAACAGTTCCATTTTCCTGCAGATGATATGGCGTACTGTGGTGATGCCTAATGTGGAACTTCTCTGTGAGGGCTTCAATGGTCTTATTCAGAAAGTGAGTGCCCTGATCACTCATCAAAATTTTTGGACAGCCGAATCTTGACAAAATTTCCTAAAAAATGAACTGTGCAGCGGTACCTGCATTGCAGTCCTTCACTGGTTTAGCTTCTACCCATCTAGTGAGGTAATCCATGGCAATAATAATATACCTCGCACCAGTTCTCTTCCTTGGTGGGTTTATAGGTCCCACAAAATCAATTTCCCACTTCTCAAAGTCCTGTAAGGTCAACTACAGGTTCAATGGCATTTCGTCTCTCCATGACGACTTCCCTGTCCTCTAAGAGACATCGCAGTTCCTGCAGTATTCCTTAGAATCTTTGTGGATGGTAGGCCACCACAGCCCTGCGTGCAATATCTTCTGTGTAGTAGCTCTTCCTGCATAATGACCTCTCACGATCCCTGAATGCGAATCTGCTAGTATATATGGTTTCTCGTGGTCGAGTACACATCTGCGCAGGACTTCATCTAGTCTGAGTTTGTATAACTGACCTGCAATGATAGTGAAGTCCGCGGCGCGTACTACTAGCTGCTTCTTTTGCTGAACATAAAATTCTTGCGGTGCTAGCCCTGTTGTCAGAAAATCAATGATATCCTTATAGTAATCATCTGCAACCTGTATAGAAAACAGCTGTGCATTGGGTAGACTATCTTCAATGTTCATCGGCTCCTCTCCCGACTCAATTCTAGACAGGTGGTCAGGTCCCAAATTCATCCTGTCGGGTTTAACAACGATCTCGAAGTCGTACTCTTGGAATAGCAATAGCCATCTACATATACGCCCCCCTAACACTGGCTTGTTGACCAGGTACTTCAATGCAGAATGATCAATGAACATAAGGAAGTGCGCACCAAGTAGATAATGTCTGAATTTCTAAAGGGCATATACCATCGCAAGTCCTTCCCGCTTAGTAGTGGTATAGTTCTTCTCTACTGTCGATAGATTTCTACTAGAAAATGCGATGGGGTGGTCAATACCCCCTTCTCCTGGCTGAGCTAACACAATGCCCAGGGAAATGCATGATGTGTCCACATGAACATGAAATGGCTTTTCCCCGTCTAGAAAGACTAGGATCGGTGTGGTAACCATCTTTTCTTTAAGGGTGTCAAAACCCTGTTCGCACTCTTCATTCCAAATGAATGGCACGTCCTTCTTTAGCAACTTCTCCATTGCTGCGGTTATCTGCGCATAACCCTTAATGAACTTCCTTTAATAACCTGTATGACCCAAGGTAGAGCGCAGCATCATAACTGACGTTGGTGTAGGTAAATGCACAATAATGGAAATCTTCGCAGGGTCCACCATCAAGCCCTGCTTACAGACAATATGTCCCAGAAAGATTCCATATGGAACACATAAGATGCAGTTCCTCAGATTTAGTGAGATCTGATGCTGTCTACATTTTTCAAGCATCATTTTGAGATTTGCACAATAGTTTTTCAGCAAACCAAAGACAGTCCAGTCATTAAAATATGCTTCCAAAAACTTATGCATGAAATCCTTGAATGCCACGACGACGACTCTGGAGAAGATGGCAGGGGCGTTCTTCAGACCAAATTGCATGACTGTATACTAGAACGAGCCCCATTCCATTGCAAATGTCATCTTATGCCTGTCTGCGGGATGAATCCTGATCTGATGATAACCGGAGAACCCATCAGTAAATGAATAGGCCTCATTCCCTCCAACATTGTCCAGTACCTCATCTGTAAACGAAGTAGGGAATGGGTCATGCATAGAGGCATCATTAAGTTTTCTGAGATCGACACAAATCCTGATCTCGCCCTTCATCTTCTTGTCCTGGACAACCATAAGACTGATCCATTCATATTCCTCGACAGGTTCAATGACTCCTGCCTCTAATATTTTGTCCAAATCTATGCGGACTCTCTCTTTGTACCGTGGATTCAGTTTATATGGTCACTACTTCACAGGCTTAGCAACTGGCTTTAAGGGGATTTTCATGACTCCTAAGTCACCCAATATTCCTTTCATCTCTGTAAACTTTGTCGGAAACAGCTCCTGATACTCATGCAATGTGTCTGCAATCTCCGTGATAGTCTGATCATCCCAGTAGTCTCTGATAGATGTGAACTTCGGCTGTTCAGTTGTGCCGATGTTCACCTTCTGTGTCTTGACCAGTCCACTCATGTTCAGTATTTCCAATGGCGGTCCTTCTATATCGCGCACACCTTCTGAATCTGGGATATCGATATTGCGCCGATCATCTTCATCTTCTTCTCTTCCATGCTCATCATCCTCAGCTAAATTATAACAGTCTATCAGATGTTCTTCGTGTTCTCTCCATTCTGAGTGTATATTCGCAGGACTGTCATCTGTGCCGAAGAATTCTTCCCTTGACATATCTTCGTGAGGATAATATGTTCTGAATACATGTTCCTTGATTATCTGTAGTGCCTCATGTATCAAAGGGTTCTCATCCTCGAAGCTGAAATCTCTCTGGAAGTTCGCAGTTAACATTTCCCAATTTTAGTTTTCCCTGCATAACTCCAGGTCTAGATACCATTTCTTTGGAATATCCTCTTCCAAAGTATGCACAAATAGGTGCACCCACTCTTCAGGTGGCCTTTCTTCCCATGTCTGCGAAAAGACTTCCACATGCTGGCTAGGATTTGTCTTCCCGTTGAACTTCTCAAAGGGTAAGGTAACCCTTTCTGCGAACCAAATCTACATCTTTGTTCTGCATTGCTCCCAAGTGATCAATATGTGTTTGTGCGAAGCCCACCATCTAGCAAGTATGCCACGGAGTGCCATATCCAATGCTGGTAACCTATGCTCTTCTGGAACTATTGCAATATAGTCTCAAATAAAAGTATAAACGTTAGCAGAACCATCAAATGTAGGGATCAGACTTACCTCCTTTCCAATCTAGAGCAGTGATTTTGTGACCTGTGCACACCTTCTGGCTGATACTTCGTGCATGCAATTCTGCCAATTTTCTAGTCCAGCGTCCGAGTCAGAAACGCAGGAGCTATCGCATCTCCAGATGAGCGTACCGTTCGCAGTAGGATTAATGTAATCCTCATGGTTCGCAGTCATCTGGTACAGTCGGTCCAAATGCTTGGCCTTAGATTCCTCCTGGATCGGTTCGCTATATCTGTCCCCATCTGCATGATCCAATGGTGCGATAACCCGCAGATACTTTCCTTTGAATATCATCTTCTTTGTTTTTAAATTTATAATGGCTAAATTGTCAATAGCCCAGTCAATTCCTAACAGCGCAGGAAAGGGCTGGCTATTGTCAACAATCTCGATGACTTCAAAGTCCGCATGGCTTTGTACTCCATCAATATCAACCACAACATTGGCTAATTGGCCAAATGGTATAACTTTCTCTTGGTTGGCCATTCTCAACTGGATAGGTGACCACAATAGTTTTGGTTGAACCATCCGCTGCCATGTCTGCTTGGTCAAGACATTTACTTCTGATCCCAGATCAAGGATAACTTTGTCCATCTCAAAGTCTCCTATCTACGTAGTGAGCCTCATCTCGCGGCCCGACCTCTTATTTTTATTTATATGATGTACTGTGCCCTCAGAAGTTTTTGCTTCTGTCTGTGGTTCATATATATCTATGAGCTTCTCCAACATTGCTATCGCATTTTCATTTTTCAACAGCTTCATGCAGCTCCTTAGGAACTGTGCAACAGAGGTGCTAACATCCACTGTGTGTCTTGTCTTGTCATACGCAGCAGGTGTGTCTTCAACATATGGTACTTCGCTGCACAGCGGGATCCTTGGTGATTTAGGTGTTGGGTCTCTGAAAGTATCCCATGCATGAACAAAAGCTTCTTTGTTCTTCTTCAGATCTAGAGCAGCTGTCTTTCCTGGGGCTTTTCTTAGCCATATTGTTTCGAGAGGGCTCTGCTTCGCATGAGGCTCTCCTAAAGTGGAAGCCTCTGCTCCCCTATCACGGCCTATCTCCATGCCACTGCATGTGACTACTTTAATGCTAGGATTCGCAAGTCTGTTCTCTGCTGCGATCCATTAGATGTTCGGGGCTGGCGCATCCGTCCTTCTTCTTTTCTGCATCTCTACCTCTAGCACCGGGCAATCTTATATAACATGGTCAAATGATTTACAATAATTATAGGTGGTGCATGGGTTTACACAGTCTCTGGATACATGACCTGGCTGGCCATAGTTATAGCAGATGACCCCACTGTGGCCTCTTTCTTGTGCCAGGCTAGTATTTCTTCCTCTACCACGGTATCCACCACCACGGCCTTTGTAGACAGATTGATCATAATGCGTGTTTTCTGTCTTTGGCTGGTTATCTTCTTGCACTCTATACAAGCCAGTGCTTCTCATTGAATCTATGTCGTGCTTTCTTTCATTCATTAGTTCATAGGCACAGTAGTTAGATTCTTAGGTGTCTTCACATATTTATGTATTAGGTAACAATCTGCAGGTCTATGATTGGTAGTTCTGCAGATCTCACACCAGGGTGCCTTGTTCTGATTGATGGGGTTAGGCGCACCACTGCCGAGATAGTCGCGGTATAGAGGACAATGTTCATGGTCATGGCCTTCTCCTTTGAAACTCGTGCACCAGATCTCATGACAAGGTTCATATCATTGTTCTTTTCCATTCTTCATGCTCTGCAACTCCAATGTCAGGGTGGTAAGCTGGTTCTGAATCTACGTCATCCTAGAACTAGACTCACTGATCGGCGAAGCCTCCAACTTCATTGCGATTTCCAAGGCCTCTGCCTGGGATGTAACCTTCTAATGCATCAATGGTAATCTAATGTGGGGTAACAGCTCAGCAATGATCCATTCTGTGCTGATTTGGAGCTATAACAAAGCTTACTTGGTCTAATAGGGTCTTGAACTTCTGATCAAACTCCCAGACTGATTCTGTCAGTCTCTGCTTGATTTCCTTCAGCTCAGTTATACACTGAGACTCAGACTTTGGTTTCTTGAACTCTGCTATCAGCGCAGCTTTAATCTCTTCCAGGGTCCTGGGCTGCATGGTAGAATACTTCATGAACCAGTATAGCGCTCTATCTCTAAATGTGGTAATAAGCTGGGCTTTCTTCTCATCATCATCCCGGATCTGTCTGACACTCCAGACAGCTTCACAAAGAAACAAGTGTTGGTCAGGATCTTCTAGACCCATCCCTTTGAATATAGGAAGATTCATATCCGCATGGGCCATGGCTCTAGGGGGAGGTATAGCACTCGAAGGGGCACCTTGAGGTGTGCCCCGAGGGGTGCTTGGGTGTCATAAAGGACTTTGCGCAGTAAAAACAAATGGGTGTATAGGGGTAGATGTACTAGGCTACGTATTCGGGGGGGTGGGTTCTGCAAGTGGAGGGTTCTGGGGGGTAAATGGGGGTGCAGCTTCGTTTTCAATGTCAGAGGGAATCTCAATATCTACGTGGAGTCCAGAGCCTCCATGATTCTTATTGAACTTGTATCTTTTCCCACTTCTTAAGTTGTGAGTATCTTCGTCAGAATCGCTATAAATGTTATTTACCATGACAAATTGAAACGATTACTGCATTCTTAAAACACCTTTCTCAGCTAACAACATCTTAATATATAGACTGAGATTGTTCAGGAACTTACCTTGGAAACCTCTGAAAAAGTGTGCCTCTACTTGGCTATAGGATTTGAGCGTATCCATAGAAAACTCTGTGACAAATCCTTCTAGCATATGATCGACCAAAAATTCCACTGCGCACATCAATGCGCTGTCTATTGCCTTGAGCTGTGATATGAGCTCAGGATTCCACTCTATAGGAATGCCTCCTTGAAAATAGGTTTTCTTTTCGGCTGGCCGCGAGATCCACGCGTGCAGCTCGTCCGAAAATGTAGCCCAGAAAATTTCATGAATGTCGTCCAACAAATATCTATCCGACCACTGTGTGTCACTTGAATGCGGATGTCTATTCTCTTGTCTTTTAAAGTCTCTTATGGTCTTATCCCACCAAGCCTGGATTTCTATCTTCTCAGGATGCCAGTTCAATGCACTTTCTGGGAGCTCTAACTCTTCATCACTCATCACGACTGAAACTCATCACAGATTCTAGCACGGCAACGGAACCATTTGTTGGTTATCAAATGTTGACCAGAGGTTTTATGAAGACCCAGGTTCTGCGTGGTTACCTTAAACCAACAAAACCCCTTCGCATCGGCCCTTTAGGCAACAGCCTGCGAGCAGGCTGAGGTCTCACCCAAGGTGTTTCTAATGGGGCACTGCGGACTCAGATGTCTACAGTGAGTGATGATTTGATGACTATGACGAAGTTCACGGTAGTGCATCGTCTGTACGCTGCGAGGGTCGGACTGCGCGGCGGTGGTCAACACCGTGGCCCGCACCACTATCTTCTACCTTACTGCGAGACTTAATGCTACACTGCGAGCATCGCTGCTTGACTCCCTACACTTGGACTATTTGCAAAATGCTTAAGGCAATGAGCTGAATATCATTCATCCATTTAGTCATACAGTTAACTAACTTACTACTTAATTCTCCCTCACACACTTGGTATGTTACTATTTTAAGCATAACCCCCAGGTGCAGACTAACTGTTATACATTCGTCGACTGCAACCATTCAAATATGCGAACATCCATATGATATCATTACTGTCCCTAGAAGCAAAGCTAATATTAACTATACATCCATTCATGCAGACTTAACATATAATTTCATACTCTCTTGATGGCAAATGCATATTAAAGCCCTCTCATAATAGACTGTAAGCAAATATCCAGACATTCAACTACAGAAACAGATAAATAGAAACACACATATAAGCATTCAGTCACACAACACACTATTTAACGTGGTTCACTCCCCTGGATGGGAAGCTACGTCCAAAAGAACTGTGTTTGATATTTCTTTTAAGGAAGGGTCACAGTTCTTAGCCGCGCACTCAGTTGCAGCTCTCTTCTTGCTCGGATGGGTCTCTGCGCACTCAGCTGCAGAGACTTTACAATGTATTCTTGGTTCAAAAGGTATTATAATAATATGATCACCATAACCATCACTAACAATGACCAGCCACGACCAACCCTTCCTATACAAAAATGGTTTTCTTTTATAGATCACGCTTGAAGGTCGTGTCTTTACAACATTGAAGATCGAAACCCTTAGGGTTTCCAAACCACTACGGTCCCTCTCAACCATCATGCCGGCTTCTGATAGCGATTCTACTGTCATGACAGTCCTCCATTCCTTAGATCCGTCGCTTTCATCCCTCCTATTGTGCGCACACCAATAGGTCATCCACTTCAAGCCGCCCTTCCAATAGCGGACTCGTGCGATTGGCTCAGCTCCCAATTGCTTTCCATCCACCGTTTTCCTCTTAACGGTCATGTACCCTACTGCACGCCAAACTGTCACTTTCCCGACCTGCTTAACGGACTCGTACAGTCGGCTGCCTTCCTGATCTGCTTATGCCCGCAACTTGGCATCTTTTCAGCAGTCTTACCAAAAGTAGACCACTACTGGTCTATCCACTGTATCTGGCCATCCTCCATCTAGTACACAACTTTACTGGTTCCACGTGGCCTACTACATTCGCAGCCTTGAACCTGCGCAATGTTGATCCTTGCGACATCCTTCAAAACTTGCTACTGTGCACATCTTTGCAACACTCTCGATACTTAGGAAAAATTTGATATTTTCCTGAGCTGCGCATAGCTTAGGTCCATTTATCATAAAAAAATGTTACCAAAAATGGCCCTGCTAGGCTAGGCTCAACAGATTTATTGAATGAGGCCAGTCAACTTTACATAAGAGAATGAATTGCATCAAAGAATGTTATGTTCTACATCGAGGTATGTGTAGTTTTATGTTATTTTGTTGGTACATGCATTTTTTGTTGATACATACTTACATACATGTATTTTTATACATACATGCATACATACATAGAGATACATTGATCTTCCATGTCATCATTTTACCCTTTGTCATTAATGCTTAGAAACCTAATCTATCCCTAGAAACTTAGTCTAGCCACAGAAGCACTAATATAACCCTACAAACCTAATCTATCCCTAGAAATCCTAGAATGCTAAACTAACCCTAGAAACACTAATTTAACACTAGAAAACTAAGCTAGAATAC
This sequence comes from Larix kaempferi, assembly GCA_027924585.1. Lineage (NCBI taxonomy): Eukaryota > Viridiplantae > Streptophyta > Pinopsida > Pinales > Pinaceae > Larix > Larix kaempferi. Next base: position 1,273,276 of record BSBM01000945.1, read on the forward strand.
TATAAACCTAATCTAGTCCTAGAAACCTAAACTAGCCCTATAAACACTAATCTAACCTAAACTAGCCCTACCACTTCTCTCATTTGGTATGAGAGAAGTTTCTTTAGACCTACCTCACTCATGTCAATGCTTGAATTTTTGGAGGCCGAACTCCCACCCCACACGTCCTCTTCAACATTTTTTGTTCTCTTGGTTTTGTTCCCACCCAAACTTTTTTCATGCTTTGGGTACCTTGAGGTATATCCCCAACCCAAAAAACTCATATATTATGATGATTATGTTGGTTATTGGCTTCACCCAACAAAATTATATTTAACAATACACATATTCATAGATTTGGTTCCCCATGCTCAATGCTCACCCAAATCTAGCTAGATTTTGGGTTTTTTCCCTTATCCAAGCATTGTGTCATCAACCTAGGGTTTCCACTAATATATTCTAACTAGATACTAGAATCTCCTTGACCAAATTTGATGGAAAAATGCATAGAGATCTTTGAGAGTCTTAGATATGTATCCTAGCAATTTATTTTAAAACATGCTCATTTATGATTGGATATTGATGATTTATTCTTATAGATAACCACTTGGAGGGACTTGTGATCATCATCATCACCATCACCATCATCATCAAAATCTTCATTATCATCACCATCTTCATCATCATCACCATATTCATCAATGTCTTCATCATCATCACCATATTCATCATCATTTTCATCTCTAGGCTCCTCATCAACATCTCCATCATCATCGTCTTCATCATCATCATCATCATCATCTTCATCACCATGAACATCATCATCAACGTCTTCATCATCATCACCATATTCATCATCATTGTTGTCTCTAGGCTCCTCATCAACATCTCCATCATCATCATCTTCTTCGTCATCATCATCATCATCTTCATCACCATGGCCATCATCATCAATGTCTTCATCATCATAGCCATCTTCATCATCATTTACATCTCTAGGCTCCTCATCAACATCTCCATCATCATCATCTTCTTCTTCATCATCATCTTCATCACCATCACCATCACCACCACCATCACCATCATCATCAACGTCTTCATCATCATCACCATCTTCATCATCATCACCATCTTCATCATCATCACCATCTTCATTATCATTATCATCTCTAGGCTCCTCGTCAACATCTCCATCATCACATCTTCTTTGTCAAAATCATCATCATCGTTATCACCATCACCATAATCATCGACGTCTTCATCATCATCACCATCTTCATCATCATTGGCATCTCTAGGCTCCTCATCAACATCTCCATCATCATCATCATCATCTTCTTCATCATCACCATCACCATCACCATCACCACCACCATCACCATCACCATCATCATCGACGTCTTCATCATCATCACTATCATCATCATCATCAACATCTTCATCATCATTGTCATCTCAAGGTTCCTCATGAACATCTCCATCATCATCATCTTCTTCACCATCACCATCACCATCATCATCAATGTCTTCATCATCATCACCATCTTCATCATCATCATCACCATCTTCATCATCATTGTCATCTCTAGGTTCCTCATGAACATCTCCATCATCACATCTTCTTCATCATTGCCATCGCCATCATCATCATCATCACCATCACCATCACCATCACCATCCCCATCACCATCACCATCATCATCATGTCTTCATCATCATCACCATCTTCATCATCATTGTTAACTCTAACTCTAACCCTAATTCAATTTCTTTCTATAACTCTAGCCCTAACCCTCACCCAAACCCTGGCACTAAACCATCTTCTTCATCATCACCATCACCATCAACAAATTCATTATCACCACCATCTTCATCATCATAATTAACTCTAACTCTAACCCTAATTCAGTTTCCTTCTATAAATATGGCCCTAACCCTCACCCAAACCCTAGCACTAAACCACATTCTTCATCATCACCATCACCATCACCATCACCATCACCATCATCATCAACGTCTTCATCATCACCACTATCTCCATCATCATCATTAACTCTAACTCTAACCCTAGGTTCCTCATCAACATCTGTTACACCAAAATGTCGTCAACCTTGTTCAAGTGTCACAAGTGTCGTAAATGTTGCAAGTGTCGTCGTCATGATCTAGTGTCGTCATCATGACCATTGCAAGTACCGTCATTATGACCAAGTGTTGTCATCATGACTGTTGTCATAATGTCACCATCTTGACCATTGTGTATACATCCCTAAAGTCATCTGGACCAAGTGCTCATTTGGAGGATTTGTACTCAGTTTGTACACCCTTTTGAGAGGTCGTCACAGGTTGCACACTAGCAACATGTGACGTCATAGGTTGCTCTATAGCAGGATGCGATGAGGTCTGTTAATGGGCAAAAATAGCCATTTCAAGATCTTTCTCGAAGCTTTCCCATTTGGGGGCTTATCCCTGATCTCTTGGAGAGCTGGTACTTGACCCCTAGCCTATTGGGAAGATCCCCTGTCTCTCTCCTAGCATCTCTCATCCTATCCTATCCATAAATTTATCCACTTAGTCCTATATATATGAGGCTCACTCCCATACCAAAGGGAGGAAGACTGTGGTATCTACATGCTAGTGAAATCTCTTAGGACACCTTCACGCACCTCTTGGAGAATTCATGCTTCCTTGGAAGGGCTTGGCAATTGGCTTGTGTGGAGAAGGGGTTCTACGTTAAGTCATTGGTTGTGGTTCCATATCTCTATCATGCACCCCTCTATTTGTAGTAATACAAATGCTTTCCACCAATATCGTTCTTGATGTGTAATGATGGTGTGTTGTTTACCTGCTTAACTGTTTACATAGATATCTTATTCTATAGATGCTCTTTACGTGTTTCTCTTTTCTGTGTCTTAACAGGTCTTGCAGCTTGGATCTGACGACCTCAGGACGTGGAGCAACATTCGGGAGAAAGGATAGCGAAATCAAAGAGGTAAGAAATCTAGTCCTTGATCCTTAAGTAGATCTAGAAAACGTGTTTGTAGTCTGTTCTATTTGTTCTAGACTTGCATTGGGCTAGGGAGTTCCGGCTCGCCTCCGGTCGAGTGGATTGTCCGGTAACAAATCTAGCGACCATACTGGGGATAGGTTCACCTCAACTTGTGCCATTCACTGACCAGATTTTGGCTTTTAATAGAAGGCCTACTAGACTGTTAGGGATTCTCCCGCAGTTACCTATCACGTTGAGAGGTAAAAATGTTTATGTTAATGTCATGGTTGTCCAAGGTCCTTTAGATTTTAATATGCTCCTTGGACGTGATTATGTCTATGCTATGAAAGCTGTAATGTCCACGCTCTTTCAAGTGATGTATTTTCCTCATCATGGGAATGTTGTGACCATTTATCAGCTTTCCTTCGTGACACCCACTCATCATACGATTCCTAGTCATCAGACTTCCCTGAATGTTCCACATGTCTTAGTGGTTTTTTCCCTGTGAGGATGGGGGGTACGAGCACGGTTTATGTTATGTTTCAAGTTCATTAAAAAATGAAAATTATCCCGACCCTTCTAAGCATAGTTTCCCTTTGGTTTCAAGCTTGCATAAAAATGAAACCAATCCACTGTAGGAGCACGCTTTATGTTATGTTACAAGCTCGTTAAAAAATGAAACCAACCTTCAAGCAAAGTTTCTCTTTGATTTCAAGCTTGCATAAAAATGAAACCATTTCTCATGAGCACAGTTCCCGTTCTATGTCAAGCTCATTAAAAAATGAAATAGGTTCCTATGAGCATAGTTTATTTTCCTGTTTCAAGCTCGTTAAAAAATGAAACCGACCCTTAAGCATGGTTTACCTTTGGTTTCAAGCTTACATAAAAATGAAGCCAACCCTACGAGCACGGTTTATGTTATGTTTCAAGATCGTTAAAAAATGAAACCAACCACCCTAGCATGGTTTACCTTTGGTTTCAAGCTTGCATAAAAATTAAACCATCCACTCGAGCATAGTTTTATTCCATTTCAAGCTCGTTAAAAAATAAGATGGGCCCCCTCAAGCATAGTTTTATTCCATTTCAAGCTCGTTAAAAAATAAGATGGCCCCCCTCAAGCATAGTTATTGTCTATTTAAAGCTTGTGTAAAAATGAAATAGATCTCCCTCCCATCGGTTCGAGTCTCTCGCTAGAGTTAGAATTTGAACCTTCATTTCATTTGATTCTCGTTTTCCCCCCCTTGGTGAACATTTTCATATTAGTAGCCAGGTTGGTATTTGGGTTAGCAAGCAACATTTTCAGACGAAATGAAGCTCGGGGGGCATGCCACATGTCGTACCGTCAGCAATCATGTTGAGGGATCACAACCATGTTGATCCACTAGCAATCACGGCGGGGGCATTTACCAACCTCTGGGCATAATGTTGGGAAGAAACCCGTCAGTGGGCCTTAACCTATGAGCATAGTTCCCATTCTATGTCAAGCTCGTTAAAAAATGAAATAGGTTCCCGCGAGCAGAGTTCTAATCCTGTGTCAAGCTCATTAAAAAATGAAACAACTCATTTTTCATTGAGTCGAGTCTTCCCATTGACTTAGTACCTGAACCTTCTTTTCACTCGCCTATGCCTTAGGCGAATGAAATGAAGCTTGGGGGCATGTCTTCAACCTCTAAAAGTTATGTTGAATTCAACTCGATTGCCTCTCCACACCACGTTGGAACTAAGTCACTTACTTCTAGCAATCATGCTGGGGGCATGCACCAACCTTTGGATTTCATGATGGGAAGAAATCCACCATTGGAAACATTTTTGAGCATCCTTTCCTTTTTTAGGTTTCGAGATCATTAAACCATGAAAATTATCCTGAGCATAGTTCATTTTCTATTACAAGCTCGTTAAAAAATGAAGCAGACATCATGAGTATTCTTCCAACCTATTTTCGAGCTTGTTAAAAACAGTAAGATAGCATTTGAGCTTACTTTTCACCTTTTTCGTGCTCTGGTTGAAACATGAAAAGTGGTTTGAGCTTAGTTTTTTCTTTTTTGTGCTCTGGTTCAAATATGAAAAATATTCTGAGTGCTTTTGATACCATTCTTGTGCTTGTTAAAAATTTGAGTTAAAAAGGTGTGTCTAACGAGTATAGGTTTATCACTTTATCCGGCCTCGCTAGACTATTTACGGAAAAGGAACTATGTTGAGTTTACTTTTCCTTTGTCGTACTCAGTTATCAACCATGACAAAGTTGTTCATGGAGTCCTTTTTAAGCTCTTTTTAGACTCCCTAAATAGGAAAAGATTGCCAAGCGAACTTGATGCTTTCATGCTTGTAACAGAATTTGAATGATCATCTTTTTGGTGATAGTTTACCCCTTTTTCGGACCAAGAAGCACTATTTACGAAAAAGGAATACTCCAACCAACCATGGCTGGAAGAGTCCTCTCCTGCGTTGTTTTACCCTTTTTCGGGCGATGAGGATAACTTTATGAAAAAGGACCATTGGAGTCTCCTTTAGTTCTTTTCAAACTCTCTAAACATGAAATGACGCCGAGTTTTCCTTCTCTGCACTCGTTAAATTTTAAACATTGAAGGGCCCATTATGGGATGAACCCCTCCTTTCCTAGGTTCATAAAAAATTTGGGATTGGACTCATCTATGAGATGAGCTATACCAAGCAACTGGTTACCCTCATCAAGCTCTCTAAAAAACAAGTGAGGCACTCATCATTCATGATGGGGAAAAAGGAAAGTGTTTGTATTACATACCGTAGTTGCAGTATATAGTCGTTCTTGAACATGGCACTCGTTTGCATTTGCATTCAGTACTTGGATAATCTGTTTGTACTCGAGCCTTGTCAATTCCATGAGTCGGGTCACTCCTTTGGATCAGCCAAACAATGCTTCCACCATCAGTTTCATTAGGGGTTGGTATCATTCTCATTGTGTCAATACTGCCGAGTCATGCCATGCCCATGTTCAAGAACATGTCCACAGTCAGTACACACGTCTCCATCTCGTTGTTACTTTGAGTCAGTCTTACATATTTTTGTACTATCCAATCCACTCTATACATTTTTGTCGTGTTTCATGTTGATTGATGGGGGATTCATTATGGCCCTCCTTCGAAGGATTCATCCTTGTCGACTTCAACTCATCATCCAAGGATTGAATCTAGAAACCAGTCAAGTACCTTGGTTCTGCATGCCTCAATGGCATGTTACCTCGCTTTCATCATGAGTTTACATAATTGACTCTTGATTGAAAGATTTCATCTTGCGTTGGACATCAACTCATTTATTCACGCTCGATGATATGTACTGTGATACCTTGGGAATCATTGACATTAATGGAGATCTCCCTCTCACTTATTAACGGTTTACATCAATGATTGGTAATCAAGTGGTTTCTACCATGTTCAACTTCAAGACATTTGTAATCACATGGATAGATTCATATCATTGCAGGTTCAGCTTGAAGACCCTGGGGAGTCATGTTTTACCCAGGTTGCGATGGAGTTTGTATTGAGTCATATTACACGGATCCACTTTTGTAGTGGTTGTGGTTGTGTTATAATCTCATCATGGATCTATGCTTGTGTCTAGTAGCCATGATTGTGTTCAATCGGTCATTACTCCCATGGATCTGCAATGTATTGGTCAGCAGCCATGTTATACTACATATGAGATTGTCAGTTCAGAGTCAGTTGTACTGCAACAGCATCCTTCATCTGACAAGTCTTTTGCTTTTTTTTCTATCAGAGCATTTCATCTGTCTCATTCTGTTAGCTTCACGCTTTGGGGGGCATTCTGTTACACCAAAATGTCATCACCCTTGTGCAAGTGTCACAAGTGTCGCAAATATTGCAAGTGTCATCGTCATGACCTAGTGCCGTCATCATGACCATTGCAAGTACCGTCATTATAACCAAGTGTTGTCATCATGACCATTGTGATAATGTCATCATCTTGACCATTTTGTATACATCCTTGAAGTCATCTGGACCAAGTGCTCATTTGGAGGATTTGTACTCAGTTTGTACACCCTTTTGAGAGGTCGTCACAGGCTGCACACTAGCAACATGCGACATCGCAGGTTGCTCTATAGTAGGGTGCGACGAGGTCTGTTAATGGGAAAAAATAGCCATTTCGAGATCTTTCTCGAAGCTTTCCCATTTGGGGGCTTATCCCTGATCTCTTGGAGAGCTGGTACTCAACCCCTATCCTATTGGGAAGATCCCCTATCTCTCTCCTACCATCTCTCATCCTATCCTATCCATAACCTCATCCACTTAGTCCTATATATATGAGGCTCACTCCCATACCAAAGGGAGGAAGACTATGGTATCTACATGCTGGTGAAATATCTTAGGACACCTTCACTCACCTCTTGGAGAATTCATGCTTCCTTCGAAGGGATTGGCAATTGGCTTGTGTGGAGAAGGGCTGCTACGTTAAGTCATTGGTTGTGGTTCTATATCTCTATCATGTACCCCTCTATTTGCAGTAATACAAATGATTTCCACCAATATCATTCTTGATGTGTAATGATGTTGTGTTGTTTACCTGCTTAACTATTTACATAGATCTCTTATTGTATAGATGCTCTTTACTCGTTTCTCTTTTTTGTGTCTTAACAGGTCTTGCAGCTTGGATCTAACGACCTTGGGACATGGAGCAACATTCAGGAGTAAGGATAGCGAAATCAAAGAGGTAAGACATCTAGTACTTGATCCTTAAGTAGATCTAGGAAACATGTTTGTAGTCTGTTCTATTTGTTCTAGACTCGCATTGAGCTAGGAGATCCAGCTCACCTCCGGTCGAGTGGATTATCCGGTAACAACATCTCCATCATCATCATCTCATTCATCGTCATCATCTTCATCACCATCACCATCACCATCACCATCACCATCACCATCACCATCACCATCATCATTAACATCTTCATCATCATCACCATCATCATCATCATACGTGCCCGGTGGATGATTTTCCAAAGTTAACTGCCGTGTGCAAAAATTGCACACTCCCTTACTGAGAAAAACCCTAGTTTCCAAGATGGACATACAAGATGACATCAAGGCCATGGTACCAGAGGAGAGGGGAAACCCTGGAACTATCCTGATGTCTTGAATCCAACGGAGTCGACGGTTTGTCTATCTGAGCCACAGTCGTCATTCTATGGTTTGTTCCGTCTCGCATGCAAAAGGCCTTCAGGGACACCTGTTGGATACCTGTCGAGGCATAGAAATCCAACTGTGCAACAAAATCACATTCTGGGGAGTCCTGCAGGTGTGTCTAAGTAAGTTTCAACTGGGAATTCTAGCCATACCCGCTTGGTGGATGATTTTCCAAAGTTGACCCCCGTGTGCAAAAATTGCACACTCCCTTACTTAGCAAAACCCTGGTTTCTAGGATGGACATACAAGATGACACCGAGGCCACAGGACTGAAGGAAAGGGGCACCCTTGGAACTATCCTGATGTCCTGAATCCAATGGAGTCGACGGTTTGTCGATCCGAGCCACGGTCATCATTCTATGGCTCATTCCATCTCGCATCCAAAAGGCCTTCAGGGACACCTGCTCGATACCTGTCCGGGGCATAGAACAAAAATCGTGCAACAAAACTAGGTTCTAGGGAGTCCTGCAGGTGTGTCTAGGTAGGTTCCAGCTGGGAACGCTAGTCATACCTACCCGGTCGCCGATTTTGCAAATTTGACCCACGTGTGCAAAAATTGCACACTTCTTTACTAAGAAAAACCCTAGTTTCGGAGTTGGACGTAAAAGATGACACCAGGGCCGCAAGACCGGAGGAGAGGGGCACCCCTGGCACTATCCCGACATCTTGAATCCAATGGAGTCAATGGTTTGTTGATCAGATCCACGGTCGTCATTCTATGGCTCATTCCATCTTGCATCCAAACAGCCTTCAGGGACACCTACTGGATACCTGTTGGCGGCATAGAACTCCAACCGTACAACAAAACTGGGTTCCGGGGAGTCCTGCAGGTGTGTTTAGGTAGGTTCCAGTTGGGAATGCTAGCATACCTTCCAAGTGGATGATTTTCCAAAGTTGACCCCCGTGTGCAAAAATTGCACACTCCCTTACTGAGCAAAACCCTAGTTCCCAAGATGAACGTACAAGATGACACCGGGGCCATGGGACCAGAGGAGAGGGGCACCCCTGGCACTATCTCGATGTCCTAAATCCAATGGAGTCGATGGTTTCTCAATTTGAGCCACAGTCATCATGATATGGCTCGTTCCGTCTCCCATCCAAAAGGCCTTCAGGGACACCTGCCGGGGCGACGGGGTATAGAACTCCAACCATGCAACAAAACTGGGTTCCAGGGAGTCTTGCAAGTGTCTCTAGGAAGGTTCTAGCTGGGAACGCTAGCCATACCTGCTCGATAGATGATTTTGCAAATTTGACCCCAATGTGACGGCCATCCAAATTTGCTCAAGGGGGCCATTTGTCGTCTGGAGGCCCCTAGGTGTGCTTGGCCACCGTGGACAGGTCCACAATGGCCATGTGGACCCGTGAGACCCGATGGAATCCAATTCTGCTTGCCGTGGGTTTCGTGGCCCCGGTGCAAATCCCCAAAGTGTCCCTAAATGGCCCCGGGGTGCCTGACTATTAATGCCTGTAGAATCCAAACTGTGGCTCCGTTCATGAATTTGTTTATTCTGGTGGGTCCGGGACATTGGGTTTCAGCTAGGGGACCTCCCATAGCGTGCCTCAAAGACCCAGAAGCGGTGCCAATGGGCCATCTCCGAAGGTAGGGTTTTACTTAGTGATGGCCATCCAAATTTGCTCAAGGGGGCCATTTCTTGTTCTAATCCCCCCCGGCATGTGTGCCCACTGTGAAAAGGTCCACAATGGCCACGGTGGACCTATGGGAGCTGACGGAATCCAATTCTACTTGCCGGTTTGGCTTCCGTGGCCCCGGAGCAAATCCCCAAAGTGTCCCTGAATGGCCCCGGGGTGCCCGACTAAAATGTCCATAGCAGCCAAACCGTGGCTCCTTTCATGAATTCATCGATTCCGGTGTGTCCGGGGCACTGGGTTTCAGCTAGAGGACCCTCCACAGCGTGCCTCAAAGACCCAGAAGCAGTGCCAATGGGCCATCTCTAGAGCTAGGGTTTTTCTAAGTGATGGCCATTTAGGGACACTTTGGGGATTTGCTACGGGCACATGGAACCCAAACCACGGAGCGGAATTGGATTCCGTTGGCTCCCACAGGTCCACATGGCAATTAGGGACTTGTCCACGGTGTCCACACACGCTCGGGGGCCTCCGGACGAGAAATGTACCACTTTAGCGAATTTGGAATGGCCATCACTAAGAAAAACCCTAGCTCCGGAGATGGCCCATTGGAACTGTTGTTGGGTCTTCAAGGCACACTGTCGAGGTTCCCTTAGCTGAAACGTAGCGTCCCTGACCCACCAAAATTGATGGATTAGTGAACGGAGCCATAGTTTAGCTTCTATGGGCATTCTAGTCGGGTACCCCGGGGCCATTCAGGGACACTATAGGGATTTGCTCTGGGGCCACAGAACCCAAAGCGGCGAGTGTATTTGGATTCTATCAGCTTCCATAGGTCCACGTGGCCATTGTGGACCTGCCCACGGTCACCACGCATGCCCGAGGGCCTCCGAACAAGAAATGCACCCCTTTTGCGAATTTGGAATGGCCATCACTGAGCAAAACCCTAGCTCCATAGATGGTCCATTGGCACCACTTCCAGGTCTTTAAGGCACGCTGTCGGTCATCCCCTAGCTGAAACCCAGCATCCCAGACCCACCGAAATCAATAGATTAGTGAATGGAGCCATGTTTTGGCTGCTATGGGCATTCTAGTCGGGCACCTCGGGGCCATTCTGGAACACTTTGGGGATTTGCTCCGGGGCCACGAAACCCAAACCGGCTAGCGGAATTTGATTCCGTCGGCTCCTACAAGTCCATGTGGCCATTGTGGACCTATCCATAGTGGCCATGCACGCTCGGGGGCCTTCGAACGAGAAATGGCCCCCTTGAGCAAATTTGGATGGCCTTCACATTGTTAGTCTTTCAGAAATTTCAATCCAATCTAGGATCTTAACTAAGAGAATAACATGTACAACATATCTACATCATATTAATCATGGACACAATGATGCAAGCACACAAGAGAGATAGAGTTTACTTGGGGAAAACCATAAAGGTGAAAAACCCCAATAACTTCCTCAGAGATAGATAGAGCAATGATACAACCCAAGTACAAGAGATAGTCCTCCTAGTAGCAGCTTCTCCTCCTCCACTAGTGCGCCACTCTCCAATGAGTGTGTGAGAGAGAAATAGAATGATCACATAGAGTGCCTCCCGCACTCTATTTATACTTGACTTGACTTGCCTAATAACCTTTATTAGGTCGGCCTCAACATAACCACATAACACAATGTTGACAGGGACAACACCCAATAGGGTGGTCTAATAACCCTTTTACCCACATGACTTATATAGGGCCGACCCCATCAAGGTGGTCTAATAACCCATCAAGTATAAGTAACGACACTTACAATATAAATGATGACACTTTCGTATAGAGGAATAATAACATCTCTATAGGAATACAAACACTTGCATATAGAGGAATAATAACATCTTTATAGGAATACAATATACATATATGAAATACATTCCGAAGTTACATATACATCAACGCTCTCTCTTAACTAGGAAGGTATTTCTCAACACAGGTCTTCTAGTACAAGTCTTCTTCTCTGGATCATCATCAACGAATCATCGTCATCATCACTGTTGTTGCTATATCAATCAATCTCCGATCTACTTGTCATGGGAAGTTCTACAGAGCCAGTCCTTTTTCATATTGGATGTAGGCCCACCACCTGCAGGTCTTCATCATCACTGGCCATACTATGGAATCCTCAGGACTGATTACGTGCATCAACAAAACCTTGAAAGAGCATCCCAAGCATTTTACGAGCACACAACTCAACCTATTGGATCTCCCAGGATATTTTACATGTGACTGTCACAAAACCTTAAAAGAGTGTATTGCTAAGCAAGATCTCTAAAGAGCATCTGAGGCCTTTTTCATCCTGTCCAGATCTCTAGGACTTATTACATGTGACCCCCACCACAAAACCTTAAAAGAGTGTCTTGCCAAGCAAGATCTCTAAAGAGCATCTGAGGCATTTTTCATCCTGTCCAGATCTCCAATACTTATTACATGTGGTCTGCAAAACCTTAAAAGAGTGTCTTGCCAAGCAAGATCTCTGAAGAGCATCTGAGGCCTTTTGCATCTTGTCCCGATATCCAAGACTTATTACATGTGGTCTAGCAAAAAAATTAAAAGAGTGTCTTGCTAAGCAAGATCTCTAAAGAGCATCTGAGGCCTTTTTCATCCTGTCCAGATCTCCAGGAATTATTACATGCTACCCTTCCACAACCTATCCACGGCCACAGAGTATCAACCTGATACTCACCATACATCATCCTGGTGTACATCATAACATGATCAACCCGATCATCATCATAGCATCATCCTGATGCATATCATCTGTAGCAACATCCCGAAGCTCATCATCCATGACCATCCTGATCATACAATGCATCCACCTGATGCATACACCGTATCTGCCTAGTACATATGATCATACATGAGCTACCTAATCATACAATGTATCCACCTGATACATATACAAATATATGATCCACCTCATCATACCTGATACATATCAACATACATTATCCACCTGATCATACAATGTATCCACCGGATACATTCACAGATACATATACATGATCCAACTAATCATATACAACATCCAACATGATGCATATACATATACATAATCCAACTAATTATAACAAGCATCATGATGCATATACATATACATGATCCAACTGATCATAACAAGCATCCATCATGATGCATATACAGAGCAGTAACTGGAGCATCGTCTTGATGCTCATCATCCAGTGCTTACATCCACAGCCATGGGAACGATCCTCCTCTCACCATGCTTGGAATGGCTTCCAGCAAATGTGTCCATCACTTCTTCCTCGAAGTATTGTCAATATGAAGAACACCAAGCCTCTCTCTAAAGTACTCAAACTTCACTATGGCTAGTGGTTTCGTTAGCACATCTGCAATCTGCTCATCCGTCACAACATATAGGAGCTTCACTAGTCCTTTCTACACCATATCCCTGATATAGTGATATTTGATCTCAATGTGTTTCAACCTGTCGTAGAACACCGGGTTCTCAGACAGCTTCACACAACTCTAGTTGTCACAAAAGATACTAATAGCCTCCGGCGGGAGATCAAATAAATCAGACAGTAGATTCTGGATCCATACTGCCTCACAACTAGCTGGACAAGCTGCAACATACTCTTCTTCGGCTGCACTAAGTGCTACACAAGACTGCTTCCTGCTAAACCAAGAGATCACACCTGATCCCATACTGAAGCAACATTTAGATGTGCTCTTCCTATCTGTAGCATTGCTTGCCCAATCTGAATCAACATAACCCTGCAGGTTAAACTTTTGATTTGCATCATACTTGAGCCCATAATCAATCGTACCCTTCAGGTACCTTAGAATATGCTTTACAACAACTAGGTGAACACCTTTGGGATCCATTAGTGTATTGGAGAAAACTCACTATGGCTTGGGAATACCACAATAGACAGATGACTACCAGAAATCTACTCAATTCTCAAAGCAATGGTATTATAAATGACAATGTTAAGATAATGGAGAAATGTAACCAACCTCGATCCAAAGTTTGATGTAGATCCCCGTTGGAGCTTTCAATCCACGCACTTGTAATCAGCAAATTAGTCTTGACAGCCAATATCCAACAAGTACATATAATATATAATTGACATTAACATTATCAATAACAATGGTCCATAATATCATAAGAAAATGTAACCCAATGTATAATAAACAACATTTACACCATGAATGGACGAGAAAATGAGTATTTCTATTAATGAAAAAGAAGAAGTACAAAGTGATACAACCTCCTGCCGGAAACTAATCTGAACCAAGATCTAGATCAATCCACTTGTGCCTCCACCACTTCAATCCTCCATGAATGGCAAACTCAAACTAGAGAGGAGTTTGGAAGGTGAACATAAATGGTTCACAACTACAAGGATCAATGAGTGCAGACTCAAGATAGGGAAAAAATCCACTAGAGTTCTCTTACGATTCTCTTCTTCCTCCCGTCCATAAGCCATATGTGCTCAATATATAGTCCTCTCAAAGGTAGGTGAAAAGACACATCAAGGCATTACTCGGGAATATGGAGAGCCAAAGGTCACCCAATGACCACTTTTTGGGAGTAAAAAGTAATTAATAGTGGTTTTTACAATTTTACTTGATACCTGCGGGAATAAAAACAGGGAAAAATGGTATTACTGAAGTATAAAAATGGATCTGAGTCACTGAAATGGATCTTATAGGCCAAAGGATGCTGATGCTCATGGGGTGGAATATTTCTGTGTAACAGATGCCCCCTAATGTGTGAGGTCAGAGACTGAGAGTGCTATGATGGCCGAAATACATTATAAAACTCAGAAGTGGAGTCATGGAGACACAAGTGGAAAGAATGGTTCACTCGTCATAATACAATAATATATCTGGATACATGTCAGTAGAGTACAACAATATGATACAATGGCCATGAATAGGCAGTACATAAGTAGAAACATGTCATAAGTGATGATAACCATGATCCCTCTACAGTAAGATATGGTCTTTTGCTGAAAAGAAGACAACTGGTGAAACTGGAGGTACCAACTGTTAAAATCTGAGAGGTGATATCTTAGATGTAAAGTCAAAGTCATATGTAGCATACTAAATGCCACAATCGCCTAGGGTCTTCTACACAAGTCTTCGACGGTGCAAGTCCCATCAAGTGAATAAAGGACTTGGGGTCGAACCTGATGAGACATCGTCTGATTACCGGTCAATGATGTATACCGTTAACAGATGTGAGATGACCCACCAATATTGAAAATGGGCATCAAGGCACAGAGCACAATCATCAGAGTGTGAATAAATGGGTTGAAGTCAAACACTAGGATGAATCCATCGATTAGGGGACATTGATGTATTCCCAAAACTGTTGATGGCGAGAGAACCTGCCACTAATGATTGCAAGCCTCAAGGTACTCAACCGAACTCTAATCCTCAAGTCCCGGAATAAATGAGTTGAAGTCAACGGAACGATACTCGCTGGAAGGAGGGCATTAAGGAATCCCCCATCAACTAGCACAAGGTACCAGCAATGCTGAAATATTTGGAAGATCTCAGGTGAAATGGATTGACTCAATAAGGATGGCCGACATGCAATAGTCAAGAGATCTGGGGAGTGGCCGACACTGGTTTCAAGACTTCCTTTGAACAAGAGCATGAGTAGATGGATAGAATCAGGCAGCATTAGACTTGACATAAACTGTGCAATGTAGGATCTATTACAAAGGGGTCCATAATGACTGGAAGCTTAACCAATTGGTGGAGAAAACTGAGAAACAAGTATAGCTCCTAAGGCCCAACTATAGTCCTGACTCATAATGTACGGAGTGGAATGAAGCCACCCACCAACACACGAGTAGTAGGAAGCCAAGTGCCAATCAATGCCATAATGGATCTGAGTACAAAGATAATAGTGGCTACTCTGGTGCGGATCACGGGATCCAAAGCACTACATCAGGCATCCAGACCGGTGATGTTCTATGCATCACAATGCTTGCAACCTACTATATTCGACTGGTGTACTACTCTACTGGTGTCCAAGAAGACATAACTGATGAAATGCAAAGAGGGCAAGGCCAAGATTTTTGTGTATGGTAGCATCCTCTGCAGTTTCTTCTTTGAGAGAGTTTTGGGACTTAGCCCTAGGGTGGATGTCTCTCCTCACAGTCTCCGAGATCCAGCCCTGACCTAGTGGGATGAGATACTGACACGACAGGGTGGTGGCCATCTAGCATCACCATATACTGAGGAGTTCTTCCGCTGGTGGAACCGGCAGGTGATCTCTATAGAGGACTATCCCTCTGCGGGTATCAACTTTAGACAAGACCGTGACATGCCACTCCCACCAGGCGCAACTTTCAGTGACATTGGTGAGTACTCTTTTGGTTTTGTGTTTTTAAATTTTTATGGATTTTTTGAGTATAGTTGAAATGCAAAAAGTACTTTTGGTGGTAGTATTATGTGCTAATGTGTGACTGTTTACTCATAGACAAAGGCTCAATGAGACCAGAGGGATTCCCGAGACATGGTCGTCGGGGTAGAGATGAGGTGCTAGCAGATGCCGCAACAGGGCACACTCTCCAGACATTGCGGCACAATGTATCATGGATGTTTTCTTGAGTTCCACTGATAGAGGTGGCCCGACTACCTAAGGCCATGCAGCACCAGGTAGTGGGTGTTCCCGGGGAGTGGGTGCGGTTGCTGCAGCAAAATATGGCCAACACAACACAGTACTATTATGAGACACATCCCGTTAAGGCGGCAGCTAGACCTCCTCGGAGGGAATAGATATCCTGGGGTCTCATCTTTTTTTGTATCGATATGTATATTTTTTAGGGCTACGAGCTCCAGTTTTGTATGACACTACCATTTTTGGACATATTTATATATATATACAGCTTTGGTTCTTGGTTCTACTACACAGTGTATGTACAAATGTATGAATGTCTTTGTATTTATGTGCTTCATGATCAATGTGACAAATGCCAATCTCATACATAGTTAGCGTATGCATCAGATATATAATTATGACTTTTCGAAATATGAATATATGTAATTGAAACAAAATGTCTCTCCAAGAGTCGTACCTTAAGGAATATCCGTAGTAATGTAGGGTCTCATACACGATACTTCCCATTCAATTGAGACACAACTAGTTGTGAATCCAGGAAGAATTCTAAAGACTGGATGTCATGTGAAATGGCATCCCGAAGTAGCTCAACAACGGCACTATACTCAACCACATTGTTAGATGTAGGACTGAGACAAGCACCTCCTGAGGACACAACTAGGTGGTCAGGTGACAAGATAACCCAAGCAACAGAAGCAAGCTGCTGCGTATGTCAGCTAGCACCATCCACAAAACCTAAGAATGTAGGACATCCCGCTGACATCTGTCAATCAAACAGAGGCTAATTAGCAAACCTGACAACCAAAAATGCAACCTAAACTATGTATAGAAAAACTATACAATAGTGTACAAAAGTATCAGCTTGAAGCAAAGGTTCAAGCATAATACCGCTTGAGGTAGAGCCCATTTCTAGGCTCCTTCAAGACAACTCCCTCGTAATCTTCTAACACATAAGCTCCTTTTTCCAGGACATGCCTGACAATGTAAGGACAGTGCCACCGAAGCTGGTTTGTAATCCATGAAATATACCCCCCACTTAGTGAACGGACAGACAATGACGACTGGATGGAGGGGCGTTGGATGCAAGTGTACGTTTTGAGAAAACACCTGGCAAGGGTGGCATCTCTTCATATCATTAATACAATCTTTAAAGATGGTAGGACAAAAATAACCAGCTTGCATGATACGCTGGGCTGTAGCAAGCCCGGATAAGTGACTGCCACATGCCCCTGCATGGCAATCATTAAGTACCCGTTCCACTTCTTCGTGAGTCAAGCAACGATGGAGAATGGAATCCTTTCCTCGGCGATACAAAGTGTCGCCGACGATAGTATAATCTTTAGCATGATGTCTCACACACCGTCGCTCATGTCGTGAATAATGCGGAGGAAACTTCAAAGTTTGGAGATATCTAATGACATCCCCATACCAAGGGTCCTCAGACGAGATAAGGAATAAGTGTTCATCCACAAAGGAATCCTCATGAATGACATCCTCACCAAGCCGTGGAAGGTCCGACATAAGCTCAGCAAACACCAATGATTTCACCGATTTTGCAGAAGAAAAATTGAGATCAAATTACTGAAGGATCACAATCCATTTATCATACTTACCCCCGATAAGGCGTTGTGATAGAACGAACTGAAGCGGATTGATGTGAGCTACAACGGTGGTTGTTTGAAGCGAAATGTAATGCTGTAACCACTGGACTGCATGAACAGTCGTAATTTCCATCTTTTCTACGTGGGTGTATCTTAGTGCAGCATCTACTAAATTTCGACTAAGATAATAGATAACATGCTCGACGAGCACATCATATACCTGAACCAAGACCATGCCAATAGTCTCTTGAGACGTAGCCACATAAAGAACGAAATCTCGTGTAAAGTCTGGCGGACTAAGCACGGGGGTCGATACCAAAGCTTTCTTAAGGGTGTCGAAAGACTGCTGGGCTCGCTCATCCCAGATAAACGGTGTGTCTTTCTTCAATAGGTGTGCGAAACCTTTATTAATACTAGCATGGTTAGATATAAACGGGTGCAGAAAAGTAGCTCTCCCTTGGAGGCTCTGAAGTTGTAACAAATTACGCGGAGGAGGCAACTGAAGTATTGCCTCAACATTGAGAGGATCGACTCCCTCTCTCAAAACTATGAATCCTAGAAGGCGACCCGTACTAACAGCGAAGATGCATTTGTTGGGATTCAATCGAATTTTGTAGTGAATACATCATTTGAGAATCATACGGAGGTGCTTGGGGTGTTCCACTCTCTTGAGAGAATGGCCAACAAGATCATCCAAGAAAACTTCCATAATCATCTTAAGATCGTGAAAGGCATAGGTCATGGCTCGCTGAAAAGTAGCTCCGACGTTCTTGAGGACTAAGGGTATTTTCCGGTACGCAAAGGTTCCCCATGGACAAATAAATGCCATTTTATGTTGGTCCGCGGGTTTCATTTGAATCTGATTATAACCTAAGAAGCCGTCCATGAATGAAAAAATCTCACTCCCCGCACAAGCATCCAATATTTGATCAATGAATGGTATGGGGAAGTTGTCTTTCAGACATGCACGGTTCAAATCTTTGAAATCAGTGCATACACGGATCGTTCCCTGCTTCTTATCCATAGGAATAGGGTTTGACACCCATTCGGTAAGGGGAACGGGGTAGATGAAACCAACTTTGAGCAGCTTCTCCACCTCTGCCTTAATAACAGCTACCTTCCTAGGGTTCACAACACGTAAGCGTTGTTGAACCGATTTAGCATCGGGATACGTTCTAGTCTCGTGTTAAAAAATGTGGAGGTCTATTCCTGCATCTCCTCATATGACCAAGCGAAAGCTTCCTGGAGCTCAGTAAACAAATTAGTGTAAATAGCAATCTCCTTAGGAGTGCAATCGACACCGATGTAAACATTCTCAATCTTTCCGGGAGTGCGGGAGATGTTGATCGAAGTGGTTGGGGATATATTGGCCATATTTCCCTCCAAGAAAACATCATGCGACTACAAAAGAGCCATAGGGTGACCAACCATCTCAACTAGAGTCATCCTAAACTCCTCTTGCTCAAACGAGCTCAAGGTTGGGAAGGAAATAAGAGCGATGGTGCATATCTTCCCAAGACCTCTCACTACCACACATGGCTTCGAGGATAGCTTCATCGGATGGCAAAGTATCATCGAGGCAATCATGAGAGAAAGATGAGTTAGCTGCCCAAACTGGCAACATAACGGGATCTTCTTCAACTGTCTGGGAAGAAGAGAGATCCGGATCTGCAGTGATTTCTTGGATGTGATCGTAAGTGATATCTGCAATAGATAACGACATAGACATATTGACATGTGCAATGTCTCCAGACATAGAATCCACGGATGAAAAATCCATTGATCATTACAATAGGAAGTCCAAAATGGCATACTATTCGAAGGAGGAGGCACACTATCGGAAATGGTTCCAATAAAATTCATAGGTGCAGAATGGTTAAATGTTCCCATTAATGAAGGGTACATTCCAACACCTATGTTCCCAGTTGCCAGCTGAGAATACGAAACTTGAGGGACTACAGATCCCGTAGATGCTGTGGAAGGAGTGCCAACATAATCCAGCTGATCGATCGTCACAACCTTTCCTTCATGGGGAAAGCAAATAACTCTAAATACAGTAGATGCGACAACCTTCATAGCATATATCTAGTTCCGACCTAGTAAAAGGTTGTAGTCGATGGGTGCATCAACCACTTCGACTTCAATAGGCACGTACTTACCTCCCAAGGAGACAAAAAGGGAAGGGATAATTCCATGCGGCACAAAAGATCTACTGTCGAATGCAGTGAGTGTAGTCCTAGACGGAAGTAAGCTAGGAGACAAGAGCTTTCCAACAAGTTAGAGACATTACTAACGTGAAAGCACCTTCATCAACCATAGTACGTTTGTAGAAGCTGTTAAGGCAAACCACCTGGATTTGAAAAGCCACATGGTAAGGTATGTGAGGCTGGACATCAGTAGTATCGAACTTGATAACACTAGGACTTCCCCCATCTTGAACCCCTAATGCACTCAAAAGGGCATGCTTCTGAGAAGGACAAGCTTGCAAAACTTCAAGAGCCTACATGGCACAAAGAGTTTGGCCCAAATCTTCTACGATGGAGTAGTTCTGGGAGGCTCGAGCATTAGGATTATGCGTGGAGCACTTAAGAACACCTTTCAGTATCCGCGACATAATGGAAGGCTTCTTGATATGCAAGGAATTATCAGGAGGAGGCAGAGGCTCATTCCCAAAATTCAGTTGTGGTGCACCATAATCACGTTGTCGAGTAGCAACACAAACCTCCGACTAAACCATATTCACACATCCATAACCACTAGTATTGGAAGAAGCCGTTGCTGTTTCATTAGTACCATAACCAGTGGTGGGAGCCTGTGAAGCCATGTTTTGATGATGAGGAAGGGGATCCTTCAACACAGCTGGGCTCTTTTCCAAATGCTTCCATGCTTCTTCAATTCGAGGACATAAGTGAGTAAGATGATCCTCCCCACAAAGCTTGCAAGGGAATTTCACCTTATGCCTAGGTTTACGATCCTCTCCAGCATTACCGCCTTCCCAAGGAGGGTTGGCATTCTCTTTATGAGGAGTATTACGATTTCTATTGTTGTTACTTCCATTATTTCCACCCCTACGATTATTTCTCCCCTTTTTCCTACCACTAGGTTGCTGGTTACTCGACAGTTTCGTTGATTGCACATTGTGTACATCAGATGACAGAGTGGAAGTGGACAAGGTGTGAACCTATCCAGGTGCAGACTGGTTTAGCGACAAATTTTTCATTTGATTAGCTACCCATTCTACAGGGCGAGTACATGCGGACCCCACGATGCCATCGGCATGTTGTCCAGGAACTGACGTAGGCTCATGTCTTGTTCTCGATGCATCATGAATAATGTCATACAAAATGCCAGACTAAGAATAAAGTAGATCTAACTGCTGGACTTTCAAGATAGCATGTTCCTCAGTCACAATGCCGGACATCGAAACATCCTTAGCAATGTATGGAAGTAAAGACTTGAGGAACCATTCCAACAGGAACTCTAGAGGAATGTTGGCTTTCACTAATCTCTTCTGCCGATGCCACTCTTGAACGTGGTCAGAAATATGTGTGGCCTTATTCTGACGAAAGGTGGACAACAACTCAGTACCAGTATCATAATGAACCAGTAACTGGAAATGGTCTAAGAAAACCAAAGCAATCTCATTGAATCCCCTATAGGTGTTTCCGGGAAACTTCACATACCACTTCACGGCTACCCCCGTGAGGGTGCGTTGAAATAGGCGTAATCGAATGGAATCATGATTGAAAGAGTTGGAGGAGCACCAAAGGTGAAATGTCATGACATGATCTCCAGGGTCCTCACCACCTTTCCCCTCAAACTTTAGAATGTCCTGTTAGGAACCCATATATTTACTTTGTTAGTATGTTGTTGTTGGACGCATATGCTTTGTAAGTCGTCCCGTAGTAATTGTTGATCAATAGTTTGTGTTATTGTTGTTGGCGCATATGCTTTGTAAGTCGCCCGTAGTATTGTTGATCCATAGTTTGTAACGGCCCATGGTTTCGACCCATAGTATTGGCGCCTAGAATTAGTATATAAGTGTGTGTTGAGACCTATGAAGGCACCGTGAAGTTATTTGTATTGAGCTTGCTCAAAGGAGGTTGCCCCCTCGAAGTGGCCTGTGATCAATACAAAAGTGATTCTGAGTTCTGTCATTTCTGCTATTTCGCGTATTCTTGTTAATTAATTGTTGCAGGTGCCTCACATCTGGTATCAGAGCACTTTCTTGGGCTCGCTGGGTGAAATTTCTGCCAATTTTTTTTTTCACATCTGTTGCAGGTTCGGATTTGGGAATAATCCCTATCCGCTTAACTGTGGGAAGTACTTGGGCATAATACCTAAAACTCATTGTGAGGAGTACCACAGGAACCCCGAAGTAGCTGGCCCATTGAGAGGACCTGCCGGTGAAAAGGGCAACGACCCCTACCTGATTGACTAGTTCCCACCCGTGAGGTAAACCAAGAGCTGTCGTTTGTGGCAAAGCGGTTATCAGTTTTACCTGAGCCGTGGAGTGAGGGGTACTGCCCCAATACGCAAGCCGTCAGACAGCATTGGTGGCCGAGTGAAAACCCTGAACTGTTAGGAAGCCGCACATATCTGGGGTCCATATCTACTTTCAGCTGAACTATTGTCGATCACTGCCGCGCTATTCCAGATTCATTTTGCAAACCGTTCCAGATCCAGCCGTTCGGCGTTGTTCCAGAATCATTCGAACCGGAGATCCCATTCTGTAAGCAGAGCCGTAGCCGCTCCAGTCTGTAAAAAAAAAAAAAAAAAAAAAAAAAAAAAAAAAAAAAAAAAAAATTCAGGGAACCCCTATCATTCCATTCTGCATATTTCATCCCTGAGGACCCTACCCTCAATTCCCTTTCCTACAGGCCGAAATCCCACATTTGTCTATTTTTAGGGTTTGCCATAACTTCCTCAGATTTCACCCGATCACCTTCAATTTTTACCACAGAGTTCCTTTCTGAATTCTGCTTCTTTGTTCCCCTCTGCCAAATTTTCCCATCCTTTCACCCCGCTGCTGAAATCCTCATTTTTGCTTCCCTGTCTATCCAACAGTGTCCAAAAAACGAGTCAAACCCCAATTACCCTTCTGATTTTTTCTCAAATCCAAATTTTCCTTTACTGAAGTAGTTCCTGTTTTTGTTTTCCTACCCAGTCAAAAAAAAAAAAAAAAAAAAAAAAATCCCTGGTTATGGTTGTCACCCGTGCAGGAGCAAAAACCATGGAGGAAGCCCTTGCAGCCATCCAAGCCAAACTCCAGGATCTGGATGAAAAATTTCTTGGTCTCCATCTTGAACATTCAGCTATGAACAACAAACGACAGTCAGAGTCTTCAGTAGATAATGGGTTCTCTTCTTCCAGCAATTTCTGTGGTCCGAAGCTTGATTTTCCTCGCTTCAATGGTACCGATCCAACTGGATGGATCTATCGTGCAGAAAAGTATTTCAGTCTGCATAATACTTTTGATGTCAACAAAGTTCCGTTGGCATCCTTTCATTTGGAACAGGAAGCTCTTCAATGGTACCGTTGGTACATCAAGGCTCATCCAGAGCCCAACTGGCCAGACTTTTGCCAGCTTCTTTTGCAACGATTTGGTCCTAGTGCTTTTGATGACTTCACAGGAGCCCTCACTAAACTTCGCCAAACTGGCACTGTGAGAGAGTATCAAACCGAATTTGAGAATCTATCCAACCACACCGAAGGATTGTTTGATGAATTTTACCGGAGTTGTTTTATCAGTGGTCTAAAGGATGCCATCCGCTCTGAGGTCAAAATGTTCTGTCCCAACACAATGATGGAAGCACTCGGGTTGGCTAAATTGGCAGAAGACAAGATTGCAGCCCAACAACGCTCCAAGCCCACTTTTGTTCCTTTCCGAAATATGGGGTCTCAGCGACCTCCTATACCGCAGGCTCCTCGACCGACTCCTATCAAGCGTTTGTCAGAAACAGAGATGCAAGCACGCAGAGAAAAGGGTCTTTGCTATAATTGTGATGAGAAGTTCACTCGGGGACATAGATGTGTTCAACAAAAGCTCTATCTCCTGGATGTGGAGTCTCCGCCTGCCTCTGAAATGGGTGACGAAGATCCAGAAACACTGGATGCTCCGGTCGACATTCAGGAACCGCCTATTGACCCTCCGTCTCAGGATGACCAGCCAGAGATATCTCTCCATGCTTTAGCTGGAATCACCACCCCCCAAACAATGCGGGTCAGGGGTTACTTCAAGAAGCTTCCTCTTACAATCCTCATTGATTCTGGTAGCACGCATAATTTCATTGACCCTCGGATCGCCAAACAAGCTGATTGTTTTATCCATCCTTGCTCCAACTTTGAAGTCATGATTGCCAATGGGGGCACCTTACCTTGCAAAGGGAAGTGTCGAAATGTGCGTATCTCTATGGGAGATTATACCTTGCGCTCTGACATGTTTGCATTTCCCTTAGGCGGATGTGATGTGGTTTTGGGCGCTCAATGGCTACGCACACTCGGCCCTATCTTATGGGATTTTGCGGAACTTTGGATGCAGTTTTCCGAGAATGGACACAAACACACATTGACAGGATTACAACCAGGTTCTCTCAGCATCATCAGTTCACATCGCATGGAAAAACTCCTCAAGAAGAATTCACATGGTGTCATCGCTCAGATCCATTCCATCCAGATGCAACCATCAGCGGTCTCCACTACTCCTTTGGATCTACAACAAATTCTGGATCGATATGCAGGTGTCTTTGCTGAACCAGTGGGATTACCACCTTCCAGGCCAGAAGACCATCGTATTCAGCTCCTTCCTGGCAGCACTCCTCCCAACATCAGGCCCTATCGCTACCCATTCCACCAAAAAACGGAGATTGAAATGCTCGTTCGGGACTTATTGAAGCAAGGTATTATTCGCCCAATCACTAGTTCCTTTTCTTCTCCAGTTATTCTCGTCCGCAAAAAAGATGGGTCATGGCGCCTCTGCATTGACTTCCGAGCACTTAATCACCTCACCATCAAGGATAAGTTCCCAATCCCTGTTGTTGATGAACTTCTTGACGAGCTTCATGGGGCTCATTTTTTCTCCAAGTTGGACCTTCGTTCTGGGTATCATCAAATTCGGGTTCATGAGGATGATATTCCTAAAACAGCTTTCCGCACACATGATGGCCATTATGAGTTTTTGGTCATGCCCTTTGGCCTCACTAATGCTCCTTCCACATTCCAGGCCTTAATGAATAAAATATTTCGACCATACTTGCGGAAATTCATTCTGGTATTCTTTGATGATATCCTCATCTATAGTAAAACATGGGATGAACATCTCCAGCATCTGGATCTTGTCATGCAACTTTTCTCTGACCATCATCTCCATGCCAAGCAGTCTAAATGTGTTTTTGGACAAAAGGAATTTGAGTATCTAGGGCACATTATCTCAGCACAAGGGGTTCGCGTGGATCCTGCCAAAATCGACGCCATGAACAATTGGCCACGTCCTCAGACACTCAAGAGCCTTCGTGGTTTTTTGGGGTTGACTGGCTACTACCGCAAGTTTGTCAAGGATTATGGGAAGATTGCAGCTCCATTAACTGCTCTATTGAAAAAGGATGCTTTTACATGGACACCTGCTGCTCAGTGTGCATTTGACAAACTAAAACAAGCTATGTGTACTACACCTGTGCTAGCTATGCCCGATTTTTCCAAGCCCTTCACTATTGAGAGTGATGCTTGCGGCAATGGACTTGGTGCTGTTCTCCTTCAAAATGAACACCCCATTGTGTTCACCAGCAAAGCCCTTTCAGGTAAGAATTTAGCTGCCTCTACCTATGAGAAGGAAATGATGGCTATTTTGCATGCAGTACAGAAGTGGCGTCCATACCTATTAGGGAATCATTTCTACATCAAGACTGATCACCAGAGTCTGAAATATTTCTTGGACCAGCGTGTCTCCTCCCCGGCACAACAAAAATGGGTTAGCAAACTCATGGGTTATGACTATGAGATCACTTACAAGAAGGGGAAAGACAATATTGTGGCAGATGCTCTTTCTCGCACATTTGGTGCCCAAGGTTCTCTTTCAGCTATTTCTATGCCTGTTCCAAATTGGTTGCAATCTGTTCAACAGGGTTATGTCAATGACTCTTCCTTATCTCAGATCATCCAACGCTTGACCAACAACCGTTTTGCTGTACCACATTACTCTTGGGATGGTTCTTCTCTGCGATACAAGGGTCGTCTGGTGCTTCCCCAGAGCATAGATCTTCAACAGGCTGTCTTCTATGAACTCCATGCTTCTCCATCGGCCGGGCACTCTAGGTTCCTCAAAACATATGAACGAGCACGGCGTAACTTCTTTTGGCAGGGCATGAAAAGGACAATTCAACAGATGGTGGCCGAATGTGATACCTGCCAGCGCAATAAGGGGGAAACAACACTCGTTCCAGGATTGCTTGAACACTTACCCATACCTACACGGATTTGGACAGATATTTCTATGGATTTCATTGAAGGGCTCCCTAAATCTGGCGGGAAGACAGTGATTCTCGTTGTGGTTGATCGCCTCTCCAAATATAGTCATTTTTGTGCTCTCAGTCATCCCTATAAAGCCTCCTCAGTTGCTCAAATTTTTATGGACCAGATCTTTCGTCTTCATGGCATCCCTTCTTCCATTGTCTCGGATCGTGATGCGACTTTCACTAGTCATTTTTGGACAGAACTATTTCGCCACACTGGCACCAAACTGAAGATGAGTTCAGGGTATCACCCACAAACAGATGGTCAGACTGAAATTGTCAATAAATGCTTGGAAACTTATCTTCGTTGCTTCACCTCAGAACAACAACATCAGTGGGCAAAGTGGCTACCTCTTGCTGAATGGTGGTACAATACCTCTTACCACACTGCCTCTAAAATGACCCCATATGAAGCAGTCTATGGTCAAGCACCTCCAGCTCTTCTTCCATACACCCCCACCAGTTCACCAGTTCAGGAAGTTGACACGGTCCTTCGCAACCGTGATCAGATTCTTTGCATTTTATGGGACAATCTTCACATGGCAAGAAATCGCATGAAGCAACAAGCGGATCAGCACCATTCAGAGCGCACTTTTCAAGTCGGTGATATGGTTTTTCTTCGTCTCCAGCCGTACAAACAATCCTCCTTGAAACTCAAAGGGCGTCATAAGCTTGCTCCAAAGTTCTATGGGCCATATCGGATTCTTCAGAAGATTGGGTCCGTTGCTTATAAATTGGAACTTCCTCCTTCTTCCCGCATTCATCCAGTCTTTCATGTCTCTTGTTTGAAGAAAGTTCTTGGCACCAACATCAGCGGCCAAACGATTTTACCCGAACTGGATAATGAAGGATCCATCCTTTTGGAACCAAAGGCCATCCTCAATCGGCGCACACGTCAGCTTCGCTCTCGCTCTATCACCGAGGTCTTAATTCAGTGGCACGGCATGCAACCAGAGGACGCTACATGGGAACCACTCCTTCAGATTCAACAACAATTTCCACATCTGAAGCTTTGAGGACAAAGATTTTTTTTTAAGGGGGAGGGGATGTTAGGAACCCATATATTTACTTTGTTAGTATGTTGTTGTTGGATGCATATGCTTTGTAAGTCGTCCCGTAGTAATTGTTGATCAATAGTTTGTGTTATTGTTGTTGGCGCATATGCTTTGTAAGTCGCCCGTAGTATTGTTGATCCATAGTTTGTAACGGCCCATGGTTTCGACCCATAGTATTGGCGCCTAGAATTAGTATATAAGTGTGTGTTGAGACCTATGAAGGCACCGTGAAGTTATTTGTATTGAGCTTGCTCAAAGGAGGTTGCCCCCTCGAAGTGGCCTGTGATCAATACAAAAGTGATTCTGAGTTCTGTCATTTCTGCTATTTCGCGTATTCTTGTTAATTAATTGTTGCAGGTGCCTCACATGTCCAAAGGGAGCTTGGTAGGGACCGGGGACCAAGTAAGGTCATGACACACTGGATCATTCATGAGCTTCGAAAGATCCGGGAGATTCAAGCGTGCAAGGAACGGGAGCTGATGCTGGAAAGCTTGATTATAAGATCCCATAAAAGGTTGGTTAAATGGAACTGTGTTATAAGATGGACCAAAATCTTCACCATGAGGATTAAATTGCTGATACTGAGGACCTGATGGCCCATAAGCTTTCCCATGGCCATAATATTGATAACCTCCCCCTGGCTGACCCATTTGAGAGTAAGCAGATATATGTGTGTTTTGAGCACCATTTTGGGGTGGTGGGTGATACTGGTGGCCAGCACTGACTGTGTTGTAGTAAGGGTTTCCACCATGAGTATGGGGAATCTATGTACTATTCATAGCGGGAACCATGTTGTATTTACTGTAATGGTATGGTATGTTCCCACCCCCAACATTAGGATTAGCTTGAGCAGCCGTGTGTTGACCAGAAGCATGAGAAGCATTACCAGGTCCAATATGGGTGTGACTAGTAGCAGGGTTGGTGGTGTGATGTCCATATGGATAGGAAATATTCCCACCCCCTATATTATCTTTAGTAGTGGCGGTGGTGGACACAAAAGTATGTGGTATGTGTCCACCCCCGTGGTTGGGAGGAACGGTATCATGTGCAAAAGTAGTCTTGGGTTGACGAGTAGCGATGCGTGTATTAGGTTCTGGATGGTGAGTCGTATTTCAAACATCATTTTGGCTAGGTTGGGTATTCCTAGGAGGTGGTCGTGTTCGAACATAAGCATTGTTAGGAATCTAACCAGTACCCATACTATGTGAGTGGGTGGACAACGTAGTGCCCCCAATGAGGGTAGTGCCCCCAGTGGGTATAGTATGGCTAACACTTTGACTAGTGCCAGCGTGAGTACCAACCATAGTGGAAGGTTCAATAGTATTATGAATAGGCATACCAAAAGAGAGTGTGGTGGGTTTGAACATAGGGCTAGTACCATCATGAGTCTCAGGCCTCCTATATCTAAAATCATGTGGAAATGAAGGAACTAAAGGATCGTCCTGTTCTCCATCCTTGGTTTGGTCGGGCATCCCGTAAAGATAATTATCTAGATTTGAAGGATCAAACGGATCTCGGTCAAGTGGATTAGGACAAATAGAACTAGGTTGAGTCTCAGGTGGATCACCTCCCCAATCCTCACGAGGAGTCTGGGGATCGGAAGTATGCTCAACTCTACCTGAAGGAGTAGAAGGGTCTTTCCCGATATCGGGCTGTGC
This sequence comes from Larix kaempferi, assembly GCA_027924585.1. Taxonomy (NCBI): domain Eukaryota; kingdom Viridiplantae; phylum Streptophyta; class Pinopsida; order Pinales; family Pinaceae; genus Larix; species Larix kaempferi. Next base: position 1,302,463 of record BSBM01000945.1, read on the forward strand.
AGTCATGTAGTATTCAATGTAAGTCTTGTATGAGTTTGAAGACTCAGAGGGAGCCCTCTAGCGTCCTCTAGCAATACATTGTGTAACCAAAGATGGATTTAAACCAGCCAACCAGGACCGGCGAAGAGGAGGGCTTTGCGCCATGTTCTCTCTGCAGAGAGACACGACATCTCCTAAAGGCCAACTATCGATCAAAAACAGTAAATCAAAAGAACACACCTAGAGAAACTACAACCAAGAGCAGACAAATAGAGTGGCTAAATGAGCTCCCGACACTAGAGCCGGTATGTCTCGCCTAGGAGAGGCTTGAGAATCCCAAACTATAGCCAGAGGTAACAGAATCAGTTATAGAGACACCTAGGCTTCACTGTGTCGACAGGGTCAAGTCCACTGCACGAACACAACTGTGCTGTCCAATCCCTATCTGACTCAGGACACAAATAGCATAACCACTGCAAGTACCCTATGCGGTACCTAGGTAAGGCAACTATGTTCACCGCAATATAACCAATGCTCAGGGGGTTAGTCGCAGGTGGGATCCGTCGTATGGGCAGGGTAGCTAACCCCGAAGCACAAGAGGATGAACCTCCGGTACCCCCAGATACGAACAAATCCTGGATATATCTCCCACGTTCAGCCGGTATCAGAGGAATATCTCCTCGACCAACCTCCCATGACCTCGTGCTTAACTCTGGATTGAGTAGAGCTTCCTGAGAACACCGATCTATAACATGGATTCCTCCACTCCCTAGTCAGACACCTAATGTTTCGTTTAGTAGTCTTGGATTGTTAACTTACAATGATCTATTTCAAGACTCTAAACCTATGCTAGTTGGTGTACCCTATAAAATAAAATCAGTCTAATCAATTTTAATGATTAAGCGTTAATTTTAGTGGCTGTGATTACTCAAGGGATATGATCGTGAAACTAGTCATGTGTAGATTCAATAGTATGCAAAATCATCCAATCCTAGACTCATCTATCCAATAAAACAATGTCACTAATATGCAAAATCAACCAACAATTTCGAAATAAAAATGCAATCTTTATCTTTTCAATGCACAAGCAGAACCTAAATGAAGGCAACAAGCACTCAATGCAAAATGCAGTACATGGAAATAAAATATTTTTGTATTTTCACTTATAAACAAGAAGGAAAATGCAAAAAACTAAATGAATATTTTTGTATTTTTTCAATATAAATGGAATGAAAAAATGCAAGAAAAATCCTACTATTCAGTTACTGAAGTGCCGAGAAGATCACTAAGACAACCCAGCAGATCCTAAACAGCAAGACTCAACCAAAGGAATGAGCTCAAAAGGAAGAAACCAAGAGGCTAAAACCAAAGATTGTTAAAAAACCAAGAAGGCTCAACCAAGAGAAACAAAGAGACCTGGTCACAACCAAGGCATGAAATAGTCAAGAAAGAGGCCAACAAAGACTTCGGGACCAACCAAACTTACCCAGCAACAACCAATAGCCATAAACCAACAAAATCCGGAGTTACATGCTACTGTCGAAGGAATACCTGTGGGTACCTGCAAGCAGTAGAGTAAACAGAGGCGGGTAGACGCGGGCAGAACTAAGCTATCCCATGGGTGAGGAAAGGCAAATGGGAAAATAGAGAGTCCAGAGGATCAGAAAAAACAAGTTTTCTACAGTGTATCTTAACGGCCAATCAGTGACACAGAGCTTCGATAAACAACAACTCTAAATATGGACTAATGCTCAAAAAATTTCCCCAACATGGATGTCTTCCCCAGCGGAGTCGCCATTTCTGTATTGGAGAAAACTCACTATGGCTTGGGAATACCAAAACAGACAAATGACTACCAGAAATCTACTCAATTCTCAAAGCAATGCTATTATAAATGACAATGTTAAGATAATGGAGAAATGTAACCAACCTCGATCCAACGTTTGATGTAGATCCCCGTTGGGGCTTTCAATCCACGCAATTGTAATCTTCAAATTAGTCTTGAAAACCAATATCCAACAAGTACATATAATATATAATTGACATTAACATTATCAATAACAATGGTCCATAATATCATAAGCAAATGTAACCCATTGTATAATAAACAACATTCACACCATGAATGGACGAAAATATGAGTATTTTTATTAATGAACAAGAAGAATTACAAAGTGATACGACCTCTTGTCGGCAACGAATCTAAACCAAGATCTAGATTAATCCACTTGTGCCTCCACCACTTCAATCCTCCATGAATGGCAAACTCAAACTAGAGAGGAGTTTGGAAGGTGAACATAAATGGTTCACAACTACAAGGATCAATGAGTGGAGACTCAAGATAAGGAAAAACTCAACTAGAGTTCTCTTACGATTCTCTTCTTCCTCCCATCCATAAGCCATATGTGCTCAATATATATTCCTCTCAAAGGTAGGTGAAAGGACACATCGAGGCGTTACTCGGGTAGATGGAGAGCCGAAGGTCACCCAATGAGCGCTTTTTGAGAGTAAAAAGTAATTAATAGTGGTTTTTACCATTTTACTTTATACCTGCGGTCTATAGTGATGCAACTCATGGGTATGCATGCTATAGTGATGCAACATGCAGGTAGGAATAAAAATAGGGAAAATTGGTATCACTGAAGGATAAAAATGGATTTGAGTCACTGAAATGGATCTTACAGGCCAAAGGATGCTGATGCTCACAAGGTGGAATATTTTTGTGTAACAGATGCCCCCTAATGTGTGAGGTCAGAGACTGAAAGTGCTATGATGGCCGAAATACATTATAAAACTCAGAAGTGGAGTCATGGAGACACAAGTGGAAAGAACAGTTCACTTGTCATAATACAATAATATCTCTGGATACATGTCGGTATAGTACAACAATCTGATACAATGTCCATGAATAGGCAGTACATAAGTAGATACATGTCATAAGTGATCATAGCCATGATCCCTCTACAGTAAGATATGGTTTTCTGCTGAAAAGAAGACAATTGGTGCAAACTAGAGGTACAAACTGCTGAAATCTAAGAGGTGATATCTCAGATGTAAAGTCAAAGTCATATGTAGCATAATGAATGCCACAATCGCCTGAGGTCTTCTACACAAGTCTTCGACGGTGCAAGTCCCATCAAGTGAATAAAGGAATTGGGGTCGAACCTGATGAGACATCGTCTGATTACTGATCAATGATGTATACCATTAACAAATGCGAGATGACCCACCAATATGGAAAATGGTCATCAACGCACAGAGCACAATCATCAGAGTGTTAATAAATGGGTCGAAGTCGAACACTAGGATGAATCCATCGATCAGGGGACATTGATGTATTCCAAAAACTGTCGATGGTGAGAGAACCTGCCACTAATGACTGCAAGCCTTAAGGTACTCAACCGAACTCTAAGCCTCAAGTCCCAGAATAAATGAGTTGAAGTCGACGGAATGAGACTCGCTGGAAGGAGGGCATTAAGGAATCCCCCATGAACCAACACGAGGTACCAGCAATGCTGAAAGATTTGGAAGATCTCAGGTGAAATGGACTGACTCAATAAGGATGGCCGACATGCAATAGTCAAGAGATCTGAGGACTGGCCGACACTGGTTTCAAGACTTCCTTTGAACAAGAGCATGGGTAGATGGATAGACTCAGGAAACATTAGACTTGACATAAACTATGCAATGCAGGAGGCATTACAAAGGGCTCCATAATGACTGGAAGCTTAACCAATCGGTGAAGAAAACTGAGAAACAAGTACAGCTCCTAAGGCCCAACTATAGTCCGAACTCATAATGTACGGAATGGAATGAATGCTCTGTTCAAAGGCAACATAACAACTGCCAACAAGAAATAGTGACCATAATCCCATCCGTATTTTTGGAATATTTTATTTTTTTTGGTCTTTTTCATATTTGTGAAAAGCTTGAAAAAGAATAAAATTGCTTATAGTACAATAGGTGAGGGAACGAGTGTCAAATAGCTAGCCGACTAGTCCCAAGCAATGGAACATACCTATGCTCAATGCAAGGAAATGCATGCAGGATGTGGACACTTGGGGGTGCGTTCCCTCAGGGTCAAAAGGTCATCAAATTGTGAAGGGAAAATATAAGCTTTGTAGGGCTCGACAGGGGAAAGTGCTTAGGCACCAGGCTAACAATTGAGTAAGCGGGAGCTGGCACAAGGCTCAAGCGGCAAGGAGGATGATGCAACACAATCACAACATGATATAACTGAGGGGATTCCTTAAGGGAGATGGCTAGCATAAGACAAAGTAGAGTATGAGTCTTTATTGCAACGTCATGGCATGACTACAAAGGACTCCCAATCTTGAGGACAAACAACGACATGGGCACCAAAATGCATAACAGGGTTCTAACTAGGGTAGCCATGTTAGGGAAAGCCCTACCACCACATGACGACACTTCTATAACAGTGTGAAGGTTTTGTGTCAGTCACGAAGTGGGGTCGCACCTAGAGTTTATGAAAAACGGTCAACAGGTCAAATGCATAATGCATGTGAAAATGGCTTTTAACCTATATGCCAGGTGTGAAACGTACCTTCCGTAGGTGTGAAATGGTTTAGAACAACTCTCATCAATGAAATCTGTTGAGAAACACTACTCCATGACATGATATTATTTCATAATGGTTCAAAATGGTAAAAACTATAGAAAAGTGGGTCCAAAAAATTATAAATAGTAATAAAAATTTGTAATTTTCAATTCATTTGCACTATTCACCAATTTGGAGTTTAGTGGTAAGTTTTCACCTGAAACTTCGAGCGCCGATCGTGGGAGCTACAAGCGACTGTTCAACAAACCATTTGGAGCAGGTTAGTGGTCACTACCATACCTTTCATTTAAGTGCTTTTATTTCAATTTTGTTCGGTGGGATTTTTTGTTTGGCCAAGCCCTAAATGGCCTCGGTGCTACCCGCGGGCTATAAGCATGTGGGTTGCGGGTAGGGCACCAAACGTGTAGTCAAAAAACTGACTGCCCACATCTACCCACAAATTTCTACAATCTAGCCCGCGGGTATGGCCGTGAAGAAGTTTTTAAACATGAAATTGACTAAAAATTTCTTGCATTGCACTCCAGGATGGTTCTAGAGTGGAGAGAACGAGAGCATGACCTGGTGGATGAGGCTGTGTGGAATGATTTGCAAGCGCAAAAAGCGTTGCAAGCATGTGGCTTATATAAATAATAGAGTCTTGGGGGCTTAAGCGCCCAAAACCTACTACTCTGTCATTTGATCAACTACTGGGATGTGGATTCTCAAGACTTCATCCTCAATGGGAAAACACTGACACTAGATGTCGAGGATATCTATTTTATTACCAGTTTGTCCCGTAGAGGGGAAGTGGCTAGTCTTCAGTCATGGACCATCGGCGGTGGGATCAATGTGCAGGATTACATAGCACGGTATTGTCCCGCCAACAAATGAGCAGTGGGAAGCCAAGTGCCAATCAATGCCATAACGGATGCCATAGCGCGGTATTGTGATGTTCTACGCATCACAATGCTTGCAACCTACTATATTTGACTGGTGTACTACTTTGCTGGTGTCCAAGAAGACACAACTGACGGAATGCAAAGAGGGCAAGGCCAAAAAATTTGGGTATGGTAGCATCCTCTGCAGTTTCTTCTTTGAGAGATTTCCGGGACTTAGCCTGAGGGTGGATGTCTCTCCTCATAGTCTCCGAGCTCTAGCCTGACCTGGTAGGCTGAGATACTGACATGACAGGGTGGTGGCCATCTGGCGTCACCATATACTGAGGAGTTCTTCCACTAGTGGAACCGGCAGGTGATCGCTATAGAGGACTATCCCTATGTGGGGATCGACTTCAGATAGGACCATGACATGCCGCTCCCACCAGGCACATCTTTTAGAGACATTGGTGAGTACTCTTTTGGTTTTGTGTTTTTAAATTTTTATGGATTTTTTGACTATAGTTGAAATGCAAAAAGTACATTTGGTGGTAGTATTATGTGCAAATGGGTGACTGTTTGCTCGCAGACAAAGGCCCAGTGAGACCAGAGGGCTTCCCGAGACATGGTCGTTGGGGTAGAGATGAGATGGTAGTAGATGCTGTAGCAAGGCACACTCTCCAGACGTTGTGGCGCAATGTATCACGGATGTTTGCTCGAGTTCCACTGATAGAGGTGGCCCGACTACCTGAGGCCATGCAGCGCCAGGTAGTGGGTGTTCCCGGGGAGTGGGTGCGGTTGCTGCAGCGGATGGCCAATGCAACACAGTACTAGTATGAGACACATCCCGTCGAGGCGATAGCTAGACCTCCTCGGAGGGAATAGATATCCCGGGATCTCATCATTTTTTGTATTGATATGTATATTTTTGAGGGCTACGGGCTCCAGTTTTGTATGACACTACCATTTTTGGACATATTTATATATATATGCAACTTTGGTTCTCGGTTCTACTACACGGTGTATGTACAAATGTAAGAATGTCTTTGTATTTATGTGCTTCATGATGAATGTGACAAATGCCAATCTAATACATAGTTAGCGTATGCATCAGATATATAATTATGACTTCTCAGAATATGAATATATGTAATTGAAACAAAATGTCTCTCCAAGAGTCGTACCTTAAGGAATATCCATAGTAATGTAGGGTCTTGTACACGATACTTCCCATTCAACTGAGACACAACTAGTTGTGAATCCAGGAAGAATTCTAAAGACTGGATGTCATGTGAAATGGAATCCCGAAGTAGCTCAACAACGGCACTATACTCAACCACATTGTTAGATGTAGGACCGAGACAAGCACCTCCTGAGGACACAACTAGGTGGTCAAGTGAGAAGATATCCCAGGCAGCATAATACCACTTGGGGTAGAGCCCATTTCTAGGCTCCTTCAAGACAACTCCCTCGTAGTATTCTAACTCATAAGCTCCTTTTTCTAGGACACGCCTCACAATGTAAGGACCGTGCCACATGGGATTGAACTTGCCTACCCCTAGGGGTTCTTTAGCTTGGTCATACAAGAGAACCAAGTCACCTTTAGCATATTGTCAGGGACGGATAGACCTATCATATTGAACCTTGACATGATGCTTGTTAACATCAATGGGCACAGCGGCATCTCGACGGTGCTATTCAAGTTGCTCGAGGTGTACTAAGCATTGCTCAATCTCCATTATATCAGGGAGGAGCTCGATGGCTAGATTGAGCGAAGGGATTTCACATTCAATTGGTAAAAGTGACTCCACACCATGAACTAACTGGAACGGTGAGAACCTGGTGGCAGTCTTAACTACGGTTCGATATGCCCACAAAGTAGGATATAACATGATATGCCAATTGGTCTTGCTTTGTTGGATGGTACATTGGAGAATGGTCTTCAAAGACTTATTTACTGCTTCAACCTGACCATTTGCTTGAGGATAGTAGGAAGACATGCGTTCCTGATGAAACACAAGCTTGAGACACAAATCCTCCATCATCTTGTTTTGGAAGTGACTGCCATGGTCAGTGACAATCTCTCTCGGGATACCGAACTGAGTGATAATCTGGTTGAACATGAAATGGGCTACAGTAGCACCGTCGGATTTTATAGTAGGCATGGCCTCATCCCATTTGGAAAAATAATCCACAGCCACAATAATATGATGATGCCCCCCAGCCAAAGCTGGTTTGTAATCCATGAAATCTAACCCCCACTTACTGAAGGGACCGACAATAACGACCGGATAGAGGGGCACTGGATGCGAGTGTACGTTCTGAGAAAACACCTGGCGAGGGTGGCATCTCTTCACAGCGTTAATACAATCTTTAAAGATGGCAATCCAAAAATAACCAGCTCGCATGATACGCTGGGCTGTAGCAAACCTGGATAAGTGACCGCTACATGCCCCCGCATGGAAATCATTAAGTACCCGTTCCGCTTCTTCGTGAGTCAAGCAACGACGGAGAATGGAATCCTTTCCTCAGCGATACAAAGTGTCACCAACGATAGTATAATCTCTACTGTGATGTATCACACGTCGTCACTCATCTCATGAATAATGCGAAGGAAACTTCAAAGTTTGGAGATATCTAATGATATCCCCATACAAAGGGTCCTCGGACGAGATAAGGAATAAGTGTTCATCCACAAAGGAATCTTCATGAATGAAATCCTCATCAAGCCGTGGAAGGTCAGACATAAGATCGACAAACACCAATGATTTCACTGATTTTGCAGAAGCAAAATCGAGATCAAATTCCTGAAGGATCACAATCCATTTATTATACTTACCCCCGATAAGGCGTCGTGATAGCATGAATTGAAATGGATTGATGTGAGCTACAACGGTGGTTGTTCGAAGCAAAATGTAATGTCATAACTGCTGGACTGCATGAACAGTCACAAGTGCCAGCTTTTCTACGTGGGTGTATCTTAGTTTAGCGTCTACTAAATTTTGACAAAGATAATAGATAACATGCTTGACGAGTGCATCATCTACTTGAACCAATACCATGCCAATAGTCTCTTGAGATGCAGCCACATAAAGAATGAAATATCATGTAAAGTCCGGTGGACTAAGCATGAGGGCCGATACCAAATCTTTCTTAAGGGTGTCGAAAGACTGCTAGGCTCGCTCATCCTAGATAAACGGTGTGTCTTTCTTCAATAGGCATGCGAAACCTTTAGTAATACTAGCATAGTTAGCTATAAACTGATGCATAAAAGTAGCTCTCCCTTGGAGGCTCTAAACTTGTAACAAATTACGTGGAGGAGGCAACTGAAGTATTGCCTCAACTTTGAGAGGATCGACTCTAATACCATCTCTCGAAACTATGAATCCTAGAAGGTGACCCGTCCTAACAGTGAAGATGCATTTGTTGGGATTCAATCGAATTTTGTAGTGAATACATCGTTTGAGAATCATACGAAGGTGCTTGGGGTGGTCCACTCTCTTGCGAGAATGGCTAGCAAGATCATCCAAGAAAAATTCCATAATCATCTTAAGATCGTGAAAGGCATAGGTGATGGCTCGCTGAAAAGTAGCTCTGGAGTTCTTGAGGCCGAAGGGCATTTTCCGATACGCAAAGGTTCCCCATGGACAAATAAATGTTGTTTTATGTTGGTCCACGGGTTTGATTTGAATCTAATTATAACCTGAGAATCCGTCCATGAATGAAAAAATCTCACTCCCCGCACAAGCATCCAATATTTGATCAATGAATGGCATGGGGAAGTTGTCTTTCGAACATGCATGGTTCAAATCTTTGAAATCAGTGCATACACGGATCGTTCCCTACTTCTTATCCACAGGAATGGGGTTTGACACCCATTCGGTAAGGGGAACAGGGTAGATGAAACCAGCTTTGAACAGCTTCTCCACCTCTGCCTTAATAGAAGCTGCCTTCCTAGGGTTCATAGCACGTAAGCATTGTCGAACCAGTTTAGCATCGGGATACGTTCTAATCTCCTATTCAACAATGCAGGGGTCTGTTCCTAGCATCTCCTCATATAACCAGGAGAAAGCTTCCCGGAGCTCAGTAAACAAATCAGTGTAAATAGAAACCTCCTCAGGAGTGCAATCGGCACTAATGTAAACATTCTCAATATTTCTGGGAGTGCAGGAGATGTTGATCAAAGTGGTTGGGGAAATATTGGCCATATTTCCCTCCAAGAAAACATCATGCGACTGCAAAAGAGTCACAGGGTGACCAACCATCTCAGGTAGAGTCATCCTAAACTCCTCTTGCTCAACGAGCTCAAGGTTGGGAAGGAAATAAGAGCAATGGTGCATATCTTCCCAAGGCCTCCCACTACCACAAATGGCTTCGAGGATAGCTTCATCGGATGGAAAAGTATCATCGAGGAAATTGTTAGAGCAAGATGAGTTAGCTGCCCAAATTGGCAGCATAACGGGATCTTCTTCAACTGTCTGGGAAGAAGAGAGATCCAGGTCTGCAGTGGTTTGTTGGATGTGATCGTAAGTGAGCTCCGCTACAGATAAGGGCATAGACATCCCAACGTGTGCAATGTCTCCATACATAGAAGCCATGGATGACAAAATCCATGGATCATTACAATAGGAAGTCTGGAATGGCATACTATTCGAAGGAGGAGGCGCACTATTGGAAATGGTTCTAATAAAATTCATAGGTGCAGAATGGTTAAAAGTTCCCATTAATGAAGGGTAGATTCCAACACCTATGTTCCCAATTGCCGGCTAAGAATCAGAAACTTGCGGGACTATAGATCCCATAGATGCTGTGGAAGGAGTGCCAACATAATCCAACTGATTGATCGTCACAATCTTTCCTTCATGGGGAAAGCAAATAACTCTAAATACAGTAGACGCGACATCCTTCATAGCGTACATCCAGTTCCAACCCAGTAAAAGGTTGTAGTCGATGGGTGCATCAATCACTTCGACTTCAATAGGCACAGACTTACCTCCCAAGGAGACAAGAAGGGAAGGGATAATTCCATGCAGCACAAAAGATCTACCGTCGAATGCAGTGAGTGTAATCCTAGATGGAAGTAAGGGAGGAGAGCCAAGAGCTTTCCAACAAGTTAGCGACATTACTGATGCGGAAGCACCTTCTGTTAAATTTTCAGAATTTACTTCAATTTGATCTAGGATATTAACTGAGAGAACAACATGTACATCAAATCTATAGCATATCAATCATGGACACAATAATGCAAGCACACAAGAGACACAGAGTTTACTTGGGGAAAACCATAAAGGTGAAAAACCCCAATAACTTCCTCAGAGATAGATAGAGCAATGATACAACCAGAATACAAGAGATAGTCTTCTCCTAGCAGCAGAGCCTCCTCCTCACAAGTGCGCCACTTTCCGAATGAGAGAAGTGTGTGAATTGTTTATGTATATGTAACTTTGGAATGTATTTCATCTGTGTATTATATATATGTTTATTGTACCCTTATAAGAGATGTGGTATTCCTCTATAAGGAAGTGTCGTCATGTGGATTGACAAGTGTCGCAAGTGTGTGTACGTGCCGATGGGTTATTAGACCACCATGTGTGGGGTCGGCCCTGACTTATATATATTATAATGTGGATGTACCTAGCTCGACTAGTCGGCCCCATAAGGTCACCGGGAAAACAGATTAGTATAAATAGAGATAAGGTGATCTCTATTTTAGATCATTCAGAAAAGTACATCTCTCTCTCACTCAGAAAGTGGCGCACTAGTGAGGAGGAGGATCATTTGCTACTAGGAGACTATCTCAGTGTATTTTGGTTGTACTTTGGTTGAGCCATTGCTCTCTCTATCTCTGAGGAAGTTGTGGGGTTTTTCACCTTAGGGTTTTCCCCACGGAAACTCTGTGTCTCTTGTCTCTTATGCTTTTGATTCTTGTGATGCTTGTCATACTTATTGTGATTATCATGCATTGATATACTATATATGTTATTCTCTCAGTAAAGATCCTAGAGTATTGTGAATTAATGCTCAAAATTTAACATGGTATCAAAGCTAACGTGAGAAGAAGACATTTTGCACTGATGGAAACTTGAGTTTCTTGTTTATTGGGTTTCTCTCCACATATTTTGGAAAAGCAGTATAGTAGATTTACTCTACTCATCAAGGCGCATCTATCTGTCCAATCAGAATTCAATTCTGAGCATTTTCAGATTTAAAAATTAGGGTTTCCACAAAAATAGGAATTTCTGGCATCTGAAGACACAGCTGGAAGCTCCTTGCAACAATCGAAGTTTAGAGCTTTGGATCGAGATTTTTGGCTGGGTATATCTCCGGGAAACTCAAACCCTAATTCAGGGCTCTCCTAGTGAACCCAGGAGGACAAAAAGGCAAATCTGAAGGGTAAAACTTTGCTGATCTCAAATTCTGAATGCACCAGGCTGATCAGTTCATCAAGGTGCATCTTTCTATCCTTTCAGAAAATTGAAATTCACATTTTTTATTTTTAGGGTTTTTTCGACAAACCCTAATCCGGGACCAGATCCAGTTTTCAGCATTTCAATTGGTAAGACCTACATCTTTTCTATTTCCATATGAAGTACTCTTTAACATGTCTCATCACACCAAGCTTGAGGATAAGCTTGAAGGGGATGATAACTTCTGAGCTTGGAAGTATAGGATTGGGTTAATCCTGGAAGAGAACGAGTTAGACTCATATATAAAAGAAGACATCCCTATCCCAGAGGATGAAGAGGCCAAGGTATTGCATAAGAAGAACTTGGTCAAGGAAAAGAGAATCATTGTTGATTCTATCAAAGACCATCTCATACCCCATGTGTCTTCTCTAAAGACACCCAAGCATATGTTTGACTCTTTGACCAAGTTATTTGAAGGGAAGAACATAAATCGGAAGATGACTCTACAGAATCAATTGAAAGGGGTCAAGATGTTGAATGGAGAAACCATTCAATCTTACTTCTCCAAGGTATCTCGGATCAAGGAGCAACTTGAAGCTATGGATGAAGTAGTGGACAATGGTGAAGTTGTTATGACCACTCTGAATGGCCTACCTAGGTCATGGGGTTCCTTTATTCAAGGAATCTGTGCAAGAAAGAAATTGATATCTTTCAGTAAAATATGCGAGGAATGCTCTCAAGAAGAAGCTAGACTTGTAGCTCGTGAGGAAAAGATCGGAGGTGAAGATCAAGCTCTCGCAACTCACACCAAAAGAGGCAAGCCCGAGAAGGAGCACTCTTGCTACAAAAGATCCTATCAAAAGAATAAGAAGGATCTAAGATGCTTCACATGCAATGAGAAGGGTCACTTTGCTTCAGATTGTCCCAAGAACAAAAGAGATAATAATAAAAACTCCAGCAAGAAGAAGAAGGGCAGCAAAAGAAAGTTCCATGCTCATGCTGCCAAAGATGATGAACCTTCAAAGAAGAAGGCTAGGGCAGGAAGTGATGATGAATCATCAAGTGAAGAAGAGTATGTTCTAATCTTTGCTCTCACAGGTACTATCTCTCATGGTTGTAATGATTGGTTGATTGATAGTGGGGCTTCCAAACACATGATTGGGTTTAAGGAATCTTTTGTGAATCTATCTGAACATGAATCACCCCATCAGGTGAAACTTGGGGATGATTATCAATACCTAATCAAAGGAAGTGGTGAAGCCTCCTACAACCTAGATTCTGGAAAATCTTTGAAGATGAAAGAAGTCCTTTATGTACCTAGGCTCAAGAAGAACTTACTCTCCATCTCTGCATTGGATGCAAAAGGTATGAGGGTTGCATTTGTGGATAGCCAAGTCCTAATATGGCCAAAGGGGAAAATAATTGATGATGCAGTAGTGATTGGAGAGCAAGAGGGAGGTTTGTACAAATTGAAGGGACAACCTAAACATGCCATGGTGACATAAAGACAAAGATTCATCCATAGTCATGGATCACATAGAGGTATGTATAATTTGTTTTTGCAAAAGTTAACTAATGAGTTATGTAGGTCATTGGAGAGAACAAGAACACATTGCTAGACATAACTAGAAAATATGGTGACCAGGTATGTGTTTCTTATATCATAGGATCTATCATATAAGTATGCATGGCATGATTGATGATGATTGTTCATAAAGTCATAAGTTTGAATAATCATGGGTATATGCATATTATGTGTCTTACCTTAATTAATGAATGACTAACCAGAAGAGTCATAGGTTTGAGTAATTACAGGTTTAGACATGTTATGTTTCTTATGATATGACTAACCATAAGAGTCCTATATAAACCTTGAATGCTAATGCTTATTATTTCTGTTTGAAATGATCATGACTATACATGCTTGAGATTATTGTGTTTTAATAGTGTACTAATGAATGTATGATTTTGTATGAGATCACAAGGATAACACAATCATGATACTAATAAGCATGCATAGGGACCAAGGATGAATATGAGTTCAAGAACAAGTAATCCAGGAAGCAAATATCAAGAGGGAGCACACTCCAGTGGTTTCTGCAAGGGTGCAGATATTTAGAGGGAGCTATCCATCTCTCTACATTCCACAACAGAAAGGTGTAGAAGGACTCTAGCAGCTCCTGCAAGGAAGCAAAGACTCAGAGGGAGTCCACCCAACAAACAAACAAAGATAAGTATTTTAATTATCATTTCTTGCATATTTGTTTATTTAAATAAAATTGTTCAAAGATGTATATGCTCATGTTCCTAGACTTAGGATATGTATTGTGCATATTAGAATGATTGCATTAATGAACAGTATACTACTAATATGCATATAATGGGTAAGTGGCCGATGGCACTGTACAACATTCCATTGCTACTTATCTAGAATGAAACCTCTTTGCTGACATGTTGGGACTAGTGCAAACTCTTAACAATGTTCTGGTAGAGACTAGAAGGCATCTAGAAAGTTATGGAACATGGATAAATGTTGTATTGAAGCACTGGCTTAAAAAATTGCATGAATGTATGACATATTTCTTTATGTGAAAAAATTTGTTCTGAAAATTATGAGATGTTTCTAATCATGCAATTTAACTTGTTTTGTAGGAAATACCGTATACCTTCACCTACAAAAGAAGGACTACAACATTTGTTCAAAGAAACAAAATTTATCTATTGAAGATATTGAAGTTCCCAGGATACGAGAAGAATGCCATGATCCATCGATCATGAAGAACGATGTTTGGGATGCGGTCCCAAGACCCGAAGGGAAGTCTGTTGTGACTTCCAAATGGATCTATCAGATCAAGCATGCTGCAGATGGCAGCATTGAGAAGTATAAAAGTGATGAAATGGAAGATACACTAGATGGATTTCAAGACAGTTCTCTTGAATGGTGTAGTTGAAGAAGAAGTCTATGTGGAACAGCCACTCACTTTGAAACACATGACAGGGAGTCACATGTGTGCAGATTGAAGAAAGCCTTGTATGGCTTGAAACAAGCTCCCAGAACCTGGTATGGTAGAATGGACAGTTTCCTATCTAGTTCGGGCTTTACCAAGAGTAAAGCGGATTCCAACCTTTACTACAAGGTTGAAGAAGGGAATCCTGTGATTCTACTCCTGTATGTGGATGACTTATTTGTAATAGGAGATGACAGATTGATTGCAGATACTAAGAGGAAGCTTGCTGCTGAGTTCGATATGAAAGATTTGGGAATGATGCATTATTTCGTAGGTATGGAGGTGTGGCAGAGCGCAGGTGGGATCTTCCTTGGTCAAGGGAAGTACATAGTAGATATCCTGAAGAGATTCGGGATGATGGATTGCAAGGACATGGCCACACCTATGGCATCGAATCTAAAGCTTCTATGCGATGCTTCATTTGAGCCGGTTGATGTCTCTATGTATCATCAGATGATTGGGTCCTTTATGTACCTGACGAACACGAGACCGGATATTTGCTTTGCTGTGAACACATTGAGCCAGTTCCTGACAGATCCGAGGAGTGTTCACCTAGTTGTTGTAAAGCATGTTCTGAGGTACCTGAAGGGTACAGTGGATTATGGGCTCAAGTATGAAGTGAATCAAAAGTTTAACCTACAGGTTTATGTTGATTCAGATTGTGCTGACAGTGCTACAGATAGGAAGAGCACATCTGGGTGCTACTTCAGTAT
This sequence comes from Larix kaempferi, assembly GCA_027924585.1. NCBI lineage: Eukaryota > Viridiplantae > Streptophyta > Pinopsida > Pinales > Pinaceae > Larix > Larix kaempferi. The sequence goes on from BSBM01000945.1 coordinate 1,318,003, forward strand.
GGGATCAAGTGTGATCTCTTGGTTTAGCAGGAAGACATCTTGCGTAGTACTGAGTACAACTGAGGCAGAGTATGTTGCAGCCTGTTCAACTAGTTGTGAGGCAGTATGGCTACGGAAGCTACTGTCTGAGTTATTTGATCTCCCGTTGGATGCTACTGGTATCATCTGCGATAACCAGAGTTGTATGAAGCTGTCTGAGAACCCAGTGTTTCATGACAAGTCGAAACACATAGAGATCAAATATCACTATATTAGGGACATGGTGCAGAGAGGAGATTTGAAGCTCCTGTATGTTGTGATGGACGAGCAGATTGCAGATGTGCTGACGAAGCCACTAGCCAGGGTGAAGTTCGAGTACTTCAGGGAGAGGCTTGGTGTTATTCAGATCGAGGACACTTCGAGGAAGAAGTGATGGACACATTTGCTGAAGCCATTCCAAGCATGTTGGAAGGAGGATCCTTCACATGGTTGTGGATGTAAGCGCTGGATGATGCGTACATACATATAAATGATCCAACTAGTCATACAAAGCAAAAACTAGAACATCATCCTGATGGATGTTGGATATGATCAGTTCGATCATTTATATGTATGTACACATCATGTTGGATGCTGGATATGATCAGTTGGATCATTTATATGTATGTACGCATCATGTTGGATGCTGGATATGATCAGTTGGATCATTTATATGTATGTACGCATCATGTTGGATGCTGAATATGATCGGTTGGATGCTTGGACCATGTATATGCATCATGTTGGATGCTTGGACCATGTATCTATATATGTATCAGGTGGATACATTGTATGATCAGGTAGATCATGTATGTTGATGGATACATTGTGTGGATCATGTATCAGGTGAATACACTGTGTATGATGATATGTATCAGGTAGATACTTGGTATGCATCAGGTAGATGCATTGTATGATCAGGATGATTGTGGATGACGAGCTTCTCCAGATGACATGCAGCAGGATGTTGCAGTGATGATGATCAGGATGATCATGTGTACATTAGGATGATGTATGGCAAGTATTAGATGATACTTTGTGGCCGTGGATAAGGTTGTGTAGATGAGCATGTCTGGGAGATCCTATAGGCCGGAGTTGCGTACCCATAACAGCCTGGGATGCTTTTTCGAGACATTTCTCTAGGAGGACATGTAATTTGTGCCCTGGGAGATCTTCAGGTCGGAGTTGTGTACCCGTAGCATCCTGATATTCTCTTGCGAGGTTTTGTCCTATGGCATATAATTTTCTCTTGGGAGATCTGGACAGGATGAAAAAGGCCTCAGATGCTTCAGCCAGGTTTTTCCATGACCACATGTAATTTGCTCTTGGGAGATCTGGACAGGATGAAAAAGGCCTCAGATGCTTCAGCCAGGTTTTGTGGTGGACCACATGTAATTTGCTCCTGGGAGATTTGCACAGGATGAAAAATGCCTCAGATGCTTCAGCCAGGTTTTGTGGTGGATCACATGTAATGTGTTCCTGGGAGATCCCACAGGTAGAGCTGTGTGCTCCTAACAGCCTGGGATGCTTCAGCCAGGTTTTGTGATAGGTCACATGTAATGTGCTCCTGGGAGATCCTACAGGTAGAGTTGTATGCTCGTAATAGCCTGGGATGCTGCAGCCAGGTTTTGTGATGCATGTAATAAGTCCTGAGAATTCCACAGTATGGCCAGTAATGATGAAGACCTGCAGATGGTGGGCCTACATCCAGTATGAAAAAGGACTGGCTATGTAGAACTTCCTATGACGAGTAGAGTCAGAGATTGGTTGAGATAGCAGCAGCAGTGATGATGACGATGACGATGATCCCGAGAAGAATACTTGTCTAGCATATTTGTGTCTAGAAATAACTTCCTAGTTAAGAGGGAGTGTTGATGTATATGTAACTTTGGAATGTATTTCATTTGTGTATTTTATATATATTTATTGTACCCTTATAAGAGATGTGTTATTCCTCTATAAGGAAGTGTCGTCATGTGGATTGACAAGTGTTGCAAGTGTGTGTACTTACCGATGGGTTATTAGACCACCATGTGTGGGGTCATCCCTGAATTATATATATTATAATGTGGATGTACCTAGCTAGACAAGTCGGCCCCATAAGGTCACCAGGAAAACAGATTAGTATAAATAGAGATCAGGTGATCTCTATTTTAGATCATTTAGAAAAGTACATCTCTCTCTCACTCAGAAAGTGGCGCACTGGTGAGGAGGAGGATCATCTGCTACTAGGAGACTATCTCAGTGTATTTTGGTTGTACTTTGGTTGAGCCATTGCTCTCTCTATCTCTGAGGAAGTTGTGGGGTTTTTCACCTTAGGGTTTTCCCCACGGAAACTCTGTGTCTCTTGTCTCTTATGCTTTTCATTCTTGTGATGCTTGTCATACTTATTGTGATTGTCATGCATTGATATATTGTATATGTTATTCTCTCAGTAAAGATCCTAGAGTATTGTGAATTAATGCTCAAAATTTAACATGAATGAATGATCAAATAGAGATCTCCCGATCTCTATTTATACTTGTTCTGTCCTGCCCAATTAACTAATGGGGCCTACATGTCTAGCTTAAACCATGGTCAACTTAATCCGGGCTGACCCCACACTTGGTGGTCTAATAACCCTTTGACCCACATGGCCGACCCCCATTAGGGTGGTCTAATAACCCTTCGAACCACATGACTTACACAAGGCCGACCCCAACAAGGTGGTCTAATAACCCATCAAGTATAAGTTATGACACTTACAATATTAATGACGACACTTCCGTATAGAGAAATAATAAAATCTCTATAGGAATACAAAATACATATATGAAATACATGGGTGAAATACATTCTGAAGTTACATATACATCAACACTCCCTCTTAACTAGGAAGGTATTTCTTGACACAGGTCTACTAGCACAAGTCTTCTTCTCTGGATCATCATCAGTGAATCATCATCCTCGAATCATCGTCATCGTCACTGCTACTGCTATCTCAGTCAATCTCTCAATCTACTCGTCATAGGAAGTTCTATAGAGCCAGTCCTTTTTCATATTGGATGTAGGCCCACCACCTGCAAGTCTTCATCATCTGTGCGAATGGTCTGATAGAGGTGGTCTCTCAGGACTAATTTTATGTACGGATGCAATACCGGAAAGAGTATCCCAGGAACATTTATGTGCCTAAGCACGACCGGTAAGATCTCCCAGGACTGATTACATGCATCTCCTCCACAATACCTTTAAAGAGCATCCCAGAAACATTTATGTGCCGCAACACGACTGACAAGATCTCTAAAGAGCATCCCAGGAATTATTATGAGCACACAGCTCAACCTCTCGGATATCCAGGACTGATTACATGTGGATAGACAAAACCTTTAAAGAGCATCCTAGGAACATTTATGTGTCACAACATGACCGACAAGATCTCTAAAGAGCATCCCAGGACTAATTACGAGCACACAACTCAACCTCTCGGATCTTCAGGACTGATTACATGTCTCCGTAGTAATACCTCATCCCAGAACTGATTATGAGCACACAGCTCAACCTATCGAATATCTGAGGACTGATTACATACTACATAGCAATACTGGAAAGAGTATCCCAGGAACATTTATGTGCCGCAGCACGACCGGCAAGATATCCCAGGATTGATTACATGCTATTTGCACAACCTACCACATATCATCTCTGACCTCCAAGTATCAACCTGATACTCATGATCCAACAGATCATCATCGCAAGAAGCATCATCCTGATGCTCATGATCATACTGATCATCATCACTGTACCATATTGGTACATATCATCTGGAGCAACATCTTGAAGCTCGTCATCATGATCATCCTGATCATACAATGCATCCACCTAATGCATAACAAGTATCTACCTGATACATATCATCATACATGATCCACACAATGCATCTAACTGATATATATCAACATACATGATCTACCTGATCATACATAGTATCCACCTGATACATATACAGATACATGGTCCAAGCATCCAACATGATGCATATACAAAATACATACAAATGATCTAACCGATCATATCCAACATCCAACATGATGTGTACATACATATACATATAAATGATCCAATTGATCATATCCAACATCATCCTGATGCACATACAGAGCAGTAACTGGAGCATCATCCTAATGCTCATCATCCATGATCCTCCTAATCATCATAGCATCGTCTTCTTCAGATCATCTCATTGTCCACGAAGCACAACCCAGATGCACATCAGCCAGTACTTACACCACCGACATGGGAGAACACATCTACCACCATGTGAAAAATGGCTTCAGCCCTTACATATACACCATGGGAGAACACATCTACCACCATGTGAGAATGGCTCAGCAATTACATCACGACCATGGGAGAACACATCAACCATGTCAAAAAAGCTCATGTGCATCTACATCTTCCGGACTCATCACTTCCCTTTGGAATGAACCTCGATCTAAAGTGCACCAAGCCTCTCTCTGAAGTACTCAAACTGCACTCTAGCCAATGGCTTGGTCAATACATCTGCAACCTACTCATCCATTGCAAAATACTCTGCTTCGACTGTACTCAGTGCTATGCAGGACTGCTTCCTGCTAAACCAAGAGATCACACCTGATCCTATACTGAAGCATCACCCAGAAGTGCTCTTCCTATCTGCAGCCCTGCCTGCCCAATCTGAATCAACATAACCCTATAGGTTAAACTTTTGATTTGCATCATACTTGAGCCCATAGTCAACCGTACCCTTTAGGTACCTCAGAATATGATTTACAACAAACAGGTGAACACTCCTCGGATCTTTCAGGAACTGGCTCAATGTTTTCACCATAAAGAAAATATTTGGTCTCGTGTTCGTCACGTACATCAAGGACCCAATCATTTGACGATACACAGTGACATCAACCAGATCAGATGAAGCATCATACAGAAGCTTCAGGTTCGATGCCATAGGTGTGGCCATGGCCTTGCTGTCCATCATCCCGAACCTCTTCAGGATCTCTACTGCATACTTCCCTTGTCCAAGGAAGATTCCATCTGCACTCTGCCACACCTCCTTATCTAGAAAGTGGTGCATCATACCCAAGTTCTTCATCTCAAACTTGAAAACAAGCTTCCATTGCGTGTCAGTAATCAATCTATCTTCACCTGCGATAAACAGGTCATCCGCATACAAAAGTAGTGTCACTGGATTGCCTTCCTCAACCTTGTAGTAAAGGTTGGAATCCGCTTTACTCTTGGTAAAGCCCAAACTGGATAGAAAGTTGTCTATCTTACCATACCAAGTTCTGCACATATATGACTCCTTGTCATGTGTCTCAGAACCAAGTGGCTGCTCCACATACACTTCTTCTTCAACTACACCATTCAAGAAGGCTGTCTTGAAATCCATCTACTGTATCTTCCACTTCATCACTACAGTCAGAGCAAGTACTGATCTGATGGAAGTGTATCTATCTACAGGAGCAAAAGTCTCTATGCTACCACCTGCAGCATGCTTGATCTTGTAGATCCTCTTGGAAGTCATTACAAACTACCCTTCAGGTCTTGGGACTGCATCCCAAACATCTTCATGATCGACTTGTACTCCTTGATCATGGAATTCTTCCCAGATTCTGGGAACTTCAATATCTTCAATATTTTCAATAGATAACTTTATTGCTGAACAAATGTTGTAGTCCTTCTTTTGTAGGTGATGGTATACAATCTTTCCTACACAACAAGTTAAATTGCATGATTAGAAAACATCTCATAGTTTTCAGAACAAATTCTTACACATAAAGAAATATGTCATACAGTCATGCAATTATCTTAGCCAATGCTTAAATACAACATTTATCCATATCCCGTAACTTTCTAGATGCCTTCCAATCTCTACCAGAACATTGTTAAGAGTGTGCACAACTCCTAACATGTCAGCAAAGGGGTTTCATTCTAGATAAGTGGCAATGGAATGTTGTATAGTGCCATAGGCCACTTACCCATCAAATGCATATTAGTAGTAAGCTGTTCATTAATGCAATCATTCTAATATGCATAATACACATCCTAAATCTAGGAACATAAGCATATACATCATTGAACAATATTATTTAAATAAACAAATATGCAAGAAATGACAATTAAAATACTTATCTTTGTTTGTTTGTTGGGTGGACTCCCTCCGAGTCTTTGCTTCCTTGCAGGAGCTAATCTGAAGTAGCTTCTTCTACACCTTTCTATTGTGGAATGTAGAGAGATGGTCAATTCCCTCTGAATATCTGCATCCTTGCAGAAACCACTGGAGTGTGCTCCCTCTTGATTTTTGCTTCCTGGATTACCTGTTCTGAACTTATATTCATTCTAGATCCCTATGCATGCTTATTAGTATCATCATTGTGTTATCTTTGAGGTCTCATACATAATCATACATTCATTAGTATATTCTTAATACTATCAAAACACAATAATCTTAAGCATGTATAGTCATGATCATTTCAAATAAACATTAGTATTCAAGGTTTCAGGGAAGTCTTCTTTTACTCATGCATATTCTTATTTGATCATAGGACTCTTCTGATTAGTTAAATCATCAAAGCATAAACCCGTGATTACTCCAACCTATACCTTCATGATTCTTCTGGTTAGTCATATCATCAATTTTGGTAGGAAACATAATATGCATACAACCATGACTATTCAAACCTATGACTTCATGAATAATCATTATCAACAATACAACAGTATAAGATCCTAACACAAGGTAGGATTCTAGCTTGATATAGGAAAAACATACCTGGATTAGCATGCTAGCTAGTTATGTCTAACATACCCACATAATGTCTTCTGGTTCTCTTCAATGACTTGTGCTAGTAACCTGCATGTATCAGAAGTTAACCATTGTAGAATCAAGTTATACATACCTCGTAAGTATATCTTCTATGTGATCCATGACAATGGATGAATCTTTGTCTTCATGTCTTCATGATCATATGTTCTTGAACTAGAACATGATTTTTCTTTATTGGTGTACCTTTTATGTTAGCGAACAACATAAACCTCATACAACATCACAATGCATTAGTACAATCATAAGTGTCAAAACCTTAATCAATGAATATCTTCTCTTAAGGTGATACGACAAGTCTAGTAATTAATCAAGATTGTACTATAATGATATGAAGACAAAGATATTATAAACTTGACCATGAACAAAATTTGAAACATACCTGTAAGCCATACCTATCAAGATTGCTTGTAATCTTCTTATGGAAGGCCTTCGCCTCATCTCCCTCTGAAACAGGAACTTCTTCACTTATGTAGGTGACCAATCCATCCTCTTCTAGGATTAACCCAATCCACTTGATTTGTAGGAACTGGATCTGGAGCTGTAATAGGGTTTGTCAGAGAAACCCCAAAAATTCAAACTTCTAAAAGGATAGAAATATGTGCCTTGATGAGCTGATCAAGCTGGTATATTCAGAATTTGAAAACTGCAAAGTTTCACTCCTCAATTTTGCCTTTGAAACTTCCGGATTCACTGGACGTGACCCCTGAACTGGGGTTTGATGAAGCCCACTCTTCCAACCAATAAAAACGTTTGATCCAAAGCTCTAAGATTCTATTTTTATGAGGAGCTTACAGCCATGGTCATAGATTTCAAAAATTCCCATTTTTTGCAGAAGCCCTAATTTTCCACTTTTTTTATCAAAGTCCCGAACTAGGGTCTAATCAAGCTCGGCCTTCTGGCCAACCAAAAATTATGATCTTGGTCTCTAAATTTTTATTTTTATGAGTAGCATTCAACCATTGTCTTCGGTTACAAAAATTCCAACTTTATCCGAAACTCTAAATTCCGGAAGCCATGAATGAAGGTGCTAAAAAATAATTTGGTTTTGACAGAAATATGTACCTGATTGTTTCTGGTGTAACTCCGAACTTTTCAATCCACGGGATCTGAAAAATGTTTCTAAGATAGCCTGACCTGTCGTATTTCCATCCTGACAGGTCTGACCTCAATTGGATTCTCTGAGAGAGAGTTATTCCAAGTGTTGTAACGTGACCTTTTTATGGGATAAAACAGGAGAGCGAAATTGTACGGCCTTCCACGTGTCACTGGTTCAACTTCGGCCTCTCAAAACTTTTCTTGAGATAGTACAGTCTGTGCACTACCTGTAACTTTTTACGAAATTTCATTTGGAGATTCCTAGCCCATGTTATGAACTTTTTTCCAAGGTCACCTATTTTTGACTCAGATCTAAAAGAGGCAAAAACCCTATATTATACAGATCATAAATCACAAAGTACAATGAATTAGAGGTTTTACTTTGGACACAAGGTACATGGGGATCTGATCTTTGACCTGTAAAAGTTTTAGATCCGAAACCTTTTCCAAAATGGATTTATAGCGAAAGTGCTATGATGACTGGTTTTTGCTATATCAAGCCCTAGCATCGTAAGTGCAACAAGTGTCATACATGCCATATCATGCCTTCTTTCAGGCTAGCTCTGATACCATGTTAAATTTTTCAGAATTTACTTGAATCTAATCTAGGATATTAACTGAGAGAACAACATGTATAGCAAATATACAGCATATCAATCATGGACACAATAATGCAAGCACACAAGAGACATAGAGTTTACTTGGGGAAAACCATAAAGGTGAAAAACCCCAATAACTTCCGCAGAGATAGATAGAGCAATGATACAACCAGAATACAAGAGATAGTCTTCTCCTAGCAGAATTGCCTCCTCCCCACAAGTGCGTGTTAGGAACCCATGTCTTTACTTTGTTAGTATATTGTTGTTGGACGCATATGCTTTGTAAGTTGTCCCGTAGTATTTGTTGATCCATAGTTTATATTAGCCCATAGTATTGACCCATAGTATTGGACACATATGCTTTGTAATTCGTCCCATAATATTATATATCCCATGGTTTTGACTCATAGTATTGGTGCCTAGTCTTAGCCCATGGTTTGTATTGACACATAGTATTGACCCATGGTATTGGTCCCTAGACTTAGTATATAAGTGTGTGTTGAGGCCTATGAAGGCACCGTGAAGTTAATTGTATTGAGCTTGCTCAAAGGAGGTTTCCCCCTCGAAGTGGCCCATGATCAATATAAAAGTGATTATGAGTCTATTATTTTTGATATCTCATGTATTTGCATTAATTAATTATTGCAGGTTCATCACATCGGGTATCAGAGCACTTTCTTGGGCTCGTTGGGTGGAATTTCTGCCAATTTTTTTTTTCCATCTATTGCAGCTTCAGAGTTGGGAATAATCCCTATCCGCTTAACTATGGGAAGTACTTGGGCATAAGCCCTAAAACGCATTGTGAGGAGTACCACAAGAACCCCAAAGTAGCTGGCCCATTGAGAGGACCTACCAGCGAAAAGGGAAATGACCCCTACCTGATTGACTAGTTCCCACCAGTGAGGTAAACCAAGAGTTGTCGTTTGTGGCAAAGCAGTTATCAGTTTTACCTGAGCCATGGAGTGAGGAGTACTTCCCCAATATGCAATCCGTCAGAAAACATTGGTGTCCAAGTGAAACACCTGAACTGTTAGGAAGCCGTACATACCTGGGGTCCATATCTATTTTCAGTTGAACTATTGTCGATCACTTCTGCTCCAGATCTAGCTGTTTCAGATCTATTCTGAAAGTCGTTCCAGATCTAGTCTCCGTTTTAGATCCAGCTGTTTTCGATCCCTTCCACATTGTGCCGTTTCATATCTATTCTAAAAGTCATTACGGATCCAGTTGCCATTTTAGATCCAGCCATTTTCGATCCCTTTCGCGCTGTTGTAGATCCATTTGTTGCGGATCCCTTCCGCGCTGTTGCAGATCCATTTGTTGCGGATCCCTTCCGCGCCGTTGTTGCCGATCCATTTCTGAAAGAAAAAAAAAAAATTGCTTTTCGGCCATATCTCCCTTGTTTCAACTATGTTTTCCCTGAAACTTCACTGACATCCCTGCAATCCCATTTTGCATATTTCATTCCTGAAGACCCTATCCCAAATTCCACTTCCCAAGACCAATAATCCCACATTTGTCCATTTTTAGGGTTTTCTATAACTTCTTAAATTTTCAATCGATTGCCTTCAAATTTTACCATAGAGTTCCCACTTCTGAAATCCCCATTTTTTGCTTCCATGTCCCTCAGAAAGTGTTGAAAACCTAGTCAAACCCCAATTATCCCTCTGAGTTTTCCCAAATCCAAATTTCCCCTTACTAAATAAGCTTGTGTTTGTGTTTTTCTATCCTTGCCCCCCCCCCCAAAAAAAATAAAATAAAATTACTGGTTATGGTTGTCACCCGCGCAGGAGCAAACACCATGGAGGAAGCCCTTGTAGCCATCCAAACCAAACTCCAAGATCTGGATGAAAAATTTCTCAACCTCCATCTTCAGCATTCAGCCATGAATAATAACCAATAGCCAGAATCTTTTGCAGCCATTGGCTTCTGTTCTTCCAGCAATTTTCATGGGCCGAAGCTTGATTTTCCTCGCTTCAATGGTACTGATCCAACTGGATGGATATACCGAGTAGAACAATATTTCAGTCTGCATAATACTTTTGATATCCACAAAGTTCCACTTGCATCCTTTCATTTGGAACAAGAAGCCCTTCAATGGTACCATTGGTACATCAAAGCTCATCCTGAACCAAACTGGACAGATTTTTACCAACTCCTTTTGCCACGATTTGGTCCTAGTGCTTTTGATGACTTCACCGGAGCACTCACTAAACTTCACCAAATTGGCACAGTGAGAGAGTATCAGACAGAATTTGAGAAACTGGCCAATCACACAGAAGGATTTTCTGATGAATTCTACAAAAGTTCAACAAAAGCTCTATCTCTTGGATGTGGATTCTCCGCCTGCCTCAGAACTTGATGAAGAAGCTCTAGATACAGTAGATGATCAGGTCGACATTCAACACCCACCTATTGACATCCCATATTAGGACGACCCACCCGAGATCTCTCTCCATGCTGTAACTGACATCACCACCCCACAAACAATGTGAGTCAGGGGATACTTCAAGAATCTCCCTCTTACCATACTCATTGATTTTGGTATCACTCATAACTTCATTGAGCCTCGGATTTCCAAACAGGTTGATTGTTTTGTCCATCCTTGCTCCAGCTTTGAAGTTATGGTTTCCAATGGGGGCACCTTACCTCGCAAGGGGAAGTGTCACAATGTGTGTATCTCTATGGAAGATTATAACCTGCGCTCTGACATGTTTTCCTTGTCCTTAGGCGGATGTGATGTGGTTTTGGGTGTTCAATGGTTACGCACACTTGGCCCCATCTTATGGGATTTTGTGGAACTTTGGATGCAATTTTTAGTCAATGCAGCACAACACAAATTAATGGGATTACAACCAGTGTCTCTCCGCATCATCAGTTCACATCTCCTAGAAAAAATCCTTAAGAAGAATTCACATGGTGTCATCGCTCAGCTCCATTACATTTAGATGCACCCATCAATGGTCTCCACTACTTTTTTGGATAGATATGCAGGTGTCTTTGCTGAACCAATGAGCTTGCTGCCTTCAAGAGACCTTTCTGGTAAGAATTTAGTCCCATCTACCTCTCAGTAGGAGCTGATGGCTATTTTGCATGCAGTACAGAAGTGGGAGCCATACCTATTAGGGAATTATTTTTGCATCAAGACTGATCTCTAGAGTCTGGAAAATTTTCTAGAACAATGGGTCTCCTACCCAACAAACCTGAAATGGGTTATCCAACTCATGGGTTATCCTTATGCGATCACTTACAAGAAGGGTAAGGACAATATGGTGGAAGATGCTCCTTCTCACACAATTGATGACCCAGTTTCTCTTATAGCTCTTTCTCCGCTTGTTCCAAATTGGTTGCAATATGTTCAATAGGCCTATCTCTTCTATGAACTCCATGCTTCTTCATCAGCAGGGTACTCTAGGTTCTTCAAAATATATGACTGGGAACAATGTAACTTCTTTTGGTAGGGACTGAAAATGACAATTCAACAGATGGTGGTTGACCGTGATACTTTCTAGGTCAACAAGGGTGAAACGACCCTCCTTTCGGGACTGCTCGAACCCTTGCCCATCCCTCCACAAATTTGGACAACTATTTCTATGGATGTCCTAGAAGTGCTCCAGTGGTATAGTACCACATATCAAAAGACAGCATATGAAGTAGTCTCTGGACAGGCACCGCCAGTTCTTCTTCCATACACCTTCAGTAGCTCCCCAGTTCAGGCAATTGACTCAATTCTTTGAAACCGTGATCAGCTTCTTCTCATTCTGCAGGACAATTTTCACATGGCAAGAATTCGACTGAAACAACAAGCTGATTAGCACCATTCTGAGTGCATTTTTCACATCGCTGATATGGTTCGTCTTCGTCTACAACCTTCCATGCAATCCTCCCTGAAACTCCAAAGGCTCCAGTGGCTCGGAATGCAACTCGAGGATGCTACAGGGGACCCACTCCTTCAGATTTTGAATTTCCACATCTAAAGCTTTGAGGACAAAGATTTTTCTAAGGGAGACGGGATGTTAGGAACCCATGTCTTTACTTTGTTAGTATATTGTTGCTGGACGCATATGCTTTGTAATTCGTCCCATAGTATTATATGTCCCATGGTTTTGACTCATAGTATTAGCGCCTAGACTTATCCCATGGTTTGTATTGACACATAGTATTGACCCATGGTATTGGTGCCTATGCTTAGTATATAAGTGTGTGTTGAGGCCTATGAAGGCACCATGAAGTTAATTGTATTGAGCTTGCTCAAAGGAGGTTTCCCCCTCGAAGTGGCCCGTGATCAATATAAAAGTGATCCTGATACTATTATTTATGATATCTCGTGTATTTGCATTAATTAATTATTGTAGGTTCATCATAGCGCGCCACTTTCCGAATGAGAGAAGTGTGTGAATGAATGATCAAATAGAGATCTCCCGATCTCTATTTATACTTGTTCTGTCCTTCCCAATTAACTAATGGGGCCTACATGTCTAGCTTAACCCATGGTTAACTTAATATGGGCCTACCCCACACTTGGTGGTCTAATAACCCTTTGACCCACATGGCCGACCCCCAATAGGGTGGTCTAATAACCCTTCGACCCACATGACATATACAGGGCCGACCCCAACAAGGTGGTCTAATAACCCATCAAGTATAAGTTATGACACTTACAATATTAATGACGACACTTCCGTATAGAGGAATAAGAACATATCTATAGGAATACAAAATACATATATGAAATACATGGGTGAAATGCATTCCGAAGTTACATATACATCAACACCTTCATCAACCATAGTACATTTGACGAAGCTCTTAAGGAAAACCACCTAGATTTGAAAAGCCACGTGGTAAGGTAAGCGAGGCTGGACATCAGTAGTATCGAACTTGATAACACTAGGACTTCCCCCATCCCGAACCCCTAATGCACTCAAAAGGGCATGCTTCTAAGAAGGAAAAGCTTGCAAAACTTCAAGAGCCGACATGGCACATGGAGTTTGGCCCAAATCTTCTATGATGGAGTAGTTCTGGGTGGCTTGAGCATTAGGATTATGCGTGGAGTGCTTAAGAACACCTTTTGGTATCTGCGGCATAATTGAAGGCTTCTCGATATGCAAGGAATTATCAGGAGGTGGGGGAGGCTCATTCCCCAAATTTGGTTGTGGTGCACCATAATCACGTTGACGAGTAGCAACACAAACCTCCAAATAAACCATATTCACACATCCATAACCACTAGTATTGGAAGAAGCCGTTGCCATTTCATTAGTACCATAACCAGTGGTGGGAGCATGCGAAGCCATGTTTTGATGATGAGGAAGGGGATCCTTCAACACAGCTGGGCTCTGTGCCAAATGCTTTGATGCTTCTTCAATTCGAGGACATAAGTGAGTAAGATGATCCTCCCCAAAAAGCTTGCAAGGGAATTTCACCTTACGCCTAGGTTTACGTTCCTCGCCAGCATTACCGTCTTCCCGAGGAGGGTTGGCATTCTCTTTACGAGGAGTATTATGATTTCTATTGTTGTTACTTCCATTGTTTCCACCCTTATGATTATTTCTCCCCGTTTTCTTACCACCAGGTTGCTGGTTACCCAACGGTTTCATTGATTGCACATTGTGTACATCAGACGACAGAGTGGAAGTGGACAAGGTGTGAACCTGTCTGGGTGCAGACTGGTTTATTGACAAATTTTGCATTTGATTAGATACCAAGTCTACAAGGAGATTACATGTGGACCCCACGATTCCATCGGCATGTGGTCCAGGAACTAACGTAGGCTCATGTCTTGTTCTCGGTGCATGAGGAATAATGTCATTCAAAATGCCAGACTGAGAATAAAGTAGATCTAACTGCAGGACTTTCAAGATAGCTTGTTCCTCAGTCACAATGCCGGACATCAAAACATCCTTAGCAATGTATGGAAGTAAATACTTGAGGAACCATTCCAACAGGAACTCTGGAGGAATGTTGGATTTCACTAATCTCTTCCGCCGATGCCACTCTTGAACGTGGTTAGAAATATGTGTGGCCTTATTCTGACGGAAGGTGGACAACAACTCAGTACCAATATCATAACGAATCGGTAACTAGAAATGGTCCAAGAAAACAAAAGCAATCTCGTTGAATCCCCTATAGGTGTTTCTAGGCAACTCCACATACCACTTCGCGGCTGCCCCCATGAGGGTGCGTTGAAATAGGCGTAATCAAATGGAATCATGATTCAAAGAGTTGGAGGAGCACCAAAGGTGAAATGTCGTGACATGATCTCCCGGGTCCTCACCACCTTTCCCCTCAAACTTTGAAATGTACAAAGGGAGCTTGGTAGGGACCGGGGACCAAGTAGGGTCGTGACACACCAGATCATTCATGCGCTTCGAAAGATCCTGTAGATTCAAGAGTGAAAGGAATGGGAGATGAGGCTGGAAAGCTTGATTATAAGCTGCCATAAAAGTTTGGTTAAATGGAACTATGTTATAAGATGGACCAAAAGCTTGACCACGAGGATTAATTGCTAATACTGAGGACCTGACGGCCCAAGCTTTCCCATGGCCATAAGATTGATAACCCCCCCCTGGCTGACCCATTTGAGAGTAAGCAGGTATATGCCTGTTTTAAGCACCATATTGGGGTGGTGGGTGATACTAGTGGCCAGCACCAACTGTGTTGTAGTAAGGGTTGCCACCATGAGTATGGTGAATGTATGTACTTTTCATGGTGGGAACCGTGTTGTATTGACCATAATGGTATGGTATGTTCCCACCCCCAACATTAATATTAGCTTGAGCAGTCATGTGGTGACCAGAAGCATGAGAAGCATTCCCAGGTCCAATATGGGTGTGACTAGTAGCAGGGTTGGTGGTGTGATGTCCATGTGGATAGGAAATATTCCCACCCCCTACATTAGCATTACTAGTGGCGTAGATGGATGCAAAAGTATGCGGTATGTGTCCACCCCCATGGTTGGGAGGAATGGTATCATGTGCAAAAGTAGTCCTGGGTTGACGAGTAGCGATACGTGTATTAGGTTCTGGAGGGCGAGTCGTATTTCGAACAACATTTCGGCTAGGTTGGGTATTCCTAGGAGGTGGTCGTGTTCCAACATAAGCATTGTTAGGAATCTGACCAGTCCCCATACTATGTGAGTGGGTGGACAACATAGTCCCCCCAACGAGGGTAGTGCCCCCAGTGGGTATAGTATGGCTAACACTTTGACTAGTGCCAGCATGAGTACCAACCATAGTGGAAGGTTCGACAGTATTATGACTAGGCATACCAAAAGAGAGTGCGGTGGGGTTGATCATAGGGCCAGTATCATCATGAGTCTCAAGCCTCCTGTATCTAAAATCGCGTGGAAAGGAAGGAAGGAAAGGCTCGTCATGTTCTCCATCCTCGGGTAGGTCGGGCATCCCGTAAAGATAATTATTCGTATTCGAAGGATCAAACGGATCCCGGTCAACTGGATTATGCCAAATAGAACCAGGTTGAGTCTTAGGTGGATCACCTCCCCAATCCTCATTAGGAGTATGGGGATCGAAAGTATGCTCAACTCTACCCGAAGGAGTAGAAGGGTCTTTCCTGATATCGGGATGTGCAGTCATGTAGTCTTCAATGTAAGTCTCGTATGAGTCTGAAGACTTAGTTAGAGAGATCCCTCTGGCGTCCTCTAGCAATACATTGTGTAACCAAAGCTGGATTTATACCAGCCAACCGATGAGACAGGCGGAGAGTAGGGCTCCATGCCACATTCTCTTCGGAGAGAGACACAGCGTCTCCTAAAGGCCAACTATCGATCAAAAACAGTAAGTCAAAAGCACACACCTAGAGAAACTACAGCGAAGAGCAGACAAACAGAGTGGCTAAATGAGCTCCCGACACTAGAGCCGGTATGTCTCACCTAGGAGAGGCTTGAGACTCCCAAACTATAGTCGGAGGTAACAGAATCAATTATAGAGATACCCAGGCTTCACTGTGTCGACAAGGTCAAGTCCACTGCACGAACACAACTATGCTGTCCAATCCCTATCTGACTCAGGACACAAACAACATAACCACTACAAGTACCCTGTGTGGTACCTAGGTAAGGCAACTATGTTCACCGCAATATAACCAATGCTCAGGGGGACAGTCGCAGGTGGGACCCGTCGTATGGGCAGGGTAGCTAATCCCGAAGCACAAGAGAATGAACCTCCTGTACCCCCAGATACGAACTATATCTCTCACGTTTAGCCGATATCAGAGGGGTATCTCCTCAACCAACCTCCTATGGCCTCATGCTTAACTCTGGATTGGGTAGAGCTTCCTGAGAACACCGATCTATACCATGGATTCCTCCACTCCCTGGTCAGACACCTAATGTTTCCTTCAGTAGTCTTGGATTGTTAACTCACAATGATCTATTCCAAGACTCTAAACCTATGCTAGTTGGTGTACCCTATAAAATAAAATCAGTCTAATCAATTTTAATGATTAAGCATTAATTTTAGTGGTTGTGATTACTCAAGGGATATGGTCGTGAAACTAGTGATGTGTAGACTCAATAGTATGCAAAATCAACCAACAATTCCGAAATAAAAATGCAATATTTTATCTTTTCAATGCACAAGCAGAACCGAAATGAAGGAAACAAGCACTCAATGCAAAATGCAGTACATGGAAATAAAATATTTTTGTAATTTTCACCTATAGAAGAGAAGGAAAATGCAAAAAACTAAATGAATATTTTTGTATTTTTTCAATATAAATGGAATGAAAAAATGCAAGAAAAATCCTACTATTCAGTTACTGAAGTGCCGAGAAGATCACTAAGACAAACCAGCAGATCCTAAACAGCAAGACTTAGCCAAAGGAATGAGCTCAAAAGGAAGAAACCAAGAGGCTAAAACCAAAGATTGGTAAAAAACCAAGAAGGCTCAACCAAGAGAAACGAAGAGATGTGGTCACAACCAAGGCATGAAACAGTCAAGAAAGAGGCCAACAAAGACTCAGGGACCAACCAAAATCACCCAGCAACAACCAATGCTCACAGGGTGGAATATTTATGTGTAACAATTAGGAACTGGCTCAATGTGTTCACCGCAAAGCAAATATCTAGTCTATTGTTCGTTAGGTACATTAAGGACCCAATCATCTGATGATACACAGTGACATCAATAGGATCAAATGAAGCATCACACAAAAGCTTCAGGTTTGATGCGATAGGTGTGGCCATGGCCTTGCTATCCATCATCCCTAACCTCTTAAGAATCTCTACTGCATACTTCCCTTGTCCAAGGAATATCCCATCTGCACTCTGCCACACCTCCATGCCTAATAAATAGTGTATCATCCCCAAGTCCATCTTGAACTCAGCAACAAGCTTCCTCTTGGTATCGGCAATCAATCCATCCTCACCTGTAACAAACAGGTCATCCACATACAACAATAGTATCACAGGATTGCCTTCCTCAACCTTGTAGTAAAGGTTGGAATCTGCTTTACTCTTGGTAAAGCTCAAACTGGATAGAAAGCTGTCCATCCTACCATACCAAGTCCTATGAGCTTGCATCAAGCCATACAAGGCTTTCTTTAACCTACACACATATGACCCTCTGCCATGTGTCTCAAAACCAAGTGGCTGCTCCACATACACTTCCTCATCGACTAGACCATTCAAGAAAGTTGTCTTGACATCCATCTGGTGTATCTTCCACTTCATCACTGCAACCAGAGAAAGTACTGATCTGATGGAAGTGTATCTAGCCACAGGAGTAAAAGTCTCTTCATAATCAATCCTTCTTTCTGGGAGAAGCCACAAGCTAAAAACCTCACTTTGTATTTTTCTATGCTACCATCTGCAGCATGCTTGATATTCTAGATTTGCTTGGAAGTCACAACAGACTTCCCTTCGGGTCTTGGGACTACATCCCAAACATCATTCTTCATGATCAACTAGTACTCCTCGATCATGGCATTCTTCCCGAATCCTGGGAACTTCAATATATTTAATAGATAACTTTGTTTCTGAACAAATGTTGTAGTCCTTCTTTTGTAGGTGATGGTATACGATCTTTCCTACAAAACAAGTTAAATTGCATGATTATAAACATCTCATAGTTTTCAGAACAAATTCTTACGCATAAAGATATATGTCATACAGTCATGCAATTATCTTAGACAATGCTTCAATACAACATTTATCCATATCCCGTAACTTTCTAGATGCCTTCCATCTCTACTAGAATATTGTTAAGAGTGTGCACAACTCCCGACATGTCAGCAAATAGGTTTCATTCTAGATAAGTAGAAATGGAATGTTGTACAGTAGCATAGGCCACTTACCCATTACTTGCATATTAGTAGTATCTTGTTCATTAATGCAACTTTTCTAATATGCATAATATACATCCTAAATCTAGGAACATAAGTATGTACACAACATCATTTAAGTAATCATATATACAAGAAATGACAATTCAAATACTTATCTTGGTTTGGTTGTAGAGTGGACTCCCTCTCAATCTTTGCTTCCTTGCAGTAACTACTGGAGTGAGCTCCCTCTTGATCTTTGCTTCCTGGATTATCTATCCTTGAACTTATATCCATCCTGGACAACTATGCATGCTTACGTGTGCACTAGTGTCACCATTGTGTTATCCTTGAGATCTCATACATAACCATGCATACATTAGTATAATCTCAATACTATCAAAACATTATGATTCTAAATAATCTTATGTATGGTCAAGATCATTTTATACATAGGTAATAAGCATTAGTATTCAAGGTTTGAGGGAAGACTTATTTTACTTATGCATATTCTTATTTGACCATAGGACTCTTTTAGTCATACCATCGATCAAAGTAAGAAACATAATATGCATAAACCCTTGATTACTTAAACTTCTAACTTCAATAATAATCATTATCATTCATACAAAAGTATAAGATCCTAACACAAGGTAGGATTCTAACTTGATATAGGAAAAACATACCTAGGTATCATGTTTGCTAGTTATGTCTAACATACCCACATAATGTCTTCTTGTTCTCTTCAACGACTTGTGCTAGTAACCTGCATAACTCATAAGTTAACCATTGTAGAACTAAAATTACACATACCTCGTACGTGGAGCTTCTATGTGATCCATGACTATGGATGAGTCTTTGTCTTCATGTCACCATGGTCATATGTTCTTGATCTAGAACTTGATTTGTCTTTCTTGATGTACCCTTCATGTTAGTGGACAACATCATCCTCATACAACAACATAGTGTATTAGTACAATCATAATTGTCATACCCCTAATCGATGAATGTATTCACATGCATTCATACTTTTACTAGGGTGATAAGACAAGTCTAAAATTAATCATTATTGTACTAACCTCAAATGAAGACAAACATATCATAAACTTAATCATGAACAAATTTCAAAACATACCTGTATCTCTTCAAGTCATACCTATCAGGATTGCTTATGATCTTCTTATGTAAGGCCTTAGCCTCATCTCCCTCTGGAACTGGAACTTCTTCACTTATGCAGGTGTCCAATTCATTTTCTTTTAGGATTAATTCAATCCACTTTGATTTGCTGAGAATCGATCTGGATCTGGAATAGGGTTTGTCAAAGAAACCCTAAAAATTCAAACATTGAATTTCAAACCTCTGATTGGATGAAAAGACGCGCCTTACAGAGTTGATCAAGTTGGTATACTTCAATTTTGAAATACCCAAAATTTGACCCCTCAAAATTGCCTTTGAAACTTCCGGACCTTTTGGACAGGATCCTGAACTAGGGTTTGATAAAGCCCAGCTTTCTGCCAAACCAAAAAATTCAATCTTATGCTCTAAACTTTGATTTTGCTAAGGAGAATCCAGTTGTGGTCACAGATTCCAAAAATTTCAACTTTTGCAGAAACCCTAATTTTCCACCTTACCGATCAAAATCCCGAACTAGGGTTTGATTAAGCCCGACCTTCTTCCCAACCAAAAAATTCGATCTTGGTCTCTAAATTTTGATTTTGATGAGGAGCATTCATCCATGGTCTCCGATTCCAAAAATTCCAACTTTCTCCGAAGCCCTAAATTCCCGCAGCAGTGACAAGTCAAAAATGAGAATGCTTAGAATCCAATTCTATGCCACAGAAATATGTGCCTTATTTTCTTTGGTGTATCTCTGAAATTATGAATCCACAGGGTCTGAAACATCGACTTGTGGTATCTCGACCTATCAAATTTCTAACCCCACAGGTCTAACCTCAAATGGATTCTCTGAGAGAGAGTTATGCCAAGTGTTGCAACGTGAACTGTTTATGGGATAAAATAGGAGAGCGAACTTGTATCGCGTGCCATGTGTCATTGGTTCACTTTCAGCCTCTGAACCTTTGGCCTATGAAAGTATAGTCCATTCCCTACTTATGACATTTTATGAAATTTCATTTGGAGCTTCCTAGCCCAAGTTGTGACCTTTCTTCCTAGGTCACTTGTTTATGACTGAGATCTGGAAGAGGCAAAAACCCTATATTGTACAGATCATAAATCACAAAGTGCAACGAATTAGAGGTTTTCCTTTGGACACAAGGTACATAGGGATCTTATATTCAACCTGTACTATTTTCAGATCCTGAAAGCTTGCCGAAATGTATTTATAGCGAAAGTTCTACGATGACCAGTTTTTTCTATATCAAGCCCTAGCTTCGCAAGTGCAACAAGTGTCATAAATGCCATACCATGCCTTCTTTCAGGCTAGCTCTGATACCATGTTAGTTTTTCATAAATTTAAATCTGATATAGGATCTTAACTGAGAGAATAACATGTACAGCATATCTACAACATATCTACAACATATCAATCATGGACATAATGATGCAAGCACACAAGAGACACATAGTTTACTTGGGGAAAACCATAAAGGTGAAAAACCCCAATAACTTCCTTAGAGATAGATAGAGCAATGATACAACCCAAGTACAAGAGATAGTCCTCTTAGAAACAACTTATCCTTCTCCACTAGTGCACAACTCTCCAATGATTGTGTGAGAGAGAAATAGAATGATCAAATAGAGTGCCTCCCGCAATCTATTTATACTTGACTTGACTTGCCTAATAACCTTTACTAGGTCGGCCTCAACGTAACCACATAACACAATGCTGACAGGGTCGGCACCCAATAAGGTGGTCTAATAACCCTTTTACCCACATGACTTATACAGGGTCGACCCCATCAAGGTGGTCTAATAACACATCAAGTATAAGTAACGACACATACAATATAAATGACGACATTTCCGTATAGAGGAATAATAACATCTCTATAGGAATACAAACACTTCCATATAGAGGAATAATAACATCTCTATAGGAATACAATATACATATATGAAATACATTCCGAAGTTACATATACATCAACACACATTGGGGTCAAATTTGTAAAATCATCGACCGGGAAGGTATGGCTAGCGTTCCTAGCCAGAACCTACCTAGACACACTTGCAGGACTCCCCATAACCTAGTTTTGTTGCACGATTGGAGTTCTATGCCCCTCGACAAGTATCCAACAGGTGTCCTTGAAGGACTTTTGGATGTCAGATGGAACAAGCCATAGAATGTCGACCATGTCTCAGATCGAAAAACCATTGACTCCATTGGATTCAGGACGTCGGGATAGTGCTAGTTGTGCTCCTCCCCTCTGGTCCCGTGGCCCCGATGTCATCTTGTACGTCCATCTTGGAAACTAGGGGTTTGCTCAATAAGGGAGTGTGCAATTTTCGCACATGGGGGTCAACTTTGGAAAATAATCCACCAGGCAGGTATGGCTAGCATTCCCGGCCAGAACCTACCTAGACACACCTGCAGAATTCCTCGGAACCTAGTTTTGTTGCCCAGTTGGAGTTCTATGCCCCCAACAGGTATCCAACAGGTGTCCCTAAAGGCCCTTTGGATGCGAGACAGAACGATCCATAGAATGACGTTTGTGACTCGGATCTACAAACCATCAAATCCGTTGGATTCAGGACATCGGGATAGTGCCAAGAGTTCCCCTATCCTCTGGTCTCGTGGCCCCGATGTCATCTTGTATGTCCATATTGGAAACTAGGGTTTTGCTCAGTAAGGGAGTGTGCAATTTTTGTACATGGGGGTCAAATTTGCAAAATCGTCGACCAAGCAGGTATGGCTAGCATTCCCAGTCGGAACCTACCTAGACACACCTACAGGACTCCACGAAACCCTGTTTTGTTGCATGGTTGGAGTTCTATGCCCCCGACAGGTATCGAGTAGGTGTCCTTGAAGGCCTTTTGGATGTGAGACGGAAGGGGCCATAGAATGACAATCGTGACTCGGATCGAAAAACCATTGACTCGGTTGGATTCAAGATGCCGAGTTATTTCCAGGGGTGCCCCTCTCCTTCGGTCCCGTGGCCTCAGTGTCATCTTGTACATCCATATTGGAAACTAGGGTTTTGCTCAGTAAGGGAGTGTGCAATTTTTGCAAACGGGGGTCAACTTTGGAAAATCATCCACCGGGAATGTATGATGATGATGATGGTGATGATGATTAAGACGGTGATGATGATGGTGATGGTGATGAAGATGATGATGATGAAGAAGATGATGATGATGGAGATGTCGATGAGGAACCTAGGGTTAGATTTAGAGTTATAGTTAGAGTTAGAGTTAATGATGATGATGGAGATGGTGGTGATGATGGTGATGGTGATGATGAAGAAAGTGGTTTAGTGCTAGGGTTTGGGTGAGGGTTAGGGATAGAGTTATAGAAGGAAATTGAATTAGGGTTAGAGTTAGAGTTAATGATGATGATGAAGATGGTGGTGATGATGAAGACATTGATGGTGATGGTGATGGTGATGGTGACGATGAAGAAGATGGTTTAGTGCTAGGGTTTGGGTGAGGGTTAGGGTTATAATTATAGAAGGAAATTGAATTAGGGTTAGAGTTAGAGTTAACAATGATGATGAAGATGGTGATGATGATGAAGACATGATGATAATGGTGATGGTGATGGTGATGGCGATGATGAAGAAGATGGCATAGTGCTAGGGTTTGGGTGAGGTTTAGGGATAGAGTTATAGAAGGAAATTGAATTAGGGTTAGAGTTAGAGTTAATGATGATGATGAAGATGGTGGTGATGTTAAAGACGTTGATGATGATGGTGATGGTGATGGTGAGGATGAAGAAGATGGTTTAGTGCTAGGTTTTGGGTGGGGGTTAGGGCTAGAGTTATAGAAGGAAATTGAGTTAGGGTTAGAGTTAGAGTTAATGATGATGATGAAGATGATGGTGATGATGAAGATGTTGATGGTGATGGTGATGATGAAGAAGATGGTTTAGTGCTAGGGTTTGGGTGAGGGTTAGGGCTAGAGTTATAGAAGGAAATTGAATTAGGGTTAGAGTTAGAGTTAACAATGATGACGAAGATGGTGATGATGATGAAGACATGATGATGATGGTGATGGTGATGGTGATGGTGATGATGAAGAAGATGGCTTAGTGCTAGGGTTTGGGTGAGGGTTAGGGCTAGAGTTATAGAAGGAAATTGAATGAGGGTTAGAGTTAGAGTTAATGATGATGATGATGATGATGATGGTGGTGGTGATGATGAAGACGTTGATGATGATGGTGATGGTGATGGTGAGGATGAAGAAGATGGTTTAGTGCTAGGGTTTGGGTGAGGGTTAGGGATAGAGTTATAGAAGAAAATTGAATTAGGGTTAGAGTTAGAGTTAACAATGATGATGAAGATGGTGGTGATGATGAAGACGTTGATGGTGATTGTGATAGTGATGATGAAGAAGATGGTTTAGTGCTAGGGTTTGGGTGAGGGTTAGGGATAGAGTTATAAAAGGAAATTGAATTAGGGTTAGATTTAGAGTTAATTATGATGATGAAGATGTTGGTGATGATGAAGACATTGATGATGATGGTGATGGTGATGGTGATGGTGAGGATGAAGAAGATGGTTTAGTGCTAGGGTTTGGGTGAGGGTTAGGGATAGAGTTATAGAAGGAAATTGAACCTAAATGAATATATACATGCTCATGAGCCATGAACAAGTCCTTGAATAACTAAGCAAGCTCTCTAGATGAGATACATGGCCTTTGTTTTGGATATGGATTCCATTTGGAGGTTTTGTGCACTAAGGATGGGTCTTTAGGTATTGACAATGATAAGGTGAGGACATATGAGGCCTCAAATCGAATATAAATGTTTTAAGGATATTATCCATCAAGATTCCCTCAGCCCTCATCCATGCCGTTTAAAAGAATTTTTTAATCTTTGAGTGTGATATGGGTGCCAACATGAGGTTTTGACTAGTAAGGATGGATCTTGGTGTCTTGACCATGGTTGAGGTGATGACAACGAGGTTCATATGACTCCAATGAATCTTCCATGGATCATGGGGTAGAATGATGTCACCCAAGAACTTTAAGAGTTCTTTTGGTCCTCACTTTCGCATAAGTGAGAAAAGAGGGTCTTTCAATTTGTAACTCAAAGTTATTATCAATAAAATCAGCTTATTTATTTCTCAAATCCGAATCTTGAAATGTTTGTTTTTTATTCTCTTTCTTGATTTTCATATTTAAATTTATTGCAAAAACTTGTTATATATGATTTCTTTTACATTTATTAATTATTTCCTCTCACAGATTTTATTTTCTCTTTTTAAATTGTGAATATTGTAAATAGGCTATAAATTATTGTGATAATCCCAACTATTTTATCTTAGCCAGATAAAATTCGAAATTGTTATGCAAAGAAGTAATTCCTTGCATCAACAAGAGTACCTACGGCTGGGTGGAAAGTTGCACTGACACAAGCAATTGCGTGGATCTTTGTTCTAGATAAGTATTCTCTTGTATATGATATGTGCTTGATCAGTTTTTCACTGTTATTTGAATTTGCAATGTTGCTCTGATTATGCATGTGATGATTTATGCTAGTAATTGCATGTTTTATGGGTATGGATGAAGTTTAATTCCGATGTGTTTATTTTTTGCATCTACACATGCATTTATTTCTTATTATGGATCGTATGTGACCTTCATGCTTAATTTAGAACCCATAATCGATTTCTTTGTCATTCTGCTGTTGGACATGGACGTTATAGTTTAAAGAACATTGATACTTAGATTTGAAATGAATAAATAATCATTCATGAAATTCAATGTATATGTCAAGTAATACTTTAGTTGAATTGGTGGCATTCTTTAGTGCCAAACAAGGTTTTCATTGGCTTTGAGGGCTATTTTGAATTCAGTTTATTTTTGTTGATTTTCCTTTGGTGTTTGACAATGTTTCGATAGAATATTAATGAAGGGATATATCTACCTTTGCATAAAACTTGTAATGATTTCAACATGATATGTCATTTATTGGTGGACATAGAAATGAGTATATGATGTTGATAGCATGTTAATATAGGTATACCTTAGGTTGGTTTTCTATGGATCAGTATGAGGACACATTAGATTACTTGGAAGATCCATGGGATGGAAGATAATTTTTCATTTCTCTTATCAAAACCATTCTCTAAATAGCGAGGTTCGGGCATTGGGTGGTGGGATGGGGTATTTAGGCTCCAACACCCAAGCTACAAAGTTATACCCTAAGGACAAATATATTGCTCTTTTGGCTCCTTTGAGTGGATACAAAAAGGTTATTGGTCATGGGTATGGTTGAGAATTCTCAAAATCATTGTATTATTGGAAAAATGGCTTCAAGTGATATTGGGGTTGAGGTGTAAGAATAGAGCAAATAATTTAATGGAAGGTGTCAAGTTGGCGTGGGTTTGATGAGATTTATGTGGAGGACATAATGTATGTAGATAAGGATGGTACAAGGAGATTTTCTTAGGAACCTATCCATGGAATGCATTTTCTTTTGTGTGCCCTAGTGTTGGTCGGTGATTTTTGAAGGCCAATTCCTTTGAAAGTAAAGCCGAAGAGGGCCAGGACCCATTGCTTTTTTGCAATGAGTTGAGGTTGCTAGGTGAGAAAATAGGCCACTTGGGCTTGGAATTAGTTGCACAAAGAGGTAATTTTCCTTGTGTTGACTCAATTACTTTCCATGGTGTTGATATTCCTTTTGGGAAATTTGATTATAGGAATTTTGATGGTTTTGGGTGGGCTAATACATAGATGAGTGTTGTGGATCATGATAGACTAGTCATTATATATGTGGCGAGGGTCCTATTTCAAATGGATTAATTTAGGATAATTAAATTATTTTAGGTGTTGTATATGAAGTGGTTATGGACCTAGTAAGTCCATGGGTGAATCCTATAGATCTCGAGTATGGAAGGGTTTTTTTGGAAAACGATGGTAGTTGGTTGAAGGTTAGAGATGGAGGAGACAATTCTTTAAAGCATGTTGATAATGATAAAGCTGAAGCCAACAAAGGGATGCAGGTGAATGACGTTGTTAGTGTCAAAATGAAGAGGAAGAAGTGTGTAAAACTTGAAATCTCTCTTATGAGGCTAGTTCTAGGAAAGGATATCAAAATGCATGAGGTGGTGGGAATGGATTCCCATGCTCTTGTTGGAAGATTTCATGGTAAAAAGGTGGGGGAGTTGTCTCTAAGGGTGTAGTTATAGGAAAGATGGGCTCTTAGGCTTGGGTACATTCCTAATTTATTTATATCAATTACAAGTTACCTAGGGTTTCTTTTCATATATCAAGAGGATTTTGAGGAATATTTTGGCCCATGATTGGAAGTGGGAGATGATTTTGCTTATGCTAAAGCAATGGTCCCCTTGTTTTTATTCATACTCAAAGATGAATGACAGCGATCCAGTTTCGATGAAGTGTCTTAGTCTTCCTCTGGACTTTCGGTCACCTTCAATGGAGGCTCAACGTCACTTAGATAAATGCCAAAAGGAAATTGGCAAGTCTATTATAGACTTCGCATTAAGTTTGCAATATCCTTCCTTCGATTTTGAAAATTTTGGGATAGTATACTCATTTTGGGATAGTTGTTAGGGTTTGTCTTTCTCTTTGAAAGGATTGAAGGGCGATAGGAAATTCGAGGATATGTGTTGCAGTTATTCTATTGAGGGATCCCCTATTGGGTTTGATTCTAGTGATGGGGATTTTGAGGTAAATAATCAAAATAGGAAGGGCTCTAGTGCGGAAGGTAATAGATATTATTTAATATCTAGGAAGGAGGTTTTTGGTGATGATAAAGAGGGGGTTGAATGGGGTTTGGGTTGTTTTGAAGGGAAAGGCCATAAGGGTTCTAGTAAAGTTAGAAGATATAATTTATGCATTACTAAAGAGAGGGATCTAAAGAGAAGGACCATGGTTGAGGTGATGACAATGAGGTTCATATGACTCCAATGAATCTTCATTGATCATGGGGTAAAATGATGTCTTGAGCCACTGAGTTAACTATGTTCAATATGTGTCTTAACCTCAAAAAGTCCAAGATGCTTAAATTGCAAAGAGTGATTATCAATATTACCAAAACATTGAAGACATTATCAACACTAAGGGTTTATGCCAACTTGTGCAAGTAGTAGTTCAACACATTAACCATGCTTTCATTAAAGGTACATCCTAACACACAAAGAATGATCCATATGTAACTACATTAACAATTCTCTTTTATTCCTCACTCCAATTTCACCTATGCACACCCCTCATGTTTGAACTAATTCAAGTGATATGGTTAACCCTTCCATCCAAGCACACATATGAACTTCTCATATATCTAGGTTAATTTAATATAATATATGATTCAATGCTTGTTAGAATTGACTATTATAACCATTACAAGGATACATATGGAAGAAGTCATCGTCTCCTATATATTTTTTTGTAGCTCTAAAGTCACAACACTTTGTAATGTAAATATCACTCCTCAGTTTGTTTGGCTAGGTATGTTGTTGCTGAAAGGAAAAGATGCAAGACCCATTCAAATACAAGGGACTCATATTGAGGTCACTTGGTGTCTAGAAATAACATCTATATGTATCTGAGAACTTTTCCATAACATTCTTATCGAAGACAAAATCATGTATGCAAAGATGTAATCAAAGACAAACTCATATACACAATTGCAGATCCATCTATTAATATGAAAAAATGATCCAATCATGTACACTTTTTGGGAAAATGGAACATCATTCCCAATGTCTATATAATGGAACTTGTGCCCCATACAAAAAAAGGTAACTCATGCCCTATACAAAATATGGCCCATGGTGCCCTATACAAAATATGGCAACTCGTGCTGAAAATGCCACATCGTGGCTAGTGTACATAGGAGGGTCTCTCAATCCTCCTGCCCACCCTCGGAGCTCCCAGGTGCATCTCCAAAATCGATCTTCCTCTTCTTCATGCTAGAGGAAGTTTGGTCCTTCTGGTGTCTTCGAGCACGTTCCCCTGAGCCATGAAACAACAACAATAATATGTCAACTTTTCCTGGCAATTATACAAGTATAAAACATAATTTCAAAATAAAAATAGTTTTCAAATCTTGGATAACTCATTGCATGCGAGACTATAAGTTGTGAAGGGGTCTCCCTCCTCCGTGATCCTAGTCTCTCAACAATTCCACCCTGCAACATTTAGAACAATCAGATAAATGCTGAAACTAGATGCATATAGTAATTTTCGTTAAAATTGAACGATATTTTCATAAACTAGTCAATCTCACCGTGAACACAATCGGCTGGTCTTCGGGGTTGGCGGATGGAGCAGTCGGCTGGACCACTTGCTCCGATGCTAGGGTGGAAGGTAAAGGGGATGATGTAGCCACATCGATGGTGGATACACCACTAGGGGTAATAGTGGAAGAAGGGGGGGTGGTAGAAGGAGGCATGGACTAGTGTGGGCAAAGTGGAGCTACATGTCTAGGCTCATAAATGCCAGCTGGCTGTAGTATGGATCGGGGCACCCTGGAAGGGGAATCGAATGTGTTGGGGGAATGTGGGGGGGGGGGGGGGCAAGGTCTATGTTGCAGTAGAGGGATGGGTGAATGTGGATGGGTGGTGTGCCGTGGTCGGATGGGGGAGGGTGGGAACATGGGAAACTGATACGGAGGTGGAGTTGGATATGAAACGTAAGGGGGAGATAAATGGAACTGTGGTGCTATATAGGAGGGGGGGATTGGATGTAAGGGGGTGGGTAATGGTGCATGTATGCCAAGGGATACAACTGGCATATAGGGTGGCCGAAAGGTCGGGGAGGGAGGAATAATGACACTAGCAGGCCGAGGTGCTTGTACCTGCATACACATTTATAACCTCATAGTTTAATATAGAAAAATATAAATATACACGGACAAGTCATCATATTTGAAATTAAATTTATGCTTTAAGACACACAATACCTGTGCACGTGGAGAACTGCTAGTCCCCGGTGGCGGTGGCTAGTCACTGGAGCCCGCGGACACCTGTGCAAACGCTACAATTTTTAGACTGAATTTATAAAAACAATATTAACAATATCAAACACAATGCCAATGAGAATGACAACGATAGTACTTAAAAAACATTACTGCAATTAATTTATATTCAAGTTAGATGATAGTTGTTTGGTGGGCTTTGGATATTATATAACGTTTTTATTGTATTGGTGCAGACCGTTTGTTCAAGACTTGGTAAAGAACATGGTTGTGGGGATCGAGTCCTTTGACCCACAATGGATTGGGCCCATGATAGGAACAAATGACCCATTATGTGGTCATTCATTGAAGATAATGTGGCAAGGAAGGTTGACAATTTATGCTTGAAGTGTTTGATGGGAAAAGTTTTCATTGATATTCAATATTCTGAAAGGATAAAAGGTGGCATGGCATGAAATTAAAATTAAATAAGGCGACAGGGCATAGAAGGCGACATGGTGAGTTGTTTCTTTTCTAGAGTCATCCCCATGAGTAGGTGAGATTTTCCTTTGGCCTTAGAGAGATGTGCAGTGCCTCATAAGCGAATGGAATTCATGTCCATTTACAAATTTGAATTGGAAACCTATGTAATGTGTTTGGGTTCTTGATGAAGAGTTCCTAGGTTTTGATGTCTTCTTATAGATTTGTAGTTTCCTACAAGCTTGATTCACCCAGTGGAAAAGTATTTGCATCCCTAGACTGAGGATCTTGAATCCCTTTATTTCCATAACATTTACATCATCAAATAAAATGGCATCTCATTGTTTCAATTTGCAAAGTGGTGCTAAATAGCAATTAAGTTAGTGTGCATGCTATTTAATACACTTTAGAGTGTTGATTGTTAGAAAAAGGAAGAAAGATAAATATTTTTCATGGTTAACTTACTTACAAGCTGGAATGTGCCATGTTCTTTTGCAGTGAATGAGTAATTATGTGTTCTTGATTGAATAGCTATGTTGTTAGAATGATATCACTTGATTGAAATCATAGAAATATTGAGTGAAATGAGTTAAATTAGTATTCTTGATGCCAAATGTTTTACCAAGTTGTATTTGAATCGAGATAATAGAAAGGCCCCATAGACCATATTTGTAAGATTATAGCTCTTCCTTATGGGCCTTACATCATTTTCAAAAACTTTAGTGACAATACATGTGATAAGTTGTTTTATGTTGTTTATATGTCTTTCCTAATAGCATGTTCTAGGAGTAGTAGTATGATTACTTTCAGTATCAAATATTAGAATAAATTGGAAATCCTGTGATAATAAACTAGGGTAATAAGGACATGAGAAACATCAGTTTCTTGAATTTCTAGAAGCTTGGACACTATGATTCTCCTTTTCCCGAGAGTTTTGCACAATGTAGTGAAAATTCATAGCAATAAATAGTTTTCCTATTGGTCTCGGTGGATGCAAAAGTGACAAGTACAACATCTCAGTGAACTCAATTGATGCAACAAAGTTAGCAGAAGCATAGAAGTGATTTGACCACCTTTACCATTAAAAGAACCTATTAGTAGAATACGGGGGAAAGTGATAATTACCATGGTAATATATTCTCAAAGTTTAAGCTTGAAGAACACATGGCATAAGGGCACGGCAGCAAATGTTGATTTGGTGGACAAAGTGATGGGCATTGGAGCCATTGGCACACCTATTGAGCCAAGAGTCAAATAACCCATACTGTGGTCATTTGAAGATGATTTGGACAAGGAGCGTACATGGAAAAGATAAATTGGATGACATGGTGACAAATGGAAAAGCAGCAATAACACACATGCCATTGGTAAAACATAGGAAGAGAAAACAAGCATTGGATGGTAGTCTGAGGATGAAGGAAACTGTGGGCATCACCAAAACCCCAACTATGGGCTCATCATTGGTCAAGTAAGAATGATAGATTTTGGAAATTTCTCTCCCATTTGTATAATCATTAGAAGTCTAGGATGCCTAAAGTGAACATGGACAAATGTTTCTAGTTTTCTTAGGTTTTCATGTCTTATAAGGTTTCATTTTTGTTTGGTTGGATTATATGAATCTATAGCTCTCAAATAATTTAGACAATATAATAAACGCTACTGTAAAATACAATGATAATATGGTAATTACTTAGTGCTAATTAATTTGTAATTACTGAACACAATTACTGGTAACAGGATCTAATTATTCAAAGTAAAGAAGTTACCTGTGTGTATGGTGCCGCAATCTCCTCTGTTGCTGCCATGGCTCCATCCAGGTCAAAGGAACCGACATCCTACCACCTGGGGGATGGAGAACCGGCCTCGAATAACTCATGAATAATTGTACATTAAAAAAAAAAAATTCAACAATGTGTAATTCAAAGTTAAATATATTAAACAATACGATATCAAATAAAATACAACAAATAATTGAACATTAAATAAACTAATAGCAAATCTGATCCATGAAGCTCCCTGTGGCATGCTGCTGTGTATCACCATGGCAAGAATGACCACAGTGAAAAAACCCTGAAACTGAGTGATTTCAAAATAGTTGACATAGTACCCTAGCTCAAACTCAGCCCACAATTTCCGAAGGAAATACTGTGGGACCTCCAAATTGTTGCATGAGGGCATGTCAAACACCATGAACCACCTCTTTCTCTAGTTATCTCTCCATGGTTGGTAAATGCACCAGTCCATGCAAACCCGAGGCCTCGTCACAGCTGGAGGCTGTCCTGTCGAGGGAACTATGAACTTGCTATACAATTGGGCTTTGGTGATGTTGAGGTCTTTTATCTACTCTTTGGACCACCCAGTGGAGTAGTGTTCCCTCATTCGAGCCCTGTATTGGCTAAATTTTGTTATCTCACTATGTGCAATATTGATTTATTCAATAATGTTTTGCAGTGATGAAGCCAAGGAAACTAGAGAGGGTTCCTTGGTGCTATTCAATCCATTACTTAGTGCCCTCAATTGATTTAAATCTTGGTTTAATTGATCTTCGGGGTTTTCATTCGGTTCATTGTCGGTTCCCATGTTGTCTTCTGAAGGTCGGGTTTCATTGGTTTCATGGATAGTGTAGCTAGGGTTTTACCCCTAGCTTGTGCAAATGAGCACCTACTAAGGAGAATGGACTCCTTAGTAGCAGTTCAGTAAATGTAAATAATTAAGCTAAAACAGAAATTAAAACTACTTTAGACATTGTGCATAAAACATAAACAAAAGATATAAAGAATGGCTTTTTGTATTGATATTACCTTCAATGTGAAGGTTTGATGAAGCCCTTTGCAGTGTCCAAGAGGATGCTCCAAGCTTCAATATGCTCCTTCTCCTTCTCCAATGGTGGGAATGGGCCAAAAGTGGCTCTCAAGGTGAAAGTAGTTCAATGGTGAACTAGGGTTTCGAGAGAGATTTTGGCAGAGTAAGGGTGCTTGTGATTGTGGATATGAAATAAGGGATCTCCATCACCTATTTATAGTTTTTTGGTGGTGGAGTGCTGACCCATGGTTTTATGGAACACATGGTTTTGGGCAGCTGTATAGGGTTTTTTCCTCCTTTTCCTCATTATTTTATATTTTTTATTCCCTTTTTAGGGGATTTTTGCTATTTTTGGAGGAAAAGGGGGTTTTTTAGCCTTTTTTAGGCTATTTTGATGGTTTTGTGGCCTTTTGGAGGCATTTTAGGCCTTTTGGAGGCTTTTTAATGGGATTTTTGGGGTTTTTAAGGGAAATATGGTAGGAAAATGGACAAATGAGCCATATAATGTGGTAGATGAGGTAGTGAACACTTTTTGGGTGTTAACAGATAGTTCAGGTGTGTTTGACATCTTGTTAGGTGTAGATGGCCTGCAATGAAATTTTATTGGTTTTTTAATGGATTGTAAATTTTTTTTTAAATTAAAATTGAATTGAAAAAAAAAATAACAACAAATTTGTGCTTTGAGGAGCACCTACCTGGATAAATTGATGGCAAGGAGGTGTAGGGCGATTTGTTGGCATTGGTGTGCTCTAGGACGCGCTCGCGGGGTGCCACTATGCGCTCGTGGGATGCTCTATGCGCTCACGGGTTTGTCGAAAATGACAAACCCGTGAGCTCTGTTTTTTTATATAAAACAGGGGCACGCACGCGTCATTGATGCATGCGTGCCATTTTGTGCGTATGAATCAATGACGCATGCATGCCCCTTTTTTCCACATGGGCTCAACCAAGCGACGTTTGACATTGCCGAAGCAGCGATGCGTGTGCGCATCGCTTTGTTTTTTCGGCTCACGCACTGTTGTTGCAGCCATTTTGGGTACTAGCCTCGTGCGGGTATCCATTTAATAAGAAGAAATATCACTTGAAGTATATGATTAAACATGCATGGATGGAGTCAGTCTTAGTAAAAGTAGGGTAAGGTTAGGGAAGAAGATCTTATCATTCTTTGGTAAAATGGAAAGAAGGAAAAAAATTCAATATGAAAAAATTCAATAAGGAAAGAAGTTGTCATAAAATATGATTTTAGGTCATTAGTAGGATGTGCATTCTACTAAACTAGAAAGGGACAATTATTATAACTCAAAGTGTTCGAAATAAAAAGGTCATGAATGAGGCATCAAAGTGGAGGATAAGTGATGTGTTGGGTGTGAAATATCTTTTGGATGTGCACCTTAATGTGGGGGAGGTAGGTGTGGGAGGGGTAATTTTTGACCCGGGAGGAAATAAGATTAAGTCTTACCCTGGGGGTTAGGAAGGTGTTATCTCCTCAAATAAACATAGACTAGTTTGTGGTTTCTAGGTGATATGAGGTCTTTAAATTTTTCATTTTTAGATGAATTTGAGGTTCTTTTTCAAGAGTTTGAAGTATGTAATGAAGTTTGAAATAACATTTGATGGTACTTTGTCTCCAAGAAAGGTTTTTTCAGTTTCGGTAGCTTAGGAGGACAGGGAAATTGTTCATTAGCTACCAAAAACCAGTTTTTTGGTAGCTCACAGTGCAAAGGTAAAACTACTCAAAGCTACTGAAAGGGAAGGCACATATCATATATCATGGAGCAGTTTTCGGTGGCTTAGGAGGATATGACATTTGTTCATTAGCCACTGAAAAGGGTAGGTTTCTGGCGAGCTTATAGTTCAAAGGCAAGATCGTCCACAACCACCGAAAGCAGAGGCATTTGTGAACACTTTTTCGGTAGCTTACAGTGTTAAAGGCAAAGTCATCGGCTATCGAAATTGAGTCGGTGTCGAATGGTGGAGACATCTAATCAAGGGTTTAGTCATGAATTAAAGGGGGTTCAACATTGCTTAAGCACCGAAAGGGTCACTTCAACAAATACACAATCTCCCCCAATGTGAAGCCTGTCGCCATCATAATCTCACCCTGGCCGGTTGAACCTCGATACCTCTGCCGGATGCCGATTTTCTAAAAGACTATTCCTCCTGTGTGATCATGCCATAGTAAAAAATCATTAAACCCTCATGATTAATCCTCCAGTTCACATCCCTCAAAGTTAGTTTCTGAAAACCGTACACCACCCCTCCTCCTTCGCTCTCACCATGTTGTCGAGCTCACCTTTTCCTTGATTTTGCGTCGTTCCCTCAAGCCCATTTTTAGCAGCAGGTGCCAGGAAGCAACTTACAATGAAGAAAAGTGGAGGAGTTGTTAACACCCAAAAAGTGCTCACTACCTCATCTCCCTCATCACATGACTCATTCGTCCATATTTCCTACCATATTTTCCTCCAAAACCTTGAAAAACCATTAAAAAGCCTCCAAAAGGCCAAAAACCCCTTTTTTCCCCAAAATAAGTTAAATTCCTCCAAAAATAGCAAAAACCCTCTAAAAAGGGAATAAAAAATACAAAAAAGAGGAAAAAGAGGGAAAAAAGGAAGCAAAAAACCCTATACAGCTGACCTAAACCATATGGTGCCCAAAACCATGGGTCAGCACTCCACCACTAAAAACCTATAAATAGGTGATGGAGGCTACCCATTTCACATCCACAATCATCCCTATCCTTACGCTGTTGACAATTCCCTTGAAACCCTAGCTCTCCACTTGGAGCTAATTCTTGAGAACCCTTTTGGCCCCATTTCCAAAACATCTTTGGAAGAAGGAGAAGGAAAAACACTGGAGATTGGAAGCAACCCTCTTGGACTGCTGCGAAGGCTCCACCAACCTCTACATCTGACGTAATTTTTAATACAAAAAGAGAGATCTTCACCATATTTTCATGTTTTGTTATTTATGTTAATGCTCATGCTAGGTTAAATTTCATACTATTTTACTGCTTTTAATTTATTGATTATTGAACTGCTACTAAGGAGGCCCTTCTCCTTAGTAGGTGCTCATTTGCACAAGCTAGGGTGAAAACCCTAACTACAGTTTTGGTGACTCCCCTAGTGTTCCTTTGAATTTCTGGTTATAGTTTTAAACGGTTTTAATTTTCTGCAATATTTTTCTGTTTTTTCCTTTCAGCTGTCCCTTTTGGCTGCCATAAATTGCGTGTTTTGTCCCCGCAGTTGTGATCCGACCGCGTATTTCAGACTGTTACCTACAATCTGACCACGGCTCTCAGACTGTTTCCCATGATCTACCGATGGTTTTCAAGTCTATTACCTGCGATCTAATTGTGGCTCTCAGCCTGTTTCGTGCGATCCAACCGCGGCTGTTCACTCGTTTCCCCGCAGTCCGCTTGCGGCTTTCAGCCATTTTCCTGCTATCTACCTGTGACTTTCAGCCTTTTTCCTGTGGTCCGCCTGCGGCTTTTAGCCATTTTTCTGCTATCCTCCTGTGACTTTCGGCCTTTTTCCCGCGGTCCTCCTGTAGCTTTCAGCCATTTTTCTGCTATCGGCCTACGACTTTTGGCCTTTTTTCCCACGGTCCACCTGCGGCTTTAAGCCATTTTCCTGCTATCCACCTGCGACTTTTGACCTTTTTCTCGTGGTCCGCCTGCATCTTTCAGCCACTTTCCCACGATCTGCCTTCCACTATCGACCTGTTTCCCGTGATCCGACCGTGCAGATTCGCCACAGACCCGTGGTCTGTTTTCTGCACTTTTTCCCTGTTTTGAACCCAGTACTTTGCTGCAATATTTTCTACACCTGTACAACCACCTGTCCTATCTGCAGCCATACTTCCCTACAGCCTTTTTCTACAGTATTATTTATGTTTCCATTTACATAATTTTTTAAATTCCAGTATTTTTAATTGAAAAGAGAAAATTTTGCATTTCAAAGTTTAATTTCTGTATTGTTATTTTTAGTTAGAAAGTTGCCCACCCCGTGGCACTTTTACTTGGGTTCATCATCTCACACACACACACTCTATCACCTAATTCAAGTGAGCCCTAAAATACTACTTAACACAACCAACATTCTAACCCCACTTGGGGAACACATAAGAATCTTGTAGTTAGTTCGGATCGGGGGGATAGGCATCCAAATAACACCCCTCGGTTGCTTACACTTGAGACATAGTTGTTGTCCATTAGGGAAACAAAATCCCCTAGTACTTTTTGGCACGGTCACAACCAGTTTATCAGAGGGCCTCTCCCCTAGGAGGATTGAAGTAGCCAGACTAGTTCTAGAGGCCTGAGTGGAATACCGCACTCCATTCAGTAACTGAAGGATACCTTTCGTAGTTCTCGATGTATCACCCATATGGGGATACAGCGACGATAGAACCAAACTACAGATTCACCTTTTCTGGACGTGTCATGAATGGGGTATCTTAGTTTCCTTTCTTCTAGGATTGACTACCTGGTGTCCCTCGCGGTAGGGGGATATATTTAGCCACTTGGCTCTACTATCCATATTGTCTGACTTGGATTTCATCACCTTGCATAGGATATGTCCGGTTGAGTCAGAATACTATTTAGATAGGTGTTTGCATGCTCCCTTACCTCGTTTTGGTCTAGCGAGTCCACTATTTTTATTTTCTAGGAAACTTGCTTCTTGTTGGTATTTTGACCATTTCTGTTGATACTCCACTTATTGTAGCATAGTTGTTACAGTAAGTGTTTTGAGTTGGTTGTTATCCTGAGAGCCATATTTTTTGTGCTCTCCTTCTGCACACTCGGTTGCATTAGGGTTTTTGAGTTGTTTTTCACTCAACACAACCCCCAGATACTTGACACCATCTGTCACCATTGAGTCCCCGAGACATTCTCGGCGCCTCTGGGGAAAGCCCCCGCAACATGGTTCACTTGACATCACCCATCATAGACGTAGATCTTCATCACTTGATACCACTCATCATAGATCTCGAGCTTTGTCACTTGACTCCACATGTCAACGGCATAGAACTCCATCACCCGATCTAGATGCCCCTTATTTTACCTCTGATTCTGAGGCAAAGTCCAAGAACCCCACTTACATTGCACCAACCAGCCCCATGGCTGGCATGACTTCCAACCCTTTCTTTGTAGGGACCATTTGTTAAGATTTAATATGCTAAGACAGAAAATAGCAGCATTACATTCCATTTCACAATAATAGCATATACAGGATCACTGAAGAAACAACAAGCATAGCATAAACACAAGAGACACAGATTTATCCTGGGAAACCCTCATGGGGTAGAAAACCCAGTAAAGCTTCCTCAATATAGATGACCAGCAATATACAAAGATGCAAACCCTGAGCATAAGCTCCTTCTTCTCCATAGCAGACCTCTCCTCCACAAGTGCGCCATTCTCAAGTGAGTGAGTATGTGTCAAATGAGGAACACACCTCCTCTATTTATACACTACTCTGACATATCTTTTACACAATTACACGTAGGCTCGTATTTAACCAATGGGTTAAATACCCCACTACAACTGACTGGGCCAACCCCTGTAGGGTGGTCTAATAACCCTTTGACCCACATAACACATAAAGGGCCGACCTCCACTAGGGAATTCTAATAACCTGAGTTACCACATTCTGACGGAGGAATAAACATCTCCGAATATACAATAAGATCTTTACGGAGGAATGAAACATCTCCGGAATAATAAATTACAATTATAATATTCTTTGAAGTTACAATATCTCAACACTCCCCCTTAACGAGAAGGATATTATAACAGCATCTGCACGAGCAAGGAGTCATCAACATCATACATGATACATCTATAAATCATTGGAAGCTTTCTCAACATCATCAATAACTCAACCAGTTACTGGAACATCTTCAATACTGGAACATCAACATCATCAGAGTTGATAGTACTCAATCATCAACATCGTCAACACACGATCAATAGCATCGTCATCACACGATCATCAGCATCACGATCAACATCATCATCACACGATCATCAGCATCATGATCAACATCGTCATCACATGGTCATCAGCATCATCATCAAACGATCATCAGCATCGTCATCACACGATCATCAGCATCGTCATCACACGATCATCAGCATCGTCATCACATGATCATCAGCATCGTCATCACATGATCATCAACATCGTCATCACACGATCATCAGCATTGTCATCACACAATGATCAGCATCGTCATCACACGATAATAAGCATCGTCATCACATGATCATCAGCATCATCATCACACGATCAATCCAGTTCTCTATGTCCAAGGATGATGCAAACCAGTCATGTACCTTTTGAACCAAAGTCCAGGGACGATCTGGTCCTATCATGTACCTTTTGAACCGAAGTCCAGGGACGATCCAATCCTATCATGTTCTCGGAGACCACATGTCTACAGCTTAGTTTACAGGACCAAAGTCCAAGGATGATCCAATCCTTACCGTACATTTAGGACAGCGTCCAAGGATGAATTAATCCTCAACCGTTCATTTAGGACCACGTCCAAGGATGACTTAATCCTCCACCGTACATTTAGGACCACGTCCAAGGATGACTTAATCCTCCACCGTACATTTAGGACCACGTCCAAGGATGACTTAATCCTCCACCGTGCATTTAGGACCTACGTCCAAGGATGACTTAATCCTCCACCGTGCATTTAGGACCTATGTCCAAGGATGACTTAATCCTCCACCGTGCATTTAGGACCTACGTCCAAGGATGACTTAATCCTCCACCGTTCATTTAGGACCTACGTCCAAGGATGACTTAATCCTCCACCGTGCATTTAGGACCTACGTCCAAGGATGACTTAATCCTCCACCGTCCATTTAGGACCACGTCCAAGGATGACTTAATCCTCCACCGTGCATTTAGGACCTACGTCCAAGGATGACTTAATCCTCCACCATGCATTTAGGACCTACGTCCAAGGATGACTTAATCCTCCACCGTGCATTTAGGACCTACATCCAAGGATGACTTAATCCTCAACTGTGCATTTAGGACCTACGTCGAAGGATGACTTAATCCTCAACCGTACATTTAGGACCACGTCCAAGGATTGCTTAATCCTCCACCGTACATTTAGGACCTACGTCCAAGGATGACTTAATCCCTCACCGTCCACCAAGGACTTCATTCTCGAAGACTTACGTCTACGGCTCTTCTTTAGGACTGAAGTCCAGGAATGATCCAATCCCTTCACATGTTCACCAAGAACTTCATTTTCGAAGACATACGTCTACGGCTCTTCTTTAGGATTGAAGTCCAGGAATGATCCAATCCCTTCACATGTTCATCAAGAACTTCATTTTCAAAGACATATGTCTACGTCTCTTCTTTAGGACTGAAGTCCAGGAATGATCCAATCCCTTCACATGTTCATCAAGAACTTCATTTTCGAAGACATATGTCTACGGCTCTTCTTTAGGACTGAAGTCCAGGAATGATCCAATCCCTTCACAACATGTATAACAAAACATGTATCCTCATCATCAAAACATGTATAACCACAACATGTATCATCATCATCAAAACATGTATAACCACAACATGTGTCATCATCATCAAAACATGTATAACCACAACATGTGTCATCATCATCAAAACATGTATAACCACAACATGTATCATCATCATCAAAACATGTATAACCACAACATGTGTCATCAATAACTAACATCAAAAGCATGTATACATCTATCATCAAAAACTAACATCAAAAGCATGTATACATCTATCATTAAAAGAAAGAATATAAGAGTCTTAAATCTAAATAATTCTAGGTAACTAAGTGCAGTAAATAGGTAACCTCATCATTGATGAGATAGACTTGTTATCGGATACTGTGCTACTCCCCCTTTCGAGGAGGGTCCTTCTGAACTACACCAAGCTTGTCTCGGAAGTGTTCAAACTTTACTCGAGACAGAGGTTTGGTTAGGATATCAGCAATTTGATCCTCAGTGCTTATATACTCGAGCTTGATAGCTCCTCTCTGCACCATATCTCATATATATAAGTATCAGATCTCAATGTGTTTTGACTTATCGTGGAATACAATATTTTCTATCATCTTGATGCAGCTTTGATTGTCACACATAATCACAGTGGAATCCATTTCTAAGTCAAACACTCCATATAATAGCTTCTGAAGCCACACTGCTTCACAGCTGGCAGAGCAGACAACTATATATTCTGCTTCAGTAGTACTGAGAGCCACACTAGATTGTTTCTTGCTGAACCATGAGATCATGGTAGATTCAAGACTATAACATCCACCTGATGTACTCTTTCTGTCTGAGACACTTCCTGCCCAATCAGAATCTGAGTAACCATGTAATCGGAGTTCATGACCTCCAAGATAATATAGACCAAAATCTAATGTACCTTTTAGGTACCTCACTACATGCTTTGTAGCTATTAAGTGAACCTTTCTAGGTTCTAATAGATACTGACTTAGGGTATTTACAACAAAGCATATATCTAGCCTAGTATTTGTTAAATACATCAATGACCCAATGATTTGTCTATATAGGGTTAGGTCCACTAAATCCGATGAGTCATTAACTAATAACTTCAAGTTGGAGTCCATGGGAGTGGCCATGGCTTTACACTCCAACATATCAAATCCTTTTAGAAACTTCACAACATACTTACCTTGATTTAAAAGATTCCTTTTGGATATTGCCATACTTCTAGACCTAAGAAGTAGTGCATTAATCCGAGATCTTTCATGTTTATTTCTGCATCCATTTTCATCATCTGTTTCTCATTCCTTGTCAGAAAGAGATCATCGTCACACAATAATGGTATGATAGGTTCATCATCCACAACCTTAAGGTAAAGGTTAGGATCAGCTTTACTTCTGGTAAAGCCCAAGCTTTGTCATGAAGCTGTCAATTGTCCATTATTCACACTCTGCATTGAGTGATCTTCTGCATATCTATCTGTGCCATCTCTCGTCAGATGGGTCTACTAATATGAGCCTCAAAGTCATTCGAACTCTATGGTGAGTTCCTTCTTGCATCCATGTCATATTTGTATAGAATCCATATTCAACCTTGTAGAAAAGGTTGAGATCCACATCACCCATGATGATCATTAAGCTCATCAATTGACTACCAATCCTGGGTACCCATACAGAACTTGATTCACACTTCTTCTTTAATTTCACCATTAAGAGAATGGTCTTATCTATCCACTTGGAGCAAACATCTATCATGATTCTCTTCCTCTTTCTAAGAGAATCTTCTAGCAATGAGCCTTCTATATTTTGTTTGATTTGTAAATCTTCTACAAATCAAAATTAAGTACATGATTAGTAATACTTCATAATCATCAAATCATATTGACATGATAACCTATTATGCATGCAGATATCATTTACATAGTTATGCAACTATTTTGACCAATAATTTGGCACAACACTTTCCCATATCCTGTATGCATACAGTGGCTATCTAGATGCCTTCCATCTCTACCAGAACATACTATCGAGAGTGTGCACAGCTCTCAGCATGTCAACAAAGAGGTTTCATTCTAGACAAGCAACAATGGAATGTTTGTCCAACTTACCAATCATATGCATATTAGTAGCATGATATATTCTAGGAATACAAATATGCATACAAGCAATATCATTTACTATTTCTAATAACAACTCAAATACTTATCTTTTATGTTTGTGTGGTTGCTTCCCGCTTGATCTTCTATATGTCTTATGAACCTCTATTCATTCTGTACCACTGTGCATGCTCAAGTGTGTACTAGTGTCATCCTCATGATCTCATACACAAACATACATTCATTAGTGTATTCTCAAAACATTCTAATTCTAAATAATCTTGAATATGTATAGTCATGATCATTAGTATTCAGGGTTTCAAGGAAGTCTTCTTTTACTCATGCATATTCTTGTTTGATCATAGTACTCTTCTGGTTAGTTAAATCATCAATCAAGATAAGAGACATAATGTGCATGAACCCTTGATTAACTTTATTAATAAGCATAACCAATCATACCAAGTATACTTGTATAAGGGATCCTAACACAAGGTAAGATTATGACATAGGAAAACATACCTGGATTAGTATACCTGCTTAGTTATGTACAACATACCTAAACAATCTCTTCAATGATTTAGAGATCCTGAGCTAGAACCTGCATGTCTCATAGGTTAAGCATAATATATAAAAGTCATACATACCTCGTAAGTAGAGCAAAGATTATGGATGAGTCTTTGTCTTCATGTGGAACTTGATTTGTCTTTCGTGATGTACCTGAATCTTGTTAGCAGACAACATCAACCTCACACAACACCATAATGCATTAGTACAATCATATAGCCCTAATCAATGAATGTCTTCGATCATTCACATGCATTCATACTGTTACTAGGGTGATAAGATAAGTCTAACATTAATCAAGATTGTACTAACAAATAATATGAATACAAATACATTATGAATTTAATCAGGAATCAGATTTCAAGACATACCTGAACCTCCTTGAGTCATACCTGTCGAGACTTCTTGTAGTCTTCTTATGTAAGGCCTTAGCCTCAACTCCCCGTGAAACTTGATCTGGAGCTTGATTAGGGTTGCTAGAGAAACCCTAAAAATTCAATCTTTGACTTTCACACTTCTGAATGAATGGAAGGATGTGTCTTGCTGAGCTGATCAAACTAGCATACTTCAATTTTGAAATCTCCAAAATTTGACCCCTCAAAATTGCCTTTGAAACTTCTGGATCTTCTGGACAGGATCCCGAGCTAGGGTTTGATGAAGCCCACCCTTCTGCTCAATCAAAAGGTTTGATCCAAGGCTCTAAACTCTTATTTTTCTGAGGAGCTTCCAGCCGTGGTTACAGACTTAAAAAATTCCAACTTTTGTTGAAGCCCTAAATTCCAGAAGCCATGAATAAAGGTGCTCCAAAAAAAATTC
The DNA here is from genome assembly GCA_027924585.1 of Larix kaempferi. Classification (NCBI taxonomy): domain Eukaryota; kingdom Viridiplantae; phylum Streptophyta; class Pinopsida; order Pinales; family Pinaceae; genus Larix; species Larix kaempferi. The sequence goes on from BSBM01000945.1 coordinate 1,362,151, forward strand.
TGTTTTGATAGAAATATGCACCTAATTGTTTCTGCTATAACTCTGAAATTTTTGCTCCACAGGGTCTGAAAACTTTTTCTGCAGTAGCCTGACCTGTCATCTTTCCATCCTGACAGGTCTGACCTCAATTGGATTTTCTGAGAGAGAGTTATGCCAAGTGTCGCAACGTGACCTGTTTATGGGATAAAACAGGAGAGCGAACTTGTACGGCATGCCACGTGTCACTGTTTGAACTTCGGCCTCTGAAATTTTTTCCTGAGATAGCTCTCCCTGTTATCTTTCCATCCTGACAGGTCTGACCTCAATTGGACTCTTTGAGAGAGAGTTATGCCAAGTGTCACAACGTGACCTGTTTATGGGATAAAACAGGAGAGCGAACTTGTACGGCGTGCCACGTGTCACTGGTTCACCTTCGGCCTCTAAAAAAGTTTCTTGCGATAGTACAGTCTGTTTACTACCTATCACTTTCTACTAAATTTCATTTGGAGCTTCCTAGCCCAAGTTATGACATTTTTTCCAAGGTCACCTGATTTTGACTGAGATCTGGAAGAGGCAGAAACCCTGACTTATACTGATCATAACTCATGAAGTACAACGAATCTGAGGGTTCCCTTTGGACACAAGGTACCTGGGGATGTTATCTTCGACCTGTAAACTTTTCAGACCCTGAACCTTCGCAGAAATGGATTTATAGCGAAAGTTCCACGATGATTGGTTTTTGCTATGTAAAACCCTAACCTTCAAATTGTCGTAACTAAAGCAAGTGTCGTAAGTGCCATACCTTGTCTTCCTTCAGGTTAGCTCTGACCGCATGTTAACATTTAATATGCTAAAATAGAAAATAGCAGCATTACATTCCATTTCACAATAATAGCATATACAGGATCATTGAAGAAACAACAAGCATAGCATAAACACAAGAGACATAGATTTATCCTCGGAAACCCTCATGGGGTAGAAAACCCAGTAAAGCTTCCTCAATATAGATGACCAGCAATATACAAAGATGCAAACCCTGAGCATAAGCTCCTTCTTCTCCATAGCAGACCTCTCCTCCACAAGTGCGCCATTCTCAAGTGAGTGAGTATGTGTCAAATGAGGAACACACCTCCTCTATTTATACACTACTCTGACATATCTTTTACACAATTACACGTAGGCTCGTATTTAACCAATGGGTTAAATACCCCACTACAACCGACTGGGCCGACCCCTGTAGGGTGGTCTAATAACCCTTTGACCCACATAACACATAAAAGGCCGACCTCCGCTAGAGAAGTCTAATAACCCGAGTTACCACATTCTGACGGAGGAATAAACATCTCTGGATATACAATAAGATCTTTACGGAGGAATGAAACATCTACGGAATAATAAAGTACAATTATAATATTCTTTGAAGTTACAATATCTCAACACCATTGGTGGAGCATCCACCACCACACCAGCTACCACACCCACTTTGGGTATGCCCTCGATGGGGCCCACATCTACCATTCCGATCATTGTACCCATTCCAATAGCTAGCATACCCATCCCAACTCCATCAGTGACTCACACTACCCTTGGCGGTGCAGGACCATCCCATACCACATTCGTTCCTCCACCTGGGGGCAACAACCAAAACCTAGCCCCTCCACTCGAGGGCATTGGCCCCAACATGGTCATAATCACTAGTATGTCACATCCTTCTACTAGTTTTCCATTCACGGCTAGTCTCAACCTTCCTGACCTAGTTAGACTGACTAACGATCCCATCAGACACGACCCTACGTGGCCTCACATACTCACCAAGCTCCCCTCCGACATCCCTAAGTTTGAGGGCAAGGTAGGTGAGTACCCCTAGAAACATATTATGTCCTTCCATCTATGGTGTTCCTCCAACTCCATAGTGGACGACTCTGTCCTCCTCCATCTATTACAACGCACCCTCATTAGCTCTGCAGCTAAGTGGTACATTGAGTAGCCCCATGGGACCCATGCCACCTTTACTTCCCTTGCCTCGACTTCCCTGTAGTTCTTTCAGTAACCTATCCGCTATGATGCGGGAGTTGAGATCCTACTGTCTTGCAGACAGAACATGGCTACCTAGATCACTGACCACATTCATGAGTGGCATCGACGCCACAGCCTCTGCAAAATCAAGTTAGACGACCGTATCTTCTTAGATTGGTTTCTAAAATCTCTCCTTCCTGTCATTGCCAAGGATGTTGCATCCGAGCGACCCCAGTCCGAAGAAGAGGCCATCCTCAAAGCCCAACAATTTGACCTTATCTACACCCAGTTTGGTTACCTATATTCCAGCATCCCTGACGCCCCTTGCGGTGATTCCTCCCGACACGATGCGCCGGGGGCATCCCATGCCGTGGATGGCATCATTAGCCGCATTGCCTCGCATAACCAGCCCTTTTCCATAGCACGTCCTAGCCCTGGCCCTGACCTTTCACAGGTTACATCCCATTCCGAAGCAATCAATTCATATGCTCACATGGCACATTATCACCATTCCCACGGACCCTCATGTCCACCTCAGTTCTTTGGTCATGCATCCCCTGCTTACGCCCCCCCGGTCACACCTCAGCCATATTACCACCCACAAGCTACACCAGCTCCTATATCCTCTCAAGCCCCAACTGCTTATTACCCGCCACAAGCATCCCCTGCGGCAACCCCACAACCCGTCACACAGACGTATCAGCAACCCCCACAAGGTTCAGCACCTGCACCGCCTCCACCTACTTATTATCCACCGCAGCCTGCTCCCACACCTGCACAACCCCAAAACCCACCTGCTTCCCAAGGGCATGTGTATTCCCAACAAAATCCACAGCATAACCAAAATAACCAGTGCCAACAGGGCCAGCAAAACCGTGGAAAAGGCCATATCCGTGGGAACAATCCCCCTCCAGACCAAGGCAGTCAACCTCCCAATCCCCCAAACAACAATAACGCGGCACCTACCAATTAGAACCCTGACTGGCCACCCAAACAAGCCAAAAATCCTAATTTGCGAACAAACCATCCTTGTTCTATTTGCGGGGTCTATGGCCACTACACACATGCTTGCCCACATTTGGAGCGAGCTCGGCAAATCTGGACCGATGATGCCCACCGCCAAGGGCACGTGTCTCCTCAGGCGACCTCCCACCACCTTAGCATCAACCCTTGGTGCTATAAAACCCTTTATCGACTCAAGGTGTAGTGAACACTCAGCGGTTGGCTTCCCCTCAAGGAAACATGCCACCACAACAGCAAATCACTTATGCCGCTCCTGATCAAACCATGTTAGACTCAGGTACCCATCACTTGTTAATGATGTCATCCATCGATGTCAACCTTCAAACCCGTTGGAACCAATATGGATCCTCCCCTGAAGCACCTTCTGCTGACAAAAACACTAATGCTCATCCCACTATTCAGTCGTTATATATACCTCTGGCTCCACTAGATGGCACTTCCAAAGCATCTCGCTTCCCACTTCGTCGCATCAACAATAATCCCAATGCTTGCGCTGCGTCTAATTACAACATTGTAGATGACTTAGCCTAGTCCCCCACAGCCATGTCTACATTAGAGGTCTTAAAAAATTTTCCTTCACAGCGCAAGACTTTGCTCTCCGCCATTGGTGCTATTGACCCAAATGATTCATGACTGATGGCCTTCGATTTGGACCAATCTGAACCACGCCTGCCTTCCACTTTAGAGTTCCAAGTTTCTGTATCCGTTCGGAATCTTGTCATCCATCGGTGCATTATCGATGAAGGTGCCTCTACATGCATTATGTCCACATTTGTCTGGGAAAAGTTGGGATCCCCTACTCTCCAATAGTCCACCACTGCGTTGCAAGCCTATGACGGCCGTTCGGCTCAACTCCAAGGACTCTTAGCTAATGTCCCCATCCAGTTGGGTGGTAAAACAGTGCTCCTTGACATAGAGGTCATCAACACCCAGCGTGATTATAACCTCTTACTTGGTCATAGCTACATGTATGCCATGTGGGCAGTTTCCTCATCCATTTTTCATACCATGATGTTCCCCCATGACGGACGCGTGGTCAAGGTCGATCAACTCACCTATTACGATCCCAATGCCCCCGCTGCACCTGAAAATGTTCTCCCCATGGTTGAACAACCTGCTTGTGGTGCATCTACCTCGTTGATTCCCTCCATGGGACCCAGAGTTTACTCAGATATGCTGATGACCTCAACATTCCAATCCATTCCACCCCCGTCACCAGCGACCAAAATATCTAACCTATGAACCCTTTCCCACAATGCACAAACACCCAATAATCAACCTCCCTTGTTACCCAAACCACCATTGGTACCTAGTCATATTGGTGTTACACCCATCCACACAATCCCCTTCCTATTCCCTCCCTTGGGAGTAGTAAGCGCCCCAATTATGGCTACTCTCAGCCTCCCCGGGTTAACCTTAGGACTACCCATGTGGTATATTTCGCCTCCCATTCCCCCACTAACACCAAATGTCGTCCTACAACCGGTGCAACCCATCGCCACTACTAGTCAACCACCCCTCGGTGTCTCTACTCCTTCCTCATCCACCAATCCACCCCCCATTATCAATAACACTGGGGGCAGAGGCCCACAACCATACACTGCTGTACCCCCGCCCAAAACAGTTAAAAACCCCCCCCGTGTTTCGTGCTCCTCCAAAATGCTCATTGTACAATGAGTTAGGCCATCCTATCCATCAATGCCCACAATTTCCTGCATTACAAGAGCACATGCAAATGCTTGACGACGACCCCAACATCACAGTTGTCAAACTCGATCCAGCCCCTAAGCCTCGTGATAAATCATTGCGTACCAACTACCCTTGTGCAATATGCGGTATTTACGTCCATTACTCACATCACTGTCCTGATCTCCTAGATTACACAGCAAATCTCTACGAGATGAATAATTTGGACCTTGAGACGGCACCCCCCACAATTGAGGAGATCCACCCCCCAGTATCCCCCTCATCCGACGAGATTAATACCATCTACATGATCTCTTCTACTACCACTCGCTCGTCAACTGATTTGACAACTCCAAGTTTCCGCAATGATGAGGAGATTCTAGAGGCTCTCACTACCCCGGATTACCCCTGGGAAGACATGCACCATCGTTCCTACTTCCTCCCAGAAGATTCCTCCTCCACCACAGCCACCCAATTTGCGGTTGAGTCCAAAGATTTCCTCCCCACCAAATTCGACTGGTTTAAGGATCCCATTCCCGCTCCTGGCCTGGTCCTACACCGAAATGCTTGGTCTTGACCCCACTATCATCGAGCACCACATTTACAACTCTGAGTTAGGGGACATAATAGATTACCTCGACCCTTGGATAGGGGGCATGATCAACCATTTTGAACCTTCCCCATCACTTCTATCTCAGCACGTCCATGACCCCCTTGTTCAAACCAACACATATGTGATCGACAATCATAAACCCCATGGACATAGCATGGGGGCAGGTCATTAATCCTGCTCACTTTTCCACATGCGTGATCTCAACCATTTTTGAGGTCACATGTCCCTTGTATATATGATTTGACTCGATATACCTAATATACTGCCCCAGCGGGTCATCATTTCTCCCCACCACTGCATCCTTGGCTTGGTTGACTCAACTTTATTTATAGTCATTTTTAAAATCGTTTTTCCTTTGCCATTTCGGAGCCATATGAACTCCGTTTTTCACACCATTTGTAGCATCGAATTCAGTTTTCCGAGCCCGTGATGATTCTTGAGATCATTTCTCGCTCTTATCCCCAGATGTTTTGGGTATTTTTCCCAAAACGCCCCCAGTCTCTTCGGTTTGCGTGCCACCTCGGTCGTTCTCCAGTTTTGACACTTTTTATATCGTCGGATTCAGTTTTTCTAGCTCGTGATCATGCTTGACATCATTTCTCGCTCTCACCAGGTACAATTTCAACATTGTGTCCTGACACCTCATTGCGTTGGTTTACGCACCACATTGGCCACCATCGGATTGTTACACATTTTTACATGAGCCATTCACTCCATTCATACTGAAATTATTTCATTATTTTTCCACCATTGATCATCCCGCAAGGAGGCCCACTTGTGTTCCCCCCCACCCTCACTCTTGGTTCTCATTGATGTCCCTTGATTGAGCACTTCCTCCTTGCCTGGCCATTCCTTTTGTTCTGTATAATTTTATCCCTTTTTTGGGCCGGACAAGTCCTTTACGAAAAAGGCACTTAGGGAGTTTCTGTTAAGATCTTTTCTGACTCCTAAAATGATGAAAAGATCGCCGAGCAATCTTGCTTCCTTTCATGCTCGTTAAATTACCTGAAAGGGCGTGTATCTGGTATAAGTTTAACCCTTTTCCGGACCTGGTAGACTAATTACAAAAAAGGAATACTCTAGTCACACCGGCTAGAAGAGTTCTTCATTGCATCCTTTTATGCTTCTTCAGGCCTTGGAGACTAACACATGAAAAAGCACCCCCTTGGAGTCTTCTTACTGCTTTCAGACTCTCTAAAATTGAAAGCAACCACGAGCATGCACCTTCCTGGGCTCGTACAAATCCACACGATGGTACCATTCCATTATTTCAGAGTCTTCTTATCGCTTTCAGACTCCTTAAAATTGAAATCAATCATGAGCATGAACTGTCCTGGGCTTGTATAAATCCACACGATAGTACCATTTTGAACACACTTCTTCTAGTTCCTTAACCCATGAAGAAGTTCCCCCAGTGCCTCTCAGCACTATGATCGCTCCTCTCGGCAGCACCCCCAATCAGGTCACCTTTGTTCAGAGTATTCTGCAGTCTCCTTCCATCTTACACCAGCTTGAGTATCACTCATCCTAGTCACTATCCTTGATCCATTACAGCTATGATCCCTTTCCCACCAGTCAGTTTCATTTGCTACCCGATCATCCCTGTCATCATACTTTGAACAAAGGAAGTTTGAGTCCACCCACTCTACTTTCCCAGTTATCCCCCATAGTATGTCAGTCCTACCATCAGTACTCTCACACTTTGGTTCTCCACCTCGTGCTCCTATCAAGGAAACATCATTGCCTTGCTCGTTGCAGGTCTCCCTCTGTCGACGACAGCCCATCTATTCCAAAGGATAGACCCAGAGGTCCCTGCGCCTTGGACTCATCATCATCTGTGGTGAGTGCCTATGGACCATTTTGAGAGGAGTCATCAGTGCCTCTCTGAGTGGTTGTTTCTCACATGCTCGACTTCAACACCTTAATCGCATTGTTGAGAATCGCGCAGGGTATATATACCTTCAGTTATTGGTCGAAGACCCCAGATTTCCCCCGACTCTAGCACATTGGTGAGTCACTTCGGAACGCCCAGTTATATGTTCCCATGGATGTCTGGGTTGCGTTGGTGATTGTATTCGGAAGCCATCCAGTTATATGCTTCCTCACGTACCCAGTTTAAGTTCCAGATCAGTGTACCATTGAGGCTATGCCCCCAGTCATTATGATCCAGCAGCTCATCAGTTCCTTTGGTACCACACTTAGCAGCACTATTGTTATTCTAGTGTATCAGTTCTTCAGCTCAGACATGGTCAGCCCAGCAGTATGTCCCAGATTCTGTGTCCCCTCTGGACCCTTATGATGTACACAGTGGCTCTCTATCTATATTTCAGGTCCCCATTTTTGGGCCTCCCTGTTATGTTTTATATATATCTTGATACGAGAATGGGTATGCCCACCTTGTACATATATTGAGATTCTTCCTCATTCATTATTTGAGGCCATGTATATTTCAGGTCCCCATTTTTGAACCCCCTTGTTATTGTTCTATATCTTGATACGAGCATGGGAATGCCCGCCTCGTCCATATGTTGAGATTATTCCTCATTCATTATTGAGATCATGTATTTTTAGTTTTTGCAGTTTGTTCAAGACCGTTGTTCCGAGCTCTAGTTCATTTCTTCTCCTCTCCACATCCCAGGAAAACCATAAAATACCTATGATGTCTATCGGCCATACGATGAGCTCCTGCCCTCACACATCAGGGGGCAATCCATTAACACCCAAAAAGTGTTCACTACCTCATCTCCCTCATCACATGACTCATTCGTCCATATTTCCTACCACATTTTCCTCCAAAACCTTCAAAAACCATTAAAAAGCCTCCAAAAGGCCCAAAACCCCCTTTTTTCCCCAAAATAAGTTAAATTCCTCCAAAAATAGCAAAAACCCTCTAGAAAGGGAATACAAAATACAAAAAAGAGAGAAAAAAGGAAGCAAAAACCCTATACAGCTGACCTAAAGCATATGGTGCCCAAAACCATGGGTCATCACTCCACCACTAAAAACCTATAAATAGGTGATGGAGGCTCACCATTTCACATCCACAATCATCCCTATCCTTACGCTGCTGAAAATTCCCTTGAAACCCTAGCTCTCCACTTGGAGCTAATTCTTGAGAACCCTTTTGGCCCAATTTCCAAAACATCTTTGGAAGAAGGAGAAGGAACAACACTGGAGCTTGGAAGCAACCCTCTTGGACTGCTGCAAAGGCTCCACCAACCTCTACATCTGAGGTAATTTTTAATACAAAAAGAGAGATCTTAACCATATTTTCATGTTTTGTTATTTATGTTAATGCTCATGCTAGGTTAAATTTCATATTGTTTTACTGCTTTTAATTTACTGATTATTGAACTGCTACTAAGGAGGCCCTTCTCCTTAGTAGGTGCTCATTTGCACAAGCTAGGGTGAAAACCCTAACTACATGAGTGGTCCTCAGGAAAGAATTAAATGACATCTGTTACCTGAAGGCGCACCCCGAGGTATGTCAACTCTTCAAAGATGCTGGCTATTATAATTTTTGCAAAAAACTACAAGGATCTCATCAACAAATAGCCGAAACATTTTCTCTCACATTTGATGGCAGAAGGGCGATAATTGGCAAGGAGGAATTCTAGGTAGACGAAGCCCTTATAGCCAAGGTGACAGAGCTTCCAATGATCGAAGAAAATTGGTTCAAGACCACTGTTACAAAGGATTTCGATTTTTGATCCTATCTAAAACCTGAGCATAGGAATTTGGTATGGAAGAAAGATATTCCTATGTCATACCTGGAGGATAAATGGCAGCATCTATTGAAGTCGATTCTGGTTTACATAACCTATAAAGGTAGATATAACAGGGTGTTGATTTACCATTTTAAATTAATGAACGATTTCACTGGCAGGAGCCCCCTAAATCTCCCTTTTTATCTCTACAAAAGCCTGACTAAAATGGCTCATCAAGTCAGAGCCCAGCCAACCAAAATTGTAGGCAGGCTATACCACCACTGTTTGATGAAGCTCATAGTTTCTGAGTTATTGCAAAGGAGAAACATGAACTGGGCATTCTTCCTCTTTTGGAATGAGTTCGAAACAGAGCTGCAACTAGAAGGTGGAAATAAGTCTCCTACCCCTAGAAGTGGGAAAAGGAAGAGGAGGGATATTTCCCCAATTGCAGTCAACCCCCTTTCCTCAGCTCCCAAAGTGAAAAAGGCTAAAAAGAAATTAGAGTTCAGTAGTAAGACTGAGGATGAGGGAGCTGGTTCAGAAGGAAAAAATATCCTCAACCTGCCATACATAGATTCCGAAGAGGATGAACAGTCAAAAGCTAGGGTAAGCGGTGAAAGTTTGTTCTCACCTATGCCTGAGGCAGAGCCAAATCAACAGATTGTTGAAGCATCAACCAGCCAGTCAAGGAAGACCTCATCTCAGAAGATTAATCAACTGTTAAGACAGGTGTATGAGCTAGAACTCCTTTATAGGGTGATCAAGGAGAAAAATGAAAGGTTAACTGAAAGAAACAATGAGTTGTATACCTCCTTTCAAGGGTTAACCAAAAAGAATAGCAAGTTGAAAGGGAGGAATATAAGATTGATAAGAGACAATATCAGGTTGAGCAGGAAGGTTGAGCTTCTTAGAGGTAAGGAAATGACTCTGAAACCCCAGCCTAAGGTACACTCAAACCTTGACACCTTAGTAGCAGCAGCAGTCAGTTTCTATGACACTCCGGTTTCGGCCCAGGATGAAGAGAAATCCAAGCAATAGAAAGATGAGTAGCAGAAGCCAGAAAAACACAGTTTTGTCAAAATTTTTGTAGGTTAGACCAAGCGCAATTTTCGGTGGCTTAGGCGAACATAGGAAATTGTTCATTAGCTACCAAAAACTCCAATTTTTGGTGGCTTAGGATATAAAGGTGGGACTCATCTAGTTACCGAAAAGAAAGGCCAACTCCACACATCTAAAGGTGCCTCGGTGGCTTAGGCGAACATGCTACTTGTTAATTAGCCACAGAAAGCAGGGATTACAGTAGCTAATAAAATTTTAACCTAGTTTTTCCATCTGCCGAAAATACAAAATAACACAGAAAGTGGTTTTTTCATCGAACCAGACTTTGTTGATCCAAGCACCTCGAGGGCATTTTCTAATGATGGTTAAAGGTTTAAGAGAGTCATGATTAATTTTTTGTTCCAGACTGAAGGGCACCAGAAGGTGAGAAAAGGAATCTTCTCATCTACGTTGGGAAAAACGACCTGCAGATTCTCCAGGTAGCAGTTCGTGTTAGGAACCCATGTCTTTACTTTGTTAGTAGGATGTTGTTGGATGCATATGCTTTGTAAGTCATCCCATAGTAATTGTTGATCAATAGTTTGTGTTATTGTTGTTGGCGCATATGCTTTGTAAGTCGCCCGTAGTATTTTTGATCCATAGTTTGTAACGGCCCATGGTTTCGACCCATAGTATTGGCACCTAGAATTAGCATATAAGTGTGTGTTGAGACCTATGAAGGCAGCGTGAAGTTAATTGTATTGAGCTTGCTCAAAGGAGGTTGCCCCCTCGAAGTGGCCCGTGATCAATATAAAAGCGATTCTGTTCTATTATTTCTGATATCTCATGTATTTGCATTAATTAATTATTTCAAGTACATCACATCTGGTATCATAGCACTTTCTTGGGCTCACTGGGTGAAATTTCTGCCAAATTTTTTTTCGCATCTGTTGCAGGTTCGGATTTGGGAATAATCTCTATCCGCTTAACTGTGGGAAGTACTTGGGCATAATCCCTAAAACTCATTGTGAGGAGTACCACAGGAAACCCGAAGTAGTTGGCCCATTGAGAGGACCTGCCGGCGAAAAGGGCAACGACCCCTACCTGATTGACTAGTTCCCACCCGTGAGGTAAACCAAGAGCTGTCGTTTGTGGCAAAGCGGTTATCAGTTTTACCTGAGCCATGGAGTGAGGGGTACTTCCCCAATACGCAAGCCGTCAGACAGCATTGGTGGCCGAGTGAAAACCCTGAACTGTTAGGAAGCCGCACATACCTGGGGTCCATATCTACCTTCAGCTGAACTATTGTCGATCATTGCTGCGCCGTTTCAGATCCATTTTGCAAGCCATTCCAGATCCATCCGTTCGACATTGTTCCAGAATCCTTCGAACCGGAGATCCCATTCTGCAAGCAGAGCCGTAGCCGCTCCAGTCTGTAAGAAAGAAGAAAAAAAAAAAAACAGTTTTTTCTCCATATCTCCCTTGTTTTACCTCTGTTTTCCTTGAAAATTTCAGGGAACCCCTGTCATTCCATTCTGCATATTTCATCCCTGAGGACCCTATCCTAAATTCCCCTTCCTACAGCCCGAAATTCCACATTTGTCTATTTTTAGGGTTTGCCATAACTTCCTCAGATTTCACCCAATCACCTTCAATTTTTACCACAGAGTTCCTTTCTGAATTCTGCTTCTTTGTTCCCCTCTGCCAAATTTTCCCATCCTTTCACCCCGCTTCTGAAATCCTCATTTTTGCTTCCCTGTCTATCCAACAGTGTCCAAAAAACGAGTCAAACCCCAATTACCCTTTTGATTTTTCCCCAAATCCAAATTTTCCTTTACTGAAGTAGTTCCTGTTTTTGTTTTCCTACCCAGTCAAAAAAAAAATAAAAAAAAAATCCCTGGTTATGGTTGTCACCCGTGCAGGAGCAAAAACCATGGAGGAAGCCCTTGCAGCCATCCAAGCCAAACTCCAAGATCGAGATGAAAAATTTCTTGGTCTCCATCTTGAACATTCAGCTATGAACAACAAACGGAAGTCTGAGTCTTCAATAGACAATGGGTTCTCTTCTTACAGCAATTTCCGTGGTCCGAAGCTTGATTTTCCTCGCTTCAATGGTACCGATCCAACTAGATGGATCTATCGTGTAGAATAGTATTTCAGTCTGCATAATACTTTTTATGTCAACAAAGTTCCGTTGGCATCCTTTCATTTGGAACAGGAAGCTCTTCAATGGTACCGTTGGTACATCAAGGCTCATCCAGAGCCCAACTGGCCAGACTTTTGCCAGCTCCTTTTGCAACGATTTGGTCCTAGTGCTTTTGATGACTTCACCGGAGCCCTCACTAAACTTCGCCAAACTGGCACTGTGAGAGATTATCAAACTGAATTTGAGAATCTAGCCAACCACACCGAAGGATTGTCTGATGAATTTTACCGGAGTTTTTTTATCAGTGGTCTAAAGGATGCCATCCGCTCTGAGGTCAAAATGTTCTATCCCAACACAATGATGGAAGCACTCGGGTTGGCTAAGTTGGAAGAAGACAAGATTGCAGCCCAACAACGCTCCAAGCCCACTTTTGTTCCCTTCCGAAATATGGGTTCTCAGCGACCACCTATACCGCAGGCTCCTTGACCGACTCCTATCAAGCGTTTGTCTGAAACAGAGATGCAAGCACGCAGAGAAAAGGGGCTTTTCTATAATTGTGATGAGAAATTCACTTGGGGACATAGATGTGTTCAGCAAAAGCTCTATCTCTTGGATGTGGAGTCTCCGCCTACCTTTGAAATGGGTGACAAAGATCCAGAAACACTGGATGCACCGGTCGACATTCAGGAACCGCCTAGTGACCCTCCGTCTCAAGATGACCAGCCCGAGATATCTCTCCGTGCTTTAGCGGGAATCACCACCCCCCAAACAATGCGGGTCAGGGGTTACTTCAAGAATCTTCCTCTTACAATCCTCATTGATTCTGGTAGCACGCATAATTTCATTGACCCTCGGATCGCCAAACAAGCTGATTGTTTTATCCATCCTTGCTCCAACTTTGAAGTCATGATTGCCAATGGGGGCACCTTACCTTGCAAAGGGAAGTGTCAAAATGTGCGTATCTCTATGGGAGATTATACCTTGCGCTCTGACATGTTTGCCTTGCCCTTAGGCGAATGTGATGTGGTTTTGGGCACTCAATGGCTACGCACACTCAGCCCTATCTTATGGGATTTTGCCGAACTTTGGATGCAGTTTTCCGAGAATGGACACAAACACACATTGACAGGATTACAACCAGGTTCTCTCAGCATCATCAGTTCACATCGCATGGAAAAACTCCTCAAGAAGAATTCACATGGTGTCATCGCTCAGATCCATTCCATCCAGATGCAACCAGCAACAGTGTCCACTACTCCTTTGGATCTACAACAAATTCTGGATCGGTATACAGGTGTCTTTGCTGAACCAGTGGGATTACCACCTTCCAGGCCAGAAGACCATCGTATTCAGCTCCTTCCTGGCAGCGTTCCTCCCAACATCAGGCCCTATCGCTACCCATTTCACCAAAAAACGGAGATTGAAATGCTCGTTCGGGACTTATTGAAGCAAGGTATTATTCGCCCAAGCACTAGTTCCTTTTCTTCTCCAGTTATTCTTGTCTGCAAAAAAGATGGGTCATGGCGCCTCTGCATTGACTTCCGAGCACTTAATCACCTCACCCTCAAGGATAAGTTTCCAATTCCTGTTGTTGATGAGCTTCTTGATGAGCTTCATGGGGCTCACTTTTTCTCCAGGTTGGATCTTCGTTCTGGGTATCATCAAATTCGGGTTCATGAGGATGATATTCCTAAAACAGCTTTCCGCACACATGATGGCCATTATGAGTTTTTGGTCATGCCCTTTGGCCTCACTAATGCTCCTTCCACATTCCAGGCCTTAATGAATAAAATAATTCGACCCTACTTGCGGAAATTCATTCTGGTATTCTTTGATGATATCCTCATCTACACTAAAACATGGGATGAACATCTCCAGCATCTGGATCTTGTCATGCAACTTTTCTCTGACCATCATCTCCATGCCAAGCAGTCTAAATGTGTTTTTGGACAAAAGGAATTTGAGTATCTCGGGCACATTATCTCAGCACAAGGGGTTCACGTGGATCCTGCCAAAATCGAGGCCATGAACAATTGGCCACATCCTCAGACACTCAAGAGCCTTCGTGGTTTTTTGGGGTTGACTGGCTACTACCGCAAGTTTGTCAAGGATTATGGGAAGATTGCAGCTCCATTAACTGCTTTATTGAAAAAAGATGCTTTTACATGGACACCTGCTGCTCAGTGTGCATTTGACAAACTAAAACAAGCTATGTGTACTACACCGGTGCTAGCTATGCCTGATTTTTCCAAGCCCTTCACTATTGAGAGTGATGCTTGCGGCAATGGAATTGGTGCTGTTCTCCTTCAAGATGAACACCCCATTGCGTTCACCAGCAAAGCCCTTTCAGGTAAGAATTTAGCTGCCTCTACCTATGAGAAGGAAATGATGGCTATTTTGCATGCAGTACAGAAGTGGCGTCCATACCTATTAGGGAATCATTTCTGCATCAAGACTGATCACCAGAGTCTGAAATATTTCTTGGACCAGCATGTCTCCTCCCCAGCACAATAGAAATGGGTTAGCAAACTCATGGGTTATGACTATGAGATCACTTACAAGAAGGGTAAAGACAATATTGTGGCAGATGCTCTTTCTCGCACATTTGATACCCAAGGTTCTCTTTCAGCTATTTCTATGCCGGTTCCAAATTGGTTGCAATCTGTTCAACAGGGTTATGTCAATGACTCTTCTTTATCTCAGATCATCCAACGCTTGACCAACAATCCTTCTGCTATCCCACATTACTCTTGGGATGGTGCTTCTCTGCGATATAAGGGTCATCTGGTGATTCCCCAGAGCACAGATCTTCAACAGGCTGTCTTCTATGAACTCCATGCTTCTCCATCGGCCGGGCACTCTGGGTTCCTCAAAACATATGAACGAGCACAGTGTAACTTCTTTTGGCAGGGCATGAAAAGGACAATTCAACAGATGGTGGCCGAATGTGATACCTGCCAACGCAATAAGGGTGAAACAACACTCCTTACAGGATTGCTTGAACCCTTTCCCATACCTACACGGATTTGGATAGATATTTCTATGGATTTCATTGAAGGGCTCCCTAAATCTGGCGGGAAGACAGTGATTCTCGTTGTGGTTGATCGTCTCTCCAAATATAGTCATTTTTGTGCTCTCATCCATCCCTATACAGCCTCCTCCGTCGCTCAAATTTTTATGGACCAGATCTTTCGTCTTCATGGCATCCCTTCTTCCATTGTCTCGGATCGTGATGCGACTTTCACCAGTCATTTTTGGATAGAACTATTTCGCCACACTAGCACCAAACTAAAGATGAGTTCAGGGTATCACCCACAAACAGATGGTTAGACTGAAATTGTCAATAAATGCTTGGAAACTTATCTTCGTTGCTTCACCTCGGAACAACAACATCAGTGGGCAAAATGGCTCCCTCTCGCTGAATGGTGGTACAATACCTCTTACCACACTGCCTCTAAAATGACCCCATATGAAGCAGTCTATGGTCAGGCACCTCCAGCTCTTCTCCCATACACCCCCACCAGTTCACCAGTTCAGGAAGTTGACACGGTCCTTCGCAACCGCAATCAGATTCTTCGCATTTTGTGGGACAATCTTCACATGGCAAGAAATCACATGAAGCAACAAGCTGATCAGCACCGTTCGGAGTGCACTTTTCAAGTCGGCGATATGGTTTTTCTTCATCTCCAGCCATACAAACAATCCTCCTTGAAACTCAAAGGGCGTCATAATCTCGCTCCAAAGTTCTATGGGCCATATCGGATTCTTCAGCAGATTGGGTCTGTTGCTTATAAATTGGAACTTCATCCTTCTTCCCGCATTCATCCAGTCTTTCATGTCTCTTGTCTGAAGAAAGTTCTTGGCACCAACATCAGCGGCCAAACGATTTTACCCGAACTGGATAATGAAGGATCCATCCTTTTGGAGCCAGAGGCCATCCTCAATCGGCGCACGCGTCAGCTTCGCTCTCGCTCTATCACAGAGGTCTTAATTCAGTGGCACGCCATGCAACCCAAGGATGCTACATGGGAACCACTCCTTCAGATTCAACAACAATTTCCACATCTAAAGCTTTGAGGACAAAGCTTTTTTTAAGGGGGAGGGGATGTTAGGAACCCATGTCTTTACTTTGTTAGTAGGATGTTGTTGGACGCATATGCTTTGTAAGTCGTCCCGTAGTAATTGTTGATCAATGGTTTGTGATATTGTTGTTGGCGCATATGCTTTGTAAGTCGCCCGTAGTATTGTTGATCCATAGTTTGTAACGGCCCATGGTTTCGACCCATAGTATTGGCGCCTAGAATTAGCATATAAGTGTGTGTTGAGACCTATGAAGGCACCGTGAAGTTAATTGTATTGAGCTTGCTCAAAGGAGGTTGCCCCCTCGAAGTGGCCCGTGATCAATATAAAAGCGATTATGTTCTATTATTTCTGATATCTCATGTATTTGCATTAATTAATTATTGCAGGTACATCACAGTTCGACCTCACTCACTAGCCTCTGAAGGCCCATTACAACTGTCAAAGATAGGAGGACTGGAAAGATGGCAGTTACTTTTGGAATGTGGGAATCTTTCATAATTTCCAGGAAGCTGTTTTTAGATAGCTATTTTTAGTAGATTCGATCTAGTTTTTCAGGATCTTGACCGTTTTGTAAAGGCTATTAAGCCTGTGACTGATGTAGAACAAGGGTTCAATTTTGGAGACTTTTTCACATGTTGTAAGCTTAGAATTCTGATGTTATATCATTAAAACAAGCTTGTTTCACCATTGGTTGTTCATATTTTCCATTCGCGGTCTATTATGTACTTTCATTTTAATGCTACATTCATGCTGTTATGTTTATTTATGCCTGATGACTGTAATCTTATCATTGTATTCATAAGCTTAAATCTGCAAGTATTTTGTGATTATTGTAATCTGCCATTCATATATATGCTTTTGTGTATGATTCTGCTAGTATGATAGTCACTTCTCCACACATTCATTTATTTACAAACCCCCTGAGCATTAGTGGTTGAGAGCCTTGTCCATCTGAGCGCATTTAGATATGTTTTGAGTGAATGAGGATTGAATGAGTCATCCAACTTGATCCACCCTTTTTATCTTATTGAGATATTGGTTAAGTTACCAGGCTCTTTTGATTGCAACCTAGAAAGATTCCTGGAGTGATAACAGAAGGTGAATGAACAATTAGGCTGAATGGGCTTTGCTTGTGCAAGGTTTGGAAACTATGTATGAATTGAATATTGATGACTTTAATGTCTTTGGATACTCTTGGATCATCATACAATCTATGCATGGGCTTCAATCCAACAAGGTGAAAAAGAATGGAATCCATAAAAGAACGTTGCTCTTCTTTCTTGACATATCTAAAATCAAGTTTTATCATATTAAATGCCAGAATAATTTGGAAGCTGATAGGCTTGCAAACTTGGGTGCAAGACTTAGGTAAGGGGAAATCTCATTCAACAACTCTTCCCCCTTCTTAAATGGTTATGCACACTACAGGTATAACATTAATGGATCATCTCCCCAAGAGTATTTGGTTTTGGGACAAGGATGACATCTGTCGAAAATCATGCTAGGTGGTTCGCTGGATGTGTGGGTTGGTATGGGTGTTTTACGTCTTCGCCAGAGTTCATTTAAAACTAACTTATTAGCTCGTGCCTGCTATAAAATCTCATGTTTCTTGGTGAATTGTGAAGTTATGGAGGTCTTTTTCCTCGTCCCTAAGAAGGCTTCCTATAGAAGCATCCTTACTTGGCTCCATTTCCTGCATTTCTCTTAGCACTCCTTTAGCAAAATGGGGTCAGTTGTCCAAGAGGTGTCAATGCTAGATGAAATAAATTGTGCAATGGAGAAAGATATGAAGGAGACCCTTTATGTTAAGGACATCACTCATAAACAAGTTATGGAATAAATCTGTGGCCTAAAACATGAGATGGTGAACTTCAAGAAAATTTCTAGATGTGTTTTCGAGGCGGCGAAGGCTTGTCTAGAAGAAACTAGGTTAGTCTTTTTGGCCATTTCCTGTCTAGAATCCCGTGTGGAAGGTGGCTACAGGGTCCAATACGGTGATCTAGAAAAAATAAAATGAAGCCTGATCAAGATGGATAAGTCGTTGAGGACAATTTTAGACAGGATGCATGGGTTGGCTGTGAAATTAAAGTGCGTCTTGCAAGAACAAAGCATGAATGCCTCAGAATGAAATAAATCTTGGTTTTCGCAGCTGAAAGAAATTCTGGTAGAAATCCAATCAAACGTTAATGGTTTGTACAAAGGAAATAGTGGTCCTTGACATCACCAAGTCGAAGCTTCCCCCATGGATGAAGTCTCCACCATCCAATCTAATGCTAATGAAGACCTTCCTCGGGAATGATGTTTTTGTTTCTATCTCCTAGTTTTTTAGATTTTTTTTGCCAATATATAAGTGGAAATTTTATCAAAATATACACAGTTAGAAGTAGCATAATTGTTTTGTTAAGCAATGTACAAAGATCCATATCTTCCCAAGCAATCTGTGGGTCTTTACCGCACTGAAATTCTATGCTTAGACCTTAGTTCTTCTTTTTTGCTACCCTAGGGGATCTTGTAACTTCTATTTTTTTAATATCTATAAAGGATTTCTCATTTCTATTTCAAAAAGGATGTGCACCTTAATGTAATATTTTTCCAAGTATAGATTATAAGTTGCCATAAAGCAAAGAAAGGGGCTTACCTATGAAGGTGTTTTAATTGGTGTTTAAGATGGTGATAAATGCTATAAATATTATATGGAGAAGGCGTAAATTGTGAAGTAATTTCAAGGGATTAATTGAATATCTATCTAGAGCAAGTCAAGATAACATTTTATTCTATGTGAAGTTCATTGTCTTGTTTTCATATTTCATAGTTGTGCTAAAGTTGTCTTTACAAATTTGTTGTAAAGATCTTTTGTAGAAGGGTTGTTTGACTTCATGAAGAAGGGTTGCGATTGAGGCTAAATCCTCCTTACCTCTAGAATTATTGTTGGTTATTCATCAATAAACATTTTGTTGTTGTCATTTCAAATTTCTAAGAGGTTACAATCTTTATTTTTTCATGACCACCCATCTTTATTGGTGGTTTGTAATGGTTTAATAAGGTGCACCTTTCGAAGGGTCTTTTCTTTATTTCTGGATATTGATGAATGCTATTTGGTTGATGCATTTTTCAACACCCTAATTAAGCCTCCATCTATTTCAATCAAACCCTCTTGAATCTAATGTTAACTCCTATTAAGGGCTCAACAACTTTCCAAGTCCATCGAATTGGAGGCTCACTTTTAAATTTTACCAAGGCTTGTTTTTGCCTAGTTCTTTTTATTAAACTTGACTATGATACATCATTGATTGTAATTTCTCTACCTAAATATTTGTTTGATCCTTTTATTGTTCTGCACAATTACATGGTCTATGGTGAGTGTATTATTTTTCTTGCAAGTTTGATTTTAATATATTTGTTTTTGTTCTTGTATGTGTGGCTCTTACCTATTTAAAGTGATGCATATTTGTCTTTGGTTTTGAAGTTGTTTTGCAACATTCTCTATATTTCAGTTGAAATAGGTACAAAAGTGACACATTTGTTATCTGTTGGGTTAGAGTGCGTTAGAGGTCAACAAGGTCTTTTCTTGGATTAAAATATTTCGAGTACTTATGATTTCTACCAATTCTAGTTAAAATATTGAAATCTTATATAACGAAAATTTGAGACGAGATAACAAAAATTAATTTGAGCAAAGAAACAAGTTGAACAATTTCTAAGATTTTATTAAAAGATACTTTTGTACATAATTTTTGGTATAGGTCAAGTTGACATTTTGAATCCCAGGAAAGGTTAATTATGGATTTTTGGCAATTATGAATCCAATGCAGTTGTCAATTTTTAAACCCAAATTCCAAAATGTGATTAACATGAGGAATTATGTGGATCAAAAGGTGAATAACATGAGGTTTTTGTTTGACTTCTTGCTAACAATTCTTCTCAACAATAATTGCTATCTTGTTTCAAAATTTGGATTTCAAATTTGTTGAATGTTGTGCAAGGACAAAGAGAAAGGAAATAGGATGCCCTAAAAGGATAAAAATTAAGAAGAACATAAATGATGAGGATTTGGTCATCAAGTGAACTATAGTGGTGTTGGAAGTTAATGAGAGGTGGGGAAGTTTTATAAAACTTTGAGTGATGCAGTAGAAAGAACCTATAGACGTACTTTTCATTTACAATACAAAAATCAATCCAATGACTCTAAGAATCATGTTATAAGTAAATTACAAGCAATGTTTCCAAAGGAGTGGGCACTGAGACAAATGATACATATATTGGAAAAAACATACAACAAGAAAAAAGAATCGTTTAAAATGTCTTATTGCTAAAAATGTTTTTTATAATATGTATGGACTAGTCCAAAACATACTTTGTTAATATTTTATCTATGCTTATTTTCATATAAATATTTAACGTTTTTTTCATTGTTATTTTTGTTTCTCAGGAAGATCACTAAAATTATGAAGGAAGAATGACATGATATCTGAAATATGCCAGTAGGGATGTCAAAAAAGGTGTACCATGAGATGGTCAAAGAAATGAACATAACCACATCTCAGGGGGGGGAATCCCAACAACAACATACATCAAACGTAAGCAATCATTATTTTATTTTTAATATGCATATATTTTAATTATCACATTAAATACTAATTTTCAATTGTTTTGTTGTAGCAGAAACCAAAAGAAAATAACACCAATTTAGCACATAAGATGGGACAACAATGCAAAATGGGGTTGATCACAAAGTTTGTGATTACTTGTGGTTTGCTTAACATTTCATATTTGGCATGATGTTTATTTCTTAATTAATTTAAAATCGTATTTGGATGTTTTCTAACAAGCACTAACATATGGTGAAGATCCATATGATCATTTGATTGATATTCGATAAAGGGTTGTCAATATATGTAGGAGCAATAACGGTTAATTGAACAATTTGTAAGTAGCTATATTGTTTTATGTATTTTTATTTATAATTAATGGAACAATAAGAAAACATTAATTATATCTATGATTTTCTATGGTGTCTGAAATTCATAGGAAACAAAGTATGGAGTGGCTACAACAGAGGATTATTGACACACGACATGAGGAATGGTTTCGAAAATATATGTGAAGTTTATGATTCATTCGTTGAATCGATACACTTTTTCATTTATGCAGTTATGTATATTACATTATCTATAAATGTAGATATAGTCATCCCATTTTATTTTTATGTTTGTAAATGGAACATGAAAATATGGAAGGAAATTAAGTCAATGAAGAAAACATTTCAAATAACTCAGGAACAATATCCCCTAAAAGTGATGAAGAGATGGGGCATGGAAGCATCTTAAGGGACTACAACAGTTCAAGCGATGAATGATGATCAATGCATTTGAATGTTGTTACTGCAAGTTGTATATTTTGGAATTATTTGCAAAAAATAGACATTATGTTTAATGTGGACATATCACACCAATTGGACAAGGATAAGTAATCAATAATTGTAACCATGTCAAAATGACATTTTTTTATTATCGAGGAACTTTATGTTGTCTCATATTTTGGATTTTATTCGTATATAATAAAATGGGTTTCTTCTTGTACTCGATTGTCCGACGTCACAAAATGTAACATTATTGATTAAATGTATGAATGATTTGAATTGTGACTATGAACAATCAACATGCTTATCAAAACACAATAGTTGAAATATAAAATTTAATATTATTAACAAATATATGTTTTAATGATAAATATATGAATGATTTACCTAGTTACAATGAACATATGTGTAATTAGTTCAATATTCAAACAAAATATAAAAAATAAATATTATTATAAAACATATTTGACTCTCGAATGATTAATCGAAAATTTGTAAAAAAAAAAAAAAAACTATGTTTACATATCCGTAGTAACCAATGCCTTTTTTCGTTCCCATGAATCGATGCCTACTCAAATTTTAGCCACCAGTTCTCATTGACATAATAAACACAACAATGCTCTGTAAATATCATACGCATCGGTTTTGCTTTTGCAATATAAGAACCAATTTTTTTATTCCAAACTATACACACCGATACTTATTGGGATATTATATGCACCAATCCATATTGGTGGCGTATACACATTGGATGTATTTAAATAAAAACAACAACAATGAAAATAAAATACAACATCAACACTGGTGCATTTAAATATATAAAAAAATGCAACAATTCATTTAAATATAAAATCACACCATTGAATATAAATGATATATGAGGCACTGATGTAGTTGTGAATGATAACCGCACTAGTGCTGGTATAATATAATATAAACATGAGAATGTTTGGATTAAAATATACACACTGCTGCTTTTTTAATGGTGGAACACATTGATGCTTTTTAAATGACATAACACACTAGTCCATACTATCAAACTAAATGTATCAATGATATCACAACCTAATATATGCATTGGTATTTTAACATTAAAATTTATGCAATGATGCATTGACAATGAATGTAGTCACTGGTGCATGTATATACAACACACCAGTGTTGTTACAATATTATAGTAGCACCAATGTGGCTTCTTTAAACTATACGCATCGATGAATTTACTTTAATGGTATGCATTAGTGTGTTTGGTTTATAAAAAACGCAATGGTGTGTATGATATAAAATAAAAAAGCACTGGTTGAAAAACATCTTCTACAACCTTTGGCCACCCAATTTTTTTCGTTATAGTGAATATCCGTTATAACGTCCGTAAAAACCTCCACTACTAAAAATGGAGGTTGTAGCAGAAGTTTTTTTGATAATTTTTGTCAATCTTGTAACACTAAAAACCTTTGCTATAACCTCTTCTCTAGGGTGTTTTCGCTTGTAGTGGTTTTAGATGGATTGTCACAATGATATATTACTTCACAAAGTGGGTACAGGAAATATTGACTAAGAGGGAAACAAACAAAGTAGTCATTGAGATTTTAGAGGAAATATCATCACCAAGTTTGACATTCTAGCAAAACTCACCACCAACAAATTATTCCAAGGAATCATATCTATAGAGTTGGTTTTTTCTTGCTTTGATTATGTCATTGTTTTGACACATTCCTCAAATTATTATCTAGAAGGAAATGGGTTGGCTTGATCCAACATTAAAAACTTGATGAGGATAATAAATAGAAACATGGCTCTTAATCTCCACGGGATTAAGTTCTATAATAAGGGTTGATGGTTTACCCCATTTACCATCTATGAATCATGGGGACGTACTTGTAGGGATTTTTGCAATTTATTTGATTGAAAAAAATAAAGATAAAGAAGATGATGAGGGATAATAAGAACCGTTGGGACATCAAGCTTAAATTTGCTTTATGAGTTGATTGAGTCATAGAAAGGGAAGCTAACATAAGGATTCCATTTGAGTTGGTATATGTACTAAATCTAACTTTCACAATTCATTTGAAGTTACCAGTATATGAATTGTTGTAGAATTTTACATCAAATCAACATATAGTGCAATAGAAAATTGATTCATTGGTGGAAATTGATGAAAATAGGAGGAAGGCCTTTGACAACTTAGAGTGAATAGAGATAAATTCAAAGGAAAGTTCAATAAAAAGTCCTAATCTGTTGGAGTCTAATCCTTAGGGAGACCAAGAGTCATGTGGGAGTCCAAGAGTCCACTTGGGAATATGAAACCCAAGGGAAATTTCTCCTTGGATTTATACATACATTTGGTTAATGAGAAATACATTGATCTTTCATGCTTATTTTGTTCGTCCTTATTTGTGCATATTCTTGTATTTGGCTTTGTTCCAACCAATTTTCCTATTTTCTCAAAGGGGAAACCTAGTAGTGGTATCAGAGCAATCCTCATCTCTACGACCTATGCTATTATTTTCTGATTCTATTTGGTACGCATTTATTTTGCTTGCATTGTTGGAAGTCATATTAATTTCTACATCAGTCTTCCATCTGAAACCACGCCGGTTTATGTTCTCTCCTCTACTGGAGAGTCTTTCCATATTCTCTGCATCGTAGTTATGATTTGGTCGACTGCACTTATTGAAACGCCTCTTGTGGGAACACGATAGGAAACCCCAATGTTCCATTCAACCTGAACTCTCTCGATTCCTCTCTTACTAAGTTGAGTGTCATTATCATGATTATGTCTGTAATGGTAGTATGAAGTTGATGGCCTCCTCTCTGCAAAACACATACAACCTATGAGTACGAGCACTTCTAAATGAAGTTGTCTAAATATTGATCTTGCAAACCTGTATCTTGAAGGTGTTGGCACCACCTTGAAGTGCCACATATTATGAAACTTTCCCCAGAAATTAATTCACTTGGAATGTTGTTGGTGAAGAGTGTGGTGGACACAACCTATCCGGTCACTTCCTTGTACTTGGAAAACCCCTAATTTTAAAGCTTCCCTCGTAAATCTTAGTGAAGTCTGTTGGTTAAATGCTCTCCATATTCCATTATGAAGAGTCTGTGGGATATCGTTGTTGCATTCTCTCTTAAAGACATATACAGACGTGAATATTGTTGCTGCTGGTGTGCGTGGTGTGTTTCTGGTCTCTCCTCAATCTACTGGTGATAAGAATCAACCTACTGGTAGATCAGGACCGTCTTAGAAGAGCCTCGATCCTTGGAGAGTTTTTTTAAGCATAGAGTTGTATATTGGTTGTGTTGAAATGTGTAGAGCATTGAGACATATAATGGCTATTGCGTTGGTGTCACATACCCAAATTCTGAACATTTTATGTTGTCAGAAAAACATTATGTTTTATGTTATTGTAAAGTTTTATGTTTATTGACCAAGTGGGGTCAAGGATGACTGTAATTAATTACTCTGAATATTTTATTATTTATAAATAGAAGAGGAGACAAATATCCAAAGGAGATTGTTGAATGAGTGTTCACTGACCCAATAGGAGGAATGGACTGGGGTGGAGAGAAAACTGACACTTGGTAGCATCCTCAACTCACTTCTACATGTTGCAGGGGGAAACTTACATACTTTTATAGTCATGGTCCCCAAGAAAGTGGAATTGAGAAGGTGGCTCATTAACTAAAGAAAACTGACCAAAGACTTAGGCATGCTTTATCTACCCATCGAATTTAGCAAGAGAATGTTCAGTTTTTACCTTGTGAAAATTTCTTAAAGAGAAAGACAAGAGAGCACAAGAGATTCAATGAGGGGAAGGTTAGAAGTGATTGAGTGAGTAAAGACCGCATTCTAAACTAGTGTAGCCACATTGTTGAGTTCAGTATTGCTAAAGGTAGAAGTATTACTGTCAAGTACTACTGTTGAGTTGCAAAGGAATTTATTCCATTCTCCACACAACATCTTCATCTTGGTGGTTCAGTGAACAGTCTCAGGGGTCCTAAGGCAAGTAACTTGGTTGTCTTAAGGAAAAGGTTGGGTGGAATGGGCTCCTTTGGCTGTTTGTCTCTTCTATAGATACCGGGTTCTAATTGTGTTATCTTATTTACTTTCTGCCTAAATTAATTGCTAAGGAAATGATTATATTATGTTATCAGCTTTCCATTAAAACTCAGATATCTCTTGAACAACTAGTAAATGCTTTTAATTTTCAATCATATTATCTATGATGAAAGTCCATTTATCTGCTAGGTATAGAACTGATTGAATAATTCTGAATTTGTAAAATGATAAATGATAGAGTAGAAATACTTCTCTCTATTTTTCCACATACATTATGTATCATACTCTAGTACAGAGAAGTTAATTTAGGAGTAGATTAGAATGATTCTTTATCATGGTCTGAAAATGTATCATAAAGAATTTGTATCAATAAACTATTCTAATTCATGTACAACAAGGTATTTTTCTTTCATAAACGGAACTCATAATATAAATAAATAAGGTAGGAAAAATTACAGGAATCACCCTGTATACTAAACAAATTTACTTAGCATTTCAACTATTTCATATAGAAGTAACAATTTTAAACCTAGTTACTTTCAGAATAAACCTAACTCTTTTTATAAACAATTGATGTTGCAAAACCCTAATAGTGGTGACATATCATGATACAAAATAATTGTATAAACAATTCGAAGTTATAAGTAACATATGTGAACGCATATGTAAACATGTATCTATTCTTTATCACACATTATGTATCATGTAATGAATCATCATAATTAACCACTTAAACATTTACACAGGGATTTTCAAACCTAGTGCATCTTAATGCACTTTCAAAAGAATTACCATTTAATTTAACAACTAAAATATACTACATTTAACTAAGCAATTAATAACTCTAAATACCATTCCAGGGTTGAAAACTGTTGGAATATTCACACCATCATTTTTGTATTTTTCATGCTTGCATGCAAATCTGCATGCTGCATGCAACTGCATGCTGTATGCAACTGCATGCATCCAGTCATCATCATGGTGGTCTCCCCAGCACCTAGACCTTGTTTCTAGCTCTTCTTTGCCTACATGCAAAACTGCATGCTGCGTGCATTTGCATGCCACTGCATGCATCCAGTCATCATCATGGTTGTTTCCCTAGCCCCTAGAGCTTGCTTCTAGCTCTCCAGATCCTATCTTCATCCCTCATTTGGCCTCCTACCTACCTAATGCGCCCTCCTTGACTTATCTGCTTAGCTAGTGTTCCTTTCTCACCTACCACTATCAGTTACAGTGCACTTACTCACCTACCACCAGTTATCATTCAGTTAGTACATTGATTGAGTAGTTCTTCCACTAATTGCTTATGATGACTGCTTACAGCTTCTAGTTAGCTAGTTCTGGAGTTCCACTTGACTATTTGATAGCCTCATACGCCCTCCTTGGAGTCTCCATTCCTTGATTTTTGCCTAGATGGTTCTGTTAGAATTAGTTAGACACACTTGAATGACTCTTACCACTCATGACTGATACTACCGACTGGATGATGTCTCCATAGTTATTCAAGCTAGACTAGAGATCAGATTCGAATGCCCTACTTGGCTAATTTGAATCCTATATGATGCCATCATCATAGCTATTGTACTCATTCACTTACATTCTTATTTGTGGTATGATATTGAGATACTGTCTATTCTTCTGTGTTTATGAGTGATCATTGAGTGTCTCCTTCTCTTCTTCTTTGCAACATACTTGATAGTTTGATTGTGAGTTGATACAGTTGCTAGATCTCTTGCAGATTCTTACATGGTATCAAAGAAGGAAGTAACTATTCGAATTGTAGCCATTGCAGCCGTTGCGGCATTTCTTTGAGAATCTATCTTTCACTTGTGCCAGGTGTTCTTAAGGTAGTCTTAAGTCGAAGTGTATCATTCTCCATCTGCACAAATTCTCTTGTTTTGTAGGTTTTGAAGTTTTCTGCACTTTCAGCAGTTTTTTTAGCTGCAGTAGTGGATTTGAAATTCAACAACATCTTCTATATATCCGGAAGGAGTTCCTTCTCTCAATCCATTCAACTATGATGAGTGGAAGCCAAAAATGGCATCATATCTGAAGAGACATGGTCTTTTTGTGTTAGGAACCCATATCTTTACTTTGTTAGTATGTTGTTGTTGGACGCATATGCTTTGTAAGTCGTCCCGTAGTATTTGTTGATCAATAGTTTGTGTTATTGTTGTTGGCGCATATGCTTTGTAAGTCGCCCGTAGTATTGTTGATCCATAGTTTGTAACGGCCCATGGTTTCGACCCATAGTATTGGCGCCTAGAATTAGTATATAAGTGTGTGTTGAGACCTATGAAGGCACCGTGAAGTTATTTGTATTGAGCTTGCTCAAAGGAGGTTGCCCCCTCGAAGTGGCCTGTGATCAATACAAAAGTGATTATGAGTTCTGTCATTTCTGCTATTTCACGTATTCTTGTTAATTAATGGTTGCAGGTACCTCACATCTGGTATCAGAGCGCACTTTTCAAGTCGGCGATATGGTTTTTCTTCGTCTCCAGCCGTACAAACAATCCTCCTTGAAACTCAAAGGGCGTCATAAGCTTGCTCCAATGTTCTATGGGCCATATCGGATTCTTCTGAAGATTGGGTCCGTTGCTTATAAATTGGAACTTCCTCCTTCTTCCCGCATTCATCCAGTCTTTCATGTCTCTTGTTTGAAGAAAGTTCTTGGCACCAACATCAGCGGCCAAACGATTTTACCCGAACTGGATAATGAAGGATCCATCCTTTTGGAGCCAGAGGCCATCCTCAATCGGCGCACACGCCAGCTTCGCTCTCGCTCTATCACAGAGGTCTTAATTCAGTGGCACGACATGCAACCAGAGGATGCTACATGGGAACCACTCCTTCAAATTCAACAACAATTTCCACATCTGAAGCTTTGAGGACAAAGCTTTTTTTAAGGGGGAGGGGATGTTAGGAACCCATATCTTTACTTTGTTAGTATGTTGTTGTTGGATGCATATGCTTTGTAAGTCGTCCCGTAGTATTTGTTGATCAATAGTTTGTGTTATTGTTGTTGGCGCATATGCTTTGTAAGTCGCCCGTAGTATTGTTGATCCATAGTTTGTAACGGCCCATGGTTTCGACCCATAGTATTGGTGCCTAGAATTAGTATATAAGTGTGTGTTGAGACCTATGAAGGCACCGTGAATTTATTTGTATTGAGCTTGCTCAAAGGAGGCTGCCCCCTCGAAGTGGCCTGTGATCAATACAAAAGTGATTCTGAGTTCTGTCATTTCTGCTATTTCACGTATTCTTGTTAATTAATTGTTGCAGGTGCCTCACATTTTGATGTGTGTACTGGTATTAAGAGAGTATTTTTTTTATTTTTTTTTATGAAGACAAAGAAGATTGGCTTGATGCTAGTGAAAGAGCCTCAGGAAACATATGTATTTCTATGTTTTCCAATATGGAATACTACATTGATCTTGATGAACATCCAAGTGATCTATGGACTAGATTGGACAGATTATTTGGAAGTCAGGAAAAGGTTGGTGCTATCCATGTGGAAAGTAAGCTCAGTGATCCTTCCTTCAGTGATTTCTCTATTCATAGCTCGGACTCCATCATCTGCCATGATGAAGGTGTTCAAGATGAAGTCAAAGCACAACACATGGTTTCAGTTGTTCCATCTTCCTATCTGATTTTTGAGCAAAAGATGTTAGTTAGTACTCTAGAAGTTGAAGAGATCTTTGAAATCTCTACTTCCTGTGAGCTTGTTGATGTGTGAAATAATGATCTATTAAGTATATTGGAATATTTAGGAGGCAATGCATTCACCTTCCTTTATCAAAATATTTATATGGACTCCTAATTGGTCATTGGCACATGCCTTCAGAACTTTACCAAATATAGAAGACTCTACCATTCGCTTGGATTCAAGTCTCAAGCATATCCTTATGATTTTGGTTTTGATCTCACTATTATTGGTTCAAAGAAGATCATAAAAAACCATTCCAAAAATCTTGGATATGATTTGAAGTCCAAGCCATCACTTTTATATGGTTCATTTGGTTCTTATATCACCCCTGCTGGTTCAAACGAGATATCAAAGGATTACATATACTTTCATGGAGTTGATGCACCTGTTGATGTGCAAGATGATGACCTACTGAGTTTTTTGAAGAAAAAAATAGTTTTGGAAGGTAATGCATTCACTCTTCCTCATCATATGCTTTCCTTGATTTCCTATATGGTCATTAGCACATGTTTTCAGAGTTTCACTGACGATGGAAGACTCTATCATTCGCTTGGGTTCATGACTCATGCACCTTCTTGTGATTTTCATTTTGATTTCACCCCTGTCGGTTCAAAGGAGATCATGAGAAACAGTCTTCCAAGTCTTGGATCTGATTTGCTTGTATCCACTGTCAGAGAACTCAAGCACATGTTTTTGGAGCATGTTTCATTTCTTCCCAAGAGGAAGGTAACTCTTTTTGAGAGAATGCTAGATCCAAATCCACAAGAACCTGAAGATATAGCACTTATTGGTTCATGGGCCACCACCACTGTTGCATTCACTAGTGATGTTGTTGAAGATCTACTATCATCATTTCATAGTTTCTTTGGTTATGATCTCATCTATGTTGATTGAAAGGAGATATCAAGGAACTATCTACACATTCATGGTTTTGATTCTACCTCAGTTGATTTGAATCACATGCTTCATGATGATCTTCATAGTATGTTTTTGCAGCATGATCCACTTCTTCCCAAAAGGAAGATACCTCCTCCTTTGATTGATGATCAAGAGAGCGAAGCATCATCACATGAGTTTTCAGATTCAGAGTTTGGATATGATGATGAGCCAGCTATAGATGCATCTTCACATGATATTTCAGATTCAAAATTTGAATATGAAGATGGGAGAATGCTAGATCCAGATCGACAAGAACCCAAAGGTCTAGCAACTGATGATGAAGATGAGCAAATGGGAGATCCAGATCCACAAGAACCTGAAGATCTCTCACATGATATTCCTCCTCTTCCTTGATGGGAAACCACTACACTTCTATCTGCCGGTGATTTGGTTGGTGATTCATATGATCATAGAAGAGCCAGATCAATTTTCAGAATGGAAGGTTTCATCCTTCTCACATTGCTGATCTATTTCAGATCGATCGATCCTTATTCAAAAAAGAAGGACACTTACCTCCTTCAGGGGTGAGAGATTATATGCTACATTAGCATCCTTCATTCTATTTTGAGGGAGGGCTTTCTTCCAACTAGGTTTTCCCTCTTTCCTCACTTAGATTATTTAGATTGATTGTACGGGGTGACCTTTGGTCTTAGTCACCAGGGCCCTATTTTTCAGATTTCAGTTATTACCTCACAGTATCGATTGCGGGGGGGTGTTGGAATATTAACACCATCATTTTTGTATTTTGCTAGGTATAGAACTGATTGAATAATTCTGCTAGGTATAGAACTGATTGAATAATTCTGAATTTGTAAAATGATAAATGATAGAGTAGAAATACTTCTCTCTATTTTTCCACATACATTATGTATCATACTCTAGTACAGAGAAGTTAATTTAGGAGTAGATTAGAATGATTCTTTATCATGGTCTGAAAATGTATCATAAAGAATTTGTATCAATAAACTATTCTAATTCATGTACAACAAGGTATTTTTCTTTCATAAACGGAACTCATAATATAAATAAATAAGGTAGGAAAAATTACAGGAATCACCCTGTATACTAAACAAATTTACTTAGCATTTCAACTATTTCATATAGAAGTAACAATTTTAAACCTAGTTACTTTCAGAATAAACCTAACTCTTTTTATAAACAATTGATGTTGCAAAACCCTAATAGTGGTGACATATCATGATACAAAATAATTGTATAAACAATTCGAAGTTATAAGTAACATATGTGAACGCATATGTAAACATGTATCTATTCTTTATCACACATTATGTATCATGTAATGAATCATCATAATTAACCACTTAAACATTTACACAGGGATTTTCAAACCTAGTGCATCTTAATGCACTTTCAAAAGAATTACCATTTAATTTAACAACTAAAATATACTACATTTAACTAAGCAATTAATAACTCTAAATACCATTCCAGGGTTGAAAACTGTTGGAATATTCACACCATCATTTTTGTATTTTTCATGCTTGCATGCAAATCTGCATGCTGCATGCAACTGCATGCTGTATGCAACTGCATGCATCCAGTCATCATCATGGTGGTCTCCCCCAGCACCTAGACCTTGTTTCTAGCTCTTCTTTGCCTGCATGCAAAACTGCATGCTGCGTGCATTTGCATGCCACTGCATGCATCCAGTCATCATCATGGTTGTTTCCCTAGCCCCTAGAGCTTGCTTCTAGCTCTCCAGATCCTATCTTCATCCCTCATTTGGCCTCCTACCTACCTAATGCGCCCTCCTTGACTTATCTGCTTAGCTAGTGTTCCTTTCTCACCTACCACTATCAGTTACAGTGCACTTACTCACCTACCACCAGTTATCATTCAGTTAGTACATTGATTGAGTAGTTCTTCCACTAATTGCTTATGATGACTGCTTACAGCTTCTAGTTAGCTAGTTCTGGAGTTCCACTTGACTATTTGATAGCCTCATACGCCCTCCTTGGAGTCTCCATTCCTTGATTTTTGCCTAGATGGTTCTGTTAGAATTAGTTAGACACACTTGAATGACTCTTACCACTCATGACTGATACTACCGACTGGATGATGTCTCCATAGTTATTCAAGCTAGACTAGAGATCAGATTCGAATGCCCTACTTGGCTAATTTGAATCCTATATGATGCCATCATCATAGCTATTGTACTCATTCACTTACATTCTTATTTGTGGTATGATATTGAGATACTGTCTATTCTTCTGTGTTTATGGGTGATCATTGAGTGTCTCCTTCTCTTCTTCTTTGCAACATACTT
This sequence comes from Larix kaempferi, assembly GCA_027924585.1. Classification (NCBI taxonomy): domain Eukaryota; kingdom Viridiplantae; phylum Streptophyta; class Pinopsida; order Pinales; family Pinaceae; genus Larix; species Larix kaempferi. Next base: position 1,394,796 of record BSBM01000945.1, read on the forward strand.
GATAGTTTGATTGTGAGTTGATACAGTTGCTAGATCTCTTGCAGATTCTTACATGGTATCAAAGAAGGAAGTAACTATTCGAATTGTAGCCATTGCAGCCGTTGCGGCATTTCTTTGAGAATCTATCTTTCACTTGTGCCAGGTGTTCTTAAGGTAGTCTTAAGTCGAAGTGTATCATTCTCCATCTGCACAAATTCTCTTGTTTTGTAGGTTTTGAAGTTTTCTGCACGTGCAGCAGTTTTTTTAGTTGCAGCAGTGGATTTGAAATTCAACAACATCTTCTATATATCCGGAAGGAGTTCCTTCTCTCAATCCATTCAACTATGATGAGTGGAAGCCAAAAATGGCATCATATCTGAAGAGACATGGTCTTTTTGTGTTAGGAACCCATATCTTTACTTTGTTAGTATGTTGTTGTTGGACGCATATGCTTTGTAAGTCGTCCCGTAGTATTTGTTGATCAATAGTTTGTGTTATTGTTGTTGGCGCATATGCTTTGTAAGTCGCCCGTAGTATTGTTGATCCATAGTTTGTAACGGCCCATGGTTTCGACCCATAGTATTGGCGCCTAGAATTAGTATATAAGTGTGTGTTGAGACCTATGAAGGCACCGTGAAGTTATTTGTATTGAGCTTGCTCAAAGGAGGTTGCCCCCTCGAAGTGGCCTGTGATCAATACAAAAGTGATTATGAGTTCTGTCATTTCTGCTATTTCACGTATTCTTGTTAATTAATTGTTGCAGGTGCCTCACATCTGGTATCAGAGCGCACTTTTCAAGTCGGCGATATGGTTTTTCTTCGTCTCCAGCCGTACAAACAATCCTCCTTGAAACTCAAAGGGCGTCATAAGCTTGCTCCAATGTTCTATGGGCCATATCGGATTCTTCTGAAGATTGGGTCCGTTGCTTATAAATTGGAACTTCCTCCTTCTTCCCGCATTCATCCAGTCTTTCATGTCTCTTGTTTGAAGAAAGTTCTTGGCACCAACATCAGCGGCCAAACGATTTTACCCGAACTGGATAATGAAGGATCCATCCTTTTGGAGCCAGAGGCCATCCTCAATCGGCGCACACGCCAGCTTCGCTCTCGCTCTATCACAGAGGTCTTAATTCAGTGGCACGACATGCAACCAGAGGATGCTACATGGGAACCACTCCTTCAGATTCAACAACAATTTCCACATCTGAAGCTTTGAGGACAAAGCTTTTTTTAAGGGGGAGGGGATGTTAGGAACCCATATCTTTACTTTGTTAGTATGTTGTTGTTGGATGCATATGCTTTGTAAGTCGTCCCGTAGTATTTGTTGATCAATAGTTTGTGTTATTGTTGTTGGCGCATATGCTTTGTAAGTCGCCCGTAGTATTGTTGATCCATAGTTTGTAACGGCCCATGGTTTCGACCCATAGTATTGGCGCCTAGAATTAGTATATAAGTGTGTGTTGAGACCTATGAAGGCACCGTGAATTTATTTGTATTGAGCTTGCTCAAAGGAGGCTGCCCCCTCGAAGTGGCCTGTGATCAATACAAAAGTGATTCTGAGTTCTGTCATTTCTGCTATTTCACGTATTCTTGTTAATTAATTGTTGCAGGTGCCTCACATTTTGATGTGTGTACTGGTATTAAGAGAGTATTTTTTTTATTTTTTTTTATGAAGACAAAGAAGATTGGCTTGATGCTAGTGAAAGAGCCTCAGGAAACATATGTATTTCTATGTTTTCCAATATGGAATACTACATTGATCTTGATGAACATCCAAGTGATCTATGGACTAGATTGGACAGATTATTTGGAAGTCAGGAAAAGGTTGGTGCTATCCATGTGGAAAGTAAGCTCAGTGATCCTTCCTTCAGTGATTTCTCTATTCATAGCTCGGACTCCATCATCTGCCATGATGAAGGTGTTCAAGATGAAGTCAAAGCACAACACATGGTTTCAGTTGTTCCATCTTCCTATCTGATTTTTGAGCAAAAGATGTTAGTTAGTACTCTAGAAGTTGAAGAGATCTTTGAAATCTCTACTTCCTGTGAGCTTGTTGATGTGTGAAATAATGATCTATTAAGTATATTGGAATATTTAGGAGGCAATGCATTCACCTTCCTTGATCAAAATATTTATATGGACTCCTAATTGGTCATTGGCACATGCCTTCAGAACTTTACCAAATATAGAAGACTCTACCATTCGCTTGGATTCAAGTCTCAAGCATATCCTTATGATTTTGGTTTTGATCTCACTACTATTGGTTCAAAGAAGATCATAAAAAACCATTCCAAAAATCTTGGATATGATTTGAAGTCCAAGCCATCACTTTTATATGGTTCATTTGGTTCTTATATCACCCCTGCTGGTTCAAACGAGATATCAAAGGATTACATATACTTTCATGGAGTTGATGCACCTGTTGATGTGCAAGATGATGACCTACTGAGTTTTTTGAAGAAAAAAATAGTTTTGGAAGGTAATGCATTCACTCTTCCTCATCATATGCTTTCCTTGATTTCCTATATGGTCATTAGCACATGTTTTCAGAGTTTCACTGACGATGGAAGACTCTATCATTCGCTTGGGTTCATGACTCATGCACCTTCTTGTGATTTTCATTTTGATTTCACCCCTGTCGGTTCAAAGGAGATCATGAGAAACAGTCTTCCAAGTCTTGGATCTGATTTGCTTGTGTCCACTGTCAGAGAACTCAAGCACATGTTTTTGGAGCATGTTTCATTTCTTCCCAAGAGGAAGGTAACTCTTTTTGAGAGAATGCTAGATCCAAATCCACAAGAACCTGAAGATATAGCACTTATTGGTTCATGGGCCACCACCACTGTTGCATTCACTAGTGATGTTGTTGAAGATCTACTATCATCATTTCATAGTTTCTTTGGTTATGATCTCATCTATGTTGATTGAAAGGAGATATCAAGGAACTATCTACACATTCATGGTTTTGATTCTACCTCAGTTGATTTGAATCACATGCTTCATGATGATCTTCATAGTATGTTTTTGCAGCATGATCCACTTCTTCCCAAAAGGAAGATACCTCCTCCTTTGATTGATGATCAAGAGAGCGAAGCATCATCACATGAGTTTTCAGATTCAGAGTTTGGATATGATGATGAGCCAGCTATAGATGCATCTTCACATGATATTTCAGATTCAAAATTTGAATATGAAGATGGGAGAATGCTAGATCCAGATCGACAAGAACCCAAAGGTCTAGCAACTGATGATGAAGATGAGCAAATGGGAGATCCAGATCCACAAGAACCTGAAGATCTCTCACATGATATTCCTCCTCTTCCTTGATGGGAAACCACTACACTTCGATCTGCCGGTGATTTGGTTGGTGATTCATATGATCATAGAAGAGCCAGATCAATTTTCAGAATGGAAGGTTTCATCCTTCTCACATTGCTGATCTATTTCAGATCGATCGATCCTTATTCAAAAAAGAAGGACACTTACCTCCTTCAGGGGTGAGAGATTATATGCTACATTAGCATCCTTCATTCTATTTTGAGGGAGGGCTTTCTTCCAACTAGGTTTTCCCTCTTTCCTCACTTAGATTATTTAGATTGATTGTACGGGGTGACCTTTGGTCTTAGTCACCAGGGCCCTATTTTTCAGATTTCAGTTATTACCTCACAGTATCGATTGCGGGGGGGTGTTGGAATATTAACACCATCATTTTTGTATTTTGCATGCTTGCATGCAAATCTGCATAATGCATGCAATTGCATGCAAATCTGCATAATGCATGCAATTGCATGCATCCAGTCATCATCATGGTGGTCTCCCTAGCACCTAGAGTTTGTTTCTAGCTCTTCTTTGTCTGCATGCAAAAGTGCATGCTGCATGCATTTGTATGCCACTGCATGCATCCATTCATCATCATGGTTGTCTCCCCAACACCTAGAGCTTGCTTCTAGCTCTCCAGAGCCTATCTTCAGCCCTCATTTGGCCTCCTACCTACCTAATGCACCCTCCTTGACTTATCTACTTAGATAGTGCACCTTTTTCACCTACCACTGTCAATTAGAGTGCACTTACTCACCTACCACCAATTATCATTCAATTAGTACATTGATTGAGTATTTCTTCCACTGATTGCTCATGCTAGCTGCTTGTAGATTCTAGTTAGCTAGTTCTGGAGTTCCACTTGACTATTTGACAACCTCATGCGTCCTCCTTGGAGTCTCCATTCCTTGATTTATGCCTAGATGGTTCTATTAGACTCAGTTAGACACACTTGACTGACTCTTACCACTCATGACTGATACTACCGACTTGATGATGTCTCCATAGTTATTCAAGCTAGACTAGAGATCAGATTCAAATGCCCTACTTGGCTAATTCGAATCCTAAATGATGCCATCATAATAGTTATTGTACTCATTCACTTACATTCTTATTCATGGTATGATACTGAGATATTTTGTATTCTTCTGTGTTTATGAGTGATCATTGAGTGTCTCCTTCTCTTCTTCTTTGCAACATACTTGATAGTTTTATTGTGAGTTGCTACAGTTTCTAGATCTCTTGCAGATTCTTACAAAAACCCTGTTCATAATCCACAACTGGTAATACTATATTAACGTTGCATTCTTTACCAAAATGAGAATATATTACAAGACTAGGGTTCAATACCCATGAGGGTTCACCCAAAATAGTCCATGCATTCATAAATATTATAAGCATGACCTTTACAAGATTTCTAAAGTGCAGGTGTGCAGGGTTGAGTCTCAAATCACCCTATGCACATAATAATTTTATAAGCTATCAAATAAATCTTAAACACATAACAGGTTTGGGGTTCAAAACCAAATATTTAACACTGTAAACAGTTATGATAGGGTTCCAACCCTGCCTTATGGCCAATGTTTGAAACAACTCTTATAAACGAACATCACAACCAATTTCCAATAGAGACAGGATTTTCCCTAAAATATTTTGGTAGCTTGTATCAAAATATTTTTACCAAAAATAACGAAAATGCCGAGAGTAAACTCTCTGATAATTGTATTTCAAACTATAATTTGATCTTGCAAAACCACATATATTTATCCATAAAAACTTATACATATACAGTAATGAAAGGAATTGTTGAGAAACCAACGCAAGTCAAGGTCGAGGGTTCAACCCTCCCTGTACCAAATGCCATATGGCTTATAAGATTACAACCAACTGTTAAAATAAATTATAAGTTAAAAACGAAATCTCTGCGAAACCAAATTAAGACCGGCATCAATGCCAAGATTCACCAAAATCTTTTAAGTGCAAATAGATTCCCATAGGCAGTCACCAAGGCTTACCAGGGCCAAAGAAGTTCTTATCCCTTTCTGGCCAACCTTAAAATAATTGCTGAGGAAGTGACCTGTCAGGGACATCAACATAATGACTGGTTAAATCTTGAAAGTAACTCATACATTTTTAATTTAAAACAATCTTAATGTTAAAACACTCGGTGAACATGAAGGGTTGATTATGACATTACCTGTAACTCATCAGTATGCCTGAGCTTTGTCTTCATCAATGTATGCAGTGGTTAAGCTATTAGCATCAACACTAGTGGTGAAAAGATTCAACATTGAACCGTGTAAGGGTTAAAAAATCTGTAAAGAACTCGGATTCATATAACCTACTGTTGAAAACATATAGGATGCAAGGTCTCAGTATCGAACCCTGGGAGAGACTGCAATCGTTGTTTGCAAACCCTAAGAACTCGAAAGCATTTCCTCCTCTCCTCCCACCTTCATTGCAAAATGAATGCTCCAGGTTAATGTCTCGTCCTGGTAATTCAAAACTCAGCTAGGGTTTAACACAACACCCAAGAACCATCACATGAAGCCTTGCCATGAGGATTTCCAATGGGCATTCCACCCAAAACACATTTAATAACATTTAAGTGATATAGCTACCGGATGCTCCTATGCATGTCAATGCATAGATGCACCAAGCTTAACTTGTGGTCTTCACTATACTTACAATGTAAAGTTTGTCTATGCTCATAGTCATAGCGTATAGCGTATAATTCCACTTAGAGCATTTCGAGAGCCATACTATGCATATAGTTTATAACAACTAGAAATAATATAGATGCATAAAGTTCTAACACACAAATTATAGCACAAAGTATAAAACCTTTAAAGTAGGGTTTGATCGTGTATAAAAGCTTCAATAATACAAGTTGATGAGTCATGGTCATAACATTACCATTTAAGCATGCATATATAAAAGCTATAGTCGATAATTGAATACATTAAGCCATGACTTAATACAAATAAAACAAAGATGGCATAAGAATGATTTCTGAATATGAAGTTTAAACTCTATGGAATATATAAGTAAATATATAAGACGACATTGAATTGCTTTTCAAACTATATAAAAATATAGGTGACATTATACTGAATAAATCTTTAAAACTGATGATCGAAGCTAAGGTAGATCTTACCCTTGAACAAGTCAAGTTATTGAAGTGGCTCAACTCGTGGAATTTAAAATTTTAAAAACAAAATTTCAAGTACTGGTTTTTATTTTATTTTGTCTTTTGTTCAGCACTTTATAAATTTAGTCTGCAGGTATGGAAGGACAAGAAGAGTCGGCTAAGGACAGGTCCCATATTAATGAACAGAATAATAATGAACAAGGACACATTAATGCAGAAAATTTATTTGTTGAATTGAACGATAATTCATCTGAATTGCTAAGGACAGTAAAATATTTAAAAATAGAGATACAAACTGTCAAGGAAGAAAATGAACGAATTCTGAAAGCTCAAGAGGAGCTAAATCAAATCCTGTTGGATAAAGTTCATAACAATGATAAGGATAAAAGAACAGAAAATAATTCTGAATCTGGAACCATGTCCTACCAACATAAGGATACAAAGTTAAAATTGACTAATTGTGACAACAGCTCATCTTCTGAATTTTATGAAAAAGCACACCGGAAAAAGCACAAGTATTCCAATGATAATAGTGAAAGTGATTGTTACACTAAAAGGAAAAAGTAGTTTTCTTTTAATCGCAACTTTGGAAATAATAATTCATGTAATTATTCTAACAGAAAATTTCAAGGAAATAATTCAATAGGTAATATACAGTCAAAATTTACAGCTACAAGAAACAGTGATTCACCTAAAAATTTCGTTAAAAACAATGAACAGAAAGAACCTGTTAAATGTTGGGACTATCAGGGACCTCACTATGCATCGAACTGTCCACTTAGAAAGATGAATGTCAACAATATACACATAGTACAGAAGGAGAGAACTATTGGTGACTTAGCGAGGGACATGCCCAGAATCAATGCAGCCTTGGAAAACAGACAGGTTGATCATCAAACTTCCATGGTTGAAGTCGAAGGTATGCTGAAAGATAAACCTATTTATATTTTAGTTGATCCAGGATCAAGTCTTAGCTATGTGTCACCTGATTTAGTTAAATGTTGCAATCTAAAAATAGACAAGTTTGAAAAGTCATGGTTGGTTCAATTAGCTACTAGAAGTAAAAGAAAAGTCACTGATTATGTAAAAGAGTGTGAATTACTGATGAATCAGTTTAGGAATGATGTTAAGCTGAATGTGTTACCTCTAGGCTCTTACAATGTTCTGATTGGAATGGATTGGTTGGAAAAGCATAGGGTAATGTTAAATTGTTTTGAAAAGACTTTACTTGTTTGAATGAAAAATGTGAAACTATAACAGTAAAAGGAATTCCTAGAAAGACTTTTGTTAGACAAATTTCTGCCTTCAAGTTAAAAAGGTTGTTCGTAAAGGGTGTAAGTTGTTTGCTTTAAATGTAATTAATGATGAACAATAAACTAAAGAAGATAAGTTAAAGTTGGAATACATACCCATTCTAAAGGAATTTTCTGATGTATTTTCGAAAGAAATTCCAAGACTACCTCTGAAAGGGGACTAGATTTCACCATTGAGTTAGTACTGGGAGCAGTACCAAACTCAAAGGCTCCTTAGAGAATGAACATTTTGGAACTTAATGAAATTAAATCACAGCTTAAGGAACTGATTGATAAAAATTATAGAAGTCCAAGTGTGTCTCCATGGGGAGCACCTGTCATTTTTGTTAAAAAGAAGGATGGAACTATGCGTTTATGCATAGATTACCGTCAGTTAAATAAAATGAGCATAGAGAACAGATATCCTTTGCCCCGCATTGATAATCTTTTGATCAATTACACGATGCGAAGATATTTTCTAAGATAGACTTGAGGTCGGGGTACCATCACGTTAGAATTAAAGATGAGGACATATTTAAGACTGCTTTTAGAACCCGTTACGAGCACTACGAGTTCGTGGTTATGCCTTTTGGGATAACCAACGCTCCAACAGTTTTCATGTGTCTTATGAATAATGTTTTACATCAATACTTAGATAAGTTTGTAATTGTTTTCATTTATGACATTCTAATTTATTCTAATACTAAATAAGAACATGAAGAACACTTAAAAATAATTTTACAAGTGTTAAGTGTTGCAGAAATTTCTCCCTACGGATAGGTAGCAACTCTCTTAGAATAAATCAGGATGCATTGACTCTATGCTAAGACAAAAAGGAAACAAATGCTACCTTGAGTTCCTGAACTAATCTTCACAACAAGATTAAATTTATTTAGAAGAGATGAAAGACGTAACTCACCTTCCAATTCGACGTTTGTCCCGCTTCTAGCTCTTGATCCCAAAGCTCCAATGTAGAACCTGCTGAAATCAAACAAAGGACAAGCATGCAAGCTTCCAAATACCTTGAAGCAAAGATTAAGTTCAAATCTAAAATAGATACATTTCATATCAAATATTTATACAATACACATGAAATGGGAAAAACAAGACAAGTTATCTTATATTACAAACTTGAAGAGTGCTTACAAAGGTTGCTTGATATCCAAGCCAATCCTCTAGCTCCAAGTGCTTTCTCTAGCTATCTTTGCAGAAGTCTGAAGATCATAGGTTTGATGCCGCAAAAGTCCTCCCTTTGGCCCATGGAAAGCTTCTCTCTTATAGCACATGGGAAGGTTAACCAACAAGAGAGAAGTGTGGATCTATGGAGGGTTTAGTGGATCAGGCAAGCTAAATAGAGAGGGGAGTTGAGATCGAATCAAAGGTGGCAATCCCAATGATATCTCTCGAAATTCAAGATCCCGAAATCCAAGGCAAAAGGTTAATTTTGGACTACTGGCCCCCTACCACTGAGCATAACACGGTAGTACAACACCCCAGAGGAGGAGCAAGGCGCGGTAGTGTTGACTACCACACCCCTGTAGATGTGTAGGGAGCGGTAGTGCTCACAAAAAGGGCCAAGTTGGGTTGGCAGATGGCAGAAAAAGGGTTTTGCTTTCAGTGTTCAATCAGTGTTTTTCACTCTGGATGTTCAGATGATCTTTAAGGGAAACTATCGTTTAGGTTGCTAGTGTAAGGATGTGAAATACATAATGTGTAATATTGAGGTATAACAAATGCCCCCTAAAGTGTGAGGTCAGAAGAGACTGATGGCCGAAAGACTTTACAAATATAGTGCAGAGATAGCATCAAGGGGAGCAACAAGGAGCTGAAACAGAAACAAAATGTCAGATATACCACTGAGGCGGGCATTCCCATGCTCAGAAACAATTGACTCAAAGCATGGCTTCCAACCAATACATTGCAGATCTATGAGTACTAAGATGATATAGATTGCAGACAAATCATGGCTATTATGAACAAGCATAGATCCATGAGACAATAATGGCACAGCCACGACCAATACATAAGTGGATCTGTGTGACAATACAGAAAAATCTCCATTGCAACCTAGGCATAATAAAAATACACAAGGGTGTCCAGGGTCTTCTACCCGATCTCAAACGATACGAATCTATCCATGTGATTACAAGGTGTTGAAGTCGAACATGGTAGAAACCATTTGATTACCAGTCAATGATGTGAACCGTTAACAAATGCGAGGGAAATCACCAATGATGACAATGATCCCCAAGGTATCTATAGTACATCTCAACGAAATGCGAATAAAGGAGTTGATGTCGAGCATTCGAGAGATCATTCAATTAGAGGTCATTGATGAAAACCTACTGTTGAATACAAGGAAACCTGCCATTGAGGCATGCAGGAACCAAGGTACTAGTGGTTGACTCCTAAGCGTAATTCCTGGATAGTGATTTGATGTCGACAGGAATAAACTTGTCAAAGGTGGGCCATAATGATTCCCACATCATCGACACGAAATCAGAACGAGAGATAGTATGGACCGATGAAACAATAGAATATGTACTAACACAAAGAGAAGGTTTGACATGAAGTGGAGGTGGATTCAAGGTAATAACCCTTTGAACATATGACGGCATGAAACAGAGCTTGGCAGTAGGGACTACTTGAACAGACAGAACCACAGGAAGTGTGAACTCATAGCAATAATGAGGACGCATGATCATAATGATGACACTATCAGCAAGATTGACTACCCAAAACAGATAAGGTGAGGATGCATGCCATGTTCAAAGGTGACGACTCACAAGCTGCCAACAAGGCAAACTTGACTCATTTTCCCATTTTCCCCTGACATGATGGACGAGTACCTCTTTGTTTTTTTTATGAGCTTGAGGAGGATAACAGATGCTCGGTATAGCTCATCTCATAGATGAGTCCAATCTCACATGTTTTTCGAACCTGAGAAAGGAGGGGTTTGTCCCAAAGTGGGCCCTTTGATGTTTGATTTTAATGAGTCCAAGGAAGGAAAACTCGATCATCATTTCATATTTAGAGAGTCTGAAAAGAACTAAAGAAGACTCCAATGGTCCTTTTTCATAAATTTAGCCTCATTGCTCGAAAAAGGGTAAAACAATGTGGGAGAGGACTCTTCGAGTCATGATTGGTTGGAGTATTCCTTTTTTGTAAGTAGTTCCCCATAGTCCGAAAAAGGGGTAAACTATCACTAGGGAGACGATCATTCAAATCCTTTTACAAGCGTGAATGAATCAATTTCGCTTGGCCATCTTTTCTTATTTTAGGATTCTGAAAAGAGCTTAAAGAGGACTCCATGTACAACTTTGTCATGGTTGATGCCCGAGTATGACAAAGGAAAAGTAAACTCAGCATAGTTCCTTTTTCGTAAATAGTCTAGCGAGGCCGAATAAAGTGATAAACCTATACTCGTTAGACACACCTTTTTACTCCAATTGTTTAACGAGCACAATAATGGTATCAAAAGCACCTTGAATCTTTTTCATGTTTAGATCCAGAGCACGAAAAAGGAAAAAGTAAGCTCAAACCACTTTTCATATTTTAACCAGAGCACGAAAAAAGTGAAAAGTAAGCTTAAACACCATCTTACTGTTTTTAGCGAGCTCGAAGATAGGTTGGAAGAATGCTCATGATGTCTGCTTCATTTTTTAACTAGATTGTAATAGAAAATGAACTATGCTTAGGATAATTTTCATGGTTTAATGAGCTCGAAACCTAAAAAGGAAAGTATGCTCGAAAATGTTCCCAATGGTGAACTTCTTCCCGTCATGAAATCCAAAGGTTGGTACATGCCCCCAGCATGATTGCTAGAAGTAAGTGACTTAGCTCCAACGTGGTGTGGAGAGGTGATCGAGTTGAATTCAACATAAATTCCATAGGTTGAAGACATGCCCACAAGCTTCATTTCATTCGCCTAAAGTATAGGCAGGTGAAAAGAAGTTTTAGGTACTAAGTCTACGAGGAGACTCGACTCAAAGGGAAAGTGTGTGTTTCATTTTTTAATGAGCTTGACACAGGAGTAGAACTTTGCTCAGGCTACTGGTTTCATTTTTTAATGAGATTGAAGCCAAAGGTAAACTCTGCTCATGGTTAAGGCCCATTGATGGGTTCCCTCCCAACATGATGATCAGAGGTTGGTAAATGCCCCCAGCATGATTGCTAATGGCTAAACATGCCCCCCAAGCTTCATTTCGTTTGACTACTCTTCTTCCTTACCCAAAAATCCTGGCTACTAATCTAAATGTGTTCACCAGGGGGGTAGGGAGAACAAGGACCAAGTGACCTAGGCAGATGAAATGAAGGTTCAAATCCTAACTCTAGCGAGAGACTCGAACAAATGGAAGGGAGATCTATTTCATTTTTACACAAGCTTGAAATAGATAATAACAATGCTTGAAAGGGTCCTTTTTATTTTTTAATGAGCTTAAAACAGAAAGAAATTATGCTCGAAGGTAGTTTAATTTTTACGCAAGCTTGAAACTGGATCTAAACTATGCTTGGGATTGGTTTCATTTTTACACAAGCTCGAAACCAATGGTAAACTGTGCTTGAGGGTCGATTTCATTTTTTAATGAGCTTGAAACAGAGAATAAACTATGCTCGGGATTGGTTTCATTTTTACACAAGCTTAAAACCAAAAGTAAACTGTGCTTGAGGGTCGGTTTCATTTTTTAATGAACTTGAAATAGAGAATAAACTATGCTCGTCGGAACCTATTTCATTTTTTAACGAGCTTGACATAGAAAGGGAACTATGCTCAAAATGAGGGTTGGTTTCATTTTTACACAAGCTTAAAACCAAAAGTAAACTATGCTTGAGAAAATGGTTGGTTTCATTTTTACACAAGCTTAAAACCAAAAGTAAACTATGCTTGAGAAAATGGTTTCATTTTTTAACGAGCTTGACACTGGAATAGAACTTTGCTCCAATGTCCCCCCCTTAGGGGGAAGAAACCACTAAAACATGTGGAACATTTAGGGAAGTCTGGTGACTAGGAGTCATGCGATGAGTGGGCGTCACAAAGGAAAGCGGATCGATGGTCACAACATTCCCATGATGGGGAAAATACATCACTCAAAAGAGTGAGGACACTACAACCTTCATTGCATAGACATAATCACGTCCAAGGAGTAGATTAAAATCTAAGGGACCTTGGATGACCATGACATCAATACAGATAGTTTTCCCTCCCAAAGTGATAGGTAACTAAGGAAGGGACCCTAAAGGTCCAGTAGGCCTTCTATTGAAATCCAGTATCTAGTCAATGATGGGCACAAGCCGAGGAGAACCTAAGGCTTGCTAAGCAGTTGAGGATAGAATACTAACAGAAGCTCCTTCATCAACTATCGTACAAAAAATTTCTTTATCGGAAACTCCTACAGATATTTGAAAAGGAACGCTCGAAGGAAGACGAGATTCTGTTAGACCATTCCAATCAAAGGAAATAACCTCAGTACTTGGAGGGGGTCTCGCGGAAACGGGCAGGGTTTCCCCTTTTCGAGGACATTCTGAACTGATAAGGAAAACATAAGCGGTTTCCAATTCACCCTTGCTTGGAAGATAAGAATGAGACGAATATTGTGTCAAGGTGGTTGCTTCAGTCTGGACTTTCTCCAATGGAAGAGCGGGATCGAGTGGAGATGACAGTGACTCGATCACTTCACTCTCGGAAGGGAGAGTGGGATCAATTGCAGATGAAACTGAATTGATCACTTGGTCAACCAGTGGGGGGTCAAGGGATAACTTACTATCGTTTGTTGGAAGCATCAGTTGAGAACTAGTAATATCTTCCAACCACCGCGAATCTTCATCCATGCATGGACAAAGGAAAGTACGGTGCATACCCTTGCATATCAAACAGGGATATAGGACTTTACCCTTCCGACCCTTTATCAAGGAGTCACTGGTCGAGGGAGTGGCATCGACATGATGGTCAGAGGTCGACGATACAAGTGGTTTGGATTTTCTAGACCACACTTCGGATACACAGGAAAGATCTGGGCAATCCTTGAGAAGGTGATCACCCTTACAAAGTTTGCAAGGGAACTTGGGCTTACGAGGTGTTTTCGTAGAATGAGTGCCATTAGAGGAAACTGATTTACGCTTGGTCTCTTCCTTATCCTTGTTCTTCTTAACTTTCCTTTTCTTCTTCTTTTTATCCTCCCGATTACTAACACTATTGATTTGATCAGGCGAGGAAGAAGAAACGGAAGAAAATTCATCCGACGAAGAAGGGGAAGGATTAGTTTGGGATTGACTCTCTCGTGGTGGAGAATTAACATTCGAAACATTGGGTGCAATCGGAATTACCAGATTGAATAACCACACTGGTAATCCTATGGTTAATCTAGGAAGATTTAACATGGCAATAAAGGGAGGACCAATATCTCCAACTGGAGAAAAAGTAAAAGGTACCCCTTGAAAAGGGGTCTCCGGATTGGTAGTCCCAGAAGGAGCATGGGTGCATGGAGGTAGATTCTCCATGAAACAAAACTAAGTGATGTGGACGAAGTCTTGTTAAAAAGAACTCAAAAACCCTCAAGCAACCAAGCATGCGAAAGGTGAGCTAGGAAAAGACAAGGCTCACAGGCCAAAAGAGCAAGCTCAAAAAAACTATACTGAGGCCGCTACCAAAGTAAGCGAGCTGTACAACAAAACGGCCAGAATGCCAACAAGCAACCCTACAAAGAAAAAGACCCTCTATAAGATAGCAAGCAAAACCTCCTAACTAAGAGATGGAGACCTCAACAAATTGTATCCTTCGCAAGGTGATGAAATCCAAGTCGAACAATACAAAATGAGAGACCAATAATGGAAGGATATCCCTCTACCGAAAGGGATCCTGGGTAAAGAGCCCTAGAAGAAAAGTCACTAAGCTACCTCGTTCATGACACGTTGGAAAAGGTTTTCGGCGCTTCTTCCTTATCACCATTTCATTACTATGAATACAAGGAAGACAATGATCGATGTTTCCTTAGGGCTAAGTGGAGTGCAGCATTCCACAGAGTCCGTCCGGTTCTCAATCTCGCGGTGGTTTAACCCCTGAAAGTGTGAAACAGTTAGGAGGCCCCTCCACAAACTGGTGTATGACCGTGTCAACAAATACTAGAGGATTTTAGTTCCCTAAAGACACCAACTATGTCTCAGATGAAAAATGACAAGGCAGAATTATTTTGATGCCTATCCTCGGTGTCCTACCTAACTACCAATTTTTTTTTATTTCCTCAAGTGAGGTTAATATTGGTTTAGTTAGGGAGATTAATTTTAGAGGCTGTCTTACACAATCGGGTTATGGAAGTGAAACTTGATGGTGTTGTGATGACTCAAACCATGCAAATGAAGATGAATCAAAATGAGCCTTTCTCTTCGATGAACACTAGCTAAAGTAAGGAAGAATTCTTTCCATTCCCAATATGCAGAACCCAATGCACATGCAATTTTATTTCTTTTCAAAATGATAGAAAGAAGTAAAATATGTACCCAAAACTAACCCAAAGCAATGAAAAAGTTCTTCATATGAACACCAAACGTAATGATTCTAATCCATTTCCTACGTTTTTACACTTGAAAAAGACACATCCAAGCTACGGAAAGAAATATTCTACAAACATTTCCAATTAGATGGAAGACAAAGAAAAGCACTCAACAATTCTATATTTAACTCAAATGTACAAAAATATGAAACAAGCCTTTCTTCTCCTTATGAATTTGAGACCAAGAATTGCAAATGATCAAATTAAAGCAAGAAGAACATATATTTTTTCCAGTTTCGTAAATATAGCAAAAGAGTGACAAAACCAAGCTTCTCTTTGGACTAAAGTGGAGATAAGGAATCAATATTTCCAAACAATCATGAGATAGGATGTAAAGGAAATAAGATGCCAAGCAATCCAAACACACCAAACACACCAAACCAAAAATGATCTCAAAACCTTAATATGGGTCAAAACGACTGGAGGATGCATGATTCATGACCCCCCCCGGCCATGAGGGGAATTTTTTTTCAAAAATAGAACCCATTTTGCTTAAAAATGCAAGCAAAACACTAGTATTTACTCAAAGGGCCAACATGGATCCAAATCTCGAAAAGACCCAAAAATAACCAAACAAACCAAGAAAAAACACTTTCTAGGAACTACCGCGGGCATTCAGGAAACCAGGGAGCGGTACTGATAGATTACCACGCTCTGGACAATGCTTAAGGAGCGGTACTGCTAGAATACCGTGCTCTAGACAGTGGTTAAGGAGCGGTACTTCTAGACTACCGTGCTCTAGACAGTGGTTAAGGTGCGGTACTATCGCTCTATAGGAATTTACGAGGACACGGTAGTGTCTGAAAAGGGGGAAAGAGGCGGAATTTTGAGAAAAGATTTTAACTTTTGAAGGGTTTCCAACCCTGAGGACTTATTGATCTATAACAAAAGCCTAATGTAGAGAACAGGGAAGTGAATAAGGGTGAAAGAACCCAATTATTACAATCAATGAGTGAAATTGAAAGCAAACTTCACAAGCAAAGAAAATCGATTCAAAGTCCCCAGCGGAGTCGCCAGTTTTTGTTGCAGAAATTTCTCCCTACGGATAGGTAGAAACTCTCTTAGAATATATCAGGATGCACTGACTCTATGCTAAGACAAAAAGGAAACAAATGCTTCCTTGAGTTCTGTTGTTGCAGCAACACCCCTCCCCAAAATTTTGTACATGTTGGGGCCCCTCCTGTAATTTTTGTAGAAAGTTTGCTTGAGAAGCCATCCTCGCCGTCAGCTCTGTTTTCAACATAAAATTTTACTTCCCTACTGAACAGCTTGCCGTCAATCCTTCCATGTTTTCCCCAGTGAGCCAAAAGATAACTTAGTTTTTTCCCAAACGTTTTGGAATAATTCGGACATTGTCCCGAAACGGCGGGAGTCAAACGTCCAACCTTTCCGAAAAGAGGACTCAGATTTTCTTTGTCAAAATCCGCGGGAGCCATTCAACAAAACCACCCGAAACGGCGGAACAATTCAGCTCTGTCTCCCAAAACGGCGGAAGCCATTCGGATAAACTCGCCGAAATAACACAAAGGAATTCACCATTTTCTTCCGAAGTAAAAGACTTGGAAAATTTTCAATCGTTGCTTCTGCGGAACGGTTCAAGCTCCGAAACGACTTAGCTCCCGAAACGGCGGGACTCATTCGCCTTAGCCTCCCGAAGAGGACTTAGATTTCCTTCCGATTAGAAAGTGCGGGAACAAAGGACTTAGAGATTTTTTTAACCTTCCGCAACGGCGGGGGAATTAAGTGAACCATCGCGAAACGGCGGGAGTTTTTCAAGGAACCCTTCCGCAACGGCGGGAGTTTTCGTAAAATCCTTCCGCAACGGCGGGTGAATTCAGGGAGCCCTTCCGAAACAGCGGAAGCCGCCGTGACATCTTCCCAAAAGAAACTAAACGGAAACTTTTGATGAAGCCCTTCCGAAATGGCGGAAGCCATCCCCATATTTCCCGCGGAGGAATTCGCGTTTTCCTTCCGAAACCATGAAAAGGACTTAGAATTTTCTCAAGAAGCTGTCACGGAGGCCTTCAGCCTTTGCTCCCGAAACGTGGAAGCCTTCGGGCTACCCTTCCGAAACAGCGGAAGCCAATCGCTTAAACCGCTCGGTGAAGGTCTCCGAAACAACCCGGGTGAATATGCGGAAAAGTATAAGTTTTGCTTCCGAAACGGCGGAAGCCATTCTCAAAAGCTTTCCGAAACTAGCGGGAGCCTTCGCGAAACCTTCCCAAAAAATCAACAAGACTTCAAAGTTTTGGTTCGCGGAAGCTTTCACAAAAGTTTTCCGAAAATACCGGGAGCATTCGCTATATCGTTCCGAAACGGCGGAAGTTTTGGCGTTACCCGTCCGCTACGCGGCGGTCTCTCGCGGAAGGCTTCGAGCTTCCTTTCCGCAGTAAGCCCCGAAACGTCGGAAGCTTTCATCGAATCCTTCCGCAACGGCGGATACAATTCACGAACTGGCCCCGCGAATGACGGTCGCACGAAAACCGAGACCGTTTGACGTGACCGCTACGCGCGGCGAATTTAAACCCCGTTGTAAATACGCCACCTACCGAATTAAAAGCTCACACGTGCCCAGTCTATATAAAATACGGTGAAGGGCTCGACCAATCCACCATTGTTTTGAATCGGCCAACGACGTGCGATACCGTGCAAACCGCTCCAGCTCACCTCGCGCATCCGTGCTCGCAGCCACCTCGCTCAAGCAATCCTCACGGTGCCAGGTAGGATCTTGACCTTGTTTTTCACTACTGAGTTGTCTTTTTGGGGAAAACAGTGGTTTTAGTGGAGTTTTGACGGGCGAAACACCCGTCAAGGGCTATGTTTTGCCCGTCAGGAACAGTGAACGGGGTTTTCGCTATACAGAATCGTCGTAGACCTTCGTTAAAATGTTAATTTTGTTTTATTTTAATGGTGGTGGGTACGGACGGTTAACCATGCCCCATTTTTAAACCCCGAGCCGCGCCCCTCGTCTTGGTGGCTTTGTCGGAAGCCCCATGGGATTTCCATGTCCCCCGGCCGTAAACCCGGACTCAAAACCCTGGGCCCTCCCGTAAGCCTCAGCCCCTACACGTGAGCCGTGAACGTCTAAGCCGCGCGAGCCGAGACCTTAAGCCATGGCCGCCCTAGCACTCCCCGTCAGCATATCCCCGGCGCCGTCACCTTCGCTCGGACTAAAATATCCCGTAGTGACTCGGCGAGTGGCCGCGCGTGACGATAGCATTCAAATCCCTCACCGAGTCAACCCGCGTCTTCCCCGCCATCGACCTCTCCAACCGCAGCCATAACGAAATACATCTCCTTCCGCGAGACGGAACCGGAAGCCAATTGCTCCCGCGAATCGCCTATCGGTCCAATAAAACCAATAGCTTCCGCAACATAGCTTATCCCATACTCGTCTTTTAAGAGCTTCAAATGTTGCAATGTGTGTCTTATGATTGAAATAATGTTTTGCTTCCTTAATATTTGCTTCAGTGATTTATCTCATTAAAACGATGTTGCTCTCTGCTAAAACCATACAACCTGTTGCTCAAACTCATGATGAATTGTATATGGATGTTATCAGGGATAATTCAAGATGCCGAAACCCAGTAAAAAGAAGGCGAAGATGACAGAAAAGAAACCTGCTCCTCCTAAGATTGAAACCTCGCTCCAGGACACTAGGTGCACCACGGGTGTCCCTCCAGAAATCAGATGGGGAGACATCTACAGAATGATCCGGGACCAAGAAATCCCAGATATGCTGCTAGAGGAAGCACCAATCTATCTTAACATCAGAGCCTCAGGCATAACTAGAGCCGCTACCCGCCCTGAGCTGTTCCCCTGTGCTGAAGTGATCGGGTGGATACTCCAACATGCAGATGCTGACGGAAGAGTGATAAATGATAGCGGGAAAATGGCTATCGCCTCGTTTCAACCCGCGTATATTGCGGCGGCCTACAAGTTTCCCCGTGTCCAACAAGCTCTGACTGACGAGTGGTTGGGCCAAATGGATAACGTCGAGATGGCCAAGAAGCTATTGAGGGGAGGGAAGCATTTGAGAAAGAAGGGAAATGATGAATATGACGTGCAGAACCTGAGGGCCCCTTTCAGATTGATTGCTTTAATGCTATGCAGAATATTCGGCATGCCCGATGGCACAGTATACAAGATTCAGTGGGTCCCTATCATTCACTATGTGGCATTTCAGGGGACAGTTTTTGACTGGGCCACTATCTTGTCAGATAGTCTGGCCTCAATGATAAGTGCTGCTAAGCCCGGGCTGGCCTTGAAGAAGGCTGAATTCTTCATGTCTTCATACCTGATAGATTGTATCTTGGCCAAAATAGAGTTCCCCGGATTGGGGTGTACATGGGATAGGGCCACAGCCCCGGTCTACATCGCATTCAAGATGTTGTGGGCTCAGAATTACAAGCCCAGCTACAAACTCATCTGTGAGGGGTTCATCATGCCCCTATACCAGAAAATGTTCAAGGAAGAACCAAGTTGTCTGTCACAAAACGCTTTGGAAGTCCTTGAGGATTATGGGGACTTCTACTTTTCAGAACAAGGTACCTACTTGAGAATGTTCGGAGGGACTAAGCCCCCATACATATTGCCGCAGTATGCCACAGACTATGTGGTGCTCAAGGAAGCAGTAAGACAACTCTTCTTGGATGGGATTGGAGCATTCCTCCACAAGCTACACAAGGCTTCCTTTCCCCCCCTACCTTTCTGCATAGGTTCTTACAAGTTTTCAGGGGTGGCCTCTGCCGACGAATTTGTTCAAGAGTTGAAGGCCTTCCATTTCGGTGAGGTCATCTTCCACAGGAACGACAGAAAGGGTAAAGTGGCCGAACATTGCAAGGGTAACTATGCTAACTTTGAATACTCCCACTACCCCGATGCCGAGGAGGAAGCATTCAGAGGCATCAGCAACATGACTGAGCTACGGATCTGTCGCCAAAGTACTGGAGCGAGCTCTAGCTCGACCAAAGCCCAGAAGACCATCCAACAAAAGGAGAGAGAAGCCAAGGATGCCCGAGCTCAGGAAGAGCTCAGATTAAGAGAGGAGGCAAGGTTACAAAAGGAAGCCGAGGAAGCGAGAAAGCAACAAGACGCTGAAAATGAAAGACTAAGGAAGGAGGCTGAAGAAGCCCAAAAGCAGGAAGAAGCAGATACTGAGAGAGCTGAAGCAAGGAAGAAGGCGGAGGAAGAATTGAAGACAAGGGAAAATACCGAGGCCGGTGGGTCCGGTGTGCAAGACATGCAGATAGACACATCTCAAGCAGGTGGCTCTGGTACCCAAAAGGAAGGGACAGACCCCGCTCAGGAAGTCCGGACCCCACCTATGGAAGAAGACATAGACATCATAAACCGACCAATTGTCCCATACACTCCATCTGGGAAGCGTACGGTGTCCAAATGGAATGAGTTTTTCTATGACAAGAAAAGGAAAACAATGGTCCTCCAATCAGAAGAGAGGATTAAAAGTCCCTTCCATGACGACATAGTTACTCACCGAGAGGTCGCTGTCATGCAGAACACAGATGCGGATCCCATTGCCATGGCCTCCGCAGTTATAGCAACAGCACAAGCATCATTTGCCAATGTAGGGGTTATAGTCAAAGAAAATATATTGACAAAGAAAAGAGCACGTACCCAGCAGCAAAATGTGGCTAATGAGCAAGCCCAAAGAGACCTGATAGTAAACAAGTATAGCTGCTTGTATGCCGAACATGAGGAGCTGTCAAACAAGTACAGCCAGCTGGAGGAGGAAAAGGATCAGCTAACCCTTCAAACGATGATTGTGGAAGCAGAGAAGAATGGAGTGGAGGAAAAGGCCTCTCAGCTAGAAGCAGACAAGCAGGCATTAGCTGAGCGTTTAGAGCAAGCAGAAAGCAGAACCTTGGACATGTCCCCCTTCCACGAGCTGTCATGCAATATCCTACAGCAAGTGTATGGCTCTCAAGAGCTAATCACTGATGAGGTATGCAAACTCAAGGCCATGACGGTTAGGCTAAAGGAGGTTAATGCGGAAGCCCACAGGCTCAAAGCTAAGAATACCCGTGTCAAGGCAAATGTCATAAGTCAGATGGCATGGAGGGAAGGGAAAGGAGGTTTCCCCCCGCATCTTCCTTTCAAGGCCGTGGAAGATTTTAATGAAGATATAGCCTTGTTGGAGTTTGGTAGGAACTGTGCCAATAAGCTAATGGCCAGTGTGCAGAGGACAACAGATAGAATCAACAATCTATACCAAAAGCTCAAAGAAGTTCATGACAACTGCACATTGAGTTTCCCTCAGACCCTAGAAGACTTCCCGGAAAAGGAACAGCGGTTGTCAATTGAAAGAAGAGCTAGGCGTCCAGATGGAGTATGTGAGAAGGATTGATGTCTTGGCCGTGGATGATCTCCAACATTACATCGGTTTATCAACGCTTCACAATCATCTGTTGAAGGAAACATATCAAGTTGCTGAAGCAGAAGTACAAAGCATTAAAATAGAGCTCGGGAAGAATGTAACTTCTCAGAAAATCCTGTTTCCTGCTGCAGCAAACATCATCATAAGGGACACAGGTGTGTGGCACAGCTACATAGAAGAGGAGGTCAGGAAAGCTGCAGCAGCAGCAGAAGCATCAGTAGATCGGGCAGCCCCTCTTCCAGCAGCCTCTTCCCCAGCAATAGCAGAAAGTCTGGCCAGTCCCACTTCCCCTTCCCAATTAGGAGCAGCTTCAGCAGGGGATTCGAGGGCCTCTTCCCAGGCAGCATCAGTGACCATCAACTTGGGCGACCCTTTGCCAGAAGAAGCTCACGCACAGGAACGAAGAGGCTGAATTCAGTGAGCCATTCTCTACAGACAAACACGTGCCCAGCAGGGAACGCTTTGATGCTAACAAATTTTCTGTTATGTATTTTTTTGAATATGTAAGGCGTAAGCCGTGGGACAGCTGTCCCTAATTTTGCCAAAATATTTTTTTTGTAAAGGAAGTGGCCATTTTGGTGGTCGATTATAGTGGAAATTCTGTAAATGACAGGTGGAGAATGCTAGGTGTCATCCCAGAGGGCAAATTTGTAACTATAAATAGGAGCTAGGAAAGATTAGAAAGGACTTTTGGCAGGGAATGAAAATTTTGGGCAAATGATATGAGCTATCTTGTATCGGGTCTGTAAATTGAATTTTCTAATAGAAGCCACGGGAGATGGACGTTTTGCTTGGAATGTTGGGTTGCTTTATGTTGGATTATTCTAATGACTGCAATTCTGCAATGTGAGATCATTCTTGACTTCTGAATTATTTCTTTGTATTAATGATTTTTCTCTCATCTATGCATGCGTTCTCTCTATTTCATGAACAATGAATGCGTTCCATATTAAATCAGGAGCTACCTGCTGATACTTTTATCATTGCTGTAGATTTTTTCTTCTAGATCGAATGGCTAACTGCTCTTTCTTCAGGATTATTCGTATGGCTCATTGTTCATGCTTTTAAATTGCTCCTTGCAGGGATCTTTGAGTTTAATTTCAGCTTTGTTACGTTTAGATCTGTTTCTTTATTTTGTACATAGATTAGATAATTTTGCTTTCTTCTGTTCATAAGCAATAGATGCGTTCTTTATTCTTTCGTTTCCCTCTGTTGTCTGAGCAATAGGTGCGTCCCGTGCTGATTGAGAAGCTACCTTCTCAAGATCTTCATATTGCTGTAGCTTTCATCGTGAGAAATAATAGCTACCTGTTCTTTGATTACGATGACTGTTACAGCTGATTGCTCCCCTTAAGCGTGTTCCCCTGCAGGGATAAATAGATGTGTTCCTGTTTCTAGATTTAGATCTGTTTCAGTTGCATTTAGATTAAATATAATTTAGGCATGTGCATCTCATATAAAACACATAAAACCCAAAAGAAAGGTGGATCGGGCCATAACCGGTAGAATCGGATTTAAAGTCCAAAACCACGGTTGCCGGAACCGCTAACCGGACGGATTCCCTACACCAAACGGGAGATAGTCTAATTGGGACCGTCTCTCGGGGAGAATCCCTTTCTGATTGATGCTACGATATTCGAGGCATCAACAGTTTTTGGCGCTAGAAGGAGGGCCTGAAGTGCATGGCTGATAGAGGAAAATCTTCCACGGTCATAGATAACACTGAAAACCCGCTTGAAGAAACTTTTTCAAACAGCCCAGATCTTGGATTAACAGACCAAGAACGCCTCATTTCTGACCCTGAGCCTCAGGAAGCTTTGTACGCTGTTCCTTTTGCGGAAATAGAGGACTTGAGAAGACATACTAGATCTTACGTCAGACAGCTAGGTGGTTTAAACGCTGTCAACTTCCTCCCTAAGAAAACTACACCCAGAAAGGAGCCGCAATACACCCGTGATTCAATCCTCGTTCAAAGTTTTGAAGAACTGGTAAACCTGACGTTGGAAGAAATCTCCGGCACTCTTAACAAGGCAGACCAAGAAAATCCCAAAGAAGTTACCACTCCCAAAAGTACTCCACAAGATTCACCCTGCAATTCTCCGCCAGGGTCTCCACGTCCAAACCCAAACATGGATGTACCTGCTTGGAGAGCAAGGGGAGCGCTGAACCTCGCTGGACCATTCCATAATCTCCCTAAAAACCCAGAAAAGGTCTTGCCTAAGTACAATCCAGGGAAATCCATTTCGGCGGAGGATCACCTCAAGAGTTTCTACTTAGCTCTGAACCTGTTGAATGTCCAACATGAAGACGTAGTCTGTAGGTTGTTTCCGTACACATTCGAGCCTAAGGTATCATCTTGGTACTTTAGCCTTCAACCCAGCTCAATTTCTAGTTGGGATGATTTCGAAAAGTGTTTCCTTAAGAAGTATGGGAACCAAAAGACTGTCGCCACGCTTATGAAAGAACTCCTATCCATGAGAATGGAGAAGAAGGAAAAGGTTCAAGACTTTAATCAAAGATTCACAACGCTGTTAAATAACTTTAGTGAAACTAACAAACCCACAGAAGAGTCTTTGATTGAATACTACACAACAGCTCTTGAAGGTCCAATCGCAATGTTTGTAAAACGATCCAAGAAAACGACCCTGATAGAGAATTTTGAGGAAGCTCGAAAGGTAGAGGAAGAGGCTGATAGCATAGCTAAACATGCCTTAGATATGGAAACAAAACCAGCAGCTAGCAAGAAACCTTTGCTCCTCACAAGAGGCAAAGAAGAGCCATCTACGGATATGGAAAATGTAGTTAAGATGATGCAGAAGTTATCTAACAAAATCGTAGATCTTGAGAAAGACAAGGCTGCTAGTACATCTAGGAAACCTTTCAAGCCATTCTATAAAAGAAGGGAAGACGAGGAACAGTCTCACCCACCAATGAACACTGCCCCTGTTTTAAACTTGAATGAGATTGGGATGGAAAATTTCTGCACCTTTCACCAAGAACCACACTCGGAGAAGAGCTGCCCTCAATGGATCAATTCCATGAGCTTGGTCATGAACCAAATGTTAGATTCTCAGATCCCGGACCAGGATGATCTTCCAGAAGAGTCAAACCCTGAGTTGCAGGAACCAACCCCAGACACTACTATGGTGTTGTGGGATTGGGTACCTATGACTGAATTAGTAGAAGAAGGCCATGTAGATAGCTCTCCCTCTACCATAAATGTTGCCACTCGCAGCAAGAGCCCAATTGCGGATCCTGTACCAGTCACCATTCCCCATAAGCCTAAAATTTCGAAAGATCCGCCTAGGAGGCATATACCAATCATCCCACCACAGCCCAAAGTAAACCAAACAGCTGCCAAACAGCCAAGCGCTGACAACACAGTTCAGCCGCCTAAAGAAACCATGAACAAAACAGATCAGTCCATTCGAATTGGGAATGAATCCGATATAGGGTATGATATTATCGAAGATATCAAGAAAGTTAAAGCGAACGTATCAATATTTGACATGTGTAGCTTGCCCCATCAACGAGACAAACTACTGCATGTTTTACAACCAAAACCCAGCGCTACATTAACAGATTCTCAAGACAATCCTGAAATTAACGAGGCTAGCATCGGTGGGAAATCCAAATCCCAAACATTGCCATTTCTGCTGACATTCGAAATTTTTAATCACAATGTTCATAACTGTCTGGTAGACTCTGGAGCTTCTTCAAACGTTATGCCACTTTCAATTTGTAAGAAAATTAATGGGCAGCCCGTACCATCTCCAGCTCAAATCATACAATTAGACAGGACTGCTGTCAAGGTTATAGGGGAGATGAAAGATGTTTTAATTAGACTGTCAGCCGACCCTAGAGTCTGTCAATTTATTGACATAATGGTGGTCGATATCCCTGAAGCTTATGGGCTGATTTTGAGTAGGGATTGGTCTACCAAGTTGAGTGGCTACTTTGCTACCGATTGGTCTCATCTATGGCTGCCTTATCAGAACAGGCAGAATCAGATTAAAATTCTTAGGGAACCTCATATGAAACAAAATGTAACCCAGCTAGAAGAAAAGAATGAGGCTGTAGCTTTCTCTTCCTCGGTCCTGGGAAATTACTTCTTAGAAATGGATCCGGGTAACTATCAATCTGAAACCTTTTTCCATGAATCACACAAACAGTCCGATCTCCTTCATTTCTCTCGGACTGATGAGGTTGATTGTAACATAGTCAATTTAGTTGCTGACATAGACCACAAAGAAACTAACTTAGTTGAATCTAAAGATACCTTTTGGACATTATACTTTGATGGCTCTAAAACTCTGGAAGGATCCGGAGCCGGTTGTGTTCTAATGGATCCAAAGAAGAACAAGTATTTTTTGTCTTGTAGATTAGAATTCGATTGTACTAATAATACCGTTGAATATGAAGCTTTGGTACATGGTTTAAAGAAGGCCATTGGGTTAAATGTTAAGTACCTGAAGGTTTTTGGTGACTCCGAGATCGTTGTCAGACAGGTAAGGGACACCATTCATTGTCTCTCACCCCACTTGAAAGGTTACCAGGCCGAGGTATGGGATTTAATCATGTATTTTGACGCTTTCAATATAAAATCAATTCCCAGATTGCAAAATGCTGCTGCTGATTTGTTAGCAACATCTGCTTCTAGATTGGTGCCGTCAAATAACAAGTGCTCTATTGAATTGATTTTCAGGCCTTCCATTCCCGATAACATCACCAACTTCAGAGTATTCGATGATGATGAGCAAATTATCAGTTTCCTGACAAACGAAGACAGTTTTCAAGGAGCTGCAATAGATGAGGAAGAACATGATGCTGATTTGATGAAGAAGGAAGACGAGAAAGGAATTTTCATGCCAAAGGGGGTAAGGTCCCTCGAAATGCTTTTCGACCTTCAAAATAAGTTCAAAAGACCAGCTAATACCAAAACTAACAGCTCATCAATGCAACATGAGTTGGTCAATTTGGGTACCGAGGCAGAACCAAAATTTGTCAACCTTGGAAAATGTTGTTCACCAGGAGAAAGAGATAGGTTCATTAAGCTGTTTAAACAGTACAAAGATGTTTTTGCATGGACCTATGAAGATCTGAAAACATATGATGTCCGCATCATCCAGCATGTTATACCAATGAAAGCGGGTGTCAAGCCATTTCAGCAGCAGTTAAGGAGGATGCATCCCACTCTTGAACCGCTGATCCAAAAGGAATTAAAGAAGCTCCTGGACGCTAAGATAATATTCAAAGTTCGGCATTCCGAATGGGTTGCAAACTTGGTTCCCGTGAGGAAGAAATCAGGAGAGATTAGGCTGTGTGTAGACTTCAGAAATTTAAACAAAGCCTCAGATAAAGACAACTACCCCGTGCCTTCAATGGAGCATATCCTACAAATGGTGTCTGGATCTGAATTGTTTTCTCTCCTCGATGGTTTCTCTGGCTATAATCAAGTGTTACTAGCCGAGGAAGATCGTCTCAAGACTACCTTCAGGACTAAGTGGGGAACTTTCGCTTACAGGAGAATGCCATTTGGTCTGATAAATGCTGGAGCTACATTCCAAAGGGCCATGGATATTGCCTTCCGAGGATTGGGTGGGCAATGCGTTGTGGTATACTTGGATGATGTGACAGTTTTTTCAAAGAAAAGGGAAGATCATGTTGTTCATCTGAGGCACATCTTTGACCGTTGCCGGAAGTATGGTATTTCCTTGAATCCCAAGAAGAGCGTGTTTGCTGTACCCGAAGGTAAGCTCTTGGGTCATATCATCTCCAAAGGGGGAGTGTCAATCGACCAGGAAAGAGTCCAAGCTATTAATAAGATTCCGATGCCTCACAACAAAAAATCTATGCAGTCGTTCATGGGCACCATCAATTTTGTCCGCAGATTTGTTCCGGATTTTGCACAAATTGTTAAGCCATTGCAACAGATGGTTAAACAAAGCATACAATTTAAGTGGACAGATTTGGAGAAGGACGCATTTAGAGATATCAAGGCAGCTGTAGCTAAAGCTCCTTCCTTAAGAAGTCCAGATTTTGATAAAGATTTCATCTTGTATACCTTCGCTTCGGATGACTCTCTCGCAGCTGTACTCATGCAAAAGGTGGAGTTGGGGGACGAATACCCAATTTCGTTTATGAGCACTGGTCTGCAAGGGGCTGAGCTGAATTACCCCGTAGTTGACAAGCACGCCTATGCGGTCTTCAAAGCAATCAAGCAGTTTAGGCCATACATTTTGAAGAACAGAACTAAAGTCATAGTGCCCCATCCGGCTGTTAGATCCCTTTTCGTTCAAAAAGAACTGGGGGAGAGGAGAGGGAACTGGGTCACAGCTCTGCAGGAGTATGATTTGGAATTTAAACCGGCTACAATCATCAAAGGACAAGGTCTGTGCAAGTTACTGGCGGGAAACTCGACTGATGAGGAGCAACATTGGAAGAATGAAGCCGAGCTCAATTCGGTTGAGGTATGCCATATCTTCACAGCTCCCCAATCATGGTATAGGGATCTAGTGCACTATTTACAGCAGGGATATCTACCCGAGCACTGGAATTCTAAACAAAGAAGGGCACTCCGCTTGAAATCAGCACCCTATCAGATCATTGATGGGATTCTCTTCAGAAAGAATTATGATGGAGTCCTTCTTAGATGTTTGGAGAAGGAAGATGCAAACAAAGTTGTCAAAGAATTACATGATGGCCCCGCAGGTGGTCATTATTCAGGAGAGACGACAGCACACAAGATACTGAGAGTTGGTTATTACTGGCCCACTCTGTTTCGAGATGCCCACACATACGCACGAAACTGTGATGTATGTCAAAGGAGCGCCGGGAAGTTACCTAAGGCCGCAGGCCCATTGCAGCCGGTCATCATCTCTGAACCTTTTGAGCAATGGGGCATAGACGTTATCGGAGAAATAAATCCAAATTCTTCCTCGCAACACCAATACATTCTGACAGCTACCGATTACTTCACCAGGTGGACGGAGGCCATCCCATTGCGCAAGATCAATGAAGACGCAGTCATCAGCTTCCTGAAAGAGAATATCATAACCAGGTTTGGGGTTCCAATTTCCCTTGTTTTTGATAATGCTACTTATTTTTCATCTTGCAAAATAAATGAATTTGTTTACAAATGGGGAATTAAGTTGCATTATTCAGCCAATTACTATCCTCAGGGAAACGGATTGGCTGAATCCTCAAACAAGAATCTGATTGGAATCCTTAAGAAAACTGTCATAGAAAACCAGAGAAGTTGGCATGTGGCTCTCCCAAACGCCTTATGGGCAGATAGGGTAACCCCGAAGAATGCTTTAGGTGTCTCCCCTTTCACTCTTGTCTATGGCAAGGAAGCCATACTTCCCCCAAACATCTTGCTGCCATCCTTGCAATTGTCCCAAGCCTCTCGGGGTTCTGGTAGCCAAGCCTTACAATCCAGGATAAACACCCTGCTTCGACTGGAAGAAGCCCGACACAAAGCTAAAGACCGATTTCATCAACATCAGGACATAGTTAAGAGATGGTTCGATAAGAGGAAATCCGGCAAGAGGGATTTTGAAGTCGGGGATCTAGTCCTGAAATGGGACCATACTCATGAAGGCAAAGGAATGCATACGAAATTTCAACATCTATGGGTAGGCCCGTACCAAATTTCTGCAAAATTGGGCCCATCCACTTATAAATTGACAAATCTTGAGGGAGAGGAAGTAGCCCTTCCACTCAATGGCCTCTCCCTGAAACAATATTTCGCATAGTCTCCTCGAGACTTCCTGTACATAAATAAAATTGTCTTTTCGCTTTCGCTTTTAGCTGTTTTATTTTTCGGCCACGTTGTTTCTTTCTTTGCTGTTTGAACTGTTTGACAAGTTTTGTTTTCTGAAGCCCCTTTTTGTTGAGTTCCCCGTTGAAGATAGCTCTCTCAAAGAAAACTTGCAACCCATGAGTCCGTAACCCTGCCCAATAAACCCGGTCTGCTGTGCTCTCGCTGAAATGTTCAAAAGGGGGGAAGCCTACCCTGCTAGTCACACTAATCCTGTTCAATAGCAGAGACCCATGGCCATCTTCACTACTATCGTTGGGCTCCACCCACTTTCACACTTTAAAGGCATCTCAAGAAGGTTACCTAAGTTGGACCCATGGAAGGTGGCACCTCTCGAGGACATAGGGTATTGAGATGACTCCATGCTGCAGACTTAAAAGCCAAAATGGCCTACATTCAAGAGTCTGTTTTCCAGGGATTCTCGCCTCAATTAAAGCATGGCTGAGACAAAAGCAAAAGGGACATGTAAAATCAAGAAGGCTGTCCAAAAAGCCCAGCTCAAAATGGGCTCCTCTCCGTCCGTGAAGTTTGATCAAATCAATAAAACCTCTAACTCACACAAAAGGACATTATGGATTGAGGAGCCCAAATCAAAGATCTGTCCAAAAGAAAATATCCCTGGAAGGCTCAAACAGCTAAGCTGTCCAAAGTACAAGCATCCCAAAGGATGCCAGCAGCATGGGAATGAGGAACAAGACCAATAGTGTCCATGAGAAAGTGTTGCAAATCCTGTGGAGTCCGGCAGTAGTGACCATTTGAGGGATGACCCTCCTAAAATGAATCTCATATGCTGGCCCTCTGAGAGTGGTGAAGATGCCTCGGTCAAAGCTCCCCTTTCCCCAGTGGCTAGCAGGAAAAGTGCTCCTTTCCCCGCATGAGTCTAAAATGCTCAGCTGAGTAGTGCACCCGAGACGGATGTTTTAATGAGGTTCCGGACCGTGTAGGGCATTTTTTTTTTTCAGAGATCTGTGTTCGCCAGCGACTTGCCATTGTTGTTGCAGCAACACCCCTCCCCAAAATTTTGTACATGTTGGGGCCCCTCCTGTAATTTTTGTAGAAAGTTTGCTTGAGAAGCCATCCCCGCCGTCAGCTCTGTTTTCAACATAAAATTTTACTTCCCTACTGAACAGCTTGCCGTCAATCCTTCCATGTTTTCCCCAGTGAGCCAAAAGATAACTTAGTTTTTTCCCAAACGTTTTGGAATAATTCGGACATTGTCCCGAAATGGCGGGAGTCAAACGTCCAACCTTTCCGAAAAGAGGACTCAGATTTTCTTTGTCAAAATCCGCGGGAGCCATTCAACAAAACCACCCGAAACGGCGGAACAATTCAGCTCTGTCTCCCGAAACGGCGGAAGCCATTCGGATAAACTCGCCGAAATAACACAAAGGAATTCACCATTTTCTTCCGAAGTAAAAGACTTGGAAAATTTTCAATCGTTGCTTCTGCGGAACGGTTCAAGCTCCAAAACGACTTAGCTCCCGAAACGGCGGGACTCATTCGCCTTAGCCTCCCGAAGAGGACTTAGATTTCCTTCCGATTAGAAAGTGCGGGAACAAAGGACTTAGAGATTTTTTTAACCTTCCGCAACGGCGGGGGAATTAAGTGAACCATCTCGAAACGGCGGGAGTTTTTCAAGGAACCCTTCCGCAACGGCGGGAGTTTTCGTAAAATCCTTCCGCAACGGCGGGTGAATTCAGGGAGCCCTTCCGAAACAGCGGAAGCCGCCGTGACATCTTCCCAAAAGAAACTAAACGGAAACTTTTGATGAAGCCCTTCCGAAATGGCGGAAGCCATCCCCATATTTCCCGCGGAGGAATTCGCGTTTTCCTTCCGAAACCATGAAAAGGACTTAGAATTTTCTCAAGAAGCTGTCACGGAGGCCTTCAGCCTTTGCTCCCGAAACGTGGAAGCCTTCGGGCTACCCTTCCGAAACAGCGGAAGCCAATCGCTTAAACCGCTCGGCGAAGGTCTCCGAAACAACCCGGGTGAATATGCGGAAAAGTATAAGTTTTGCTTCCGAAACGGCGGAAGCCATTCTCAAAAGCTTTCCGAAACTAGCGGGAGCCTTCGCGAAACCTTCCCAAAAAATCAACAAGACTTCAAAGTTTTGGTTCGCGGAAGCTTTCACAAAAGTTTTCCGAAAATACCGGGAGCATTCGCTATATCGTTCCGAAACGGCGGAAGTTTTGGCGTTACCCGTCCGCTACGCGGCGGTCTCTCGCGGAAGGATTCGAGCTTCCTTTCCGCAGTAAGCCCCGAAACGTCGGAAGCTTTCATCGAATCCTTCCGCAACGGCGGATACAATTCACGAACTGGCCCCGCGAATGACGGTCGCACGAAAACCGAGACCGTTTGACGTGACCGCTACACGCGGCGAATTTAAACCCCGTTGTAAATACGCCACCTACCAAATTAAAAGCTCACACGTGCCCAGTCTATATAAAATACGGTGAAGGGCTCGACCAATCCACCATTGTTTTGAATCGGCCAACGACGTGCGATACCGTGCAAACCGCTCCAGCTCACCTCGCGCATCCGTGCTCGTAGCCACCTCGCTCAAGCAATCCTCACGGTGCCAGGTAGGATCTTGACCTTGTTTTTCACTACTGAGTTGTCTTTTTGGGGAAAACAGTGGTTTTAGTGGAGTTTTGACGGGCGAAACACCCGTCAAGGGCTATGTTTTTCCCGTCAGGAACAGTGAACGGGGTTTTCGCTATACAGAATCGTCGTAGACCTTCGTTAAAATGTTAATTTTGTTTTATTTTAATGGTGGTGGGTACGGACGGTTAACCATGCCCCATTTTTAAACCCCGAGCCGCGCCCCTCGTCTTGGTGGCTTTGTCGGAAGCCCCATGGGCTTTCCATGTCCCCGGCCGTAAACCCGGACTCAAAACCCTGGGCCCTCCCGTAAGCCTCAGCCCCTACACGTGAGCCGTGAACGTCTAAGCCGCGCGAGCCGAGACCTTAAGCCATGGCCGCCCTAGCACTCCCCGTCAGCATATCCCCGGCGCCGTCACCTTCGCTCGGACTAAAATATCCCGTAGTGACTCGGCGAGTGGCCGCGCGTGACGATAGCATTCAAAGCCCTCACCGAGTCAACCCGCGTCTTCCCCGCCATCGACCTCTCCAACCGCAGCCATAACGAAATACATCTCCTTCCGCGAGACGGAACCGGAAGCCAATTGCTCCCGCGAATCGCCTATCGGTCCAATAAAACCAATAGCTTCCGCAACATAGCTTATCCCATACTCGTCTTTTAAGAGCTTCAAATGTTTCAATGTGTGTCTTATGATTGAAATAATGTTTTGCTTCCTTAATATTTGCTTCAGTGATTTATCTCATTAAAACGATGTTGCTCTCTGCTAAAACCATACAACCTGTTGCTCAAACTCATGATGAATTGTATATGGATGTTATCAGGGATAATTCAAGATGCCGAAACCCAGTAAAAAGAAGGCGAAGATGACAGAAAAGAAACCTGCTCCTCCTAAGATTGAAACCTCGCTCCAGGACACTAGGTGCACCACGGGTGTCCCTCCAGAAATCAGATGGGGAGACATCTACAGAATGATCCGGGACCAAGAAATCCCAGATATGCTGCTAGAGGAAGCACCAATCTATCTTAACATCAGAGCCTCAGGCATAACTAGAGCCGCTACCCGCCCTGAGCTGTTCCCCTGTGCTGAAGTGATCGGGTGGATACTCCAACATGCAGATGCTGACGGAAGAGTGATAAATGATAGCGGGAAAATGGCTATCGCCTCGTTTCAACCCGCGTATATTGCGGCGGCCTACAAGTTTCCCCGTGTCCAACAAGCTCTGACTGACGAGTGGTTGGGCCAAATGGATAACGTCGAGATGGCCAAGAAGCTATTGAGGGGAGGGAAGCATTTGAGAAAGAAGGGAAATGATGAATATGACGTGCAGAACCTGAGGGCCCCTTTCAGATTGATTGCTTTAATGCTATGCAGAATATTCGGCATGCCCGATGGCACAGTATACAAGATTCAGTGGGTCCCTATCATTCACTATGTGGCATTTCAGGGGACAGTTTTTGACTGGGCCACTATCTTGTTAGATAGTCTGGCCTCAATGATAAGTGCTGCTAAGCCCGGGCTGGCCTTGAAGAAGGCTGAATTCTTCATGTCTTCATACCTGATAGATTGTATCTTTGCCAAAATAGAGTTCCCCGGATTGGGGTGTACATGGGATAGGGCCACAGCCCCGGTCTACATCGCATTCAAGATGTTGTGGGCTCAGAATTACAAGCCCAGCTACAAACTCATCTGTGAGGGGTTCATCATGCCCCTATACCAGAAAATGTTCAAGGAAGAACCAAGTTGCCTGTCACAAAACGCTTTGGAAGTCCTTGAGGATTATGGGGACTTCTACTTTTCAGAACAAGGTACCTACTTGAGAATGTTCGGAGGGACTAAGCCCCCATACATATTGCCGCAGTATGCCACAGACTATGTGGTGCTCAAGGAAGCAGTAAGACAACTCTTCTTGGATGGGATTGGAGCATTCCTCCACAAGCTACACAAGGCTTCCTTTCCCCCCCTACCTTTCTGCATAGGTGCTTACAAGTTTTCAGGGGTGGCCTCTGCCGACGAATTTGTTCAAGAGTTGAAGGCCTTCCATTTCGGTGAGGTCATCTTCCACAGGAACGACAGAAAGGGTAAAGTGGCCGAACATTGCAAGGGTAACTATGCTAACTTTGAATACTCCCACTACCCCGATGCCGAGGAGGAAGCATTCAGAGGCATCCGCAACATGACTGAGCTACGGATCTGTCGCCAAAGTACTGGAGCGAGCTCTAGCTCGACCAAAGCCCAGAAGACCATCCAGCAAAAGGAGAGAGAAGCCAAGGATGCCCGAGCTCAGGAAGAGCTCAGA
This sequence comes from Larix kaempferi, assembly GCA_027924585.1. Classification (NCBI taxonomy): domain Eukaryota; kingdom Viridiplantae; phylum Streptophyta; class Pinopsida; order Pinales; family Pinaceae; genus Larix; species Larix kaempferi. The sequence goes on from BSBM01000945.1 coordinate 1,429,200, forward strand.
TTAAGAGAGGAGGCAAGGTTACAAAAGGAAGCCGAGGAAGCGAGAAAGCAACAAGACGCTGAAAATGAAAGACTAAGGAAGGAGGCTGAAGAAGTCCAAAAGCAGGAAGAAGCAGAGACTGAGAGAGCTGAAGCAAGGAAGAAGGCGGAGGAAGAATTGAAGACAAGGGAAAATACCGAGGCCGGTGGGTCCAGTGTGCAAGACATGGAGATAGACACATCTCAAGCAGGTGGCTCTGGTACCCAAAAGGAAGGGACAGACCCCGCTCAGGAAGTCCGGACCCCACCTATGGAAGAAGACATAGACATCATAAACCGACCAATTGTCCCATACACTCCATCTGGGAAGCGTACGGTGTCCAAATGGAATGAGTTTGTCTATGACAAGAAAAGGAAAACAATGGTCCTCCAATCAGAAGAGAGGATTAAAAGTCCCTTCCATGACGACATAGTTACTCATCGAGAGGTCGCTGTCATGCAGAACACAGATGCGGATCCCATTGCCATGGCCTCCGCAGTTATAGCAACAGCACAAGCATCATTTGCCAATGTAGGGGTTATAGTCAAAGAAAATATATTGACAAAGAAAAGAGCACGTACCCTGCAGCAAAATGTGGCTAATGAGCAAGCCCAAAGAGACCTGATAGTAAACAAGTATAGCTGCTTGTATGCCGAACATAAGGAGCTGTCAAACAAGTACAGCCAGCTGGAGGAGGAAAAGGATCAGCTAACCCTTCAAACGATGATTGTGGAAGCAGAGAAGAATGGAGTGGAGGAAAAGGCCTCTCAGCTAGAAGCAGACAAGCAGGCATTAGCTGAGCGTTTAGAGCAAGCAGAAAGCAGAACCTTGGACATGTCCCCCTTCCACGAGCTATCATGCAATATCCTACAGCAAGTGTATGGCTCTCAAGAGCTAATCACTGATGAGGTATGCAAACTCAAGGCCATGACGGTTAGGCTAAAGGAGGTTAATGCGGAAGCCCACAGGCTCAAAGCTAAGAATACCCATGTCAAGGCAAATGTCATAAGTCAGATGGCATGGAGGGAAGGGAAAGGAGGTTTCCCCCCGCATCTTCCTTTCAAGGCCGTGGAAGATTTTAATGAAGATATAGCCTTGTTGGAGTTTGGTAGGAACTGTGCCAATAAGCTAATGGCCAGTGTGCAAAGGACAACAGATAGAATCAACAACCTATACCAAAAGCTCAAAGAAGTTCATGACAACTGCACATTGAGTTTCCCTCAGACCCTAGAAGACTTCCCGGAAAAGGAACAGCGGTTGTCTCAATTGAAAGAAGAGCTAGGCGTCCAGATGGAGTATGTGAGAAGGATTGATGTCTTGGCCGTGGATGATCTCCAACATTACATCGGTTCATCAACGCTTCACAATCATCTGTTGAAGGAAACATATCAAGTTGCTGAAGCAGAAGTACAAAGCATTAAAATAGAGCTCGGGAAGAATGTAACTTCTCAGAAAATCCTGTTTCCTGCTGCAGCAAACATCATCATGAGGGACACAGGTGTGTGGCACAGCTACATAGAAGAGGAGGTCAGGAAAGCTGCAGCAGCAGCAGAAGCATCAGTAGATCCGGCAACCCCTCTTCCAGCAGCCTCTTCCCCAGCAATAGCAGAAAGTCTGGCCAGTCCCACTTCCCCTTCCCAATTAGGAGCAGCTTCAGCAGGGGATTCGAGGGCCTCTTCCCAGGCAGCATCAGTGACCATCAACTTGGGCGACCCTTTGCCAGAAGAAGCTCACGCACAGGAACGAAGAGGCTGAATTCAGTGAGCCATTCTCTACAGACAAACACGTGCCCAGCAGGGAACGCTTTGATGCTAACAAATTTTCTGTTATGTATTTTTTTGAATATGTAAGGCGTAAGCCGTGGGACAGCTGTCCCTAATTTTGCCAAAATATTTTTTTTGTAAAGGAAGTGGCCATTTTGGTGGTCGATTATAGTGGAAATTCTGTAAATGACAGGTGGAGAATGCTAGGTGTCAGCCCAGAGGGCAAATTTGTAACTATAAATAGGAGCTAGGAAAGATTAGAAAGGACTTTTGGCAGGGAATGAAAATTTTGGGCAAATGATATGAGCTATCTTGTATCGGGTCTGTAAATTGAATTTTCTAATAGAAGCCACGGGAGATGGACGTTTTGCTTGGAATGTTGGGTTGCTTTATGTTGGATTATTCTAATGACTGCAATTCTGCAATGTGAGATCATTCTTGACTTCTGAATTATTTCTTTGTATTAATGATTTTGCTCTCATCTATGCATGCGTTCTCTCTATTTCATGAACAATGAATGCGTTCCATATTAAATCAGGAGCTACCTGCTGATACTTTTATCATTGCTGTAGATTTTTTCTTCTAGATTGAATGGCTAACTACTCTTTCTTCAGGATAATTCGTATGGCTCATTGTTCATGCTTTTAAATTGCTCCTTGCAGGGATCTTTGAGTTTAATTTCAGCTTTGTTACGTTTAGATCTGTTTCTTTATTTTGTACATAGATTAGGTAATTTTGCTTTCTTCTGTTCATAAGCAATAGATGCGTTCTTTATTCTTTCGTTTCCCTCTGTTGTCTGAGCAATAGGTGCGTCCCGTGCTGATTGAGAAGCTACCTTCTCAAGATCTTCATATTGCTGTAGATTTCATCGTGAGAAATAATAGCTACCTGTTCTTTGATTACGATGACTGTTACAGCTGATTGCTCCCCTTAAGCGTGTTCCCCTGCAGGGATAAATAGATGTGTTCCTGTTTCTAGATTTAGATCTGTTTCAGTTGCATTTAGATTAAATATAATTTAGGCATGTGCATCTCATATAAAACACATAAAACCCAAAAGAAAGGTGGATCGGGCCATAACCGGTAGAATCGGATTTAAAGTCCAAAACCACGGTTGCCGGAACCGCTAACCGGACGGATTCCCTACACCAAACGGGAGATAGTCTAATTGGGACCGTCTCTCGGGGAGAATCCCTTTCTGATTTATGCTACGATATCCGAGGCATCAACAAGTTCCTAAACTAATCTTCACAACAAGATTAAATGCATTCAGAAGAGATGAAAGATGTAATTCACCTTCCAATTCGACGTTTGTCCCACTTCTAGTTCTTGATCCCGAAGCTCCAATATAGAACCTGTTGAAATCAAACAAAGGACAAGCATGCAAGCTTCCAAATACCTTGAAGCAAAGATTAAGTTCAAATCTAAAATAGATACATTTCATATCAAATATTTATACAATACACATGAAATGGGAAAAACAAGACAAGTTATCTTATATTACAAACTTGAAGAGTGCTTACAAAGGTTGCTTGATATCCAAGCCAATCCTCCAGCTCCAAGTGCTTCCTCTAGCTATCTCTGCAGAAGTCTAAAGATCATAGGTTTGATGCCCCAAAAGTCCTCCCTTTGGCCCATGGAAAGCTTCTCTCTTATAGCACATGGGAAGGTTAACCAACAAGAGAGAAGTGTGGATCTATGGAGGGTTTAGTGGATTAGGCTAGCTAAATAGAGAGGGGAGTTGAGATTGACTCAGAGGTGGCAATCCCAATGATATCTCTCAAAATTCAAGATCCCAAAATCCAAGGAAAAAGGTTAATTTTCGACTACCGCGCCCCTACCACTGAGCATAACGTGGCAGTACCATGCCCTAGAGGAGGAGCAAGGCACGATAGTGTTGACTACCACGCCCCTGTAGATGTGCAGGGAGCGGTAGTGCTCACAAGCAAGGCCAAGTTGGGTTGGCAGATGGTAGAAAAAGGGTTTTGCTTTCAGTGTTCAGTCAGTGTTTTTCACTCTTGATGTTTAGATGATCTTTAAGGGAAACTGTTGTTTAGGTCGCTAGTGCAAGGATGCGACTGATACATAATGTGTAATATTGAGGTATAACATTAAGAGTACACCAAATTTATGCGAAGTTCAACAAATGTGATTTATTTAAAGATAAAATACAGTATCTAGGGCATGTGATATCCAAGTATGGAATCGCAGTAGACCCAGACAAGATAAAAGCAATTAATGAATGGCCTACCCCTAAAGACGTAACTGGTGTATGATCGTTTATGGGAATTACAGGTTACTATCGTAAATTTATAGAAGGATTCTCTCGAATAGAAAATCCTATAACCTCTTTACAAAAGAAAGGTAAGAAATTTATCTAGGATAAAAAATGTGAAGAAAGTTTTAAGAAATTAAAAGAACTATTAACAACCGCACCTATCCTAAAAATTGTAGACCCAAATGAGGATTTCATTGTATGCACTGATGCATGTAATGATGGACTTGGCAGAGTCTTAACACAAGAAGGTCATGTGATTTCCTATGAGTCTAGAAAGTTAAAGATTCATGAAAAGAACTATGCAACTTATGATTTAGAGTTGGTCACCGTGATACATGCGTTAAAGATGTGGTGTCATCACTTAATCATAAGAAATTTTACACTAATGACAGACAATAAAGGTTTAAAATATTTGTTGGATCAACCAAATATGAACACAAGGCAAGCTAGGTGGCTAGCTTTCCTTAGCGAATATGATTTCGAGATTCAGCACATTAAAGGTAATGAAAATAAATTTGTTGATTCCTTAAGCAAAAATGTTAGGCTAAATTTTGTTTCAGCAATCAGTACTTATAAAACTGATCTAGAAAATCAGATTAAGAAAGGAATCAGAATGGATGAAAAATATCAAAAATTACATGAAAAGGTTGCTGAAGATAACGCTGAAAATTTAATAGCAGATTTCATAATTGATGAAAGAGGATTAATGTTGTATAAAAACAGACTTTATGTGCCTAATGTGGCTGAAATTAAGTTGTTGATTTTAAATGAATTGCATAAAAGTCCATACTAAAGACATCCTAGTTACCAAAAGATGATAACAATGCTGATAAAAGATTACTTTTGGCCAAGTATGAAAAATGAGGTAGCTGAATATATTGCCAGGTGTATGGAATGTCAACAAATAAAGGCTAAACATCAACACCTAGCAGGACTGTTGCAACCACTACATGTTCCAGATTGGAAGTGGGAAATAATTATTATTGATTTTATAACCGGTTTACCTAAAAATCAGAAACATAATGATTCCATAATGGTAGTTGTGGATAAGCTTAGTAAAGAAACCCATTTCATACCTGCTAAAACAACCTATAAGGCTGCTAACATTGCTGAAATTTTTATGAAACAAATTTTTCGTTTGCATGGGATTCCAAAAGTTATAATTTCAGAAAGAGACTCTAAGTTTACAGGAAATTTCTGAAAGTCTTTATTTAAAGGTTTAGATACTATTTTAAATTTCAGCACATCATTTCATCCGCAAACAGATGGGTAGACAGAAAGAGTCAACCAGATTCTTGAATATATGCTAAGAATGTATGTTATAGATCAGCCAGGTAAATGGGAGGAATATTTGCATCTTGCTAAGTTTGCTTATAATAACCACTACCAAGCTTCAACAAAACTCAGTCCATTTGAAATTTTGTATGACAGAAAGTGTAACACTCCTATTTCTTGGAGTAATCCAGTTGATACGTTAATGTTAGGACCTGAGTTATTAAAAGAAATGGAACTAACCATGAAATAGATTCAAGGCAATTTGAAAATTTCCCAAGATAAACAGAAAAGCCATGCAGATCTCAAAAGAACTCAGAAAGAGTTTCAGGTTGGTGAACATGTTTTCCTCAAGGTAAAACCCAAAAAGAGATCCTTAAAGTTAGGAAGTTGTGCAAAACTAGCACCAAGGTATTGCAGACCTTTTGAAATACTATCCAGGGTAGGACCAGTGACATATCAGTTGGCTTTACTGCCAAATCTTAAAGTGCATAATGTATTTCATATCTCTTTTTTGAAAATGTATGTGCATGATGCTACTCATGTGATTAATTGGAATGATGTATAGGTGGAACCATAAGGATATTTTCTGGTGGAACCGGATTATATCCTCGACAAGAGGAAAATTTTGCTTCGTAATCGTACCATTGGACAGGTAAAGGTGCAATGGAAGCACCTTAGTCCAGATGAAGCAACCTGAGAGTTGGAAAGTAATATGCGGGTGCCATATCCAAATCAGTTCCAGGAAGAATTAGAGGATGATGAATAAAGCAACATCGAGGACAATGTTGAATTTAATAGGGGGTGTTTGTCACATCCCCAAACTCTGAACATTTTATGTTGTCAGAAAAACATTATGTTTTATGTTATTGTAAAGTTTTATGTTTATTGACCAAGTGGGGTCAAGGATGACTATAATTAATTACTCTGAATATTTTATTATTTATAAATAAAAGAGGAGACAAATATCCAAAGGATACTGTTGAATGAGTATTCACTGACCCACTAGGAGGAATAGACTAGGGTGGAGAGAAAACTGACACTTGGAAGCATCCTCAACTCACTTCTAGCTATTGCAGGGGGGAAATTCCCTAATTGTATGGTCATATTCCCAAAGAAAGTGGAACTGAGCATGTGGCTCATTAACTAAAGAAAACTAACCAAAGACCTAGACATGCTTTATCTACCCATCGAATTCAGCAGGAGGTTGTTCAGTTCTTACCTTGTGAAGATTTCTGAAAGAGAAAGACAAGAGAGCACACAAGATTCGATGAGGGGAAGCTTAGAAGTGATTGAGTGAGTTAAGACTGCATTCTGAACTAGTGCAGCCACATTGCTGAGTTCAATATTGCTAAAGGCATAAGTATTACTATCAAGTACTATTGCTGAGTTGAAAAGGAATTTATTCCATTCTCCACACAACATCTTCGTCCTGGTGGTTCAGTGAACAAGCTTGGGGGTCCTAAGGCAAGTAAATCGACTGTCTTCAGGAAAAGGTTGGGTGGAATAGGCTCCTTTGGTTGTTTGTCTCTTCTACAGATACCAGGTTCTAATTGTGTTGTCTTATTTACTTTCTACGCAAATTAACTGCTAAGGAAATGATTATATTATGTTATCAACTTTCCATTAAAACTCAGATATCTCTTCAACTGCTAGTAAATGCTTTTAATTTTCAATCGTATTATCTATGCTGAGAGTCCATTTATCAGCTAGGTATACAAGTGATTGAATAAATCTGAATTTGTAAAATGATAAATGATAGAGTAGAAATACTTCTCTGTATTTTTCTACATACATTATATATCGTACTCTAGTACAGAGAAGTTAATTTAGGAGTAGATTAGAATGATTCTTTATCATGGCCTGAAAATGTATCATAAAGAATTTGTATCAATAAAATATTCTAATTCATGTACAGCAAGGTATTTTTCTTTTATAAACATAACTCATAATATAAATAAATAAGGTAGGCAAAATTACAGAATCACCCTGTATACTAAACAAATTTACTTAGCATTTCAACTGTTTCATAAAAAAGTAACAATCTTAAACCCAGTTACTTTCAGAATAAACCTAACTCTTTTTATAAACAATTGATGTTGCAAAACCCTAATAGTGGTGAAAGATCATGATATAAAATAATTGTATAAACAATTCGAAGTTATAAGTAACATATGCCAACGCATATATAAACATGTATCTATTCTTTATCACACATTATGTATCATGTAATGAATCATCATAATTAACCACTTAAATATTTACACAAGGATCTTCAAACATACTGCATCTTAATGCACTTTCAAAAGAATTATCATTTAATTTAACCATTAAAATATACTACGTTTAACTAAGCAATTAATAACTCTAAAGACCATTCCAGGGTTGAAAACCCTGTTCATAATCCACAACTGGTAATACTGTATTAACGTTGCATTCTTTACGAAAATGAGAATATATTACAAGACTAGGATTCGATACCCATGAGGGTTCACCCAAAATAGTCCATGCATTCATAAAAATTATAAGCATGACCTTTACAAGATTTCTAAAGTGCAGGTGTGCAGGGTTGAGTCTCGACTCACCCTATCCACATAATAATTTTATAAGCTATCAAATAAATCTTAAACACATAATAGGTTCGGGGTTTGAAACCAAACATTTAAAACTATAAACAGTTATGATAGGGTTCCAACCTTGCCTTACGGCCAATGTTTGAAACAACTCTTATAAACGAACATCACAACCAATTGCCAATAGAGACGGGCTTTGCCCTAAAACATTTTGGTAGCTTGTAAACTGTCTGAGAATTTTATTTCAAACTATACTTTGATCTTGCAAAACCACATATATTTATCCATAAAAATTTATACATATACAATGACGAAGGGAAGCATTGAGAAACCAACGCATGTCAAGGTTGAGGGTTCAACCCTCCTTGTACCAAATTCCATATGGCTTATAAGATTACAACCAACTGTAAAAATACATTATAAGTTAAAAATGTTGATGTATATGTAACTTCGGAATGTATTTTACCCATGTGTATTGTATTCCTATAGAGATGTTATTATTCCTCTCAACGGAAGTGTTTGTATTCCTATAGAGATGTTATTATTCCTCTATACGGAAGTGTCGTCATTTATATTGTAAGTGTCGTAACTTATGCTTGATGGGTTATTAGACCACCTTGATGGGGTCGGCCCTGTATGAGTCATGTGGGTAAATGGGTTATGAGACCACCAAGTGTGGGGTTGACCTGGATTAAGTTAACCATGGGTTATTAGGCTAAGCTAAACAAGTCGGCCCCATTAGTTTATTGGGAAGGACATGACAAGTATAAATAGAGATATGGAGATCTCTATTTGATCACTCATTACACACACTTCTCTCATTCAGAAAGTGGCCCACTTGTGAGGAGGAGGATCTGCTACTAGGAGAAGACTATCTCTTGTACTTTGGTTGTATCATTGTTCTTTCTATCTCTGAGGAAGTTGTGGGGTTTTTCACCTTCTTGGTTTTCCCCTGTAAAACTCTCTATCTCTTGTGTGTCTGCATTATTGTGTCCATGATTGATATGCTTTAGATTTTCTATACATGTTATTCTCTCAGTTAAGATCTTAGATTAGATTGAAAATTCTGAAAAAATAACAAAAAACGAAGTCTCAGCTAAACCAAATTAAGACCGGCATCAATGCCAAGCTTCACCAAAATATTCCGAGTGCAAATATATGCCCATAGGGAGTCACCAAGGATTACCAGGTACAAAGAAGTTCTTATTCCTTTCTGGCCAACCTTAAAACAATTGCCGAGGAAGTGACCTGTCAGGGACATCAACATAACGACTGGTTAAATCTTGAAAGTAACTCATACATTTTTAATTTAAAACAATGTTAATGTTAAAAAACTCGGCGAACATGAAGGGTCGATTATGACATTACCTATAACTCATCTGTACTCCTGAGCTTTGTCTTCATCAACATATGCGGTGGTTAATCTATTACCATCAACACTGGTGGTGCAAAGATTCAACATCGAACCCTGTAAGGGTTAAAAAATCTGTAAAGAAATTGGATTGATATAACCTACTGTTGACAACATACAAGATGCGAGGTCTCAGTATAGAACCCTGGAGAGAGACTGCAATCATTGTTTGCAAACCCTAAAAACTCGAGAGCCTTGTTGGCCTCTCCTCCCACCTTCATTGCAAAATGAATTCTCCAAGTTAATGTCTCATCGAGGTAGTTCAAAACTCAGCTAGGGTTTAACACAACAACCAAGAACTGTCATGTGAAGCCTTTCCACGAGGATTTCCAACGGACATTCCACCCAAAACACATTTAATATCATTTAAGTGATATAGATACTGGATGCTCGTATGCCTTCCAACGCAGAGATCCATTGAGGTTAACTTGTGGTCTTCACTATGTTTACAATGTAAAGCTTGTCTATGCTTATAGTCATAGCATATAGCATATAATTCCACTTAGAGCATTTCGAGAGCCATACTATGCATATAGTGTAAGGTATATGTGCATATGGTTTATAACAACTAGCAATAGTATAGATGCATAAAGTTCTAACACAGAAGTTATAGCACAAAGTATAAAAACTTTAATAAAGGGTTTGATCCTGTATAAAAGCTTGAATAATACAAGTTGATGAGTAAAGGTCATAAAATTACCATTTAAGCATGCATATATAAAAGCTATAGTCGATAATTGAATACATTAAGCCATGCCTTAATACAAATAAAACAAAGATGGCGTAAGCATGATTTCTGAATATGAAGTTTAAATTCCATGGAAAATATAAGTAAATATATAAGATGATATTGAATTGCTTTTTGAACTATATAAAAATATAGGTGACATTATACTGAATAAATATTTAAAACTAATGATTGAAGCTAAGGTAGATCTTACCCTTGAACAAGTTAAGTTCTCTATACTTTTGTAATTAACATCGGAGGCTAAAGGAATTATAACAAAATCATTTTTACATACATCGATAATGCTTCGGTTAGTAAACTCGCTCTTACCTGTGATCTGCGACAAAAGTTTAAGACCGTTAGCTATAAATAGCTAAGTAAGCCTTGGGGTGCCCATAGGACCCCTTCATCAAATAGAAAAACAAACATCGTATCAAAACATCTGGCAATAATTGGCAACATAAATACATGCTTCTAATCTTTTGCAAGCAGTAAAGGCATTATGACAAACATAGCATGTAATAGACACATCATAATTATAATGTCGACAACAAATTGAAGAAGGTGCCTTCATAATACAAAATCAGGTTGTCGTTTAAAGAAGCAAATTATCATTAATTATACTTCCGCATAACAAATATAAGCATTTAATTCTACTTAAAAAATTTTAAATTTTTGTGAGTTTCGGGGATGTTACAGTTGGACACAAAATAAATATTTTGGAGCATCTGCATTAAATCTTGGAGTTGTGTACCTTCAGATGCCTCTGAGTGAATTTATTGTTGCCTCTGTGTATTGGTCAGTATTCATATGCAAATAGAAGACAAGAATGTTGTGTTGGTTTGATTTCTCCAATTGAGGTGAAGGTACCCATAGAAGAACTGGTTTAGATCCATCTCATACATCTTTCTTTTGGACGATGGTTGTTGTTGCGTGCCTCATAATTTTGGAGACTATCATGGGATTCCTCTCCTCTTCCTAAATATTTTCCAGTGCATGAAACTGAATGGATCTTCCTACCACCGAGCGTATATTTGAAATGGAGTTGCAACCTACCTGAGCTGGAGATGAAAATTTTTCATGGAAACCCTAATGCATGAAGTATGTCTGCTTGCTGTGTATTGTCTGTTATGGGTTTTTCGGAGCTATTGAATACCACGATGTCTCTGTGGTTGTACTCTTTATCCGAACTCTAGTACACAATCAACAATAGTCTATTCCACGAGATGGAATGCCTTTGCTGCAATTTGGAGGACCTCGTGGAGCTGGTGCGATCATATATCCTCAACCCTAATCTCTGCATTGACTAGGCTCTATAATGTTAAATACACTGAGTTGTGTATCATTGTCATCTTGAGTGGGATTTCCCTTCTCTCATGGACCTGATGTAAATATTGCTGCTGCATTGAATCCAACTCCGAGTGCATATTTTATACCTGCTTTGGAGTGTGAACACTTGAAGCTACTGCGTGTATAGACTCCTCCAAACTGCGTTGAAGACTAGAAGCATGCCTCATGCCATTTTGAAGAGCCACAGAACCCTAGCTTCTCTAGGTACCATAGTTGCAATATTGCAGAGCTGAATTCCTTATCGTGTTTGAAGAACTAGAGTGTGGAACTGTGTGGAGGTGCGTGGAGACCTGCACTTAGACAAACCTCCGTGGTTATATCCGTGTGCAGAGACTTAGAGGCTACTTGTTGATTGAACTATCCTATCCAACATAACTTAACATTTTGTTGCAGTGAATTGTTAGCATCTAGTGGAAATCATATTGCATTGTTTTTATAGTTAGCCTGTAGTTGTGTGTGCTCCAAAAGAAGAGGAAAATAAACCCTAGTCAGAAGAAGATTCTGAAGTGAATAAGGATTTCAATATTTTTGTCTAGAGTGCACACCAAAAAAAATTTGGTATCCTTCAATTTTGTTGCAGTAACAATATAATTTTTAGTAGATGCAACTTAAGAAATTGTTATATTGAGTTGCATATTACGAGTTTTTATCTCCATCTACATGCCATAGAACTTGTTTCAATGTTATAGAAAGTGTATATTGACAATGGTGACATTTCCACCTAAGCAGAGGTACATTAAAGAACTCAGCTTGCAACATGTTGCATCAGCTGTTCCAGAAGAAAAAACCAGAAAAGTAGATCATAAAGAACTCGAGTAAGTAATTCTTTTGAAGACTAAGTCAGCGTTCAAATTCAACATTCTTTATTGTGTTTTCGTAATTTCACTTGCAAATTCTTGAGTTGCATTGTACTTGGGTGCACTTTTGGTTGAACCCGACACCCATCAAGTTGTTCAGTTTATTTTTTGAGGTTGAGTCTTGTTGTAAAAAGGGCAGAGTTGCAAGAAGCCCTTGTTTATTTGAGTAAGTCCTTAATGGAAAGATTAAATGACCTTGTAGAGTTACTAAACACTCTACTTATTTCCTCCGTTGACAATACTATCATGATTGACAAGAGTAATCTCACTCACATTCGAGATTATGTACAAGATTCACAAAACACTCTTGATTTCCTACAACTTGAGTTGCAGCTTCAACAAGAAGAAAGACATTCTGAACTTGTTCATGTTCAGAAGAATCCCCTTCATGATTCTATTCAACATCCTACATAAAATGATGCCACTTCAAAAGCACATGAGAAAATTAGTGGCATGCCATCAGAAGTGAAAGAAAATGAAGATGAAGACATGCATGCAAAGGTTTTGCTTGCTCCTTCCAAGCCCATCATCAGACCTTGCGAAGAGATCAGCCATAACAAGCACAGAACCAAACTTGGAGATGACAAGGAAGTGACAGTTCACATTCCTGACTTCTCCAAGCCCATCCACTTTCAGAGTGCTAGATTTCTCAACGAGAGTCCATATTCATCCACATCAATTCATAGTTCGACATGCCAACACTATGATCGAGTTGGCCACATGAAATATCATTGTTTTGATCTTCACCCTTGTACGCATTGTGGAAAATGTACGCATGCATCAAACAGATGCTTCAGTTTGAAGAAACCTGCAAGAGAGAATATTCACTATGGGTGGATCACTTCTTGGTGTTACAACGTAATTTTCCACCTTGTGAGCATCAGCATTGATGGGCCTTCAATATCCATTGTATTGAATTAGATCCATTATTTTCCCTTCAGGAACCAAGTTTTCCTATTTTTGTTCTTGTACGCTTGTTGTTCCATTATAGCCAGCGTACAGGAAGGCTGAACCTAATTATCCCGCGTACATAGAATTACATGGTAAAAAATAGTAAAAATTCTATTTTTACTCCCAAAAAGCGGTCTTAGGGTCACTTTTGGCCCTCCATATACCCCGAAACGACTCGATTCGACCTTTCACTTACCTTTGGAAGGCTATATATTGAGCTATTATGGTGTATGTAAGGGAGGAGAAAGAGAGAGCAACATAACTCTAGTGGATTTCTATTGTGACTTGAGTCTACACTCATTGATCCTTGTTGTTGTGAAATCCTTATGTTCACCTACCAAAATCCTTTCATAGTTTGAGTTTTCCATTTCATGGGGGATTGAAGTGGTGGAGGCACAAGTGTAGAGACCTAGTTCTTGGTTCAGATTGGTTTCTCACAAGAGGTCGTATCGTGTACTTCTTGTTATTAATTAATGGAAATACTCATTTTCTCATCCAATTGATGTTGTGAATGTTGTTTAAATTACATTGGGTTACATTTTCTTATGATTTCATGGCTCATGCTATTGATTATGCTAATATCTTTCACACATTATATGCGCCTGCTTGCACTTGTTGTTGACACTAATCTACAAGTTCAAGTGTAGATATTGAAAGCTCAACGGGGATCTACTTCGAACATCTGGTTGAAGGTTGGTTTTGATTCTCCATATCTTAGAATTTTTATTATAATAGCATTGCATTGGGAATTGAGTCATTTTCTAGTATTCATCTATCTGTTGTGGTCTGCCCCGTTCCATAGGAAGTTTTTCTCCGTAACAGAAATGGCGACTGCGCTAGGGAAGAGCCTCCATTTTGGGTATTTTTAGGCATTTGTCCTTATTTTGAATTATTGTTTGTTAGGATTTGTGTCATTGATTGCCCGTTGGGATTTACATTCAAAAACTAGCTTTTTTCTGGGTTGTTTGACTCTTTTTGGGCTCATTTTCCTTTCCCTGCATGCGGGTCAACCTAGTTTTCCCCGCATTTACCCACCCCTATGTGAACTGTACATCACGTCTACCCGCTACTGTTTTATGAACAATTGCGTATAACTCTGTGATTGATTGATTTTTGACCTTGGGTTGTTGCTGGGTTGGTTCTGAGCATTCCTAAGTCTTAGTTGGTTTGTTTCCTGACTGTTCCATGCTCTGTTCGTGACCAGAAACTCCTCTTTCTTTAGTTTTTGAGCTTTTTGGTTTCCCACCATTTTTTTATTATAGCTCATTAGCTTGGCTGAGTCTGACTGTTTGGGATTTTTTGAGTTGTCTACTTGATATGATTTGCATTTCTTTACTGAATAGTTAGATTTTGCTTGCATTTTTTCATTCCATTATATTGAAAAAATACAAAAACATTGTTTTTCATTTTCCTTCCATTTATAAGTGAAAATACAAAAATATTTGCTTTATGTTTTGCATTTTCCATCAGAGTGCTTGTGATTTCATCTAGGACTTGCTTGTGCATTAAAATTTTCAAAGAGATTGCATTTTATTTCGAACCATTGGATTGATTGTCATGTTAGTGGCATGCTTTTTATTGAATAGATGAGTCTAGTGTTTTTCGATTATGCATACCATTGAGTCTTATACATCATCAGTTTCACGACCATATCCTTTGAGTAATTACAGCCATTTAAAATCAATGCTTAATAGTCAAATTGATTAGAAATGAATTTATTTTATAGGGTGCACCAACTAGCTTAGGTTTAGAGTCTTGGAATAGATCATTGTGAGTTAACAATCCAAGACTATTGAACCAATATTATGTGTCTGACTAGGGAGTGGTGAAACCCATGGTATACATCATTGTTCTCAAGAATCTCTACTCAAACCAGAGTTAAGCATGAGGTCACGGGAGGTTGGTTGCGGAGATAACCCTCCAATACTAGCTGAAAGTGGGATATATTTCCAGGATTTGTTCATGTATGGGGGATCTTAGGGATTTGACCCTCTTGAGTTTCGGGCTTAGCTACCCTTCCCATATGATGAATCCCACCTGCGACTGTCCCCCTGAGCATTGGTTATACGTGGTGGACTTCGTTGCTTTACCTAGGTATCACATAGGGCATTTGTTGCGGTTATTCTGCGATTGTCCTAAGTAAGATAGGGGTTGGACAACATAGTTTCCTGTTGTATAGGGATTTGACCCTGTGCATGCAGTGAAGTTTGGGAGCCCTTATAACTGATTCTCTTACCTTTGGTTATAGTTTGGGAGTCTCAAGCCTCTCCTAGGTGAGACATATCGGTTGTAGTGTTGAGAGGTCCCTTGAGCCAATCTGTGTGCATTTGGCTGTAGTTTCTTTAGGTGCGTGCTCTTTGATCGTTAGTTGGCATTTAGGGGGCATTTAGGTTTGTTGATTTGTGTGGAGTTATCATGGATCAAGATCCACCTCTCCATTGGTCTCGTCGTTTGGATGGTCTACCAGTCGACGAGGTAGCACGTCCTTTTTATAAGAGGCACTAGAGGCTCCCCCTCTATCCTTTTGAAACTTTTGAAGAGCTTCAATATTACTTTATGACTTTTGCATCTGGCACGGGAGAAATCCTTGTGACTTCGTCAGGTAATATCGATGGACAGACTGTTCCTTCCACCCCTAGGGAGGTTGGACAGGAAGGTTCGCCCCCACACGTCACTTTTTCAGGTTTTGGGCCGGACCCACCCTCGGAGTCAAACCCATTTTATGGTACACACTCACCAGTTTGTTTTCAGTCTTTTTGGAACCAGATAAAGTTTAGTTAGTTGTTGTTTTAGGTTTAGGTTATAATTATAATTAGTTATGTTAGTTTATTTCCTGTAGCTGTAAGTTAAGTTTTATTCATATCTCAGTTTTGTTTGATTAGGCCACATAAATAGTTTATTTCTTTAAACAATTATTAGAATAGGTTACTTCTTGCTATCTTAGCTTCTAAACACTCTATTCATTGCTTCGCTTGCACCTTAGGATCATATGCATCATCCAGATGGTAGTTAAGATCATCCAAACTGTTTCTTTCCTTAGTTTAAATCGTTTTCCTCCATCTGGACTGTCATTGAGACTATCATTCGAACTGTCATCCGGATCGTCATTTGGACCTCAATACTTTCTGCATTGTTTTCATGCTTATTTAGAATCTAGTTCCTTAGGATTTTTAACTGTATTATTTCTTGCTTTTAATTAGCAGTCTTAGATGTAATTATGATCTTGTTTCCCACTGCATAGAGTTTTAATTAAGTTTTGTCATCGTTCTTAGTTTCCATTTCATCTTCTTTAACATTGCTTTAACTGTTTTTCAAGTTATGTCTTTTATGTTTGAGTTTCCAATAGGTTACTGTTCTAGAATCTATTAGTTTCATTCTTAGTGTAGTTTATTATATGTTCTTAAGATTTATTTTAGATTAGAGTTAATAATTTCATTCTCCAAGATATCTCAATTTTGATAGTTTCTTCATTAAAGCATAGGATCAGTTTTCCCATTCACACAGATAATGAAGATGTTCATGAAATAGGGTTTGGTTTAGAAATAAATATCTCTATCAAGTTTTCTACTTGCTTCTAGATTTCATTAGTTTCATATCATTTTGCTTATGGATAGAAGATAGATCATAATGTTTAAATTTAATTGTAATTGATCTCTTTGTAGTTTACATCTCTTTGTAGAAATTAGGTTAGATTTACTTCCATTTTGTTTTGCTGTCACATTCGAAAGTCATTCCAATACATTCACTCCAGCTCCTATTACATTTGACGTACAACATCAAGGAGAACGGAATTAGATACTTTAGTGTAGTCTTGAAGTATTAATTGAATGCATGAATAGTTGTTGAATTCAGTGAGTAGTTTGTAGTTTTTGTTTTAAGTCAAGTAGTTTCCATTTTCATAAGAAGTAGTTTGCTTTTGATTAGTATTTGTTCTTTTCCCATTGTTTAATCATAGAGTAGAGTAGCATAGCTAGATACTATTCTGATCTATTGGTTTAGCTAGGTTTAATTAGTTCCTTCATTGTCTTTATGAAGTTTGACACCGTTTTTCATTTTGAAAGATCTTTCGATCTTTTCTTTATTAAACATTTCTAAGGTCTGCCGAGCCGAAACTTAGGTCCCATTCTACCTCAGCATATACTATGCCACAAATGTAATATTACCAGCCCTAGTTGATAATTAAATATTTTGGTGAATATTTAAGACAGTAAATACACCTCAACACCTTCTACAACTAGGAGTTATATGCCCCATAATTATGGTGGTAACCCTCATTATAATGTAGCCGGTTCTGGCCCTTATTACAACCCTCCTCATTATGGTGCTTACAACACATACACACCTTCTTACCCTTACATGGGTCAAGGTGGAGGAGGTTATCATCCCTATGGTTATTGTCATGGTTCATATCATCCTTTAGGTCCGCAAGGTCAACCTCTTTTGGGAGCTTACAATCCAACTTTACAGCTGCAGCTCCCGTTTCTTGTTAGTTTTTCAGAATTTACTTCAATCTAATATAGGATCTTAACTGAGAGAACAACATGTACAGCATATCTACAGCATATCAATCATGGACACAATAATGCAAGCACACAAGAGACACAGAGTTTACTTGGGGAAAACCATAAAGGTGAAAAACCCCAATAACTTCCTCAGAGATAGATAGAGCAATGATACAACCCAAGAATAAGAGATAGACATCTCCTAGCAGTAGCTTCTCCTCCTCCACAAGTGTGTCACTCTCCAAAGAGTGCGTATGAGAATAGACTGATGAAATAGAGTTCCTCCCGCACTCTATTTATACATGTCTTGACTTTCCTAATAACCTTTACTAGGTTGGCCTTAACTTAACCACATAACATAATGATGACTAGGACGACACCCAATAGGGTGGTCTAATAACCCTTTGACCCACATGGCCGACCCCCAATAGGGTGGTCTAATAACCCATCAAGTATAAGTTACAACACTTACAATATAAATGACAACACTTCCGTATAGAGGAATAATAACATCTCTATAGGAATACAAACACTTCCGTATAGAGGAATAATAACATCTCTATAGGAGTACAATATACATAGATGAAATACATGGGTGAAATACATTCTGAAGTTACATATACATCAACACTCCCTCTTAACTAGGGAGGTATTTCTCGACACAGATCCGCTAGCACAAGTCTTCTTCTCTAGATCATCATCAGCGAATCATCATCCTCGAATCATCGTCATCGTCACTGTTGTTGCTATCTTAATCAATCTTTGAATCTACTCGTCATAGGAAGTTCTACAGAGCCAGTCCTTTTTCATACTGGATGTAGGCCCACCATCTGCAGGTCTTGATCATCACTGGCCATACTGTGGAATCCTCGGGACTTATTACGTGCATCACAAAACCTGGCTGCAACATCTCAAGCTGTTACGAGTACACAGCTCTACCCGTTGGATCTCCCAGGAGCACATTACATGTGACTGTCACAAAACCTTAAAAGAGTCTCTTGACTAGCAAGAACCCTAAAGAGAATCTGAGGCCTTTTTCATCTTGTCCAGATCTCCATAAATTATTACATGTGACCCCCACCACAAAACCTTGAAAGAGTGTCTTGTCAAGCAAGAACCCCAAAGATCATCTGAGGCCTTTTTCATCCTGTCCATATCTCCAGGAATTATTACATGTGGTCATGGCAATGCCTCGAAAGAGCATCTGAGGCCTTTTTAATCCTGTCCAGATCTCCCAGGTCTACTTACATGCCATAGAACAAAACCTCGAAAGAGCATTTGCCAGATATCCTAGGGAGCTATTATATGCCAGTGACAAAACCTAGCAAGAGAATCTGCAAACCTCCCAGGGCGCTATTATATGTCCTCCCAAAGGAAAACCTCGAAAGAGCATTTCCCAGATCTCCTAGGGAGCTATTATATGCCAGCGGCAAAACCTAGCAAGAGAATCTGCAAACCTCCCAGGGTGCTATTATATACTTATCTACACAACCTGTCCACGGCCACGGAGTATCAACCTGATACTCACCATACATCATCCTGATGTACACATGATCATCTTGATCATCATCACTGCATCGTCCTGACGCATGTCACCTGGAGCAACATCCTGAAGCTCATCATCCATGCTCATCCTGATCATACAATGCATACATCTGATGCATACACAGCACCCGCCTGATACATATCATCATACATGATCTACCTGATCATACAATGTATCCACCTGATACATATACAAATACATGATCCACCCGATCATACTTGATACATATCAACATACATGACCTACCCGATCATACAATGTATCCACCTGATACATATACAAATACATACACATGATCCAACTGATCATATCCAGCATCCAACATGATGCATACATACATAAATGATCCAACTGATCATATCCAGCATCCAACATGATACATAACTCAGACTATAGCTTCCTAAGCCATACTTCCTCACAACTAGCCAAACAAGCTGCAACATACTTTGCTTCGGCTGTACTAAGTGCTACGCAGGACTGCTTCCTACTAAACCAAGAGATCACACCTGATTTGATACTGAAGCAACACCCAAAAGTGGTCTTCCTATCTGCAGCAATGCCTACCCAATCTGAATCAACATAACCCTACAGGTTAAAATTTTGATTTGCATCATACTTGAGCCCATAATCAATTGTACCCTTCAAGTACCTCAACATATGCTTTACAACAACCAGGTGAACACCTCTGGGATCCATCAGGAACTGGCTCAATGTGTTCACTGCAAAGAAAATATATGGTCTCGTGTTCATTAGGTACATCAAGGACCCAATCATCTGACGAAACATTGTGACATAAACCTGATCAGATGAAGCATCACACAGAAGCTTCAAGTTCGATGCCATAGGTGTGGCCATGGCCTTGCAGTCCATTATCCCGAACCTCTTCAGGATCTCCACTATATACTTCCCTTGTCCAAGGAAGATTCCATCTGTACTCTGCCACACCTCCATGCCTGGAAAATAGTGCATCATCCCCAAGTCCTTCATCTCGAACTCGGCTGCAAGCTTCCTCTTGGTATCGACAATCAAACTATCATTACCTGTTACAAACAGATCATCTACATACAATAGTAGTATCATAGGGTTGCCTTCCTCAACCTTGTAGTAAAGGTTGGAATTCGTTTTACTCTTGGTAAATCCCAAACTAGATAGGAAACTGTCCATCCTACCATACCAAGTCCTAGGAGCTTGCTTCAAGCCATATAAGGCATTCTTTAACCTGCACACATATGACTTCCTGTCATGTGTTTCAAAACCAAGTGGTTTCTCCACATACACGTCCTCCCATTCAAGAAGGTTGTGATGCACCTGCAACAATTAATTCATAAAAATATGCGAAATAGCAGAAATGACAGAACTCATAATCACTTTTATATTCATCACATGCCACTTCGAGGGGGCAACCTCCCATGAGAAAGCTCAATACAAATAACTTCACCATGCCTTCATAGGTCTCAACACACACTTATATACTAAGTCTAGGCTCCAATACTATGGGTCAAAACCATGGGCCGCTACAAACTATGGATCAACAATACTACGGACGACTTACAAAGCATATGCGCCAACAACAATAACACAAACTATTGATCAACAATTACTATGGGATGACTTACAAAGCATATGCATCCAACAACAACATATTAACAAAGTAAAGACATGGTTTCCTAACATCCCCTCCCCCTTGAAAAAAGCTTTGTCCTCAAAGCTTTAGATGTGGAAATTATTGTTGAATATGAAGGAGTGGTTCCCATGTAGCATCCTCTGGTTGCATGCCGTGCCACTGAATTAAGACCTCTGTGATAGAGTGAGAGCGAAGATGATGCGTGCGCCGATTGAGGATGGCCTCTGCTCCAAAAGGATGGATCCTTCATTATCCATTTCGGGTAAAATCATTTGGCCACTGATGTTGGTGCCAAGAACTTTCTTCAGACAAGAGACATAAAAAACTGGATGAATGTGGGAAGAAGGATGAAGTTCCAATTTATAAGCAACGGACCCAATCTTCTGAAGAATCCGATATGGCCCATAGAACTTTGGAGCGAGCTTATGACGCCCTTTGATTTTCAGGGAGGATTGTTTGTATGGATGGAGACGAAGAACAACCATATCGCCGACTTGAAAAGTGCGCTCAGAATGGTGCTGATCAGCTTGTTGCTTCATGCGATTTTGTGCCATGTGAAGATTGTCCCGCAAAATGAGAAGAATCTGATCGTGGTTTTGAAGGACCGTGTCAACTTCCTGAACTGGAGAACTGGTGGGGGTGTATGGAAGAAGAGCTGGAGGTTCCTGACCATAGACTGCTTCATATGGGGTGATTTTAGAGGCGGTGTGGTAAGAGGTATTGTACCACCATTCAGTGAGAGGAAGCCACTTTGCCCACTGATGTTGTTGTTTCGAGGTGAAGCAACGAAGATAAGTTTTCAAGCATTTATTGATAATTTCAGTCTGACCATCTGTTTGTGGGTGATACCCTGAACTCATCTTCAGTTTGGTGCCAGTGTGGCGAAATAGTTTTGTCCAAAAATGAATGGTGAAAGTCGCATCACGATCTGAGACAATGGAAGAAGGGATGCCATGAAGACAAAAGATATGGTCCAGAAAAATTTGAGCGATGGAGGAGGCTGTATAGGGATGGCTGAGAGCACAAAAATGACTATATTTGGAGAGGCGATCAACCACAACGAGAATCACTGTCTTCCCGCCAGATTTAGGGAGCCCTTCAATGAAATCCATAGAAATATCTGTCCAAATCCGTGTAGGTATGGGCAAGGGTTCAAGCAATCCTGGAAGGAGTGTTGTTTCACCCTTATTGCGCTGGCAAGTATCACATTCGGCCACCATCTGTTGAATTGTCCTTTTCATGCCCTGCCAAAAGAAGTTATGCCGTGCTCGTTCATACGTTTTGAGGAACCCAGAGTGCCCTGCCGATGGAGAAGCATGGAGTTCATACAAGACAGCCTGTTGAAGATCTGTGCTCTGGGGAAGCACCAAACGACCCTTGTATCGCAGAGAAGCACAATCCCAAGAGTAATGTGGTACAGCAGAAGGGTTGTTGGTCAAGCGTTGGATGATTTGAGATAAGGAAGAGTCATTGACATAACCCTATTGAACAAATTGCAACCAATTTGGAACAGGCATAGAAATAGCTGAAAGAGAACCTTGGGCATCAAATGTGCGAGAAAGAGCATCTGCCACAATATTGTCTTTACCCTTCTTGTAAGTGATATCACAGTCATAACCCATGAGTTTTCTAACCCATTTCTGTTGTGCTGGGGAGGAGACACGCTGGTCCAAGAAATATTTCAGACTCTGGTGATCAGTCTTGATGCAGAAATGATTCCCTAATAGGTATGGGCGCCACTTCTGTACTGCATGCAAAATAGCCATCATTTCCTTCTCATAGGTAGAGGCAGCTAAATTCTTACCTGAAAGGGCTTTGTTGGTGAATGCAATGGGGTGTTCATTTTGAAGGAGAATAACACCAAGTCCATTGCCGCAAGCATCACTCTCAATAGTGAAGGGCTTGGAAAAATCGGGCATAGCTAGCACAGGTGTAGTACACATAACTTGTTTTAGTTTGTCAAATGCACACTGAGCAGCAAGTGTCCATGTAAAAGCATCATTTTTCAATAGAGCAGTTAATGGAGCTGCAATCGTGCCATAATCCTTGACAAACTTGCGGTAGTAGCCAGTCAACCCCCAAAAACCACGAAGGCTCTTGAGTGTCTGAGGATGCGGCCAATTGTTCATGGCATCGATTTTGGCAGGATCCACACGAACCCCTTGTGCTGAGATAATGTGCCCGAGATACTCAACTTCCTTCTATCCAAAAACACATTTAGATTGCTTGGCATGGAGATGATGGTCAGAGAAAAGTTGCATGACAAGATCCAGATGCTGGAGATGTTCATCCCATGTTTTACTGTAGATGAGGATATCATCAAAGAATACCAGAATGAATTTCTGCAAGTAGGGTCGAAATATTTTATTCATTAAGGCCTGGAATGTGGAAGGAGCATTAGTGAGGCCAAAGGGCATGACCAAAAACTCATAATGGCCATCATGTGTGCGGAAAGCTGTTTTAGGGATATCATCCTCATGAACCCGAATTTGATGATACCCAGAACGAAGATCCAACTTGGAGAAAAAGTGAGCCCCATGAAGCTCATCAAGAAGCTCATTAACAATGGGAATTGGAAGCCCCGAGTGAATTTCTCATCACAATTATAGCAAAGCCCCTTTTCTTTGCGTGCTTGCATCTCTGTTTCAGACAAACGCTTGATAGGAGTCGGTCGAGGAGCCTGCGGTATAGGTGGTCGCTGAGAACCCATATTTCGGAAGGGAACAAAAGTGGGCTTGGAGCGTTGTTGGGCTACAATCTTGTCTTCTGCCAACTTAGCCAACCCTAGGGCTTCCATCATTGTGGTGGGACAGAACATTTTGACCTCTGAGCGGATGGCATCCTTTAGACCACTGATAAAACAACTTCAGTAAAAGTCATCAGACAATCCTTCGGTGTGGTTGGCTAGGTTCTCAAATTCGATTTGATACTCTCTCACAGTGCCAATTTGGCAAAGTTTATTGAGGGCTCCAGTGAAGTCATCAAAAGCGCTAGGACCAAATCATTGCAAAAGGAGCTGGCAAAAGTCTGACCATTTGGGCTCTGGATGAGCCTTGATGTACCAACGGTACCATTGAAGAGCTTCCTGTTCCAAGTGAAAGGATGACAGTGGAACTTTGTTGACATCAAAAGTATTATGCAAACTAAAATACTGTTCTGCACGATATATCCATCCAGTTGGATCAGTACCATTGAAGCACGGAAAATCAAGCTTCGGACCACGAAAATTGTTGGAAGAAGAGAACCCATTGTCTGATGAAGACTCGGACTGTCGTTTGTTGTTCATAGCTGAATGTTCAAGATGGAGGCCGAGAAATTTTTCATCCAGATCCTGGAGTTTGGCTTGGATGGTTGCAAGTGCTTCTTCCATGGTTTTTGCTCCTGCACGGGTGACAACCATAACCAGGAGTGTTTTTTTTTTTTTCTTTTTTTTTGACTGGGTAGGAAAACAAAAACAGAAACTACTTCAGTAAGGGAAAATCTGGACTTGGGAAAAAATCTGATGGGTAATTGGCTTTTAACTAGATTTTGAACACTCTCGAAAGGACAAGAAGGCAAAAAGGGGAATTTCAGAAGTGGGGTGATAGAATGAGAAAATTTGGCAGAGAGGGACAAAGAAGCAGGGTTCAGAAAGGAACTCTCTAGTAAAATTTGAAGGCGAATGGGTGAAATCTGAGGAAGTTATGGCAAACCCTAAAAATAGACAAATGTGGGCTTTCGGGCTTTGGGAAGGGGAATTGGGGATAGGGTCCTCAGGAATGAAATATGCAGAATGGGATGATAGGGGTTCCCTGAAAATTTCAAGGGAAATAGAGTGAAAACAAGGGAGATATGGACAAAAAACTGACTGAATTTTTTTTTTTTTTTCTCAGACTGGAGCGGCTACGGCTCGAAAAGGATTTGAAACGGCGTCGAATGGATTGAAAATGGATGGCTATGGAACGGCTTGCAAAATGGATCTGAACGACTGAATGTAAAATGGCGCAGCAATGATCGACGGTAGTTCAGCTGAAATTAGATATGGACCCCAGGTATGTGCGGATTCCTAACCGTTCAAGGGTTTCACTCGGCCACCAATGCTGTCTGACTGCATGTGTATTGGGGCAATACCCCTCACTCCACGGCTCAGGTAAAACTAATAACAGCGTTGCCACAAACGACAACTCTTGGTTTACCTCACGGGTGGGAACTAGTCAATCAGGTAGGGGTCGTTGCCCTTTTCGCTGGCAGGTCCTCTCAATGGGCTAGCTACTTCGAGGTTCTTGTGGTACTCCTCACAATGAGTTTTAGAGCTTATGCCCAAGTACTTCCCACAGTTAAGCGGATAGGGATTATTCCCAAATCCGAACCTGCAACAGATGCGAAAAAAAAAAATTGGCATAAATTTCACCCAGCGAGCCCAAGAAAGTGCTCTGATACCATATGTGAGGCACCTGCAACAATTAATTAATACGAATATGTGAAATAGCAGAAATGACAGAAATCATAATCACTTTTATATTGATCATAGACCACTTCGAGGGGGCAACCTCTTATGAGCAAGCTCAATACAAATAACTTCACGGTGCCTTCATAGGTCTCAACACACACTTATATACTAATTCTAGTTGCCAATACTATGGGTTGAAACCATGGGCCTGTTAGGATATTTAGACACTTAGGAGTTAGTTAAGATCAACTTGTGTAATATATCTGTTAGGGATAGTGTGTTTCTTTAGTATGCATAGTATACATTTGTAAATACTTAATCCGACGGTCACGATATGTTTCCGACATAGAGTGATCCGATGGCTCAACTTCTCTTAGATCAAACCTAACCTTGATCCGTGGTTTAACACCCGATTGGTCCATGATCTCTATTTAAAGAGCATGGAGGGTCATTGTTTAGTTGATCGATTATGAGAAGCTCATTTGTAACTTTCTTTCTTTACATAATAAATTGTCCCGTAGAAGCTATTTGGCCGGGGCCGTGGAGTGTTTCCCTCAAGAGGGTTTAAACCACGTCAAAACATCGGTGTGTTGATCTGTGATCTGTTTGTGTGAAGTGGTTTCTCTTGGTTCTCGGTCCTTTGATAGTACCCTGTGTACCCGAACATGGTATCAGAGCTTTTATGAAGTGCCGCTTCCGGTTATGATCTTGATCTTGAACTGCTGTTGCTGAAACTCGAAAGAGTTTCTAGTTTTGGTATTTCTGTGCATTTTTGGGCTGTGGGAGGTGTTCCATTGCGTCTGGAGCGTCGTTTCCATTGGGAAATAGTTTTTGTTTGATCGAAAACGGTTCCTGGTTGCTCCAGAAACGTGTATTTCATTAGATCTGAAGGTATAATGTTACAGTGATGCATTTTTTATTTTTCTGTTTTAAAAGAAAAAATTTCATATTTCATCATTTTTTACT
This sequence comes from Larix kaempferi, assembly GCA_027924585.1. Lineage (NCBI taxonomy): Eukaryota > Viridiplantae > Streptophyta > Pinopsida > Pinales > Pinaceae > Larix > Larix kaempferi. The sequence goes on from BSBM01000945.1 coordinate 1,455,466, forward strand.
GTTAGATTTTTTTTTTTGTTCGAATTGTTGCTTTCCCGTCTACGTATGCTCTTTTCTGTGTACCTTGAGCGATCTCGGCAAATCAGAAACAGAGAGGGAAAGGGTTTTTCTCGGCTGCATATGCTCTTTTCCGTGCACCTTGCTCGATCTTGGCAAATCAGAAACAGAGAGAAAACGTAGTCTTTCCGGGCAAGCTAACAAGATCTAACTCCACAAGTGTGGAAATTTTTTTTTGTTTTGATTTGTGGTTTGTTTTGCAAGAAAAAGGGAAAGCACGCAAACCGAGCAAGAAGAGTATACAAAAAAAAAAAAAAAAAAAAACCCCTTCCTCATTCTCATATTTTACATACCTTTTAATCTAGCTCACTTGGTTCAAAGTTGTTTTATTCCTTAATAGGTCTTGAGTTCAAGTCTTAGGAAGTTACTTTTAAAAGAAAAAGTGCATGCAATTTCTATTTTCAAGTTACTTTATTGTAAAAGTGCATCTCACTTAAATAATAAAAAATAAAAATACAAGTGAGTCACTTAAGTTTTTATTTATTTATTGTTGCACTATTTAAAAGTAATATCATTGTAAAAGTGAAATCACTTATTTTACAAAAGTGGTTCACTTAAAGCAACTTTCTTGTAAAGTGATTGTCAAAAGGTTCATTTTGAGAAGAGGGGGGTTCTTTTTTTAGCTGGACATTCTCTAGCTGCCACATCACTATTGGGGACATCTTCAACAGTTTCTTTGTTCAAGCATAACTTCATCATACGGAGTCAGTTTTCAGTGCCATTTTTTTTTAAACCGCCTATTTTTTCGAGATCTTCACATCCAAATTATTGGTTTCTGCTTTTATAGCCATTAATTTACAAATATGGCCGTTCATTGTGATATTCTACTTAACAGTTCCAACTATTTCTCATGGAAATCTCGTATGGAGGATGTTCTACGAAGTAGGGGACTTTTCAGAATTACCACAGGGAAAGAAAAAGAACCCAATGATGATGATAAGAAAATAAAATGGGCAAATAGATGTGATGAAGCTCGTGGATTGATTGAGATGTCAATCTCTACTGATTTGCGATTCCACATATCTGGAATTGATGAACCTAATGCTGCTTGGGACAAGTTGGAATTTGTGTTTGTTAAACACAATGAAATTCGAGGTCACCAACTCGAAAATGAGTTGATTTCTTTAAATCCAAGTGACTTTTCATGCATTCAAGATTATTTATCTAAGTACAAAACTCTTAAGCTCTTATGTGCAGAATGTAAGATTGAGAGGGAAGACAAACAATGCATTTATCATATTCTTTCCAAACTTGGACCTGCATATTCTGTTTTTATATCTATATTTTACTCCATGAAAGCATCCTTGAATGCAGCTAGCTATCAAGAGCCTAGTCTTGAATCCTTTTTTGATTCCTTGATTATGGAACAAGATAAACTCATTCATCTTGGAATAATCAACAATGCAGATATATCTGGGAAATCCTTATTGTCCCAACAGAAAGAAAAGTCCAAGCCTCTCAAGAAACAAAATTTTCGCAATAATAAGTCAAACAAGGGTCCCAAACCCTCTCAGTCGGCTCCTTCTTTAAAAAATGACAAAGGATCCAAGCCAAAAGGCAAAAAGACTGAGCGTCATTGCAACTATTGCGGGAAAGATAATCATGATGAATCTAAGTGTTTCAAGAAGATGGCAGCCTTGGAAGCAGCAATGAAGAAGCACCACATCAGCCTAAGTTCTCCTTCAGAATCTGCCTCTCATGGACATGCACTTTGTGCTTCTGGTTATTCTTATAATGCATCTTCTTCTTCTACTTCAAATGAATGGCTCATTGATTCTGGAGCATCTTATCATATGGCTAAGGATCAAGCCATCTTTTCTACTATGCATGAATGTAACACCAAACAAATATTTGTTGGTGATGATAGATCTCTAAGTGTTGTAGGAGCTGGAAGAGTTCCAGTAGATAATGGTCATTTTAGTGATGTACTATGTGTTCCAAGAATTTCCTGCAATTTGTTATCAGTCTATCAGATCACTCATTCTGGTGAAGGTAAAACTGTGACCTTTACACCTCACCAAGTTGTAATCAAGGATTTTAAAGATCCTCAACCGGTCCTAGCTATCGGAATTGTTGATGATATTACCAGGTTGTACAAGTTTAACAACTTTGGGTCATCACCTTTCCCTTCAGTTTTTGTTGCTCATAGTGATAACTTGAGCAAACTTTGGCATGAGCGATTTGGTCACTTAAATTATCGCTCATTGCAACAACTATGTAAAGAAAATATGGTGACAGGTCTTCCGATGGTATCTTGCAGAGATGGTGTTTGGTCCGGTTGTGTACTTGGAAAACATCATCAGGACAGCTTTGACAAACGTGCCTCTTGGCACGCCTCAGTTCCCTTGGAGCTTGTGTATAGTGACTTGTGTGGTCCTCTTCCATCTGCTTCCTTTTCTAGTTTCAAATATTTCTTAACTTTCATTGATGATTACACCAGACGCACTTGGGTTTATTTCCTAAAACTTAAGAGCGAAGTATTTAACATGTTCTTGGCCTACAAGGCCCTTGTTGAAAAACAATTTGGTCATCAAATTATTAAGTTAATATCTGACAATGGAGGAGAATATGTTAACAAATAGTTCACTACTTTCTGCACTGAACAAGGCATCCAACAACAGTACACTGTTCCATATACACCACAACAAAATGGTGTAGCTGAGCGGAAGAACCGCACTTTAAAAGAAATGGCTAATTGTATGATCCAATCTAAGGGACTAAGTCTTCAATTTTGGGCTGAAGCCATGAATTGTACAAATTACATAGTTAATCGCACCCCCACAAAAGCATTACAAGGTATAACACCGAAAGAAGCATGGAGTAAAACTAAACCTGATGTAAGTCACTTTCATGTGTTTGGTAGTGAAGCATGGGCTCACATTCCGGATGAAAAACGGAAAGCATTGCAGCCTAAAAGTGAAAAGTGCATATTTGTTGGATATTCTGAAGATGTAAAAGGTTATAGACTTCTTCAACCACATTCTCATGCTATAATCATTAGAAGAGATGTTGAATTTGATGAAAATCTCTTGGCCTGCGAGCCTAACTCGACGATTGTGCCATCTTTGGCCTGCGAGCCTGATTCGGCATTTGTGCCTTCTTCTTCTTCTTCCAACTTCCTTGATAGGTTTCCAACTCCAGTTTATGATGATGACAGTGAGGATGAAAATCCAACTCCGCCTGCTCATGTTCCTCCAGTTGCACCAGCACAAGTGCTTCCTCGATGGGTCCGTTCAACATGTGAAGCAGTTGGTGATCTTGCCGGTGATCCTAGAGATCAACGTCGAAAACGTTCTCAGTTTCAGCGAGCCTCTTCTCTTTTGGCTCAAGTTTCCAAGAATCATGATCCAGAAACTTTTGCAGAAGCTTCAGGGAATCTAGATTGGGATGCAGCCATGGATAAAGAATAGTGTTCCTTAATGGCGAACGATACTTGGGATCTTGTACCTCTTCCAAAAGGAAGAAAACTTGTCATATGTAAATGGGTCTACAAAACTAAGTATGCATCAGATGGAAGTGTTGAAAGACTTAAGGCAAGGTTAGTTGCCAAAGGTTTTTCCCAAGTTGAAGGGATTGACTATAATGAAACCTTTGCTCCTGTCGCAAAAATGAACTCCATCCGCCTTGTTCTTTCCCTTGCAGCCTTACACAACTGGGAATTCCATCAAATGGATGTAAAGTCTGCCTTCTTGCATGGTGATTTACAGGAGGAAATTTACATGGAACAACCTCCTGTCTATGTTCAGAATAACTCTAGCCTTGTCTGCCGCCTTAAGAAATCCTTATATGGCCTTAAGCAAGCTTCTAGAGCTTGGTATGCCAAAATGGATAACTTTCTCCTTGACACTGGTTTTTCTAGATGCCATTCTGACCCCAATGTCTATACCAAGAAAGTAGGAAACCATCTCATCATACTTGTTCTATATGTTGATGACCTTATTCTTACTAGTAGTGACCCTAATCTTATAACCCATGTGAAATCCAGTCTTAAACAAAATTTTGAAATGTCAGAGTTAGGACATTTCCATTATTTTCTTGGTCTCCAAGTCCTACAAACCAAAGAAGGAATCTTTCTTTCTTAGTCTAAGTATGCTTGTGACCTTCTTTGTCGCTTTCACATGGAAGATTGTACACCAGCCCCTTCTCCCTTCCAGTCTGGAGTCAAACTTTCTGCCACTTGTACTTCACCTGAAGTCGATGCCACCATTGAGATGGATTCCCACGGCCTGTCAAGAGTAGGCAGAGGGGTGTATAGGCCCTGTTTCTTAGTGGTCGGTTTGGCAATAGCGCAAGCGGTGCAGGACCTGATATACTTGCCGACATCCTGTCAAAGTTTCGGCCAGTAGAAATGTTTCTGCAACATTGCCACTATCTTTTAGATGCCAAAGTGTCCTGCCACCCGACTGTAGTGAGCTTCCCAAATCATCTTCGTGCGCTCGCTTGATGGAACGTAGAGATGGCCCAGACGACACAACAACCCATCTTGAAGATGGAAATTAGCAACCACTGAGTTGGTGCCCAACATTTGATAGGTAGTGGAGAAGTCAGGGTCTGTCTCGTAGAGGTGAGGCCATCCGGAGGTCTCGTGGCCACAAGAGTCTAGCACTGTGGTAAGTGCCGTGACTGGAGGTCCACTGAGGCAGTCAGCAACTCGGTTGGTACTCCCTATGTTATATTTGATGTTGAAGTGGAACTACTGTAAATATGTTGACCACTTCTGATGGTGGTCATTCTGCAACTTTCCTTGGGTCTGCATGAACTGCAGTGGCTTGTGATCAGTGTGGATGACTGTCTCCTTTCCAAGAATGTAATGTCTCCATTGGAGGCAAGCTTGTACAATGGAGTACATTTCTTTGTCATAGGTAGGGTACTTGCGGACAACATCTGATAGTGTCTCACTATGATATGCCACAGGGTGGATGTGTTGAGTGAGAACGGCGCCCACAGCATAATCTGAAGCATCTGTCTCTATCTCAAAGGGATGTTGCAGGTTCGGTAATGAGAGTACCGATGATGAGCACAAACGCTTCTTCAAGTCATCGAAGGCTTGTTGTTGGGACAGGCTCCACAAAAATTTTTCCTTACCACCACCCCTGGTCACTTGGTTGAGGGCCCATGCGATATGAGAGAATCCCAGCACAAACCGGCGATAGAAATTGGCGACGCCCAAGAAGCTCCGAAGTTCAGTGAGTGTGGTTGGGGCTGGCCAGTCACGGATGACCTGGATCTTGGTTGGATCCACATGCACACCATGTTGATCAACGATGTAGCCTAGGTAATGGACCCTGTCCATACCGAAGCAGCATTTTTCCAAGTTTTCATATAGTTTGTGCTTCCCCAGGGTGTGCAGAACCTGCTGAATATGTTGCAAGTGTTCCTCCCAAGTCTTGCTGTAGATGATGATGTCATCCAGATACACCACTACAAAATTGTTGGTGAAAGTTTGTAGGATATCGTCCATCATCCTCATAAAAGTTGCTGGAGCATTTGTCAAACCAAAAGGCATGACCAGCGATTCAAAAAGACCTTCTTTTGACTTGAAGGCAGTCTTCCATACATCTGTCTGTTCTATTGGGACCTAGTGGTAGCCAGACTTTAGATCAATCTTACTAAAGTATTTGGCCCCCATGAGCTGATGAAGGAGGTCATCGATTCGGGGAATCAGGTACCGGTTACGGACTGTGATTTTATTAAGGGCTCGGTAATCAATGCAGATTCGCCAGGTCCCATATTTCTTCTGCACCAGCACGATTGGGCTCCCACAAGGTGATGAACTGGGACGGATGTGCCCCTTGTGGAGAAATTCTTGGATCTGCCTCTTGATCTCCTCATTTTCCAGTGGAGAGTGGTGATAGATTGGCCCATTGGGTAGCGGTGCGCCTGGGATCAGATCGATGGGATGCTTGACCTGACAGTGCAGAGGTACCCTGGTCGGAAGGAGAAGATATCTGAGTATCCTTCCACCACCTTATCCACTTGCTTATGTTGTGTGGATAGATCGGTCATGGATGCTCGGGATGTGGCTGTGATCTTTCTTTCACTCTAAGAGCGAATCACGAAGAAGACAAATTTTTCGGTCTGAGAGATGACCTTCCTACATTGCTTAGCAGAGATCAAGGAAATAGCACTAGGAGGGACTGCCTCGGGTATCCTATACAATTTCATGTTCAAAGAAATAATAACACTACGAGGCCTAGACTCATATATAGCATCACATTTCCATAAATAAGGTTGGCCCAAAAGAACATCTGAAACTTCGAGAGGAGCAACATCACACAATACCTCGTCCTTGAAGGGCTTGATGCCGTATGGTAGTCGGCACTATTGGATGATGCGGAGATCACTTCCTTTGCAGAGCCATCCAATGGTGTAGGGTTGTGGGTGCGGCGTTGTTGGCAGGGCCAAGCACTTGACGACCTCTGCTGAGATAAGATTCTTCTTGCTACCGCTATCAACGATGAAGTGCAGCGGGGTGCTTTTTACCCACATCTGTGAATGGAAGAGGCGTTCTCCTTCTTTTGGCTCGTCTGGTTCATCAGGCTGGAGCTTGGTGGTAGCAATAGTGGCACTGGGTTCCGCATCAATGATCCGTCTTCCCCTTTCTGGTTCGGACTCAAAGTCAAAACCCGCATCTGATTCAGATGCTTTCACTTCAGCCACAAGCGACTGCTTTGAGCGGCAATCAGCAGTGTTATGCCAAGGGCTCTTATGGAAGTCGCACCACTTCTCGTTATCTTTCTTTGTTTTTCCGGTGTCCTTCTTTGCTTGCGGCTTGGACTGGTTGTCCTGATACTATCCATATTTGCCCTGTCCTTTATTCTATGGGTTGGGGCCTCCCTTTCCTATCTTTTGCTGTGAAGGGTTCCCAGGCCCAAATTGCCGCATCTTTTGTTTGAGCTTTTGCTCAATTTTGACGGCATATCGGTAGGCCACGCCCAAGGAAGAGATGTCCAAAAATTTCATTTCGGTCTGGATGTATCTATGCAAACCACTGCGATACTTGAGCACCAGATGTCGCTCTAAATCTTTGATACCCAGCTTGGTGCGCAAGGTATGGAAGATATTTGTGAACTATGGCACTGCTTGGTCTCTTTCTTGTTGCAGTGTGGTCCATTTGGTATACAAGTCGTCATAACTTCCAACAGGGTAGTATTGTTCCTTAATAGCATCCCTGAAAGATTCCTAGGTGGCTGTGACTGAAAATAATGAGGCTTCTTCTGTGTCCTTTTGCTCGCAGAATGTTTCCCACCAATCTTTGACATGGGGAACGGCTCTGAGGAGCGCAAAAGTAATATTTTCTTTATTCGAAAAGTTATGGACAGAAAAATACCCTTCTAGTAGATTCAACCACTTATCTACAGCATCTGCATCTATCTATCCTTCAAATATAGGGATATTGAAGTTGATTTGTACCTTGAAGGGGGCGGCGCCTCCGCTTAAGGAAGATGCGTCACTTGTTGGTAGTCGTCGAAGGATTTGTGCAAAATTATCCATCATCTCGTTCCTCTGCTGCGTGAGGGCTTCCTCAAGCAACATTTTGATAGGATCTCCTGTCCCGTCATCTTGCTTTTCTCCTGCCATGAGAGGTCGCTTGGGCGTGCGAGAGCTTTTGTCCTCAAGAGAAACAAGCTCGAGACCCAATTCTTTGTACCCTGACCTTGTTGGGGACATGCATTAAGACGACAAGGAGCAGACCGCTCTGATACCACTGATCCGGATTTTATGAGCAGAACGAAATGAATACAGATTATTATCAGATGCTTAACACAAAATAACAGAGATACAATAAAACTGGTTTTCTATTCAATAAGGAAATAAGCTAGAACTGTAAAATGCAACAGAAAACAAGCTTGCTGGAATGGTGGCGGCTTATCTCTGAGAAGAGATGTGACGGCTGCGCTCATTTCACAAAAATATGGTTACAATGAGGCTCTCAAGGCCTTTTACAATAAACAGGAATGTCAAAAACCCTAGACATCCAAAAACCTAACCCTAGGAGATGAAGCACCAAAAGTCATGTGGGCCCCGTTTGGGTAAGTTAGTACATCAACTTCCCGGGGTCGTAACTTTTGCATACGATCTTCGTTTGGGATGCTCGGTAGCCCGTTGCAAAGGTCTATCCGATATTTACAACTTTTGATTAGGGCCAAATGCATGTTGGTGGCAACCATTTGGCCCCCCAAATTGCCAAAAAAGGTCGTTTAGGGCCTCAAAATGGCCCCGAAAGTTCAGTACCCGAAAAACTGCTAAAAATAGTACAATACCAAAATTGCCATAAAACTGTTTTGAGCTAGTTGGAAAGGTGGGTGGCCACCAATATCCACCTGGATCATGTTGTCCACTAACATGAAAGGTATATCAAGAAAGACAAATCATGTTCTAGTTCAAGAACATATGACCATGGTGACATGAAGACAAAGGTTCATCCATTGCCATGGATCACATAGAAGATCTACTTACGAGGTATGTATAATTTGGTTCTACAATGCTTAACCTATGAGATATGCAAGTTACTAGCACAAGTCACTAAAAAGAACAAGAAGACATTGCTAGACATAACTAGCAAATATGATAACCAGGTATGTTTTTCCTATATCAAGTTAGAATTCTACCTTGTGTTAGGATCTTATACTATTGTATGGTTGATAATGATTATTCATGAAGTTAGAAATGTAAGTAATCAAGGGTTTATGCATATTATGTCTCGTACATTGATTGATGATATGACTAACCAGTAAAGTCATTTGGACAAATAAGAATATGCATGAGTAAAAGAAGTATTCCCTGAAACCTTGAATACTAATGTTTATTATTTGTGTTTAAAATGATAATTAGTATACATGTTTAAGATTATTGTGTTTTTGATAGTATTGAGATTATACAAATAAATGTATGATTATGTATGAGATCTCAAGGATATCACAATAATGATACTTGTAAGCATGCATAGTGTTTGAGGATGGATATAAGTTCAAGGATAGGTAATCCAGGAAGCAAAGATCAAGAGGGAGCACACTCCAGTAGTTTCTGCAAGGATGCAAATATTCAGAGGGAGTCGACCACTTCTCACAATCCACATCAGAATGGAGTTGCAAAGATTCAGAGGGAGTCCACCCAACAACCAAACAAAGATGAGTATTTGAATTGTCATTTCTTACATATTTGTTTGTTTAAATAATGTTGTTCAATGATGTATATTCTTATGTTCCTAGACTTAGGTTGTGTATTATGCATATTAGAATAATTACATTAATGAACCGTATACTACTAATATGTATGTGATTGGTAAGTGGCCTATGGCATTGTACAACATTCCATTGCTACTTATCTAGAATGAAACCTCTTTGCTGACATGTTGGGAGTAGTGAAAACTCTTAACAATGTTCTGGTAGAGATTGGAAGGCATCTAGAAAGTTATAGGATATGGATGAATGTTGTATTGAAGCATTGGCTAAAATAATTGCATGACTGTATGACATATTTCTTTATGTGTAAGAATTTGTTCTGAAAACTATGAGATGTTTCTAATCATGCAATTTAACTTGTTTTGTAGGAAAGATCATATACCTTCACCTACAAAAGAAGGACTACAACATTTGTTCCAACAACAAAGATATCTACTGAAGCTATTGAAGTTCCCAGGATCTGGGATGAAGTAATGGAAGAATGCCATGATCAGTCGATCATGAAGAATGATGTTTGGGATGCAGTCCCAAGACCTGAAGGGAATTCTCCTATGACTTCCAAATGGATCTATAAGATCAAGCATGTTGTAGATGGTAGCATGGAGAAATACAAAACGAGGTTTGTAGCTCGTGGCTTCTCCCAGAAAAAGGGATTGAGTATGAAGAGACTTCTACACCTATAGCTAGGTACACTCCCATCAGATCAGTACTTTCTCTAACTGCAGTGATGAAATGGAAGATACACCAGATGGATGTCAAGACAACTTTCTTGAATGGTGTAGTCGAAGAGGAAGTGTATGTGGAGCAGTCACTTGGTTTTGAGACACATGATGGGAAGTCATATATCTGAAGAACTTGGTATGGTAGGATAGACAACTTTCTATGGTAAAGCTGATTTCAACCTTTACTATAAGGTTGAGGAAGGAAATCCAGTGGTACTACTTTTGTATGCGGATAACCTGTTTGTTACCGATGAGGATAGATTGATTGCTGACACATAGCGGAAGCATATTGCCGAATTCGAGATGAAGGACTTGGGGATGATGCACTATTTTCTAGGCATGGAGGTGTGGTAGAGTATAGATGGAATCTTCCTTGGACAAGGGAAGCATGCAGTGGAGATCCTGAAGAGGTTTGGGATGATGGACTGCAAGGCCATGGCCACACCTATGGTATCGAACCTAAAGCTTCTGTGTGATGCTTCATTTGATCTGGTTGATGTCATAATGTATCATCAAATGATTGGGTCCTTGATGTACCTGACGAACATGAGACCAGATATTTGCTTTGCGGTGAACACAATGTATCATCACTTGGTTGCTATAAAGCATATTCTGAGGTACCTAAAGGGTACAGTTGATTATGGGATCAAGTATGATGCGAATCAAAATTTTAACCTGGAAGGTTATGTTGATTCGGACTGGGCAGGCAGTGCTGTAGATAGAAAGAGCACATCTGGGTGCTTCTTCAGTGTGGGATTAGGTGTGATCTCTTGGTTTAGTACGAAGCAGTCCTGCGTAGCACTAAGTATAGCCAAAGCAGAGTATGTTGCAGCTTGTTCGGCTAGTTGTGAGGTAGTATGGATCCGGAAGCTACTTTCTGAGTTATTTGTTCTCCCATTGGATGCTATGGTATCTTCTGTGACAACCAAAGTTGTGTGAAGCTGTCTGAGAACCTGGTGTTCCATGATAGGTTGAAGCACATTGAGATCAAATATCACTATATCAGGGATATGGTGCAGAGAGGAGAAGTGAAGCTCCTGTATGTTGCGAAGGATGAGCAGGTTGCGTATGTGTTGACGAAACCACTAGCCAGAGTGAAGTTCGAGTACTTCAGAGAGCGGCTTGGTGTTCTTCAGATTGACGACACTTCAAAGAAGAAGTGATGGACACATTTGCTGGATCCATTCCAAACATGGTGAGAGGAGGATCCTTCCCATGGATGTGGATGTAAGCACTGGATGATGAGCATCAGGATGATGTTCGAGTTTCTGCTTTGTATGATCAGTTGGATCATTTATATGTATGTATGCATCATGTTGGATGCTTGTTATGATCAGTTGGATCATGTATATGTATCAGGTGGATCATGTATGTTGATATGTATTAGTTATGATCAGGTGGATCATGTATTTGTATATGTATCTGGTGGATACATTGTATGATCAGGTAGATCATGTATGATGATATGTATCAGGCAGAAATTGTGTATGCATTAGGTGGATGCATTGTATGATCAGGATGATCATGTATGATGAGCTTCAGAATGTTGCTCCAGATGACATGCGTTAGGATGATGCAGTGATGATGATCAGGATGATCATGTGTACATCAGGATGATGTATGGTGAGTATCAGGTTGATACTCTGTGGCCGTAGACAGGTTGTGCAGATAAGCATATAATAGCGCCCTGGGAAGTTTGCAGATTCTCTTGCTAGGTTTTTCTGCTGGCATATAATAGCTCCCTGGGAGATATGGAAAATGTTCTTTCGAGGTTTTTCTTTGGGAGGACATATAATAACGCCCTGGGAGGTTTGCAGATTCTCTTGTTAGGTTTTACCGCTAGCATATAACAGCTCCCTGGGAGATCTGGAAAATGCTCTTTCGAGGTATTGTCTTATGGCATATAATAGCGCCCTAGGAGATTCGATAGGTTGGGGTGTGTTCCTGTAGTAAGTCCTGGGATGCTCTTTCGAGGTTTTACCATGACCACATGTAATATCACCCTGGGAGATCCGATAGGTTGGGATGTCTTCCCGTAATAAGTCCTGGGATGCTCTTGCAAGGTTTTGTGGTGACCACATATAATAGCACCCTGTAAGATCGGATAGGTTGAGCTGTGTGCTTGTAATCAGTCCTAGGATTCTCTTTCGAGGTTTTGTGGTGGGGTGACATGTAATAGCTACCTGGGAGATCCGATAGGTTGGGATGTGTGCCCGTAATAAGTCCTAGGATGCTCTTGCGAGGTTTTGTGACGCATGTAATAAGTCATGAGGATTCCACAGTATGGCCAGTGATAGTGAACACCTGTAGGTGGTGGGCCTACATCCAGTACGAAAAAGGACTAGCTCTATAGAACTTCCTATGACAAGTAAATTCAGAGATTGATTGAGATAGCAGCAGCAGTGATGATGAGGATGATTCGATGACGATGATCTAGAGAAGAAGACGTGTGCTAGAAGACCCGTGTCGAGAAATACCTTCCTAGTTAAGAGGGAGTGTTGATGTATATGTAACTTCGGAATGTATTTCACATATATGTATATTGTATCCCTATAGAGATGTTATTATTCCTCTATATGGAAGTGTCGTCATTTATATTGTAACTGTCATAACTTATACTTGATGGGTTATTAGACCACCTTGTTGGGGTCGGCCCTGTATAAGTCATGTGGGTAAAAGGGTTATTAGACCACCCTATTGGGGGTTGTCCATGTGGGTCAAAGGGTTATTAGACCACCCTATTGGGGGTCATCCCAGTCAGCATTATGTTATGTGGTTAACTTAAGGCCGACCTAGTAAAGGTTATTAGGTAAGTCAAGTCAAGTATAAATAGAGTGCGGGAGGCACTCTATTTGATCATTCTATTTTCTCTCACACTCTTTGGAGAGTGGCGCACTTGTGGAGGAGGAGAAGCTACTACTAGGAGATGTCTATCTCTTATGCTTGGGTTGTATCATTTCTCTATCTATCTCTGAGGAAGTTATTGGGGTTTTTCACATTATGATTTTCCCCAAGTAAACTCTGTGTCTCTTGTGTGCTTGCATTATTGTCCATGATTGATATGCTGTAGATTTGTTGTACATTTTGTTCTCTCAGTTAACATCCTAGATCAAATTGAAGTAAATTATGAAAAAATAACATGAGATAACCACACAGTTAATTGTTAAGGTTCAATCATGGTATCAAAGCACACAACGCCACACATCTCACTCATATGTATAAGTTATGATGTTTATCGATCTAAGTAATGATGAAAGATTAAGGATTATCCAATAAGATTGAATAGAAGTGATTCAGTCTCATAAATGACCGCGGGGTCTAGTTGACACACCAGCCCATAAGAAGCGTTACGCGATAAGGTGTTGATAACTTATCATCGTAGAGTGGAAGTAATCCCTGTGCCCAGTCGTTGAATGAGCTGGATGATCAGGCATCCTTGCTCACTGTTCCATTCAACGCAGAGAAGAAGACCTCATGTAGTCACTAACCGTAGTATGTAGTCGGTCACCATGCTGTGCATTAACTAGCTGTAGCACTCGCATCAAAAGGTTGTGGAAACCTGAGTCTACAACCACCCCCTCAACTTCACCTCGGGTGAGACCTCAGGCTGCTTGCAGTCTGTTGCTGAAAGGGCAGGTGAATAGGGGTTTTGTTGCTATCTTGTACCGCGAAGTACCTGGGTCTACATTGGAAAACCTCTAGATCAGGGTTCCACAACAAATGGTTTCGTTGCTGTGCGTAGACTAGTGATGTGATAGTGTATTTAGAAAAGTAATGTCCGACAGTTGGCATCCAGAAAAGAAAGAGATCTGGGCTTGGTGCGATAAGATCGAAAGAGATTTCGCAAAGAAAGAAAACAAACATCTGCGTCTATCTAACGTACAGTGGTTGAACATATATTTGTGGAGGGACATCCACGAAATGTTTTGGGCTTCATTTCCAAACGAGCTATAGAAGTGGATATCGCGCCTAGCAGAAAGAAAGAATTGTTCCCAAGGCGGAGTACCTACAGAGTAGTTGACTTCTGGGTTGATAGCATACTAGAAGGATTTGTGACCGAGTTTGCTGCAGATATGCTGAAGTCCTACAGCCAAGTTGAAGCATACTTTTTCGAAGGATTCAGAGGTAAGTTCTTGAAAAACCTTAGTCTATACATTAAAATTCTTTTAGCAGAGAAAGGTGTTTTAAGAATGCAACAATAGTTCTAAATCTGGCATGGTAGAGAATACACACATTGAATATGATGAAGAAAACCATACTTTGAGAAGTGGAAAGAGATATAAGCTTACTAATGAAAAGAATCCCTGACAATCTAGAAACTGTATAGATACCGAAATTCCATCTGACCTCAATAATACGAACACTTAGTTATCAACCACAATCCAGTGTAATACACCTCAGAATCAATCAGTCCAGAACCCACCTGCTGTGAGTGTCGCGGAGCCCATCCCACATATCAATAATACTAGTAACACCACAAGAGTGAGTGCTCACAGCACTACGACTCAAACTATTCCACAGAATACTATCCCTAGCCCAATCCAGTAGCCTGTGTCTACTTTTGTCATAGGGAATCAATCCCAAAATATTACACAATCCAAAAGGAGAATGACAGATAACGATATAAAACTATCGATATTCAAAGGAATGGGTCAGGAAGACCCTAATCAACATTGGTTTCTATGAGAAGCTATGTGGAGTGTCAAGCAAGTTACATATGATGCTATAAAAAGAGCGCAGATCATCACTACTTTTAGAGATAGAGCACTACATTGGTTTATGAAGTATTCTCAAGCACAACCAAGAACCTTAGCAGACATCAAGACCGCTATTGCAGCAGAGTTTAAAAAACCCAAATCAGAATCACAGTGCATAACAGAGTTGAAAGAAATCAAGCAAAAACCTACTGAATCGATATGGGAATTTGACCAAAAACTCAAAACATTGTTGGACCAAGTGAGCTTTGTTATAGCCCTGCAACAACATCAAGAATGGTTCATTGCTGTGCTGTTGCCCCATATCTGACAACTATTGATGCAACAAAAGGTTATATCTCAAGCAGAGGCCTTGGAGATAGCAATGAAGTTGGAAGCCTCACCAATTGGAGAAAGTAGTTCTAGGATGATACAGATCCAGAACTAGTTGGCTACCTTGAAATTAGAATTACAAGGTATGAAAAATGGAAAAGAACAGAGACATGAACAAAGACATGAAATTTGGTGCATAGGATTCAAAGGGGAGGGCCACACTAGAGAACATTGCCCCTTATTAAAAGATTATCTTAACAGTGGCGCACCAAACCCAATAAATATGAATCAGAACCAAGCGCCATGGTGTGAAATTTGTAGAATCAGAGGACACCGCCTTGAGGATTGTTACCTCATACAGAAATATGTCAAAACGTCTAAAAAATTATACTGTAATTTATGTAAATCAGTTGGACATGATGAGTCCAACTGTCGCACTTATGAACTGATGAATGAAAGAAAGCGAGATATGGAAGCAATACAAGGTGCTGGAATGTACCACGTCCAAGAGGAAAATCAACTAAAGCAAAAGAACACCCACTATGATCAGGGAGGGTATAGAGGCCGCGGTGGTGGATATCCCAGGAGAGGAAGAAATACTGGCCAAGCTCAAGGAAGAGGATGAGGCCAAGTAATATGATATAACTATGGCTAGCCAGGTCATGTATCAATAGAATGTACTAATCAATGCACCACATGCAATTACTGTAAATCGTTTGATCATGTGATTAAAGATTGCCCCGTGCTTGAGGTAGAAATGTAGAAGTGGAGAAGAACAAAAACACCAAACCCTAACATCCAGTTGATTGCATCGGAGAATATACCTACAGGTCAGAGTGTCAATGCAGTAACGCAAAGTGGCGCTGATACAGGAAAAGACAAAAGCGTAGAAGCTTTGACTTCTGGAACAACTGATCCTACAAAGAACCCTGGAGAAACTGTAGGAATTAGAAAAGCTCCTGGGAAAGCACCTCCATTCAACTTACATAAAAATAAAGAAATATTTAAAGAAGCACGAGACATGTTTAAACAACCACCACCTACTTCACCAAGGAGCTTGTTGCACAGTTAAGAACCACAAATAGAAGACATGCCATTGGAATATGATCAAACACACGCCACACTAGATACATCTATTTTTGTTGTGCAATTTCTACATAGATGCATCAAGTTATTAAAAAACAAAGGCACTCTTATGGAATTTGAAAAACTGATAAATCAGTATGAATCATGCAGTAAGAAAGGAAGAGCACATGGTGCAGTACATAACATTAGGAGTCCCAAAAGAACCGGCAGAGAAATGCGGTTCACTACACAGATAGGAGACTATGAGATGAATGAGATCATTCTTGATCTCGGATCTGAAGTAAATGTCTTGACCAAGTAGACATGGCAGTCGATGGGGAAACCAAAGCTACAATGGTCACCTATACAGTTAAGAATGGCTAATCAAGGCATAGTTATACCACTGGGAAGGTTAACCAATACCAATATCGAAATTGATGGAGTGCGAAGTTATGCAGACTTCGAAGTAATCGAAATTGTGGATGATATAAATCCTTATCCAGAACTGCTAGGCATCAATTGGGAAATGACAAACTCCACCATCATCAATCTGAAGACAATGAAATGATATTTCAAGGCAATGACATAAGGGTCGTCACACCATTGGATCCTTCACAAGGGGAGCGATATGTTGAACCTATTCAAGAAGAGTACAGAGCTCAAGACCTTGACCATATCTATAAAATGACAACAAATTCTATGGATTATATTCATCCTACTATGGATGGAACTCTCAGTTGGCATTGCGATAGTTCTTGCATCTCAGACTATGAGGCAGGATTAGAAAACTGGCAACACAGAATGCATGAAGTATCTACCAGGAGATGCACGACAATTACAAAGTCACCCCGCTGGATTGGAAAGCAGGTAAGTCCAATCCCCACTTATGATGGTACAGCTAATGTCTATTCATTTATCAAAGAATACACTGCAGCAGTTGCAGATGAACATCGCATCTCAGCATTAGACATGGAACTTCGTGAGACACCTGCTATATGGTGGGCTACACATAAAAAGACATTGACAACTTGGGACCAGTGCAGAATCAAACTACATATCAGATTTGTTGATAAGGTTACACTACCATTTGAGAAATATAATGGCCAAACAGATACAAAGAATCATATTGCCTCCTGTGCAAAAGCGTGGGAAGAAAGACCACAGATTGAATGGGTACATATTTTTGTGCATACGCTGGAGGAGCCTATTCCAAAGAAATGGTACCTAGAGGAGGAGCTGCGAAGAGGAACATAGAATTGGTCGGTCCTTACTATGAGATTCCAGAAGGACTTTAGCTTTGACGACGACCATCCGACTACCCATGACGTGCTGCAGATTATCAAGGAAAAGATATTCATACCAGATTGCATGGAGGAAAACATAATATTAGAAGAGTTTTTTGAAACAAACAACGTACTTGCGAGTCTACAACCATATTGGACAGAACAAATAGAGCATGTCATGGATTGTTATAAATTAGCTGAAAAAGATGAAGATAAGGAAGACAGGGATGAGGAGGACCCGCGAAATATAAAGATCCCTGAATCTGAAGGAATGTGTGAAGTAGAAGGACCTCCACTAGAGATTCCAGATATGAGTGGACCGGTCAAAACAAAAAAAGTGAACATCGGTACAAGTGAAGAACCAAAGTTCGCAGCAATAGGAGACTACTGGGATGATGATACAGTTGCGGAGATCATAGCTATATTACAGGAATATCATGAAGTATTCCCGACGAAGTTCATAGAGATGAAAGGCATCCTGGGAGACTTAGGAGTGATGAGAATTCATCTTAAGCCTGGAGCGAAACCTATTAAACAAAGGCCATATAGACTGAATCCATGCTACAAAGAACGATTTAAGGAAGAACTCGACAAGATGCTCGATGCAGGAGTCATTGAGCCGTTTGAAGAATTTGAATGGATAATCGCGATGGTCATCCAAGAAAAGAAAACAAAGGGTGAGATTAGGATCTGTGTTGATCTCAGAAAGTTGAATGATGCCTCGATACATGACCCATTTCCTACACCTTTTATTGACGAAGTACTTGATAACGTTGGAGGGAATGAGGCATAACGTTGAGAAGCTTTTAAAAAAGGATGCACTGTTCATTTGGAATGAGGACTGTGAGAAATGATTTGACACATTGAAAGAGAAAATGGTCATTGTGTCGATCCTAGTTTTTCTAGACTAGGAAAAGCCATTTCATGTACATGTTGATGCTTCATGTATAGCATTGGGTATTGTTCTTGCGCAGCCAGGAGAAGGAGGTATTGATCATCCCCTTGCATTTTCGATCAGAAAGCTATCATCTACTGAGAATAACTATACCACTACTGAAAGGGAAGGACTTGCAATGGTGTATGCACTACAGAAGTTGAGACACTATTTGCTGGTGTGCACTTCTCAATCTTTACTGACCATTCTGCATTAAAATACCTGATCATCTATCAAGGATCGAGTCAGGAGAGGAACCTACGAATCTAGAAGACAATCTTCCTGATGCACAATTGTTTTCTATACAGGTTGCCGATGATTATTATCAGGATATCATTGATTTTCTAACTACCGGGTTTGCACCTATTGAATTCACTACGCAGCAAAAGAAGCAGCTAGTAGTGTGAGCCGTAGACTTCACCATTGTCGTAGGGCAGCTCTACAAGGCTGGACCTGATGAAGTGCTGCGAAGATGTGTATTAGAACATGAGAAGCCATTTGTATTAGCTGATGCGCATTCAGGAGTCGCAGGAGGTCATTGTGCAGGAAGCGCTACTGCGCAGAAGATATTGCGCGCAGGGCTATGGTGGCCTACAATTTATAAAGACTCCAAAGAGCATTGCGAGAATTGTGATGTCTGTCAGAGGATAGAGAAACCATCAAGAAGAGATGAAATTTCGTTGAACCCTCAGCTGACCTTGCAGGCATTCAAAAAATGGGCAATCGATTTCATGGGACCTATTAACACATCGGGAAAAAGAACTAGTGCGAGGTACATTATTACTACAATTGACTACCTCACCAGATGGGCAGAAGCAAATCCAGTAAAAGCCTATAGCACATCCACGGCCGCGCGGTTTATTTTTGCGAATATCCTTACATGATTTGGATGCCCAAAATTTTTATGAGTGATCAAGGCACCCATTTTTTTAACAAAAATATTGAAGCTTTGAGTGAAGAGTTCTACATCCATCATCAATGCAGTACGCCTTATCAACCACAAGTGAATGGAATTGTTGAAGCGTTCAATAAATTACTTGATAATACGCTAACCAAGATATGAAACATAAACCGCGATGACTGGGACCTACGCATTCCATTTGTATATGGGAATACAGAATGACATGCAAGAAATTAACTAGACATACACCTTTCAGATTGGCTTATGGGCAGGAAGCAATAATGTTAATGGAATATATTATTCCTAGCTTGAGAATAGTTGCGTTTACAGGGATGGTAGATCATGCAGCACTAGAACAATGACTGTTACACTTGGTTGTGTTGGAAGAAGATCGCTTCATCGCAAGATTCTGTGAAGCACCTGCAAGAATTAATTTATAAGAATATGTGAAATAGTAGAAATGACAGAACTCAAAATCACTTTTATATTGATCACAGACCACTTCGAGGGGGAAACCTCCTTTGAGAAAGCCCAATACAAATAACTTCAGGGTTCCTTCATAGGTCTGAACACACACTTATATACTAAGTCTAGGCGCCAATACTATGGGTCAAAACCATGGGCCACTACAAACTATGGATCAACAATAGTACGAGCGACTTACAAAGCATATGCGCCAACAACAATAACACAAACTATTGATCAACAAATACTACGGGACGACTTACAAAGCATATGCGTCCAACAACAATATACTAACAAAGTAAAGGCATGGGTTCCTAACATCCCCTCCCCCTTAAAACAAGCTTTGTTCTCAAAGCTTTAGATGTGGAAATTGTTGTTGAATCTGAAGGAGTGGTTCCCATGTAGCATCCTCTGGTTGCATGCCGTGCCACTAAATTAAGACCTCTGTGATAGAGCGAGAGCAAAGCTGACGAGTGCGCCGATTGAGGATGGCCTCCAGCTCCAAAAGGATGGATCCTTCATTATCCAGTTCGGGTAAAATCATTTGTCCATTGATGTTGGTGCCAAGAAATTTCTTCAGACAAGAGACATGAAAGACTGGATGAATGCGGGAAGAAGGAGGAAGTTCCAATTTATAAGCAATGGACCCAATATTCTGAAGAATCCGATATGGCCCATAGAACTTTGGAGCGAGCTTATGACACCCTTTGAGTTTCAGGGAGGATTTCTTGTATGGCTGGAGACGAACAAAAACCATATCGCCTACTTGAAAAGTGCGCTCAGAACGGTGCTGATCAGCTTGTTGCTTCATGCGATTTCTTGCCATGTGAAGATTGTCCCGCAAAATGCGAAGAATCTGATCGTGGTTTCGAAGGACCGTGTCAACTTCCTGAACTGGTGAACTATTGGGGGTGTATAGAAGAAGAACTGGAGGTGCCTGACCATAGACTTCTTCATATGGGGTCATTTTAGAGGCAGTGTGGTAAGAGGTATTGTACCACCATTCAGCGAGATGGATCCACTTTTCCCAATGATGTTGTTGTTCAGAGGTGAACCAACAAAGATAAGTTTCCAAGCATTTATTGATAATTTCAGTCTAACCATTTGTTTGTGGGTGATACCCTAAACTCATCTCCAGTTTGGTGCCAGTGTGGCGAAATAGTTCCGTCCAAAAATGACTAGTGAAAGTTGCAGCACGATCCGAGACAATGGAAGAAGGGATGCCATGAAGACAAAAGATCTGGTCCAGGAAAATTTGAGTGACTGAGGAGGCTGTATAGGGATGGCTGAGAGCAAAAAATGACTATATTTGGAGAGGCGATCAACCACAACGAGAATCACTGTCTTCCCGCCAGATTTAGGGAGACCTTCAATGCAATCCATAGAAATATCTGTCCAGATCCGTTTAGGTATGGGCAAGGGTTCGAGCAATGTTAGAAGGAGTGTTGTTTCACCCTTATTGCACTGGAAGGTATCACATTTAGCCACCATATGTTGAATTTTCATTTTCATGCCCTTCCAAAAGAAGTTACGTCGTGCCCGTTCATATGTTTTGAGGAACCCAGAGTGCCCTACCGATGGAGATGCATGGAGTTCATAGAAGACATCCTGTTGAAGATATGTGCTTTGGGGAAGCACCAGACGACCCTTGTATCTCAGAGAAGCACCATCCCAAGAGTAATGTGGTACAACATAAGGGTTATTGGTCAAGCATTGGATGATTTGAGATAAGGAAGAGTCATTGACATAACCCTATTGAACAAATTGCAACCAATTTGGAATAGGCATAGAAATAACTGAAAGAGAACCTTGGGCATCAAATGTGGGAGAAAGAGCATCTGCCACAATATTGTCTTTACCCTTCTTGTAAGTGATCTCATAGTAATAACCCATGAGTTTGCTAACCCATTTCTATTGTGCTGGGGAGGAGACACGCTGTTCCAAGAAATATTTCAGACTCTAGTGATCAGTCTTGATGCAGAAATGATTCCCTAATAGGTATGGTCGCCACTTCTGTACTGCATTAAAAATAGCCATCATTTCCTTCTCATATGTAGAGGAAACAAAATGCTTACCTGAAAGGGCTTTGCTGGTGAACGCAATGGGGTGTTCATCTTGAAGGAGAATAGCACCAAGTCCATTGCCGCAAGCATCACTCTCAATAGTGAAGGGTTTGGAAACATCAAGCATAGCTAGAACAGGTGTAGTACACATAGCTTGTTTTAGTTTGTCAAATGCACATTGAGAAGCATGTGTCCATTTAAAAGAATCATTTTTCAATAGAGCAGTTAATGGAGCTGCAATCTTCCCATAATCCTTGACAAACTTGCGGTAGTAGCCAGTCAACCCCAAAAAACCACGAAGGCTCTTAAGTGTCTAAGGATGTGGCCAATTGTTCATGGCATCAATTTTGGCAGGATCCACGCGAAACCCTTGTGCTAAGATAATGTGCCCGAGATACTCAACTTCCTTCTATCCAAAAACACATTTAGACTGCTTGGCGTGGAGATGATGGTTAGAGAAAAGTTGCATGACAAGATCCAGATGTTGGAGATGTTCATCCCATGTTTTACTGTAGATGAGGATATCATCAAAGAATACCAGAATGAATTTCCACAAGTAGGGTTGAAATATTTTATTCATTAAGGCCTGGAATGTGGAAGGAGCATTAGTGAGGCCAAAGGGCATAATCAAAAACTCATAATGGCCATCATGTGTGTGGAAAGCTGTTTTAGGGATATCATCCTCAAGAACCCGAATTTGATGATACCCAGAACGAAGATCCAACTTGGAGAAAAATTGAGCCCCATGAAGCTCATCAAGAAGCTCATCAACAACAAGAATTGGAAACTTATCCTTGATGGTGAGGTGATTAAGTGCTCGGAAGTTAATGCAGAGGCGCCATGATCCATTTTTTTGCGGACAAGAAGAACTGGAGAAGAAAAGGAACTAGTGCTTGGGCGAATAATACTTTGCTTCAATAAGTCCCGAACAAGCATTTCAATCTCCATTTTTTGGTGAAATGGGTAGTGATAGGGCCGTATGTTGGGAGGAATGCTGCCAGGAAGGCACTGAATATGATGTTCTTCTTGCCTTGAAGGTGGGAATCCCACTGGTTTAGCAAAGACACCTGTATATCGATCCAGAATTTGTTCTAGATCCAGAGTAGTGGAGACCGCTGATGGTTGCATATGAATGGAATGGATCTAAGCGATGACACCATGTGAATTATTCTTGAGGAGTTTTTTCATGCGATGTAAACTGATGATGCTGAGAGACCCTGGTTGTAATCCTTTCAATGTGTGTTTTTGTCCATTTAGGAAAAATTGCATCCAAAGTTCAGCAAAATCCCATAAGATAGGGCCAAGTGTGCGTAGCCATTGAGTGCCCAAAACCACATCACATCCACCTAAGGTCAAGGAAAACATGTCAGAGCGCAAGGTATAATCTCCCATAGAGATACGCACATTTCGACACTTCCCTTTGTAAGGTAAGGTGCCCCCATTGGCAACCATGACTTCAAAGTTGGAACAAGGATGGATAAAACAATCAGCTTGTTTGGTGATCCGAGGGTCAATGAAATTATGAGTGCTACCAGAATCAACGAGTATTGTAAGAGGAAGATTCTTGAAGTAACCCCTGACCCGCATTGTTTGGGGGGTGGTGATACCAGCTAAAGCATGGAGAGATATCTCTGGCTGGTCATCCTGAGACAGAGGGTCAATAGGCGGTTCTTGAATGTCGACCTGAGCATCCATTGTTTCTGGATCTTTGTCACCAATTTGAGAGGCAGGCGGAGAATCCACATCCAAGAGATAGAGCTTTTGCTGAACACATCTATGTCCCCGAGTGAATTTCTCATCATAATTATAGCAAAGCCCCTTTTCTCTGCGTGCTTGCATCTCTGTTTCAGACAAACGCTTGATAGGATTTCGTCGAGGAGCCTGCGGTATAGGTGGTCGTTGAGAACCCATATTTCAAAAGGGAACAAAAGTGGGCTTGGAGTGTTGTTGGGCTGCAATCTTGTCTTCTGCCAACTTAGCCAACCCTAGGGCTTCCATCATTGTGTTGGGACATAACATTTTGACCTCAGAGCTGATGGCATCCTTTAGACCACTGATAAAACAACTCCAATAAAAGTCATCAGACAATCCTTCAGTGTGGTTGGCTAGTTTCTCAAATTCGGTTTGATACTCTCTCACAGTGCCAATTTGGCAAAGTTTAGTGAGGGCTCCTGTGAAGTCATCAAAAGCACTAGGACCAAATCATTGCAAAAGTCTTTCCATTTTGGCTCTTCATGAGCCTTGATGTACCAACGGTACCATTGAAGAGATTCCTATTCCAAATGAAAGGATGCAAGCGAAACTTTGTTGAGATCAAAAGTATTATGCAGACTGAAATACTATTCTGCACGATAGATCCATCGAGTTGGATCAGTACCATTGAAGCGAGGAAAATCAAGCTTCGGACCACGGAAATTGCTGGAAGAAGAGAACCCATTGTCTGATGAAGACTCAGACTGTCGTTTGTTGTTCATAGCTGAATGTTCAAGATGGAGGCCGAGAAATTTTTCATCCAGATCCTGGATTTTAGCTTGGATGGCTGCAAGTGCTTCTTCCATGGTTTTTGCTCCCGCACGGGTGACAACCATAACCAAGAGGTTTGTTTTTTTTACCATAACCAGGAGGTTTTTTTTTTTTTCTTCGGTTGACTGGGTAGGAAAACAAAAACAGAAACTACTTCAGTAAAGGAAAATATGGATTTGGGAAAAACTCTGAAGGGTAATTGGGGTTTGACTAGGTTTTGGACACTGTCGAATAGGAAAGGAAGCAAAAAATGAGGATTTCAGAAGCGGGGTGAAAGAATGGGAAAATTTGGCAGAGGGGGACAAAGAAGCAGAATTCAGAAAGGAACTCTGTGGTAAAATTTGAAGGTGACTGGGTGAAATCTGAGGAAATTATGGCAAACCCTAAAAATAGACAAATGTGGGAGTTCAGGCTTTGGGAAGTGGAATTGGGGATAGGGTCCTCAAGAATGAAATATGTAGAATGGGATGATAGGGGTTCCCCAAAAATTTCAAGGAAAACAGAGTGAAAACAAGGGAGATATGGAGAAAAAAATGGTTTTTTTTTTTTTTTAATTTCAGACTGGAGCGGCTACGCCTCAGAAGGGATCTGAAATAGATAGATCTGCAACGGCCCAGAAGTGAGCAGAAATAGAGTGATCTGAAATGGTGCCGAATGGAGTGAAAACGGCTGGATCTGGAGCAACGCAGCAGTGATCGACAACAGTTTAGCTGAAAATAGATATGGACCCCAGGTATGTGTGGCTTCCTAACAGTTCAGGGGTTTCACTCGACCACCAATGCTGTCTGACGGCTTCCGTATTGGGGCAGTAACCCTCACTCCACGGCTCAAGTAAAACTGATAACCGATTTGCCACAAATGAAAACTCTTGGTTTACCTCATGGGTGGGAACTAGTCAATCAGGTAGGGGTCGTTGCCCTTTTCGCTGGCAGGTCCTCTCAATGGGCCAGCTACTTTCGGGTTCCTATGGTACTCCTCACAATGAGTTTTAGGGCTTATGCCCAAGTACTTCCCACAGTTAAGCGTATAGGGATTATTCCCAAATCCGAACCTGCAACAAATGCGGAAAAAAAATTGGCAGAAATTTCACCCAGCGAGGCCAAGAAAGTGCTCTGATACCAGATGTGAAGCACCTGCAACAATTAATTAATAAGAATATGCGAAATAGCAGAAATGACAGAACTCATAATCACTTTTATATTGATCACAGACCACTTCGAGGGGGCAACCTCCTTTGAGCAAGCTCAATACAAATAACTTCACGGTGCCTTCATAGGTCTCAACACACACTTATATACTAAGTCTAGGCACCAATACTATGGGTCAAAACCATGGGCCACTACAAACTATGGATCAACAATACTACGGGCGACTTACAAAGCATATGCGCCAACAACAATAACACAAAATATTGATCAAAAAATACTACGGGATGACTTACAAAGCATATGCATCCAACAACAATATACTAACAAAGTAAAGACATGGGTTCCTAACAGATTCCACCATCAAGTATAGAAGGAACGAGAAAAAGCATGGCATCATCGCCACATCAAGAATAAGTCTTTTCAGGTAGGTGATCTAGTCCTCCTGTATGATGGTAAATTCATGAAGTTTCCTCGAAAATTTAAAATGCATTGGCTTGGCCCATATACAGTTATACATGTTACTAATGGGGGTGCAGTCCAATTAGCTACCTTCGCTGGTGATACATTACCCAACCTCATAAATGGAAGCAGACTAAAGCTTTACTGTAATAGTCCTACTTCGTAGCATCCAGCATGATCAGAAAAGAAGGAAAAGTTTCTAGGTTCCAAGTACAGTTGGAATTGGGCACTAGAAACTAAGGAAAAGTATGTACACAAAATTGAAAAGATAAATCTATGTACCGCGCAGTAGTGTTGAAGCTGCAAGAAAAATATAAAAATATAAAATATAAAAATAAAATAAAATTAGATACCGTGAAGTCACTGCACAGAACCAAAGATGACCTGCTGCGCAGTTCGACGCAAGGCTCCACAAAATAGCCGTTACAGTGTCGGTTGGAAATATAGCCATTATATAGTAGTTTCCTACCGACCGCTCGAGCATTTAAAGCACATATAGCCATTCTGAACTGAATTTTGAAGGACAAGACAGAAGGAGCAGCTGGATTTGGCCAATGGATACCACCATTAAATTCATATCTAGCCATTCAAGGGTGCGAAGGAGGGTCCACCACGCCTATAAATAATGCTACATATCGTCTCGTGGGCATATCAAACATTTAGAATTTTCTGCTTATACTTCTCTCTGAGCTAGTTTCCGTAAGTCGTCTACACACCGTGAGACCGTTTACATGTATGAGAGATTTTCAATTCAAGAAGAATTCACAGTCCAGGAGACAGTACGGATTTTCAAGCACAGAGGGATCGAAGGGTTAATGAAAACCTCAACTAAGAAAGGTATCTTCGAACTAGGACAAGCATCAAGAAGGTCGCCAAGGCATGGTCCAACAATGGAAGATAAAGGAAAAAATCCAATCACACCAAGAACAAAGATTCCCAAGATGGGTTCCAGAGTGCAAAAGCCACCGGTAGCAGATAAAGAGATACCACTGACTCTGACCCCGAACTACATTTCACCTTGTGCACTAGATGCACCAGTATTTAAGCTGGTGAAAAACACCAAGTAGGAGATCCTAATTTCACCTATATCAAAGCATGTGGAGCTAGACACGAATCTGCTGGGAAAAATCCAAGATTGTAAATGGGAGGATTATGATTTGTTGGCGATACAGAAGGATGAGCCCCATGACCCAAAGTTCCCACAGTTCCAGCCTGACCACTATATGTGCTGGAAGAAAGATGCAAAGGGTAACCTGAACTTGGTCGCCGAAAGGTGGTTATCAGGAGTAGTCCAGTCTGGACTACTCAACCTACTTAGGCTCCCACATTTTGACAGAACCCCAAAACTGAATGCAGTAATAAGAACGTTGATGGCACGAATGCATCAGGACTATTTGTGGCTAGTCTGCAATGTGGACCTAAACATTGATCTAATCTATCGTATCATGAGCCTGAGTAAGAGGGGTAAAGATCCCTAACAATTCTTCCAAGGGAAGAGAAACGATAGAAAAGTTGTAGCAATGATGAAAAAGACCCAAGCTGTCATTAAAGGGAAGAGGGGTTTTCAGACATAAGACATTGAGAATAAGGTGACAAAGTTCGTCACACAATTGCTAGCAGGAAAAATCCTGAGGAAATGTAGACCTATGGAATTAAATGCAGGCGCAGTACTACTTGGCGCTGCAGCCGCCAAGGGAAAAGAGTTCAATTGGTGCCAATATCTACTAAATGAGTTCCTAGAGGAACTGAATGACATGCAAATCAATGGAGGAAATTTTCACTATACTTGGCTTATCGTATTGATAGCTCTTGTCGGATGGAAAGAGCCAAAGGATTATGTTGGAGTATTCACTGATCCTAATGAATGTAGGGGGGCCCGTTACTCAAACCTATGGACAAATATGAATTCGCAGAGCATCATGCGACAGCTAAAGTGTTCTACCAGTACTATAGCCAGCTTCGCGATGCGATTGTAGTAACCCCCAGGATCACAAAGCAGGTAACTAGCCACTACATTCACATCATTGATTTTTATGCTAACATGCGCAGTATCCATATCTCTCTAAAAGCACAGACGAAGAAGGAGGAGTGGTACACAGGAAGATACCACATGTATGAAGAAGACATTGACCAAATAATGAAGGAATGGCCTACTAATTTCTGGGTAGAGGTTCTAGATGTGCCCAGTGATTCAGAGGAAGATGAACCCATCCCACGTCCATGCCCGATAGTTGAGGAGAAGGAGGCAAGAAAAAGAAAGGATCCGGAGAGCCCTGCCAAGAAAAAAGGAGCCCATAAGAAGCAAAAATTTGATAAAATCCTGATGGATACAGTACTCAAACAAGAAAATTATGAAATGATCGGAGTGAAGTTCACGGAACAACTTGAAGATCTCATGACTGACAAGGAAAAAATAGATAAAGAAATATAGGACACTCTATAGAAAAACTTGGTTGCGTTGGAGGGGATTACCCTCAAAATTGACGAAGTACACAAAATATTACCCCCGCCGTGAGACTCAGAGAAAGAAGGGAAGTCAGGAGGGAATTCGCACCAGCTGTAGTTGACCATGACCATCCCTGTGAAGTCACATATTGTCCATCTGGATACAAGCACTATAGTTTTGTCCATGCTAGAGCAACTAATGTTAGACACAAATGATGACGAGCGTGTGGATCTCGACTTAGCAAAGATACCACTGCCATCTTTATACTTCTTACACTTGCAGTGTATGGAGGAGATGCATGGAAGAACTTATGATGTGCTCAAAGGACAAGCTGAGCTGCAAGCAGCTAACAAGAAATTGGAGACCGATAGTTCGCGGAAAACTATGGAGTTGCAAGATGAGCATGATCGTTGGCTGAGATTGGAAACAACGATCACTGCGGTTGCAGATAACATCGACGAGCTCGAGGTATAAACCGGATCAGCGGATACTATTGTTAAAATTGGTGAGCTGGTTTCCAGTCTCAAAATAGAGAAGCAGGACATGGAGCTTGTGAAGACCCTACAATAACTAATTAATCAAAATACATGATATAGAAGCAATAATAGAACTCAGAATCACTTTTATATTGATCGCAGGCCACTTCGAGGGGGCAACCTCCTTTGAGCAAAGCTCAATACAAATAACATCACGGTACCTTCAGTAAAGGAAAATCTTGATTTGGGAAAAAATATGAAGGGTAATTGGGGTTTGACTAGGTTTTGGACACTGTCGAATGGATAGGGAAGCAAAAAATGAGGATTTTAGAAGCGGGTGAAAGAATGAAAAATTTTGGCAAAGGGGGACAAAGAAGCAGAATTAGGAAAGGAACTTTGTGGTAAAATTTGAAGGTGATTGGGTGAAATCTGAGGAAGTTATGGCAAACCCTAAAAATAAACAAATGTGGGATTTTGGGCTTTGGAAAGTGGAATTGGGGATAGGGTCCTCAGGAATGAAATATGAAGAATGGGATTA
The DNA here is from genome assembly GCA_027924585.1 of Larix kaempferi. NCBI lineage: Eukaryota > Viridiplantae > Streptophyta > Pinopsida > Pinales > Pinaceae > Larix > Larix kaempferi. The sequence continues at coordinate 1,484,758 of BSBM01000945.1, forward strand.
CAGGGGTTTTCGGGAATTTTCAAGGGAAACGGAGTGAAAACAAGGGAGATAGGAGAAAGGGATTTTTTTTTCTTTCATAATGGAGCTGCTACGGCTCGAAAGGAATCTGAAACAAATAGATCTACAATTGATGGATCTGGAACGACTTTCAGAATGGATTTCATGGCTGGATCTGGAGCGGCTATGGCTCGGAAGGGATCTGAAACAAATAGATCTGCAACGAATGGATCTGGAACGGCTTTCAAAATGGATATGACAGTTGGATATGAAACGGCGCAGCATCGATTGACAACAATTCAACTGAAAATAGATATGGACCCCAGGTATGTGTGGCTTCCTAGCAGTTCAGGGGTTTCACTCGACCACCAATGCTATCTGACGGCTTGCGTTTTGGGGCAGTAACCCTCACACCACAACTTAGGTAAAACTGATAACCGCTTTTCCACAAATGACAGCTCTTGGTTTACCTCACGGGTGGGAACTAGTCAATCAAGTAGGGTCATTGCCCTTTTCGCTGGTAGGTCCTCTCAATGGGCCAGCTACTTTGGGGTTCCTGTGGTACTCCTCACAATGAGTTTTAGGGATTAGGCCCAAGTAATTCCCACAGCTAAGAGGATAGGGATTATTCCCAAATCAGAACCTGCAAGAAATGCGAAAGAAATTTGGTAGAAATTTCACCCAGTGAGCCCAAGAAAGTGCTCTGATACCAGATGTGAAGACCCTGCAATAATTCATTAATCAAAATACACGATATAGCAGCAATAATAGAACTCAGAATCACTTTTATATTGATCGTAGGCCACTTCGAGGGGGCAACATCCTTTGAGCAAGCTCAATACAAATAACTTCACAGTACCTTCATAGGCCTCAACACACACTTATATACTAAGTCTAGGCACCAATACTATGGGTCAAAACCATGGGCCACTACAAACTATGGATCAACAATACTATGGGCGATTACAAAGCATATGCACCAACAACAATAACATAAACTATTAATCAACAAATACTACGGGACGACTTACAAAGCATACGCGTCCAACAACAATATACTAACAAAGTAAAGACATGGGTTCCTAACAGAGATTCTCTATGAGGCTAATATTTCTTCCTTGAAGGAGAAAACTAACCCACAAACACCACCAAATGAGTAGTAGTTGAGAGCAAAGGAGGTAAAGAACACTGCCGAGAACATCGCGGCAGAAGTGGCTAAGTGCCAAGGGTTGTTGGACGCAGCATCAACGGCATTCACTACCCTCGAAGAAGACCCAGCATTGCAAGAGGTGAAATATGTCATAGAGAAGAAGCAGACTGCAATGGAACAACTGAATACAGAAGTAAAAGCTCTTCTACCAAGAGATAGGCTGCCAAAGTACTGAGAAATCAACACATTGAAAAAGGAAGTACAGGCATTACGGGAAAGAGAATGTGAACTGGGTGATAAGTCACAGTCTCTACTAGAAAATGCTAGCACAATCACAAAAGAGATCGAGGATAAGTTAAAAGAGTTGTGTGAGAATCAGGCGCAGGTGGAAGGCCAGATCGACCACAAAATTACGCTGGACATAATGGAAATAGTCCGACAAGTCGAGCAGGACACAAAGCAAGTGGTCAGCAAGTTGTTCAGCACATACAATGACTTCACTGCGAAGATAGCCTCGCAGCCGGAGGAATAGCTTGGTGATGTCATAGGTGGCACAGGGGAGAGCCACATGTAAGTGTTAGGGGCTTGTTGGGCCTAGCTCAAGGAGCTCAAATTTTGAACACATTCAGTTTTGGAAGCTGCGAGGAGAAGCCTAGCACAGTTTTGATATGCTACGACATTGCGTGCAGCGCAGTGTCGGAAGGGCTGTGAGGTTGGTGCTGCGAGGATTGCAGCGCTACGATGTGCCACATTGACAGAGATCTAGCTAAGCAGAGCATGGATGGATGATGGAAGTTATGTTGGTTAGGTCACAGAAGACCTATTTTTGGCAAAGATCGTCGATAACTACCAAGTAGTGGGTAAGTGCAGATCGAGAGGTAGGTGATTGATTACAACAAGTAGAATACTACTACTACTCGAACTAGTCACCTAAGGCTGTGAAAGAAGGAACAACTCGATGGAAGCAACACCTATTGGTGCATGTGTGACAGAAGATCCGATGCCAGATACCAGTAGTCTAGTTTTGGGAAAACCGGGACAGTTTTGTAAACCTAAGGGTTTTGCCTTCATAATGTAAAGACATGACATACAGGTCTTGATCTATAAATAAGGAAATTTTTTAAGGGAAAGGGTTAACTCTTCATTTTGTTGATTATTATTGAATATTGTTAGATCTGTAAGATTGAAGCATTGTAAAGGCTTTGCAACTGAGTGCGCGGAGACCTAATTTTGAGAGAGAGAAGAGCATCTGCAGCTGAGTGCGCAGATGAATAACTGTTGTACCCTTTCCTATGCTAATAAACAACAGTTCTTGGGGACGTAGATTCCCATCCGCGGGAGTGAACCACGTTAAACCTTGTGTAATGTGATTGTTGTGTATGATTGCCATTATTTTTACTTAAAATACTTACAATGCATGCATAAAGTTACTGTTATCTTATATGTGTTTACTTTTATTTGTATTCACCACGGAAGGGATGGAATGAGATGTTAGTAGTTCATGTATGGATGAATGTTAACAGTCAAGCACCTATAAGTCCTCGAATGAATGGATCTGTGAGATAACCACATAGTTAATTGTTAAGGTTGAATTGCGGTATCAAAGCACACAGTGCCGCACATCTCACTCATATGTATAAGTTATGATGTTTATCGATCTAAGTAATGATGAAAGATTAAGGATTATCAAAGAATATTGAATAGAAGCAATTGGGTCTCATAAATGACCGTGAGGTCTAGTTGACACACCAGCCCATAAGAATCACTGCGCGATAAGCTGTTGATAACTTATCATCATAGAGTGGAAGTAATCCTCATGCCCAGTCATTGAATGCATTGGATGCATAGGAATCATTGCTCACTGCACCATTCAATGCAGAGTAGAAGACCTCGCGCAATCACTAGCTGCAGTACATAGTCTGTCACCACGCTGCGCATTAACCAGTTGAAGCACTTGCATCACATGGTTGTGGAAACTTGATTCTACAACCACCCCCTGAACTTCGCCTTGGGTGAGACCTCAGGTTGCTTCCAGTTTGTTGCTGAAAGGGCGTGTGAATAGGGGTTTTGTTGGTATCTTCTACCGCGAAGTACCTGGGTCTACATTGGAAAACCTCTAGATCAAAGTTAAAACCAACATAGCCGGCAAGATTTTAAGAAAATGTAGGCCTCTGGAGGTACCTACGGGCGCAGTACTGCTTGGCACCGTGGTCGTGGATGGAGATTAGTTCAACTGGTGTCAATACTTGTTGAACGAGTTCCTGGAGGAACTAAATGACACAGAACTCAATGGAAAAAATTTCCATTATACATGGATAATTGTGTTTATTTCCCCAATAGGATGGAAGGAGCCGAAGGATTATGTTGGTGTAATCACCGATACCAATGATTGCAGAGGGGCCCACTATTCAAACCTTTGGGCAAATATGAAATCGTAGAGACAGCACGCGGCGGCTGAGGTTTTCTACCAATATTATAACCAGTTGCATGATGCAATCCTGAGCATGCCACAGATATCAAAGCAGGTAACGAGTAAGTACATTCACACTATTGATTTTTATACTGACATGCATGGTATTCATATTTCATCCAAAGCACCTAAGAGGAACATAGAATGGTTCGCAGGATACTACCATATGTATGAAGATGATATTGATAATATCATGAAGGAATGGCCTACCGAGTTTTGAGTGGAAATTGTAGTTTTCAAAAGTGACTCCAGCAAGGACAAACCTATTCCATGTCCTATCATTGAAGAAAAAGAGACGGGAAAAAGGAAGGAACCTGAGATCCCGGCACAGAAAAAGGGGGCGCAGAAGAAGCAAAAAGCTGATAAAATCAAATTAGACGAAGTAATCCACAATGAGGATTATGAAACAATCACAGCAAAGGTCACAAAGCAGATGGAAGATCTGATGACTGAGAAGTAGAAACAAGACAAAGCAATTCAGGAAAGTCTGCAGAAGAAACTGACCAAGCTGCAGGGGATCACAGAGAAAATTGAAGAAGTCCACAAAAGATTACCCCTACCGCGGGACTCAGAGTCTGAAGGTAAGTTAGGAGGAACTTCACAGTAGGAGCCACATCTAACCATAATCGTGCCTACGAAGTCCTGTATTGTCCATCTTGATCCATTAACTGTAAGCCTGCCATTGCCAGAACAACTACTGTTGGACATGAAGGACGTTGAGCATGTGGAGCTCGATCTTGTGAAGATACCAATACCAGGTCTACACTACTTGCATCTGTAGGTCATTGAAGAAATGCATGAGAGAACTAATGACGTGCTAAAGGACAGGCTGAGCTGTAAGCAGCTAATAAGCAGTTGGAGGAATCTAGCTCGTAGATAACTATGGAACTATAAGATGAGCATGACAGTCAGAAAATACTAGAGTCCACAATCATTGCGGTCACAAATGATATCGAACAAGTTGAAGTACAGGTAGACCCTGCAAACACTGTCGTTAAGATTGGTGAACTGGTTTACAGCCTTAAGACATAGATGCAAGAGATGGAGATCATCCATGAATCTAAGATTGTTGCCTTGGAGGCACAGACCAACCCATAGACCCCACCAAATAAGAAACAGTTAAGAGAAAGTGAGGTGAAGGCCACAATAGAGAGTATCTCTATCGAAGTGGCTAAGTGCCAGAGTCTATTACATGCTATGTCGAATTAATTCACCGCCCTCGAAGAGGGCCCAGGATTGATGCAAGTAAAGAATGCTGTGAAAGATAAGCAATCAACACTAGAACAAATGGATGCAGAAGTGAAAGCCTTGCAACTAAGAGAAAGGCTTCAGAAGTACTGGGAGTTCAACATGCTGAAGAAGGAAGTGCAATCCTTAAGAGAAAAAGAGACTGAAATGGGAGATAAATCACAACCCTTATTGAATGACACCAACACGACATCACAGGAGATCGAGCAAACTTTAAAGCAGTTGTGCAAAAATCAAGAACAGGTGGAAGATGATATTGGCGATGAGATCACACTTGATATGTTGGAAACAGTCAAGCAAGTTGAGCAAGACATGAAGGAAACAGTCGAAAAGTTGATTGTCACATACAATGAGTTCGCTGCGAAGCTAGCTCCACAGGTGGCGGAATAGCTCGAAGAAGTTCAAGTTCCAAGTGGCTCGGGGACGAGCCACATGTAAGTGTTAGGGGCTTGTTGTGCCTGGCCCAAGTGGGGAATTTTGCGCAAGAAGGATTTTTGGAACTGCGGAGATGAGCGCAGTTCAGTTGGAATGTCTTTTGTATAAATTTTTGCGAGGCTGCGAAGTTGCATGCAGCGCAGTGTCGGAGGAGCTGCGAGGATCAGTGCTATGAGGAGACAGTGCTACGATGTGTCCAGTCTACATGGGTCCAGAAAAGCAAAGTGTTGGATGGAAGATGACATAGATTCTGGTTAGGCCTTTGGCGGTCTATTTTTGGTAAAGATGCTCCAGGAATTCCAGGCAATAGGTAAGGAGAAGAAGTGGAAGAAAGTGACTCGTCGCACATACGAAAGAACTACTACCTGAACCAGTCACACGAGACCATTAGAGGAAGAATGGATCGGTCAAAGTGACCTGTTGGCATGCATGCGACAGGAAGGCCGATAGCGACATGAGGCATGCGATGAAGGTGGCCACGATGGAATATTCGCTACCAGAAGCCAGCAATCCAGTTAAGGGAAAACCATGACAGTTTTGTGAACCTAAGGGTTTTTTCCTTCAAAATGTAAAGACATGACCTACAGGCGTGATCTATAAATAAGGAATTTTTGTATGGAAAAGGTTTGACTCTTCATTTTGTATTGTTCTCGTTATTGATTTGATAAATCTCTGTTGAGGAACATTTTGTAAAGGCTCTGCAAGCTGTGTGCGCAGAGGCCTATTGAGAGAGAGAAGAGAGTCTGCAGCTGAGTGCGCAGACAAAGAACTATCGTACCCTTCCCAAAATACTAATACAACAACAGTTCTTGTGGACGTAGCCTCCATCCTAGGGGTGAACCACATTAAATCCTGTGTAGTGTGATTGTTTACATTTTGCACTTGTCTCTTTGCTTATGAATGAATGTCTGAGTTCTCATTTATCAACTGTTATGTTAATGATTTTATATGTATTAGCCATAGGAGAAAGATGGGAATAATATGTTAAGTATTGTGTGAATGGATGAATGATGAATGCTCAGTACTCTAAGTCTGCGAAAGTATTAGTTTATGAAATAATCACAAGTGTATGAAGAGTTTGGGTTGTGTAACTTTTTTGACACACCGCACTGGAAGTGCGCAACATCGTATGTGTCATCTGCTTGCATTTGTTATAAAGATAAATAATCCAAGGCAGTAGATGGATGATTAAGTTTTAAAGTAAATTATTCATAGTGGTTAAGTTGGAAGAGGAAGCGTATAAGTTAGTTGCGCTGTCCTATGATTCACATTCTATCCAAACCATGCAGTTCGTAGATGTGCTGGTAGCGCAGACATCTTCTCCTACAGAAGAAAGGACCACGATGCAGTCTATCGTCATGTAGTCCTCAGCCCGCAGCGCAAGTCTAATAGTGCACTATGCAGGAGTCCTATCCGAACAACTCATCACATCAATATGGAAACCTAATTCCACAGTGCCCCCATAGCTACACATCGGGTGAGACCTCAGCTTGTTCGTAGGCTCTTGCTGAAAGGGTCGGTGAGAAGGGGTTTTGTTGGTTCCTTGAAATCGTGAAGAAACTTGGTCTACATTGGAAACCTCTAGATCAGTATATTAATCCAACAAGGAGTTTTGTCACTATTTACTCTGATTTGTCCTTTGTTTTTTACATAGACATCTGCATATACTGCTTCTCTGCAATAGCCATCAAGAATTTTTTCTTTATTTAGCATAGTTCTAGCTACTTCTTGGACAATCATGTTTTTCCTCTCGGCCACTCCATTTTGTTAAGGAGTTCTTGTGGATGAAAACTGCCTCTTGTTTCCATGAGTTTCACAAAACTCATTAAATTCATTTGAGGTGAACTCCCCACCATTACCTGATCTTAGACACTTAATATTGATATTTGCTTCATTTTCAACAGCTACTTTCAAGGCTTTTAACTTCATGAAAGCTTATGATTTTTCTTTAAGAAATGTTGCTCAAGTCATCCTTGTATAATCAACAATTAATAACATGAAGTAATCTTCACCTTGAAAGATTTAGTCCTTGTAGGTCCACAAAGATCAATGTGAATTGTTTCTAATGGCTGAGAGGTTGTATGCTCTTCGACCTTGAAGCTTGTTCTTGTTTTCTTCCCATGAAGATAGTGTCTACAAACATGGTTTGGTGGTTTTATGATATTTGGTAAATTTCTTACGACTCCCTTCTTACTAACTTTTACAAGATTGTCAAATTTAAAGTGTCCCATCCTTCTATGACATTGAAAACTTTCATCAATTTGACTCATATAACATTGTTCTTCATTTTCTAGAATATGCACATTGCTCAGAGTTCTCACAGTAGTCCCAACAAGTTTTCCTGAATATTTTCTTCAGATTTCACACTTAGAATCGAATATACATATGTGTCCTTGATAAAATGTTTGGCTCACACTTAAAATATTAGTTTTCAAGTTCTTTACAAGCAAAAAATTTTCAGCTTTCATCTTGTCTCTAAGAGCCATTGTACCCTTCCCAATTATTTTAGAGGATAGATTATCTCCAAAAGTGACTTTTCCTTTTTTATTTCTTTTTAGGCTTATAAATTTGTGTGGGTCTCTTGTCATATGTTTTGAGCATCCACTGTCAACATGCCATATATTTTGTTTTTCTATCACACATAGAGCTATTAAACATTCCACATATTCCTTCTTCTTCAAAACCTTCTTTTCCTCATTTCCTTGAGATTTTGTGGTGTCATTCTTCATAGGAATCACTAGTTTAAAATTTCTAGCTATGTGTCCTAGGTTACAACATTTGTAACATTCTATACTATAACTCTGTAGAGGAGAAAAAGAATTATAGCTTCTTCCTTTTGGATTGCTTCTAGTGACATTCTTCTTATACAACATAGATTGTGATGTATTGCATTTCCCAATAGGAACATTTAGTTTACAATTTCTAGCTATATGTCCAAAATTGTGTTAGCATGACGCCAGTCGACAGGGGTCCCACTCACTATCGACACATACTGTAGCCTTCCTGAGCACCGGACCGGACAGGGTTTATCTCGCCTAGCAACACTTGCATAGTAGATGAGGTCTCACCCTAGGCGTCCAGGAAGAGCAGACAAAACCATGTTTCCACCAAATGAAGGAGGATTGTTGCAGCTATGATACTTAACCTTATTGCAACATAGCAACAAAGAGCTTTAAGCATTAAACATAGTAGCAAAGCAATATTCAACCCAAACATTCATCATTGCAACAACAGTAATTGTAAAGTAAGTATCGCATCAAAGAAGCATGATATTATTCGTATAGTGCAATATCACATTATCATAACTGAAACAAATTGAACACAAGGATTGCACCAAAATAGCTTCATCATATTATCATTGTCAACCCAGATACAACGTCTCTACAAGAACTAGATCTCCGTAATGACTCTTGACATCAAAACATACCCGGGAATCATATAACCAACATCAACCTTCACATTCTTCTACTCCCAAAATCATATCGACACTTACAATTCTTATCTATATATAGGCTTCTACCTTACAACTCTTTTCCACTTACTACTGACTTCCTAACTGACATTGTGGACAAATGACCCAATATCTAACTGACTTATCCAAAAACGACCAAAAACCCGCATTTTGCGGTATAACTCACTCAACATTACATAATATGTGGTCAAAATGAACCAAAACCCGCATTCTACGGTACAATTGACCCAAAATGCATAACTAATCTTCCACTCATCGCCATTCGCATCATCTTCTACCTTGTCACAACATTGGAGATGTTGCAGTAGCACTCTACCAAACCGCCTGCCAACAAATTGTTACAAGCATAACAATTTCCCAAAAAGAGTTGTTGATGTTTGCTTGGCACATTATTTGTCCTGCTTTCATTTTGAGTGTGACCTAATTTTTTACTGTATTCCTTTACAACTAGTTTCATAAGTGCATCAGCATAAATTCTTTGATTTCCTTCTTTATTTATGAAATATGATTGTTCTGACTTGTTTCCTTTCTCATAGCCTAGTCCAGTTTTATTACTGAATGATCTTTGACAACTTAGGATGTCATCTAGAGTTTTTGAGCTTCTCTTAAATTTTGATTGAATGGATTCTTCATCAAACTTCTTTCTAAGCAAGATCATTTCAAGTTCGATCTTTTCTAATTCTTCCTCTCGTTTCTTGAGCTATTGTTCTAGATTGTTTTTGACCTTTTTGGATTCTTGAAGCTGATTTTTTACGTAAAAAATAATTATTTCTAATTCTTCGATAGCACTTACAAGATCTGCTTTGATATCTACTACACTTTCTATTTCCTTATCATATATTTTATTTTCTAATCCCATTAATAGGACTTCTGCGTCTTCATCTTCACTAGACTCACTTGAGCAACTATCATCCTGTTGGTGCTACAAACTGATTCCCAATAAATTTTCAATTTTGTAGGGCCCCTCCTTTATGTCTTAGAATTTTTTTTGCTTCTTGAAACTTTCCCCTCTTGTCACTTATATTTTTTTCTTTGAAAATATTGAAATGCAAGTTTCTTAGCCTAAGTACCAACTCATTTTTCACTCCGAAACGGTCAGAGATATTTTGACTACTTTTCACCGACTGTTTCGCATCTTTTTGTTTTGCCAATGCTTTTGTAGTTTTTTTACAACTTTTGGTGACCGTTTCGCATCTTTTTGAATATTTGTCACCGACCTTTTCGTTGTTTTTCGTCGATCATTTCACTGACTATTATTTTATTTTTTTTCGACCAGTCGCAGTGAGAAGCGGTGTTTTTCCGTCGACACTTTCGCATCTTTTCAATCATTTGCCGCTGACCGTTTCGTAGGTTTTTGGATTATTCTTTGTTGACCATTCGTGACATTCTGTCATTTCGGCACCGACCAATCACAACTATCAAATCTCTTAGCACCACCCGTTTCGTTGTTGCTGGCATTTCGGTGCCGACCGGTCGCAACATTTTACGCCAACATTTCACCCCCTTTGGAGCAAAAGTGTCAACCGTTTCGTTGGTTTCTAGCGAGTTTTTCCCTGACCTTTTAACTCCGATCAAAGTTACTTCTCCTACTGACTGTTTAGCCATGGTTTGGCGAATTCATGCTAACCACTCACACTTCCCGTCATCGTTGCCTTTTCTTAATTTTTTACTGACTGTTGCGGAGCATCTAACGGGTGTAGTGCCGACCGTTTCTCGACGGCTGAGAGAATGTTGCCAAAACGATCAGCGAAGCTTCATCTCATTTTGGGTGCCAACAAAGATCATTAATGACACCACCTATTGAACCCCGTCCACATTAATGACTAGGGTCTTATATATATGTCGTAAGGGGGTGTTTTAAGATGTTATTTGCTAAATGAGAAAATGTCCTTCGAGCATAGAAAGAGCACCACCAGTCAAGAGATGCCAGGTATGTACCAACCTCCAGGCTCACTCACCAGTGTGCCATTTCACCATTGACAGTTAGAAGTTTTGAACACTTTTCCGTTTAACTTTAATTACTTGGGGTTTCAGTTTTTAACATTTTAGGGCCTTTTTAGTTGGTTGCGAGGGTTTGAAGAGTAAGGATTTTTAGTGTGAGTTTAGTGCCACTGTCCTTATCTACCAGTTAATACCTCCGAAAGAAACTATGCTCCCACTCATTGTTACCCATGATCAACTCTTGAGCCTGGTCACCCATTGTAGCCCACATGTTCTCATAGGTCGTCATGGACTTTGGTTTGTTTAGCCGGGTCTGTCTCAACCAGTGACTCTTACGTTTTATCAGTGTTTTAAGAAACTAAAACCTACGCAGAAGACTGGTTCATGAAGTTTACAAGTGTTTCGACGAGAACACCAGCCAAGACGTTGGCGCAGGTCAGAATGACGATGATTGATGAACTTAAAAATCCAAAATCAGAGTCACAGTATGTTATTGAACTCAAGGAGATTAAGCAATTCCCGAATGAGCCGGTGTGGGAATTTGATCAGCGGTATAAGATGTTGATATCCAAGTAATCTTTCTGATAAATGAGCTACAACAAAAAGAGTGGTTCATCGCAAGACTGGTCCTGCATATTTGTGGACCACTGATGCAGCAAAAAGTAACGAGACAGGCAGAAGCATTAGAGATTGCAATGAGGTTGGAGGATTCACCAAACGGCGAAGTAGGGATATGAATGGATAGAGTCCAGGTGCAATTGGCCAATCTAACACTTCAATTGGAGGATATGAAGAAGGGAAAGGATACCCGGGGAGACATATCATGCACTAGGTGCAAAGATGAGGGACACCATAAGGACAATTTCCTAGAGTTCCATGAGTATTTGTAGTCGGGGGCACAAAACCCCCTTCGCCAAGGAGGCATGCTATGGTTCCCTATCTGTTAGACCAGAGGGCATCGACCGAAGAAATGTGTATATATGCAAAAGATGGTGTCGAAACCAACAAACTTGTATTGCAAATTATTTCGATCGGTTGGCCATGATGAGAAGGACTGTAGGGCCTGTGACCTGCTGCAAGATTGGACAACTGACACATATTTTATAAAGGGAGAAGAGCCACCGGTGGCGTAGTAGTAACCGCAGTACAACCAGCCACAGCCGCAGTTCAACCAACTGTAGCAATACGATAAGGGGAAATAAGGGCAGCCGCAGTATGGGCACCCGTAGTATCCACCATCGCCATATGGCCAGCTGCAGTATGGGCACCTGCAGTATCTGCCATCGCCATATGGCCAGCTGTAGTATGGGAAGCCACAGTATCAGCAACTGAAGTATGGGCAGCTGCAGTATCAACTATATGGGCCACCATGCGAAGGTTTCATGGGAGGATTCCGTGGAGTTTGAGGCACCGGTATGGGATGTGGAGGAGCTGCTGGATGGGGAAGAGGGTTGATCACTTGTTACAACTGTGGAAAATAAGGGCACTACCAGAGGGATTTTCCAAAGCCAATGCCGCAGTGTACTTATTGCAGTGTTGTATATCACAGCATAGAGGACTTCCCTTAGCTCATTGCAAAATGGAAGATGAAGAATCCACCCGAGAACCATAACCAACACTACTACATATTTGGCCTTTAGGGGGGGTTGTCTTCTACCCCCAAAAGTGACCTGCAGGGGGGGTTTGGCTTTGGGGGTGTTTTTGGAAAAACTGCCCCTAAAGGCACCGAAGTTAAGATTTTTTCCGTTTCGGGGCAGTTTTTGATGAGATTGGAACCACCCCCAAAAGTGACTTTTGGGGGTGGTTTGTGACCCCTCTCTTAGAGGTTTATGGAGGCGGTTTTAAACCCCCCTCATAGAGGTCTACGGAGGAAGTTTTAAACCCCCCTCGTAGAGGTCTACGGAAATTGTTTTAAACCCCCCTCGTAGAGGTCTACGGAGGTGGTTTTAAACCCCCCTCGTAGACTCCTTCATAGAGACCTATGGGGGAGATTTTGAACCCCCTTCATGGAGACCTACAAGGGAGGTTGTGAACCCCCCTCATAAGCCCCCTCATACAAACCTATAGGGGAGGTTTGGAACCCCCCTCGTAGAGGACTATAGGGAAAGTTTAAAACCCCTCTCGTCACGAGTCCTATAGGGGTGGTTGTGAACCCCCCTCGTATAGTCCAATAGGGGTATTTTGGAACCCCCCTTGTAGAGGCCTATAGGGGAAGTTTAGAACCCCCATCGTAGAGGCTTATAGGGGTGGTTTTGAACCCTCGTCATAGAGGCTTATAGAGGCAGTTTGAAAACCCCCTCATAGACACCTACAGGGGTGGTTTGAAACCCCCCTTGTAGACACATCCAGGGATGGTTTGAAACCCCCCCTAAAACTCCATGTTACAAACCTTTGGGGGAGGTTATGAACCCCCCTCATATAAACCTACAGGGGGGGTTTTGAACCCCCCCATTGTAACATACAAAGACAGTTTTGAACCCCCCTCGTACTGACATATGAAGGCAGTTTAGAATCTCCATTGTAGCGACATACAAAAACGGTTTGGAACCCTCCCTATAGCCGTAATAAATCATAATAAAATATATTTTATTAAAAATACCAATATTGCAATATCATTCGGGCATGCAGGAATCGAACCACCAAACTCCTGCTTGTAAGGAAAGTGCTCTTCCATTGAGCTATAACCCTTTAAGAATTGGGTAAAGGAGAAATATTAACACCAAGACTGCATCATTTGTAATTCTAATAAAATATAATAAGATCTAAATACAACCATGCTTAAAATCACTCATCAGCTACCTACATGCTCATATTTATTTTCAAGGAACCTAAAATGTTTTTTAAAAAAATGGGAAAAACACAACGAAGATTATATTCAAATGAACACTATCCATCAAGCCAATGCACTAATCCGTAAATAAATATTCCTCAAGATCAATAAATGCATCAGGTAGCTCTCCAACTTCTTGAACGACTTTCCCCACAATCTTGTCAACACGTGTCAGTGTGGATCTATTGTTGTACCCACACCAATGAGGCCTCCAGGAACAACAAACTATATAGAAAGTTAGTATTACCAATTTACTTTATTCTTGCACACTAGAATTAGATCTTGAAGTGGTGACAAGAGCTAGTTCCCAACCAATGGATCCATTTTGAATATCTTCAACATTGTTTAAACATCACGTTTGAATTTTAGAAGAAAATAATAACATAACATAATGTCTCTTTATTGCATTGATTCAACCGCAAATATAGACAAACGACTAGATTTAATAGTTAGTTAAAAAGTAACAAGTCTACAATCAGGTTTGATGTCCAGCACATCCATAACTTTGAGATTTATGGAAAAAGTAAGTTTAGATTAAAATGATGTCCAATTGATCCACAAATTCTTCATCAAGTTCCAAAGCAACTCAAAATGCCCACAATAATAGTAACGAAGCACTTTCTAGAAGAAGGTACCTTCTGTAGGTTGTGGCAGTTTTCAGTTTTGAGGAAATGCCATTTCTTTCTTTAACTGCTTCAAAATATCTTCCATTGTATATTCATACCACCAATTTCATAGCATTTAAAAGAGTATCAGTTCTACCTGTAGTGTGTTAAATTTTGAGCAGTAATTCACAATACTCTAGGATCTTCACTGAGAGAATAACATATAACGTATATCAATGCATAACAATCACAATAAGCATGACAAGCATCACAAGAATCAAAAGCATGAGAGACAAGAGACATAGAGTTTCCGTGGGGAAAACCCTAAGGTAAAAAACCCCACAACTTCCTCAGAGATAGAGAGAGCAATGGCTCAACCAAAGTACAACCAAAATACACTGAGATAGTCTCCTAGTAGCAGATGATCCTCCTCCTCACTAGTGCGCCACTTTCTGAGTGAGAGAAGTGTGAGTTTCCGAGTGATGAAAATAAAGATCTCCCGATTTCTATTTATACTAGCCTGTTTGCCCAATTACACTATGGGGCTGACTTGTCTATCTAGATACATCCACAATATAATATATATTTCAGGGCCGACCCCACACATGGTGGTCTAATAACCCATCGGCAAGTACACACACTTGCGACACTTGTCAATCCACATGACGACACTTCCTTATAGAGGAATAGCAAATCTCTTATAAGGGTACAATAAATATATATGAAATACATAGATGAAATACATTCCGAAGTTACATATACATCAACACTCTCTCTTAACTAGGAAGGTATTTCTCGACACAGTTCTGCTAGACAAGTCTTCTTCTCGGAATCATCATCATCGATGCATCGTCATCATCATCATCACTGCTGCTGCTATCTCAACCAATCTCTGACTCTACTCGTCATAGGAAGTTCTATAGAGCCAGTCCTTTTTCATACTGGATATAGGCCCACCACCTGCAGGTCTTCATCATCACTGGCCATACTGTCGAATCCTCAAGACTTATTATGTGCATCACAAAACCTGGCTGCGGCATCCCAGTTTATTACGAGCAATCAGCTCTACCTATCAGATCTCCCAGGAGCGCATTACATGTGACCCATCACAAAACCTGGCTAAAGCATCCCAGGCTGTTACGAGTACACAGCTCTACCTGTCGAATCTCCTAGGAACACATTACATGTGATCTCACCACAAAACCTGGCTGAAGCATCTAAGGCCTTTTTCATCCTGTCCAGATCTCCCTAGAGCAAATTACATGTGGTCCACCACAAAACCTGGTTGAAGCATCTGAGGCATTTTTCATCCTATCCAGATCTCCCAGGAGCAAATTACATGTGGTCATGGAAAAACCTGGCTGAAGCATCTGAGGCCTTTTTCATCCTATCCAGATCTCCCAGGAGCAAATTACATGCCATAGGACAAAACCTCGCAAGAGCATCTCAGGATGTTACGGGTACACAACTCCAACCTGAAATCTCCCAGGGCACAAATTACATGTCCTCCCAGAGCAAAGTCTCAAAAGAGAATCCCAGGCTATTACGGGTACACAACTCCGACCTATAGGATCTCCCAGACATGCTCATCTGCACAACTTGATCTACGGCCACAAAGTATCATCTTTATACTCACCATACATCATCCTGATGTACACATGATCATCCTGATCATCATCACTGCAACATCCTGCTGCATGTCATCTGGAGAAACTCGTCATCCACGATCATCCTGATCATACAATGCATCTACCTGATGCATACCAAGTATCTACCTGATACATATCACCATACACAGTGTATTCACCCGATACATAGATACATGATCCACACAATGTATCCATCAACATACATGATCTACCTGATCATACCTGATACATATTAACATACATGATCTACCTGATCATACAATGTATCCACCTGATACATATACAGATACATGGTCCAAGCATCCAACATGATGCATATACAAAATACATACAAATGATCCAATCGATCATATCCAGCATCCAACATGATGCATGCATACATATAAATGATCCAACTGATCATATCTAGCATCCAATATGATGCGTACATACATATATATGATCCAATTGATCATATCCAGCATCCAACATGATGCGTACATACATATACATATAAATGATCCAACTGATCATACAAAGCATAAACCAGAACATCATCCTGATGCTCATCATCCAGTGCTTACATCCATAGCGATGTGAAGGATCCTCCTTCCAACATGCTTGGAATGGCTTCAGCAAATGTGTCCATCACTTCTTCCTCGAAGTCTCATCAATCTGAATAATGCCAAGCCTCTCCTTGAAGTACTTGAACTTCACCTTGGCTAGTGGCTTCATTAGCACATCTACAATCTACTTGTCTGTCGCAACGTACAGGAGCTTCACAGCTCCTCTGTGCACCATATCCCTGATATAGTGATATTTGATCTCTATGTGTTTCAACCTATCATGAAACACTGGGTTCTTAGACAGCTTCACACAACTCTGGTTATCACAGAAAATACCAGTAGCATCCAATGGGAGATCAAATAACTCAAACAGTAGCTTCCGTACCCATACTTCCTCACAACTAGCTAAACAGGCTGCAACATACTCTGCCTCAGCTATACTCAATGCTACGCAGGACTACTTCCTGCTAAACCAAGAGATCACACCTGATCCCATACTGAAGCAACACCTAGATGTGCTCTTCTTATCTGTAACACTGCCAGCCCAATCTGAATCAACATAACCCTGTAGGGTAAACTTTTGATTTGCTTCATACTTGAGCCCATAATCCACTGTACCCTTTAGGTACCTCAGAACATGCTTTACAGCAACTAGGTGAACACTCCTCGGATCTATCAGGAACTGACTCAATGTATTCACAGTAAAGCAAATATCTGGTCTTGTGTTCGTCAGGTACATCAAGGACCCAATCATCTGACGATACATAGAGATATCAACTAGCACAGATGAAGCATCACATAGAAGCTTTAGATTCAATGCCATGGGTGTTTCCATGGCCTTGCAATCCATCATCCCGAATCTCTTCAGAATATCTACTGTGTACTTCCCTTGACCAAGGAAGATCCCACCTGCATTCTACCACACCTCCATACCTAGAAAATAATGCCTCATTCCCAAATCTTTCATATCGAACTCAGCAACAAGCTTCCTCTTAGTATCTGCAATCAATCTGTCATCTCCTCTTACAAATAAGTCATCCACATACAAGAGTAGAATCACAGGATTCCCTTCCTCAACCTTGTAGTAAAGGTTGGTATCCGCTTTACTCTTGGTAAAGCCCAAACTAGATAGGAAACTGTCCATCCTACCATACCAAGTTCTGGGAGCTTGCTTCAAGCCATAAAAGGCTTTCTTCAATCTGCACACATATGAATCCCTATCATGTATTTCAAAACCAAGCGGTTTCTCCACATATACTTCCTCTTCAACTACACCATTCAAGAAAGCAGTCTTGACATCCATCTGGTGTATTTTCCATTTCATCGCTGCAGCTAGGGCAAGTACTGTTCTGATGGAAGTATACCTGGCTACAGGTGCAAAAGTTTCTTCATAATCTATTCCCTCTTTCTGAGAGAAGCCACGAGTTATGAATCTTGCTTTGTATTTCTCTACACTACCATCTGCAGCATGCTTGATTTTGTAGATCCATTTAGAAGTCGCAACAGACTTCTCTTTAGGTCTTGGTACAACATCCCAAACATCATTGTTCATTATTGATTGGTATTCCTCAACCATGGCATCCTTCCATTCTTTCTTTTCAGCTGCTTCTTCATAACTGGAAGTTTCTTTATTCATGATGTCACAGAGTAAAGCAACATAGATGGTATGTGATCTGGTTCTCTTCTTTTCTCTGTGTTCTTCTTCTGGAATGCCAAATCTTTCTGCATCTTGAATGAACTCTCTAGCCCATGCAGGTTTCCTCTTGTGATATTTATCTTCATGGGGTAGATCTATAGGTTCTTGCAGATCTTCAAACTCACAAACAACTTCTGGAACTGCTTCAGTCATCGAAGTGTCTTGAAATCTAGTTTCCTTAGGTTCTTCATAAACTTCGATAAGTGCCTTCCTTGATTTGATGAATGCTGAGTTTTCATCAAATGTTACATCCCTGCTGACATCAATCTTTTTGAACATTGGAAAATATATTCTGTAAGCTTTCGAGCTTTCACTATAACCCACAAAGATACCCTTCTTTCCTGAAGGATCTAGCTTGGTCCTCTTTTCCTTTGGGACATGTGTGTATACTGGACAACCAAATATTCTGAGATGGATGACTTCAGGTTTCTTACCAGAAAAGACCTCTTCTGGTGTCTTGTTGTCCAATATCTTGTGGGGAGTTCTATTCTGCACATATACAGCTGTTCTAGCTACTTCTGCCCATAGATGCACAGGTAGATCCTAGTCATGCAACATTGCCCTTGCTGCTTCCATGATTGTTCTGTTCTTCCTTTCTACAACTCCATTTTGTTGAGGATTATAAGGAGTAGTCAACTCCCTCTTAATCCTTGAATCAATGCAAAGCTTCTTGAAGTCACCCGAGGTGAATTCTCCACCATTGTCGAATCTGAATGTTTTAATCTTCTTGTCAGTTTGATTCTCCATCAAGGTTTTGAATTCCTTGAACTTATCAAACACCTCATCTTTGTTCTTCAAGGAGTATACCCAAGTCTTCCTAGAGAAGTCCTCAATAAACGAGACATAGTAAACATACCAACTCAGAGAACTGGATGACATAGGACCACATACATCTGAGTGGATGATTTCCAGGATATCTTTTGGCTTGCTTTCACTGCGTGGAAAAGACTTCTTAATGTTCTTACCTTTTGCACATCCTTTGCAAACACCTTCATGTTTGGTCTTGATTTCAGGAAGACCCTCTACAGCCTTGCTTGCAATTGGAAGTGCCCTATAATGCATATGAGCAAGTCTTCTATGCCAAAGTTCACTTGGCTCCATAGAGTCATGTACCATGGCATGTTCAGGTTGACCCTTCAATTTTTATAAACCTCCCTCTTGCTCTCCAATCACAACTTCATCATCGATTTTTTTACCCTTTGGCCACATTAGGACTTGGCCATCTACAAATGCAACCCTCGTGCCTTTTGTATCCAACGCAGAGATGGAGAGAAGATTCTTCTTGAGCCCAAGTACATAAAGGACTTCTTTCATCTTCAAAGACTTTCCAGAATCTAGGTTGTAGAAGGCTTCACCACTTCCTTTGATTGGGTATTGATAATCATCCCCAAGTTTCACCTTATGGGGTGATTCATGTTCAGATAGGTTCACAAAAGATTCCTTAAACCCAGTCATGTGTTTGGAAGCCCCACTATCAATTAACCAATCATTACAACCATGGGAGATAGTACATGTGAGAGCAGATATTAGAACATAATCTTCTTCACTTGATGAGTCATCATTACTATCATCACATTCTTCCCTAGCCTTCTTCTTGGGTGGTTCATCATCCTCGGCAGCATGAGCATGAAACCTTCTTTTGCTACCCTTCTTCTTCTTGTTGAATTTGTTGTTGTCGTTCTTGTTCTTGGGACAATTTATGGCAATATGTCATTTTTCATTATAGGTGAAGCATATTCTTCTTTCTTTATAGTGATGTGAAGATTTCTTGGAGTGAGATAGCTCTCTCTTGGACTTCCCTTTCTTGGTGTGAGCTGTGAGAGCTTGATCTCCATTCCCCATCTTTTCTTCACGTGCCACAAGCCTTGCTTCTTCTTGTGAGAATTCTTCCCGTAGTCTGTTGAAGGATACCAACTTCTTTCTTACACAGATTCCTTGAATGAAGGAGTCCCATGACCTAGGTAGGCCATTCAGAGTGGTCATGACAACTTCACCATTCTCCACCATTTAATCCACTACTTCTAGTTGTTCCTTGATCTGGGAGACCCTTGAAAAATAAGATTGAATGGTTTCTCCATTCTGAAACTTTACTCCTTTTAATTGGCTCCACAGGGTCATCTTCCGATTTATGTTCTTCCCTTCAAATAGCTTGTTCAAAGAGTCAAACATCTCCTTGGGTGTATTTAGAGAAGACACATGGGGTATGAGATGGTCTTTGATAGAGTCAGCAATGAATCTCTTTGCCTTGACCAAGTTCTTCTTATGCAATAATTTAGCCTCTTCATCCTCTAGGATAGGGATGTCTTCTTTAATTTATGAGTCCAACTCATTTTCTTCCAGGATTAACTCAATCCTATACTTCCAATCTCGGAAGTTATCATCCCCTTCAAGCTTATCCTCAAGCTTGGTGTGGACAGACATCTTAAAGAGTAATTCAAATGGAAATAGAAAAGATTTAGGTCTTACCACTTGAAATGCTAAAAACTGGATCTGGTCTCAGATTAGGGTTTGTTGAAAAAACCCTAAAAATTCAAAATGTGAATTTCAACTTTCTGAAAGGATAGAAAGATGCGCCTTGAAGAACTGATCAACCTAGTGTATTTAGAATTTGAGATCAGCAAATCTTTACCCTTCATATTTGTCTTTTTGTCCTCCCGGGTTCACTAGGAGAGCCCTGAGTTAGGGTTTGAGTTTCCCAGATATCTACCCAGCCAAAAATCTTGATCCAAAGCTCTAAACTTCGATTTTTGCAAGGAGCTTCCAGCTATGTTTTCAGATTTCAAAAATTCCTATTTTTGTGGAAACCCTAATTTTTAGGGCCAATTATGAAAATGCTCAAAATTGAATTTTGATTGGATAGATAGATTCTCCTTGATGAGTAGAGTCTTCCAAAATCTATGGAGAGAAACCCAATAAACAAGAAACTCAAGTTTCCGTCACTGCAAAATGTCTTCTTCTCAGGTTAGCTCTAATACCATGTTAAATTTTGAGCATTAATTCACAATACTCTAGGATCTTCACTGAGAGAATAACATATACAGTATATCAATGCATAACAATCACAATAAGCATTACAAGCATCACAATAATCAAAAGCATGAGAGACAAGAGACACAGAGTTTCCGTGGGGAAAACCCTAAGGTGAAAAACCCCACAACTTTCTCAGAGATAGAGAGAGCAATGGCTCAACCAAAGTACAACCAAAATACATTGAGATAGTCTCCTAGTAGCAGATGATCCTCCTCCTCACTAGTGCGCCACTTTCTAAGTGAGAGAAGTGTGAGTTTCCGAGTGATGAAAATAGAGATCTCCCGATCTCTATTTATACTAGCCTATTTGCCCAGTTACACTATGGGGCCGACTTGTCTATCTAGATACATCCACAATATAATATATATTTCAGGGCCGACCCCACACATGGTGGTCTAATAGCCCATCGGCAAGTACACACACTTGCGACACTTGTCAATCCACATGTCGACACTTCCTTATAGCGGAATAACACATATCTTATAAGGGTACAATAAAAATATATGAAATACATAGATGAAATACATTCCAAAGTTACATATACATCAACATAGTGTTTATATTTTAAAAGTTGAGAGGAAGGAAATTTGACAAGCAGAAACAAAAATGAAAAAAATTGGACCAATAAATTGACAAAGTGTCCTCAGACACATAACTTTATTAATGAAGAAGGAAAATAATTACATCACAGAGATGTGAGGGCTAAATCCCGAAAGATTACCTCACATGGAAAACTCGATGGATTTAAATATCCAAAGAGTAACAACTAATTTACCGTTACCAAAACTAACTAAGGGACACCTCACATAATCACGTGAGTGTGTAGATTCCCTTTTACATTTATTAAACTAAACTTCTATTTATTACATTTTGGATCATAATTCCTAACAATCCCCCCTTTGATCCAAAAATTCTTTTGAACAAATACCAAGTTCATTTCTAAACTTATCAAATTTGACCTTTCTAAGAGATTTTGTAAAAATATCTGCAGTTTGATCTTCTGATGGACAATACTTTGGCTTGATGATTTGTTTGACGACGAGAGCCCGAATGTAATGATACTTAGTATCCACATGCTTAGTTTTTGAATGAAAAACAGGATTTTTGGCTAACTTGATTGCTGACTGATTATCAATAAATAATGAAGTTGCTTCTTTCTGATCAACTTTGAGGTCTTGCAAAATCCTTCTTAACCAAACTATCTCACAAGCAGCTTCCCAAGCTGAAATATATTATGCTTCTGCTGTAGAATTTGCAATTGTATCCTTCTTTTTACAACTCCATGCCACTGCAGCTGATCCCATATTCATTAAGTAACCTGAAGTAGATGCCCTGTCATTAACATCTCTAGCAAAATCCGCATCTGAATAGCCAACAAGCTTGAAATTTTTGTTTCTTTTAAACTCAAGTCCAAAATCCTTTGTTCCTTGAAGATACCTTAACACCCTTTTTGCTGCATTCCAATGACTTTCTCTAGGTTCCTGCATATATCTAGAAAGTATGCTAACTGCATAAGATAGATCAGGACGAGTATTCATCAAGTAAATCAAACATCCAATTAACTGTCTATATCCAGTACAATTTACAAGTTCCCCCCCTTCAAACTTAGAAAGTTTTAAATTTTGTTCCATGGGAGTAATCGCTGGTTTACATTCCTCCATTCCAAACTTCTTCAATAATCCAGATATGTACTTAGCTTGAGAAATAAATATACTTCCTTCCTGCTGCTTTACTTCAACTCCAAGATAGTAATGAAGTAAACCCAAGTCTGTCATTTCAAAACCTGTTTGAAGTCCTTTCTTAACCTGAAATATATGATCATTATTGTTACCTGTTATGAGAAAATCATCAACATACATAACCAAAATGACTAAGTTGTTTTCCTGGATTCGAACATACAAAGTATCATCTGACTCACTACGAAGAAAACCAACTTTCTATAGGTAGGCATCCATTTTTGCATACCAAGCTCTGGGAGCCTGTTTCAATCCATACAATGCCTTAACTAGTTTACAAACTTGATTTTCTTTCCCTGGAACTTCAAAACCAGGAGGTTGAGTCATATAAACATCCTCTTGTAGATCACCGTTTAACCTTATTTCTCCAAAATAACTTATTCACTTTTCAAAATATTGCTTGCTGGAGTTTTGCTGGATCGAACTCTTCTTCTACGCTGGAGTTTTGCTGGACGCTGGAGTTTTGCTGGAGTTTTGCTGGATCGAATTCTTCTACGCTGGATTTTTGCTGGACTTCTTCTACGCTGCCCTTCACGATGGCTTTCAGCCTCTCACTCTAACTCTTAACCGAGTTTGCTTGCGCATCCATACAGCAAAGTTTTTGTTATTAATTTTTCAATATTTTTAATCTAGTGGATACCTGGAATTACCGGCCTTCTCTGCTTCATTAAGATTCTCTACTTTCTGCAGAAGTGTTGATTCAATTCTCACAAACAACAAATGATATAAGTGTGGCGGGCGTTTCCTTAATTTAAAAAAAAAAACTTTACCAACGGGCATACAGAGAGCAGGAAAATTCACTATTTCTCATGTTCCTACCATCACGCGGGTGTAAAGCCAGGCGAACTTGACCTTGCCTGATTGCTAATCTTCTCAATCAATCGCTGCATCAATGGCAGCAGCCGCAGTTAGATGGCGAAACGTCTCACGACCAGTTCTCGGCAGAAATTGAGCGGATGGATAGGCTCCAGCTTGATGAATGAGTTATAGTAGATTATACGTTGCACCCTGGAGAAAATTAGATAATTAATCTGAGATCCACAATCACTAACCTGAGATCCACAATCACCACGTCCACAATCACCACGCTTAGGTTAAAATTCCTTCAACTGTTCTGTCGTCTCCTTCCAAGAGAACTAGCGGCCAGGTGGCTGTTAAGATTTTCAACGACTGCCCCATGAGTATTGCTTCAGTATAATCAGCATTTGGTGGCTGTGTTGAAGTCCATCGTTGGACATGAATGGGATCAACTTCGATGGAAGTCCACACACTAAAAAAAATTTGCTTTGCTATGCAGATATATTTAATAAATGAAGCCGAAGCACTTATAATGAGAAAGTAAAGAAAGCCTGCCAATCTGTGGCTAGGAGTCATTGGAATGCAGAAGAGAAAATATGGACATTTCCAAAGAATGCACTGGACGATCAAGATGTTTTGGTTGCAAGTACTAGCAAACAGTCTCCAGGTAATCATCAAAAAGGCCATGATCAGAAAGCTTTTCAAAATTCAAATAGAGGTCGTGGTCAGGGTTTTGGAAGAGGAAGAGGCCGCGGAAGAGGAAGAGGAAGAAATCAAGGAAGAGGTTCTAAAGAATTTGAAAGTACACAGTCACAGTTTTCTGGAAGAGGACGAGGTTCAGGTAACCAACAGGTCTCTGGAAGAGGAAGAGCTAATAAACAGGTCACATGTTTTCGTTGTAATAGAGTTGGACATTATGCTTCAGACTGTAGAGTTCCATTTGAAAAAATTCTCAAAGAAAGAGAATCTAAAGAATCTTCATCAGCGGCACATTATGCTCATGCAGACGATAGTGAAAATTGTGAATATGTCTTTAGAGCACTTGGACAATCAAAATCAATGGATTTTGTTCAAGTTCATCAGTTGGAATCAGTGAATTTTGTTCAGTCTTCTTCTTGTTTCAAAAATGATTTTGAAGATGCTTGGATTATGGATACAGGGGCTACTCAGCATATGACATATAGGAAAGATTTCTTTTGGAGTTATGAAGATTGTCATTTAAATTCAATTTTTCTTGCAGATGATTCTATTCATTTACCACAAGGAAAAGGAACAGTTAAGGTTGATTTGCCCAGAATTGGAGAAAGATTGATTTCTAATGTTTGGTATGTGCCTACATTTAAGAAAAATTTGTTGTCTTTAGTTGTCATTCGCCAATTAGGACATCAAGTTGTAATGGAAGGTGGTATCCTTTTTGTTAATTCAACAAAGGATGCATACAAAACAGTTATGACAGGTTATGAAGACGGAAAGCTTATTAGGATGAAGGGAACAGTCATTCCTAGATCAAAGGAACATTTGAAGGAATTTGCAGGTTTAGTTGAAACTGATGTTTCACCTATCCGATTGTGGCACATTCATTTTGGGCACTTGAATGTTGATAGTCTTGTTAATCTTCAAAAACAAGGAATGGTAAAGGGGTTGCCTACTTTTCGGAAGGAAAATGCAAAGTGTGAAGCTTGCATTTATGGCAAACAGAGAAGGATAGCTTTTTCAAAAAGCACTTGGAGAGCAACAAGGAGATTACAGCTTATTCATAGTGATGTTTGTGGTCCTTTGGAAACTTCACTTGGTGGTTGTAAATATTTTTTGTTGTTTATTGATGATTTTAGCAGAATGGTTTGGGTGTATTTTTTGAAGGAAAAATCAGAAGTGTTTGAAAAGTTTCAGTCATTTCAAAATTTGGTTGAAACAACAACAAAGGAAAAGATTGCTACTTTGAGAACTGATAATGGTGGTGAGTTTACATAAAATAATTTTTTGAATTATTGTCAGAAAAAAGGGATTAAAAGACAGTTGACCAATTTTTATACTCCACAGCAAAATGGAGTATCAGAAAGGATGAATCAGACTTTATTGGGCATGGCTAGAGCAATGTTATTTTTCAAAGGGTTGAAATCATGTTATTGGGCAGAAGCAGTTCATACAGCAGTTTATTTGAGGAATAGATCTCCTTCATCATCACTTGATGGAATAACTCCTTTTGAGGCTTGGTATGGATTCAAACCTATGGTCAAACATTTGAGAGTTTTTGGTTCAGTTTGTTATGCACTTGTCCCAAAAGAAAAACGAAAGAAGTTAGAGTCTAGAAGTGTTAAGTGCATGTTGATTGGTTATTCTCATGAGAAAAAGGGGTATAGGATTCTGTCAGATGGAAAGTTTATTGTCAGCAGGGATGTGATTTTTGATGAAACTGAAAGTTTAAGTGTAGAAGAGGTTGAAAAACAACTTAGTCACTTAGAGGAAAAAGTCACTAAGGAACAATTAAGGATGCAACACTTAAATAAGACAAGGAATGAACAATGGTTTGATCTCACTCCAGAAGTACAGGATGATGAACAGGTTGAAGATACTTTGAATTCTTCACAAGTTAACTTGGATGATTCAAATCAAGTTAACATTGACAAGAAGAAACCAAAATGGGCAACTAAGTTACTTCAGGATGTTAAGTATGATGAAAAAGGCAAAACAGGTACAAGGAGTTCTAATACGGGTTCAGAAAATTTTGCTCTTTCAGTTGTTGAACCAACTACTTTTAATGAAGCAGTTGAGTATGATGAATGGAAAATGGCCATGCAAAGTGAGTATGATGCAGTAATGAAGAATCAGACTTGGAAAATAGTTGATTGCCCACATGATGTTAAACCCATTGGTTGTAAGTGGGTTTACAGAATTAAGTACAAAGCAAATGGAGATATTGATAAATATAAGGCAAGATTGGTGGCAAAGGGTTTTGCTCAGAAAGAAGGGATTGATTATGAAGAAACTTTTGCTCCAACAGCGAAATGGAATACTATCAGGATTGTGCTAGCTTTAGCTGCACAAAATGGATGGAAAGTGCATCAAATGGATGTAAAAAGTGCATTTCTAAACGGTGATCTACAAGAGGATGTTTATATGACTCAACCTCCTGGTTTTGAAGTTCCACAGCTATAGAAAGTGAAAATATGGACATTTCCAAAGAATGCACTGGACGATCTTCTATATTCTTTAGACATGATATCTTCACTTTCTATCATTTTTGTAAAAATTTTCTTCCACAAAACTTTTAAATAATCTTTCCTTAAAAAAATAATAATATTTTACTCTCTCCAAGTAAAAAATTCTGCAGAGATTCTTTTTTTTTTTTTTTAGCCCAAAAGAACTGCCCAAAAGAATAGGAAGCATTAACTTACGGTTAAAATTTCGCTATTCCAAAACCTTGAAAGTCACCTTCTTCAAACAACCTTTAGCACCTTGGTTCCAACCAGACCAAGCTTCAACCGCGTGCTCTGATACCACTTTGACAAAGTGTCCTCAGACACATAACTTTATTAATGAAGAAGGAAAATAATTACATCACAGAGATGTGAGGGCTAAATCCCGAAAGATTACCTCACATGGAAAACTCGATGGATTTAAATATCCAAAGAGTAACAACTAATTTACCGTTACCAAAACTAACTAAGGGACACCTCACATAATCACGTGAGTGTGTAGATGCCCTTTTACATTTATTAAACTAAACTTCTATTTATTACATTTTGGATCATAATTCCTAACATAAATTGTTCCCAACTGAAAATCCCAATGAAAGATGGAACTACTTGTAAAATCTTGTTGATAGGAAACATGTATAGGTTGAGAAAGAAAGTGTGTGATAATTTGATATATTTAATATTTCATGTCCAAGAATAACCCAAGACAATTCCAATATCCAAAACATTAATAGAACACTCCCTCCTGAGATTTGGAACCTTCACTGGTTGGACAAGTCAAACTAGGAAAAGAGCTTGCAGTTCATAAAAGTCAAATAGTATTTGCAACTATCATGTTCGAAACTAAAAATTCCAAAACTAAAAACCCCAAGTTTCTTGAAACTAGAGCCAATTCTTACCAGCCCAGTTTCCGGATTCACACGTCATGTGTATCCAAAAGTAAAGCCTTTCAGTTGGAGGAATTTCAAGATAGTCCTTGTCATAAAATAGTTTCACTTGATAGATCTGACCTTCATGCACAGAAATCAACATTGTTAGGAGATGCATCTAACCTTTTACACAATAACTATGACTATAAGTACTAGAATATATGTACTGACAATAGCTAGTACTGTGTCCTAGTTCAAATTTCAAATAAATGTCAATCATTTGACAACTTAATAATTAAAATAAAAGTGATCTCATTGGAATGAACATGAAAAAGGAAATATATTGTACTTTATGAGGCCCAATAATAGTTCCATCTCAGGAGCACATGCATATGTCATCTCCATCATCCATCCCATAAATTATAGTTCCATCACCTATACCTTTCTCTCCCCTCTCATGTTCTTCCAATAGTCTAAAGTTCTGGGGGATTGGAACACATCAGAAAAATTTCATTATAATTCCATGAAAATACCTAATAGAAAGCTCATAAAATAATTATTTGAAAAGCATCCAATTTAGTATATTCATAATAACCAACTACAAATAGTATTCATCCTATTGTAATGTAGTTCTTATTTGATATGCAATATATTATTTAAGAATAATGACATAATTCTATCCCAAGATAGGTGAGAAATAAAACTACACTAGAACAGAAAGTCATAATTCAAATCTTTCACATTGTTCAACATTGTATATGTATGCAATCTACTGTAAATTGTTTGTGCAAGTTTTATTGTGATTTTTTTCCAAAGGAGATATGATTGATCCAGTGAGGGATGAAGCTATCAATATGATTTATCTGCCTCCTTGCAAGAAATCCATCAAGTGGGTTTGAATGACTATGATCTCTACAAACTAAAATTGCTGGCCTTACCTCTTACCCAGCATGATCTCTTATGTGCCATGATTTGTGAATTATCATAGCACTCTCTCTTTTCATTACAAAATAATATTAACTCCTAAGTTCATGTTTAAGTAGTATAATCATTAATTCGTTGATAAAAAACATATTTTTGCTTAATTCGACTTTCCCTTTATGCCCAACGTCAAGTTCCATGGCATGACCATTTGTTGTCTCTATGTACTGCAGTACCTTGATGTCTTCACATTTCATCCTTAGATGCACATCTTTGTGGCCCTGATACCATGTCAAAGAACCACAGAAATATGTAGGGAATGATACAAGCTAGAAAATGAGGTAGAAGATGTAATTGCTTTATTAAAATGATTACTAGATTGTCATATTTATTAGACGGGAGACATACATTGAGTATGTTATGCAACTTCCCAAACACCTTTACAATAACTAATACCTTAAAATTATTATACATTATGACATGGCTATATAAGATAATTATATAGTAAAGTGTAATGAAAAAATGCCCAAGTAATTAATTTGGCCATTATATCTAACACTCATTGAGGTTTTGGGATAAATTAATTTGGATGCACACTTGTGGAGTTGGGCAGGGAGCAAACATACTTTGTTGTTTCTGGCAAAAAAATGTGATGTTTGGCCAAGTGAGTTACTAGTAATAGCTAAAATTGCAGCGAAAACTAGAATTGTACCCAAATTACATAGTACAGATATATGTTTGTCAAAGTCTACCTTCCACTAGTAAATTCAATGTCCCTGAAAATACATCCATGGCCCCTAGCTTGGAACTTCATTATAATGCATGTTGGGTCCAAGAAATGCCCCTTTTTGGCCATCCTTATTACATCATTTTGCCCTGATTATATCCTATTTTCACAAGCCATACCTATGCCTTTTCTCCAGATCAACCAATAATATTGATAGGTATAATTCGTTATTGATTTATTTGTTTTATGCCTAATATTGTTAAGATTCTAGATCCTAGTCCTCGATTGATGCTAGTCTATGTGATTTCATTTAGTCAAGGTCTAAAGCGCAGGGGTATTATCCAAATGGTGCCAGCTGTTAGTCTTCAAAGCCTGATTCCTCATACTCCAAGCGACAATGCATTCCTCCACGAGAATATGTAACATGCCTCCATTGAAATAGAACCCAGCTACGACAGACAGGTCGCATTCCAGCTTGCCAAATCCATTGATCCATTGATTACTGGAGTAACAACTCCTTCATGAGTAACAACCTTATTTAATATAGTTGTAACTCCGCATCATGAAGATCAGAGATCTTCATTGTTGCACGATTTTAATGGATCGGGATCTGTACTTTCAATGTATAAATATGAGAATGCTCTTGTATCCTGGGGTTGGACACTTACCATCTTGCATAAGCTGTAACAGAGCACTGAGACTATCAATTTCCATCATTAATATAAGAGCAGAGTTCTTCATTTCTATGTCTTAATTTTTTGTGATTCTCGGTGTCTCTGTTAGAAGGCCAGGGCCCGCCTTCTAACAGAGATAGCCAGCTTAAGTAGGTAGGTTAATTTAGTTTTATTTCTACTATGTGGTGTGGAATCATTGTAGATGTTACTATTAGCTGCAACAGAGGTTAGCATTCATTTTGGTAGTTCACAATTGCATCTTGAATAGATGTAACAGAGTGGTGTGACAGTCGACTGTGTAGGTTAGTTCAGTTTAATACATGTGTGTTTGAATCAGCTGTAACAGCCAAGCTCAATCCCAATATCTTTCAGTTGTTTATGCGTTCTAGGATTTCCAGTAATTATTAGTTAGAGTTCAAGGTTATGTTTAGATTCTGGTTGATGTTGTATCTTCAATTGGTTTATTAGAATAGGCATATTGTGATTGAGTAACAATAGCTACTAGATGTATCATTTTGGTAAAGATTGAATATTGTAGTTTGATAATTATAGGATTTAACTTCTTGCAAAAGTAATCTAGTTTATTTCTATTCTTAATTTTATAACTGCTAGGTTGATTTTTGTAGGAAGGTAGCTGCAATTGAATTCCTAGATGTATGAGTTATATTAGTTTTCTTTATGGAATGAGTTTGGCTAGACAGACTGGTAGGATCATTATCTTCATTTAGTCAATCAACTACTTGACATGTTTATGCATAGATTGTGATTATTTCCATTGAAATAAAAGACCTCCCTGGGTTTGACAATTTATATTGAGCATCCTGTGTGTTAGCTTTAATTAATTGACATATAGGGTGGCCAACATTTTGGTGCCATTGTCGGGGATGGTAATAGATAGACAGAGTTAGTAGTTGATTTCATTTGATTTCATTTTGGTTTAATCATTTACAACATGCATGAATACAAGAAAAACAAATTGGGAACCCCCTTTGAATACTAACATTGCAGGTGGAAGAGGTCAAGGTCGTAATGCAGGTCAAGGAAGACATACATAAATTGATGAACTAATTGCTAGAGATGATTCTTCCACTAGACCACCGCAGACATCTACAGGCAGGGGAAATTCGGTTCCTCCCAATCTTGAGAATTCAACATCAACAGTGGAGAATACAATGGGGCCTTGAACTTCTGTTGCAGACAATAAACCTCCTGAAGATAAGGGAAGTGTTGTGGGTGCACCAGATAGAGAGGAGATGTATCAAATCAATGGAACCAAAGTTACTAAAGAAGTGTGGTTGGAGACTCTCCAAGTAGCAGAGGAAGAGAGGAGGCGAGAAGAAGAAGCCAAAGCAGAGGAAGAATGCATAAAGGAAGCTGTTGAATTTTGGACTAGAACCATGGCTTGTAGAGAATGGGAAGGGGAGAACGAACATGGGGAGAACTGGGAAGAAGAAGGGGAAAATAATCATCCTGGCAATACTGTGGCTACATTAGAATTCCCTATCCTCCAGACAGCTGGAGCTGCTCCCATGAAAAATATCTCATCATCAATTCTCCCAAATTTTCATGGTAAGTCTTCTAAGGATCCCGATGAGTTTCTTTCTGAGTTTGATATCCTCTGTCGTAGTTATGGTTACACCTCTAGTGCTCAAAAGATGAATTTATTCCCAGCCACCTTGAAAGGAAATGCTCTGCGTTGGTTCATGAGTCTAGGTCATGAGACCATTACTACTTGGGACCAAATGAAAAACACCTTCCTTTCCAAGTACCGGGAATATTGTAGAACTAGGGATAGAAAGGAGGAGTTGTTTAAAATGGTTCAGAAGGATGAAGAAACCTTGGAAGACTTTGTGGAAATATTGCTATACAATTTAAAAAGATCTGGTCACGTTGAGATTGGAAAGGATGTGCTCAAGATCATTTTACTACAAGGAATTAGAGAAGATTGCCTTGATATGTTGAATTTGCTGGGAAAAGGGGACGTCTTGAAGGAACCTTTCGAGAATATTGTTGAATTATGTCGAAGGTACTCAAGGGGATCCTCTAGAACCAACAAACGAGACAAATATTGAGACCAAGATGTCTTCACTAGTACTCAGAAGTCAGCTAGTGAAGGGGCCACTCAAGCAGAAATAGGAAACTTACTGGAGAAATTTAAAATAGACACGATGAGCTCCATTTCCTCAGAGTTAGATGTCATGAGAGAAAAGTGGAAGCAAGTAGTAGAAGACCTTACACTTGGCGTATTATGTCCAAAATGTAGGAAATAGCACCCATTGAAAGAATGTCCGCTAGACAAAGAAAAGATATGTAGGATATGTGAACTGGAGCATGATACCAAGGAATGTCCTTCATTACCTAAGGTCAAAGCAGTCTTGCAGGCATCCATTCTAGATGTGGAGCCATCTTACTTCATTGCACAGAAGAAACCATGGCAACCTCACAATTAAGGTATGAATCCAGACCCATCATTTTTCCTGAATAATATGAGTGGAATGAACAATATGCATAATATGAATACACAATTCCCTTCACATTATTCTAACAATTAGTGGTATCCATATCAGAACACAATGCAAAATCCTAACTCATGGACACCATGGTCACAACAGTCAAACAATCAAGATCCTTGGAATTCCAACTGGAGAAATTCTTACCAAGGAAATAACTTTCCCCATCAGTAGACTCAGTATCAATAGTATCCTCCTCAATAGTATCAGTGCCAACATTATCAGCAACCACAGCTCCCATTCCAAAACAATTCTGCACCTATGAATGCACCACTTTGACCATAGCTACCTGCACAACCAAACCCGAACCCAAACAATAAAGCAGTCCATCAATTTGAGACTGCCAACATGCCTGCGTATTCCATCACCCAGATTCCCTGCAATGATATACAATTACAATCAGGGAGGGTATTGGAACCTATTATCACTAAGGATCTTTCATCCCCAGTGATTGAAACTAGAGTGAATCAACATTATGAGAATATGGTTAATTCAGCAAGCCACATCATTGAGGATGTTGATACTCCTACTGAAACAGTAGCTGAAACTCAGAGAGTAACACACGATGTATCATAGCCTACACAGTTGATGAGAGAACCGTCGTACCCTGAACGATTGGCCCTGCAAAAAATAGTGGAACATCCTCGATTCGATATCTTAGGAGAATTGAAAAATTGGATGTTAAAATTCCACTGTTACAGGCCCTCCATGATGTGCCCATTTATGCCAAGACTGTTAAAGATTTATGTGTCAAGAAACTAAGAAGAAGGCCCAGGGACCCTCCCACTGTCCACGTATTGGGAAAAATTTCCATATTAATAGTGGGGAAGGCCCTTGTGGAAAAATACTATGACCCATGAAACCCGACTGTTACAGTTCACATAGGGAACACACAAATCCCCAATGTCTTGGTAGATTTAGGCGTAGCTATTAATGTTATGACCATAGAGACTGTGAAGAAATTGTGACTCACTAACCTTCGACCGACCCCTACTATTTTGGAACTTGCTGATAGATCAACAATCAAGCCTGAGGGAATCCTCGATGACCTCGTGATCTCAGTTGACTCATGGGAATATCTTGTAGATTTCTTGGTGTTACAGCCAAAATTCCAGTTGGGGGGACACCCACTAATCCTGGGAAGATCGTGGTTGGCCAGAACAGATGCCCGTATCAGTTGTTGGTCAGGATCTATGACCATTTCAGACAGGACTGAGATAAAGAGCCTAACCTTGTACCCTCTAGCTCGACCAAGGACAGAAGCTGAAACTCCATTGTGGGCATATTTGGACGAGGAAGAAGGTGTGCAGCTGTTATTAACAATAGGGAGAGACTTAATGTTTAAAGATGAAATAGAGGATGATTCCATTAATAGTTTCATCAGTGAGCCCATGTCAGTCAATAAAAATTTCTATCAAATCTTGGACAATACTCTAGCTACAACAGAACAAGAAAATTTTACAGAAGAAGCTCTAGTCAATGATGCCAGTATAATTCCAGTACTATAAAATTCGAAGAGTTTTCCAGTAGAAATTAGGCCAGGGAAAACATTGAATATCAATCCAAATCTTATGCCTAGTGAGCTGGAACAGCTAGTCACTCTACTGAAACAACGTAGGGGAGCATTCGCTTGGGAGTACATAGACATGAAAGGAATTCCTTCCAATCTATGCACCCATCACATTTATATTAAGAGTGACTCCAGGCCTATGTGTCAACCACAATGAAGGATGAACCTGAACCTAAGAGACATAGTGAAAGAGGAGATCCAAAAGCTTTTGGAAGTAGGATTTATATACCCAATTTCAGACAGTGAGTGGGTTTCTACACTTGTGATTGTGCCAAAGAAGAATGGGAAATGGAGGGTCTGCATGAATTACAGAGAATTGAACAAAGCAATGCAGAAGGACCACTTCCCTTACCTTTCATCAATAAGGTCCTTGATACCTTGTTTGGGAAAAAGTATTTGTCCTTTCTAGATGGATTTAGTGGCTGCAACCAAACTAGATTGCTCCAGAAGACCAGGACAAAACCACTTTCACATGTCCCTGGGGAACTTTTGCATACCGAGTACTTCCTTTTGGGTTGTGCAACGCACCAGCCACATTTCAAGGAGCAGTGATTGGAATCATTTTAGAAATGGTAAATGATTGCATGGAGATTTTTATGGATGACTTTACTCCATATGGTGATAGTTATGAAGAAGCACTGAAAAATTTAGAAAAGGTCTTGAAACACTATGAACAAAGCCAGCTCTCTTTAAGCATTGAAAAGTGCCATATGATGATGAGTGAGGGCATAGTGCTAGGGCACTTCATCTCTTCTGAGGGAATCCATGTAGATCCATACAAAATCAAGGTAATTGAAAATATACCAACTCCTAGAACACAGAAGGATGTACGTAGCTTCCTGAGGCATGCTGGATATTACAGAAGGTTCATAGAAAAATTTTCCAAACTAGCTTCTCCTTTGTTCACTCTATTGATGAAGGATGCACGGTTTGTCTAGAATGATGCATGCCAAACAATATTTACTGAGCTAAAGAAAAGGCTATCTACAACACCCATCTTACAAGGGCCCAACTGGGCTCTGCCTTTTCATATTTCTTCATATGCTTCAGACACTACTATTGGAGCAGTTTTGGGACAGCATGAAGGTAATGCTCCTTATGCAATTTATTACATTAGTAAGAACTTATCTCCTGCTGAATTAAACTATACTGTCACTGAAAAAGAATTCATTGCCATTGTTTATGCCATCAACAAATTTAGACATTATACTACTGGATATTCTACTTTTTTGCACACTAATCATTCTGATATCAAGTATTTAATGAATAAACCAATCACGAATGCTAGAGTTACTAGATGGTTATTACTGTTACAGGAATTTGATATCACAATTATTAATAGACCAGGGAAGGAAAATGTTGTTGCAGATTTTTTATCTCGACTTAATAACAGTGATGACAATTTACCAGTCGAAGATTCCTTCCCTAATAAACATTTTTTTGCAGTATCAACTCATTCCCCATGGTATGCAGATATTGCTAACTTTTTGGCTGCAGGTAAGCTCCCAACACATCTATCAAAGAGAGAAAAAAATAAGATCATACAACGAATTGCTAGGTATTGCTGGATTGATGGCCATCTTTTCTACACAGGGCTTGATTTAGAGATCAGAAGATGTGTTAGAGAAGATGATATCTTTAGCATTCTTAAAGATTTCCATGATGAGCCCTGTGGGGGACATTTTGCTGACAAAAGGATAGGTCATAAAGTTTTGAGAATGGGCTATTTTCTGGCCCACATTGTTTAGGGAAGCGAAGACGTATGTTCAGGAATGTGATATTTGCCAAAGGATGGGCTAACCCAACATATTAGATGACATTCCTTTGTAGCCACAGCTTGTGGTTGAACCATTTGATAAGTGGGCTCTAGATTTTGTAGGGCCTATCAACCCTCCCTCAAAACAGAAAGTTCACATCTTGGTTTGCACAGATTACATGACCAAATGGGTAGAAGCCATAGCCTTGGTTAATGCCAATGATCAAGTTGTGATTGATTTCCTATATGAAGAAATGTTTACTCCGTTTGGAGTACCTAAGGAAATCGTTATAGACGATGGACCACAGTTTGTGTCTCACAAGCTGGAAGCACTGTTACGGAAATTCCATATTCAACACAGAATAACCTCGCCATATCATCCACAGGCCAATGGCCAAGTGGAGAGTACAAACAAGGTCATCGAGGCTATTTTGACAAAAGCAGTGAAGAGCCATTGTAAAGATTGGGATAAAAGGCTTCCAGAGGCACTATGGGCCTATCGTACTACATGGCGTAACACCACTGGTTTTCCCCCATATGAATTAGTGTACGGTAAGAATGTTGTTTTTTCAATTGATTTTGAAACCAGGACTTTGAAAACAGCTGTGGAAGCAAACCTTGATTTATCAGAGGCACAGAGGGACAACCTGAATCAACTCAATGAGTTGGATGAGAAGCGCATAGCTGTAGTAAATCATACAACTTTAATCCAACAACAACACTCTAAGTGGCATGAGCGATTTATAAAGAAGAAATTCTTCCAAGAAGAAGACTGGGCTCTGTTGTATGATTCACGGTTTAAGAAGGACTTTAAAGGCAAGTTGTGTACCCATTGCTTGGGCCCCTATCAGATAGATCGGGTATTTGATAATGGAATAGTTTAGTTGATCACCATTAATGAAAACAAAATACCATTATTCGCAAATGGTCATCTGCTGCAACTGTATCACAAGCCGATCTCAAGGGAAGCTTTTGTTTCACATGTTGCAGGTGCTCCAGACTATCAGTTAACGCCGTGGTAGGGATTTTTCTCAACCCCTGTCAATTTTTAAGAACTACAATATCCACATGATTTGTACATAAATAATTTATTTTCTTATTCATTCTGTATTTGATCTATTTTTCATTTTTCATTTGATCGGGTTTGTTTTGAAGAATTCTGTGCAGGAATTAATTGGAGGAACAACGGTCGTGACTAGGCCAGACAATTGCAGGCACCTTGCATTGTTCCTGATCTAATAAAGTTCTTTTTAAGAAGATGGATGATTTGCTAGCTTTCAGCAGCCAGCTGAAAATTTTCCTATTACTTTATTATTGCACAGCTGCGACTCCTTACCTTGCTCATTCTTCCTATTCTGGCAGCTGCGACTCCGCTATTTCCAGTTCATTTTCGCTCTTTGCTAGTAGCTATGACTCTGCTATTCTTGACCATTCCACCAAATCCAGCAGCTGCGACTCCGCTATTTTCCACTTCATTTTTGCTCTTTTCCAGCAGCTGCGACTCCGCTATTTTTTACTATTCCGCCAAATCTAGCAGCTATGACTCCGCTATTTTCATTTCCATTTCGCTCTTTCCGTACAGCTACGACTCTGCCACTTTCATCTCCATTTTTTCTTTTCTCGTATAGAGGTGACCCTACTAGTCTGCCTACTCTCCCAATTATAATGCCAATAATGATTCAATTCGGCATCAGTTTAGTTGCTTGCTTCATAAGATCCAATCATAGTTTGCCACAAAGGAAACTTTCAGGTGTCTTGGGTATCTGTTAGCTTGGGTGGCAGTGGCCACATCACTTCAGCACATGTGCATTTATGCTCATTTTAATGGAGGTAATGACAAAAGCAGACTATGATGATTAATTCACAGCTGAACGCATAACGCAAAGATATGGATTCAGAACTTTTACATGATTTGGCAGGAAATTCAATACGGTAATAATGATTATGCACTGTCTTAGCCCTCGATTAGTGAACCCATACCATTTAACCACCAGGGAATATGTTAGAATCACATTTGTATTTATTTCTCGGCACCTTACCCGAATTATACCGAAATACTCCAATTATGCCTACTTTCCATAACTGTCTCATTTTACCTGGACTTCACACCTGTGCGGACTTTCCTAAAATACCCTATTTTCGAACTCCAACTATCCCTTGCATGTTCGTATGCTGAAACTCCCATGTCTATACTAGTAATTGTTGTATTCATTCTGAATTTTGAGGGGAGATTGATATGGGTAACCCAGTCTGGCATGAACCCATGAACACGGAAGCCATGCATGCCAATGCAGAAGTTCTTAACATTTTCATAACAACAGGATGGATGGACTACTTTTAACGGTTGAACGGTTTCCACACAGAAACCGCATTGCAATTCACCCTTAACCTAACCGATACTCAATCTAAGGTCAGGGGACTGCGCGTGGATGTTATAGAAGAGATCATAGCAGAGGTGACTGGCTTACCCTAGGTTGGGAAGAAGTCATTTGGATGGAGGGCACATAATGCAAATGCAGTGAGAGAATTTTTGGCAGTCGGAGAGCATGTTAGTCCAAAGCGCCGTGGGTTGGAAGTGGCATTTTTACCACGACCCTGGGATCAAGTGGCAGTCTTCATGAAGAGATACATCTCTTATGAAGGTAGGTACCAAATTTTTTCCTTCTCTGAACTTCCCTTATTGTCTCAATTACGCCATGGAAAT
The DNA here is from genome assembly GCA_027924585.1 of Larix kaempferi. Taxonomy (NCBI): domain Eukaryota; kingdom Viridiplantae; phylum Streptophyta; class Pinopsida; order Pinales; family Pinaceae; genus Larix; species Larix kaempferi. The sequence continues at coordinate 1,523,288 of BSBM01000945.1, forward strand.
TTGGTAAATATACCATTTTATCTTCTTAAAGCCCTACAAACGATGGCTCGATATGCAAAAACTTCCCAACACCCCGTTTCCTCCCTTACTAATCATGGCCTAATCAAATTACTAGTCTTGAGAGCCATTGCAAATCGTAATTTAACTTGGGAGAAATTTCTTGTTGGAGATGGGCCAATCAGAGAACCTGTATTAGAAATGGAGGGTGTTGGCGAAGGTAATGAGGACCGACGTTCCTCAAATCCAGTTGGGGGGGGAGGTTGGAGCATTAGGGAACCAGACTAAGGACGAAGAGGAGGTAAATATGGGAGAAGAAACACCAGTAGAAAACCCTGTTGCTGAGGAAATTGTGATGGAAGCCATGGTGCATGAGGCAGTGACATCAGAATTTTTAACTGCAGAAGAAGATACTCAGGTGGAAGAAGATGAAACTGGAGCAGCTATTGAAGCTGCAACTGTAGAATCAGGGATTCAGGAGGAAGGATATCAAGCAGGAATAGCAGGAGAAGAGACTGTGGAAATTTTGGAGGTTGTGTCCTCTCCTGAGATAAGAAGGACCATTATTGAAGAAGAAAAGACCGAAGAAAAGACCCCTATGTTAAAGAAACGAGGACGAAGGCCAGGGAACAAGGGTCAAACATCCACTGCAACAAAGTGTTGGTTGTGGAGCTTGATCTCCAGATTCAGAGATATTATTATTCAGCCATGTTTGTACCCAGTTTTATACGATATGTAGGTGGACTGTACACTCACCCTAGAGGAGTGGGTGTGGGGGGGCATTGGCCCCCCATGGGGTTCCTGGGGGGTCCAGGGGCAAGCGGGGGTTCAGGGGCGAAGCCCCTGAAGGAAATGTTTGGGGTTGTTTTACGGGCCCATGGTTTTGGGTAACCTATGGTATTTTCCCATTGTATCTCCCTTATAAAAGAAAGACATTGTAATATGGCTAGGGAAAGATGTATTAGGTGTTATGCATCGTGAAGATCTCTAAGATCAGGAGAGAGACTGTGAGACAGTGAAGAGGAAGTGTAGCAGTTGTGCTGTAGGTTGTATCCCTTCACCTTGCTGGATGGTAATAATAATAAGGACTGAGAAATTTAGTGTGGACGTAGCCCAAGTTGGGGTGAACCACGATATATCTGTGTCTCTCTTGTAATGTGTGTGTGATAATATTTTCATTTATGTTTATTGTTATTGCTTTGTGATCCTGTTTTTCTAACACAAAGAAAAGAAAAACCAGACCTGTCATAGCATCAGTAGTAGTAAGCAGTGAAGAACACCTAGTGAGAATGGTGAGGAAAAGAAGGACTCAATCGACTGTATTAGAAGACACAGTTGTAACAGTAACAGCGGAAGGGGCAACAGAGATAGTAGAAGAAGCAGAGACAGTGGATGCAATTGGGGTTAATAATGAATCACCCTCAGCAGAGACAACAGGAGCAATCAGAGCAAATATCGAGTCACCTATGGCATAAATAGCACCTATAACAGGGGTAGATATAGAAATTCCCATTTTGAACCCCAAGTCATCTTCTGTTATGTAGGAACCTTCCAGAGAAGAACCTCAAATTGAAAATCTCCTATAGGAAAATGAATTATTAAAAGAGGAGGTGCAGACATTGAGAAAAGAGTTGGAAAGATGGAAGGGAGCAGTTGGAAAACAAGCAGAGAAGAATTTGAACACATTATTAGATGTTGCAAATTTATTAGAAAATTCATCTCTTGCATTAGAAAATGAGGAGCAAGGAAAGATTGTTTTCCCAGAGTGTAGAGACATATTATTTGCAGCAGGACACAAAGTTATTGTGTTGGGAGTTGTATCACAAAAGAATGCACAAATAGAGCAAGAGGAAGAAAAAACACCAGAAATAGAGTTGATGGAGGGGAATGAGACAAAAATTGAAGTGATCTCTGATTTGAATATAGGAGATGAAACAGTGCATTCCTAGTCATTAGGGGATACCAAACTTCTTCAGGACCAGTCTCATTAGTCAGAGGGAATTGAGATAACCCACAAACAATCTCAGCAGTTCGAGGAAATTGAAAAGCAAGGGGCTATGACACAAGAACTAACATATTTGAAAATATATAGTGAGGTTGTAACTCAAACAACAACATTTGACATCAAGGATCAAGAAGAGAACATTGTTACACAAGAAATAGTGTTTTCAAAATCATTTGTTGAAGTTGCAACACAAACTGAGATGGCTGAGGTTGAAATGGAAAGAAAGGATGCTGCCACACAAGAACCTGCAGTCCTAAGAACATTTGCTGAGACTGAAACACAAACTGAGAGGGCTGAGGTTGAAATGGAAAGAAAGGATGCTATTACACAAGAACTGGCATCCCCAAAATCAATGGCTGAGACTGCATTACAGGAACAGACCACTGCAACACCAATGGAGGATGAAACTGTTACACTACCAAAGGAAAACAAGGAAGTCATTTATCTTAACTCTGATGATGAAAAGGATGTGGAGAACAGAAGATTTCAACGGCTAGAGAAAAATATTCTCTGGCTAAATCTAGAGTTGGATAAATGGCGTAAATATATTGATCAGTTTAGGACAGGTATGATTTCTCTCCAAGAACATAGAAATGTCATTAGGGATTTGAGAGAAAAGTGGGTTGAGGAGTTATTCTTCCAGAAACTCCGGTGGGAGAAACTTCAAGAAAAATTTGAAGGATTGAAGAAACTTAAGTCCCTGCAACAAGAAAAAGACAAAATGTATACTCTCTCCCTAGAATTATTGAGTTGCAGGGCTCCATCCCCCTCTTACCCTGTCTTTCTCCACGAGGAGACAACTTTATTTCAATTGAGGGCTCTGAAGGAAGGGAGATCATTTGATTTGGAAATAGCTACCCATTTTTTAGAAACTTTTATGAAAAGTGATTTTGAGGATTAGCATTTGTTATGTGAATTGTATTTACATGATAGGGCTTGTTATATTGACTCTCCATCTGATCCATTGCCTTGTTTGGGGGATGTTCAGCTGAGGGCATTTGCCTCTTTTGTCATTAACCATGTAAAATGGCGAGATTCTTTCCAAAACATCCTCAAGAATGATGAGAATTCTACTCTCTCGATTAGGGGTGAACCTCAAGATCCAAAAGGACTCATAGCAAATCATGCTGGATCTCTCAGGGTTCCTGCAATTTCCCAATACTTTGAAATTTTGTGAGATATAATCCTCACCACATGTGTCCCAATGATTCTTAATATGCAGCAGAGTGCTCTGGAAGGTAGTGAATACAAATGGCTATATTCTTCTTCATCTCTAAAGGAAGGGGACTCATACTACTTTTATAATTTCAGGCAAGCCTTGACAAGGGTTCCTAGATATGTGCAGTGCATGGAAAAATGTGGATCTTGGTGGATTGGATTCAGATTCAGATTCCCTCTCATATGGCTACCTATGAGTCCTTACCAAAATAGTTATTCTTTGACTGAAGAAGAAGAGAAGCTGTGTTGGGAGAAATGGACAGCCTGCTATGGGTTTGTGCCTCGAGGGGAAACACCAGAATTTGCCTACAATCTCACAAATCTTAACAGATTCAACTCATACTCAGATTCAGACTAGTGGAATTTGTTGCATGAGGACATGCAATTGGATAGTTGGGGGGAGATGTTGGGTCCAGGAAATGCCCCTTTTTGGCCATCCTTATTACATCATTTTGCCCTGATTATATCCTATTTTTCCAAGCCATACCTATGCGTTTTATCCAGATCAACCAATAATATTGACAGGTATAATTCGTTATTGCTTTATTTTTTTTATGCCTAAGATTGTTAAGATTTTGGATCCTAGTCCCCGATTTATGCTAATCTGTGTGATTTCATTTAGTCAAGGTCTAAAGTGCAGGTGTATCAGTCAAATGGCGCCAGTTGTTACTCTTCAAAGCCTGATTCCTCATACTCCAAGGGACAACGCATTCCTCCATGATAATCTGTAACAGGCCTCCACTGAAACAGAACCCAGCTGCAACAGACAAGTCGCATTCCAGCTTGCCAAATCCATTGATCCATTTATTACCGGGGTAACAACTCCTTCATGAGTAACAACCTTATTAATACGGTTGTAACAGTTAGCTATAACTCCACAACATGAATATCAGAGATCTTCATTGCTGCATGATTTTAGTGGATGGGGATCTGTACTTTCAATGTATAAATATGAGAAGTCTCTTGTAGCCTAGGGTTGGACAATTACCATTTTGCATAAGTTGTAACAGAGTAATAAGACTGTCAATTTCCATCATTAATATAAGAGCAGAGTTCTTCATTTCTGTGTCTTAATTTGTTTTGATTCTCGGTGTCTCTGTTAGAAGGCCAGGGCCTACCTTCTCACAGAGATAGCCGGCTTAAGTAGGTAGGTTAATTTAGCTTTCTTTCTTTTGTGTGGTGTGGAATCATTGTAGATGTTACTGTTAGTTGCAACAGAGGTTAGCATTCCTTTTGGTAGTTCACAATTGCATCTTGAATAGTTGTAACGGAGTGGTGCAACAGTCGACTATGTAGGTTAGTTCAGTTTAATGCATGTGTGTTTGAATCAGCTGTAATATCCAAGCTCAATCCCAATATCTTTCAGTTGTTTATGCATTCTAGGATTTCCAGTAATTATTAGTTAGAGTTCAAGCTTATGTTTAGATTATGGTTGCTGTTGTATCTTCAATTGGTTTATTAGAATAGGTAGATTGTGATTGAGTAACAGTAGCTACTAGATGGATCATTTTGGTAAAGATTGAATATTGTAGTTTGATAATTATAGAATTTAACTTCTTGCAAAAGTAATCTAGTTTATTTCTATTCTTAATTTTATAACTGCTAGGTTGATTTCTGTAGGAAGGTAGGTGCAATTGAATTCCTAGATGTATGAGTTAGATTAGTTATCTTTATGGAATGAGTTTGGCTGGACAGACTAGTAGGATCATTATCTTCATTTAGTTAATCAATTGCTTGACATGTTTATGCATAGATTGTGCTTATTGCGATTGAAATAAAAGACCTCCCCGTGTTTGACAATTTATATTGAGCATCCTGTGTGTTAGCTTTAATTAATTGACATATAGGGTGACCAACAATTCCTTTTGTCAACACAATGAAATAGAAAAAGGCCCTTGGTGAGATTCCATATGCCCATGACTTTCTGACTGTCAACTCTCCCTATCTAGGACATAGTGCACCGGACTGTGGTTCTAGCAATAGTCCATTCCTTATTAGAATGACCTTGCTACCAGTTTGCTCAATCTAAAAGACCCGAACCCATTCTAAATTTTTCTTTCCAAGCTGCTAATTGGTTACCATCGTAGACCATGAGGATGAATAACTTGAAGCCTGAAGCCTCTCTGGATGCCATGGTTTCTATATTGGTGTGTATATCTAGTCATGTAAACCTGCCTCTTGAAGAGCTACAACCAGCTTCTCCTGGCTTGCACAAACATTCTGCTAACTTTATTTTTCCAGGCCTCCATCAACATACTATTGATACTGCTAAAGAATCTAGTTTGGGGACCCAGGTCGAATCTATTGATGGTGTCTGTTCAAGGCCTCAAATTTCTGTTAATTTATTGTTTTGTATAATTTCATTTTTGTTCAACGAATATGTAAGTGTAAATCTGCAAATTTATGAGCAGGTCTGGATTTGAATGCTCGGTTGTTTTGTGGATTTGTTCTTCCTTTCTGCTAAATCTAGACATGAACTGCTATTTTGATAATATAAAACAACCATTATTTTGAAGGAGAAAATAAGTACTATATACTACATTGTCATTTGTAGATCCTTACCTTCATACTTTGCAATGGATTGCTAAAATATAGGATTAACCTGCACCATTTTGAAGAAAAATTGGAATTAATGTGTATCACTTTTTATTGTTAATTAGTTATAATCTAGAAGCAACAAACCAAATATTTGGAGCTAGTTTTTAACAAATTACCTTGCGTAAGCATATGAATTTGGTTTCGTTTGGATGGTCCACGAAATTCCTGACAACAAATTCAAGATCAAATCAGAAATGTCGACCATAATATGATTCAAATGGAACAAAGTAAAGCCATTTTTCAATCTTGCTGTAAATCTGCAAAGTAGAATTTAAGTATTTACCAAAACCAAATTTCCTATATATAAGAAGCTAATAGAGGAAAAGCAATTTAGCAACTCACCTTAGAATAGAGAACAAAGTTTGAATAACAAGAGCAATTTCAACAGATGGCATCTGAAACTTAAGGTTTTGAATGGTGTCTTGAAGATGCACAGAAGTAACAACTATGGATTCTTGAATTCTTCTTGAATATGCGTATTCATGTTCTAGGTTCACCTACAGGGATTCAAAATCACTTACAACGGGTTTGTTCAGTCTAGAACCAAGTGTGCCATGTTGCATTTCTGTAACAGAATTTCCATCAAGATTTGATCCAAAAAACTGGAACCAACAATGTGAATATCATTTCATAACTTGGAGAGGACATCTACTTTGTTTGTTTGTTCTAAGGGGTTGTCATCAGGATCAGGCTCGACCATTGTTTTATTTTCTTGACAATCATCTGGATCTGTTTCAGCCATTATTTTAGCTCTACAAACATTGTCATCGCAATCATCGGGATCAAGTTAAACAATTATTTTATATCCTCCAACAGTGTGGCCTTCTTGGCTGTCATCAGGATCAGGTTCAACAATGTTTTTATATCTACCAATAGCATGGCCTTCTTGACTGTCATCAGGATCAAGTTCACCTATGGTTTTGCGTCATGCCCTTCTTGACTGTCATTAGGATCAGGTTCAGCAACGGTTTTATATCCGCCAACAGTGTGTCCTTATTGACTGTCATCAGGATCAGGTTCAATGATGGTTCTATATTTACCAGAATTGTAGCTTTCTTGATTGTCATTAGGATCAGGTTCACAATGCTTCTAGGTTTGCACTTATAACTTATAGCATTGTCATCAAATGGTCTAGCATAACATCAACCTTCGAGCTTAAAGTTTAAACAGACAACATTCTCAACAACAAACTGTAAGATATAACATCAACCATGAAATGAAATTGGGCATCATGACCAAAGAGTTGTAATATGCAATCCACAATTCAAACTGTGTCATATAATGTTTACAAAAGACAAATAATTTTAAGTTCTTAATTCTAGATTCTAAATTAGGCTAAGTTTCTTAAGGCTCTTGCCATAATCAATTTCTAATTTCTTCTTCCATGTCTAGTAGCAAGCTGTAGGATATAACATCAACCATGAAATGAAATTGGGCATCATGACCAAAGAGTTGTAATATCCAATCCACAATTCAAACTGTATCATATAATGTTTACAGGGATTTGAGGTGCTCTAAACCCTTATTGGGTAAGGCTCTTCAATGTATCAGGATAAGCTTTTTATGTGCTCTTGAACCTTTACCAGTTACTCTTAAATCTTTTCTTTACTGTGGCATTATTCATACATTTGGGCTCAACACATCAATATTCTCAAATCATTTAACCTATCGATATTCTCAAATATCTTCCTTTTCTTTAGGTTATTTTTTCCCCTTATTTATGGATTATAGATTGGATGTTATGTTTTGATATTTTTAGTTAAGTGTATCTAAGATATGGATTTTCTTGTTTCTACATAATTTAATGGAGTAAACTATTGAGACTCGTGCAGGGACACGATGAGACCACAAACAAGGCACTTCGTAGATCTAATGGTACATGTGTCTTTGAAGATTTTTCAGTTTGACACAGTAAGCTCACTAGAAATTATCATCACAATTTATATTCCACTATCTTCATGTTTTATGATGTTGAAACACAATTAAGTGCAAACGGGTTTGCTTGTGATTTTCCTTTCTTTGAGTGGATGTATTGTTTCCACTAAGTTTAAGACATTGGTTAGGTCACCTACTTCATATAAAGGCATTTTAGTTCGATATTATGACAGAAATAAAGTATGGACCCTTACTCTCCTAAACAATTCTAAACAAATGTAACATGATTTATGTTACAGGGAAAGCAAAAAGGTAGAATGCTGGTCAGAAAGGAAAATGGTAGAATGTAGTCAGAAGGGAAGAATCTAAAAGTTTTAGAGTGGACTAGAGGAAACTAAAGTTACTTTTAACTACCACAAGACCCTAAACAATTTGGCAAGTGAAAATTAAAGATTATATATCAGAAAAATCCCATATATTATGAAAAGTGGACAAGTGACAGATATTGAGTAGCACTATAAGGGGGATGAATGAAGGGTCCAAGTGTCCTATTTAAGATAACCACAGGAGATATTCTTCCTTTTTACATCCTTGAATGTTCAATAACAAAGTTGGAAGTACAAATACAATCCACATGTGTAGGTTTCCCATTGGTTTTGATTGAGCCAATATTATATAGTTAGGGTTGAGACTATGTATGCATTTGCAAAGGTGTTAATATATCCTTTGAAATCGATTTGTTCATGCTCCCACTATCAATGTAAATTGGTGTAAATGGTCCTTAACTTGCCAATTTTGTGAAAGAAGAGATTCACTATGGAAGAAGCATCCATAGTGTGTTTATTTTTGCATACCCAGATCTTGTCGCAACACTGGAAGCAATAATATAATCTCTTATGTATTTATGCCTATATATTATTTTATTAAATATAAGCAATACTTTCTCAAAATAAAATGTATCTAATGTGTGGGTTTGTATGAGAGGTGGAGCACGTGCACCAATTTTGAAATATGGGTGCATGGAGGGGGTTGTCTTGTGAAGGTGTTATCACTCATAAGTGGAACTTGAAAGACACATATAAGCAATGCGCAAACTATAACTCTACACAACCTTCTCGCTTAAGGTTTAATGCTTTTATAGTGTCAGGGAATCTCTATGAATTCATAGAGTAAATATCCAATGTAACCCTGCAATCACACTTCAATCTGTTATATACCTTTTATGTTATGGATAATTTAGATCCAAATTCACGGGAGAAATTCCATTAAAAAAAACTATTTCCATGCCATAATGTTAGGCCCTGTTGTGTGGTAGTATCTTTCTGAATTCAGCAAGTCAAGCTCCCTATATCATAATGTCCCTGTAATGTAAGATCTCCTCTGTAAGCTCAAGCTTGTCTTATAATGACCTTGCTACTTGACAATGATAGCTACAGGTCAAAAGTTTTCCACTTGATGTTGTCTTATAATAACCTTGCTACTTGAACACCCCCCATAAAATAGATACATACACAACAGTTTGGCTTCATGTTATTTTATTTTGAGATAACTTTCATTTCATTCATATCATTGACTTTTCTTTTCAAAGATATTACACATTGTTAAACTCTTTCTTAAACTTTATTTAGTTAGTTAGTTTAGTTACATTGATAGGTGTTTATATTTTACAATTTGGGGTGGATCAGGAAGGGTTAGTTTCCTAGATTGCGGTAAGATGAGACACATCTACAATACATATTTATTTTATAGCTAAATGAGGCATGGATAATGAATAGTTCGAGGAACTTAATTTGTGACCTATAGATAGTGTATGCACTATTTTTATTAGGATTATCTATCACACATCTAGTCAATGTTATCATTTTTTTTTATTGTCTTCCTATAAATCTTTTCTATCCCAGCTGAGTAATGTTCCTCCAAGGATAAGAAGAAAAAAAATGCTCTATAACCTGAGTCCTGAGGTCATCGAGGAAAAAACATTGTCCTATGCGGCCGGTGATGAAATGAACCTATGACTTCCTGTGTTGGAGTCACATTGGTACATAACTTTAACATTCTCGTTTTATCCTTGTTTACCTTCTGGAGTGTGTTCCAAAGAAAACTAGTACATAATATGAGTGATGTAGGTGCTTGACATTTCACAGAAAACCTTAATCTAAAATAAATGCTCTGCTTTGACCTAGGAATGTTCTGAGCAGGGTGTAAAAATAGAGCCAAAAAAAGAAATATCAGTCACCGAGACTAACTCGGTGGAAAACTTAGAGACTGGTAAAGGACTTAGATTCCTCTGACCTATTGAATGTTGAAGCCATTCAAGCACCTTGACAACCCAAAATGTAGATGGTCCCTTCTGACTTATATCTTGGGGCACTTCAACAGTTGTAAGTTCAAACACACTAACAGCTAAGCCAAATCCATTATAGATTGATCAACCAGTGCATTTAATCAAGATGTGAAGCCCACCAAACCCTGAACCAAATGTGTTTTTAGAGAAAACACTTTATGTACTCATGGAAATTACACTCAAATCACTTCATTGAGCTCAGCCTCAAACCCGTTTCAGATAGCTTGCTATTTCATTATTACCAAAGTCACCTCATCACTTCATCAGTTGTAATTTACTGAATTGCTACTGAATCTTTCCCAGTGCGTTTCAACAATATATTTATAGAGGTTATTGTTTGATGTGGAAAATATCATAGTGTCATGTCAAACCTTTTTTAGTATCTCATGCAATATTGACCCCGTGGAGTGTCCATCCATGAAGGTAGTACATGTAGTCATATCTGGAAGATAACTGCTATCTTTCATGAGCTTAAATAACTTAATAGACTCATTAAGATTACCAACTTTCCAAATTCCATCCATCAATGTGTTGTTTGTAACATCATCAAGGTTACTATGGAATCTCATAGAAGATTCGTTAATCTTTGTCTTTCCTGTGATGCTTACAAACTCCATCTATTAATGTACTATAGTGAACTAGATCAGGCCTGCAAGCTTTCTCCAACATCTCTTAAAGGAGCTCCTTGGCCTTCTCTAGATTATTCACCTTGCAAAACCCACCTATAATTGTATTATATGTGATATCATCAGGTTGATGGCCTATTTCAACCGTAACATCTAACAACTTCAACAATGGAACACTCTCATTAAAAGACAAAACATGTGAAATGAGCCCAAAATATGGTATAAAAATGGCAAATAGATCACCTCCAAGTCTACATGTCCCATTATAGAAGGTCTCCAACTCCGAAGTTCCAACTCTAAACAATAGCTAGAAATTATGTTACCCTTGCACTACACTTGTGTGAAGAGGCCATTTTGTGCTGCATGGTGAAATTGCAGTTGAAACAGAGTGATGGAGTAGCTACAGGCATATCCTGGGTGATGAATGAGGTAGAATTAATATGCTGATAGCAAGGAGGCATTGCTACTCCATAACATTGTTCAGAATCATTCCAATTATAACATTGTTAAGGGTCTAAAAGATGTATAGAGATTTGAGTTCCTTCATATAAATCCTATCTACCCCAATCTATGAATGGTCATTTTATGAGTCTCAAATTGTATGAGCACATCCATTTTTCATGGCAATATTTTCTTTAGTAAATCCCACAAAACAAACTGGTTTGGCATTGTTCGGGTACACAGGGTACTACCAAAGGACCGAACACCAAGAGCAACCACTTCACATAAATAGATCACAGATCAACACACCGATGTTTTGACGTGGTTGACACCCTCTTGAGGGAAACACTCCACGGCCCCGGCCAAATAGCTTCTACGGGACAATTTATTATGCAAAGAAAGAAAGTTACAAATGAGCTTCTCATAATCGATCAACTAAACAATGACCCTCCATGCTCTTTAAATAGAGATCATGGACCAATCGGGTGTTAAGCCACGGATCAAGGTTAGGTTTGATCTAAGAGAAGTTGAGCCGTCGGATCACTCTATGTCGGAAACATATCGTGACCGTCGGATTAAGTATATACAAATGCATACTAATGCATACTAAAGAAACACACTATCCATAACGGATATATTACACAAGTTGATCTTAACTAACTCCTAAGTGTCTAAATATCCTAACATCCCCCCTTAAGAACAACTTGGGATAGGATTGAAGGATTTACAAAAGTGACACTATTAGGAGAAGGAAGGAGGCATTAGAGCCTATCCCCCCTTAATGACAAGTTCCTGAACTCCTAACATAGATCGAAGTTTAGAAAACTTCGCTTCTGTAAGAGACTTGGTGAAGATGTCTGCAACTTGATCATCTGTAGGGCAAAAGAGCACTTCGAGAACACGATCATGAACAAGATTTCTGATGAAGTGCATATGTAGCTCAATGTGTTTGCTGCGTTGATGTAGAACTGGATCTTTGGCAAGCTTGATGGCACTTTGATTATCGCACCAAAGTGGAGTAGGCTGCTGCTGCTCGAATCCAAACTCTGAAAGGATCTGTCGAATCCATAAAGCTTCCTGACTGGCATTGACGGCTGCTCGATATTCTGCCTCTGCTGAAGAAAGAGCAAGAGCTTGTTGTTTCTTACAAGCCCAAGTAATAGGTCCAGATCCCAGACTGAAAACATAACCTGCAGTAGACTTTCGATCATCAGGATCGCCGACCCAATCTGAATCAGTGAAACCAACCAACAAAGGTTTCCCCCCTGTACTGTAATGAATCCCAAACTGAACTGTACCTCGAATATATCGAAGTATTCTTTTAGCTGCTTTCCAGTGACTTTCATGAGGTGTTTGCATATAACGGGCAACTCGACCAACGGCAAAGGAAAGGTCAGGACGGGAATGAGTCAAGTATAAAAGACTACCAACAAGCTGACGATACAAGGTGGCATCTACTTCAGGTGAAGTACAAGTGGCAGAAAGTTTGACTCCAGACTGGAAGGGAGAAGGGGCTGGTTTACAATCTTCCATGTGAAAGCGACGAAGAAGGTCACAAGCATACTTAGACTGAGAAAGAAAGATTCCTTCTTTGGTTTGCAGAACTTGGAGACCAAGAAAATAATGCAAATGTCCTAAGTCTGACATTTCAAAAGTTTGTTTAAGACTGGATTTCACATGGGTTATAAGCTTAGGTTCACTACCATTAAGAATAAGGTCATCAACATATAGAACAAGTATGATGAGATGGTTTCTTACTTTCTTGGTATAGACATTGGGGTCAGAATGGCATCTAGAAAAACCAGTGTCAAGGAGAAAGTTATCCATTTTGGCATACCAAGCTCTAGGAGCTTGCTTAAGGCCATATAAGGATTTCTTAAGGCGACAGACAAGGCTAGAGTTATTCTGAACATAGCCAGGAGGTTGTTCCATGTAAATTTCCTCCTGTAAATCACCATGTAAGAAGGCAGACTTGACATCCATTTGATGGACTTCCCAGTTGTGTAAGGATGCAAGGGAAAGAACAAGGCGGATGGAGTTCATTTTGGCGACGGGAGCAAAGGTTTCATTGTAGTCAATCCCTTCAACTTGAGAAAAACCTTTGGCAACTAACCTTGCCTTAAGTCTTTCAACACTTCCATCTGATGCATACTTAGTTCTGTAGACCCATTTACATCTGACAAGTTTTCTTCCTTTTGGAAGAGGTACAAGATCCCAAGTATCGTTCGCCATTAAGGAACGATATTCTTCATCCATGGCTGCATCCCAATCTGGATTCCCTGAAGCTTCTGCAAAAGTTTCTGGATCATGATTCTCGGAAACTTGAGCCAAAAGAGAAGAGGCTCGCTGAAACTGAGAACGTGTTCGACGTTGATCTCTAGGATCACCGGCAAGATCACCAGCTGCTTCACATGTTGAACGAACCCATCGAGGAAGCACTTGTGCTGGTGCAACTGGAGGAACATGAGCAGGCGAAGGTGGATTTTCATCCTCACTGTCATCATCAGAAATTGGAGTTGGAAACCTGTCAAAGAAGTTGGAAGAAGAAGAAGAAGGCACAAACGCCGAATCAGGCTCGCAGGCCAAAGGTGGCACACTCGCCGAGTTAGGCTCGCAGGCCAATATATTTTCATCAAATTTTACATCTCTTCTAATGATTATAGCATGAGAATGTGGTTGAAGAAGTCTATAACCTTTTACATCTTCAGAATATCCAACAAATATGCACTTTTCACTTTTAGGCTGCAATGCTTTCCGTTTTTCATCCGGAATGTGAGCCCATGCTTCACTACCAAACACACGAAAGTGACTTACATCAGGTTTAATTTTACTCCATGCTTCTTCTGGTGTTATACCTTGTAATTCTTTTGTGGGGGTGCGATTTACTATGTAATTTGCACAATTTATGGCTTCAGCCCAAAATTGAAGACTTAGTCCCTTAGATTGGATCATACAATTAGCCATTTCTTTTAAAGTGCGGTTCTTCCGCTCAGCTACACCATTTTGTTGTGGTGTATATGGAACAGTGTGCTGTTGTTGGATGCCTTGTTCAGTGCAGAAAGTAGTGAACTGTTTGTTAACATATTCTCCTCCATTGTCAGATCTTAACTTGATAATTTGATGACCAGATTGTTTTTCAACAAGGGCCTTGTAGGCCAAGAACATGTTAAATACTTCGCTCTTAAGTTTTAGGAAATAAACCCAAGTGCGTCTGGTGTAATCATCAATGAAAGTTAAGAAATATTTGAAACCAAAAAAGGAAGCAGATGGAAGAGGACCACACAAGTCACTATGCACAAGCTCCAAGGGAACCGAGGCGTGCCAAGAGGCACGTTTGTCAAAACTGTCCCGATGATGTTTTCCGAGTACACAACCGGAACAAACACCATCTCTGCAAGATACCATCGGAAGACCTGTCACCATATTTTCTTTACATAGTTGTTGCAATGAGCGATAATTTAAGTGACCAAATCGCTCATGCCAAAGTTTGCTCAAGTTATCACTATGAGCAACAAAAACTGAAGGGAAAGGTGATGACCCAAAGTTGTTAAACTTGTACAACCTGGTAATATCATCAACAATTCCAGTAGCTAGAACCTGTTGAGGATCTTTAAAATCCTTGATTACAACTTGGTGAGGTGTAAAGGTCACAGTTTTACCTTCACCAGAATGAGTGATCTGATAGACTGATAACAAATTGCAGGAAATTCTTGGAACACATAGTACATCACTAAAATGACCATTATCTACTGGAACTGTTCCAGCTCCTACAACACTTAGAGATCTATCATCACCAACAAATATTTGTTTGGTGTTACATTCATGCATAGTAGAAAAGATGGCTTGATCCTTAGCCATATGATAAGATGCTCCAGAATCAATGAGCCATTCATTTGAAGTAGAAGAAGAAGATGCATTATAAGAATAGCCAGAAGCACAAAGTGCATGTCCATGAGAGGCAGATTCTGAAGGCGAATCTAGGCTGATGTGGTGCTTCTTCATTGCTGCTTCCAAGGCTGCCATCTTCTTGAAACACTTAGATTCATCATGATTATCTTTCCCGCAATAGTTGCAATGACGCTCAGTCTTCTTGCCTTTTGGCTTGGATCCTTTGTCATTTTTTAAAGAAGGAGCTGACTGAGAGGGTTTTGGACCCTTGTTTGACTTATTATTGCGAAAATTTTGTTTCTTGGGAGGCTTGGACTTTTCTTTCTGTTGGGACAATAAGGCTTTCCCAGATGTATCTGCATTGTTGATTATTCCAAGATGAATGAGTTTATCTTGTTCTCTAATCAAGGAATCACAAAAGGATTCAAGACTAGGCTCTTGATAGCTAGCTGCATTCAATGACGCTTTCATGGAGTAAAATGTAGATACAAAAACAGAATATGCAGGTCCAAGTTTGGAAAGAATATGATAAATGCATTGTTTGTCTTCCCTCTCAATCTTACATTCTGCACATAAGAGCTTGAGAGTTTTGTACTTAGATAAATAATCTTGAATGCATGAAAAGTCACTTGGATTTAAAGAAATCAACTCATTTTCGAGTTGGTGACCCCGAATTTCATTGTGTTTACCAAACACAGATTCCAACTTGTCCCAAGCAGCATTAGGTTCATCAATTCCAGATATGTGGAATCGCAAATCAGTAGAGATTGACATCCCAATCAATCCACGAGCTTCATCACATCTATTTGCCCATTTTATTTTCTTATCATCATCAGTGGGTTCTTTTTCTTTCCCTGTTGTAATTCTGAAAAGTCCCCTACTTCGTAGAACATCCTCCATACGAGATTTCCATGAGAAATAGTTGGAACTGTTAAGTAGAATATCACAAAGGGCGGCCATATTTGTAAATTAATGGCTGTAAAAGCAGAAACCAATAGTCTGGATGTGAAGAGCTCGAAAAAATAGGCGGTTTAAAAAAAAACGGCACTGAAAACGGACTCTGTATGATGAAGTTATGCTTGAACAAAGAAACTGTTGAAGATGTCCCCAATAGTGACGTGGCAGCTAGAGAATGTCCAGCAAAAAAAAGAACCCCCCTCTTCCCAAGATGAACCTTTTGACAATCACTTTACAAAAAAGTTGCTTTTAAGTGAATCACTTTTGTAAAATAAGTGATTTCACTTTTACAATGATATTACTTTTAAATAGTGCAACAATAAATAAAAAGCTTAAGTGACTCACTTGTATTTTTATTTTTTATTATTTAAGTGAGATGCACTTTTACAATAAAGTAACTTGAAAATAGAAATTGCATGCACTTTTCTTTTTAAAAGTAACTTCCTAAGACTTGAACTCAAGACCTATTAAGGAATAAAGCAACTTTGGACCAAGTGAGCTAGTTTAAAAGGTATGTAAAATATGGAAATGAGGAATGGGGCTTTTTTTTTTTTTTTTTTTTTACTCTTCTTGCTCGGTTTGCGTGCTTGCCCTTTTTCCTGCAAAACAAACCACAAAACGAAACAAAAAAAACTTTTCCACACTTGTGGAGTTAGATCTTGTTAGCTTGCCCATAAAGTCTACGTTTTCTCTCTGTTTCTGATTTGCCGAGATCGCGCAAAGTGCACGGCAAAGAGCATACGCAGCCGAAAAAACCCTTTCCCTTTCTGTTTCTGATTTGCCGAGATCGCTCAAGGTGCACGGCAAAGAGCATACGCAGACGGGAAAGCAACAATCCGAACCAAAAAAAAAATCTAACACTAAAAAAAAATGAAATATGAGATTTTTTTCTTTTCAAAAACGAAATAAAAAAATGCGTCACTGTAACATTATACCTTCAGATCTGATGACAAACGCGTTTCTGGAGCAACCGGGAACCGTTTTCGATCAAACGAAAACTATTTCCCAATGGAAACGACGCTCCGTACGCAATGGAACACCTCCCACAGCCCAGAAATGCACAGAAATACCAGAACTAGAAACCCTTTCGCGTTTCGGCAACAGCAGTTCAAGATCTAGATCATAACTGGAAGCGGCACTTCATAAAAGCTCTGATACCATGTTCGGGTACACAGGGTACTACCAAAGGACCGAACACCAAGAGCAACCACTTCACATAAATAGATCACAGATCAACACACCGATGTTTTGACGTGGTTTAAACCCTCTTGAGGGAAACACTCCACGGCCCCGGCCAAATAGCTTCTACGGGACAATTTATTATGCAAAGAAAGAAAGTTACAAATGAGCTTCTCATAATCGATCAACTAAACAATGACCCTCCATGCTCTTTAAATAGAGATCATGGACCAATCGGGTGTTAAGCCACGGATCAAGGTTAGGTTTGATCTAAGAGAAGTTGAGCCGTCGGATCACTCTATGTCGGAAACATATCGTGACCGTCGGATTAAGTATATACAAATGCATACTAATGCATACTAAAGAAACACACTATCCCTAACGGATATATTACACAAGTTGATCTTAACTAACTCCTAAGTGTCTAAATATCCTAACAGGCATTAAACACTTTACAAGATCCTAGCTTGAGTTTAATTTTGATGCTTAACCCTTTTAAATAACCCGTGAACAGTGTTTCTCACTATCTTTTGTTTTAATTAAATTCTGAAAACAGATGGACCTTTTTCTTTTGTTACTTGACCTAAATCTTGCGTTATGTTGGCACAGACAGTTCTTGATCTTTGATCATGACTATTATTATGATATCACTTTGTAAAATTTCATGTTTTATAACAAGATCTCAGAAACTTAATTCAAACTTATTATGCTTCATTCCAGGTTTCCTTGTTCCCAGATGTTTTTGAGCATATTGCATTGGGTCATTTGGAAATGGGCGACTAGGTGAACGCTAAACATCAACTAACTTTAATTTTGTTGATTATGGTAAGATTACATTTCAAAATTAACAATTAAAACTGTTTACTATATATGTGTATGAAGGTTTCTGCATTAGTGACAGGAGAGTTTTACATAAATAGGAAGCACTTTTCAGGATTTGGACGACCATTTTTGTTTAATGCAGAGATTTGTCAGAAGTGAGTATAATAGGGCTGAGCACCCATACATCACTATCATTCACAACCAAATAGTGCCTGGATGCCATTTTTAATCATCTCTCTCTCTCTCTCTCTCTCTCTCTCTCTCACACACACACACACACACACATACACACACATATATATACTGAGTATCACATCCCTATGATGACGATTCTACCTCTTTATATGGAAGGATTGGTTGTAAGCTTGAAGCTAAGGATGCTGCCAAAATAGCATTAAAATTACCATGGAGGTGCTCTAAACCCTTACAGAGATTTGGTGGCACCAAGGCCAATTCCTTCTCCTCACCACTACCATGTGGAACTACAATAGGCTCCTATGTTTCTATTTGGGCCATTTTCTCCATTGATGCTTCCTGTGGTTGCATTGAGTGTTGCTTACAGGTTGGTTTAAATATTTTTTTTCTTTGAACCAAATAGCCCACTTCCATCCTTCTCTCAACAAAATAATTTTGAAGTACATGGGGGTGGGATTTGATCAACTATGTTATATGGAAAAAATTAAACCGCAAAGGTCACAACGATTTATCCTAACCCATCTCTTCAAGCACCATATAAAGGCATAACCAATCAATCATTCATATCATCATATATAAATATATGTTTTATTCTGATCCTTGCGGGTTATTTAAATTTTAGACCTTGTTCCTTTAAATTTGTCATGGCTCTATGTAACGACTGTTGGGTCTGTTATAGGATCTTCCTGGGAAATGGATCTTGCAGCCTTGAAGTGTCTAGTTGATGTGGATCCAGAAAATGTACATTTTTTTTATAAAGAATTCTACTTGTGCTTGCTTGCTAAAACAATAACTCTAGCCCCCATTCCAAAGGCTATAAGAAGAATTCACATTCAGAAAGCACAAAAGATTACATCTACATGCAATTCCTTGTATATAAGTTTGGATGAGGATTTGAAGCTATATCAAGGGGCAGTCACTGCATCACTGCAATTGTTGTGTTGTTCTATTATGTGCACAAAAACCTCAGATTTGTTTTTAAGCTTTTGTATACAAAAAATGTTGTTTTGTAGATAACATTCATGTGCATACTTATGTTATGTGCAATTGCATACTAGAAAAGCTTCAGAATTATTTTGATGTTATATGGAATCTAGATACTAGATATGTTGTTCTAGGCTGCAACATAGATTTAAAAATTCTTTCGAAGTTCTTATGTAAGTTCATCCCAACTCCTTTTGTAAGTTCATCCCATCTCCCGAAGACTCAAATTCCGTTACTGATTAGACATTGTAGGCGATAGGCGATTGCAGGGGATTGTTAAATCTAGCTTTTCTCTTTTTATGAATCATAAAATTGTACTTATACTTTTTATACCTATTGTTTCTTTGTTGTATATGGATTCTGGATCTGATTTTTAAAATTTTTGGCAAATCCATATCCGGATCTGCACCTGTATCTTGGTAACTTAAAATATGTTAATGCTTATGATTGATATCAAAATGCAATGTATTCTTTTTTCATTTTGAAGTTGACTAATCTTGATTTGTTAAATGCCCCCCAAAAACTTGGTTGTGCTAGAAGGCATGCTCAAACTAAAATGGCGAGGCACGATTAGCTCTTTATCTACTACTTTTGATGATTGTTCCTATTAGTACTTTTTATGTTAGTTCTAAGTTTTCTACTGAATACATCTAATATAATGGAATTTTTAGTATTTTACACAAGAGTTGCTAATGTTGAGTTACTGGTTGGCATAGGAAATTCGCTACATACGGACTTTGTATGTCTTCACAAATGAGACGTTAGGAAAGCATTCATATGTAAATTCACTCCAAGCTACACTAAGATATGGTATACAAGTAAGTCTTGTACAAGGGCTTGGGCTTGCCTTTACATATGGGATTGCAATATGCTCTTGTGCACGACAGCTTTGGTTTGGGATGTTCTTGATTTCACATGGAAAAGCAAGTGGTGGTGAAGTTATCACTGCTCTTTTTGCAATAATTTTGAGTGGTCTGTAAGCATTGTACTTATATGAATTACAATTTACTATAGTATTTGAATTGCATTTGTATTTTGTGTATTCTTAATACCATATATGGATGCATTCTGGATTCTTGGGCACATGATCATGTGCTCAAGATTTGGAACATTTGGATATTACTTTCTACACATGATCTTATCTCTAGTTCTTATTGGTACAACGACTTGAATCAAGAAGCCACAAACTTTTATTCATTTGAACAAGGCTGGATTGCAACACATAGGATCTTTGAGATGATAAGCAGGTCGTCTACATGAAATACTCAATAAGGAAAAAATTTAAATGATGTGCAAGGATATATTGAGTTTCGTAATGTATATTTTATCTACCTGTCACGTCCTGATATTCCAATCTTGAGTGGATTTTATTTTACTGTACCTTCCAGAAAAACTATAGCAGTGGTTGGCAAGAATGGTTCTAGGAAAAGTAGCATTATTCCTCTGATGGACATATTTTATGATCCCACTTTGGGTGAGTTTCCTAAGTTTATTACTTGTCCATGGAGGTGCTTATTAGTCATGTAACCTCTAGAACTTCTGCATGCATGGTTTTAAAGGTTCAGAGTTTGTTTTATTCCAAATTCTTCAAATTTTGTTTCCTAGAATAAAATCCATTTTGTTTCTGTAAGGATATCCTATTTAAAGTCCTTATACAGTGATGTGCTTAACATATAAAATACTAACTAGTAATGTTGGAAATCACTGATAGCCAAAATAATTTTTTTTAAATATATAAAGTAAATCTAAAAATTGAACTCATAAAATTTGCTCATGAAGGTAAAATGGTTAATGCATTGTCCTACCCCATTAGGGCCCATTCTCCTGGTTGTTGAGGATGTATAGTATGCCCTGTTTTGTCCTCCATAGGTTATTTTGGAGCTTTGAAATGAGAAGGTTTGAGATGATGACTGCCTTGGATAAGAATTGTTGGTTCCCTAGCTTACACTCTGGTTCCCCCTCTGCCTCTGGGTTCTATTTCCTATAGTTTAAAAAAAAAAATCCATTCCATCAACTGATATTGTATATGAACTAAACAATGTTACAAGACTCTAGGAAACGATTCCCTGAAAAAAATCTAGATTTTCCCTTTTTATTTGACACGGCAACATGCCCTTCTAATTTTTTCATTTTTTTAATCCAATGAGTATACCCGACTTAAACCTAAAGGAAAAACCCTAGGCCACTTTACTTTTTTTATAGTCAAATGCATCAACCATGCGTTTCCCCAAGTCAGAAAGCATTACAATGCACCAGGGCTTGAAGGAAGAACTCTAGAGCCCACAAACAGAGAAGGGAATCTCTCTGATGACTTGAACCTTGGTGGGAATATGACTACCATGGTTTAACCATCAAATCCAAACTGAATGACAAGTCCAGCAAGATAAAAATAAAAAAGCTAGCCTTTGATTTGCTAGACCCATGTGCTCCTTAGAAAACAGAGAAATTTTGTACCTATGCTGCCTTGGTCTTCATCTAGATCTTCAACAATGAGCTCCTGACTCGAACCGTTATGTCCATCCTCATGATCATTAGGAAACTCTTCAATCACAGGACCCCTTCAAGTAGGCTGCATAATATCCATCCATAGTTATTAAATTCACTATACTTAGTATACATTTATGAAATCCTGCCTCAAATGGAAAAACAAATTGAGCATCCCTCCCACTTCTATAGAAACAATAAATTGAGAAATCAAGGCCCATACAGTATAGTCACAAAATCAAATTAACCTAATGATAAATCAATTTCTATGTAGAATTACCTATGGCTTCTAATACTTGTGGTCATTAAGGAAACCATTTTGTTTGCCGAAGAATCCTTTTGGCCCAAACATTCTACCCATCCCAAAAGTGCTTCCAAATGGTCTCGTGAAAAAGGGATCATCGAAAGGGTCACGGTAAAAAATGATGGAGAAATCATTTCCCCCATTTTTTGAACCAAATAGGTTTCTGAAAAAGGACATGTCACCATCCCTATGGCCTCCCTGCATATTTTCAAATTTTCCTCCCTCATTCAAAGAAAATTATATAGTGTGTTGTTCAAATTCCAATAAAGATTTTAGATTGAAAAACTAAAAATTACAAACAACGAAAATAGAATAACGGGACCAAGGATCAAATTTGAAGGGTGGGGTCCCATTTCACTTTGAAGCGCTGAGAGATATTGGCTATGAGATATTGAACCCTTCAATGCTGACATGTAAAAATAAGTCATTTTTTTCATTCGAAAATGTACTAGTACATCAAAATTTCATTGTTTATTTACATAGTAAAGTCGAGAGGCTTTATTTTGCAGTGGATATGGTGGCACTGAACATTATATATGTCATATAACACAACCATATTTCAACCCGATCTAGTGGCTCAGTATCTAGCCACTATGCCACCTTTTCCATCTCAGTTGTTTCCCAAATTGATCTTGCCTCTTAAACTTTTAACCAGTATAATAATACATTAACTTGCTAACCCCATTCCAATCCAACTTTCATCCTTAGAGCCAAAATTAATACTATTTTACTCTTCATGATTTTCCTGAACATGAGGAATTTATTAGTGTAACATAACTTAGGAGACACGCAGAAAATCCACTTTCCAGATGTTCAGTGTGAATTTCCATAACTAATTTTATAGATCTTTCTTTATGCAACAGCGCAGCTATAGCTAGCTTGCTAGCCCAATTCCAATCCAACTTTTTACCAGTATAATAATATTTAATACCTCTTAAAATGGGTTCCTAGGCTACTTCGAATAATACAAGCTCGATGAAGAATTGGGTTCTTCAACTCTTCTAAAAGTGACGTGATGCTTATTCTTGGGAAAGTTCAATCTTTGTAAATCACTAGCGTTTTTCATACTAATATAAATTCCAGCCTACTTAACAATGGAAAAAATGATAATGTAAGCCCAAAATGGAAGAAACTGTTTCAAAAACCAAAAGCATTGGGTGTTGAGTCTGGTCTATATCTGTTGCTAAATTAGTGAACAATAGAGATGTAGCAGAAAGGCAGTAAAAAAGGTGAAGGGAAAGAATCTGAATGGTAAATTTTTTTTACTTCGTTGAATTGAGGACCATAATTCACTTTCATGCACCTCTATCAAACAAGTGCATTGCCTATGCCATTTATAATCCCCCTTCTCACAAGTCTATCAGAGAGAACAATTCAACAAAGAAGTTGGATTGGATTGAAAACCAACAGCAAGTTTCTTTGTCACTCTAATTGTGTACCCTACAATAGAATTGAATGCAAATGAAAACAATATATGTTTTAATTTTTCATTCAACACTATGAATGCCACACGTACTTGGGATAGAATAAGTTTAAGCACTACTTGCATGTTACATGCTCTGCTATGGTTTGAGAAAAGAGAACTATCCGACTCTAGAAAAATTTTGTTCTCAATAGCTGATTAAGGACCCTGGTTGCTCCTTCTCTATAGCCCTCCCCCTATATCTTGTTATACATAATAACTCTGTGGTATGATGGAGTAGAGGATGGGTTGTGAAGCATAAGTAAAATGTAGGGAGACCAAGTAGAGAGGAGATGCATAGATGGTTGAAGTTCCTGTTCTATTCAAGACCGATTGATAAGGGAAACAAAATCAAAAGGTAAAGTAGCATTTTCATTCTAAAAATCAATATTACAAAAACATTTTTGTCCCAGTTTGTATAGTCTAACGCAAGAGTGGTAACTGGGAATTCTAAGAAAATTTCCAGCTTTTAGCATTTTTCTCCACCAGATGTTGTTGCATATTCTCAATCATATTGAAATTCAATAGCTAGCTGGGATTGTAAGTGTAGTAGTATCAGTGGTCTTCATATTAATAAATCCCCAGAATCTTAAACCATGTACCAGAGGAAGGTGTCAAGTCGACGATTGATCAATTGGGGAAAATGGCTCATGCAATACATTTTTAGATACAAAGTCTGGATTCTTGATCTAACTCATTAACTAGATGCATGGAGGCTGGCAGAGAGGGAACTTCCCCAAATCCCTGGGATTTTGGTAAAGCTCGGGGGTACAGTACGCACACATGTTTCCTGTAGGGATGCAATTGTGTCCAGTGGAAACAATGCAGGGAAGTACTCGGTTTCAAAGTGAAAATAATGGTCGTCCTTGTCCCATCCATTTCAGGAAAGTTAAAGGGAGACTAAATTCTCAAGAGCTTCAATCGGGAGACATTCTCAAGTCCACATGTTTCGCAAGTCAACATCCACAAGTCCACATGTTCAATCTAGCCTCATATCTCAACAATTGTCTGGTTGATCAGGCCATCCAATCTAAGTCCTATGTTTTTCCATTCCGATGCCCCCTGCGTGAAATCTCCACAATTCGATGAACTATGTTGTCATCATCGGGAAGCATGTTAATTCACCCACCTTGGCACTTAGACCTGTTGTCAAAGCACCTATTGGCTTTGTTTATGGTGTGCCTCCTACTTAAGGCAATCGAGGCCCCATCTACCTATGCCAAAGGTAGTGGGATTGTGCCACAATTACCTAATGAGAAAGAAATGGAGGATGGCTCCCTTGGCCATATCCCAAATCACTACCTTCTCTTGGTTGTTCCATAGACCTTTACTCAAGTATAATAGAAGAGGAAAGCTACCACCAATCTTCCCATCACGTTCTTCCCACAATCATCATGCTTTTGGGTTGTTAAGCCATTCATGCCTACTTGCATCTAAAGATTTCACACCACAGCTTGGTGCCCCTTCCTACATTTGGGTCACTGTTGCGCATATCATCTTTTGACTCTTTCCTTCTTGCATAGCCAAGTAGAATTCAGTAGGCCTTCCTTTCATAACCGAATTCACAATCCTCCCGACTACATCCAATCATTCTTCTAAATGTTTCACGGAATCTCTTCTAGTTGGTTCTTCCATCTTGTCATTTGGGAAACTTATTTTTCCTTAGCATGTCTATGCTGCATTGTGAGAGTTTGCTGCAATCGGGTCTATAGAAGTCGTCACTCTCATAGACATGACCTTCCCAACTCTTTGTTAGCTCCTCACAATAGGCATGATGCTAGACTCTTCTTGCAAAAGAATTTCCAAACAATCCAACTGTGGCATAGGCATTGCATTCTCCTTCCTCATGAATTCCTGCCCAAGGACAACATCAATGTTATCCATTGGCACGACCATGAAGCTCCCTTCACCAGTCCATTCACCAAGCTTCAAAGGCACTTGGCTAGCCACTCCAACCACCTTTTCCATGCTTGAATTCATTGCCTTAAAGGAACTTTTCCCAGGCTCAATCCGCAACTTCAGCTTTCTAGCCACTTCTTCCTTCATGAAATTATGTATGGCACCAATTTCCACCAAGGAAACCACCTACTCCCCATTTATATCCGCCAGCACGTAACACAACCTTAAGTAACTTGGTTCTTATGTGGTTGTCAATTCCTCTAGAACAACATTAAATACCTATTACACCCTTATCGATGGTGCTCCAAATCGCTTCAATATGGGCTGGGAAATATTTGAAAGGAGTTGATGTTGTATCATGGCTGAGGAAGAAACACTTTGATTCCCCAATAGCCTCCATTATCTGGAAAAATCTATTGACTACACTACTTGTGGTTAAGAGGTGGATTGCTTGGAAGGTTGGTACAGGTACGAGAGTTCTTTTAGGCTTGGATCCTTTTCTAGGTGAGGATCTGGATTTATACTATTAGAAGAACTGCTACCACACCTACACAGTCGAGGCCTTTATTATCTTGGATATATACATAAGACAAATATATTCAACTTGACAGGTTATAGTATTTGACTCTCCGCACAAGATCTCGGACTCACAGGAACTCTATCCAGTGAATGGAACGCATACATACAGGTAATTTACCAAAATGGGATCACTCTGTCTATAGAACCAAATAGGTTGGCTTGGACTTGGAACACAATAGCAGTTATTGCAGTTACTGTGACAGTAAAAGAGGCCTATAATGCCTTTATATATCTTTATGAGGACGATGATTTGACGTGGTGGTATAAAATGACATGGAAAATCAAAGCTCCTCCAAAATCAATTCTATTTATGTGGTTATGCTTACGAAATAAAGTCTTGACAGGGGAGATTTACATAGAAAGGGGTGGAATTGGACCTTCAACCTATCCATTATGTTTGAGCAGTGAGAAGACCATACAACATCTTGCAGTAGATTGTAGCATTACTCAAGATCTTTGGAATTTGATTTGTAACATTCTTCAAGTCAAAAATAATTGGCATATGCAACCCCTTTAAGAAAATTTAAAGCTCTGGTTTTTAACAAATCCCAAGATAAAATCAATTCCTTTTATTGTCATCTGGGGCTTATGGATTTTCATGAATTCCATTATTTTTTAAGGCTACAGACAAAACCTAGAGGAGGTTGGGAGAAGGATTATTAAAGCATCAACAGAATTCGTCATAGATACAGGTGCAAACAAAGAAATTTTTTTGATAAACCCAATTTATTTGGTAATTCCCGCATGGGATTCTTTGATGGCACAACAAATAAGGATCAAAGTGGAATCTGGATTTTGGTGAAAGACAACTCCACTCACTCTTTTCAGGCACACATGGCAACTGATGAAACAAAACTGATGAAGTTGAATATAGCATCCCTGACCAATGTATTTAAATTTTGGTTATCTTTAAAATTCTTCTTCCTCGTATTTTATTAGACTAGGTCCAAAGCTTCATGTTAACAACAACTCCTCAGGAACAACACGTGTAAAGTTCGGAACCATCCCATTATCGGGCATGCTTAACCTAAATCTATTCCCTAGCCATCTCCGATCATAGGAACCGATGACGATGGTGGAGAGCTCATTCTTCATGCAATTTGAGTCGGTGGTATGCACTAACATGTGTCTACAGCAAGGCGAAAGGTGGTGGCACATCTTAAATAATGCAAACGAGTCTTTGCTCTCATATATTGATGATATCGAAAACTTGAGTCCAACTTTGAAAAAACCTTTTCCCATCTAAGTTAATAAAGAGGATCAACAATTTTTGTTCTTAATTGTCACCTTATTTAACATTGAATAACCAATGCACATCCAAAAGGTTCCATCATTCTTATTGACTACCAATATGTGTTCTATCCAAGGTGATGCACTTGGTCATATGAACCCTTTTTCTAATAATTATTCTAATTGCATCTTGAATTCACTCAACCCATTATTTTGCAATATATTCTAGACCTTGGATATGGGCATGTGTGTGTTATGCTATGCTCTCTTGTTGCCATTGTTGTCCATTGGAATCCTCTTGAGTTACCCTTCACAAAAAGGGGAAAATAATGAGAAGAAAGGGTGATGGAATGAAAATTACTAGCATGTTGAAATTGGCAGGAAAATTTTCATTTTTGGTGTTACAGTCTAAAAATTACCAACATATCCCACTTGCAGTTGAAATTAGATTCACTCTTTAGAGATTATGTGATGTCGCAAGGCCTTAATCATCATTGAAGAGCAATAGAGGGAATTGCTACATAAAGGCTAGATATTCCATACGTAGGTGATATGTAGTAGTCTATGTTAACATGCATGGACCATCAACCCCATAGAAAATTAATATGGTATTAGGCCCTAAAATTAGTTTATAAGCCATGGTATAGGCCACGCAAACCATCGTCAATGTTACAAATATTTAAATGGCCACAATATCTCGCTTGTAAGGTAAAGTAATTATGTGTAGGGCCCTACACATGGACCATGAATCATATAGTAAATTTATTAACCATGGACCGTTATTTAGGTTATCAGAACCACTATTTTTTTTTATCTAGGGGAATCGACAACTGGAGTTGGGCTGGTACTCGCTTGACACAGGGTCCAGGGATCCAATCTCGCTACCACTATACCCCTAGGAGAGTACGCCTACCCCATAGCACACCCTCAATGCTGCAATGAGGTTTGAACTAGTGATGTGCTTAAAAGCCCGTATGCCTTAACAAGCACATGGTTTCCAATTGGTCTACACCCTGGGGGATTTATGAGAACCTCTATTGGTTTACATAACCTATAAATATTAAACCATGGTTGTTTTATTGGTTTACATAACCATGGATAAACCAACAACAACAATGACATCGACAATGGTGATAATCATGATCATGACGATCTCACATGTAGGCTAGAGATTCTTATGTGGTAATCTAGGTTAACATGAATGAACCATCAACCCCATGGAGAATTAATATGGCATTAGACCCTAAGTTTAGTTCACATGTCATAGTCTAGGCCATGAGAACCATCCTTTGTGTTACAAATATTGAAACGGCCACCATAAATAATGCCACTAATTAGACATTGACCTAATACAACCAACCCATGTAAATGACTCATGCACTTGGCACACTTGATCCATGCAATGAATTCATGCACCTAGGAAGCTTCAACCTCTAACCCCCTCACCTCATACCTAACCTTAACATATATCCCCAAACCAAATAACATGATAACTTATAAACCACTTAACCACTAGTACCAACAAAACCAGAACCCCTTTCCCACTAACCCACTAATCCCTTAGGTGCGTCGCTTCTATTCCAAAAACTCTCCAAAGGGCACCACATTATGAAATTGTAGAAAATATCCCCTTAAGCCATTGTCCTTTTAACCCTAACCCACTACCCCCTAACCCAATCACTAACATGCCTACTACATCAAATCAACAAACTAACACAATAAACTTTGACCTTGGGTTATTTATAACCAATGTTTTAGATCAAAGACTTTTACATCAAGGTTTGACTGATCATTGTATGGCATTTTATCAAACCAAAATTAGTGCAAAAATAAACACCAGAACTTAGACTATAAACAAAATATTCCCTATCTAGGATATGTATGATGATTCAAGTCCTTATGCATGGCCCATGAGTCTCAAAATAAAGTTTTAATTCCCAAGAACCTACATTTTGTCCCTAGACCATAACATAGTCTCCTAGAACCATCCACGACATGAAAATACTAAAGAAAATGACAATGCATTACTCAAAAAGCTAAATATTCCTTGCATATGGCCTATGTGGTGGTACAAAAAAATGCCCATAGGTCACAAGACCTTAAGGCAACTACTAGTCATTATAAACTAGATTTTGATCTAACACCATGGACACCATGGATTAGGCTTCAAGAACCATTCATAATGTTATAGATATTGAAATGGACACCATACCCACTTGCAAGCTAAATATTCCTTGTGTAGGAATCATGTGGTGATTAGGGCCCTACACATGGCCCATTCGCCAAAAATGATAATGTTATTGCACACGAGTTTGTAGTTTGACCATGGACCATGGAAAGTTGGAGTGTGAGAACCATCTTTGATATAAAAAACCTAGCATGACTACCACAAGTTATGAGAATTGGGCTTTTAGGGGGGATTTTCAAACAACCACCTCCAAAAGTTTAATTCTCGTGACTTTTAAAGGGGGTTCCAAACAAACCACTTCCCAAAGTTCAATTCTCACAACTTTTAGGGGAGGTTTTGAAAAACTGTCCCCAAAAGTTATGAGAATTGTGATTTTAGGGGGAGGTTTCAAACAACCACCTCCAAAATTTCAATTGTCTCATGACTTTTAAGGGGGGTTCCAAACAAACAGCCTCCCAAAGTTCAATTCTCATGACTTTTAGGGGGGGGTTTGACAAAACGCCCCCAAACGTTATGAGAATTGGGCTTTTAGGGGGGGTTCAAACAACCACCGTCGTAGATGACCTGGTCACTAGTACAGCTGCGATTGGAAAATTAGAGTAAGGTCACTCCGCTTGGTCGGGTATGTCAACTTCCAGTTGAAATTGAGGGGCTCAGGACGTATACTTATTTCGATGTCATTGAAATCATGGATGACACCAGTCCCTATCCGGTACTATTGGGGATAGACTGGGCGATAGAAAACCAAGCGATTATCAAGTTTAAGAAGACGATGATGTAATTTGAGATTCATGAGATGAGATTCATTACACCACTAGATCTTGCGGAAGGCCCTTGCGCTATGTGGAACCATCACTAGAAGAGTTTGCGGAAGGATGGGACATTTTGTACAACATATCTAAGGAGTATGTTAATCCCACCGCGGATGGAGAATTAGGATGGTTTAGTGCCAGTTCAACATCATCAGATTCATATGAGGCCCTCGAGAATTGGCAGAACCGGTTACATGGAGTATCCTTTAGAAGATGTGCATGGGTAACGCAGTCACTGCGAAGGGTAGCCACGGAGGAATACATGTTACCTACATATGAGGGATTGCCCAACTTGGGAAAGTTTCTCACAGAATTTGAGGAAAAAGTGGCAGAACCATAGCATCTACTGGCCCTGTAGGAATACTTGAAGGCTACTTTTGTGCGATGGAGGGTGGCGTACAAATCAAACATCACAACTTGGAAACTATGTGGATGCCTCATGGAGGTTTGATTCGGTGAAGTTGCAGAGTATGACCAAATGAGATATGATGGACGAGGTGACCCAAAGGAACATCTGAATGCTTTTCAACACCAATGGGGATCGAGATCAAAGCAAGAGTGGGTACATGCATTCGTACACACGTTGGATGAAATACCATGGAGCTAGTATGTCGCAGCAAAACTGCGATGCGGGACGACTTCTTGGGAACAACATACCATTGGCTTTAGTGTTCGGGTACATAGGGTACTACCAAAGGACCAAACACCAAGAGAAACCACTTCACACAAATAGATCACAGATCAACACACTGATGTTTTGACGTGGTTTAAACCCTCTTGAGGGAAACACTCCACGGCCACGGCCAAATAGCTTCTACGGGACAATTTATTATGCAAAGAAAGAAAGTTACAAATGTGCTTCTCATAATCGATCAACTAAACAATGACCCTCCATGCTCTTTAAATAGAGATCATGGACCAATCAGGTGTTAAGCCACTGATCAAGGTTAGGTTTGATCTAAGAGAAGTTGAACCATCGGATCACTCTATGTCGGGAACATATCGTGAATGTCGGATTAAGTATTTACAAATGCATACTAATGCATACTAAAGAAACACACTATCCCTAACGGATCTATTACACAAGTTGATCTTAACTAACTCCTAAGTGTCTAAATATCCTAACATCCCCCCTTAAGAACAACTTGGGATAGGATTGAAGGATTTACAAAAGTGACACTATTAGGAGAAGGAAGGACGCATTAGAGCCTATCCCCCCTTAATGACAAGTTCTTGAACTCCTAACATAGATCAAAGTTTAGAAAACTTCGCTTCTGTAAGAGACTTGGTGAAGATGTCTACAACTTGATCATCTGTAGGGCAAAAGAGCACTTCAAGAACACGATCATGAACAAGATTTCTGATGAAGTGCATATGTATTTCAACGTGTTTGCTGCGTTGATGTAGAACTGGATCTTTGGAAACCTTGATGGCACTTTGATTGTCACACCAAAGTGGAGTAGGTTGCTGCTGCTTGAATCCAATCTCTGACAGGATTTGTCGAAGCCATAAAGCTTCCTGACTGGCATTAACTGTTGCTCAATATTTTGCCTCTGCTGAAGAAAGAGCAAGAGCTTGTTGTTTCTTACAAGCCCAAGTAATAGGTCCAGATCCTAAACTGAAAACATAACCTACAGTAGACTTTCGATCAGCAGGATCGCCGGCCCAATCTGAATCAGTGAAACAAACCAACAAAGGTTTCCCCCCTGTACTATAATGAATCCCAAACTGAACTGTACCTTGAATATATTGAAGTATTCTTTTAGCTGCTTGCCAGTGACTTTCATGAGGTGTCTGCATATAACGGGCAACATGAACAATGGCAAAGGAAAGGTCAGGACGGGAATGAGTCAAGTATAAGAGACTACCAACAAGCTGATGATACAAGGTGGCATCGACTTTAGGTGAAGTACAAGTGGCAGAAAGTTTGACTCCAGACTGGAAGGGAGAAGGGGCTGGTGTACAATCTTCCATGTGAAAGTGACGAAGAAGGTCACAAGCATACTTAGAATGAGAAAGAAAGATTCCTTATTTGGTTTGTAGGACTTGGAGACCAAGAAAATAATGAAAACGTCCTAAGTCTGACATTTCAAAATTTTGTTTAAGACTAGATTTCACATGGGTTATAAGCTTAGGGTCACTACCAGTAAGAATAAGGTCATCAACATATAGAACAAGTATGATGAGATGGTTTCCTACTTTCTTGGTATAGACATTGGGGTCAGAATGGCATCTAGAAAAACCAATGTCAAGGAAAAAGTTATCCATTTTGGCATACCAAGCTCTAGGAGCTTGCGTAAGGCCATATAAGGATTTCTTAAGGTGGCAGACAAGGCTAGAGTTATTCTGAACATAGCTAGGAGGTTGTTCCATGTAAATTTTCTCCTGTAAATCACCATGTACGAAGGCAGACTTGACATCCATTTTATGGACTTCCCATTTGTGTAAGGCTGCAAGGGAAAGAACAAGGAGGATGGAGTTCATTTTTGCGACGGGAGCAAAGGTTTCATTGTAGTCAATCCCTACAACTTGGGAAAAACCTTTGGCAACTAACCTTGCCTTAAGTCTTTCAAAACTTCCATCTGATGCATACTTAGTTCTGTAGACCCATTTACATCTGACAAGTTTTCTTCATTTTAGAAGAGGTACAAGATCCCAAGTATCGTTCGCCATGAAAGAACGATATTCTTCATCCATGGCTGCATCCCAAGGATTCCCTGAAGCTTTTGCAAAATTTTCTAGATCATGATTCTCGTAAACTTGAGCCAAAAGAGAAGAGGCTCGCTGAAACTAAGAACGTGTTCGATGTTGATCTCTAGGATCACTGGCAAGATCACCAACTGCTTCACATGTTGAACGGACCCATCAAGGAAGCACTTGTGCTGGTGCAACTGGAGGAACATGAGCAAGCGGAGGTGGATTTTCATCCTCACTGTCATCATCAGAAACTGGAGTTGGAAACCTGTCAAGGAAGTTGGAAGAAGAAGAAGAAGGCACAAACGCAAAATCAGGCTCGCGGGCCAAAGATGGCACAATCGTCGAGTTAGGCTCGCAGGCCAAGAGATTTTCATCAAATTTAACATCTCTCCTAATGATTATATCATGAAAATGTGGTGGAACAAGTCTATAACCTTTTACATCTTCAGAATATCCAACAAATATGCACTTTTCACTCTGAGGCTACAATGCTTTCCGTTTTTCATCCGGAATGTGAGCCCATGCTTCACTACCAAACACACGGAAGTGACTTACATCAGGTTTAATTTTACTCCATGCTTCTTTCGGTGCTATACCTTGTAATGCTTTAGTGGGGGTGCGATTAACTATGTAATTTGCACAATTAATGGCTTCAGCCCAAAATTGAAGACTTAGTCCCTCAGATTGGATCATACAATTAGTCATTTCTTTTAAAGTGCGGTTCTTCCGCTCAGCTACACCATTTTGTTGTAGTGTATATGGAATAGTGTGCTGTTGTTGGATGCCTTGTTCAGTGTAGAAAGTACTGAACTTATTGTTAACATATTCTCCTCCATTGTTAGATCTTAACTTAATAATTTGATGACCAGATTGCTTTTCCACAAGGGCATTGTAGGCCAAGAACATGTTAAATACTTCGCTCTTAAGTTTTAGGAAATAAACCCAAGTGCATCTGGTGTAATCATCAATGAAAGTTAAGAAATATTTGAAACCAGAAAAGGAAGCAGATGGAAGAGGACCACACAAGTCACTATGCACAAGCTCCAAGGGAACCGAGGCATGCCAAGAGGCACGTTTGTCAAAACTGTCCCGATGATGTTTTCTGAGTACACAACCGGAGCAAACACCATCCCTACAAGATACCATCGGAAGACCTGTCACCATATTTTCTTTACATATTTGTTGCAATGAGCGATAATTTAAGTGACAAAATTGCGCACGCCAAAGTTTGCTCAAGTTATCACTATGAGCAACAAAAACTGAAGGGAAAGGTGATGACCCAAAGTTGTTAAACTTGTACAACCTGGTAATATCATCAACAATTCCGGTAGCTAGGACCTATTGAGGATCTTTAAAATCCTTGATTACAACTTGGTGAGGTGTAAAGGTCACAGTTTTACCTTCACCAGAATGAGTGATCTGATAGACTGATAACAAATTGCAGGAAATTCTTGGAACACATAGTACATCACTAAAATGACCATTATCTACTGGAACTGTTCCAGCTCCTACAACACTTAGAGATCTATCATCACCAACAAATATTTGTTTGGTGTTACATTCATGCATAGTAGAAAAAATGGTTTGATCCTTAGCCATATGATAAGATGCTCCAGAATCAATGAACCATTCATTTGAAGTAGAAGAAGAAGCTGCATTATAAGAATAACCAGAAGCACAAAGTGCATGTCCATGAGAGGCAGATTCTGAAGATGAATCTAGGCTGATGTGGTGCTTCTTCATTGCTGCTTCCAAGGCTACCATCTTCTTGAAACACTTAGATTCATCATGATTATCTTTCCCGCAATAGTTGCAATGACGCTTAGTCTTCTTGCCTTTTGGCTTGGATCCTTTGTCATTTTTTAAAGAAGGAGTTGACTGAGAGGGTTTTGGACTCTTGTTTGACTTATTATTGCAAAAATTTTGTTTCTTGGGAGGCTTGGACTTTTCTTTCTGTTGGGACAATAAGGCTTTCCTAGATGTATCTGCATTGTTGATTATTCCAAGATGAATGAGTTTATCTTGCTCTCTAATCAAGGAATAACAAAAGGATTCAAGACTAGGCTCTTGATAGCTAACTGCATTCAAGGATGCTTTCATGGAGTAAAATGTAGATACAAAAACAGAATATGCAGGTCCAAGTTTGGAAAGAATATGATAAATGCATTGTTTGTCTTCCCTCTCAATCTTACATTCTGCACATAAGAGTTTAAGAGTTTTGTACTTAGATAAATAATATTGAATGCATGAAAAGTCACTTGAATTTAAAAAAATCAACTCATTTTCGAGTTGGTGACCTCGAATTTCATTGTGTTTACCAAACACAGATTCCAACTTGTCCCAAGCAGCATTAGGTTCATCAATTCCAGATATGTGGAATTGCAAATCAGTAGAGATTGACATCCCAATCAATCCACGAGCTTCATCACATCTATTTTCCCATTTTATTTTCTTATCATCATCAGTGGGTTCTTTTTCTTTCCCCGAGGTAATTCTAAAAAGTCCCCTACTTCGTAGAACATCCTCCATACGAGATTTTCATGAGAAATAGTTGGAACTGTTAAGTAGAATATCACAAGGGGCGGCCATATTTGTAAATTAATGGCTGTAAAAACAGAAACCAATAGTCTAGATGTGAAAAGCTCGAAAAAATAGGCGGTTTAAAAAAAAACGGTACTGAAAATTGACTCTGTATGATGAAGTTATGCTTAAACAAAGAAATTGTTGAAGATGTCCCCAATAGTGACGTGGTAGCTAGAGAATGTCCAGCAAAAACAAAGAACCCCCCTCTTCCCAGGATGAACCTTTTGACAATCACTTTACAAGAAAGTTGCTTTAAGTGAACCACTTTTGTAAAATAAGTGATTTCACTTTTACAATGATATTACTTTTAAATAGTGCAACAATAAAAAAAACTTAAGTGACTCACGTGTATTTTTATTTTTTATTATTTAAGTGAGATGCATTTTTACAATAAAATAACTTGAAAATAGAAATTGCATGCACTTTTTCTCTTAAAAGTAACTTCCTAAGACTTGAACTCAAGACCTATTAAGGAATAAAGCAACTTTGAACCAAGTGAGCTAGATTTAAAGGTATGTAAAATATGGGAATGAGGAAGGGTTTTTTTTTTTTTTTTTTTTAACTCGGTTTCCGTGCTTGCCCTTTTTCCTGCAAAACACACCAAAAATCGAAACAAAAAAAACTTTTCCACACTTGTAGAGTTAGATCTCGTTAGGTTGCCCAGAAAGTCTACGTTTTCTCTCTGTTTCTGATTTGCCGAGAT
Source organism: Larix kaempferi (assembly GCA_027924585.1). Classification (NCBI taxonomy): domain Eukaryota; kingdom Viridiplantae; phylum Streptophyta; class Pinopsida; order Pinales; family Pinaceae; genus Larix; species Larix kaempferi. Next base: position 1,559,358 of record BSBM01000945.1, read on the forward strand.
CGCGCAAGGTGCACAGCAAAGAGCCTACGCAGCCGAAAAAAACCCTTTACCTTTCTGTTTCGGATTTGCTGAGATCGCTCAAGGTGCACGGAAAAGAGCATACGCATATGGGAAAGCAACAATCCGAACCCAAAAAAATCTAACAGTAAAAAAAAATGATAAAATATGATATTTTTTTTCTTTTAAAAATAGAAAATAAAAAATGCATCACTGTAACATTATACCTTCAGATCTGATGAAATACGCGTTTTTGGACCAACCAGGAACCGTTTTCGATCAAACGAAAACTATTTCCCAATGGAAAAGATGCTCTGGACGCAATGGAACACCTCCCATAGCCCAAAAATGCACAGAAATACCAAAACTAGAAACCCTTTCGAGTTTCGGCAACAGCAATTCAAGATCTAGATCATAACCGGAAGTGGCACTTCATAAAAGCTCTAATACCATGTTCGGGTACACAGGGTACTACCAAAGGACCAAACACCAAGAGCAACCACTTCACACAAACAGATCACATATCAACACACTGATGTTTTGACGTGGTTTAAACCCTCTTGAGGGAAACACTCCACGGCCCCGGCCAAATAGCTTCTACGGGACAATTTATTATGCAAAGAAAGAAAGTTACAAATGAGCTTCTCATAATTGATCAACTAAGCAATGACCCTCCATGCTCTTTAAATAGAGATCATGGACCAATTGGGTGTTAAGCCATGGATCAAGGTTAGGTTTGATCTAAGAGAAGTTGAGTCGTTGAATCACTCTATGTCGGGAACATATCGTGACCATCGGATTAAGTATTTACAAATGCATACTAATGCATACTAAAGAAACACACTATCCTTAACGGATCTATTACACAAGTTGATCTTAACTAACTCCTAAGTGTCTAAATATCCTAACATTCAGCCAATCATTTTCTTTCTAAGATGACAACCCCTTCATTCACACTACACTATAGGTGATCCACGGAAAGATATTTGAGGTGGTACCAATAGGAAAACCGATGGCACTTCAATGGACTGCGACACCAGAGATGTTGACAGAGTGCTACAACATCACTGGAGATCCCAACGATGGGGATGATCCAAGGGCTATATATGTGCCAAAATCAGAAGGTAGTCGCAGTGTTAAGGCACCAGAAATACCGTCGAACAAATTTCAGCAACCATTGAAGATCAACAAGGTGAACATTGGATCGGAGGAGAACCCAAACTTTGCAAGCATTGGCGACTACTGGGACGAGTCAACGATTGCGAAGATGACTGACTTGCTGCATGAGTTTCAGGATTTGTTTCCAATGAAATTTTCAGAGATGAAGGGAATTTCTGGAGACTTAGGGGAAATGAAGATCCCCTTGAAACTTGATGTGAATCTAGTCAAGGAGCGGCCATATCGATTGAACCCACGATACAAGGATTGTGTGCAAGCTGAAAGTGAAAGAATGCTCGCGGCCAACATTGAAAAACCTATGGAAGAATAGAATGGATCATCCCAATGGTTGTCCAGGATAAAAAAACGGGCGAAGTACGAATATGCATCGACTTGAGGAAGTTGAATGATGCCTTCCTACATGATATGTTCCCAACCCTATTCATGGATGAGGTGCTCGAAGGAGTAGGAGGTCAGGAGATATATTCATTTATGGACGGATTCTCTGGCTACCACAAGATCAAGATTGCGAAAGAATATCAACATAAGACTACATTCGTCACAGAGTGGGGATCCTTTGATGTCGTTTGGATTGAAGAATGATCCAACGATTTTTTCCAGATTAGTGGTTGCAGCGTTCAAAGACTATATTCATAAGTTTCTTGCCGTCTATATGGATGACTAGACAGTATATGGATCAGTCAAGGATCATGTTGTGAACTTAAGACTAATGTTGGAGCAATGTTGACAGCACCAAATTTCCTTGAACTTCAAGAAGTGCATCTTTTGTGCTCCGGTCGAAATCTTGTTAGGACACATTATCTGCAGAGAAGGAATGTTGGTAGACCCGGTAAAGATTTCCATCATCGTCGACCTCCCACCGCTGATGACATTCAAACAACTGCGAGCGACATTGGGACACATGGGCTACTACAGGAAACTCATTAGAGGATATGCAACCATTACGGAACCCATGGAGAAGTTATTAAAGAAGGATACTAAGTTTGAATGGAACGAGGAATGTCAGAAAATCCTGTACATATTGAAAGCGAAGATGGTCATAGCACCCATCCTTGCATTTCCAGATTGGAAAAAGGAATTTCACGTACACGTTGATGCGTCGTCAGTCGCACTGGGTGTCATTTTGGCTGAACCAGGAACAGGCGACATCGACCACCCAATAGCCTTCTCATGTAGAAAGCTGTCTACTGCGGAGAAGAACTATACGACCATCGAGCAGGAAGGGTTGGAGATGGTCTATGCCTTGCATAAATTTCAGCATTACCTCTTAGGGGGCCACTTCAAGATGTTCACAGATCATTCCGTGCTTAAATACCTGGTGAACAAGCCTATGTTGGGGGGGGGGATTATTCTTTGATTGTTACTATTTCAAGAGTTTGATTTTGAGATCATCAAAAAGTAGGGATGATTGAATGCAGGACATGACCACCTTTAACAGATAAAGTCAGGAGAAGAACCAAGGAGCATCGACGAATGATTACCGGATGCTCATTTATTCAGGGTTGTCATGGTCGATAACCATTATGAGAAAATCATTCAATTTTTAGCAACAGGGAAGGATCCAACTGAGTTCACTACCAATCAAAAGAAGCAGCTAGTTTTCCGAGCTACAGACTTTTAGTTAATTGCAAGGGAATTGTACAAAATGGGCCCGTATGAGATTCTGCAACAATATGTCCTCCCGCATGAATAGGAGAGGATTTCGTTGGAAGCTCATGATGGAATTGCTGGGGGACATTATGGCGGGTGAACAACTGCTAGGAAGATCCTTCAATCAAGGCTGTGGTAGCCAACCTTGCATGGGGATGCTGCGGACTATGCCAAGAGCTGTGACATATGTCAATGAATCGGGAAGCCCTCCCGATGGGACAAAATGCCACTAGTACCATAAGTGACACTGCAGGACTTCGACAAATGCACCGTTGATTTCATGGGAACCATCAACCCACCTAGGAAGAGAACAGGGTCGCGCTATATCATCACTGTGACATAATACCTGACGCGTTGGGTAGAAGCTGCACCAGTAAGAGATTGTTCCACTGTGACTACAACACGGTTCCTATTCGACAATGTGGTCGCCGGGTTTGGGTGCCCAAAAGTGTTGTTAAGTGACCAAGGGATGCTCTTCATTAATCAAATGATTGTAGCAATGACGGAAGAGTTTCAAATCTAGCATAAGAAGAGTAGTCCTTACCACCCTCAGGCAAACGGGACAGTTGAGGTGTTTCATATGGTATTGGAGCATGCACTCGCCAAGGTGTGCAACGTGAACCATGATGACTGGGACTTAAAAATTCCAATGGTCCTTTGGGCGTATCACACCACATGCAAACGAATCACTGACCAAACTCCATTTCAGTTGACCAAACTCCATTTCAGCTCGTTTACGGCCAGGAAGCAGTTATGTCGATGGAATACATTGTACCAATCTTGTGCATCGCAACAGTGACAGGGATGAGTGATGATGGCACAATAGAGGAACAATTCACACAACTGATACAACTCAACGAAGATCGATTCATTGCAGGGTTCCATCTGAAAGTGGAAAAATACCGATAGAAGGCATGGCACAACCACCATGTCAAATCAAAGCACTTTCAGAATGGGGATATAGTTATGTTGTATGATAGTAAGTTTGTGAAACACCCGGGTAAGTTGCAAATGCACTGGTTAGGAACATACATCATAACTTTCATCACCCGTGGAGGTACGGTGCAGTTACAAAGTTTGGATGGAATATTGTTACCTAAGTTATTCAATGGGAATAGGTTGATTCCCTATCGACATGATTCAACACAGAGCGACTGAGCACCAAAGGTAAAAAAAAATTGGTCATAATGACAAACAGTGGAAGCATGCTAGATGCTTCGCACGATTGGCATGCGGAAGGGGAAGCATGGCCTGCAGGAATCATGTTCAGCCGATCTGCGGTCGATGCTTCCCACGATTAGCACATGAGGAGTCAAGTCCGACCATGAGCGCTATGGATCAGCCTAACTAGAAGACGGCAGGAAGCTATGATGATGGGATCAGAAGATTATGAGAACGCATTTGCAAATGATTACAGAGCCAGGCATCAAGGACACGATGAACCAATATAAAAGTAGGCATAAGAGGCTAACTGAGAAAGGAAGTATCTATCAGTCGAGAGGAACCCATGCTGCAAGTTGTTCAGGAAGAGAGTTAAGTTAGGAATTCCAAGGAAGCTATGGAAATGATCCATTTCATTTCATGCGGAAGCACCCAGGGGCATTGAGGGACAGAACGACGAGTGTGCATGAACAACCATAGAAGGAAGCGGCATGGACACTCGGGAGGAACAGAGACTAGGTCTCAATTGAGATGTCTAAGTGCATGGTGGTAGTTAGAAGATTCACAGTTCCTGTGACCACCAGAATGTTAGGGGCGGCAGCCCCCCTTGGCCCCGGTAGGAAGCAATCCAGGGTGTGAAACAAATTTGCTGGAGCAGCCGGCCTGTTTCCCACCTTGGCAACGTCGATGAATTTCTTCCTAGTCTGGAACGAGCATGGAGTGAGCTAGCAGATGCCGAAGAGGCAGATGATCAAGGTTTCTAGAGACTGGAGGATGAGTTCAAGAAGTACATGACAGTGAATTAGAGATCAACGGGTGAAGTTGATAAGTACACAACAATGAGCTACAGAAGGCAAGAATAGTTTTAGAAGCATAGAACAACGAAGGATGAATACAAACCAGCAGTGTCCAGCTGAGGTGGCTCGGGGAAGAGCCACAAGTTTTTGTTGGGGGCCTGTTGGCATGGGATAAGTCCACAGGAAGTGCGGAAGCCGACAGATGCAAAAGGGTCAATCAACGAAAGAAGGACCATTCACGGAGTTCGCGGAATCGCAAGAATAATTAAATTAGTTAGAATTGGTCATGTGGACCATTTTGTAACCGAATAGAAGCATATAAATAGAGTAGGATTGTAAGCTTAAGGGCATCTAGGTTTTTGATGATGATTCAATCTATTGATCTGTTTTGTATTGGTGACATGGTGTATTGACTGTTTATGCGAGGTTCATTATACAGGGTTTAACGAATGCATGAAGATGTTCGAATATGGTGTAATCTCTGTCTCTTTCTTTATGTGATGATGAATGTGAATCTTTGGTTTGGTATGCTGTAGAATATCTCTAATGCGAATATGCTGTGGGTTTAAGAATTACTGTTGATGCGAATAAGTAGATTGAATATGCTGTTTGAATATTTGTTATTTGCAAATGACTTAATGTGTGAATGGTAAATTGATGTTATGCTGCGAAAGTTATAATCTCTGGTTTCTACACGGGTAATGTGTGCCAGAAGCATATCCTCAACTCCACTGTGGAAAATTGGTTCTTGCAGCCCCCTTATCCATCTCAGGTGAGACTGCACTTGCTCCACAAGTGTTGTTGGAAAGGGTTTCACCTTTCCGGGTCGGTGTGTAAGGGAGTTTGGGTTGGTATTTTTTTGACCGTGCGAAGTGAACCCCTGTCGATAGACGCTGCGTCAACAGAACCTGTGAATTTTTAATCTTCAGTGTTGGAGAATTATTTTTTAGAGATTGAACCAGGAAATTATCAATCATAATAGGTTAGCCATGATTCAGACAAACAATCTAATCTCCTTCAATTCTCACGGACCGATGATATTGATTGTAACATAGTAGAGTTAGTTACTGACGTAGGAAACAACACTGACTTAGTTAGAATAGAAAATAAATGTTGGATTTTATACTTTGATGGTTCCAAAATGCAAGAGGGGTCCGGAGCCGTTTGTGTTCTGGTTAATGCCAAGGGAAACAAACAATTTCTCTCTTGCAAACTAGAGTTTGAATGTACAAATAACACAGCTGAATATGAAGCTCTAGTCCAATATTTAAAAAGGGCTATTTCTTTAAATATCAAGTACTTGAAAGTTTTCGGTGATTCAAAAATAGTTTTCAGACAAGTAAGAAACACAATTCATTGTTTGTCTCCGCATTTAAAAGGATATCAATCTGAAGTCTGGAACTTAATTTCACAATTTGATGATTTTAATATAAATGTTATTCCTAGATTGCAAAATTCAACAGCTGATTTATTAGCTACTTCCGCAGCTGATTTATTAGCTACTTCTGCTTCTAGATTAGTGCCAATGAATAACAAATGCTCTATTGAATTGATTTTCAGGCCATCTTTACCTGATAACATCACAAATATGAGAGTGTTTGATGATGATGAACAAATCATCAGTTTTCTAACGAATGAAGATGCTTTCAAACAATCCATAATTGATGACGATCAACATGATTTGGATTTGCAGAATAAGGATGCAAGTAAAGGAAAGTTTATGCCAAGAGGAGTAAGGACTCTTGAAGAGTTATTTGACTTACAGAACAAGTTGAGGAGGCTAGCCAATATCAATACCAATAGCTCCTCACTGCAGCATGCGTTGGTAAATTTGGGTACAGAAGCTGAGCCCAAATACATTAATTTGGGTAAATGTTGTTTTCTAGGCGAAAGAAGTAAGTTCATCAATCTTTTCCAGCAATACAAAGATGTTTTTGCATGGACTTACGAGGATTTGAAGACGTGTGACACACATATTATACAAGATGTGATACCAATGAAGCCAGGTGTGAAACCATTCCATTAACAGTTATGAAGAATGCATCCAATGCTCGAGCAATTAATAGAGAAGGAATTAAAAAAAATGTTGGATGCTAAGATCATCTTTAAGGTTCGACACTCTGAATGGGTAGCTAATTTAATCCCCATCCAAAAGAAATTAGGTGAGATAAAGCTATGCATCGATTTTCAAAATTTGAACAGATCATCTGACAAAGACAACTATCTTGTACCTCCAATGGAACAGATCTTACAAATGGTATCAAGCTCTGAACTGTTCTCCCTGCTAGATGGATTTTATGTATATAATCAAGTCCTAGTAGCAGAGCAAGATCAACTTAAGACTACATTTTGTACGAAGTGGGGAACGTTCACATATTGGAGAATGCCATTTGGCCTAATGAATGTTGGAGCCACATTCCAAAGGGCCATGGACATTGCATTCTGAGGATTAGTTGGCCACTATGTGGTCATTTATTTAGATGATGTAACATTTTTTTCCAAGAAGAGAGAAGACCACGTTTTCCATTTAAAACATATTTTTGATCGTTGGAGGAAATATGGTATATATCTGAAACCAAAAAGAGTGTTTTTGTTGTTTTGGAAGGAAAATTGTTGGGTCACATCATCTCCAAGAAGGGAATCTCCATAGATCCAGAGAGATTTGAATCCATAATGAAGATTTTCATGCCCCATGATAAGAAGGCTATGCAATCATTTATGGGCACGATTAATTTGTGCGAAGGTTTGTGCCTAATTTTGCGCAAATTGTTAAACCTTTGCAACAAATGTTGAAGCAGAGTGTACAATTTAAATGGACTGACATTGAGAAGATTGTGTTCAAAGAAATAAAGGATGTCATATCTCATGCACCTTCTTTAAGAAGTCCATAATTTGAAAAGGATTTCATCATATACACTTTCACTACAGATTCATCTCTCACAGCAGTGCTCACTCAGAAAGGAGAAACTAGAGATGAATATCCAATATATTTCATGAGCAATGGGTTACAAGGATCTGAACTAAATTACCCAGACATAGATAAGAAATCATATGCAGTGTTCAAAGCAGTGAAACAGTTCAGGCCATACATTTTAAAAAATAGGACTAAGGTCATAGTACCTCACCCTGCTGTCAGATCTTTATTTGTGTAGAAGGGATTGGGTTAGAGGAGAGGAAACTGGGTAAATGCTCTTCAAGAATATGATATGGAATTTAATCCAGCCACCATCATTAAATAAAAAATCATGTGTAAATTAATCACTGAAAATACGACCAACGAAGATCAGGAATGGAAAAACGAAGCTGAATTGAATCTAGTCGAGGTATGTCATATCTTCAATGCTCCAAAGTCTTGGTATAGAGATTTGGTGTATTATTTGCAACAAGGAGATATACCAGAACATTGGATTCCTAAGCATAGAAGGGCACTTTGATTGAAATCAGCAGCTTATCAGATAATTGATGGGGTACTCTTCAAAAAAAAGTATGATAGGATATTTCTCAGATATCTTGAGAAAGAGGACGCCGATAAAGTGGTTAAAGAATTACATAATGGACCTACTGGGGGACCTATTGGGGGAAATTATTATGGAGATACTACTGCTCATGAAATATTAATAGCTAGTCACTTGTAATGTCCCTTTTAGGAAATTTGATTAAAATGACCAATTTTCACTTTTTTCTCTTTTTCGACCTTTGGCTAGTTTTGATGCCTAGGTCGCCAAATTAACCCAAATGCTCCCAAATATTCTGACAAGGTATGTGGATGATATTAAGAATTGAATATGATTTTCAGGGATGAATTATGGCCCTCCAAATACTTTTCACACTATTTTTAGATCCTGGACAAAGTATGGCATTTAACTAGCAATTTGAGGTTCAAATCCCCCTAGGGTAAGAGCTGAAAATGGCTCTCCAAATGCCTCCAAAACCATTCGAAATTATGAACAGAGGTATGGGATGTCTAAGGGACATTATTTATATCTCATGTAAACCATTAATCAATTATTAATTCTATTCTAACCTTCTCCCAAACAGCAGCAAAAATCACTAGTTCGACCCTTGGAGAAATGGCACCAAGTCTTCTCCAAATGCAAAGAAACTAAGTAAAATGACTATAAATGCTTAAGTGATGAATATGAAACTTGTAATAATCCTCAATGGAAGTCCATTCATCATAAATATATCATAAAAACATTCTTTCATTCGAAATCATCAGCATTACAATGGCATACATCAATGTAGTGGGGAAATGGTCATGGTTTGCTCATTAATCATCATTTTTACATACAACCACTTGGTATTTCGACCTGAGACTTTCTGAAGAGGAATAAAATAGTATATAGAGCTTATTACAATCATAAATGTATCATGAGAAGCTATCCCAAGAAGTACAAGAGCTCACCCAAAGCGCAATCCCTCAAGAAGCAAGAATATGCCATCAAAACTGGAAATGGTTGAGAGAAAGTGTTGCACTAGAAAAAACCATGAGCTTCCCTATAGATTACACCTACAAATAAAAACTCGATTAAAGCTCCATGAAATACTTGAGTGGCCTCTCCAAACACCAACTTGGATGGGAATATTTCACCCTCGAAATTGGCTAAGGCAAGAAACTAGTCATCCACTAGCTCTCTCTTCACAAATGCAATTTTTCTCAAATGATCAAAATCCATTCTCATACTTGATTTCATATTTTATAACCAACCTTAGCCTCCTATGGTTTGAACTCCTCCCATTAGCTTCTAGATATTTCCACTTAGGAGAGATTCCACATTTTCCACTTGTCTCCCTAGTTCCCAACCTTCCATCTTCTCCCAATTCGAGTGGGAGTCTCTTTGGCTTCTCTAACTCCCATGAGCGCCATATTGGAGCTTATTTTGGGGGATGACATGTCATAATGGTCAGATTTTAGAAGTCAGATCTGATATTTTCCATAGATGTCATAGATGCTTCATCATTGTTGTCATAGGACTAGGGAATCTAGCCCAAGTGTCCATGAACTTCTAATTTGTCTCTTTCTCTTCCACGGAGGTCCTCCCCACCCAAGATTGCTTGTCCTCAAGCAATTTCAGATTTGCATGCTGAAAAATCTTCTCCTCTTCCCATGTGGCATCTTCACTTGGTAAATCCTTCCATTGCACTAAGTATTCTTTGATAATTATGCTCCTCAATCTCCTTTCCCTTTGTTAACACCCAAAAAGTGCTCACTAGCTCATTTCCCTATTCACATGACCCATTTGTCCACTTTTTCACCATTTGAGCCTCTGAAGCCAACAAAAGGTCACCAAAAGGCCTTAATACACCACTTTTTCCACTCAAAATGAGTATTTTTCCTTAAAAAGCATAAAAAAACCCTCAAAGAGGGTCCAAAATTCCCAAAATATTAAAAAGGGAATAAAAATAATAAAAATATTCAAAAAAGGAAAAAGGAGGGAAAAGTACCTAAACCATGTTGGTCAATACCATTGGTTTCCACAAAACCACAATGGTATTCCCCACCACCAAAACCTATAAAAAGGTGGTAGGGGCTTCTCATTTCACATCCATCCATCTTCCTATCCTCATGCTGCCAAAATCTCCCTTGAGCTTTCGGCCATTGTAGCAACCTTGGAGAAAGGACCCTTTGGAGTTTGGAGCTGCTCACCATTGGAGCTTCTCAACTATCTTCATCATTTGGAGGTATTACTATTGCAAGCACTTGCTTGCCCCCATTTTCAATACAAATTTATTTCTTATATTTCTTGTTCTTGTTTTTTAATTCAAAAGTTTATTATGATATGAACATGCTAGTTTAGTTTTAGTTTAGATTTAGTTTATTGTTTTTGCTTAATATTGAAACTGCTGCTACTAGTTAGTAGGTGCCCATAGCACTAAGCTTGGTTGCAAAACCAAGCCAATAGTTTTTGGCGACTCCGCTGCTTTCGAATCTTTAGATCTCACTTTTGCTTTAGATCTTAGTTTTTTATTGTATTAGTTAGTTTAATTCATAGATCTGCCACCCTAGACAGCAGATCCATTGCTGTTCTAGATCTTGGCCCATTTTATTGCCATTAACAGCTCGAAATTCTCAATTTTCGGGTTCATTTTTGGGCGTAGGCGTACGGCTTTCGCCTCGCGGTTTTTTGCCTGACAGTCGCGCGGCTCATCGCGGCTGTGCGTATTTTTTCCACGCGGTTCCCCGCGGCTTTGCGGCCTATTTGCGCTCTGCACATCGCGGCTTCGTGGACATTTTCCGCGCTGCACATCGCGACTATGTGTTGAAATCCCGCGCGGTCCATCGCGGCTTCACAGTCAAAACCCGCGCTGCCCATCGCGACTGTGCGACAGAAACCCGCGCGGTCCATTGCAGCTGTTCTGTCAAAACCCACGATGCCATTTTTTCCATTCGGCCAATCCGATTAAAAAAATAATTTTTTACTGTATTTTCTGCCCACTAAGCTATTTTACAGTATAAAAAAAAAAAAAAAATCTGCATTATTACAGCCATTTAATCTTTTTACTATTTAGAATGCACATTTAAAATAGTCTTTTTTAAAATTTTCAGAAAGTGAAAGAAGGATTTATTTTGCATTTTATCTAGATTAATTTTTATTTTTTTTTGTTGTTTACTTCTTTAATATTTTACCCTTAGCAATTTTTGAAAAAGAAATCCATTTATTTCTTAAAGAAGTCATATTATTTGCTTTTCTATTTCAAAAGATCCTTTGTTTTTTGAATAGTTTCTACAAAGCATTTAATTTCCATTTATTGAAAAAGTCATAATATTTGCTTTTTTATTTCAAAAGATCCTTTGTTTTTTGAATATTTTCTGCAAAGCATTTACTTTTTTCAATTTCAGTTTAAAATACCACACGTGCACCCACTCAAACACTTAATTTAAACTGAGTCTTAAAAAGTACCCTAACTTCAACCCACTTTTAACCCCACTTGGGGAACACTTAAAAGAACTTTGTAGCTAGGTAGTATTGAGGGGATAGGTGTTCCAATAACACCCCTCAGTTATTATATCTGAGACATAGAAGTTGTCCATTAGGGAACCAAAATCTCCTCGTATTTTTTGGCACGGTCACAATTGGTTTATGGGAAGGCCTCTCCCCTAGGAGGGTTGAAGTCGCGAGGATGGTTCTGGAAGCCTGAGTGGAATATCGAAATCCATTCAGTAACCGAAGGGCTACCATTCGCAGTTCTCGGGATATCCCTGTATGGGGGTATTGCGGTAAAAGGACCAAAGGACAGATTTACCTTTTCTCGACGTGTCATGAACGAAGTATCCTAGTTGCCATTCTTTAGGATTGATTACCCGGTGTCCCTCTCGGTAGGGGGATATCTAGCCGTTGACTCAACACTCATATTGTCTGACTTGGATTTCATCACCTTGCAGAGAATATCGTTTGTTGATTCACAATACTTTTAGTTAGGTGTTTGCATGATACAATCCACCTTTGGTCTAGATACACCTCTTTTTTCTAGAAGCTGTTTGCATGTTGGTACTCTGACCATTTTCTGCATCCCTCCACTTATTATAGCACAGCTGCTATAATAAGTGCCTTTTTTGAGGTTGATTTTTTGGCCTGAGAGCCTTCATTTTCACTCCCCTTCTTGCACCCTTGGTTGCATTAGGGTTTTGAGTTTTCTATACATTACCATTTTTACACAGACAATTTTTTAACACAAAACTTATTTCTCACCATTAAGAATTTTAGACACTCTTGTCGTCTTCAGGGCGAACTCCCAGAGTTTAGTCTACTTGGCTCTCCACGTCACCGACGTAGAGCCTTATCCCTTGACTCGACACATCGTTGGTCAACCATACAATCATCTGATTCTGAAACGCCTCGCTTCACATCCGATTCTGAGGCAGAATCAGAAAACCCCATAGAGTTATTTCCAACCAACCTTATGGCTGGAACACCATTCGACCCACTTTTCACCAGCACCATCGGAGAGACGTCCATCAACCCTTCTACTGCGGTGCCATCCATGGCAACCACCACCCCCCTAGGTATGCCTAATATGGCGGATACTCCACCTTTAGGAGTGCCCAACACAGGGCCACCTCCTGTTATAGGAATTCCCAACACAGGGCCACCACCTGTTATGGGTATGCCCAACATAGGGGTCACACCCCCTCTAATTACCACAACCCAGATTCCAGGAATCACCACTACTATTCCTAACCCCGGTGTAACCCATGTTGCACTCGGAAACGCTGGCCCATACCAGACCACAGCTATATGAGGACACATACCTTCAATACCTAGCATACCTTTAGGCGCTACTGGACCCCTACATCATACCACCATGACTAGTCATGTCCCAGTCACTATGCCACATACATCTGCTACCTTACCTTATATGGTGAGTCTGAACTTACCAGACTTAGCCAGGCTCACCAATGACCCTATCAGACATGATCCTGCATGGCCTCTCATTCCCACCAAACTCCCCTCCGACATCCCTAAGTTTGAGGGCAAGGCAGGTGAGGAACCCCAGAACCATATCATGTCGTTCCATCTATGGTGTTCCTCCAACTCCATAGTGGACGACTCTGTCCTCCTCCATCTGTTACAGCGCACCTTCACTAGCTCTGCAGCTAAGTGGTATATCGAGCAGCCCCATGGGACACATGCCACCTTTACCTCCCTTGCCTCGACCTTCCTGTAGTTCTTCCAGTTACCTGTCCGCTATGATGCGGGAGTTGAGATCCTACTGTCTTGTAGACAGAACACGGCCACCCACATCACTGACCACATTCATGAGTGGCGTCGACGCCGAAGCCTCTGCAAAATCAAGTTAGATGACCGTATCTTCTTAGATTGGTTTCTAAAATCCCTCCTCCCTCTCATTGCAAAGGATGTGGCATCCGAACGACCCCAGTTTGAAGAAGAAGCCATCCTCAAAGCCCAGCAGTTTGACCTCATTTACGCCCAGTCGGGTTATCTGTATACCATTATACCGAATGCCCCTCGAGCTGTTTCATCCCAACACGATGCGCCAGGGGCATCCCATGCCACAGATGGCATCATTGGTCGTATTACCCCGCATCCCCAACCCTTTTCCATTGCACATCCTAGCCATGGTCCTGACCCTTTGCGGGCTACATCTCAATCTGGAGCAACCAATTCATATGCTCCCATGGCACATCACCACCATACCCACGGACCTTCATTTCCACCTCAGTGCTTTGGTCATGCACCACCCGCATACACCCCTTCAGTCGCACCTCAACCTGTGTACTACCCACAGCTAGCTGCGATAGCTAACCCAACACCTCCAATAGCTCAGGGTTACCAACAACCCCAACAAGTAACTGGTCCACTTCCAGCCCCACCAGCTTATTATCCCCCACAACCTGCTCCCGTACCTGCGGTGAACCAAAATCCTCCTACTGCTCAAGGGCAAGTGTACACATAGCACAACCAGCCCCAGCACCAAAACAACCAGCGAAACCAGGGTGGGAAACAGAACCGTGGAAGAGGACGTAACCGCGGTAACAACCAACAACAACAACAAGGTCCTCCACCTCCCAATCCCCCGCAAAATAACAATGTTGCTCCTCCCAACCGGAATCCAAATCGTAATCCCGGGCAGCCAAAAAATAGTAACCTCAGAACAAACCATCCTTGTTCTATTTGCGGGGTTTATGGTCATTACACGCATGCTTTCCCACATTTGGAGCGAGCTCGGCAACTTTGGACTGACGATGCCCATCGTCAAGGGCAAGCAGCTCCTCAGCCGCCACCCAACCCTCCACCACCTCAACATCAACCTTTGGTGCTGCAAAATCCCTTTCCAACCCAAGGCGTAGTGAACACTCAGTTGTTAGCTCCCCCTCAGGGCAATGCGCCACCACAACAGATCACTTATGCCGCTCCTGATCAACCCATGTTTGATTCAGGTACTCACCACGTGTTGATGATGTCAACTGTCGATGCCAACCTCCAAACCCATCGGAACCAATATGGCTCCACCTCTGAAGCCCCTCCTGCCGACAAAAACACTAACATTAATCCCACAGATCAAACGTTATGTATACCTCCGGCTCCACTTGATGGCGCTCCCAAAGCACCTCGCTTCCCACTTCATCGCATCAAAAATAATCCCAATGCTCGTGCTGCGTCGAATTACAACATTGTAGACGACTTAGCCCAGTCTCCTGCAGCCATGTCTGCTTTGGAAGTTTTAAAAAACTATCCTTCGTAGCGCAAGACTTTGCTCTCTGCCATTGGCGCTATTGACCCCAATGATTCACAACTGATTGCATTCGCTTCAGACCAATCCGAACCACGACTGCCTTCCAATTTAGCATTCCAAGTTTCCGTTTCCGTTCGGAATCTTGTCATCCATCGGTGCATTATCGATGAAGGGGCCTCTACATGCGTCATGTCCACATTCGTTTGGCAGAAGTTGGGATCCCCTACTCTCCAGCAGTCCACCACTGCATTGCGAGCCTACGACGACCGGTCGGCTCAACCCCAGGGTCTCTTACCTAATGTCCCCGTCCAGCTAGCCAGTAAAACCATACTCATTGACATTGAGGTCATCAATGCCCAACTTGACTATAACCTTTTACTTGGCCGCAGCTACATGTATGCCATGCGAGCTGTTGCCTCATCCGTTTTTCGTACCATGCAGTTCCCCCATGAGGGACGCGTGGTCAAGGTCGACCAACTCACCTATTACGATCCCAAGGCCCCCGCTGCACCCGAAAATGTTCTCCCCATGGTTGAACAACCTGTTTGTGGTGCAAATACCTCGTTTGTTTCCTCAATGGGACCCGGACTGTACTCCGACGCGCCGATGACTTCTACATTCCAGGCCATTCCACCACCGTCACCGGAGACACACGTCGCTAACCTCTGTACTCTTTCTCACAATAAACAAGCACCCAACAATCAACAACCCTTGTTACCTAAACCACCATTGGTTCCTAGTCATATTGGTGTTACACCCATCCACACAATCCCCTTTCTATTCCCTCCTTCGGGCGTAGTAAGCGCTCCGGTTATGGCTACCCTTAGTCTTCCCGGGTTAACATTGGGATTACCCGTGTGGTATATTTCGCCTCCCATTCCCCCGCCGACACCAAATGTCATCCTACAACCGGTGCAACCCATTGTCACTTCTACCCAACCACCTCCCGGTATTACAACTCCTTCGTCATCTACGAATCCCCCTCCTCTCATCAGGCCCACTGGGGGCAAAGGCCCACAACCATACACTGTGGTACCCCCACCCAAAGCAGTTAAACCTCCCCCCGTGTTCCGTGCTCCTCCTAAATGCTCATTGTGTGATGAGTTAGGCCATCCAACTCATCAGTGTCCACAGTTACCTGCATTATAGGAACACATGCAAATGCTGGACGACGACCCCAACATCCCGGTTGTCAAACTCGACCCAAATCCCAAGCCTCGTGATAAGTCACTGCGCACTAACCACCCTTGTGCCATATGCGGTGTTTACAGCCATTACTCACATCACTGTCCTGATATCCCAGATTACAGAGCAGCATTATATGAGTTGAATAATGTCGACTTAGAAATATCTCCTCCCCTCATTGAGGAGATCTACCCTCCTCCATCATCCTCATCCAGAGAGATTAACACCATCTACATGATCTCTTCGACTACCACTACCTCATCACTTGATTTGACCACTCAAAGCTCCCTCAGTGATGAAGAGATTCTAGAGGGTCCTACTGCCCTTAATTATCCCTGGGAAGACATGGACCATCGTCCATACTTCCTCCCAGAAGAGACTTCATCCACCACCGCTACCCAATCCGCGATTGAGTCCAAAGATTTCCTTCCTACTAAAGTCGACTAGTTCAAGGATCCTATTCCTACGTCTGATGCCTCTGTGGAAAATATGGCCAATATTTCTCCCATCACCCATATCGACATCTCTGACCCACCTGGTGCCCTTCATACCATTACACTAGGAGCCTCCCACAGTGAGCATGAGATTGGAGAATACAAAAAACTGTTCCAAGAATTCACTGATGTCTTTACTTGGTCAGATACCAAAATGCCTGGCCTTGACCCTGCCATTTATACGATCTCCACTGGATACCCCTCTATCCGGTCGGCCCCTTCCATTGAGCCCGTTCACACACATGTTCCACTCTGCTACGTCGGTTTTGCTGATGGTGCAAGCCGTTGGTCCCCCAATCTGGCCTCCGCAGCTTGGGTAATATATTCCCCTTCACATGAGTTGATCCAAATTGACGGAGTGTGTTTAGGAGCCGCAACCAACAACCAGGCTGAATATAATGCCGTGATCGGTCTCCTGGCCGCAGCTCTCCAAATGAGCATACGTCACCTTAACGTTTTCTTGGACTCACAACTCCTTGTTTCCCAACTCAACAACGATTACCAGGTACGCGATCCCTGTCTTTTCAGAAAATTCCTGCGCACTAAACAAATGGTTAGACAGTTTGAATCCATTTCATTCACACATGTCCCAAGAAACCTTAATAGTGTAGCAGACCATATGGCCAACAACATTCTAGACTGGCACACTAATTGCATTATACCAAAACAAAATGTGCATCCACGTGCATAACATGTGCCTCCACAGGCATATACAAAAAATCAAAATGTGCATCCATGTGCATAACATGTGCCTCCACGGGCATATACAAAAAACAAAATGTGCATCCACATGCATAATATGTGCCTCCATGGGCATACAGAAAATCAAACATGCCTCCACGGGCGAACATAAAGACAACAAGTGCATCCACGTGCATACACGACCATAAATCCAAATATATATATACATATATATATAAACCATGATAGTCAACATGTCATAGGTGCCCTCAGCACCAAATATACAAAAAATACATCAGCCGTACAAAATAGTGCTTCCCCATATGCTCATCATCATTTGGGGGCAGATACAATATCATCTAGTCATCAGGATCCCTAAGCTCCTCTGGCGCCTGCTCCACCGGGCCTGCCGGATCAAGGCGAGCCCGAACTCTCCGCTCTACTGGTCCTGCTGGATCATCCCGTAGACGGATCCTGCTCTCAGCTGGCCCTGCCAGGAATCTCCCAGAAATCAAGAAAGAGCTCTGACTGCTCTGTCAAACTCGCGCGTAACAATGACACGTCATATGGGCCCCACGCCCTATTTATAGAAATTCCACCATTTTTCAAACAGCCATTCCGGTCTCATACGACGTCCGTTTCTCAAACCATTGGTACCATTGGAATTAGTACAGCGAGAACTTCATGATCGATCTTTCCTTTTCCTGTTTTCATCATGTCCATTTTTTGACCATTTTTTGGATGCCCTTGTCACCTCGATTTGCGTGCCACATCGGCCATCGCCCATTTTTGACGAGTGTTATATCACCGGATTTAGTTTTCCATGCTCGTGATGATGCTTGAGATCATTTCTCGCTCTCATGCCCAGATTTTTTGGGCATTTTTCCATGCCCCCCTCGTCGCCTCGGTTTGCGTGCCACATCGACCGACGTCTGTTTTTGACGAGTGTTATATCGCCGAATTCAGTTTTCCGCGCTCGTGATGATGCTTGAGATCATTTCTCGCTCTCACACCCAGATTTTTTGGGCATCTTTCCATGCCCCCCTCGTCGCCTCGGTTTGCGTGCCACATCAATCGGCGTCCGTTTTTTATGAACCTTATATCGCCGGATTCAGTTTTCCGTGCTCGTGATCATTTCTCGCCCTCACCTTCATATTTTTTGGGCATTTTTTCAAGCCCCCCTCATCACCTCGGTTTGCGTGCCACAACGGCCGATGTCCGTTTTTGACGACCTTTATATCGTCGGATTCAATTTTCCGCGCTTGTGACAATGCTTGAGATCATTTCTCGCTCTCATGCCCATACTTTTCGGCCACTTTTTCAAAAATGCCCTCTCATTGACTCGGTTTGCGTGCCACATTGGCTGTAGCCCCCTTTGGACAATCTTTATGTCACCAGATCCAGTATCCCGCACACATGATGACGCTTGAGACCTTTTCTCGCTCCCATCAATCCCTTGTTGTTCGGTATGATTTTATCCCTTTTTCGGGCCTAGCAATCCCTTTTACGAAAAAGGCACTTAGGGAGTTTCTGTTAAGCTCTTTTCTGACTCCCAAAACAATGAAAAGATTGCCGAGAAACCTTGCTTCCTTTCATGCTCGCTAAACGTATCTGAAAGGGCGTCTACCTGGTATAAGTTTACCCCTTTTCCGGACCTTGTAGACCACTTACGAAAAAGGAATACTCTGGTCACATCGGCTAGAAGAGTTCTCCATTTGCATCATTTTATGCTTTTTCGGTCGTTGGAGACTAACTTACGAAAAAGAACACCAATGGAGTCCCCTTACCACTTTCAGACTCTCTAAACATGAAAGCGACCACGAGCAATCACCATCTTGGGCTCGTAAAACCAACAGGACAGTAGTCATAACCACTGCAGAGTCTTCTTATCGTTTTCAAACTCCTTAAAAATGAAAGCACCAATGAGCACGAACAGTCTTGGGCTCACAAATCCACAGGACAGTACCATTTCAGAGCACACTTTTATCCCTTCTTGGATCTCATTAAAACTACGAAGAAGGACCCAATGGTGCTTCTCGGTGCCACAACAGATCACATCTACTCATAGGGAAGCTTCCCCATTTTGGTCGCCTTTGTTCAGAGTATTCTGCAGTATGTCACCCTAAGAATCCCTCGATAGCACACATCAGCTTGATCCCCCCAGAGTCAATACATACCTTTCAGTCCCTAAAAAGCAATGATACCCAAAACCTACAAGTCAGTTCCCTACGCTACTAGGTCACCCATGTCATCATGCTCTGAACAAAGGAAGTTTGATTCTACCCACTATATGACCCCAGTTACTTCCCATCCCCACAAGTATGTCAGTCCTACCATCAGTACTACTACACTTCAGTTCTACACCTCGCGCTCCTATCAAGGAAACATCATTGCCTTGTTAATTGCTGGTCTCCCTCTGTCAACGACAACCAAATTTATTCCAGAGGATAGACCTAGAGGTCCCTGTGTCTTGGACTCATCACCATTTATGATGAGTGCCTACAAATCATTTCGAGAACAGTCCTCAGTGCCTCTCCAAATGGTTGTTTCTCACATGCTCGACTTCAACACCTTGATCGCATCATTGAGACTCGCACAGGGTATTGGCCCTTTCAGTTATTAGTCGAAGACCCCGAATACCTCCTAACTCTTCCACATTTGAGAGTCTACTTATGGAAACAACCAGTTACATTTTTTCTATAGATATTCGGGTTGCGTATGGCGACAGTATTCAGATGTACCCCAGTTTTATACTCCCTCGAGTATACAGTTACAAATACTTCTCAGAGAGACTCTCAGTCATTGAGTCCCTACAGATGTTGGACACCTTTAGTTTCAGTAGTTCAACAGTTATTCCAGTGTATCAGTTATTGAGATCAGTCATGTTATGATCATGAGTATATCCCAAAATAATGTCCCCTCTGGACCATTATGATGTACCAGTAGATTCTTTATGTATTAGATCCCCCTTCTTGGGACTAATTGTTATGTATATGTCTTGATACGAGCATGGGTATGCCCGCCTCGTCCATTATCAGAGATTATTCCTCATTCATATTGAGGCCATGTAACATTTGTTTATTTTTGCAGCTTCCAAGGTCCGTGGATCCAGAATCCAAACATTCTCTTCTCCTCCCCAAACCCCAGAAAAAAGACAAAAGAACTATGATGTCTATCGGCCATATGATGAGCTCCTGCCCTCACACATCAGGGGGCAATCTGTTAACACCCAAAAAGTGCTCACTAGCTCATTTCCCTATTCACATGACCCATTTGTCCACTTTTTCATCATTTGAGCCTTTGAAGCCAACAAAAGGTCACCACAAGGCCTTAAGACACCCCTTTTTCCACTCAAAATGAGTATTTTTCCTAAAAAAGCATAAAAAAAACCCTCAAAAAGGGTCCAAAATTCCCAAAATATTAAAAAAAGAATAAAAATATTCAAAAAAGAAAAAAGGAGGGAAAAGTACCTAAACCATGTTGGTCAATACCATTGGTTTCCACAAAACCACAATGGTATTCCCCACCACCAAAACCTATAAAAAGGTGGTAGGGGCTCCTCATTTCACATCCATCCATCTTCCTATCCTCATGCTGCCAAAATCTCCCTTGAGCTTTTGGCCATTTTAGCAACCTTGGAGAAAGGACCCTTTGGAGTTTGGAGCTGCTCACCATTGGAGCTTCTCAACTATCTTCATCATTTGGAGGTATTACTATTGCAAGCACTTGCTTGCCCCCATTTTCAATACAAATTTATTTCTTATATTTCTTGTTCTTGTTTTTTAATTCAAAAGTTTATTATGATATGCACATGCTAGTTTAGTTTTAGTTTAGATTTAGTTTATTGTTTTCGCTTAATATTGAAACTGCTGCTACTAGTTAGCAGGTGCCCATAGCACTAAGCTTGGTTGCAAAACCAAGCCAACACCCTTGTCTTCAAAATATTTTCCGGAACAA
The DNA here is from genome assembly GCA_027924585.1 of Larix kaempferi. Taxonomy (NCBI): domain Eukaryota; kingdom Viridiplantae; phylum Streptophyta; class Pinopsida; order Pinales; family Pinaceae; genus Larix; species Larix kaempferi. The sequence continues at coordinate 1,580,656 of BSBM01000945.1, forward strand.
GTGTGAGCTGACCTTCATCATCCAAAGGAGGAAGTATTTCTAAAGTGAAAATTTTCTGACCAAGAGCTTTCTTGAGACAAGAAACATGAAATACATTATATGTTTTACTCCCTTCCGGAAGTTCTAATTCATATGCTACTTCTCCAACCTTCCAAACTACCTTGTATGGCCCATAGTACCTTGGTTTTAGCTTTTTTACTCCATTCTCTTTTAGAGATGTTTGTTTATATGGATGTAACCTCAAATATACTAAATCCTTAACCTGAAAGGTCCTTTCTTATTTATGTTTATCAGCATATTGTTGTTGGGTCCAGGAAATGCCCCTTTTTGGCTACCTCTATTACACCTCTTTGCCCTAATTCCATCCTATTTTCATGAGCTATATCCATGTCTTTCCAGATCAATCTATAACATTGACGAGTATAATTTGATATTACTTTATTTGTTTTTATGTCTAATACTGTTAAAGATTATGGATCTTAGTCCTTGGTTTATACTAATTTATATGACTTTATTTAGCCAAGGTCTAAAAGCGCAGGTGTATCAGCCCAGCAGTGCCAGTTGTGACTCTTCAACATCAGCTCCTCATATTCTAAGGGATAGCACATCCTCCATGCAAGCTGTAACAGATTTCCACTATAACAGATCCCATTGAAGAAGAGCTTAGCTATGACAGATAGGTGGCATTCCAGCTGTCAAGTCTGTTGATCCAATTGCCATCGGGACGGAAACATCCTTCGGTCTTAAAAGCACTATTCAACACGATGTATCAGTTAGTTGTAACTGCGTAGCATGAATATCATAGATCTTCATTGCTGCGCTATTTTTGTGGATCTGAAACTATCTTTCTTTTTGTAAAAATTCCAGAAGGCTCTCGTAACCTGGGGTTGGACAATCATTACTGGTGTAAGCTGTAACAGAGCATTGAAGCTCATGATCTTCCATTAATAATATGAGAAGCAAAATTCTTCACTTCTGAGTTTTAATTAGTTGTGACTCTCCGCGTCTCTGTTAGAAGGCCAGGGCCCACCTTCTCACAAAGATAGTCAATTTACGTAGATAGAATAGTTTAAATTCATTTCTGTTGTGTGGTGTGGAAAGTTGCAGACATTGCTGATAGCTGTAACAGAGAATAGTTTAAATTCATTTTTGTTGTGTGGTGTGGAATGTTCCAGACATTGCTGATAGCTGTAACAGAGATTAGCTTCCTTGCTGGTAGTTTACAATTGCATCTTGAATAGCTGTAGAAGAGTGGTGTGGCAGTCGACTGTGCAGAACAATTCAATTAATTGCATGTGTGTTTTAATCAGCTTTAACAGCCAAGCTCGATCCCAATCAATTGGTAGTTATTTATGCTTTCTAGGACTTCCAGGTAATCATCAGTAGAGTTCAAGCTTGTATTTCAATTCTGGTTGTTGTTGTATCTTTAATTGCATACATAGATTAGACAGATAATGTTGGAGTTACAGTAGTCACTGGATAGATCATTTTGGTAAAGGTTGAATGCTGTAGTTTGATGATCATAAGGATTTAACTTTTTGCAAAAGTAATCTTGTTTCATTTCATTATTCGATCATTAACTTTCTGGATTGATTCTGTAAGAAGGATTGTTTCAATTGGGATTTGCAGATGTGTGAATTAGATTAGTTGCTTCGGAAATGAGCTGGCTGAGCATCTAGGTAGGATCATTACTTACATTCATTAATCAACTGCTTAATATGTTTATGCATAGATTGTGCTTATTACGTATTAAATAAAAGACCTTCCTGGGTTTGACAATTTATATTGATCATTCTGTGTGTTAGCTTTAATTAACTGACATATAGAGTGCCCAACATTTTGGCGCCATTGCTGGGGATGGTAATAGATAGACAGAGTTAGTAGTTGGTTTCATTTGATTTTACTTTGGTTCGATATTTTTTACGGCATGCATGAATACAAGAAAAACAAATTGGGAACCCCCTTTGAATACTAACATTACAGGTGGAAGAGGTCGAGGTCGTAATGCAGGTCAGGGGAGATACACTTATATTGATGAGATAATTGCTAGAGATGATTCTTCCACTAGACCACAGCGGAACTCTACAGGAAGGGGAAATTCTGTTCCTCCTAATCTTGAACATTCAGCATCCACAGTGGAGAATACAACGGGACCTTCAACTCCTGTTGCAGAAAGTAAACCTCCTGAAGATAAGGGAAGTGTTGTAGGTGCACCAGATAGAGAGGAGATTTATCATATTGACAGAACCAGAGTTACTAAAGAGGTGTGGTTGGAGACTCGCAGAATAGCAGAAGAAGAAAGAAGGCAAAATGAAGAGAGGATAAAAGAGGAAGAAGCTAAAGAAGAGGAAGAATGCATAAAAGAGACTATTGAATTTTGGACCAGAACCATGGCTGGTAGAAAACAAGGTGGTGAGAATGAACATGAGGATTGTCGGGAGGAAGAAGGAGAAAATAATCAGCCTGGTAATACTGTGGCTACATTGAATTCCCTATCCTTCAGACACGTGGAGAAGCTCCTATGAAGAATATCTCACCATCAGTCCTCCCTAATTTCCATGATAAGTCCTTTGAGGATCCTGATAAGTTTCTTTTTGAGTTTGATATTCTCTATCGTAGCTATGATTACACCTCCAGTGCTCAGAAGCTGAAGCTATTCCCAGCCACCTTGAAAGAAAATTCTCTGCGCTAGTTCATGAGTTTGGGTCGTGAGACCATCACTACTTGGGACCAAATGAAGAACACCTTCCTTTCTAAATATCAAGAATATTGCAGAACTAGAGATAGAAAGGAAGAGTTGTTCAAAATGGTTCAAAAGGATGAAGAGAGTTTGGAAGACTTTGTGGAGAGATTACTGTACAATTTGCAAAGATTTGGTCATGCTGAGATTGGCAAGGATGTGCTCAAGATCATCTTGCTAAGAGGAATCAGGGAATATTTCCTTGACATGTTGAATCTGCTTGGTAAAGGGGATATCTCGAAGGAACCTTTTGAAAAATTTGTTGAATTATGCCAAAGGTACTCCAGGGGATCTTCCAAAACTAGCAAACGAGACAAGGATCGAGATCAGGATGTTTTCACTAGGACTTAGAAGTCAGCTAGTGGAGGTGCCACTCGAGCAGAAATAGGCAACCTACTGGAAAACTTTAAAATATATATGATGATTTCCCTGTCCTCAGAGCTAGATGCCATGAAGCAAAAATAGAAACAATTAATAGAAGATCTTACACTTGGAGTATTCTATCCCAAATGTAGAAAGAAGCATCCAATGAAGGAGTACCCATTGGACAAAGCAGAGGTATGTAGGATATGTGAACTGGAGCATGAAACTAAAGAGTGTCCTTCATTACCTAAGGTTAAAGCAGTCCTGCAGGCATCTATTCGTAATGTAGAGCCAGCATACTTTATGGCACATAAGAAACCATTGCAGCCTAGAAACCAAGGTATGAATCTAGATCCAACATTTTTTCTGCTTAATATGAATGGAATGAACAACAGTCATACTATGAATACACAATTCCCTTCACATTTTTCCAACAACCAGTGGCATCCATCTCCGAACCCAATGCAAAATCCTAATTCATGGACACCTTGGCCACAACAGTCAAACCAAGCTCCTTGGAATTCCAACTGGAGGAACCCTTACCAAGGAAATAACTTTCCCCATCACCAGACTCAGTATCAACAATACCCTCCTCAACAGTATCAGCACCAGCAATATCAACAACCACAACTCCCTTTCTAGAACAATGCCGCACCCATGAATGCACCACTTCGACCCCAGCTACCTGCACAACCTAACCCAAACCCAAACAATAAAACAGTCTATTAGTTTGAGACTGCCAACATGCCTGCATACTCCATTACTCAGATTCCCTGCAATGATATACAATTACGATCAGGGAGGGTAGTGGAGCCTATTATCACTAAGGATCTGTCATCCCCGGTGACTGAAACTGGAGTAAATCAACACTATTTAGCAAGCCCATTATTGAGGATGTTGATACTCCTACTAAAGTAGTAGCTGAAAATCAGGAAGCAACACACAATCTGCCATAACCTACACAGTTGAATAGAGAACCACCATATCCTGAACGATTGCAGCTGTAGAAGACAGTGGAACAACCCCGATTTGATCTCATGGGAGAGTTGAAGAACTTATATGTTAAAATTTTACTGTTACAGGCCCTTCATGATGTGCCTATTTATGATAAGAAAGTTAAATATTTGTGTGTTAAGAAACCAGGAAGAAGGCCCAGGGATCCTCCCACTGCCCACGTGCTGGGAAAACTATCAAAATTAATAATGGGAAAGGCCCCTGTCGCAAAGTATGATGACCCTGAGAACCCGACTGTTACAGTGCACATAGGGAATACACGGATTCCAAATGTCTTGGTGGATTTGGGCGCAACTATTAATGTTATGACCATAAAAACTGTGAAGGAATTAGGACTCACTAATCTTCAGCCAACCCCTACTATTTTGGAACTTGCTGATATATCAACGATCAAGCCTGAAGGAATTTTAGATGACCTTGTAATCTCAGTAGACTCGTGGGAATACCCTGCAGACTTTTTGGTGTTACAGCCAAAATCTCAGTTGGGGGGACACCCACTGATCCTGGGAAGACCATGGTTGGCCACAACTAATGCCTGTATCAGTTGTCGGTCAGGTTCTATGACGATTTCAGATGGAACTAAGATCAAGAATCTAACCCTATACCCTCCATCTCGACCAAGCACAGAAGTTGATACTCCATTATGGGTAGATTTGGAGGAGGAAGAGGGAGTTCAGCCACTATTAACCATAGGGAGAGCCTTGACATTTAAAGATGAAATAGAGGATGATGCCATTAATAGTTTCATCAGTGATCCCACGTCAGTCAATAAGAATATTTATCAGATCTTGGACAGTACTTTAGCTACAATAGAAAAAGAGAACCTTACAGAAGAAACTCTGATCGGTGATGACAATGTAATTCCAATACTTAAGAATTCGAAGAATGTTCCAATGGAGGTTGAGCCAGGAAAAACATTGAATATTAATCCTAATCTGGCACCTAGCGAGTTGGAATAGCTAGTCACTCTGCTGAAACAGCATAGGGGATATTTTGCTTGGGAGTACACAGATATGAAGGGAATTCCCTCTCATCTATGCACTCATCACATCTATATTAAAAGTGACTCCAGCCCTGTATGCCAACCCCAACGAAGGATGAACCCAAACCCGAGAGACATAGTGAAAGAGGAAATCCAGAAACTGTTGGAAGTTGGATTCATATATCCAATTTCATACAGTGAGTGGGTTTCTCCACTTGTGATCGTGCCAAAGAAAAATGGGAAATGGAGGGTTTGTGTGGATTATAGAGAATTGAATAAGGCAACACAGAAAGACCATTTCCCCTTACCTTTCATCGATCAGGTCCTTGATACCTTGTCTGGGAAGAAGTATTTCTCTTTTCTGGATGGCTTTAGTGGCTACAACCAGATTCAGATTTCTCCAGAAGATCAGGAAAAACCACTTTCACTTGTCCCTGGGGGACTTTTGCATACCGAGTACTTCCTTTTCGGTTGTGCAATGCACCAACTACATTTCAGAGGCAAATGATTGGAATCTTTTCAAAAATGGTGAATGATTGCATGGAAATCTTTATGGGTGACTTTACTCCATATGGTGATAGCTATGAAGAAGCACTGAAGAACTTAGAAAAAGTGTTGAAACGCTATGAACAAAGTCAGCTCTCTTTGAGCACTAAAAAGTGCCACATGATGATGAGTGAAGGCATAGTGCTAGGGCACTTCATCTCTTCTGCTGGTATCCAGGTAGACCCATCTAAAATCAAGGTAATTGAAAACATACCAAATCTTGTAACTCAGAAAGATGTGCGTAGCTTCTTGGGGCATGCTAGTTATTACAGAAGATTCATAGAAAATTTTTCCAAACTGGCTTGTCCTTTGTTCACTTTGTTAATGAAGGATGCACAGTTTATCTGGAATGATGCATGCCAAACAGCATTCACTGAGCTAAAAAGGAGGCTATCCACAGCACCCATATTAAGAGGGCCCAATTGGGCTCTACCTTTCCATATTTCTTCAGATGCTTCAGACACTACCATTGGAGCAGTTTTGGGACAGTAGGAAGGTAATGCTCCTTATGCTATTTATTATATTAGTAAAAATATGTCTCCTGCTGAACTAAATTATACTGTCACAGAAAAGGAATTTATTTCCATTGTTTATCCCTTCAATAAGTTTAGGCATTATATTACTGGATATTCTACTTTGGCTCACACTAATCATTATTCCATCAAGTATTTAATGAATAAACCAATCACAAATGCTAGAGTTACTAGATGGATGTTACTGCTACAGCAATTTGATATCACAATTATTGATAGACCAGGAAAGGAAAATGTTGTTGCAGATTTCTTATCTCGACTTACTAACAGTGATGACAATTTACCAGTCAAAGATTCCTTACCTAATGAACATTTGTTCGCAGTATCAGCTCATTCCCCATGGTATGCAGATATTGCTAACTTTTTAGCTACAAGTAAGCTTCCAGCACATCTATCGAAGAGAGAAAGAAAGAAAATCATACAACAGAGTGCTAGGTACTGCTCGATTGATGGCCATCTTTTCTACACTGGGCTTGATTTAGAAATTAGAAGATGTGTTAGAGAGGATGAAATCTTCAGCATTCTTAAAGCTTTCCATGATGAGCCCTATGGGGGACATTTTGCTGACAAGAGGACAAGTCATAAAGTTTTGAAAATGGGCTATTTCTAGCCTACATTATTCAGGTATCCAAAGAAGTATGTTGAGGCATGTGATAGCTTCCAGAGGATGGGCCAACCCAACAGATTAGATAAGATGCCTTTACAGCCACAGCTTGTGGTTGAACCATTTGACAGGTGGGCCCTAGATTTTGTAGGGCCTATCAACCCTCCCTCAAAGCAGAAAGTTCATATCTTGGTTTGCACAGACTATATGACTAAATGGGTGGAAGTTGTAGCCTTGGTTAAGGCCAATGACCAGGCTGTGATTGATTTCCTATATGAAGGAATTTTTACTCGCTTTGGAGTACCCAAGGATATCATTACAGATGGTGGACCACAATTTGTATCTCACAAGCTGGGGGCACTATTGCAGAAATTTCATATTCAACACAGAATAACCTCACCATATCATCCACAAGACAATGGGAAGGTGGAGAGCACAACCAAGGTTATTGAGGCTATTTTGACAAAAACAGTGAAGAGCCATCATAAAGATTGGGTTGAAAGACTTCCAGAGGCACTGTGGGCTTATCGTACTACTTGGCGTAACACCACTAGGTTTTCCCCATATGAGCTAGTATATGGCAAGAACGTTGTTTTCCCAATTGAATTTGAAATCAAAACTTTGAAAACAACTTGTTGAAGCAAATCTGGATTTATCAGAGGTTCAGAGGAATCGACTGAATCAAATCAATGAATTGGATGAGAAATGCACAGCTGTAGTGCATCATATAGCTTTAATCCAACAACAGCGCTCTAGATTGCATGACAGATTTATAAAGAAAAGAGTCTTCCAGGAAGGAGACTGGGCCCTGTTGTGTGATACACGGTTTAAGAGGGATTTCAAAGGAAAATTGCGCACCCGTTGGTTGGGACCCTATCAGATAGATTGGGTATTTGATAATGGAACAGTCCGATTGATCACCATTGATGAGAACAAAGTACCATTATTCACAAATGGTCATCGGCTACGACTGTATCACAGGCCGATCTCAAGGGAGGCTTTTATTTAACAAGTTGCATCTGATCCAGAGTATCAATTAACATCAGGATAGGGATTTTTAAACCCTGTGAATTCTTAAAAGTTGCAGTTTCCACACATATTTTTGTACATAAATAATCGGTTTTTATTTCATTCTATATTTTATCTATTTTTTATTTTTCTTGCACTTGATCGGTTTGTTTTAAAGAACTGTGTGCATGAACTTATTGGAGGAGCAGCAGCTATTGTTGGGCCAGATGACTGCAAACACCCCATATTTGTTCCCAATCTAATAAATCTCTTTGAAGAAGATGGATATTTCATGGTCTTTCACAAATAAAATTTGCTTATACTATAGTTGGACGCAACTGCGACTCCGCTACATTTGCCCATTTTGCTAAATTTGCAGTTGTGACTCCGCTACATTTTCCCATTCTTCCAAATTCGCAGTTGCGACTCCACCACTTTTGCTCATTCGGCCAAATCCCACGGCTGCGACTCCGCTACTTCTACTTATCTTTCTAAATTGGCAGCTACTACTATGCCATTAATGTCTCATTTTTACTCCTTCCCAACAGCTGTGACTCCGCCACTTTTGTCCATTCCGCTAAATATAGCAGTTGAGACTCCGTGACCTTTGTCCGTTCTGCTAAATCTAGCACTGCGACTCCATTCCTTCCACTTCATTATCGCTCCTTCCGTACAGCTGCGACTCTGCCACTTTACATTTATTTTGCTAGATTTCGCAGCTGATACTCCGCCAGTTTGTCTACTCTCCGATTAATGATGCCAATAACGATGTGACTAGGTGTCAGTTTTGGCGCTTGCTCCAAACGGTCCAACCATGATCCCCCACGAAAGACAATTCGGATGCCTTGAGTAGCTGTCATCCTGGGTGGCAAGGGCCACGTACTTCGGCACATGTGCATTTACATCCGTCGGGACGACGGCCAACCCGAATGTTTAATTCATGGCTCAAATTCATAAACGCAAGATACAGATCCTATCTTTTACATGATTTGGCAAAGAATTAATATCGTAATAATGATTATGTCCTGTCATAACCCTCGATCAATGAATCAAATTGAATCACACTTTAAAGATTAAGTTAAAGGTCATAATTGTGATTATTTTTTCCATCACCTTACCTGATTTTGCACATGTTACTCCTATCTACCAACCTCATTGCTTCCATAGAACGTTCATACTATTATAGACTAGCCTGAAACCTGATTCTTGAACCCCAACGACCCTTTGCATGTTCGTAAGCTGCAACTCTCCACTTCTAAACCAGAAATTGTTGAGGTCTGAACCTTGAGGAGAGGTTAAAATGGGAAATCCAGTCAGACATGAACTTGTGAATATAGACGTTGTCTATGTCAATGCATAGGTTCTCAATATTTTTATAGTAGCAGGTTGGATGGAGTATTTTGAATGGTTGAATGGTTTTCACACAGAAACCACATTGCAATTCATCCTCAGCCTGACTGATACTCATGCCGAGGTCAGAGGACTACACGTGGATGTTACAGAAGAAATCATAGCTGAGGCTACTGGTTTTCCCATGGTGGGAAAGAAGTAATTTGGGCAGAAGGTACATAATGCGAATGCAGTAAGGGAATTTCTGTCAGTAGGAGAACAGGTCATTCCAAAGCTCCGTGGGTTGGAACTGGCATCCTTACCACCACCCTAGAATCAAGTTGCAGTCTTTGTGAAGAGATATATTTCTTGTGGAGGTAGGTACCAAGTTGTTTCATTCTCTGAACTTCCCTTACTGTCTCATTTACGACATGGTATCTTAGTAAATATACCATTCTATCTGTTTAAAGCCCTACAAACCATGGCTGGCTATGCAAGAATTGCCCAGCACCCAGTTTCCTCCCTCTCTAATCATGGTTTAATTAAATTATTGGTCCTAAGAGCCATTGCAAGTCGTCATTTAACTTGGGAGCAATTTTTGGTTGGGGACGCACCAATCATACAACTTGTATTAGAAGAGGGAGGTGCTAGTGAGGATAGTGAGGACCGGAGTTCCTCAAACCCAGTTGGGGGGGAGGTTGGAGTAACAGAAAGTCAGGCCAATAATGAAGGGGAAGTAAGTAAAGAAGAGGATGGAGTAGCAAAAAACCCTATAATTGAAGGAAGTGTGATGGAAACCCTGGAGCAGGAGGTAGAAAAATTGGAATCTGTAATTGCAGAGTCAAGTACTCAATTGAAAGAAGTTGAAACTGGAGTAGTTGTTGAAGCTGCGACAGTTGAAGCTGCAATTGCAGAAGTAGGGATTCAAAAGGAGGGATATCGGCCAGAAAAAATGGTAGAAGGGACTGTGGAAGTCTTGGAAGTGGATTCCTCTTCAAAAATAAGGGGCACCATTATTGAAGAAGAAGAAACCAAGGTGAACACTCCTGTGTCAAAGAAACGAAGAATAGAATCAAGAAACAGGGGTCATACACCCATGGAAGCAAAGGGGAAGAAGAGTAGGATTATCAAAGCATCAGTAGCAGCAAGTGGTGAGGAACACCTAGTGGGATTGATGAGGAAAAGAAGAACTCGGTCAGTAGCAGCAGCGAAAGCAGCTGTGACAGTGGCAGCAGCAGAACTAACTATAATGGCAGCAGAATTAATAGGGACAGCAGCAGAAGCTGATACAGTGAATGCTGTTGGGGGTAACAGTGGAACACCCCTATCAAAGATGATAGGAGCAGTTAAAGGGAATAGGGGTTCACCTGTGTTAGAAGAAGCAATACAGTAGGGGCAGATATACAGATTCCTATTTTGAACCCCAAATTTCCTACTGCAACACAGGAACCCTCTAGGGAAGAACCCAAAATCGAAAGCCTCCTGTTTGAAAACGAATTATTAAAGGAGGAAGTGCAGACATTAAGAAAGGAGTTGGAAAAGTGGAAGGGAGCAGCTGGAAGACAAGCAGAGAAAAATTTAGATACATTAGCAAACGCTGCAAATTTGCTGGAAAACCCATCTTTTGCATTTGAAAATGAGAAGTATGGGGAGACTATTTTCCCATAATATGGAGATATATTTCCTTCAGCAGGACACAAAGTTGTTGTGTTGGGACTTGCATCCCAGAATCATGTACAGATAAAGGAGGTGGAAGAAGGAATGCCAGGGATCGAATTGATAGAGGAGAATGAGCCAAGAATGGAAGAAATCCCTGATTTGAATTTAGGGGATGAAATGGTACAGTCCCAACCATCAGGGGATACTAAGCTCCTTCAATACCGGTCTTACCAGTTAGAAAGATCTGATAAAAACTAGAAACAATCTCAGCAGTTTAAAGAAACGAAGGAATAGGGGTCTGTTACACAAGAACCGATACCCTTGAGAATGTTTAAATTTGCAACTCAGATAGCAACATTTGATGTGGAGAATCAGGAGAGAAACACTACTACACAAGAACCAGTGTTTCCAAAATCATTTGCTACAATGGCAACACAAACTGAGATGGATGAGATTGAAATGAAAGACTTGGGTGCTGTTACACAAGAACCAGCAACCCTAAAAATACTAACTGAGATTGTAACATTGACCGAGGAAGCTGAGATGGATATGGATATGAAGAATGCTATTACATAAGAACCAGCATCCTTAGACCCCATGGCTGATACTACACCACATTCACAGACCATTGCAATCCCGATAGAAGATGAAGTTGTCACAGTGCTGAGGCAAGACAAGGAGGTCATTCATCTAGATTCTGATGATGAAAAGGAGGTAGAAGACAGAAAGATTCAACGACTAGAGAAAAAAATTCTCTGGCTAAACCTTGAACTGGATAAATGGCTCAAATGGACTGAATAGTTCAAAGAGGTATGATCCCTCTCTATGAGCATAGGAATGTCATTAAAGGACTAAGAGAAAAATGGCCCGAGGAGTTATTCTTCCAGAAACTTCGGTGGGAGAAACTCCAATAAAAATAGTAAGGTTTGAAGAAGCTTGAGTCCCTATAGCAGGACAAAAACCAAATGTATAATCTTTCTATAGAATTGATGAGTTGCAGAGCTCCATCCCCCTCTTATCCTGTCTTCCTCTATGAGTAGACAACCTTATTTAAATTGAAGACTCTCAAAGATGGAAGATCATTTGAGTTGGCAATAGCTGATCAATTTCTGGAGACTTTTCTGAAGAGTGACTTTGAGGATCAGCATTTGTTATGTGAGTTATATTTGCATGATAGGGCTTGCTATATTACCGTTCCATCTGACCCTTTACCTGTTCTTGGGGATGTTTAGCTGAGGGCATTTGCCTCCTTTGTCATTAACCATGTAAGATGGAAGGATGCCTTCCAAACCATCCTTAGGAATGAGGAGAATTCTACTCTCTGGATTAGGGAGGAACCTCAGAATCCACCAGCATTCATGGCCAGTCATGCTAAATCCCTCAGGGTTCCTTCAATTGCTCAATATTTTGAGAGCCTGCAAGATAAACTCCTTACTACATGTTTCCCAATGATTCTTAATATGCAGCAGGATGCCCTGGAAGGCAGTGAATACAAATTGTTGTACTCATCCTCATCTCTGAAGGAAATGGATCCATTTGGCTTCGAAAATTTCAGGCAAGCCTTTACTAGGGTGCCTAGATATGTGGAGTGCATGCAGAGGTGTGGACCTTGGTTGATTGGTTTAAGATTTAAGTTCCCCCTCATTTGGTTTCCTATAAGAAATTCTTACAGAACCAATTATTCTCTAACATTAGAAGAAGAAGAGAGTTGGTGGGAGCATTGGGTATATTGCTATGGGTTTGTCCCTCGAGGGGAGGCACCAGAATTTGCTTATAACATCACCAATCTCCATAGATTTTACTCAGATTCAGATTCAGGCTAAAGGAGGTTGTTGCATGAGGACATGCAATTGGATAGTTGGGGGGAGATGTTGGGTCTAGGAAATTCCCCTTTTTGGCTACCTCTATTACACCTTTTTTCCCTAATTCCATCCTATTTTCATGAGCTATATCCATGTCTTTCCAGATCAATCTATAACATTGACAGGTATAATTTGCTATTACTTTATTTGTTTTTATGCCTAAAACTATTAAATATTATGGATCTTAGTCCTTGGTTTATACTAATTTATATGAATTTATTTAGCCAAGGTCTAAAAGCGCAGGTGTATCAACCCAACAGTGCCAGCTGTGACTCTTCAACGTCAGCTCCTCATATTCTAAGGGACAGCACATCCTCCACGCGAGCTGTAACAAATTTCCACTGTAACAGATCCCATTGAAGAAGAGCTTAGCTGCAACAGACAGGTGGCATTCCAGCTGTCAAGTCTGTTGATCCAATTTCCATCGGGACAGCAACATCCTTCGGTATTAATAGCACTATTCAACACATTGTATCAGTTAGTTGTAACTGCGCAGCATGAAGATCATAGATCTTCATTGCTGCGCTATTTTTGTGGATCTGAAACTGTCTTTATTTTTGTATAAATTCCAGAAGGCTCTCGTAGCCTGGGGTTGGACAATCATTACTGGTGTAAGTTGTAACAGAGCACTGAAACTCATGATATTCCATTAATAATATGAGAGAAGAATTCTTCACTTCTGAGTTTTAATTAACTGTGACTCTCGGCGTCTCTGTTAGAAGGCCAGGGCCCGCCTTCTCACAGAGATAGCCGATTTAAGTAGGTAGAATAGTTTAAATTCATTTCTGTTGTGTGGTGTGGAAAGTTGCAGACATTGCTGATAGCTGTAACAGAGAATAGTTTAAATTCATTTATGTTGTGTGGTGTGGAATGTTCCAGACATTGCTGATAGCGGTAACAGAGATTAGCTTCTTTGCTGGTAGTTTACAATTGCATCTTGAATAGCTATAGCAGAGTGGTGTGAGAGTTGAATGTGTAGAACAATTCAATTAATTGCATGTGTGTTTTAATCAACTGTAACAGCTAAGCTCGATCCCAATCAATTGGTAGTTATTTATGCTTTCTAGGACTTCCAGTAATCATCAGTAAAGTTCAAGCTTGTATTTCAATTCTGGTTGTTGTTGTATCTTTAATTGCATACATAGATTAGACAGATAATGTTGGAGTTACAGTAGTCACTGGATAGATCATTTTGGTAAAGGTTGAATGTTGTAGTTTGATGATCATAAGGATTTAACTTCTTGCAAAAGTAATCTCGTTTCATTTCATTATTAGATCATTAACTTTCTGGATTGATTTTGTAAGAAGGATTGTTTCATTTGGGATTTGCAGATGTGTGAATTAGATTAGTTTCTTAGGGAATGAGATGGCTGAGCATCTAGGTAGGATCATTACTTACATTCATTAATCAACTGCTTAATCTGTTTATGCATAGGTTGTGCTTATTACCTTTGAAATAAAAGACCTTCCTGGGTTTGACAATTTATATTGATCATTTTGTGTGTTAGCTTTAATTAACTAACATATAGAGTGCCCAACAATTGTTTTTGCTGATTCTGAGCAACCTGCAAATTGTCTTTCAAAAGCTTAAAAATTTCTTGGCTCTCTTCCACCCAATCTTTAGCCTTTGGGGCTCTACTATCACCAAATATATTTTCAGTAAATGTAAGTGCATCATAACCATATAATTCTTTGAAATGATACATCCCTATTGACATATGATAAGTGGTGTTGTAGCAAAACTCACCCAAGTGTAGCCATTTTTTCCATGCTTTTCGTTGCTCTCTCACATAGTTTCGTAGGTACCCTTCCAACCATTGATTCACCCTCTCTGTTTTTCCATCAGTTTGTGGATGATAGCTTGTACTTGGATTTAATTGAGTTCCCACAAATCTAAAAATTTCTTTCCAAAAATCACCCATGAATCGGCTATCTCTATCACTTACAATGCTCTTGGGGAGCTCATGCAATCTGAAGATTTCTTTAAAAAAAATATCAGCTATTTGTGCAGCACTAGAATATGATGTAACAACAAATAAATGAGAAAAAAATTTCAACCTATACACTACCACATATATTCAATCCTTACCCGAATATTTGGGCAAACCGGTGATGAAGTCCATTGAAATACTATCTCATTTTTGCGTCGGAATGGGAAATGGTTGCAATAATCCAGTTGGGCATGTAAGTTCTGATTTGTTTTGCTGACATATCTTACACTCATTCACATATTTCTGAACATCTTCCTTCATCCCCTTCCAAAAGAATATTTTCCTTAATTGCCTATATGTTTTGAAGATCACTGGATGGCTAGCTAGTGGGGAATCATGTGCTTCTTGAAAACATTTGTACTTGAGTTTTGAATCTTGAACCAAATAAATTCTTCCCTTATAATATATCATCCCATTAAAAATCATGTAGTTATCATCCCATTTGATTCCATCTAACACATCAAAAGCAAATTTGTCTTTGGCATATTCAACTAGTAGCATGTTTTTCCAATCCTTGGCAATATCCATGAGAGAAAAAGAAGGTATTCTAGATAAAGCATATGCTACTATATTATTATTTCCTTTGACATATTCAATATGAAAATCATAAGCTTGAATCTTGCTTACCCACTTTTGTTGCCTTTCATTTAGATATTTTTGGGTGAGAAAGTGTCTTAGACTATTGTGGTCAGTTTTCACCACAAAATTGTTGCCCACCAAGTATTGTCTGAATTTGGCCAATGCATACATAATGGCCAGCATTTCTTTGTCATAGATGGAGTAAATTTTTTCACGAGGATGCAACTTTCTACTATAAAGGCTATGGGGTGTTGGCCTTGCTTTAGGACAACCCCTATTCCTCCACCTGAAGCATCACATTCCACAACAAAAGGTTTAGTAAAATCAGGAAGTACAGGTATGGGACAACTAATCATTACCTCTTTCATTTTTTGGAAGGCCTTTTCAGCCTCTTCATTCCACTTGAAAGCATCCTTCTTAGTCAAATCAGTGAGTGGAGAAGTCAACTTGGAGAACTCATTCACAAATTTTCTGTAATAGGTGCATATCCCAATGAAGCCTCTTAATTCTGTAATATTTTTTGGTGACGGCCATTTTAAGATAGCCTTGATTTTTTCCATGTGTGCCTTCACTCCTTCTTTCCCAATAATGTTCCCACGATACAATATTTATTTCATCCCAAATTCACATTTTGATAACTTAGCAAATAAGGACTCTTCTTGCAAATTTTTTAACACAATCTCTAATTGTTGCAAATGCTCTTCCCATGTTTTACTATAAATGAGAATGTCATCAACGAAAACCCAAAAAACACTTCTTAGTTTCTTGCAAAATATCTTATTCATGTATGCTTGGAATGTGGTTGGAGCATTAGTTAACCCAAAAGGAATGACAAGGAACTCAAAGTGGCCATAATGACATCTAAAAGCAGTCTTTTGCACATCTTCATCCTTCATTCGAATTTGGTGATAACTTGATCTAAGGTCAATTTTGGAGAAGTATTTGGCCCCATGTAGCTCATCCATGAGCTCATCAATCCTAGGAATAGGATACATATTCTTGATAGTCTTCTTGTTCAAGGCTCTAAAGTCTATGCACATTCTCAAAGTTCCATCTTTTTTTTTCACTAGCACTACTGAAGAAGCATAAGGGATAGAGCTTGGTCTAATGAGTCCCAACTCTAGGAGTTCTTGGATGCCCTTTTCAATTTCATCTTTGAACTTTTTAGGATGTCTATAAGGTGGTATATGAATGGGTGAAGTACCCTCCTCTAAAACAATGCTGTGCTCAACCCCCCTATCTGGTGGTCTACCATGTGTAAGATCTCTAAAAAAATTTCATATTTTTGCAAGAGTCTCTATATCACCTTTGGGTGCTTAGAAACCTTTATGTTTGGATTGGGAGATGTGATATGACATGTAGCAGCCACACCTCAATATAGATCTCATCCTATTGCAAGTCACTACTTGATTTGGATAAGTGTGATGCCCTCTCACAACCCTTAGTACTCCTTTTGAATCTTGGAATTTCATTTCAAGAATTTCATAATTTACTGTATTCTCCCCTATATAGTACATCCATTTCACTCCCAAAACCACATTAGTATCAGCAACATCAACCACATAAAAACTATCCACAAAAGTATAGTTACCTATAGTGACTTGCAGCTTTGGAACCCATGTTTTGCATTGCATTGTGTTGTGTCCTGGAATGACAACTGTGAAGCCATCGAATGTTTCAATAGGTATCTTCCTTTTCTCCACCATGTCTGTATCAATGAAGTTGTGTGTGGCCCCTCCATCTACCAAAACTGAATCTCTTTATTCCAATACCACACCCTTGCATCAAATAGTGTGATAACGAGGTACTGCTGAAAGTACTAGCATTCTTGCTTTATCCGATGAGGGCTGATTTTCTTCTTGTTTTTCTTATTCCATTGCTGAATCATATGCATACTATTGTTTTGAAATATTCCCTTCTTCATCCATACCCCCCTCATACTAATCATTATCAGAAAATACTTATATGTATTGAGCCTTTCCCTTAGTACATTTGTGCCCCGATGTCCATGGTTGGAAGCATGTGAAGCACAATTTCTTTTTTCGATGTTCATCCCTATTTAGTCCTTATTTCTTATTCTTTTCAAATGAATATATTTTCCAAGATTTCTTATCATATGAATATCTTTGTCAAGGTTTCTTTTCAAATTTGAAGTTAGGCTTGGGAGGAAATCTTGTTCTAGGAAGCACATTTTGGAGATCCCTAGTCAAGCTCATTGCATCTTTTAATGTAGTTGGCTTGTGGGATTTGACCAAACCTTTTAAGGGTTAGGCCAAACCTTCAGTGAAAAGCAATACCAACCTTCCCATAGATACATCAACCACATTGACTGATAATTTTTGAAAGTCCATCATATAATCAATAGGGGTCCCAGTTTGCTTCAATTGAGCTAGTTCCTTGAAATGAAATTCTAGATTTTTTGCTCAAATCTCTCTAGTACCCTATCAAAAAATTCTCCATATGTCTTAACCTGATTATGACCCAAATTTTTTAGAAAATGAAACCACCATTCATTGGCATCTCCTTCCAAATGAAAAATGACCCTTTTTAATGCATCCTCTTCTACCATAGGATTCAGCTGAAAATACACATCTAGTTTTTGCACCCAAGTGTAGGCAGAATTTTGAGAGGAACCATCAAAAGTAAGAAGTGACATTTTACCAATAGAAAAATTTAATTCTTTGTTTTGGAATAGATCCCTATTTTCCTCCTTCCTTTTTAGTTTATTTGCAGCAGTAAAGTACTGATCAAATGGTAGACTTGTCTTACAATATTCACTCAATTGATTCCATTATTTTACTATTGTACTAAGATCCAATTGAATGTCAGGCTCTTCTTTGGGTATAAAAAATTTAGTTAGGCCTTGGTGTGCTTTGAAATTCATCAGGTCTATTATGGGATCCTATGCTTGAGAAAATATGCTCACCCATTTTCTTCTTTTCTTCTAAGTGTGAACTATTGCTGTCTCCTATTATACCTTTGCTTCCAAGTTGGATAGCCATCAATTCTAATCCTTTCATCATCTTTTTACTCATGTATTTCATACCCATGGAAATTTCATCAAAAAATGGTTTTAAGGATGCAACAAATTCCTCCTTATGTCTCGATTTTTCATCCTCCTCTATACCCATGGTTTTAACAAAACACTCTTCTTCTTCTACTACCTCTCCTTCAACAAAAACACTTTCAACTTCTAGTTCTAAGGGTGGTGGTCTATTTCTTTGACTTCTTGTTAAGACCATCAGGTGCCAAGACCATGATCTAATACAACATGTAATGTCCCTTTTAAGAAATTTTATTAAAATGACCAATTTTTCACTTTTTCTCTTTTTCGACCTTTGACTAGTTTTGATGCATAGGTCTCCAAATTAACCCAAATGCTCCCAATATTCTGATAAGGTATGTGAATGATATTAAGACTTGAATATGATGTTCAGGGATGAAATATATCCCTCCAAAGACTTCTCTAAATTGGTCTTAGATGCTAGACAAAGTATGGCATTTAACTAGCAATTTGAGGTTCAAATCCCCCCAGGGTAAGAGCTGAAAATGGCTCTCCAAATGCCTCCAAACCCATTCAAAATTATGAACAGAGGTAGGGTATGTCTAAGGTACATTATTTAGGTCTCATGTAAACCATTAATAAGTTATTAATTCGTTTCTAAACTTCTCCCAAACATCATAAAAAATCACTAGTTCGGCCCTTGGGGAAATGGCACCAAATCTTCTCCAAATGCAAATAAATTGAGTAAAATGACTTTAAATGCTTAAGTTCTGAATATGAAACTTGTAATAATCATCAATGGCAATCCATTCTGTGAAAATCCTCACAGCAGATCTAAGAGATGATGTATACCTCACAAGAGAATAGTGGATTAAGCAAGAAAATAGAAGAAGAGTGATACATGCAGTATAATGAGCAACAGAATAATATGGTACAGTAGAACTCAGATAGAAGCAATAATACTTCACACACACTAGATTATTAATCACAAATGGACATATAAATAATACAATGCATGAGGAATTCGAATGCCAAAGGTGGCAATTCGAATTAGCCTTCATGGAGTGATCAAAGGATCACTGGAGTGTCATCGGAGCACAACTAGGTGTCCTCATGATCATCGGAGCGCAACTGTAAGTCTTCATCATCATCAGTGGAGTCATCAATGCTCAAATAACTGTTAACCATCAGTCAAACTAACTCTGGTAGGTGTAACTCAGTGTAACTAAGTGTAACTGAGTGTAACTCAATGTAACTAAGAGTAACTAAATGTAACTGAGTGTAACTGACTGTAACTGAGTGTAACTCAATGTAACTGAGTGTAACTCAATGTAACTGAGTGTAACTGAGTGTAACTGACTGTAACTGAGTGTAACTGAGTGACAACTGGACTGGTAGGTGAAGAAGGGCGAGTTGCTCCCTAAAATCAAGGAAGAAGGGCGCCTTAAGCAACTGGAGGGCTAAAACTGAATAGTGAGAAGCTCCTGGGGGCTGACTAACTGAGGGCTAGGTGCTGGACTGATGACTGGGATGCATGCAAAATGCATGCAAACCCTAAAAGGTGCATGCATGACTGAAAATGTAAAAGATCAAAATACTGGTGGGACTAGGATGGAGTATAGGAATATCCTAACACCCCCCCTTAATCCATCCTGGGCCCTGGTAACTAAGACCAAAGGTCACCCAATACAATGAATAATAACAATCAATAAACCAAGGAAGTGGAAAAATTGCATGGGAAACATACCCCCTCCTCAAAAAATAGACTGTAAGGCACACATAAAAATAATTGCTCCAAACTCAAGCATGTGTGATGCTTGGTCATATGTCTGGAGGTATCTTCTTCTTGGGAAGAAGTGGATCATGCTCAAAAAACATGTGCTTGTACTTGCTCTTCAGATCGAATGTGATGAGAACAAATCCAACAGTATTAGAATGATCCTTGAACCTATGATTCGAATCAGCTGAGGTAGGATCAAATTTTTGAATGTGCATATAGTCCTTTGTCTTCTCCTTCGAACCACCATGGGTGAGATTATGCCAAAAAGAACTATTACATGTTTGCTTGAAATCAAAATCAGATTTAAGACTTTCAAAATAGTTTCTTGAGATCTCCTTTGAACCAGCAGGGGTGAGATCAAAACTATCATATGCATGAGAAATTTTCCCAAGCAGTAATTGCTTAGAACCCAAATTAGATACAAGACTTGAATCATGGCTTCTTGAGATCTCCTTTGAACCATGAGAGGTGAGATCAAAACCAGTAGATGCATGAGAAATTATCCCAAGCGAATGGCAATGGCCATATTCTTCAATGACCTTCTGAAAGCATGAATTTATGATCATATAGTAGTATAAAAGAGATGTTTGCTGAAGAGGAGCGAATGCATTACCTCCATTAGCTGATTTGACCTCTGAAATAATCATGTGATCATGATGCAAACCAACAGACTCTAGTGCAAGAGAGGATTTAGGACCTTCTGCAATATCTAGAGTGTGAGTTGGCACAGAAAGAGAAGAAATTTTGAGCATGAGCGGAGAATCTGCAAGTTCTTTGTCAACAACTTCAATATGAGATGATACTGGTTCATGATCTGAGAGACCATCAAGAGGAGCGAATGCATCACTTTGTTTTCTTTCGAATGGGTTGGGACCAAGTCCTTCATTCTCTCTGCCAAATTTTCCATCCAGGTGAGCCCATATCTCTTTTGGAGTCCATAACTCTCTTCGAATTTCAACACCATCACGGTATTTGAATTGGAATCTCTGGTATGCATACAAAGAAAACATTATTGCTGCAAAGTGCATGTCTCTTTTATTTAACCATTCAATCTTCTCTTCAGGGGATTCGAACTCTCTTTCAAAATAACAATAAAAAAGATCATGGATCTTCAAGTCTGCTATCATTCTTGGTTTCCATTCATCATAGTTGAGTGTATCAAGAGGAGTAATTCCTGATGAATACATAGAAGCTATAGAAGACCTGCAAAAACAATATAGAATAACTGCAACTGCTACTGTTGCAAAAATGCAGATTCTGCTGCAACTGCTGCACTCGAAATCTTGGTAATAACCAGCAAAAAACTCTCAAGAATGGAGATAAACAATTCTCTCAACATGCTCTGATACCATGTGAAAATCCTCACAGCAGATCTAAGGGATGATGTATACCTCACAAGAGAATAGTGGATTAAGCAAGAAAATAGAAGAAGAGTGATACATGCAGTATAATGAGCAACAGAATAATATGGTACAGTAGAACTCAGATAGAAGCAATAATGCTTCACACACACTAGATTATTAATCACAAATGGACATATAAATAATACAATGCATGAGGAATTCGAATGCCAAAGGTGGCAATTCGAATTAGCCTTCATGGAGTGATCAAAGGATCACTGGAGTGTCATCGGAGCACAACTAGGTGTCCTCATGATCATCGGAGCGCAATTGTAAGTCTTCATCATCATCAGTGGAGTCATCAATGCTCAAATAACTGTCAACCATCAGTCAAACTAACTCTGGTAGGTGTAACTCAGTGTAACTAAGTGTAACTGAGTGTAAATCAATGTAACTAAGAGTAACTGAATGTAACTGAGTGTAACTGACTGTAACTGAGTGTAACTGAGTGTAACTCAATGTAACTGAGTGTAACTGACTGTAACTGACTGTAACTGAGTGACAACTGGACTGGTAGGTGAAGAAGGGCGAGTTGCTCCCTAAAATCAAGGAAGAAGGGCGCCTTAAGCAACTGGAGGGCTAAAACTAAATAGTGAGAAGCTCCTGGGGGCTGACTAATTGAGGGCTAGGTGCTGGACTGATGACTGGGATGCATGCAAAATGCATGCAAACCCTAGAATGCATGCAAACCCTAAAAGGTGCATGCATGACTGAAAATGTAAAAGATCAAAATACTGGTGGGACTAGGATGGAGTATAGGAATATCCTAACACATTCATCATAAATATATCAAATAAAAATTCTTTCATTCGAAATCATCAACATTACAATGCCATACATCAATGTAGTGGGGAAATGGTCATGGTTTGTGTTAAATTTTCAGAATTTACTTCAATCTGATCTAGGATAGTAATTGAGAGAACAACATGTACAACAAATATACAACATATCAATCATGGATACAATAATGCAAGCACACAAGAGACATGGAGTTTACTTGGGGAAAACCAAAAAGGTGAAAAACCCCAATAACTTCCTCAGAGATAGATAGAGTAATGATACAACCAGAATACAAGATATAGTCTTCTCCTAGCAGCAGAGCCTCCTCCTCATAAGTGTGCCACTTTCCGAATGAGAGAAGTGTGTGAATGAATGATCAAATAGAGATCTCCCGATCTCTATTTATACTTGTCCTGTCCTGCCCAATAAACTAATGGGTCCTACATGTCTAGCTTAACCCATGGTTAACTTAATCCGGGCCGACCCCACACTTGGTGGTCTAATAAACCTTTGACCCACATGGCCAACCCCCAATAGGGTGGTCTAATAACCCTTCGACCCACATGACTTATACAGAGCCGACCCCAACAAGGTGGTCTAATAACTCATCAAGTATAAGTTACGACACTTACAATATAAATGATGACACTTCTGTATAGAGGAATAATAACATCTCTATAGGAATACAAACACTTCCGTATAGAGGAATAATACCATCTCTATAGGAGTACAAAATACATATATGAAATACATGGGTGAAATACATTCTGAAGTTACATATACATAAACACTCCCTCTTAACTAGGAAGGTATTTCTCAACACAGATCTACTAGCACAAGTCTTCTTCTCTGGATCATCATCAGCGAATCATTATCCTTGAATCATCGTCATCGACACTGTTGCTGCTATCTCAATCAATCTTTGAATCTACTCATCATAGGAAGTTCTACAGAGCCAGTCCTTTTTCATACTGGATGTAGTCCCACCACCTGCAGGTCTTCATCATCTATGCGAATGGTCTGATAGAGGTGGTCTCTCAGGAGTAATTTTATGTGCGGATGCAATACCAGAAAGGGTATCCCAGGAACATTTATGTGCCTAAGCACGACCAGCAAGATCTCCCAGGACTGATTACATGCATCTCCTCCACAATACATTTAAAGAGCATCCCAGGAACATTTATGTGTCACAGCATGACTGGAAAGATCTCTAAAGAGCATCCCAGGACTTATTATGAGCACACAGCTCAACCTCTCGGATCTCTTGGACTAATTACATGTGGATAGAAAAAACCTTTAAAGAGAATCCCAGGAACATTTATGTGCCATAGTACGACTGACAAGATCTTTAAAGAGCATCCCGGGACTTATTACGAGCACACAGCTCAACCTCTCGGATCTCTAGGACTAATTACATGTGTCCGTAGTAATACCTCATCCCATGACTGATTACATACTACATAGCAATACCTCATCCCAGGACTGATTATGAGGACACAGCTCAACCTATCGAATATCTGAGGACTGATTACATGCTGTTTGCACAACCTGCCACATATCATCTCTGACCTCCAAGTATCAACCTGATACTCATGATCCAATGGATCATCATCGCACGAAGCATCATTTTGATGCTTATGATCATACTGATCATCATCATTGTACCATCCTGGTACATATCATCTGGAGCAAAATCCTGAAGCTCGTCATCATGATCATACACTGCATACACCTGATGCATACCAAGTATCTACCTGATCATACACAGTATCCACCTAATACATATATAGATACATGGTCCAAGCATCCAACATGATGCATATATACATATAAATGATCCAACTGATCATATCCAGCATCAACCTGATGCGTACATACATATACATATAAATGATCCAACTGATCATATCCAGCATCATCCGGATGCATATACAGAGCAGTAACTTGAAGCATCGTCCTGATGCTCATCATCCAGCACTTACATACACAGCCATGTGAAAGATCCTCCTTCCAACATGCTTGGAATGGCTTCCGCAAATGTGTCCATCACTTCTTCCTCAAAGTGTCATCGATCTGAAGAACACCAAGCCTCTCCCTGAAGTACTCAAACTTCACCCTAGCTAGTGGCTTCATTAGTACATTTGCAATCTGCTAATCCGTTGCAACATATAGGAGCTTCACTGCTCCTCTCTGCACCATATCCCTGATATAGTGATATTTGATCTCTATGTGTTTCGAGCTGTCATGAAACAATGGGTTCTCAGACAGCTTCACACAACTCTGGTTATCATAGAAGATACCAGTAGCATCCAATGGGAGATCAAATAACTCATACAATAGCTTCCGTAGTCATACTACCTCACAACTAGCCGAACAGGCTGCAACATACTTTGCCTCGGCTGTACTTAGTGCTACACAATACTACTTCCTACTAAACCAAGAGATCACACTTGATCCCATACTGAAGCAGCAACCAGATGTGCTCTTCGTATCTGAAGAACTGCCTGCCCAATCTGAATCAACATAACCTTGCAAGTTAAACTTTTGATTTGCTTCATACTTGAGCCCATAATCAACTGTACCCTTCAAGTACCTTAGAATATGCTTTACAGCAACCAGGTGAACACTCCTCGGATCTGTTAGGAACTGACTCAATGTGTTCATAGCAAAGCAAATATCTGGTCTCGTATTCGTCAGGTACATCAAGGACCCAATCATCTGACGATACATAGATACATCAATTGGCTCAAATGAAGCATCACATAGAAGCTTAAAATTCGATGCCATGGTTATGGCCATGGCCTTGCAATCCATCATCCCGAACCTCTTCAGGATATCCACAGTGTACTTCCCTTGTCAAAGGAAGATCCCATCTATGCTCTGCCACACCTCCATACCTAGGAAATAGTGCATCATCCCTAATTCCTTCATATCAAATTCGGTAGCAAGCTTCGTCTTAGTATCTGCAATCAATTTGTCATCTCCTGTTACAAACAAGTCATCCACATATAAAAGTAGAACCACAGGATTCCCTTCCTCAACCTTGTAGTAAAGGTTGGAATCCGCTTTACTCTTAGTAAAGCCCAAGCTAGATAGGACACTGTCCATCCTACCATACCAAGTTCTGGGAGCTTGCTTCAAGCCATACAAGGCTTTCTTCAATATGCATACATATGACTCCCTGTCATGTGTTTCGAAACCAAGTGGCTACTCCACATATACTTCCTCTTCAACTACACCATTTAAGAAAGTTGTCTTGAAATCTATCTGGTGTAACTTCAATTTCATCACTTTTATATTTCTCTATGCTACCATCTGCAACATGCTTGATCTGATAGATCCATATGGAATTCATAAAAAACCTCCCTTCAGGTCTTGGCACTACATCCCAAACATCATTCTTCCTGATCGACGGATCATGGTATTCTTCCCATATCCCGGGAACTTCAATATCTTCAATAGATAATTTTGTTGCTGAACAAATGTTGTAGTTCTTTTTTTGTAGGTGATGGCATATGATCTTTCCTACAAGACAAGTTAAATTGCATGATTAGAAACATCTCATAGTTTTCAAAACAAATTTTTATACATAAAGAAATATGCCATACAATCATGCAATTATTTTAGCCAGTGCTTCAATAAAACATTCTTCCATATCCTGTAACTTTCTAGATGCCTTCCAATCTCTACCAGAACATTGTTAAGAGTTTGCACTACTCCCAACATGTCAGCAAAGAGGTTTCATTCTAGATAAGTAGCAATGGAATGTTGTATAGTGCCATAGGCCACTTACCCATCACATGCATATTAGTAGTATACTGTTCATTAATGCAATCATTCTAATATGCACAATACATATCCTATGTCTAGGAACATAAGCATATATATCATTGAACAATTTTATTTAAACAAACAAATATGTAAGAAATGGTAATTAAAATACTTATCTTTGTTTGTTTGTTGGGTTGACTCCCTCTCAGTCTTTGCTTCTTTTCTACAACTCCATTCTGATGTGGATTATGAGAAGTGGTCAACTCCCTATGAATATCTACATCCTTGCAGAAACTACTGAAGTGTGCTCCTTCTTGATCTTTGCTTCCTTGCAGGAACAACTAGATCTTTGCTTCCTGGATTTCCTGTCCTTGAACTTATATCCATCCTTAATCACTATGCATGCTTATTAGTATCATCATTGTGTTATCATTGAGGTCTCATACATAATCATACATTCATTAGTATATTTTTAATACTATCAAAACAAAATAATATTAAGCATGTATAGTCATGATCACTTCAAATAGAAATAATAAGCATTAGTGTTCGAGGTTTATATAGGACTCGTATGGTTAGTCATATCATAAATTAAAGTAAGAAACATAATATGCCTAAACCCATGATTACTCAAACCTATACCTTCATGATTCTTCTGGTTAGTCATATCATCAATTATGGTAAGAAACATAATATGAATACAACCATGACTATTCAAACCTATGACTTCATGAATAATCATTATCAACAACACAATAGTATAAGATCCTAACACAAGGTAGGATTCTAGCTTGATATAGGAAAAACATACCTGGATTAGCATGCTAGCTAGTTATGTCTAACATACCCGCATAATGTCTTTTGTTTCTCTTCAATGACTTGTGCTAGTTGTTAAATTTTCAGAATTTACTTCAATTTGATCTAGGATCTTAACTGAGAGAACAACATGTACAACAAATCTATAGCATATCAATCATGGAAACAATAATGCAAGCGCACAAGAGACACAAAGTTTACTTGGGGAAAACCATAAAGGTGAAAAACCCCAATAACTTCCTCAAAGATAGATAGAGCAATGATACAACCAGAATACAAGACATAGACTTATCCTAGCAGCAGAGCCTCCTCCTCCACAAGAGCGCCACTCTCCAAAGTGTGAGTTAGAGAATAGAATGTGTAAAATGAGAGAGACACACTCTCTATTTATACACTAACTTGACTTGACCTTTACTCAACTAGGTCAGCCTCAACTTAACCACTTAACATAATGTTGACTGGGCGACACCCAACATGGTGGTCTAATAACCCTTTGTCCCACATGGCCGACCCCCAATAGGGTGGTCTAATAACCCATCAAGTATAAGTTACGACACTTACAATATAAATGACGACACTTCCGTATAGAGGAATAATAACATCTATATAGGAATACAATATACATATATGTGAAATACATTCCAAAGTTACATATACATCAACATTCCCTCTTAACTAGGAAGGTATTTCTCGACACAGGTCTTCTAGCACAAGTCTTCTTCTTTGGATCATCATCAATGAATCATCATCCTCGAATCATCGTCATTGTCACTGCTGCTACTATCTCAATCAATCTCTGAATCTACTTGTCATAGGAAGTTCTACAGAGCTAGTCTTTTTTCATACTGGATGTAGGCCCACCATGTGCAGGTCTTCGTCATCACTGGCCATACTGTGGAATCCTCAGGACTTATTACGTGCGTCACAAAACCTGGCTGTAGCATCCGAGGCTATTACGAGCACACAGCTCTACCTGTCGGATCTCCTAGGAGCACATTACATGTGACCCATCACAAAACTTGGCTAAAGCATCCCAGGTTGTTACGAGCACACAAGTCTACCTATCGAATCTCCCAGGAGCACATTACATGTGATCTCACCACAAAACCTGGCTGAAGCATCCCAGGCTGTTACGAGCACACAGCTCTACCTGTCGGATCTCCCAGGAGCACATTACATGTGGTCCACCAAAAAACCTGGCTGAAGCATCTGAGGCCTGTTTCATCCTGTTCAGATCTCCCATGAGCAAATTACATGTGGTCATGGCAAAACTTGGTTGAAGCATCGGAGGCCTTTTTCATCCTGTCCAAATCTTCCATATCATACAATACATCCACCTGATGCATACCAAGTATCTACCTGATACATATCATCATATACAATGTATCTACCTTATACATACATAGATACATGATCCACACAATTTATCCATCAGCATACATGATCTACCTTATCATACCTGATACATATACAGATACATGGTCCAAGCATCCAACATGATGCATACATATATAAATGATCCAACTGATCATATCCAGCATCCAACATGATGTGTGCATACATAAATGATCCAACTGGTCATATCCAGCATCCAACATGATGTGTACATACATAAATGATCCAACTAATCATATCCAGCATCCAACATGATGCGTACATACATAAATGTAAATGATCCAACTGATCATACAGAGCAGAAACTAGAACATCATCTTGATGCTCATCATCCAGCGCTTACATCCACGGCCATTTGAAGGATCCCCCTTCCACCATGCTAGGAATGGATACTGCAAATTTGTCCATCACTTCTTCCTCGAAGTGTCATCAATCTGAATAACACCAAGCCTCTCCCTGAAGTACTCGAACTTCACCCTGGCTAGTGGCTTCGTCAGCACATCTGCAATCTACTCGTCCGTCGCAATATACTACAGCTTCACATCTCCTCTCTGCACCATATACCTGATATAGTGATATTTGATCTCTATGTATTTCGACCTGTCATGTAACACTAGGTTCTCGGACAACTTCACACAACTCTGGTTATCACAAAAGATACCAGTGGCATCCAACGGGAGATCAAATAACTCAGATAGTAGCTTTTGTAGCCATACTGCCTCACAACTAGATGAACAAGCTGCAACATACTCTGCCTCAGCTATACTCAGTGCTACGCAGGACTGCTTCTTGCTAAACCAAGAGATCATACCTGATCCCATACTGAAGCAGCATCCAAATGTGCTCTTCCTATCTGTAGCACTGCCAGCCCAATCTGAATCAACATAACCCTGCATGTTAAACTTTTGATTCACTTCATACTTGAGCCCATAATCCACTATACCGTTCAGGTACCTCAGAACATGCTTTACAGCAACCATGTGAACACTCCTTGGATCCATCCGGAACTGGCTCAATGTGTTCACCACAAAGCAAATATCTGGTCTTGTGTTCATTAGGTACATCAAGGACCCAATCATCTGATGATACATAGTGATATCAACCGGTTCAGATGAAGCATCACACAGAAGCTTCAGGTTTGATGCCATAGGCATGGCCATAGCCTTGCAGTCCATCATCCTGAACCTATTCAGGATCTCTACTGCATACTTCCCTTATCCAAGGAAGATTCCATCACTCTGCCACACCTCTATGCCAAAAACAAATAGTGCATCATCCCCAAGTTCTTCAACTTGAACTCGGGAACAAGCTTCCGCTACATGTCGGCAATCAATCTATCCTCACCTATTACAAACAGGTCATACACATAGTAGTATCATTGGTTTGCCTTCCTCAACCTTGTAGTAAAGGTTGGAATCCGCTTTATTCTTGGTAAAGCCCAAACTGGATAGAAAGCTGTCTATCCTACCATACCAAGTTCTGCACATATATGACTCCCTGTCATGTGTCTCAGAACCAAGTGGCTGCTCCACATACACTTCTTCTTCAACTACACCATTCAAGAAAGCTGTCTTGAAATCCATCTGGTGTATCTTCTATTTCATCACTTTTATATTTCTCTATGCTACCATCTGCAACATGCTTGATCTGATAGTTCCATTTGGAATTCACAACAGACTTCCCTTTAACTCTTGGGACCGCATCCCAAACATCGTTCTTCATGATCGACGGATCATGGCATTCTTCCCGTATCCTGGGAACTTCAATATCTTCACTAGATAATTTTGTTGCTTGAACAAATGTTGTAGTCCTTCTTTTGTAGGTGAAGGTATATGGTCTTTCCTACAAAACAATTTAAATTGCATGATTAGAAACATCTCATAATTTTCAGACAAATTCTTACACATAAAGAAATATGTCATACATTCATGCAATTATCTTAGCCAATGCATCAATACAACATTTATCCATGTTCCATAACTTTCTAGATGCCTTCCATCTCTACCAGAACATTGTTAAGAGTGTGCACAACTCCCAACATGTCAGCAAAGAGGTTTCATTCTAGATAAGTAGCAATGAAATGTTGTACAGTGCCATAGGCCACTTACCCATCATATGCATATTAGTAGTATCCTGTTCATCAATGCAACTATTCTAATATGCATAATACACAACCTAATTCTAGGAACATAAGCATATACATCATTGAATAACATTATGTAAGAAATGAAAATTCAAATACTTATCTTTGTTTGGTTGCTGGGTGGACTCCCTCTGAATCTTTGCAACTCCATTCTGATGTGGATTGTGAGAAGTGGTCAACTCCCTCTGAATATCTGCCTCCTTGCAGAAACTGCTGAAGTGTGCTCCTTTGCTTTCTTGCAGGAACAACTGGAGTGTGCTCCCTCTTGATCTTTGCTTCCTGGATTAACTATCCTTGAACTTACATCCATCCTTAATCACTGTGCATGATTTTTAGTATCATCATTGTGTTATCCTTGAGGTCTCATACATAATCACACATTTATTAGTATAATCTTAATACTATCAAAACACAATAATCTTAAACATGTATATTAATGATCATTCACAGATAATAAACATTAGTATTCAAGGTTTCAGGGAAGTCTTCTTTTACTCATGCATATTCTTATTTGATCATAGGACTCTTCTAATTAGTTAAATCATCAATGCGTAAACCCGTGATTACTCAACCCTATACCTTCATGATTCTTTTGGTTAGTCATATCATTAATTATGGTAAGAAACATAATATGCATACAGCCATGACCATTCAAACCTATGACTTCATGAATAATCATTATCAACAACACAACAGTATAAGATCCTAACACAAGGTAGGATTCTAGCTTGATATAGGAAAAACATACCTAGATTAGCATGCTAGCTAGTTATGTCTAACATACCCGCATAATGTCTACTGGTTCTCTTCAGTGACTTGTGCTAGTAACCTGCATGTCTCATAGGTTAACCATTGTAGGACCAAGTTATACATACCTCTAAAGTAGATCTTAGATGTGATCCATGACAATGGATGAATCTTTGTCTTCATGTCACCATGATCATATGTTCTTGAAGTAGAACATGATTTGTCTTTCTTGGTGTACCTTTTATGTTAGCAAACAACATAAACCTCATACAACATCACAATTCATTAGTACATTCATAAGTGTCAAAACCTTAATCAACGAATATCTTCTATTAAGGTGATATGACAAGTCTAGTAATTAATCAAGATTGTACTGTAATGATATGAAGACAAACATATGATAAACCTAACCACAAAACATACCTGTAAGCCATACCTATCAAGATTGCTTGTAACCTTCTTATGAAAGGCCTTAGCCTCATCTTCCTCTGAAACAGGAACTTCTTCACTTATGGAGGTGACCAATCCATCTTCTTCTAGGATTAACCCATTCCACTTGATTCGCAAGAACTAGACTTGGAGCTGGATTAGGGTTTTTCAAAGAAACCCCAAAAATTCAAACTTTGAATTTCAAACTTCTGAAAGGATAGAAATATGCGCCTTGATGAGCTGATCAAGTTGGTATATTCAGAATTTGAAAACTGCAAAGTTTCACCCCTCGAAATTGCCTTTTAGATTCCCAGATTCACCAGGGAGGACCCTGAATTAGGGTTTGGGTTTCCCGGATCTTCACCCAACCAAAAGATTTGATTCAAATCTCTAAGCTTTGATTTTTCTGAGGAGCTTCCAGCCGTAGTCACAGATTTCAAAAATTCCCATTTTTGCAGAAGCCCTAATTTTTCACTTTTCTGATCAAAGTCCTGAACTAGGGTCTGATCAAGCCGGCCTTCTGCCCAACCAAAAATTATGATCTTGGTCTCTAAATTTTGATTTTTATGAGTATCATTCAGTCGTGGTCTCCGATTACAAAAATTCCAACTTTATCCAAAACCCTAAATTCCGGAATCCATGAATGAAGGTGCTAAAAAATAATTTTGTTTTGACAGAAATATGTACCTGATTGTTTCTAGTGTAACTCTGAACTTTTCGATCCACAGGGTCTAAACACTTTTCCTGAGATAGCACAACCTGTTATCTTTCCATCCCGACAAGTATGACCTCAATTGGATTCTCTGAGAGAGAGTTATGCCAAGTGTCGCAACGTGACCTGTTTATGGGATAATACAGGAGAGCAAACTTGGACGGCGTGCCACGTGTCACTGGTTAAACTTCGGCCTCTAAACGTTTTTCCTGAGATAGTCCGACATGTTATCTTTCCATCTCGATAGGTCTGACCTCAATTGGATTCTCTGAGAGAGAGTTATGCCAAGTGTCGTAACGTGACCTATTTATGGGATAATACAAGAGAGTGAACTTGTACGGCGTGCCACATGTCACTAGTTCAACTTCAGCCTCTAAAAACGTTTCCTAAGATAGTATAGTTTGTGTCCTACTTGTAACGTCTTACAAAATTTCATTTGTAGCTTCTTAGCCCAAGTTATGACCCTTTTCCCAAGGTCACCTGATTTTGACTCAGATCTGGAAGAGGTCAAAACCCTATATTATACAGATCATAAATCATAAAGTACAACGAATTAGAGGTTGTCCTTTGGACAAAAGGTACATGGGGATCTGATATTTTACCTTTAAAAGTTTCAGATCCGAAAACTTCACCAAAATGGATTTATAGCGAAAGTTCTACGATGACTGGTTTTTGCTATATCAAGCCCTAACATCATAAGTGCAACAAGTGTCATACATGCCATATCATGCCTTCTTTCAGGCTAGCTCTAATACCATGTTAAATTTTTAGAATTTACTTCAATCTAATCTAGGATCTTAACTGAGAGAACAACATGTACAACAAATCTACAGCATATCAATCATGGACACAATAATGCAAGCACACGAGAGACGCCGAGTTTACTTGGGGAAAACCATAAAGGTGAAAAACCCCAATAACTTCCTCAGAGATAGATAGAGCAATGATACAACTAGAATACAAGAGATAGTCTTCTCCTAGCAGTAGAGCCTCCTCCTCCACAAGTGCGCCACTCTCCCAAGTGTGAGTGATAGAATAGAATGTGTAAAATGAGAAAGACGCACTCTCTATTTATACACTAACTTGACTTGACCTTTACTCAACTAGGTCAGCCTCAACTTAACCACTTAACATAATGCTGACATGGCGAACCCCCAATAGGGTGGTCTAATAACCGATCAAGTATAAGTTATGACACTTACAATATAAATGACGACACTTCTGTATAGAGGAATAATAACATCTCTATAGGAATACAATATACATATATGTGAAATACATTCTGAAGTTACATATACATCAACACTAGTAACCTGCATGACTCATAAGTTATCCATTGTAGAACCAAGTTATACATACCTAGTAAGTAGATCTTCTAAGAGATCCATGACAATGGATGAATATTTGTCTTCATGTCATCATGATCATATGTTCTTGAACTGAGAACATGATTTTTCTTTCTTGGTGTACCGTTCATGTTACTGGACAACATAAACCTCATACAACACCATAATGCATTAGTACAATCATAAGTGTCAACGCCCTAACCAATGAATATCTTCTATTATGGATTCATAATTTTATTAAGGTGATATGACAAGTCTAAATTTAAACAAGATTGTACTAACTGTAATAATATGAAGACAAGCATACCATAGACTTAATCATGAGCAAATCTTGAAACATACCTGGATAAGTCATACCTATCAAGATTGCTGGTAATCTTCTTATGGAATGCCTTAGGCTCATCTCCCTTTGAGACAAGAACTTCTTCACTTATGTAGGTGACCAATCCATCTTCTTCTAGGATTAACCCAATCCACTTGATTTGCAAGAAATGGACCTAGAGTTGGATCAGGGTTTGTCAGAGAAACCCCAAAAATTCAAACTTTGAATTTCAAACTTCTGAAATGATAGAAATATGCGCCTTGATGAGCTTATCAAGCTGGTATATTCAGAATTTTAAAACTGCAAAGTTTCACTCCTCAATTTTGCCTTTCAAACTTTCGAATTCACTGGATGTGACCCTAAACTGGAGTTTGATGAAGCCCACTCTTCTTCCCAATCAAAAGGTTTGATCCAAAGCTCTAAGTTTCTATTTTTCTGAGGATCTTCTAGCTGTGGTCACAGATTTCAAAAATTCCCATTTTTACAGAAGCCCTAATTTTCCACTTTTCTGATCAAAGTCCCGAACTAGGGTCTGATCAAGATCAACCTTCTGCCCAACCAAAAATTTTGATCTTGGTCTCTAAATTTCGATTTTGATGAGTAGCATTCATTTGTATTCTTCGATTACAAAAATTCCAACTTTCTCCGAAACCCTAAATTCCGGAAGCCATGAATGAAGGTGTTACAAAATAATTATGTTACAACAGAAATATGTACCTGATTGTTTCTGATGTAACTCCGAACTTTTTGATCCACATGGTCTGAAAATTTGTCCTGAGATATCCCAACCTATCATATTTCCATCCCGATAGGTCTAACCTCAATTGGATTCTCTGAGAGAGATTTATGCCAAGTGTCGCAACGTGACCTGTTTATGGGATAATACAGGAGAGTGAACTTGTATGGTATGCCATGTGTCACTGGTTCAACTTCGGCCACCTATCACGTTTTACAAAATTTCATTCGGAGATTCATAGCCCAGGTTATGACCTTTTTCCCAAGGTCACCTGATTTTGACTCAAATCTGGAAGAGGCAGAAACCCTGTATTGTATAGATCATAAATCACAAAGTACAATGACTTAGAGGTTTCCCTTTGGACACAAGGTACATGGGGATCTGATATTTGACCTGTAAAAGTTTCAGATCCGAAAACGTCGCCAAAATGGATTTATAGCGAAAGTGCTATGATGACTGGTTTTTGCTATATCAAGCCCTAGCATCGTAAGTGCAACAAGTGTCATACATGCCATATCATGCCTTCTTTCAGGCTAGCTATGAAACCTTGTTAAATTTTTAGAATTTACTTCAATCTAATCTAGGATCTTAACTAAGAGAACAACATGTACAACAAATCTACAACATATCAATCATTGACACAATAATGCAAGCACACAAGACACACAGAGTTTACTTGGGGAAAACCATAAAGGTGAAAAACCCGAATAACTTCCTTAGAGATAGATAGAGAAATGATACAACCAAAATACAAGAGATAGTCTTCTGCTAGCAGCAGAGCCTCCTCCTCATAAGTGCGCCACTTTTCGAATGAGAGAAGTGTGTGAATGAATGATCAAATAGAGATCTCCCGATCTCTATTTATACTTGTCCTGTCCTACCCAATAAACTAATGGGGCCTACATGTCTAGCTTAACCCATGGTTAACTTAATCCAGGCTGACCCCACACTTGGTGGTCTAATAACCCTTTGACCCACATGGCCGACCCCCAATAGGGTGGTCTAATAACCCTTCGACCCACATGACTTATACATGGCCGACCCCAACAAGGTGGTCTAATAACCCATCAAGTATAAGTTACGACACTTACAATATAAATGACGACACTTCTGTATAGAGGAATAATAACATCTTTATAGGAATACAAACACTTACGTATAGAGGAATAATACCATCTCTATAGGAGTACAAAATACATATATGAAATACATGGGTGAAATACATTCCGAAGTTACATATACATCAACAGTTTGCTCATTAATCATCATTTTTACATACAACCACTTTGTATTTCGACTTGATAATTTTTGAACATGAAGAACAGAGTATACAAATCTTATTACAATCAGAAATTTATCATGAGAATCTCTCCCAATAAGTACAAGATCTCACCCAAAGCACAATCCCTCAAGGAGCAAGAATATGCCATCAAAACTGGAAATGGTTGAGAGAAAGTACTGCAATAGAAGAAACCATGAGCTTCCCTGTAGCTTACACCTACAAATACAAAATCCATTAAAGATCCATGAAATACTTGAGTGGCATCTCCAAACACCAACTTGGATGGGAATCTTTCACCCTCAAAATTGGCTAAGGCGAGAAACTAGTCATCCACTAGCTCTCTCTTCACAAATGCAATTTTTCTCAAATGATAAAAATACATTATCATACATGATTTCTATATTTTATAACCAACCTTAGCCTCCTATGGTTTGAATTTATCCCATTATCTTCTAGATATTTCCACTTAGGAGAGATTCCACATTTGCCACTTGTCTCCCTAGTTCCGAGCCTTCCATCTTCTCCCAATTCAAGTGGGAGTCTCTTTGGCTTCTCCATCTCCCATGAGTGCCATATTGGAGCCTATTTTTGGGGCTGACATGTCATAATGGTCAGATGTCAGAAGTCAGATCTGAAATTTTTCACAGATGTCGTATATGCTTCATCATTGTTGTCATAGGGCTAGGGAATCTAGCCCAAGTGTCCACAAACTTCTAATTTGACTCTTTCTCTTCCATGGAGGTTACCATTCCATCCCAATTCAACCTGATATGATAAATGCCATGTGTATGAAATTACCAACTCACCCAATAATGATTTCTTTCTCATGGATTCGAAATGGCATGAGAGAGATGCCATGTGGAAGTGAGAAATCAAGCTAGTGTGGGTCCCACATCCTCCTTATGTCTTCAAAACCAATTGGGCCACTTAGAATTTATCTTGAATTTATTTATTCAACCTTTTGATTAAATACTTGAACTATTATAATGTATAAACATTATTCATTTCCTCCCTTATTACAATTCCAAATGTACTCATCCAACCTAGGGAACTGGTAGGATTGATGGGATTGTCCTGCTATGCAATTATTTGAATGGGGACATGACATTACTATTCTCCCACTCTCTTCAAATATGCTCATGGTTATGCTAGAAAGTGTGATGAACGTCAAAGGAGTGCCCATAGGTTTCCAAAAGAAGCAAGTCCCTTGCAGCTAGTTATTATATTCGAACCATTCAAGCAGTGGGGTATAGATGTTATTGGAGAAATTAATCCAAAATCCTGACTGCAACATAAGTATGTCCTCACATATACTAATTATTTCACACGGTGGATGGAAGCTACCCCTTTGCGTAAAGTCAACGAAGACATAGTCATTGGATTCTTGCAAGAGAATATCATAACCAGGTTTGGGGTTCCAATTTCGTTAGTTTTTGATAATGCAACTTACTTCTCATCTATAAAATTAACTCCATTTTCTTATGAAAGAGGAATTAAATTGCATTACTCAACAAATTATTATCCCCAAGGAAACCGACTGGCTGTATCTACAAACAAAAACCGTATCTAAATCCTGAAGAAGACTGTGATTGAGAGTCAGAGGAACGGACATGAAGCTCTTCCATATGCTTTATGGGAAGATATAGTTACTCCAAAGAATTCATTAGGAGTCTTCCCTTATAAACTAGTTTATGTGAAGGAATATTTACTCCCACCTAATATACTACTCCCATCTCTACAACTAGCCCAATCCTCTCGAGGTTCCAGTAGTCAAGTCCTACAGTCACGAATTAATACCCTGCTGAAACTTGAAGAGTCGCAACAAAAGACAAATATAGATTACACCAACAGTAAGATATTGTCAAAAGGTGGCTTGATAAACATAAATCTAGAAAAAGAAGCTTCGAGGTAGTTGACTTAGTTCTCATGTGGGATCACCCACATGATGATAATGGGAAGCATACAAAATTTCAACAATTATGGCTTGGCCCTTACCAAATTTCCAAAGAGTTTGGTTCATCGACATACAAACTTAAAGATTTACAAGGGGAGGAAGAAAATATCCATGTCAATGGCCTTGCCCTGAAGCAGTACTTTACATAGGTTTAGGAGCACTTTTGTGCATAAATAAACTTTGTTTTCTTTATTTCTAGTTTGTTGTTTTCTGTTTGAGTAGTTTGTTTTCTTTTCTCTTCTTTTCATTAGATTCATTTGTTTGTTTATTATTTGATTACTTTATTTTGTTTCAAATAAATCCCAGCTTAACATCTTGGTACATGGAAAGATAGGGATCTAAACAATCTCAAAGGTATCTCCTGAAAGGACTTAATTTACTGATAAAAGAAATTACCTCTATGTGACATTAATTTTGTTGATTAGTTTTTAGAAAGAGAGGATCCTCTTCAGTTTCATATTTGAGTCATGATAACCCCTGTAAAATAACTGATATTTATGATTTTTGTATTACTCTCTTGGTGCTCCATTCAGTGTCACATTAATGAATGTATCAAGTAGTTCACCATGATGGACCCATGCAAAGGAACCACGTCTCACAGATGTATGGTATTTAAAATGACCCCATGCTGTAAATCAAAAGCCAAAAGAGCTTATATTAGACAGTCCATTTTCCATAAAATCTCACCTCTTTCAAAGCATGGTTGAGAATGCTAAGACATCCAATCAATAAAGTTTCCCTAGTGGTCATCTCAGCAAGGTTCTTCTCCATTCGTGAGCATGAAAAATCAAATAAATCTATTGCTTACACAAAAGGACATTATGGATGGAAGAACCTAAGTCAAATGTTGAAGATTGAAGAAAGTTATCATGGAAGACTCAGACAAAAAAATTCATCAATAAGGGAAGCATCTGAGAAATGCTAACAACATGGGAATGATGAACAAACGAATACATCTATGGGATTTTGTTACGATCCTGTGGAGTCATATTTAGCGGGAATCCAAAATATGTATTTAAAATGAATTCCACATTTTGATATCAGGAGAGTGGTGAAGAATTGTGATTCAAAGTTTCATTTATTCCCCAATGGCCAATCTGATAAAAGTGGTCACTCCCCTGTATAAAGTTTGGAATGTATGACCATTTTCTTAAATATTGGGCCAGTGACATGTAAGTTTTCTTACCTTGAAAAGAGATTATTCAGAGATCTGTGTTCACCAGCGAATCGCCAATTGTTGCTGCTGCAACCTGACCTCCAAAAAAATTTCAATTTTGTAGCGCCCCTCCTTTATGCCTTAGAATTATTTTTGCTTCTTGAAACTTTCCCCTCTTGGAACTTAGATTTTTTCTTTGAAAATCTTGAAATGCAAGTTTTTTAGCCTAAGTACCAACTCATTTTTCACTCCAAAATGGTTGCATATATTTTGACTCCTTTTCGTCGACCGTTTCTCATCTTTATGTTTATGTTTTGTCGATGCTTTCATGGTTTTTTTACAAATTTCGCCGACCGTTTCGCATCTTTTTTATTATTTTTTGCCGACCATTTCATTGAGTATTATTTTATTTTTTTCCGATCGGTTGCATCGAGAAGCGGTGTTTTTCCGCTAACGCTTTTGCATCTTTTCATTCGTTTGCCGCTGAACGTTTCACAAGTTTTTAGATTATTCTTTTCCAACCGTTCATGGAATTCTAGCATTTCAGAACAGACTAATCACGACTATCAAATCTCTTAGCGCCACCCGTTTCGTTGCTGCTAGCGTTTTGGCGTCGACTGGTCGCAACATTTTACGCCGACATTTCTCCCCCTTTTGAGCAAAAGCGTCGACCGTTTCGCTAGCTTCTAGCGAGTTTTTCCCTAACCTTTTAAATCTAATCAAAGTTACTTCGCCTGCCAACCATTTCACCGTGGTTTGGAGAATTCATGCTGACCAATTTACACTTCCTGTTGTTGCTGCCTTTTCTTAAGTTTTTGTCGACCGTTTCAGAGCATCTAGCGGGCGTAGCACCGACCGTTTTGCGACGACTGAGAGAATGTCACCGAAACAATCGACGAATCTTCGTCTCATTTTGGGCACTGACAAATATCATTAATGACACCACCTACTATACCCTGTCTACATTAATGACTAGGGAATTATATATATTTCATAAGGGGGTGTTTTAAACCGTTATTTGTTAAACGAGAAAATGTCGTTCGAGCATACAAAGAGCATCACCAATCAGGAGATGCTAGGTATCTACCAACCGCCAGACTCACTCACCAACAAGCCATTTCTCCACTGACAGATAGGAATTCTGAACACTTTTCCATTTAAATGTAATTACTTGGGGTTTTAGGTTTTAACGTTTTGGTGCCTTTTTAGTTGGTTGCAAGGGTTTGAGGAGTGAGGATTTTTAGTGTGAGTTTAGTTCCATTGTATTTAGTTGTCATTTAAGACCTCCGAAAGCAACTGTGTTCCAACTCAGTATTACCCACGATCAACTCTTGAGCCTGTTCGCCCATTGTAGCCCACATGTTCTCACCAGTCGTCATGGACTTTGTTTTGTTTAGCTGGGTCTGTCTCAACCAGTGACTCTAAAGTTTTACCAAGATTTTAGGAACCTAGCAATCACGCAGAAGACCATTTTGGTATAGGTTGTTTTAATCCATTTTTTAGCCTTTAAAAGCGAACATTCCGTTGTTGAACCTCTTGTCTCAAACGAATCATGCATCCTTCCGCTCTGTTGTAACCTCAACTTATTTTGCACCTGTCATTTTGTTTTTTGAGCAGAGAAGAAGACACCCAGAACATTTATTTTTAGTCACACTCTGCTTTCATGTTTATGTGCATCCCGGGACCTTTTACAACCTTATTAACTCTTTCAGGTCATTGTTGATGTATATGTAACTTCGAAATGTATTTCATCTATGTATTTCATATATATTTACTGTACCCTTATTAGAGATGTGTTATTCCTCTATAAGGAAGTGTCGTCATGTGGATTGACAAGTGTCGCAAGTGCGTGTACTTGCCAATGGGTTATTAGACAGCCATGTGTGGGGTCGGCCCTGAAATATATATTATATTGTGGATGTATCTAGATAGACAAGTTGGCCCCATAGTGTAACTGGGCAAACAGGTTTAGTATAAATAGAGATCGGGAGATCTCTATTTGGATTATTTGGAAGGACACACTTCTGTCACTCAGAAAGTGGTGCACTAGTGAGGAGGATGATCATCCTCTCTAGGAGACTATCTCAAGAGTATTTTGGTTGTACTTTGGTTGAGCCATTGCTCTCTCTATCTCTGAGCAAGTTGTGGGGTTTTTCACCTTAGGGTTTTCCCCACAGAAACTATGTGTCTCTTGTCTCTCATGCTTTTGATTCTTGTGATGCTTGTCATACTTATTGTGATTGTTATGCATTGATATACTATATATGTTATTCTCTCAGTAAATATCTAAGAGTATTGTGAATTAATGCTCAAATTTTAACATGGTATCAGAGCTAACGTGAGAAGAAGACATTTGCAGTGACGGAAACTTGAGTTTCTTGTTTATTGGGTTTCTCTCCACGGATTTTGGAAAAGTAGTATAGTAGATTGACTCTATTCATCAAGGAGAATCTATCTATCCAATCAGAATTCAATTCTGAGCATTTTCAGATTTGGCCCTAAAAATTAGGGTTTCCACAAAAATAGGAATTTCTGAAATCGGAAGACATAGCTAGAAGCTCCTTGCAAAAATAGAATTTTAGAGCTTTGGATCGAGATTTTTGGTTGGGTAGATCTCCAGGAAAATCAAACCCTAATTCAGGGTTCTCCCTAGTGAACCCGGGAGGACAAAAAGGAAAATCTGAAGGGTAAAGCTTTGCTGATCTCAAATTCTGAATGCACCAGGCTGATCAACTCATTAAGGTGCATCTTTCTATCCTTTTAGAAAGTTGAAATTCACATTTTGAATTTTTAGGGTTTTTCCAACAAACCCTAATCCGAGACCAGATCCAATTTTCAGCATTTCAAGTGGTAAGACCTAAATATTTTCTATTTCCATTTGATGTACTCTTTAAGATGTCTCACCACACCAAGCTTGAGGATAAGCTTTAAGGAGCTGATAACTTCCGAGCTTGGAAGTATAGGATTGGGTTAATCCAGGAAGAGAATGAGTTGGACTCATATGTAAAAGAAGACATCTCTATCCCAGAGGATGAAGAGGCTAAGTTATTGTATAAGAAGAACTTGGTCAAGGAAAAGAGAATCATTGCTGATTCTATCAAAGACCATATCATACCCCATTTGTCTTCTCTAAAGACACCCAAGGAGATGTTTGACTCTTTGAACAAGCTATTTGAAGGGAAGAACATAAATTGGAAGATGGCCCTGCAGAACCAATTGAAAGAAGTAAAGTTTCAGAATGGAGAAACCTTTCAATCATATTTTTCAAGGGTCTCCCAGATCAAGGAACAACTAGAAGCAGTGGATGAAATGGTGGAGAATGGTGAAGTGGTGATGACCACTCTAAATGGCCTACCCAGGTCATGGGATTCCTTTATTCAAGGAATTTGTGCAAGGAAGAAGTTGATCTCCTTCAACAGATTGCAGGAAGAATGCTCTCAAGAAGAAGCTAGGCTTGTGGCCCAAGAAGAAAGGATGGGAAATGAAGATCAAGCTCTCACAGCACATGCCAAGAAAGGCAAGTCCAAGAAGGAATCATCTCATAACAAGAAATTCTCACACCACC
The DNA here is from genome assembly GCA_027924585.1 of Larix kaempferi. NCBI lineage: Eukaryota > Viridiplantae > Streptophyta > Pinopsida > Pinales > Pinaceae > Larix > Larix kaempferi. The sequence goes on from BSBM01000945.1 coordinate 1,623,204, forward strand.
ATTATCATAAAGATAAGAAAGATCTCAGATGCTTCAATTGCAATGAGAAGGGACACTTTGCTTCAGATTGTCCCAAGAAGAAGAAAGACAACAACAACTTCAACAACAAGAAGAAGAATAACAAAAGAAGATATCATGCTTATGTTGCCGAAGATGATGAACCCCCAAAGAAGAAGGCTAAGGAAGAAAGTGATAGTGATGATGACTCATCAAGTGAAGAAGAGTATGTTCTAATTTATGCTCTCACAAGTACTATCTCCCATGGTTGTAATGATTGGTTGATTGACATTGGGGCTTCCAAACACATGATTGGGTTTAAAGAATCTTTTGTAAATCTGTCTGAACATGAATCACCCCATAAAGTGAAACTTGGGGATGATTATCAATACCCAAACAAAGGAAGTGGTGAAGCCTCCTACAACCTAGATTCTGGAAAATATTTGAATATGAAAGAAGTCCTTTATGTACCTGGGTGCAAGAAGAACTTACTCTCCATCTCTGCATTGGATGCAAAAGGTATGAGGGTTGCATTTGTGGATGGCCAAGTCCTAATGTGGCCAAAGGGAAAGACCATAGATGATGCAGTAGTGATTGGAGAGCAAGAGGGAGGTTTGTATAAATTGAAGGAACAACCTAAACATGCCATGGTGCATGAATCCATGGAGCCAAGTGAACTTTGGCATAGAAGACTTGCTCATATGCACTATAGGGCACTTCCACTTGCAAGCAAGGTTGTAGAGGGTCTTCCTGAAATCAAGACCAAACATGAAGGTGTTTGCAAAGGATGTGCAAAATGTAAGAACATTAAGAAGGCTTTCCCAAGCAGTGAAAGCAAGGTAAAGGATATCCTGGAAATCATCCACTTAGATGTATTTGGTCCTATGTCATCTAGTTCTCTAAGTGGGTATGTTTACTATGTCTCATTTATTGATGACTTCTCCAGGAAGACTTGGGTATACTTCTTGAAGAACAAAGATTTGGTGTTTGATAAGTTCAAGGAATTGAAAACCTTGATGTAGAATCAAACTAACAAGAAGATCAAAACATTCAGATCCGACAATGGTGGAGAATTCACCTCAGGTGACTTCAAGAAGCTTTCCAGTGATTCAGGGATTAAGAGGGAGTTGACTGCTCCTTATAATCCTCAACAGAATGGAGTTGCAGAAAGGAAGAACAGAACAATCATGGAAGTAGCAAGGGAAATGATGCATGACCAGGATCTACCTATGCATCTATGGGCAGAAGCAGCTAGAACAACTCTATATGTGTAGAACAGAACACCCCACAAGATACTGGACAAAAAAAATCCAGAAGAGGTCTTTTCTTGTAAGAAACTTGAAGTCAGCCATCTCAGAATATTTGGTTGTCCAGTATACACTCATGTCCCAAAGGAAAGGAGGACCAAACTAGATCCTTTAGGAAAGAAGGGTATCTTTGTGGGTTACAGTGAAAGCTCGAAGGCTTACAGAATATACTTTCCAGGGTTCAAGAAGATTGATGTCAGCAGGGATGTAACATTTGATGAAAACTCAACATTCATCAAATCAAGGAAGGCACCTATCGAAGTTTATGAAGAACCTAAGGAAACTAGATTTCAAGACACTACCATGACTGAAGCAGTTCCAGAAGTTGTTCGTGAGTTTGAAGATCCGCAAGAACCTGTAGATCCACCCTATGAGGATAACTCTCACAAGAGGAAACCTGCATGGGCTAGAGAGCTCATTCAAGATGCAGAAATATTTGGCATTCCAGAAGAAGAACACAGAGCAAAGAAGAGAACCAGATCACATATCAGCTATGTTGCTTTACTCTGTGACATTATGAACAAAGAACCTTCCAGTTATGAAGAAGCAACAGAAAAGAAAGAATGGAAGGATGCCATGGTTGAGGAATACCAATCAATAATGAATAATGATGTTTAGGATGTTGCCCCAAGACCTAAAGAGAAGTCTATTGTGACTTCTAAATGGATCTGCAAAATCAAGCATGCTGCAGATGGCAGTGTAGAGAAATACAAAGCAAGATTCGTAGCTTGTGGATTCTCTTAGAAAGAGGGAATAGATTATGAAGAAACCTTTGCACCTATAGCCAGGTCTACTTCCATCCAAACAGTACTTGCCCTGGCTGCAGCAATGAAATGGAAAATACACTAAATGGATGTTAAGTTTGCTTTCTTGAATGGTGTAGTTGAAGAGGAAGTATATGTGGAGCAGCCACTCGATTTTGAAATACATGACAGGGAGTCATATGTGTGCAGATTGAAGAAAGCCTTGTGTGGCTTGAAGCAAGCTCCCAGAACTTGGTATGGTAGGATGGACAGTTTCCTATCTAGTTTGGGCTTTACCAAGAGTAAAGCGGATTCCAACCTTTACTACAAGGTTGAGGAAGGGAATCCTGTGATTCTACTCCTGTATGTGGATAACTTATTTGTAACAGGAGATAACAAATTGATTGCAGATACTAAAAGGAAGCTTGCTGCCGAGTTCGATATGAAAGATTTGGGAATGATGCATTATTTCCTAGGTATGGAGGTGTGGCAGAGTGCAGGTGGGATCTGTGAAATTGCCCACATAAGATCCAAAGAGATGATGTAAACCTCACAGTGAAAGAATTAAGGAATTAAGGAAGAAGAGAGAAGCAATAGAACATAGATCCAATAGAGGCAGAATAATTACACACATTACATTAATCAGAATAGTAACCAGGTAAATATACAATGCTGAGTATGAGGATTCGAATTCACTAGGTGTAATTCGAATTATCCTTCATGCACAGATCCATAATCAGTGGATAGTCATCAGTGCCAAACTAGGAGTCTATCTCATCATCAGTGAAGTCATCAATGCACAAGTGGTGATCAACCGAGAGTCAAACTGAGTCTAACTGAGTGTGGTTGGTGTAACTGGCACATGGAAGCATTGATATAGTGAAGGAGACTCAGTGGGGGGTGCTCATGGAGCTAACTGGAGTCAAAACAGTCTATCTAGTCACACTGGAGGTCCAAAAGAGTGATAAGGTCAATTAGGAGTCAGTTAATCCTTAAATCAAGGAAGAACTGAAGATAACTGAACTAAACTGGACTGGTAGATGAAGAAAGGTGCCCTTCTCATGCAACAACTGAAAGGAGGGCACACTAAGCTCTAGGAGAGCTAAGACTGATCCGAGAGAAGCTCCGGGGGCTAGTTTGCCGAGGGCTAGGTGCTGGTGCTGCAAACCCTAATTGCATGCAAACCCTAATTTTGCATGTAGGACTGAAAATGACAGAAATGTTAGAAGGACTAGGATGGAGTATAGGAATATCCTAACACCCCCCCTTAATCCATCCTGGGCCCTGGTAACTAGGACCAAAGGTCACCCATACAATTAATGAAATGATAAAAAGAATACTGCCTCAATTTTTCCTTTTTTTTTTTCTTTTATATTTTTGAATAACTCAAGGAGCCATTACCCTAAGCAGAAAAGAAGCAAGCTTTCATCAGTGAAAACTTTGAAAAGAGACTTGGTAAGCTAATCCTCTGTAAAGTGCGAATGCAAGTGCTAGAGAATGTGCTGAATGTAGCAAGTCTTTTAGGAACCTTTTCTGTCACTGGAGCGAATGTATCATGATGAGTTTTCCCAAAGAATGGAAGTGTAAACCCCATCATCATGCTGCATCTCTCATGGAGAGGTGGATGGCATAATGCAAGGTTAGCATGCTGCTGAATTCTAGTAGTTCTGTAAGCAAATAAATCATCAACTGTATTCTTAGTAGTAGCAAGGACTGTGTGAGAACATATTTCTCTTGAATCTGGACTAAGAATAGGTGTTGGTTCTGAATCTTCTTGAACCATGATCTCAACATCAAAATCTTGATCTTCTTCCTCACTAGAATAGGAGTCGCTGGAAGAGAAGTCACTGTGATCTTCATCAGAATCTGAAGGGATAGTTGGAGAGAAGGGCATGAAGTGGGAGAACTCATATGCCTTTGAGGCATGATTAGCAATCCCATTCGCTATAACCTTTCCAGTGGAGATTTCTGTAATCTCTACTGTGTCTGGACCAAAAATTACTTGTTTTGGAGATCCTGTATGAGTCATTTGATATACTGATAACAAATTAGCTGTAAGAGAAGGAACAAATAAGACATTTTTGAACTTACCATGCTCCATATGATATGTACTCAAACCTTTGGAAGAAATCTGAGAGTTGTCTCCCATGTGAATGGTAGGCCCATCTTGGAGATCCAAAGAGTAGAAGGATTCTTCTTGTGCCATCATGTGGTTGGAAGCTCCAGAATCTATGAGGAGAGCTTTTGTCTTTGAAAAACCAGCCATCAATGCATGACAATCATCAGATCCACTTCCAGAATCAGACATCTTTGCTTCTTTTGGAACAACAATTTGGTTTTGTTCAAGAAGCTTGGTTAGAAGATCAATCTTCTTATGCATGCAGGCATGCTCAGGATGGTTTCCTCTCTTGCAGTAGGTACAATTTGGTCTCTTTTGTTTGTCATTCTTGGATCTTGAAGGTTTCTTTTCTTTGCCTTTTTGTCCCCCTTTTGCATTCGCTCCACTTGATTCACCAGCTAAAAGAGCTAGATCTCTTGAGGTTTTGATGGCACCCATTTGAAACAGTTTGTTCTCTTCTTGAGTGAGAGCTTCAATGAAGTCACTTAAGGTGGGAAACTTCCATCCAGGGATGGACATTCGAACAGAATGAAAGGTAGATACAAAGATAGAAAATTGAGATCCAAGTTTGCTCAATATAGAGAGTATCAATTGCTCATCACTTTTAGTGATGCCACATTGCTTGCAATGCAAAACCAAATTCTGAAATTTGGAGAAGAAATCTTGGATGCTCTCGAAATCGCTAGGTTGAAGGGAAACCAATTCATTCTCAAGAATGTAGCCTCTCAGTTCATTTTGTTTGCCAAAAAGACTCCTCAATTTTATCCATAAATCATATGGAGACTTCAATCCATCAGCATGAAACAATAGATCATCAGATATATGAAGGCATATGAATCCAAAGGCTTCATCCATTTTGTTTAGGTGCTTGACTCTCTTTTCAGCTTGATGTGGTATGGCATCTTTTTCCTCAACTATTTTAGTAAACCCTCTTGATTGCAAGAGTATTATCATCATCCTCTTCCATTCGAAATAATTGAAAGGAGTGAGAAGTATAGAAGAAGGGGCATTCGAATTGCTCATCTTGATTGCTTGAACAAGTGCAAATAGAAAGCTACTGAATCTGCTGCTGCAACTGCTGGAACTTCAAAATACCTGCAAAAAAAACTCTCAAGAATGGAGGTAGAATATACTCTCAAGGCTCTGATACCATGTGAAATTGCCCACATAAGATCCAAAGATATGATGTAAACCTCACAGTGAAAGAATTAAGGAATTAAGGAAGAAGAGAGAAGCAATAGAACATAGATCCAATAGAGGCAGAATAATTACACACATTACATTAATCAGAATAGTAACAGGGTAAATATACAATGCTGAGTATGAGGATTCGAATTCACTAGGTGTAATTCGAATTATCCTTCATACACAGATCCATAATCAGTGGAGAGTCATCAGTGCCAAACTAGGAGTCTATCTCATCATCAGTGAAGTCATCAATGCACAAGTGGTGATCAACCGGGAGTCAAACTGAGTCTAACTGAGTGTGGTTGGTCTAACTGGCACATGGAAGCACTGATATAGTGAAGGAGACTCAGTGGGGGGCGCTCATGGAGCTAACTGGAGTCAAAACAGTCTATCTAGTCACACTGGAGGTCCAAAAGAGTGATAAGGTCAATTAGGAGTCAGTTAATCCTTAAATCAAGGAAGAACTGAAGATAACTGAACTAAACTGGACTGGCAGATGAAGAAAGGCACCCTTCTCATGCAATAACTGAAAGGAGGGCGCACTAAGCTCTAGGAGAGATAAGACTGATCCGAGAGAAGCTCCTGGGGCTAGTTTGCCGAGGGCTAGGTGCTGGTGTTGCAAACCCTAATTGCATGCAAACCCTAATTTTGCATGCAGGACTGAAAATGACAGAAATGTTAGAAGGACTAGGATGGAGTATAGGAATATCCTAACAGGATCTTCCTTGGTCAAGGAAAGTACACAGTAGATATCCTGAAGAGATTCGGGATGATGGATTGCAAGGCCATGGCCACACCTATGGAATCGAATTTGAAGCTTCTATGTGATGCTTCATCTGAGCCAGTTGATGTCTCTATGTATTGTTAGATGATTGGGTCCTTGATGAACCTGACGAACACGAGACCAGATATTTGCTTTGCGGTGAACACATTGAGCCAGTTCCTGACAGATTCGAGGAGTGGTCACCTGGTTGTTGTAAAGCATGTTCTGAGGTGCCTGAAGGGTACAGTGGATTATGGGATCAAGTATGAAGCGAATCAAAAGTTTAACCTACAAGGTTATGTTGATTCATATTGGGCTGGTAGTGCCGCAGATAGGAAGAGCACATCTGGATGTTGCTTCAGTATGGGATCAAGTGTGATCTCTTGGTTTAGCAGGAAGCAGTCCTACGTAGCACTGAGTATAGCTTAGGCAGAGTATGTTGCATCCTGTTCAGCTAGTTGTGAGGAAGTATGGCTATGGAAGCTACTGTCTGAGTTATTTGATCTTCCATTGGATGCTACTGGTATCTTTTGTGATAACTAGAGTTGTGTGAAGTTGTCCGAGAACCCAGTGTTTCCTGACAGGCTGAAACACATAGAGATCAAATATCACTATATCAGGGATATGGTGCAGAGAGGAGTTGTGAAGCTCCTGTACGTTGCGATGGACGAGCATATTGCATATGTGCTGACGAAGCCGCTAGCCAGGGTGAAGTTCGAGTACTTTAGGGTGTTCGGGTACACAGGGTACTACCAAAGGACCGAACACCAAGAGCAACCACTTCACACAAACAGATCACAGATCAACACACCGATGTTTTGACGTGGTTTAAACCCTCTTGAGGGAAACACTCCACGGCCCCGGCCAAATAGCTTCTACGGGACAATTTATTATGCAAAGAAAGAAAGTTACAAATGAGCTTCTCATAATCGATCAACTAAACAATGACCCTCCATGCTCTTTAAATAGAGATCATGGACCAATCGGGTGTTAAGCCACGGATCAAGGTTAGGTTTGATCTAAGAGAAGTTGAGCCGTCGGATCACTCTATGTCGGAAACATATCGTGACCGTCGGATTAAGTATTTACAAATTCATACTAATGCATACTAAAGAAACACACTATCCCTAACGGATATATTACACAAGTTGATCTTAACTAACTCCTAAGTGTCTAAATATCCTAACATCCCCCCTTAAGAACAACTTGGGATAGGATTGAAGGATTTACAAAAGTGACACTATTAGGAGAAGGAAGGAGGCATTAGAGCCTATCCCCCCTTAATGACAAGTTCCTGAACTCCTAACATAGATCGAAGTTTAGAAAACTTCGCTTCTGTAAGAGACTTGGTGAAGATGTCTGCAACTTGATCATCTGTAGGGCAAAAGAGCACTTCAAGAACACGATCATGAACAAGATTTCTGATGAAGTGCATATGTAGCTCAATGTGTTTGCTGCGTTGATGTAGAACTGGATCTTTGGCAAGCTTGATGGCACTTTGATTGTCGCACCAAAGTGGAGTAGGTTGCTGCTGCTCGAATCCAAACTCTGAAAGGATCTGTCGAAGCCATAAAGCTTCCTGACTGGCATTAACTGCTGCTCGATATTCTGCCTCTGCTGAAGAAAGAGCAAGAGCTTGTTGTTTCTTACAAGCCCAAGTAATAGGTCCAGATCCCATACTGAAAACATAACCTGTAGTAGACTTTCGTTCATCAGGATCGCCGGCCCAATCTGAATCAGTGAAACCAACCAACAAAGGTTTCCCCCCTGTACTGTAATGAATCCCAAACTGAACTGTACCTCGAATATATCGAAGTATTCTTTTAGCTGCTTTCCAGTGACTTTCATGAGGTGTCTGCATATAACGGGCAACTCTACCAACGGCAAAGGAAACGTCAGGACGGGAATGAGTCAAGTATAAGAGACAACCAACAAGCTGACGATACAAGGTGGCATCGACTTCAGGTGAAGTACAAGTGGCAGAAAGTTTGACTCCAGACTGGAAGGGAGAAGGGGCTGGTGTACAATATTCCATGTGAAAGCGACGAAGAAGGTCACAAGCATACTTAGACTGAGAAAGAAAGATTCCTTCTTTGGTTTGTAGGACTTGGAGACCAAGAAAATAATGCAATTGTCCTAAGTCTGACATTTCAAAATTTTGTTTAAGACTGGATTTCACATGGGTTATAAGCTTAGGGTCACTACCAGTAAGAATAAGGTCATCAACATATAGAACAAGTATGATGAGATGGTTTCCTACTTTCTTGGTATAGACATTGGGGTCAGAATGGCATCTAGAAAAACCAGTGTCAAGGAGAAAGTTATCCATTTTGGCATACCAAGCTCTAGGAGCTTGCTTAAGGCCATATAAGGATTTCTTAAGGCGACAGACAAGGCTAGAGTTATTCTGAACATAACTAGGAGGTTGTTCCATGTAAATTTCCTCCTGTAAATCACCATGTAAGAAGGCAGACTTGACATCCATTTGATGGACTTCCCAGTTGTGTAAGGCTGCAAGGGAAAGAACAAGGCGGATGGAGTTCATTTTTGCGACGGGAGCAAAGGTTTCATTGTAGTCAATCCCTTCAACTTGGGAAAAACCTTTGGCAACTAACCTTGCCTTAAGTCTTTCAACACTTCCATCTGATGCATACTTAGTTCTGTAGACCCATTTACATCTGACAAGTTTTCTTCCTTTTGGAAGAGGTACAAGATCCCAAGTATCGTTCGCCATTAAAGAACGATATTCTTCATCCATGGCTGCATCCCAATCTGGATTCCCTGAAGCTTCTGCAAAATTTTCTGGATCATGATTCTCGGAAACTTGAGCCAAAAGAGAAGAGGCTCGCTGAAACTGAGAACGTGTTCGACGTTGATCTCTAGGATCACCGGCAAGATCACCAGCTGCTTCACATGTTGAACGGACCCATCGAGGAAGCACTTGTGCTGGTGCAACTGGAGGAACATGAGCAGGCGGAGGTGGATTTTCATCCTCACTGTCATCATCAAAAACTAGAGTTGGAAACCTGTCAAGGAAGTTGGAAGAAGAAGAAGAAGGCACAAACGCCGAATCAGGCTCGCAGGCCAAAGATGGCACAATCGCCGAGTTAGGCTCGCAGGACAAGAGATTTTCATCAAATTTAACATCTCTTCTAATGATTATAGCATGAGAATGTGGTTGAAGAAGTCTATAACCTTTTACATCTTCAGAATATCCAACAAATATGCACTTTTCACTTTTAGGCTGCAATGCTTTCCGTTTTTCATCCGGAATGTGAGCCCATGCTTCACTACCAAACACACGAAAGTGACTTACATTAGGTTTAATTTTACTCCATGCTTCTTCTGGTGTTATACCTTCTAATGCTTTTGTGGGGGTGCGATTAACTATGTAATTTGCACAATTAATGGCTTCAGCCCAAAATTGAAGACTTAGTCCCTTAGATTGGATCATACAATTTGCCATTTCTTTTAAAGTGCGGTTCTTCCGCTCAGCTACACCATTTTGTTGTGGTGTATATGGAACAGTGTGCTGTTGTTGGATGCCTTGTTCAGTGCAGAAAGTAGTGAACTGTTTGTTAACATATTCTCCTCCATTGTGAGATCTTAACTTAATAATTTGATGACCAGATTGTTTTTCAACAAGGGCCTTGTAGGCCAAGAACATGTTAAATACTTCGCTCTTAAGTTTTAGGAAATAAACCCAAGTGCATCTGGTGTAATCATCAATGAAAGTTAAGAAATATTTGAAACCAGAAAAGGAAGCAGATGGAAGAGGACCACACAAGTCACTATGCACAAGCTCCAAGGGAACCGAGGCGTGCCAAGAGGCACGTTTGTCAAAACTGTCCCGATGATGTTTTCCGAGTACACAACCGGAGCAAACACCATCTCTGCAATATACCATCGGAAGACCTATCACCATATTTTCTTTACATAGTTGTTGCAATGAGCGATAATTTAAGTGACCAAATCGCTCATGCCAAAGTTTGCTCAAGTTATCACTATGAGCAACAAAAACTGAAGGGAAAGGTGATGACCCAAAGTTGTTAAACTTGTACAACCTGGTAATATCATCAACAATTCTGGTAGCTAGGACCTGTTGAGGATCTTTAAAATCCTTGATTACAACTTGGTGAGGTGTAAAGGTCACAGTTTTACCTTCACCAGAATGAGTGATCTGATAGACTGATAACAAATTGCAGGAAATTTTTGGAACACATAGTACATCACTAAAATGACCATTATCTACTGGAACTATTCCAGCTCCTACAACACTTAGAGATCTATCATCACCAACAAATATTTGTTTGGTGTTACATTCATGCATAGTAGAAAAGATGGCTTGATCCTTAGCCATATGATAAGATGCTCCAGAATCAATGAGCCATTCATTTGAAGTAGAAGAAGAAGATGCATTATAAGAATAACTAGAAGCACAAAGTGCATGTCCATGAGAGGTAGATTCTGAAGGTGAATCTAGGCTGATGTGGTGCTTCTTCATTTCTGCTTCCAAGGCTGCCATCTTCTTGAAACACTTAGATTTATCATGATTATCTTTCCCACAATAGTTGCAATGACGCTCAGTCTTCTTGCCTTTTGGCTTGGATCCTTTGTCATTTTTTAAAGAAGGAGCTGACTGAGAGGGTTTTGGACCCTTGTTTGACTTATTATTGCAAAAATTTTGTTTCTTGGGAGGCTTGGACTTTTCTTTCTGTTGGGACAATAAGGCTTTCCCAGATGTATCTGCATTGTTGATTATTCCAAGATGAATGAGTTTATATTGTTCCCTAATCAAGGAATCACAAAAGGATTCAAGACTAGGCTCTTGATAGCTAGCTGCATTCAATGATGCTTTCATGGAGTAAAATGTAGATACAAAAACAGAATATGCAGGTCCAAGTTTGGAAAGAATATGATAAATGCACTGTTTGTCTTCCCTCTCAATCTTACATTCTTCACATAAGAGTTTAAGAGTTTTGTACTTAGATAAATAATCTTGAATGCATGAAAAGTCACTTGGATTTAAAGAAATCAACTCATTTTCGAGTTGGTGGCCTCGAATTTCATTGTGTTTACCAAACACAGTTTCCAACTTGTCCCAAGCAGTATTAGGTTCATCAATTCCAGATATGTGGAATCGCAAATCAGTAGAGATTGACATCCCAATCAATCCACGAGCTTCATCACATCTATTTGCCCATTTTATTTTCTTATCATCATCAGTGGGTTCTTTTTCTTTCCCTGTTGTAATTCTGAAAAGTCCCCTACTTCGTAGAACATCCTCCATACGATATTTCCATGAGAAATAGTTGGAACTGTTAAGTAGAATATCACAAGAGGCAGCCATATTTGTAAATTAATGGCTGTAAAAATAGAAACCAATAGTCTTGATGTGAAGATCTCGAAAAAATAGGCGGTTTCAAAAAAAACGGCACTGAAAACGGACTCTGTATGATGAAGTTATGCTTGAACAAAGAAACTGTTGAAGATGTCCCCAATAGTGACGTGACAGCTAGAGAATGTCCAGCAAAAAAAAGAACCCCCCTCTTCCCAAGATGAACCTTTTGACAATCACTTTACAAAAAAGTTGCTTTAAGTGAATCACTTTTGTAAAATAAGTGATTTCACTTTTACAATGATTTTCTTTTAAATAGTGCAACAATAAATAAAAAAACTTAAGTGACTCACTTGTATTTTTAATTTTTATTATTTAAGTGAGATGCACTTTTACAATAAAGTAACTTGAAAATAGAAATTGCATGCACTTTTCTTTTTAAAAGTAACTTCCTAAGACTTGAACTCAAGACCTATTAAAGAATAAAGCAACTTTGAACCAAGTGAGCTAAATTAAAAGGTATGTAAAATATGGGAATGAGGAAGGGGTTTTTTTTTTTTTTTTTTTTTACTCTCTTGCTCGGTTTGCGTGCTTGCCCTTTTTCCTGCAAAACAGACCGCAAAACAAAACAAAAAAAACTTTTCCACACTTGTGGAGTTAGATCTTGTTAGCTTGCCCGGAAAGTCTATGTTTTCTCTCTGTTTCTGATTTGCCGAGATCGTGCAAGGTGCACGGCAAAGAGCATACGCAGCCGAGAAAAACCCTTTCCCTTTCTGTTTCTGATTTGCCGAGATAGCTCAAGGTGCACGGCAAAGAGCATACGCATACGGGAAAGCAACAATCCGAACCCAAAAAAAATCTAACAGTAAAAAAAATGAAATATGAGATTTTTTCTTTTCAAAAAATGAAATAAAAAAAATGCGTCACTGTAACATTATACCTTCAAATCTGATGAAAAACGCGTTTCTGGAGCAACCGGGAACCGTTTTCGATCAAACGAAAACTATTTCCCAATGGAAACGACGCTACGGACGCAATGGAACACCTCCCACAGCCCAGAAATGCACAGAAATACCAGAACTAGAAACCCTTTCGAGTTTCGACAACAGCAGTTCAAGATCTAGATCATAACCGGAAGTGGCACTTCATAAAAGCTCTGATACCATGTTCGGGTACACAGGGTACTACCAAAGGACCGAACACCAAGAGCAACCATTTCACACAAACAGATCACAGATCAACACACCGATGTTTTGACGTGGTTTAAACCCTCTTGAGGGAAACACTCCACGGCCCCGGCCAAATAGCTTCTACGGGACAATTTATTATGCAAAGAAAGAAAGTTACAAATGAGCTTCTCATAATCGATCAACTAAACAATGACCCTCCATGCTCTTTAAATAGAGATCATGGACCAATCGGGTGTTAAGCCACGGATCAAGGTTAGGTTTGATCTAAGAGAAGTTGAGCCGTCGGATCACTCTATGTCGGAAACATATCGTGACCGTCGGATTAAGTATTTACAAATGCATACTAATGCATACTAAAGAAACACACTATCCCTAACGGATATATTACACAAGTTGATCTTAACTAACTCCTAAGTGTCTAAATATCCTAACATAGGGAGAGGCTTGGTGTTCTTCAAATTGATGACACTTCGAGGAAGAAGTGATGGACACATTTTCTGAAGCCATTCCAAGCATGTTGGAAGGAGGATCCTTCACATGGCTGTGGATATAAGCACTGGATGATGAGCATCAGGATGATGTTTTGGTTTCTGCTTTGTATGATAAGTTGGATCATTTATATATGTATGTATGCATCATGTTGGATGCTGGATATGATCAGTTGGATCATTTATATCTATGTGTATGTATGCATCATGTTGGATGCTAGATATGATCAGTTGGATCATTTATATGTATGTACGCATCATGTTGGATGCTGGATATGATCGGTTGGATCATGTGTATGTATTTTGTATATGCATCATGTTGGATGCTTGGACCATGTATCTGTATATGTATCAGGTGGATACATTGTATGATCAGGTAGATCATGTATGTTCATATGTATCATGTATTTATATTTGTATCAGGTGGATACACTGTATGATCAAGCGGATCATGTATGATGATATGTATCAAGTAGATACTTGGTATGCATCATGTAGATGCATTATATGATCAGGATGATCATGAATGACGAACTTCAGGATGTTGCTCCAGATGACATGCAGCAGGATGTTGCAGTGATGATGATCAGGATGATCATGTGTACATCAGGATGATGTATGGTGAGTATCAGGTTGATACTATGTGGCCGTGGAACAGGTTGTGCAGATAAGCATGTAATTTGTGCCATGGGAGATTTGCAGATAGTCTTTCGAGGTTTTGCCTATGGCATGTAATTTGTACCCTGGGATATCTGGCAAATGCTCTTTTAACGTTTTGCTTGGGAGGACATATAATTTGTGCCCTAGGAGTTCTGCAGATAATCTTTCGAGGTTTTTCCTATGGCATGTAATTTGTGCCCTGGGATATCTAGAAGATGATCTTTCGAGGTTTTGTCCTATGGCATGTAATTTGTGCCCTGGGAGATCCGATAGGTTGAGCCATGTGCTCGTAATCAGTCCTGGGATGCTCTTTCGAGGTTTTGCCATGACCACATGTAATTTGTGCCCTGGGAGATCCAATAGGTTGAGCCTCGTGCTCGTAATCAGTCCTGGGATGCTCTTTCGAGGTTTTGTGGTGACCACATGTAATTTGTGCCCTGGGAGATCCGATAGGTTGAGCCTTGTGCTCGTAATCAGTCCTGGGATTCTCTTTCGAGGTTTTGTGGTGGGGTCACATGTAATAAGTCCTGGAGATCTGGACAGGATGAAAAAGGCCTTAGATGCTCTTTAGGGTTCTTGCTAGTCAAGAGACTCTTTTAAGGTTTTGTGACGCACGTAGTAAGTCCTGAGATTTTCACAGTATGGCAAATGATGACGAAGACCTGCAAGTGGTGGGCCTACATCCAGTATGAAAAAGGATTGGCTCTGTAGAACTTCCTATGATGAGTAGAGTCAGATATTGGTTGAGATAGCAACAGCAGTTACGATGATGATGACGATGCATTGATGATGATGATCCCGAGAAGAAGACCTGTCTAGCAAATCTGTGTTGAGAAATACCTTCCTAGTTAAGAGGGAGTGTTGATGTATATGTAACTTTGGAATGTATTTCATCTATATTTATTGTACCCTTATTAGAGATGTGTTATTCCTCTATAAGGAAGTGTCGTCATGTGGATTGACAAGTGTCGCAAGTGTGTGTACTTGCCGATGGGTTATTAGACCACCATGTGTGGGGTCGGCCCTGAAATATATATTATATTGTGGATGTATCTAGATAGGCAAGTCGGCCCCATAGTGTAGCTGGGAAAATAGGTTAAGTATAAATAGAGATCGGGAGATCTCTATTTGGATTATTCGGAAGGACACACTTCTCTCACTGAGAAAGTGGCGCACTAGTGAGGAGGATGATCATCTGCTCTAGGAGACTATCTCAAGTGTATTTTGGTTGTACTTTGGTTGAGCCATTGCTCTCTCTATCTCTGAGGAAGTTGTGGGGTTTTTCACCTTAGGGTTTTCCCCACGGAAACTCTATGTCTCTTGTCTATCATGCTTTTGATTCTTATGATGCTTGTCATGCTTATTGTGATTGTTATGCATTGATATACTATATATGTTATTCTCTCATTAAAGATCCAAGAGTATTGTGAATTAATGCTCAAATTTTAACAGCCACATGATTTTCAGTTTTGCTTAATTATTTCTACTTTCGGCAACTGCATTTCGCTTTCTATAACTGTGTGTGCATTTAAACAAAGGAATTTAAGTTTTCCTGCCACCTTAAGGTTCAATCTATTGATAAACAATTGTTTGCTTGAAGCCTCATTGCAAAATAAAAGCTAAACTGGCACTCTTTTCAAACATTGTTATGCTTATTTACTGTACCATGAATACTGAAGTGTTCATAAACATTTTGATTCCTTATTTTTTCATTCTATGTCTCAACAGACTTGATATGCACAAGCGGTATGCCAAGCGCAAATCCAATTTTTTTGAATCAGACTCAGACGTCGAAATATTGTTAGATAACTCACTTGAAACAATGTTCAGAAATACCAAATCCGTGACAGGAGACACCCCGCAATTTAAATGGGGTGAACTATATAGGGCAATCAGTGATACAAATTTCCCTGACGCATCTATTGAAGAATTGACGGTTTACCAAAATATCAAGAAGTCTGGCCTTCATAAGGAAGTGACACACCCAGAATTGTTCCCGTGTTCAGAAGTAATTGGGTGGATCTTTCCCTAGGTAGATACTAACACCAAAATCGTCTCAGATGTCAACGGGATAGGGCTCGCATCTTTCCAACCATCCCATATCACTGCAGCATACAAGCTTCCTGCCCCTAAAGTCATGATGAATAATGATTGGGTGAAAGGAGTCAACATGGATCATTTATATTTTTCCAAAAGGATGACGATCCCTGAAAGACAATTGAGATTGAGGAACAGTGGAGAGTACAAGAGTCAAAACTTGAGGACCTCATACAGGATCATATCCCTAATGTTGAGCCAATTTTTTGGCTTGGAAAATGGGAACATATATAAACTCAGCTGGGTACCAGTGATGTACCACGTTGCAACACATGGTACGATGTTCAACTGAGCATATATCATCTCTAACAATATGTTATCCAATATAGTTGCATCACAGGGAGGATTGACTCAGAAGAAAGTTGATTTCTTCATGTCCTCCTATCTGGTGGATTGATTATTAATAAGACACTCTTTCCCTGATTTGGGATGTCACTGGAACCATAATGAATCTCCCCTCCACATATCGTATTAGATGACCTAGGCCCACAAGCATGAGAGCCACTACACACATATATGTGAAAGGTTTATCATGTCATTATACCATCTAATCTTCAAAGAGGAACCAAATTGTATGTCGGAGAATGCCATGTCCGTCATCGAAGAATACAAAGATTATTACTTCTCCGTCGAAGGGACATATATCAGAATGTATGGAGGAACTCAACCCCCTTCTCTATTTCCTCGATATCCCACTGATTATGTTGAACATAAAGAGGCCGTGAGACAAATTTTCATCAATGGGATTAGTAAGGTTCTCCATGACAAGAAGAAGGCTGCCTATCCACAGCTTCTATTTATTATTGGACAATACAAGCTTCACAAGGAAAAAGAGGGTGAATATTTTATTAAATATTTAGAGGCCTTTCATTTTGGAATGAAGAGTTTCAGAAGACATGATAACGAAGGTAAGGTTGATGCCCATTGTGCTTCCTGCGTGATTACCTTTGATTATGCACATGTTTTTGACAAAGATGAAGAATTATATTGCAGTGCGAAGAACATGACTGAATTGAACAAGCATTATCATCCCAAAAGCGGAGCTAGTTCCAATTCTAAGGCTAACACTGCCAAGGAAGATGATATCAAGCAAAAGGAGGAAGCAGAAAAATGACTTCAGGATGCACTATCTATGCAGTTAGCAGAAGATGAAAAGAAGCTAAAAGAGGAGACTGACAGAATCCAGAAAGAACAAGTTGAGAAGATCCAAAAGGAAGAATAAGACAGACTTCAGAAAGAAGAAACCAAAAGACTCCGAAAGGAGGAATCTGAAGAGATCCAAAGGGAAGAGGCCGTAAAGGTACAAGAAATGAAAGAAAGAGCAGATAGAGAAGTTGTCGAGCAACAAAATAAAAAGGAGGAAGAAGAAAAGTCCAAGCAAGTTGTGGAACCGAAGAGCCCTGACATGTAAGATATGGATACAAACCCACCAAAAATAATAACTGGAGGACGTCTCCATATCTGGGAGCTCGATCTCACGCAGTTTGCCCCATCAAAACAACACACAGTAGCTAGATTGGACACAATTTTTTTTTATTCTAAAAGAAATACTATCGTGAAGAGGTCAGAAAAGAGAATGAATTTTCCATCCCACGAAGATGTTGTTACAATAACAAAAAACACAATCTTCCAGGGTACTCAAAGAGACCCTAGGCTCGTGGCATCAGTCAACATAGCTGTAGCACAAGCAAGTGCAGACAATGTTGACAAGCTAATGAGTGACTTTGAAAGAAAGAAGGAGAATCTCTTCAAAGTAAAAGATAATTTGATGAAGGAGCGAGAACAAGGATTGGAGCTAAAAAGAAAACATGATTTCCTTCTGTCCGAAAAGGAAAGGATAGCAGAGGAATACCAGGATATGGAAGAATAAAATGATGCGCTCACTGTGCAGTTGGTAAATACAGAGGGCAAAAAAAGGGATCTGGAAACTTGCATAAATGAGTCAGAGGAGAGCAAGGCATACAACAGGAAATAGGTTGAAGACTTGAAGGTTTAGTTGGAAGAGGCGATAAAAGACAAGGAGTCTACGATAGAGTAACTGGAACTTTGTTAGGAACCCGTGTCAACCCTTGTCTTTACTTTGTTAGTATATTGTAGTTAGACGCATATGATTTGTAAATCGTCCCGTAGTATTTGTTGATCCATAGTTTGTATTAGCCCATGATATTGGCCCATAGTATTGGACGCATATGCTTTGTAAGTCATCTCGTAGTATTATATGTCCTGTGGTATTGACCCATAGTATTGGGAATAGACTTAGTATATAAGTGTGTGATGAGGCCAATGAAGGTACCATGAAGTTATTTGTATTGAGCTTGCTCAAAGGAGGCTGCCCCCTTGAAGTGGCCTGCAATCAATAAAGCGATTCTGGTTTCTGTTATTTCTGCTATCTCGTGTATTTTCATTAATTAATTGTTGCAGGTTCTTCACAAACATGCAAATAATAAACAAGACTTGACTCATTTTCATGAGAAGGCATGTGGAATTCATAATAATATCTATCATTTACAAGATCTTATCACTGAGGAAATCTACAAGATGAAAATGATGATATCAAGGTTGAGGGAAATTGATGTTGAAGCTATGGGAGTTAGGAAGAAATTAGTGCGCTCCATGGATGATATTACGAAACAAATAAAATGGAGAGAAGGGAAATCATAATTCCCTGAACACCTACCTCCCAATACCACTACATATTCCAATCTGGACTCAGGCTTCCTTGAATTCTGCAGAAAATCCGTCCGCGGATCAATAATAGGATCTCAAAAACCATGGAGAAGTGTATAGTATTTTACCAGAAAATCCATGAAATTCATGAAAAATGTCAGCTAGTTATACCTCCAACCATGGAAGAATTTCGCAAAAAGACCAGCGCTTATCAAAATTGTAGAGTGCACTAAGTGATGATTTGAGTTACATTAAGAAGTTGGAGGCCCTAACAGGAGAAGACTTGCATCATTTCATTGGACAAGCTTCCACTTACGCTTATGTTTTAGAAGACAGTTAGAAGGAAACAACTGAAGGAGTAAAGAGCATAGAAGAATAATTATATAATGATGAGATCTCTTTAAAAATGGTGGAGCCCGTCCAAAGTAATATTAGTTTAGAAGAAACTAACATGTCGGCCAAATACATTTCTGATTTGGAAAAGACAGTTGGAAATTAATTTTTGTAATTTCTTTGTAGTAACACTAGAAGACAAAATTTTGGGAATCCCTAGGGTTAGGGTATGTGAAGAGACACTAGAAGAATTTTTCTGTAAATATATAAATAGGGGGAAATAGTAGAGATTAAAGGACTTTTTGGCATGTACAATAGAGCTAGACTATTTTTGTATGAGAACTATTTTTCTGCTTAATAAAGAAGGATATGTTGCCTAGGAAAAGATGGTGCAGAGATTTTGCATGGAATGTGTGGAATGTGAATGGAACTACTTCTTATTGCATTTATAACTCATACTGTGAGATTGTTCTAACTTTATTGAATTACTTCATGGTGATGAATGGCTTTGCTTTCTGTGCAATTGTTTATGTGCTAAATGAGTAATAATGTTCTTTATCATATCAAAGCTATCTTTGATATTCTTTCTGCTGTGAATGTGATTAATGTGTTGAAACAGCTATCCGTGAGACTTTTAAGAGCATTTCTAGTTTATTACTTGTAATTCAATTTTGCTCTCTGCAGGGATAGGATAGTTAGATTATATTAATTTAGAATATGAATAAATAGGTAATTGATAAGGTAGGAATGATAAGATGAGAGGTAAGAACCTGCGCATCGCTAGTGTGGTTACTTCCTGTCAATTATATGCATTTAATTAGGGCACTTGCATCTCACAATTAAAATAAAATACATAAATGGTGAACCCGGCCGCAAGTGGTAAAGAAATGTAAACAACCACGCACACAGTAGCCGGACCTTTAACCAGACAGATTCCCCCACACCAAATGGTGAACGGTCTAATTGGGCTTGCTTAGCGGGGAGAATCCCCAACTGTTGGTGTTGCGATTTCAGGGGCATCGACACATCCATGGAATAAAAAGTCTTCTTTTTGTTTTTCTTGAATTTAATAGGGCACTCATCATTGTCCTCTTGTTTGGGACCACGCAGGCCACCGGATGGATCAATCCAGCTTACAACAAGCTGAGTCAGACACCTTTTATCCATGTCTAACGTTGAAGTCTAGCTACGTTCATTTGTAGGCTCCACAGCATTGTAATCGTGGCAGCATGAATACCCTTGCATGGAGATGCATTGACCGATCTCATTTATAAACCTTAAGTGTTAACACTGTAAAGAGTGAGCCATGTGGAGTGGTAGGGTCGGCTTCATTAGCGACCACTTTTATGTTTTTAATTAACCTTTAAGTGTCAAGTATGTGGCGTTGGGTGTTGTGGCTAATGTTTTATGCCCGGGTTATCGTGCCATACATTATATTCTTAAGGGATGGCATCATGAGCCTTAGAAAGGAGAGATACGTATTACATGTATACATTTTTGGAACCTTAAGTATATAATTACATCCTTTTGTAATTATAAGTTCTATGTTATGGCCTAAAACAAATAATGCTTTAAGTTTAACCTATAGTAATTGGTAATATATATATGGGTGAGTCGAAGTACATACTGGTGCAAAGTATTTAACCATTGGTTTATAGAATTAATAACACCATTGTTACATGTATTAATAATATATATATTATTAATACATATGGACCATGTAATAACATATATATTCATAAATATATAGAATTATTTAGGTGGCCCTTTTCAACTTAATAAATTAATTATAATCAATGGTATAAATGGTTGTAGATTCATGAAGCCCTTGCAAAGTTGATAATTGTAATATTAATGATAATATTAACACATGATGGCAGGTGTAGGTGGTCAGCCTAGTTAAATAAATGGGTGAAGAGTATGGTTGTCAAATGACGAAACTCTTATTAATATTACTGTATTATAGTTGCTAGATATTAATAAACGTAGGACCCATGTATGCCCTTATGTATCATTATGCATGTGTTCACTGTCGCTTTTATAGAGGTTAGGATGTGTTATCATTTCGACATAAAGGACTTCCAGGTCACACGCGCTTGTTCAAGTATGTCATTATTATGACACTTAAGACATAAGGGTCCCTATAGTCTGAAAGACTATAGCACTTAGGTAAAATTTCATGACAAGCATCTCTGAAGAAAGTGTGATAGCATTTACTTAAAGTGTTATGCTTTTGATATATTTCTAAGTATAATTATGATCCAATGGCGTAACCATGAACTGAATAAAAGGTAAGAGGAGACATGACAACGACAATGGATATTTTTGGCATACATGTGGATGGAACAAAGGTTCCACACACGTAGTCGTAGTAAAGTCCATACCATCATTTGAGTACCCAAATAGAGCAGGAAAAATCTAGTTAGGACTCGGATTGCTATGAATTTATAGAGTAATGAATAACTTAATAGATTCATTGGTTAGAAACACTTACCAGCTATCTATTGGAAGAAACCATGTCTGTGCAAGGAGTTGAACTCTCTACATCCTGAAAGGAAGCGGCCACCCAAGGCTTGCGGATTTGTTACCATTATCATTCTCAGGTCCTGTGTAAACACCATATGAAAGAAATCAATCTCGCGACCAAGCTACAACTAAATCCCATTATCCTTTAAAATGTACGCAGAGTATCTAAGCTTACAGGTGGAAGTGTTCATACCTGAATGAATGGCTGTAAGTTTGCTTTGGAATCCTCATAACTGAGATCCATTCATATCACAGTCTCATTCTTATCATGCAATGCTATTCGCAGATTCATCCAAAAACCCCATTTGGATATCACATTTTGAAGAAACAAGACCAAAACACTTCCTCACCTACAGAAGCATAAAATTAAAATTCTTTAACACGGTATTCATTAAGCATTAATATGAATAGAAAAATATAACAAATGAGTTTGGATTTATATATTTACCTTAGGTTCAGAACTCCAAGAAAAACCTTATTAATCAATTTGCGCAAGCGTTTAAACTTTAAAAAAGATTATCAATCTTATGATATGAATAATTCTGATAAAACTGAAAAAGGGCATTTTAGAATTAAAAAGTACTTACCATAATTGAATGTTCTTCTCGCAGAAGACCGAGCACGAACAGAGAAGAACCCAAGAGTAAAAACCTCCAAAACTTCCACCATAAATGAAACAAGATTTACCATACAAGACGTAGAATAATAAAAACGATAAACAAAACTATCGCAGAGCTTGACTGAGCGGTAATGGCGTTACATTGAGAAGGCCACACCCGATGACCACACCAGGAAGGAACCCTCTATATGGTTTCCTGCGTAACTATAAACTGAACTGAACAACCAAACGAACCTTTCGACAGTATCCAAGCATTCCATGAAGAGACGAGAGTTATTGCTCACACTTTCCAACTCGAAACCAACCCCAAGGAGACCTCATCTAACGACGAATATTAAACTAGGAATCCATATGGAGGGTTGTTGTAAATTCATGAGGATCGAGGTATGCCAAGGGTTTAATTGCAGTCACATGCTAAACCCAGATCCAACTATAAAAACCTGATGACATCCACTAAATCATTAATCAAACAGTAAGCCATAGCTACACAAAACAATGGGTTAATAAGAAACTATATAACCTTGTATTACAAGCTTATCCTAGTATAAAGTTGCGAAAAATATTGTACCAAGGTATATATGTATATACACAAGTCTAGGTTATCATGAGACAAAGGTTGAAAGGTTTCGACCTAGGTCTTAGCCACAACCACAAATGTAAACCCTGATGCAAGTATTGATAGTAGTTGAAAAGAAATAAAGCAATTATACCTTAGTTAGTCGAGGATTTTCAATAAGGAGGCCCACGCACCACTAAACATACAATAAAACTCTAAGTTATATTGAATGTGCTGATAAAAATAATCGGATTAGCTAAAGAAAGAGATCACAAGTGCTCTATATAATCATAGGGATTCTTTATTCCAAAATCTAAAATGTTTCGAAATCCTCCTGGATATTTTAAATGGAATATTGGGTAAGTAAATTCAGAACATAGTTCTAAACTTTAAATACATCAAGAATACTTTCGAAGAAACATGTTTATATTGTTAAGAAAATGTTGTCGATTTTTTTTATTATTATATATAGGTAATTTGGGGTTGTGACACAAAGGTAGCCGCAAAACCATTAAATATAGTGTGTAGTATATTCAATATTATATTCATATATTCTACAGATTATAAATGAACTCATTATCTTAGAAATGTATTACGTACAATACCAGTTCAAGGTAGGGGGTTATCTGGATTTACTGTTACCTCGGGTTAAATTACCAATGTTTCCATAGTAGACAACTCTCACGATCACTGCACTCACCTATACGTAGGCAACGCCTACTTCACAATGGGGCATTGCAGTTACCGACCTCACATGCCAAACCATATCACTCAGGGGCATGAGTGGGAGATTTCTATAGAATGAAGAAATGGAATGACTGTGGGAGATTTGGCATGGAGACCTTACTGTTTTTGTTTTTGTATTTTTTAGTTTCCTGTAGAATGAAGAACTGGCACGACTTACTCATTTATGTTGTTGGGAAAAAATATGGGGAATTGCAGTTACCCACATCACCCAACAACCCATATAACTCTGAGTCATGAGTGGGAGATTTCGAGAGACATTGTTAGAGTACAGGACGACCATTCCTCACAAATACAGTTAGAAATGTTGTCTCATCTACCAAGACAATTTCTTTTTTTCTATTTTTATGTTTATTGTAGAATGAAGAAATGGCACGTTTATGTTGTTGGGAAAAACGATGGGGTGTTGCAGTTACCCACATCACCTACCAACCCGAGGCATGAGTGGGATATTTCGAGAGACTGTGTAAAGTACAGGACAACCATTCCTCACAAATACAGTTATAAATTATGTCTCATCTGCTATGACGGACACTGCTATTAATCTAGCCGACATGACTTGTTAAGTTTCCTATAGAATGAAATATTTAGAGTGGCTAGCTTTTGACCCAACGTGCTAACTAAGAAGGTATCCACCCATACAACCAATCATAGACATGGGGTCATAGACGATCATAGCCCATCATAGCCAGTCATAGTCGATCATATCCCTAGAACACTTCTTGAATTAATATCTTAGTCGAAATTGACTCCTCGCTACAATCATTGTTATGTTGTATGATCCTATCCCCCACAAAGGATAGTCTCTACTCATCAAGTTTCTACCTCAATGGTTAATCGTCCAGTGGGTAACCTCATTAGGACGATTCCCTTCACTATAATAAAGAGAGAAGCACCTGCAACGAGAAAGGCAGGAGCATAAGTGGAAAAAACAAGGACCCTCGTCTCCATGGGATTGGTAATGGAAAAGCCACACTGAAATCATAACTGAACCTCCACAGCAATGGAACTTTTTCCAGTCACATAGAACATTGACACATGAACCAAAGTCATCAGTCAATGTATCCATCTATCTAATTTGGGGACTGCCTCCCTCCCTTTCTGGTGATTGCTGGATTGATCTATGCAATTGCCAGACCCTTCAAAAATTACCTATAAACTCAATACATTAATGTATTGAGATTTTAATACAATTATTAAATATAAATTTAATTACTCTTAAATTTGTATTATTTTTGGATTTAATATAAGTTTATATTCATATTTTAATTTGCATTTAAAATAATTTAAACTTAAATAAAATAAAATATCACTTTTAAATTTATTATATAATTTTAAAAAATTCTTATCATAAACATTTTACTTAATTTATTATATATTTAAAATTCTTAACGTATTAAATACTTAACTTATTAATTTTATTATTAAAGTGAAAATAATAATTTATTATATAATAAGAATTAAATATTTAATTTTAATTTTGATAAATTCTTGTCATTTTAAATTAAATTAAATAAAATATAACTTTTAAACTTACTACATACTTTTTTAAAAAATTGTCATAAACATTTTACTTAATTTATTATATATTTAAAATACTTAACTTAACTTATTAATTTTATTATTAAAGTGAGAATAATATATTATTATATAATAACAATTAAATATTTAATTTTAATTTTTACAAATTCTTATCATAAATATTTTGCTTAATTATTAAATATTTAAAATAGTTAACTTATTTAATAATGTATTGATATTTTAGTATAATTATTATTTCTAATGAAGGTAGGGATATACTTTTCATTCATGAGTCAAAAGACTTTAACTTTATATTAGTTCTTAATTTTTTTTGAGTATTTTAAATTTTGTAATATTTGAAAAAAAAATTTATTAAAATGGAAACTCAAAAATATATTTTCCATTTTTCGAAAAAAAAAAAAAAAAAAAATTTATTGGTAAAGTACACTTGGGATTTGACATAAATCCATGTAGAATGTTTTTTAATTTTTGATACAAAAATTATTTAAAAAATTAAAATTCAAATAAACTACACATGGACAAAAACATCAAATCATTAATTGGAAAACCAATACTGCTTGGTAATTTAAAGCCTTATCCATGAGCTTTGCACTGGCCGGAATCATGACTTACCGATATATTTATTTTTACTATATTTTAATTTGCCGACCACAAAGGTTGGTCGTCAATTCGGTGTCATTATCTCTGGATAGACTCAAATTGGCGCGACAGCAGGACGACCTCTAACAAAGGGATTGACAGCGGAGACGGAAACACATCGGACACGTGGCATGTATTTTCATCCACGCCACGTGGAAGAAATGACCGCAATCATGAAGCATGCGAATCAGGTCGGAGTCCTTGTAATTGCCGAGGCAAGTCGAGCAGCACGACTGATCTGCCTCTTCTTTTTTCTTCTCGCCTTCTGTATCCACGAAGACAAGACAGACAGGGCTAGAGGATTTTGAGGGGTAAGAAACATGAACACCACCCAGCGTAGACTATGCATATAAAATTGATCAATACTGTACTAACGTAGTGTCAAAGACAAGAACATGAATGAGAAAGGGAACATAATAGGAAACAGGTATCCTGGTCATGTTTATGGTAACCTATGCAAAATGTGCCATCGACACATAGTCATTACATAATAATCAAAAAGAGGACAGAAAAAGGTGAAAACCCCCAAAAGCTCCAGTGAACGAGTATTACACTGAAAATAAGGAGTGGATGGAAAGTTCAACGCTTTTCCTTAACCACGGCTAGGTTGGCCTTTGATTGTCATATTAGGAACTTCTAAAACAGATCTCAACGTCTTTGGAAACAAGTAGTTGAAATGCTTCTTCCCGTTAATAGTTCCCACCAGATGAGATAAGTACCCTTTTAGCAGCATGCAGTTAGACTGTGTATGCAATAAAGCAGAGTGTAAGAAGACAAGCGCCCCTGCAATGTGACCGCAGTCTTTGCCTCTTTGTAAATAATAAAAGTCATGGCGCAACCCTACCCCTGACATGTTACCAGGGTCTTAACCTCTTCGTTGATGATAAAAGTAATGGTTGAACCACCAAACCTAATAACAAGATATCCTATAACATTATATGTTCGATCTCCATGGTGACGTCATCAAAACCATGTGCAAACTGCAAGCAGATGTTATTATGGCCTTTAAAACTATAGTAGTATAATTCGAGTACGAATATGGATATAGATACGATTTGATACGGAAAAAATACGTAATAAAAAAATCCAATACAGATAAAATATGGAAGTAGAATTCTAATATATAATACTTTTAATCGAATATATAAATTACCAAATTAGCATAAATGTACATTAAAAACCATTCTTTTTTATAAGAAAGTAATAAATTAAATATTATTTATATTTTATAGTTATTAAATAATTAAAATTTAGTTTTTTATTGGTGAGAATCTATATTCGTATCATATCTATTTAGAAGATTCGACAAATTCGAATTACTCCAAATTTTCGTATAGAAAATACCAATAGTATCAAATTACACTACTATACTTAAAACAAAGTACTCTAACTAGTCGTTGTTATAACTGCTAAACTTCGATCTTTATTCTTTCATTGCTTTTCACGGAAAACAACAAAGTTTACAAAAACATCAATGGATTCCAAAGAGCCTATAGTAAGTTTACAAAAACTTCATTCTCCACCCCACGGCGATGACCTCATAAAAAATGGTGCAAACTGCAAGCAAATGATCCCACTTCTGTTAAAACAAGGTAACACTAGCGCAGCTACTACAAAGACCAAGCCGTTTATACATTGTGACTGCTAAACTTCGATCGTTATCCTTTCATTGCTTGTCGTAAAGAAAGCATCAATAGATTCCAAAAACTGTGTAAAGATTACAAAAACATCACTAGATTCCGAAAATTATGTGGAAAGATTACAAAAACATCAATGGATTCCGAAGATTATGCAGGCCTTTCTTTCATCGAAGCAACTTTTAAGAAGAAACTATCCCAAAATTTCAAGAAATCTTTGTAAATAGCTAGTGAGAATCGAGAAAGGAATGGCCACTGTATATTCTAACGCATAATGCACCATATCCACTGCATTGAAAAATTTCACACTCATTTTCACTGTGTTTTTTGAACTTTCTGGTTTACCAAAACCCGGCCCCTCTCAAAACAAGCTCATAGTGGCGAAATAAGCAAAATTGTGAAATGCGGGATCGAAAAGCTTACTCTTGGATAGCAGACCACATTTGTCCTTTCTGAATGTTTCCTCCCACTCCCGAAGCCAGATCTGTCGCTCCTCCTACCGTTGCCATTCCTAAAATAAAATCAAGCATCTAAAATCACTATCATGCATCTCGTAAATATTAACAAAGCTTGTGCAGATTCCTCAGAGAGATTTTTTCGAAACAAACTTTAAACTTTAAAATCAAATCTTTAAAGCGTTTTCCCATCGTAAATGTTAGCATCAAAGCTTCCATCTAGAGGTTCTGAAGAGTATTTTCCGAACAAACTTCGCAGGTTAGTGAGAAGATTTAACCAAAAAAAAATAAAAGAAAGAAGCAATGCAGCATCTTCAAAGCTTGTTTAAAGCTCCTGGACAACATTTTCAACGGGATTTCTGGTTAGAACAAAGAATTAAACAATAAGCGTACCTGAAACACAGCTTGATTGAGCGATTCAGTGAAGCTTTCTTAAACCGCAAAATCGTTAGCTTGACTGTGAGGATTCAACAGGAATCCCCGCGCAGAACGTAAACTACCTCGACTTCTGACAAGGAAGCAACAGCTGGTGGCAATGAAACGAGATTAAGGGACAAAACAAACTCTTAGTGTAGCCAGCTATATAGAGATAATGGAGATTTTTCTATTTCAATGGCAACGCTAGGTAATTGATCACCCGACCTTCCTGTGCAAGGGTGACACGTCACGGGAATAACATGGGCATTTGTTTTCTAAAGCTGGAAACCAACTGGATTCATCAGCAAAAATCGTGGCCATCTTAATAACCTTTTTTATTAGATTAAATTAAAAGTTAATGGTACATAGGAAACCTTTACAAGTTAGTTAACCTATAATTCAATGGCATATGTGGGTTAAAGTTCGAATGGACCTTTCCACTAAACTATATTACAAAGGTCATCATAATGTCATTTTATGTAATATATGATTTGAATTTTCCTACACAACAACATCATTATTATTATTTTCCAAGGATATACAGTTTGATTCAAAATTCAAAAGGCTTTGGCTTTATATTAATTCTTAATTTTTTGTGTTGTTTATTGTAAATTTTGTAACGTTCGAAAAAAATAGTTATTAAACACAATTTTTATAATTTCAAAAATATATTTTTTATTTTTTGAAAAAAAAATTGAATTTTTTCTATTAGTAAAGTACAATACACTTGAGATTTGTGCAAATCCATTGGACTCGTCGAAATCATGACTTACCGATATATTTATTTTTACTATATTTTAATTACCGACGGCAAAGATTGGTCCTTGAATTTGGTGCCATTATCTATGGAAAGACACAAAATGGCGCGCCAGCGTGAAGGCCTCTAATAGAGGGGTCGACAACGGAGACGCCAACAGCGAAGTCCTACACATCGAACACGTGGCATGTTGCATGCAATGTGGAAGGAATGATCGCAATCAGGCAACATGCAAACCAGGTCGGAGTCCCTGTAATCGCCGAGGCAAATCAAGCAACACGATTGATCTACCTCCTCTTTCTTCTTCTTGTCTTCTAAATACACGAAGACATGAACTATGGATACGAACCAAAGGTCTCCTGATCAAGTCCCGGGAAAGTGGTGGCAGAGCTGTTTTGTTCTTGCCCGATCACATGGATGGCGGTGGCATTGGCGCCACGGGAATTCAGGGTGCTGCGAATCTGTGTCTATGTGGTGACACAGAGGTAGGAGTAGAAGGCCAGAATTAATGCTACTACGGTGCTCACAGCTATGGCGATGTCGTATCTCTTAGAAATAGTAATTACTTCAATTAGCTTTAGTTTTTACTTGGGTTACTATTTAGAAGTTCAGTTAATAAATGCAATAGCATGCTTCGCATGCATGCAAAAGCTAGGTTAGAGCTTTTAGGGTTTTCCATAAGTGTTTAAATACACATTACATTATTGTTTGTATTACATGAGTCGATCTTGCTTTATGAATAAAGATTCAAGAGCTGTAGCTCATTCTGCATTATCTTTGTTTATTTTCTGCGTCCAACCTTCAGTTTGGTATCAGAGCTTAGGAGAAGATCAAATTGGTAGCATAAATTTCCAGAGAAGCCAAAGCTGTAGCTTTGAAGAATTTGTAAGTTTTTTTTGAAGAATTTTCACAAAAAATAAATAAATTGTTGGAGAATTTATTAAATTTTTTTTTTTTTTGGAACTAGCGGCCTCCATATAGGCTAGAGCGCGGTAATTTAGGGAACTATCGCTGCCTCTCTATAGGCCAAAGCGCGGTAGATTCTAGAGTTACGAGGTAAAAAAAATTAGGGATTATCGCGGCCACCATTTAGGCCAGAACACAATAGTTGCTAGTGACCCATGATAATTAGGGCAAGAGAGTAAAATTTTTTATGAGCGTGATTTTCTTTTACTTTCACGAAGAGATTCTTTGAGTAAGAATTTCTTTTTACCTAAGAAAAAGATATTTTTCAAATCTTGTTTTAAAGAGGGACAATTATTTGAAAAAGAGGAAGGAGATTATTTTGAAAAAGCGAGTAAAAGACTCCATAGCGTATATGGCTTCTAGCAACATCAATCAATCTCAGATTTCTCCTCTTACAGGGAAAAATGACTATGATGTCTGGGCCACAAGGATGGCGGTTTATCTTAGGTCAGGAGATGCATGGGAATATGTCGTGCATGGCTATTCCGAACCTGTAGATGACGCAGCTTTTCAAGCCCTTTCAAATGCAGAAAAGGATGTCTTGCGAGCGCACAGGAAGAAGGATGCAAAGGCATTGCATCACATAATGAACGCTTTGGATAACAGCATATTTCCAAAGATATCAACCTCTTTACATGCCAAAGCAGCATGGGATATCTTGGCGACCAATTATTAGGGTGCTGGTAAGGTATAAACAGCTACACTCCAAAACCTAAGAAGAGACTTTGAAGATCGGAAGATGAAAGAATCAGACTAAGTAGATTCTTTCATGACCAAAGTCATGGGGATTGTCAATCAACTGAATACCTATGGTGAAAATCTCGAAGATCAAAGGGTGGTTGAAAGGGTTCTCAGATCACTACCCCACAAATTTGAGTCGAAAGTTTCAGCAATTGAAGAAGCAAAGGATCTGAGTAATCTCTCTATAGACGAGTTGACCAGATCTCTAATTTCATACGAATCCAGAATTAGCAGGAATAAAGAATCCTCTCTGGAGAATGCTTTCAAAGAACATGTCTTATTCTCAAGAGGCAGAGGTAGAGGAGGATCAAGAGGATGAGGCAGAAGTGGCCGTAGTAATAGCAATGAAGATCAAGATCACCATCATAACCATGAAGGTGGGAACTGCAACAAAAAAAGGTCAGATAAATCTAATATTAAGTGTTCTTATTGCAATAAATTTGGGCATTATGCTCATGAATGCATAAAGAAAAAGGTTGATCAAGCAAATCATAATGCTAATGTGACTAATACCTTTGAGGATAAAGATGATATGTTATTTCTTACATATCTTGCTGCACACTAAATCCCAAAGGGACTTTGGCTTTTAGATAGTGGCTGCAGTAACCATATGACAGGTGATAGAGGTCTAATTGCAGACCTAGATGAGTCAATGAGGATAGAGGTCAAATTTGGCACAGATGAGGTAGTTCCAGTTCTTGGCAAAGGAGTGGTCAACATTCTGACCAAACAATGCCAGCAAAAGACAAATACAGATGTATATTATGCTCCAGGATTGAAGCATAATCTGCTCAGCATTGGGCAACTCACTGAAAAGAAATACAGACTTGTCTTTGATGGATCAGACTGTGAAATTTATGACAAACCCCATAATAGACAGTTGATTATCAAAATACAAGTGACTAGGAACAGGAGGTATCCACTAGTCATGAATTGCAGCAACAAGGTAACCTCTTTTGCTCAAAAAACCACTTGCATGGATGATTATTGGCTATGGCATTTTAGATATGGACATCTTCACTTTGGTGGTCTCAAGTTTTTGCAGCAGAAAGAGATGGTAAAGGGATTACCCCTTATGTAGGAGCCAGTTAGCAGTTGTGAGTGTTGCATCATTACAAAGTATCACAGGGATAGCTTTCCTAAAGGTATGTCTTGAAGGGCACATGCACCTTTAGAACTTATTCATACTGATCTGGTTGGACAAATGCAAACTCAATCAATTGATGAAAACTATTATTTTCTTACATTTATTGATGATTTCAGTAGAAAAACTTTGGTGTATTTCCTTCATCAGAAGTCTGAAACTTTTAGAAACTTCAAGGAATTTAGGGCTCTGGTTGAAAAACAGAGTGGTTATCAACTCAAAGTATTGAGATTAGATGGAGGGGGAGAGTATGAGTTAAAGGAATTTCATGATGACTGCAAACATCATGGAATCAAGAGGCAATTCACTACAAGATATACACCTAAGTAGAATGGTATTGTAGAACGCAAGAATAGAACCATCATAAATATGGCATGGAGCATGCTGAAAGGAAGAAATTTGTCCCATGAATTTTGGGGAGATGTTGTGGTTTGTGCTGTTCATGTGATGAACAGATCTCCCACCAAAATTGTGAAGAACAAAGTACCAAAGGAAGCATGGTTAGGTATGAATTGTAATGTTTCTCATTTCGGAATATTTGGTTTTGTTGCATATACTCATGTTCTTAAACAACTAAGAAAAAAACTAGATGACAGGAGTGAGAAATGTATATTTCTTGGATACGGTGAACAAACTAAATCCTACAAGCTGTATAACCCTATTACCAAAAAGATTATCCTCAATAGAGATGTTTTTTTCAAGGAGGAAGAGTCATGGAATGGAACCATAGACAAGGGTGTGGGAGCTACAATACCCCAACTAGAAGATGGAGAAGAAGAAGAGTTGATTGGACAACAAGGTCCAGTAGCATCTTCACCAGTAGCAAAAACTCCAGAAAGAACACCTAAAAGCTTAGTTCAAGGTGAAGCATCAAGTCCGCAATCAGGTAATGAATTTGATCATAGTAATAAAAAGACCAGAAGATTGGCAGATATTTATGATGAATTGGATGCAAATACCAAATATGTTTTTATTGCTAGTGAACCTGTGTTTTATGAAGAGGCTGTAAAACAAGAGCATTGTGTAAATGCTATGGAAGAAGAGATAGATTCCATTGAGAGAAATGATACATGGGATCTAGTTGACCTGCCAAAAAACAAGAAACCCATTGGTGTGAAGTGGGTTTATAAAACCAAACTCAATGAAAAAGGTGAGATTGATAGGTACAAGGCAAGGTTAGTAGCAAAGGGTTTCTCGCAACAACTAGGAATTGATTTTGTAGAAACTTTTGCACTAATGGCAAGATTGGACATAGTAAGAGTAGTCCTAGCAATTGCAGCACAAAAAAAGTGGAAAGTGTATCAGATGGATGTCAAGTCGGCATTCTTGAATGGAATTCTTGAACAAGAAATTTATGTGGAGCAGCCACATGGGTATGAAATAAAAGAACATGAAGAGAAAGTTTACGAGTTGGAGAAAGCTCTATTTGGGCTCAGCAAGCTCCAAGAGCTTGGTACAATAGAATTGATTCTTATCTGATCAAAAATGGTTTTAACAGAAGCTGTAGTGAACCAACACTTTACACAAAGGTAAATCAACAAGGAAATATTTTAATAGTTTGTGTGTATGTTGATGATATGATTTTTACAGGTGACCTCTTAGTAGATGAGTTCAAGGCAGCTATGAAGAAAGTGTTCAAGATGACAGACCTTGGATTAATGAGGTTCTTTCTTGGCTTAGAAGTAGAACAGTCAGAAAATGTATATTTATCTCTCGAAATAAATATGCTAATGAAGTTCTTAAGCGATTCAGAATGCTTAATTGCAAAACAACACCTACACCAATGGCAACAGGTACTAAGTTGAGCAAAGAAGATGACAGTCCCAAAGTAGATCCAACATTGTTTAAGAGACTTGTAGGAAGTCTCATGTATCTCATATCTACGAGACCTGATATTATGTTTGTTGTCAGCTTGATTTCGAAGTTCATGGAGTCTCCCAAAGACTCACATTGGCAAGTTGGAAAAAGGATCTTACGATATGTTGCAAGGACTTCAAGCTATGGGATTTTATACTGAAGCACTGAGTATGATGTTTTGACAGGTTTCACTGACAATGATTTTGCAGGAAGTTTGGATGACAGGAAGAGCACTTTCGGTCATGTTTTTCATCTTGGATCAAGGGTGATTTCATGGGCATCCAAGAAGCATCCCATTGTGACACTTTCATCAGCAGAAGCAGAGTATGTAGCAGCGACATCAGCAGCATGTCAAGCAGTCTAGTTACGCAGAGTTTTAGAAGGTCTTCAACAGAAACAAGAAGGACCAACCACAGTTTATTGTGACAACAATTCAACAATCGTTCTATTCAAGAACCATGTTTTTCACCAGAAAAGCAAGCACATTGATACCATATATCACTTCATAAGAGAACTTGTGAACAATGGTGAAGTTCGTGTTGAGCATTGTAAATCGATTGATCAATTGGATGACATATTCACAAAGCCATTGGCAAAAGATATTTTGAAATTCATAGAAATGATTTAGGCATTGTAAAAGCTGAGCATTAGTAATTAAGAGGGAGTGTTAGAAATAGTAATTACTTCAGTTAGCTTTAGCTTTTACTTGAGTTACTATTTAGAAGTTCATTTAATAAATGCAGCAACATGCTTTGCATGCATGCAAAAGCTAGGTTAAAGCTTTTAGGGTTTTCCATAAGTGTTTAAATACACATTACTTTATTGTTTATATTACATCGGTTCATCTTGCTTTATGAATAAATATTGAAAAGCCGTAGCTCATTCCACATTATCTTTGTTTATTTTTTGCTTCCAATGTTCAATATCCCAGCCCCATGCTGCTCGTGGAAACTGGTGTCGATGTCGAATTCTGATCCATTATATTCTACCAGAAACTCAAAAACAAATATGTCCCCAATAATCCTACGCTTCGCTCGATCCTTTATTTCAAGGAATGAAAAAAAAATCATAAAAGACCTCGGCTCGAATTCGCATACTGTTGGCGATTTATAAGAATAAGTGAAGCTTGGAATCGAATGGAAACAAAACGACCAACCCAATCGTAATTCTCTCATGTTACTGTACTGTAGTAGCTTCTAACGTCAGCTCCTTCCATGAAATATCCTTAAATCCTCAAACATAGATCTTTAAAGTTTAACATTTTTCATGGTGATATATTGACTGGTGCAAGTTAGATTATTGGGCAGTATTACGAACTCATTCTCCTTTGTTTCGAGGTCCAAATGCACTCACTCCATGAATAAAATATCATCATTCCTTAGATTAACTCAAAGAAATTGACTTCAAATTATTGTATGATGATGCAAGGATACAAATCAATTATGGGGAATTGCAGAGCTAATGCCAAATATCTAACAGAAATCCCTGAAAACATCGGGCTTTTCAACATATCATCCAAAGACGTGGGCATTCCCGTGGTTTCATTCTTGTTGAAGGACAAGATCCTTGGACATGATGAATACACGATCTCTGATCATTTGAGAAGTTTGGATGGGTTGTTCCGGCTTAAATACAATGGCTCCCAATGCTCATAATGTCTTTCGATTACGTGTAGTTGTTAGGGAGGACTTCAGCAGAAGTCTGGCAGAACGATTGGCTCAGAATATTGAGCATGTTTTACAGGAATTAGAAGCTCATAAACTGGGATGCCTGACTTGCCATCCTGATTCTGTCGACAAAACAAAGGGCGTTAGTTAAATATGTATAATTGTCTTTCAATCGATCTTTAGCTTTGTTGTGGGTTTTCTTACTAAAATAATATTTTTTCTAATTAAATAATAAATGTCTCCCTTGATTTAAATCAAGCAATTACTTCATTATCTTGCTTCTCATAAATTGTTTCAGTAAGATTATCAGGCAGTACATACCAATTCATTTTATTCTATCATTTCTCCTTTGATTTTTTGGGGGAAATTTAAGGCTAAAATAATATTTGGAATTTCAGCCTAAATTTCTGAGAATTTTTTTGGTGAAATTTCAGTATACATTTATGCAAATTTATTTTAGTGAATGTAATTTCAGCATACGTTTATGTGAAAAGAAGTAAAGAAATCCTAGAACCTTACTTAACACATTGTTGTATCCATTTGAAAATAGCGCGGCGGAATTTTGGAAAAAGTTTGCACAGATTTGAAATCAAATTATTGGATAGAGTCCGATGTCCTACCCATCATGTTCATTTTGAACATGGTTATCCATTTATTTGAAATAATATAAATAAATTGTTAAATTTTAAATTTTCGCTATAATATTTGTTAAACTCAAAATAATAAAAAAATAATTGCAAAGTTAGTATTTAATACATGTGAAGCAATGATAAATAACTTGAAGAAACTATGGCTAGATTGCTTATGTTACGTACTTGACATTAAAGTATCGTTATTGATAGTGTATCTCTTTGCATGAAACACAGTGTTGCGCATTAGGTGTAGCATGGAATTCATGGAGAGAGATTATTTATGTACTTAAATAAAACCATCTCCCTGGTCCAATCATTCATATTGTATCCTGCGTACACTCATTCAAATGAAGAGTTTTAATAATGCAATGCAAACTACTAAATATTGATATTAGGACACAATATCTTCCCAATTATACTGTACCTTTTGTTATGAAGCGTGCTTTCGATATCATGTGTTCTAAGAATACACCTTCTAGTTGGCAGAGAAATAGCTGTTTGCAGCTTTTTCCTTTGTTAAATAAAAATTGAATTACTCTTAAATTTGTATTATTAATATGTTTAATATAAATTTATATTCATAATTAAATTTAGATTTTACATTTAAAGTTTCCATTTTAATTTACATTTAAAATAATTTAAATTTAAATAAAATAAAATATAACTTTTAAACTTATTATATAATTTTAAAAAAAATTTATAATAAACATTTTACTTAATTTATTATATATTTAAAATACTTAATTTAACTTATTAATTTTATTATTAAAGTGAAAATAATAAATATTATATCATAAAAATTAAATATTTAATTTTAACTTTTACAAATTCTTATTATTTTAAATTTAAATCAAATAAAATAAAAGATAACTTTTAAACCTATTGTATAATTTTTAAAAAGTATTATCATAAACATTTTACTTAATTTATTATATATTTAAAAAACTTAACTTATTAATTTTATTATTAAAGTGAAAATAATAACTTATTATAAAATAAAAATTGAATATTTAATTTTAATTTTTACAAATTTGTATCATAAAGAATTTGTTTAATTTATTAAATATTTAAAATAGTTAACTTATTTAATAATAAATTGAGATTTTAATACAATTATTAAATATAAATTTAGTTTCTCTTAAATTTCTATTATTTTTAGATTTAATATAAATTTATATTTATATTTATATTTGAATTTTACATTTAAACTTTACATTTTAATTTACATTTGAAATAATTTAAATTTAAATAAAATAAAATTTAACTTTTAAACTTATTATATAATTTAAAAAAATTCTTATCATAAACATTTTACTTAATTTATTATATATTTAAAATACTTAACTTATTAAATATTTAACTTAACTTATTAATTTTATTATTAAAGTGAAAATAAATAATTCACATTAGCACTTTTTACAACATCGTCATGTTTCTCTAATTTTGATAGTAATATTATTCTCAATTGAAAATTATTGGATTACTTACACTAGATGATTCCTTACTAACTAAGTTTTTCTTTAATTTATTAAATATTTAAAATAGCCAACTTATTTAATAATGTATTGGGATTTTAGAATATGTTTATATATTGTAAATTACATTCTATTAACTTTTATTTTGTTCAACTTAATTTCATTTATTTCTTTGTTTCAAATTTGATATAGATTCACTTTATTATCAAAATGCCATACTTTTTAAAATAGTGTTATCACATTTGAGAATATTTAAATTTAGTTGAAAATAGTATAATTATTAAATACAAATTTAGTTACTCTTAGATTTGTATTATTTTTAGATTTAGAATAAATTTAAATTTAAATTTGCATTTACATTTTACATTTAAAGTTTATATTTTAATTTACATTTAAAATCATTTAAATTTAAATACAATAAAATATAACTTTTAAACTTATTATATAATTTAAAAAAATCTTATCATAAACATTTTACTTAATTTATTATATATTTAAAATATTTAACTTATTAAATACTGAAGTTAACTTATTGATTTTATTATTAAAGTGAAAATAAATAATTCACATTAGCACTTTTTACAACATCATCATGTTTCTCTAACTTTGATAGTGATATTATTCTCAATTAGAAATGATTGCATTACCTATATTAGGCGATTCCTTACGAACTAGGTTTTATTAATTTGTATTTTTATTAATTGTTTGCAACATCCTTATATCGCAATGTGACATTGAGAAAAAGGTTAAGCTTCCATTATCTTGAGCAGTCTTTTATATATATCATTTCATAATCGTATAAATAATTCAATATTACTTTATTTGAAATTTCAATTGTTTTTGTTGCATTAAGTAAAAGTAATAATGATTGCATTAGCTCCATTATGATTCCATTTGAAAATGTGTCACATTAAAACTATTTGTGAAATCATTTTGTCGCAATGTGACATGAGTAAAACTAATAATGTAAATGCATTGGCCCCATTATGATTCAATTTGAAAATATGTCACATTACGAGTATTTGCAAAATTATTTTGTCGCATGTGACATTCATGAACGTTATGCTTTAGTTTTTCTGAATAGTCTTTTATCGTCATCATTCCACTTGGTCTTCTTAGTTCATTTCAAATTTCATTTGGTTTTCTCCCATAAAAGAATCGCTTTTGTTCTTTAAAAGTAATAACAATTCCATTAATTGCATTATGACATAGTGTGACATAATAGTCACTAACTACATTATGACATAGTGTGACATAATAGTTTTGTTAGTTCATTTCAAATATGCCACACTACAACTATTTTCAAGATCATGTTGTTGCAATGTGAAATTCATCAAGGTTATGCTTCCATTTTTCTGTATATACTTCTATAGTTATCATTCCATAATTATCATGTAATCCATCATTCATTGTAGTATTTGATCATTCAAAATTATTGTAGCATTGAATAAAACTAAAAATCACTCCATTGAGTGCATTATCATTACATTTGTACTTTCACTGCATCAACACTTTTTACAACATCATTGTGTCAAATTGTCATTCTCTAACTTTGATAGTGATATTATTCTCAATTGCATGCAAATGCATTACCTGGATTACCTGATTGATTACGAAATTGGTTTTGTTAAATAGTAATTTTTTGAATTGTTTGCAACATCATTATGTCGCAATGTGAGATTGACGAAGGTTATGCTTCCATTATTTTGAACATAATTATATATATATATATATATATATATATATATATATATATATATATATATATATATATATTGATTCCATAATCGTCATGAAATTTTATCTAATGCAGTATTACTTCATTTGAAATTTTGATTCGTTTTGTTACATTGAGTAAAAGTAATAATGATTGCATTAACTTCATTATGATTCAATTCAAAAATATCTCACTTTACTACTATTTGCAACACCATTTTGTCACAATGTTACATTGATTGCATTAATTCCATTATTAATGAACGCTTATGAAATTCGTTTTTTCATTGAATAAAATTGGTGATCATTCCAGTAATGATTCTCGTTGCTTTCAGACACATTCAATTATGCGATATCATGTATCTTTGCAATTATTTATTATCATTCAATTATATTATGCGTTGTCATTACATTGGTATTGAATATCATTCAACTATATATGCATCCTATACTTGAGATAGATTTGTCCCGATGTCAGAAGTCAAGGGACATGTTCCAAACCAATCGGTGAGGACCCCCTTGCACATCCATCACTCGATGTTAGATTGACAAAGGACATCTCCATGAACTCAACAGTCGAAAGCACTTTAACATTGGAATTGAAATATGAGGCCTCACTTTGAGATATATTTGTACATATGTCAGGAGTCAAGGGACATGTTCCAAACCAATCGGTGAGGACCCCCTTGCACATCCACCATTGTATGTTAGACTGAAAAATGACATCTCAATGACCTAGACAACCGAAACCTCTTTAAAAATGCAGTTGATATAGGAGGCCTCAGTTTGTGATAGATTTGTCCCAATGTCAGGATTCAAGGGACATGTGCCAAACCATTAGATGAGGACCCCCTTGCACATCCAGCGTTGGATGATAGACTAACAGAGGACATTTCTATGACCTCAACAACCAAAACCCTTTAAAAATGAAGCTAATTGGTGAATCCTCGCTTTGAGATAGATTTTTCCTCGTGTTAGGAGTCAAGGGAGATGTGCCAAACCAATAAGTGATGACCCCCTTTCACATCCATTGGTGGATGCTAGAATGGAAGAGGACATCTCAATGACCCCAACATGTGAAACTACCAGTCTATAGTCTATAGTTTGTAATTTTATATTATTTAATTATTATTGTTATTTTGTCACAATGTCACAAATGATGAATTTACATTGTTGAAATTTGTAGTGATGATACGATTTTTGTTTCTTTTTTCCAGAATATTTTCTTTACTTCGAAAGAAAAATAGATGTGAAAAAATTCAACCACCATCCCACACTATGCATCAAACACCCTATTGATGAACCAAGATTAAGATGACGTTTTCAAATCAATGTTCTGCATCCTGGGAGTGGGAACCTTTCAAAGCTTGAAATTCAAGAGGAAGTAGGAAAAAAATTAGAATCACCAATACACAGACAATCTTTATTTATGGGTTTCGAACATATGGGCAGAGATCCTCAGGTTTTGGATTGATTTATGACATGCTAGAGGATGCAATAAAATATGAGCCTAAGTATAGATTTTTGAAGAATAGAATTCGTCATTTTGGTACCAACAGTAGTGAGAATACTAATAAGAGAGAAAAAAAAAATATGTGTCGTTATGCCACGAAAGAAATGACTGGATTTAAAGCTTCAAGATCACACTATGTTTCTCTTAATATAACTATATTTTTTTCATAGTTGACCATCTGGTTATATGGATGTATTAAACATATTTTATAAGTTGTAATCAATTAGTTATAATTAGTACTTGAAGAGTACTTGATTTCTAATTCAGTAATAGAGTTTTATTTCTTTTATTTACATTTTTTGTTGTTTAATAATGTTTTGTTATATGGATGTATTAAACATATATTATAAGTTGTAATCAATTAGTTATAATTAGTACTTGATTTCTAATTCAGTAATAGAGTTTTATTTCTTTTATTTACATTTTTTGTTGTTTAATAATGTTTTGTTCTTATTGATAATTATATATTTCCAATGGATATTTTGTTATCTCGAAATGGATCCTAGCATGTGGAGTTTTTTTCCAAACGAGATTCTTGAAATAATTTTTCATGGGTTCATTTTTCAACATTGATTCGATTTTGATCAATTTCTAGACATTGTGAAGGATTACTGTGGAGACCATATTTTATCAGTGCTTGGAAAAATAATCACATAATAGAAACTGGATTTTCGGTTGAGTTGTGGGGACACTATGAGAATCACATCGTATATAAATTTATCAATCGTATAGGAAATACATCGCTATTGCATTCCCCCTGTCCAGAATATAGGTACACAATTGAATGTACTATTGGGTAAATCAGTTTGTTGTCAAATTATTGTCCATTGTCGGGGAATAAAGAATATTACATGGTGAACCCATTTATAAAGCGTTTTTCATGTATAGGCATCATTGAAATAAGAGTTGCTAGTTTCTTTTCATTCATAGGAAACGTTGGTCAACATAAGCATGGATGGATAGTTGTTCTTCATTTTTAGAACTCATATTAACAACCTCATCAGCCAAAGGAAACTCCACTATACACTATGATGATGAATACCTCTAGACGAGAATCTATAGCGGAAACAACACAAGAAAAATGAGTTTTAGATCACTTCGTGGAATAAGATCGAATGTGGAATTTATATGGGTCAGCTGCAATTAAGATGTTTGATTTCCTTCATATCAAAGGCCCATATTTCATTCAAGGCTCCAAAGCACTCGACGTTTATCAAGCTCAGAATGCCCCTGAATGAAAAACACTACAATCGTGTGGCAACCTCGGAGTAGCTCAGGGCCTCAAAAGCAGTCTAAATAAACCACCTATTTGGAGCCCTAAAATGAAAAAATACCTGGCATAGTGGTTTCTAGGCATGAGCTTCTTAACTGTCAAACCGTCAGAAGAGGGGGCTTGCCCCATAAAAATTCACTGTATGGGCATGCATCTCAAGAAAACATAGAGGAAACATCAATGGATACCTGATCTTCATGGAGATTAAAGTGCTCGGAGTTTAACACTCTTGAGACGCCCCTGAAGGAAAACCACCACCTACACGTGGCAGCCCCAGGTTTATTTAGGGGCCGAAAAGTAGTTTTCCTAAACCACTTTTTTGGAGCCCTGAAACTACTAAAGGCTTCCACAATGGTTTTTCTAGCCAGAGGCCGCCAAACAGTTGGTCGTCAGAGGAAAAAGGCCCGCCCATAAAGATGTACTGGTTGGATGCCAATCTCAAGGAAGGCTTGGCGTAACATCGACGATTTCCTGAAATTCAAGGCGTCTAATATGCTTGAATTTTAGCATCCCAAAGAAGCCCTTGAGTATAAACAAACCCTTCAACGTGGTGGCTTCACGATTGAGTCAAGGCCCGAAAAGAAGTCTTCCTAAACTGTTTTAACAGGGCCCTGAAGCTGCTTATGATTTACCACTTCCCACTGTCGTCCATCCCCCTCGCATTTCCTTAAGTTTCCCTTAAGAGGTCATCTCTTCCGTCGTTTAGGAGTTAACGTTTCACGTCACTCAAGGAGCTCGATAAATGACTTGGTAATCATTACTCAAGGATGTCGTTGTTTGGGAATAGACATATCCCAACACTCAAGGAGCCTAATGAATGATGTGGTAATCATTACTCAATACCGACACAATTTTTGATGGATGAGAAAATGAATTTATAAATCCCAAAATGTTGCAGAGATAGAATCATGGAGCTTTATGAGCTTTAGGGGTGAGAATCGCTGAGCAGAATGCGCGATTCTACTAGAGATTCCTTGAAGTAGCTATAATAGAAGGTTTACGATGGTGCATTTTATTTCCAGTGGAAGCACATAGGGACCACTAAGGGCAAGGAGGACAAGTGTTCACGAGCAGACAACAGATGCACATGCGCAAAAAATCAGGGGGAACAGAAGTGTGGTCTCACCTGAGATGTCTAAGAGAACTTCATTTGTTGAATGAGAAGCGGGCCTTCTGAATGCAGAAGCACAGAGGGCAAGGGCATGTTGTTCCTAGCAAAGGATAATTAGATTGTGAAGCAGGTGTGCCAGAACGATTTCAATTGTCTCAGGAAATATCAGGCCCTGTTTCATAATTCGGTGATATCGATGAACTTTTGTGTTAAGTTTATCCTAAATTTACAAGCAATATCCTTGAAAGAAACACAATCACCATATAGACAAAGATTTACCCTGGGAAACCCTCATGGGGTAGAAAACCCAGCAAAGCTTTCCTCAATATAGATAATCAACCGATACAAAGATGTAGTCTCCAAACAAGAGCTCATTTTCATCCTATGCAGATCTCTCTCTCTCCTACGCATAATACACAAGTGAGTGAATAAGTGATAAATGAGGAACACACCTCCTCTATTTATACTCATCTTCTAACTGAATTTTCACCCTAACTGGGTCGACCTCTCCTAAGAGAGTCTAATAACCCCTAAACAGCTAACTCAGGGACAACCCCACAAGGGAGGTATAATAACCCTAGTTACCACATTCTCTCGGAGGAATAAACATCTCCGGATGTACAATAGGGTCTCCACGGAGGAATGAAACATCTACGGAATAATAAAGTACAAATATAATATTCTTAGAAGTGACAATATATAAACACTCCCCCTTAACGATAAGGATATTATAAAAACATCTGTAGGAGCAAGGAGTCATCAACTGTTGAGATATTGTAACTTCAAAGAATATTATATTTGTACTTTATTATTCCGGAGATGTTTCATTCCTCCGTGAAGATCTTATTGTATATCCGGAGATGTTTATTCCTCCGTCGAAATGTGGTAACTCGGGTTATTAGACTTCCCTAGTGGGGGTCAGCCCTGTATGTGTTATGTGGGTCAAAGGGTTATCAGACCACCCTAGAGGGGTCGTCCCAGTCAGTTGTAGTGGGGTATTTAACCCATTGGTTAAATACGAGCCTACGTGTACTTGTGTAAAAGATATGTCAGAGTAGTGTATAAATAGAGGAGGTGTGTTCCTCATTTGATACACTCACTCACTTGAGGATAGCACACTTGTGGAGGAGAGGTCTGCTATTGTGGAGGAGGAGATCATGTCTCAGGGTTTCATCTTTGTATATTGCTGGTCATCTATATTGAGGAAGCTTTGTTGGGTTTTCTACCCCATGAGGGTTTCCTAGGATAAATCTCTGTCTCTTGTGTTTATGCTATGCTTGTTGTTTCTTCAGTGATCCTGTATATGCTATTATTGTGAAATGGAATGTAATGCTACTATTTTCTGTCTTATCATATTAAATCTTAACATGGTATCAGAGCTAACCTGAAGGAAGACAAGGTATGGCACTTACGACACTTGCTTTACTTACGACAATTTGAAGGTTAGGGTTTTATATAGCAAAAACCAGTCATCGTGGAACTTTCTCTATAAATCCATTTTGGCAAAGGTTCAGGATCTGAAACCTTTACAGGTCATATATAACATCTCCAAGTATCTTGTGTCCAAAGGGAACCCTCATATTCATTGTACTTTGTAAGTTATGATCAGTACAAGTTAGGGTTTCTGCCTCTTCCAGATCTCAGTCAAAATGAGGTGACATAGGAAAAAAGGTCATAACTTGGGCTAGGAAGCTCCAAATGAAATTTAGTAAAAAGTGACAGGTAGTACACAGACTGTACTATCTCAAGAAACTTTTTCAGAGGCTGAAGCTGAACCAGTGACACGTGGCATGCCGTACAAGTTATCTCTCCTGTTTTATCCCATAAACAGGTCACGTTGCGACACTTGGAATAACTCTCTCTCAGAGCGTACAATTGAGGTCAGACCTGTCAGGATGGAAATATAACAGGGTGAGCTATCTCAAGAAAACTTTTCAGAGGCCGAAGTTCAAACAGTGACACGTGGCACGCCGTACAATTTCGCTCTCCTGTATTATCCCAAAACAGGTCACGTTGCGACATTTGGCATAACTCT
Source organism: Larix kaempferi (assembly GCA_027924585.1). Classification (NCBI taxonomy): domain Eukaryota; kingdom Viridiplantae; phylum Streptophyta; class Pinopsida; order Pinales; family Pinaceae; genus Larix; species Larix kaempferi. Next base: position 1,668,116 of record BSBM01000945.1, read on the forward strand.
CTCTCAGAAAATCCAATTGAGGTCAGACCTGTCAAGATGGAAAGATGACAGGTCAGGCTACTGCAGAAAACGTTTTCAGACCCTATGGAGCAAAAATTTTGGAGTTATAGCAGAAACAACCAGGTACATATTTCTGCTAAAAACAGAATTATTTTTGGAGCACCTTTATTCATGGCTTCCAGAATTTAGGGTTTCGGAGAAAGCTAGAATTTTTGGAATCGGAATCCACGGCTGAATGCTACTCAGAAAAATCGAAATTTAGAGACCAAGATCGAATTTCTTGGTTGGGTAGAAGATCGGGCTTGATTAAACCCTAGCTCGGGATTTTGATCGGAAAGATGGAAAATTAGGGCTTCAGCAAAAGTTGGAATTTTTGAAGTCTGTAACCACGGCTGGAAGCTCCTCAGAAAAATAAGAGTTTAGATCCTTGGATCAAACCTTTTGATTGAGAAGAAGGGTGGGCTTCATCAAACCCTAGTTCGGGATCCTGTCCAGAAGATCCAGAAGTTTCAAAGGCAATTTTGAGGGGTCAAATTTTGGAGATTTCAAAATTAAAGTATGCTAGTTTGATCAGCTCAGCAAGACACATCCTTCCATTCATTCGGAAGTGTGAAAGTCAAAGATTGAATTTTTAGGGTTTCTCTAGAAAACCCTAATCAAGCTCCAGATCAAGTTTCAGGGAGAGTTGAGGCTAAGGCCTTACATAAGAAGACTACAAGAAGTCTCGACAGGTATGACTTAAGGAGGTTCAGGTATGTCTTGAAATCTGATTCTTGATTAAGTTCATAATGTGTTTGTCTTCATGTTATCTATTAGTACAATCTTGATTAAAATTAGAATTGTCTTATCACTCTAGTAACAGTATGAGTGCATGTGAATGATCGAAGACATTCATTGATTAAGGCTATATGATTGTACTAATGCATTATGGTGTTGTGTGAGGTTGATGTTGTCTGCTAACAAGATACAGGTACATCACAAAAGACAAATCAAGCTCCATGACCATGAAATCATGAAGATAAAGACTCATCCATAATCTTTTTTCTACTTACGAGGTATGTATGACTTTGTTATATTATGCTTAACCTATGAGACATGCATGTTCTAGCTCAGGATCTCTAAATCATTGAAGAGATTGTCTAGGTATGTTGTACATAACTAAGCAGGTATACTAATCCAGGTATGTTTTTCCTATGTCATGTTAGGATCCCTTATATAAGTGTACTTGGTATGATTGGTTATGCTTATTCATAAAGTTAGTAATCAAGGTTTTATGAATATTATGTCTCTTATCTTGGTTGATTATTTAACTAACTAGATCAAACAAGAATATGCATGAGTAAAAGAAGACTTCCATGAAACCTTGAATATTATCCATAATCATGACTATACATATTCAAGATTATTTAGAATTAGAATGTTTTGAGAATATACTAATGAATGTATGTTTGTGTATGAGATCATGAGGATGACACTAGTGCACACTTGAGCATGCACAGTGGTACAAAATGAATAGAAGTTCAAAAAACATATAGAAGATCAAGCGGGAGGCAACCACACAAACATAAAAGATAAGTATTTGAGTTGTTATAGTAAATGATATTGCTTGTAGGCATATTTGTATTCCTAGAATATATCATGCTGAGTGTAAACATTCATAGAGCATTGAACAGTATACTACTAATATGCATATGATTGGTAAGTTGGACAAACATTCCATTGTTGCTTGTCTAGAATGAAACCTCTTTGCTGACATGCTGAGAGCTGCGCACACTCTCAATAGTATGTTCTGGTAGAGATGGAAGGAATCTAGATAGCCACTGTATGCATATAGGATATGGGAAAGTGTTGTGCCAAATTATTGGTCAAAATAGTTACATAACTATGTAAATGATATCTGTATGCATAATAGGTTATCATGTCAATATGATTTGATGATTATGAAGTATTACTAATCATGTACTTAATTTTGATTTGTAGGAAAGATCATGATGAATGATGAACACTGAACAAGCGATGGATGTTCAACAAAAGGATTTACAAATCAAACACACTATAGAAGGTTTGTGAAGAGGAAGAGAATCATGATAAGATGTTTGCTCCAAGTGGCTAGATAAGACCATTCTCTTAATGGTGTAATTAAATAAGAAGTGTGAATCAGGTTCTGTATGAGTACCCAGGATCGATAATCAATTGATGAGCTTAATGATCACCATGGGTGAATGAGGATTTCAACCTTTGCTACAAGGTTGAATATTGTTTCTATACACAGACGACATGGATGCAAGAAGGAACTCACCACAAAGTTCAAATGATATTGAGGCTCATATCAGTAGACCCATCTAACGAGAGATGGCACAGATAGATATGCAGAAGACCATTCAATGTAGAGTGTGAATGATGTTCAGTCACAAAGGTAGAATTGACAGTTTCTTGATAAGCTTGGGCTTTACTAAAAGTAAAGTTGTTCCTAACCTTTACCTTAAGGTTGTGGATGATGAACCTATCATACCATTATTGTATATTGATGATCTCTTTCTGACAAGGAATGAGAAACAGATTATGAAAAGAAAGAAGAAGATGGCTGAAGAAATGAAAATGAAAAATCTTAGATTGATGCATTACTTCCTAGGTCTGGAAGTATGACAAGGCTCAGAAGGAATCTTTCTCAACCAGGGAAAGTATGCTGAGAAATATTAAAAGGACTTGATGTGTTGGAATAGACACTCTTGAAGTTGTTATTAGACGACTCATCAAATTTAGTGGATAGAACTCTGTACAGACAAAATATTGAGTCATTGATGTGTCTAACAAATACTAGGTCAGATTTATGCTTTGCTGTGAACACCTTGTGTCAGTATCTAGTGGAAAACCAGATGTGTTCACCTGTTAGTTGCAAAGCATGTGTTGAAATACCTAAAGGATATGATAGATTTTGATCTATGTTATCTTAGAGATCATGACTTCAGATGGCTACACAGATGTTGATTGGGAAGAAATTGTATCAGACAGGAAGAGCACATCGAGAGGATGTTACTGTCTGGGATCAGCCATGATCTCATGGTTTAGAAGGAAGCAATATAGTGTGGCTCTTAGCACAAGCAGAATATATGGCTTCTTGCTCTGCTAAGTTATGAGACAGTATGGCTTCAGGATTGTTTGACTTAGAGATAGACCCAACTATGATCCTATGTGACAAACAGAGTTGTATCAAGATGGCAGAGAATCTAGTGTTCCAAGATATGGTGCAGAAAGGAACCAAAAGTTTGAATTTGTAACAAGTTACCAATGTACTAACCAAACTTCTACCGATCCGATGTACAAACCAAACCTCTACCTCAAATAAAGTTTTCCAAGACAAACTTAATATAGTTCAGAAGGACCCTCCTCGAAAGGGGGAGTGATGTGATAACTCATGATGAGATTGCCTGCATCGGCAGTGAGGTCGATGATGAGGATACCTATATTAGTGATGCCGACAGAGAGGTTGGTGGATGGTCCTTAGACAGGGTCAAAGGTGACAAGGGGATTGCATCATCCTTGAACATATGTTCTAAAGAGAGCCGCAGACGTATGTCTTCGAGAATGAAGTTCTTGATGAACATGTGAGGGGATTGGATCATCCCTGGACTTCAGTCCTAAACAAGATCCATAGACGTATGTCTTCGAGAATGAAGTCCTTGGTGAACATGTGAGGGGATTGGATCATCCCTGGACTTCAATCCTAAAGAAAAGCCGTAGACATATGTCTTCGAGAATGAAGTTCTTGGTGAACATGTGAGGGGATTGGATCATCCCTGGACTTCAGTCCTAAAGAAGAGCCGTAGACGTATGTCTTCGAGAATGAAGTTCTTGGTGAACATGTGAGGGGATTGGATCATCCCTGGACTTCAGTCCTAAAGAAGAGCCGTAGACGTATGTCTTCGAGAATGAATTTCTTGGTGAACATGTGAGGGGATTGGATCATCCCTGGACTTCAGTCCTAAAGAAGAGCCGTAGACGTAATAGTTGGAACTTAGGAACTGTACTTGTTTCTTAGTTTACTCCACCGATTGGTTAACCTTCCAATCATTATGGAGCCCTTTGTTGATGCCTCCTGCATCGCGCAGTGTTATGTCGAGTCTATGTTTCCTGAGTATATCCATTTGCTCATACTCTTGTTCAAAGGAAGTCCTGAAACCAGAGTCAGCCACTCCTCATATCTGTTGACTATTGCATGTCGGCCATCCTTTTTGAGTCAGTTCGTTTCACCTGAGTTCTTCAAAATATTTCAGCGTATCTGGTACCTTGTGTTGGTTGATGGGGGATGCCTTAATTCCCTCCTTCCAGCGAGTTTCATTCCATTGACTTCAACCCATTTATTCCATAATTTGAGACTTAGAGTTCGGTTGAGTACCTTGAGGCTTGCAGTCATTAGTGGTAGGTTCTCTCACCATCGATAGTTTTGGGAATACATTAATGCCCCCTAATCGATGGATTCATCTTAGTGTTCGACTTCAACACATCTATTCACACTCTAATGATTGTACTCTGTGCCTTGATGCCCATTTTCATTATTGGTGGGTTGTCTCGCGTCTGTTAATGGTATACATCATTAACCAGTAATCAGACGATGTCACATCAAGTTCGACCTCAACACCTTTATTCACTTGATGGGACTTGCACCAAAGATGATTTGTGTAGAAGACCCCAAGCGATAGTGGCATTCAGTATGATTCTTACGATGGTTACTTTACATATGAGATATCATCTCTCATATATCAGCAGTTTGTATCTCCAGTTTGTACCATTTGTTTCCTTTTAAGCAGGGAACCATATCTTACTATAGAGGGATCATGGCTATGATCACTTATGACATGTATTTACCATGTATTGCCTACTCATGACCATTGTATCAGATTGTTGTATTATACCGACATGTACTAAGAGATATTATTGTATTATGACGAGTGATTTGATCCTTCCACTTGTGTCTCCATCACTCCACTTCTAAAATTTATAATGTATTTCGGCCATCGTAGCACCATTCTCTGACCTTACACATTAGGGGCAATTTTTACAATGTAATTTTCCACCTTGTGAGCATCAACACTCTTTGGCCTTCAGGATCCATTTCACTAACTCAGATGCACTATATGTCCTTCAGATCACACTATTTCCCCTATTTTTCTTCCTGTATGCTAATTGTTACATTTTAGCCACCGTACCTACGAGTTGTTCTACTATATCCCGCGGGTGACAAGTAAAATGGTAAAAATCATTAGAATATTACTTTTTACTCCCAAAAAGTGGTCTTAGGGTGACCTTTGGCCCTCCATTTGCCCCGAAACGCCTCGATGTGTCCTTTCACTTACCTTTGGAAGGTTATATATTGAGCTCTTATGGCATATGAAAGAGAGGAGAAAGAGAGAGCAAGATAACTCTAGTGGATTTTTTCCATATCTTGAGTCTACACTTATTGATCCTTGTTGTTGTGAACCCCTTATGTTCACCTTCCAAACTCCTTTCATAATTTGAGTTTTCCATTCCATGGAGGATTGAACTGGTGGAGGCACAAGTGGAGAGACCCAGTTCTTGGTTCAGATTGGTTGCTGGAAATAGGTCGTATCACATTATACTTCTTGTTATTCATTAATAGAAATACTCATATTCTCGTCGATTAATGTTGTGAATGTTGTTTATATTACATTGGGTTGCATTTACTTATGTTATTATGGACCATTGCTATTGATGATGTTAATGTCTTTCATATATTATATGCGCTTGTTGTATATTGGATGTCAAGACTAATTTGCAGGTTCAAGTGCACGAATTGAAAGCTCCAATGGGGATCTACATCAAACATCCAGATCGGGGTTGGTTATATTCTTCATTATCTTAGCATTTTCATTTATATAGCATAACATTGAGAATTGAGTTATTTTCTAGTAGTCAGCTGTCTATTGTGGTCTACCCCAAGCCATAGGAATTTTTCTCCGTAACACCTAAGAGGGATGGTAAATAAATGCTATGGCGGTAAAACCTACACGTTCCTATGTGATAAACCCTACACATTCCATGATATTCCTATGTGATAAACCCTACACCTATAAGCTAATGGACTATACTATACCCTATGCTAAGTGAAGGTTTTTATTTAGTGAAGCATTGGTCTTGGAGGTTGGTGAAGCATTTAATGGCTTCCATGTGATGGGTACGATTTATTTGGTTCCACGTAGGCTAGCATTTTTCTTTGGTCACTTTAGTATTGAAGCAGAGAAATCCGTATTCTATGTAAACTTCCAATGTAAAAAAGACAACGACTCCATAAATGGATAAATGGTAAATATAATTGATAAGATATATGATTATTACAATGTAATGAGAGGCCCCATATAAATACAATTCCGAAGAGAACTTTTAATGGTTGTTCACAAGGGTTATGTCCCTTGGATAATTATTGTTAATTACTATTATTAATAATATTATTTAATATTTATGTATTTTAGGTTTGTTACATTGCCTTTCCCTTAAGGAAATTTTTGCCCTCAAAGCTTATTAAAGACAAGGGTTATGTTTGATTTTTTGTTTGAACTGTCATCTCTAGATCCTTTCTTCTAGTATTTGCAACACTTGAGGAAATGAGGTGATACAAGTTATGAATTTCATAGAAGAACTGTCGCATCATTCCTGATGTGGTCTATCCGAGATCTATTTTTATTGGAGCTATTTGATCACTTTCTAAGGTGGGTATTTCCATATATTGCTTATTATGTTGATTTGATGTTCTTGCTTGTCTGACATCATAATTCCTCAATTTATGTTCATTTTGACCCTTGTCGTTGGTCAAAATGGCGTTTATAATTGGGGTGTCGATAAGGAGTTATTGTTCTATTTTTTTCTACTTGATTGACTTTTTTTGAACTGTGATGCAGATTGAATTTGTATTTATTTCTTCTTCTTCAACTTGATTTTGTTTTCTAGAGAGTCCATATGCTTCCTTCTAGATTTGTGCTCCTTTGTTCTCCACTAGATTGTTATTACTCTGAATTTTCTCGAAACTTTTGTCTTGCGACTTTTTGTCCTCTTTTAACTTCTTGACTTGTTCCTCTAGTTCTTGATTAAACTTTCTGAGGTGTTGGTTTTCTTCTTTATTTTCTAGTATTCTTCCTTCAAGGTCTTCATTTGAATGCTCCGTCTTCTGACTATGTTTCAGCTTCTTGATTTTCGTAAGTGATGTCTTGTTATGAATTCTTAGTCGAAATAGTTCTTGGTATTGCTTGATAATTCGTCCTTGATTTTCTTGATTTCCAGCTTATGCGTCTTCTTAATTTCGTCAGACTGTTACTGAAGTTTTTCCTTTTGTTGTTGATGTTGACATCTCTGTGATTCTTGATTTTATAGCTTTCTCTAGGTTTATGTCAATTCTGTATTTTTATCCATGATGAGCATTTTTAAGTGCTTTATGTCATCTTCTAAATCGTTATTACTTCCATACGAATATTCTTTGAAATTTTTGAAATTTTTGATTTTATATTCCAGGTTTTGATTGTGGCTTCTTAGATGTGAAATTTCCTTATCCTTTTCTAATAACCTATTCTGGAGCTCTAGTTTTTTATTTTTTAATCTTTGATTCTCCTATTTTGCTAAATGATTTCACATCTCTTGCTTTACAATTTTGAATTAAAGATCGCTATTGGTTGCTTTATATTTCTCTAACTTGTTCAGTGATGATTGTAATGGCAATGCCATTTATGATTTTGAATTCGCCATAATTCCTAACTTTGGATGATAACTGGGTCTTCTTGACTTGATTTCTTCTTTGACTCGATCTTCTTTGAATTTGACTTTTTGTCGAGTCTTTTTTTTACTTTGGCTTCTTCGATTTGTCGTCTTTTTATTAGGATAAAAACCTCATTTTTTCCCAAGAGTAATTATTATTTTAATAAAATAATTATTATTATATATTTTTTATAATAGTAATTATTAATAATATTATTATTATTAATGTTTTTATAAACTATATATATAGTTTAATAACTATATATATAGTTTAATATATAGTTTTTTTTTTCAAAAATAAAAATATCTAAACAAATATAATAATATTATTATATTGTTTAATATTTAATGTTTTAATATTAATTTAGGGTTTCAATGGATGGTGGGAGTGAGGGGATCAGAGGAGGGCGTGATGGAGGAATGGAGCAGGTGTAGTGGAAGGCAGGAGACCGCAAGGTGGTGGGAGAAGGGATGGTGTGAGGGAGGGTGGAGTGGAAAAGGATTGTTCAAGCAGGATGGGGATGGGGGAGTATGCAGAGAGCTACGTAGAAGTTCTAGGCATAAGGGAGGAGGAGCTCGGCGTGGAAGGGAGGGAGCGAGTGGGAAAGCGTAGCGAGTGAGAGGAAGGTTGTGTGAGGGCACGTGGAGGAGGGAGGTCGCAGATGAGGTGGGTGGAGGCGCAGATGGATTGTATGGTGAGAGGAAGCAATAGTTGTGGCCTGGAGGTGGCGGGGTATGTGGGAGCAATGCGAGCATTGTGGGTGCACGCGAGAGAAGTGGGAGTAGTTTGAGAGGACCAGGGAATGGTGAGAGCACCGAGAGGGAAACATAAGGGTGAAAAGAGGAAGTGAGGTTGCAGGGAGGCCGCGATCAGCATGGGAGGAGGAGTGAGTCATGAGCATGGAGGAAGTGCGTAGGGAGAGCATGATGCATAGAGTGGTGGTGTTTGGAAACGATGTATGGAGAGGGGTGTACAGGTGATGAAGGATGAGGGTACATCATGTTCAAGCGACACTTTGGAGGGAGGATGGATTATAGGGGTGGATCGCGGGTGGTGGAAAACACTGAGATGGAAGGAGGGTTGGCGGGGGATGATGAAGAGCCAATGCACAGGGACGGAATGATGAAGAGGGTCAAAATAGAAGGTGACTAGACATGGGGTGGTAGGATGTGATAGAGTGTAGAAGAGTGGGGGCATGGTGGGGGAGGTGAAGGGCCTGCTTCTTGGTCAAGCACCACAAATATAAGAGAAACTCTTACTTCTCAAACAAATTCTGTAATTTAGCCAAAAGCCTAAGTAGAGATGCCCAAGAAGTGGCTCTGATACCAAATGAAGCAGAGAAATCCGTCTTCTATGTAAACTTCCAACATAAATAAGACAGCGGCTCCATAAATGGATAAATGGCAAATATAATTGATAAGATATATGATGATTACAGTGTAATGAGAGGCCCCGTATAAATACAATTCCAAAGGGAACTTTTAATGGTTGTTCACAAGGGTTATGTCCCTTGGATAATTATTGCTAATTACTATTATTAATATTGTTATTTAATATTTATGTATTTTAGGTTTGTTAAAAGTATGGTAGGCATTCATTTGTTGAGTTATTCTAGTCACAGTGCTTTAGTTTGGAGGAGTGGGAAGCTAAGGGATTCCCTTCTGCTCTTTCTTTACAGAACCCTGGTTAAGGTACGACCATTGCTTGTTGGTTTGATGGGGTTCGCTTTCGCTAGTTAGGAGTGCCATCATTTAAATCTCAAGTGATGGTTGAGAAAAATAATGTACTATTCCCTTCTGCACTTGTTTGGTTGATCGAGGTCACATTTGCTTGTTGGAGGTGCTATTGTTAATGCTCAGGTAATGTTTAAGAAGGATCGTGTGCTATTTATCCTGTATTTTTTTTACCCTAAATTAATTTGCTGGTATCTAATGAATTTATTTTTCCGGTGCTCGATGTAGGTGTAGGAAGGTTGAGTGCTTGGAGCTATAATGTGTGTTCCAAGAAGATCTCTATTCTATGATAAGCTCATGCTCTACGAAGTTTCATTTTCTCTAGTGGAGGAGTGGCTCTACTGTGTTTTAGTTGGGTTGTATGGAAGATGGGAGTATGGTTTTAGCCTCTGTGGAGTGACAAGGGTTTGGGTGTCTATGTTGGCATTTTTACAGAGTCTTCCTTACTCTACGGAAGGACTCTTCTTGATCAAAAAAATACAATGTTTATGATATCAGGGTTTGTTGGCCCTTTTTAAATTACAGTTGTAAATAAACTTTAAGCTTGTGAAGGCAATTTTTGTGTTTAAAATGTTTATTGTATAAGAGAAATGACTATCCTCTTACCCTCGGGTCTATATAAATATTTGGTTATGTGTTTCTATATTGCGTTTGGATTTCTGTTGTAATGGATGTTCAACTGCGTTCTTGGTTGAAATGTATTACTCTATATTCTTGTCATATTGTAGGCTCTCTGTTGTTTTACATTTTAGTGTGGGTACTTTGTTGCTAAGTATGATATTTTTGGATAGAAATACTATGGTTCTCGGGTTTGGTTTATTTGGGCGTTTTTCATATGGTTAGTTTCCTTTCCTATCGTTTTTTCCTTTCAGAGATATGGCAATAGAAAAACTCTAATAGAAATGAATCCCTCACCATATTCGATCCTTGGTTGAATTAATTATAAAATTGGGAATAATACTATAAACTTAGATGTTTTCACTTTCTAGGAAATCCCTAAGTCGATCATGACTTCTGTAAGATATTTATTTAAATCTGATGGTTGGAATATTTTATGTTGGGAAATACTCACACCTACGGTATGTAGTTGCATTGATGGCTTTGAAATTTCAAACTGAGATTTGGTTCTAGCTCAGTCATGAAAATCATGTTCTTCTTGAATTGTTCTAATGACTGGGCGTGTTGAGATCTGAACTGATGGTTCTACTAGGGTTTCATTGGGAAGGAATTGTTTAAGATTAAATGTGCTAATTTATGTTTTGTTGGAAAATAAAAGAGTTTTTTTATGGTAATGTGTATAGATTTATCAATTCAATGCATAATTTAATTTATAAAATGAACAATCTAGTTTGGGGTTTGAATGGAGGGTTTGTGATAATCCAAGATTTCTAAAGCAAAATGATATGTTAGTTTATGAGACACCATATGTCATGACTAACGAATCTATCGATGAACATATCCATAGTAAAAGAAATATTTTATGCACCTTGATAATAAAATTTACATAATGAAATCATGCATGAATGTTACCATAATAATTCTATCTGGATTTCTACAACAGTTTCTTCATGAATAATAAGAGAAGGCACTACCTATGTATTCCTCATGAGATGGAAAGTATAGATGAGATAAATGCAGAATATAACACTAGTTTACCATTAATAATAATAAAAACACTGAAAAATACTTATCAGTCCTTTCTCGAGTTATTTGAATGACTTGGGAACTTCCATGCTCCTCCCAATTGTAGATATCTAACTATTCTGAGTTCGTGTGATAGATCACCCTCGAGCCGAATCGAGCATGGCAATAGACTAGAAGGCCTAGGGAAAATTGTTATTATCTTTCTTACTAAGGACTCAATCCATACTCTAGGATGTGAGACTTGGATTCTTCCAATATTCTTTTCGACACCCTTTCCTCTTGTATTGTCCTCCTATTTATGAGTTTTTCAATGAGGATAAGGATCCTAGGGTTTTGAACTTTCAGTTACTTAACATATAGTTTTCTTCATCTTATCTCTATTTAACTATTAAAACTCTTAGTGTCTTTATTATATATATATATGAACTCTTAGTTATTTATTTTTTAATATTGAAATATGTGTGTGTGTGTGTGAACTCTCAGTTATTTTAATATAGGATTTCTTTTAATTATCCTATCATCTAGTTGATTTAGTTTGTCAACTATTCAGTCATTCTAATTCCTTACATGCTTGATCGCTCTTTGAGTGGCAGTACTGGTCAGTCTTATAAATAAAGAAAAGATAATTCATTTAATCAATAGAAAATATGATTACTAATGCTCTAGATTTTTTGGCTCAACGTTAGTAATATGATGAGTTTTTGTGTTATTCAGAGTTTTTTAGGCTCAACACTTTTAAGTGAAGTAACTCTAGTGTTATTAAGAGCTTAAGCTCAACACTTTTCAAGTAGAGTTACTCTAGTGCTATTCAATAGATTATTCTCAAAACTAGGATAGGCGTAATAAAATCCACACCTAGAGACAATGATCAAGGTCTAGGTGCTCTAGAGATTATGCTCAACACCCATATAATAGTCCATGTTCTCCAGGGCTTATGCCAAACACTTAATAATTATTTAAAAGGGTTATCCATGTGCTCCATAGATTACTCTCAACACACGATAAATTAATCCACGTGCTCCAGGGCTTATACTAAACACATAATAAAAATTCATCCATGTGCTCTAGGGCTTATGCCCGACATATAATAAGATTCATGCATGTGCTCCAGGGCTTATTCCCATCACATAATAAAATTCATCCATGTGATCCAGGGATTATTCCCAACACATAATAAAGGGCATCCATGTCTCAGGATATTACAATGTTGGTGTAATGTCCCTTATTAGGAATTTTACTAAAATGACAATTTTTCACTTTTTTTCCTAGTTAGACCTTTGACTAGTTTTGAGGTCTAGGTCCCCAAATTGCTCCAATTGCTCCCAAATATTCTGAGAAGGTATATGGATGATGTTATAACATAAATATGTGTTTCAGGGATTCTTTTTTACCTTTAAAATACTTCTGCAAATCATCTTTCACTTCTGGCCAATGTAGCGAACTTTACTAGTAATTTCCCTTTGACTAGTATTGGTCTCTAGGTCTCAAATTGACTCCAAATGCCTTCAAATATTCAATGAAGGTGTATTAATGAGATTAGGACTTGAATATGATGTTCAAGGATGAAATATGGACACCAAAATACCTCTTCAAACTCTCTTAATATTCTGGAGCAAGTATGCAATTTACTAGTAATTTGGGGTTGAAATCCCCCTGGGGTAAGTACTGAAAATGGCTTCCCAAATGCCTCCAAAACCACTCAAATTTATGAACATAGGTAGGGAATGTATTAATTATGTTATTAAGGTCTTATTTTCATCATTAATTTATTATTATCTCTATTCCAACCCTATCCCATTCAACTGCAAAAATCACCAATTCGACCCTTGGGGAAATGGCACTATTTCTTCTCCCAATGCAATTAAACTAAGTAAAAATACTTCAAATGCTCAAGTACGGTACATGAAACTTGTAAAATACATCCATGGAAGTCTATTAATCATAATTTTATCATAGAACCATCCATTCATTCGAAAGCATCATCATTATCATGCTATTCATCAATGTAGTGGGAAAATGGCACTGTTCTTTCATTAAAAATGAGATTTATACATTTCTACTTGGAATTTAGACAAGAAAATTTTTGGAGATGAAGAACAGAGTATTTACATCATATTACAAAATAAATGGGTAGTTAGAATCTCCCCCAAAGAGTACATTAGCGCACCAAAAATGCCCTCCCTCAAAAATCAAGAATATGCCATCAAAACTGGAAATGGTTGAAGGAGTGAACTGCAATAGAAGAAACCATGAGCTGCCTTATAGCTTAAACCTGAAAATAAAGACTCCATTAAATCTCCAAATGAAAGTTCTGAATGGCCTTTCCAATTACCAACTTGGATGGGAATATTTCACCCTCGAAATTGGTTAAGGCAAGAAACTAGTCATCCACTAGCTCTCCCTCTTCACAAATGCAATTGAAAATTCTACAAATGATCAAAATCTGCTTTCCTTCTTTGTTATTGAAATTTATAAACTTCTAATGTCCTCCATGGGTCGAATTCCTTCCAAGAGACTCATGCCAACTCAAGTTGGGAAGAGATTCCAAAGAACGCCACTTGTACAACAATTCCTAGTCTCCCACTTCCACCAAATCACATGTGGAAGAATCTTAGCTGTCCTAACACCCTTGAGAGACCTCTTGGAGTCCAGTCTTATCCCTGACATGTCATATATGTTATATTTCAGCCTTCAGGTCTGATTTGTGTCATAGGTGTCATAGCATCTTCATCATTTTTGTCATAGAGCTAGGGAATCTAGCCCAAGTGTCTCACTAGTTTCAAATTGCCTCTTCCTCTTCCATGGGAGTTACTCTTCCTCTACATTTCGACCTCATTGACTCATGCCAAGTATTATTGACATTATAACTCATCCCAAGAACATTAGGCTTCCCATGTATTCGAAATTGCAAGAAGAGGATGCCATCTGGAACATAAATTCTAGCTTGTGTGGGTCCCACTTCCTCCATGTGTCTTCATGATCAAATGCCACTTTGATTTTCACTTGTATATATTTATTTATCTCCTTTATTAAATATTTATGCCATCCCAATTTTCCAACATTATTTATTATCCCCATTATTCCAAATCCCAAAGCTTCCACCCCAAACCTAGGAAACTAGTAATTTTCCTCCTTGGCAATTATTTGACCTTTAGCATCAATTTGACAAAATCTAATGAATAGGACCAATTTTCTTAGTCCATTGTGACCCAATGCCAAATTTGGGACATAACAGATCCTCCCTTCCCAATATTTCTTGTCCTCAAGCAATTCCAAACATGGGTGTTGAAGAACCTGTTTTCTGTATAATTCTTTGAAGTTGCCACTAAATTTCCCAATCTTGAGTCTTTGAGATTCCATGAAGATTTTAGAGAGGAACCACCATGCTTGCTGCTACACTACTCTAATAAAAATCACTTTATTAAGTGGAAAATCCATCTTCCATACTGCTTGTTTCCCCAAATATTTGAAACCAATGAGATACAAATTATTCTAGGGGCCCATTGCTTATATTGCACCCCAACAATTAAGAGTGCTCTCCAACCCACACCATTAGATAAGAGGATTCCTGGATCCCAATTTCTTGTATGCATTCTTCCAAACATCATGAGTACAAAATATATATCATCAAAGTACATAACAACATAATGAAAATGTACATCAAGGATATGCTTCATCAAAGAGTCATGAAAGTGCTTATACCTCCAAGCAAGTAGACCACCATTTTCCAAGTGCATACAAGCTTCAAGTGACCAATCAAATCTGCTCCAATCACATAGGTGAGGATCCCATGTCCTATAATGCTGCTCCAAAAGGATGCGATATGCATCAAAATATTCAGCCATGTATTCTTGCATCCCATAAGTGAATGAAGAATCTCCACTAAAATATGAACCAAATAATGAGTAGAAAAAACAAGGAGACTTCAAATGACTCAAAGAAGTCTCACCCATACATCCCTGAATGTGAGAATCATAAAGATATAACAAAGTATGTGGCTTCCAACAAAAATGTTCCCCAATCATAAATCTATTCACCCAAGTGTTGGATGAATTTCCTCCAACATCAAATGAATAAAGGGTTGAGCAAGAAAAACCATGAGTCTTCAAGTGACTCAAATGCATATCATAGGTGCATCCATGTAGATGTACATCATCATAAAGTAACAAAGGATGCCACTGCAAATGTGAATAAGAATGTGCTCCAACCATATCACCATAAAAATTAAATCTAAGAGTTCCATACTCCTCATGTGGCACCATAAAAAAGAAGCCTTTCACCCATTCTTCATTGAGACTAATGCTGCAGAACATGGCATTGTAGGATGTAGGAGAATTAACTAACTCACCCAAATGATCAAAAAGTGCAGAAGTTTTATAATGGGAAGGATCCATATGGGTTGTATCATGCAGCTCCTTCAAAAGTGTGAAACCTTTGTCATAGATTGGTTCCAATGTAGAGAAAGCATGCTCTTCTTTAAAAATTGCATAACCTTCATCAATATACAATTCAAGTTCCTCTTCCACCACATCAGCTGTTTGGATCTATTCAAGTTCATCTTCAAACACATCAAGCACATTCAATTTTCTGCATTTCTCATGATCCACCATGTCATGAGAATCCTCCAAATAATCTACAATTTGATAATCTGAGACATAGGAGGAAAAACAAGTATCTTGCAACTTTTCAAGAAGTTGCTCATTTTGAATTGTGAGCTTATGATTATCCTCATTATTCTTCAAGTATGTATCATGTAACAATTTATTAATCTCAAACAAATGGTTTTTATCAAAAAGAAAAGACATGAAATTACCTTTGATGTGGCACATTGCTCTTTGAATCTTCTCCATGTTTCAAGGAAGGACGTTTCCTCCAATGAAGTAGCTCTCCAACAAGAATTTGACACCAATTCTTGAGTGTCATGGAGAATGCCGAGGGACTCTTGGATCTTATTTTCATTCATCTTTAAGGACCCTTCAAGAAAATTAGGCTCTTGCAAATGAACCTCCTCATCTTCTTCAATTTTTCTTGGACCAACTTCATGAAGCTCAAGTGGTGATGGGGAAGTTGATCTTGGTTCTCCTTCAACTGCTATAAGGTCTTCATTATCATGCTTAATAGAACTTGGGCTTGCAGCAACACTTTCAAAAGTGATCTCTATGTCACCAACATGGAGGTGTGAGCACCCATCAGTAGGTAATGCTTCCTATTTTAAGCATCCATCAGTAGATGCTCTTTGGTTCATGTCTAAGCTAGAAGGTGTCTCAAAATGATCTTCCATATTTTCGATAGAATATTCTTCATGATCTTGTGATGTCTCTTCATTTTTATCCTTCAAGCAAGATGATGCATTTTGCCCCTTGTTTTCCTTATGATCAATATTTTTGGAATCTCTTTTTGAAGAATTCCCGAAAGCTCTCCTCAAGTGGGACATAATTTCATGTACACATATATGATACTCACTCCAAGGTTCTTTACAAGAAGGGCATAAACCTTTATTTGTTAACTCCACATCTTCATTTTTTGGCCTATTTTCAAAAACATGTTCAGCATAATACTCAAAAGATATGGCATTTTGTGTATTTTTGCTCGAAGCAAGATATTCTTGATATTTTTTATATTGTTGGGGCAAGGTTTTATATGTTGCTCTCCATCTTTGGAACTCACTCATAGAATTATCCCTGGTTGGTGTGGCACACTCATATTCATCAGATTTAAAGTCATAAGAATAATCTTCATTTCTCTTGAAATTGTAAGAAGTGTTGCATGATGGCACCTCTTCCTTGTACCATTCACATTCTGCTTCATATTGCTCATAAGCATCTGCATATTCCTCATAATAATTTTACTCATAGGATTCATCATAATAGTAAGACATGGATTCAAATTATTATTGAATGTATGTACCTAATCCACAGTTGCAAGGAAAATGCTCTGATACCACTGTAATGTCCCTTGTTAGGAATTTTATTAAAATGACAATTTTTCACTTTTTTCTCTAGTTAGACCTTTGACTAGTTTTGAGTTCTAGGTCCCTAAATTGCTCCAATTGCTCCAATTGCTCCCAAATATTCTGAGAAGGTATATGGATTATGTTATAACATAAATATGTGTTTCATGGATACTTTTGGACCTTTAAAATACTTCTTCAAATCCTCTTTCACTTCTTGCCAATGTAGGGAACTTTACTAGTAATTTCCCTTTGACTAGTATTGGTCTCTAGGTCTCAAATTAACTCCAAATGCCTTCAAATATTCAAGGTGTATGAATGATATTAGGACTTGAATATGATGTTCAGGGATGATATATGGCCACCAAAACACCTTTTCAAACTCTCTTAAGATTCTAGACCAAGTATGCAATTTTACTAGTAATTTGGGGTTCAAATCCCCCTAGGGTAAGTACTGAAAATGGCTTCCCAAATGCCTCCAAACCCACTCAAATTTATGAAAAGAGGTAGGGAATGTATAATTATATTATTAATGTCTCATATGCATCATTAATTTATTATTATCTCTGTTCCAACCCTATCCCATTCAGCTGTAAAAATCACCAATTCGACTCTTGGGGAAATGGCACTATTTCTTCTCTCAATGCAATTAAACTGAGTAAAAATACTTCAAATGCTCAAGTACAATACATGAAACTTGTAAAATACATACATGGCAGTCTATTAATCATAAATGTATTAGAGAACCATCCATTCATTCGAAATCATCAACATTAGCATGCTATACATCAATGTAGTGGGGAAATGGCACTGTTCTTTTATTAAAAATGAAATTTATACATTTCTACTTGGAATTTTGACATGATTTTTTTTGGAGATGAAGAACAAAGTATTTAATTCATATTACAAAAGAAACAAAATAATTAGGAGTAGAGATGTGATATTCAATGAAAAGGTCATGTATAGATATCAGTTGCAGGGAAAGAAACAGGAAAAAGAAAACACAGAGTACATAGTACTTGATGAAATTCAAAAAAATAAAGTTCCAAAGGTGCCATAAAATCAAGAACCAAAGCAAGTACCTGAAACTCTTGCAACTGCCAGAAGATCTACCAGGTTAAGTAGACTTCCTGAATGATACTCTCCTTCAATGTATTATTTATTGATGACTGATGCTGGTGAACCAAAATGTTATGAAGAAGTAATGCAGGTGGAAACTAGAAAGAAGTGGGAGCTGTTAGAAAAACAGGATCGCAGAGCAATAACAATAAACAGAAATGCAAATATAATCACACATACACATTACAAGAGAGACACAGATATATCGTGGTTCACCCAACTTGGGCTACGTCCACACTGAATTTGCCAGTCCTTATTATTATTACCGTCCAGCAAGTCGAAGGGATACAACCTGCAGCACAACCGCTGCACTTCCTCTTCACTATTTTCACAGTCTCTCTCCTGATCTCAGAGATCTTTACAATGCATAAAACCTAATACATCAACAACCCTAGCCGTATTACAATGTCTTTCTTTTATAAGGGAAATACAATGGGAAAATACCACGGGATACCCAAAACCATGGGCCCACAAAACAGCTGGCGAAAACAGCCCCAAAAATTTTCTTCGGGGGCGCTGCCCCCGAACCCCCGCCAAGGGACCGCTGGCCCCCAGACCCCCTAACCAGGGGGGATGGTCCCCCCTGGAACCCCATGGGGGGGCGATGCCCCCCCACACCCCCCCGCTGGGGCGAGTGTACAGTCCACCTACACATCATATAGAACTGGGGTACAAACACGGCTAATACAATATCATCTATGAGACTAGAATATCTGGCTCCACAACCAACAATCTCCCACTTGGAGACTGATCACAACAACTCCACCGCTGCTGCACTTGCTGGACTTGGACTTGGCAAATTTCTCCTCTTCACCTTCATGCTAGAAGGCCAACTGAAACCGAGCACGAACTCAGTTTCTCTCTGGTCACTACCTTTGTGAACATGTCTGCAGGATTCTGGTTAGTATGTATCTTTTCCAACTTTAACAGTTCATCTTCCAGAACAGAGCGTATGAAATGGTACTTGAGCTGTATATGTTTAGTCCTGGAATGGAATGCTGAGTTCTTTGCAAGATGAATGGCACTCTGGCTGTCACTATACAGTCTGCTATCCTTCTGCTTCTTACCCACTTCCTCCATAAACCTCTGCAACCAAATCATCTCTTTACTAGCCTCTGTAATGGCAACATACTCTGCTTCTGTTGTTGAAAGTGCAACAACCTTCTGTAGTTTCGAAATCCAGCTTACTACTGTTCCACCTACAGTAAACACATACCCTGTGGTACTCCTCCTGCTATCCTTGTCACCTGCCATATCTGCATCAACATATCCCTGTAGAACAGTGTCTGAACCTCCAAAACATAATGCCTCAGTGGTAGTACCTCTCAAATACCTGAGAATCCACTGTACTGCCTTCCAATGTTCTTTACCTGGATTGTTCATATATCTGCTCACAACTCCCACTGCATGTGCAATATCTGGTCTTGTGCACACCATGGCATACATCAAGCTGCCAACTGCTGATTGATAGGGAACCTTGGACATGTAATCTGTCTCTTCTTGTGTCTTGGGACACATTTCCTTACTTAGACTGAAATGGCTAGCCAAAGGTGTACTTACAGGTTTTGCATTCTGCATTCTGAACCTCTCCAACACCTTTTGTATGTACTCACTTTGAGACAATGTCAATTTGCGATTTTTCCTGTCTCTCATTATTCTCATACCAAGGATTTGCTTTGCAGCACCCAAATCCTTCATCGCAAATGAATTAGCTAGCTTCCTTTTGAGTACATTGATATCCTGCATGTCAGACCCTGCAACAAGCATGTCATCCACATACAATAACAAGATAATATATCTTCCATTGTCTAGCTTCTTGAAATAAACACAGTGATCAGAATGACATCTACTATAACCTTGTTCTGTCATAAACCTGTCAAACTTTAGATACCACTGCCTTGGAGCTTGCTTCAAGCCATACAAGCTCTTTTTCAACCTGCATACCAGATCCTCCTTACCTTTGACTTCATACCCTTGTGGCTGCTGCATATATATTTCTTCCTCCAAATCCCCATGGAGGAAAGCTGTTTTTACATCTAACTGTTCAAGATGCAAATCTTCTACCGCCACTAGACTTAAGATAGTCCTAATTGAAGTCATCTTAACAACAGGAGAAAATATTTCATCAAAATCTATACCTTTCTTCTGTGCAAACCCCTTTACAACAAGTCTGGCCTTATACCGCTTCTTACCTCCTTCTTCTTCCTTCAACCTGTAAATCCATTTGTTTTGCAATGCTCTTTTACCAGCAGGCAACTTAACCAAATCCCAAGTCTGGTTTCCTACCAATGAGTCCATCTCCTCATTCATGCCTTGCTCCCACTTCTTTCTAGTTTCCACCTGCATTGCTTCTTAATAACATTCTGGTTCACCAGAATCAGTCATCAATAAATAATACATTGAAGGAGAGTATCGTTCAGGGAGTCTACTTAACCTGGTAGATCTTCTTACAGTTGCAGGAGTTTCGGGTACTTGCTGCTGCTCTTGATTTTCTGGCACCTTCGGAGCTTCATTTTCTTTAACTTCATCAAGCACTATGTACTCCGTGCTTTCCTTTTCCTGTTTCTTTCCCTGCAACTGATCTTTATACATGACCTTTTCATTGAATATCACATCTCTACTCCTGATGATTTTGTTATTTATAGAGTGCCATACGCAGAGAAGAATTTTAGAAGAAGAGAGGATCTGCGTTAGTGAAATGAAAGTTCTCGACGTTTCAATCCTTACTGTAGGATCATCATCAGGAGACAGCGAAGTCTGGAGAGAAGATTGTGATTGCCCAATGACCTTTGTATATGTAGTGGTGGTGGTGGTTTGGTAGATAGAGGTAGGTTAGTTGTCGGTTTGAAGTTCTAGGGTTTTGTTGGTTTATAGGAGAAATTAAAAGATTTTGTGTATTCTTTTAAATAGATTTTTAAAAGTTTGTTTTAATTAATTTATTTCAATGGATTTTTAATTAATTTTGATTAATAAAATTTTAATAGGGTTATTAGTTTGAAGGTGTAATTAATTGTTTTTTAGTTATAATTTTTAGAAGATGATACTAATAATTAATTTTTAGAAGGTTAAAATTAATAATTAGTTTAAATAAATTTTTAATTTTAATAATTAGAATGATGACCTGAATTTAATAACATTAGTTTTAACTTTTAATAACATGATTGAAGTTAATTTAATTTTAACCATATAATTAAAAGTTTGAAAAGAAATTAGTTTTAATATTAATTAAAAAAAAAAAAAAAAAAAAATATGGTTTAATATTAATTAAAGTTTTTATGAGATTGTATTGTAATATAGTTTAATTTAATTACTTAATTACTTAATTAAGAAAAAAAATTTAGTTTAATAAAATTTTTTAAGGTTTAAGTGTTTTGTTATGAAGGTTTCTTTATAAGCTTTTTTATCATTTATTTTAATATATTCTTTTTTAAGGTTTAGTTAATACAAGTTTGATAGATTTTCTTTAAGGTTTTCAATAAAATATTTTATAAAAATATTAGTGCTTGGTTTATTTATAATTTATAATTTTTTAGTTCACAATTAATTAAAATTAATAGTGTTGTAGGAGGATGAGTTTTGGGGAACCAGAGTGATGCCTAGAGATTTAAGAGTTTTCATAGTTTTTAGGTTTAGTTTTGTTTTGTAGAGAGTGTATTAGGGGTTTCCAAGTATCGCTTAGTTTAGTTCCGTCATCTCTATTAAGGCAATTGCTGCATATCTCAATTTCGATTTTCTCCCTTATCTTTCGTTTCGTGAGATTGTCTTCTTTAGCTATGACGGATGCTTTTTCTAAGCAGATTTGATGTTGGGTTAGGTGAGAGTGTTCTGCTAGGGCTGATTTTTTATGCCTATCATGTCTAAGGTCAGCAATGTGTTCTTTTAGTCTTGTCGCTATTGACCTGCCAGTTTCTCCTATGTAGGGCATGCTACATGAGCAAGGAATGGAGTAAACACCTTTGTATGACATGGGGTCTCTAGGGTCTTTAAGTGAATCTACTAGGTTTCTTATTGTGTTAGGGGGGGAAAAAATAACTTTGAAGTTGTGTTTTCTGAGAATTTTAGCTATTTTGTCAGTGGTTCCTTTAATGTAAGGGAGGAAGATTTTCTTAGATACTGTGTTCTCTTCTTTATTAATCTTATTTTTATCTTTTTTAGGTTTCTTGGCTAATTCTACCACTCTTCTGAATTGATTATCATTATATCCATTGTTATTGAAGACCGTTCCTAAGTGTACTAACTCTTGATCTATATGTTCTTCATCGACAATTCTAAGGGCCCGTGTAACTAGTGTATTGATAACACCTGTTTTTTGTGGGGGATAATGGTGTGAATTAGCATGCAGGTATCTCTCAGTGTGGGTCTTTTTCCTATACACCTGGTGTGCTATAGATCCATCCTCTTTTCTTGTGATCATTACATCTAGGAAAGGAAGACTATGGTTCTCTTCAATTTCCATGGTGAATTTTATGCTATTGTTTTGTGAGTTGAGGTGTGTGAGAAACTTGTCTAGGTTTTCCTTTCCATGAGGCCAAACCACATCCGTGTCATCTACATAGCGTTTCCAACGTTTGGGTTTAAGGGGGGAAGATTCTATAGCTTTTATCTCAAAGCTCTCCATGTATAGGTTGGCTACTATAGGAGAGAGGGGTGAGCCCATTGCTACGCCTTCTATCTGTTCAAAAAACTTATTCTGGAATGTGAAAAAGGTTGACCTCAGACAGACCTCTACTAGCTTTGCAATATCGTCATTGGTAAGTTCCCTTATGGTTTCAATGGCATCTTTGATCGGAATTTTTGTATAGAGAGAAACTACGTCAAAGCTAACGAGGATGTCATTATTTTCAAGCTTCTCAGTACTGATTTCTTTTAGCCAGCTAGTGGAATCTTTGACAAAGGAGCTAGTTTTACCCATTAAAGGTTTGAGTAATTTAGCAAGGTGTTTTGCTAGTTTATATGTGGGAGAACCAATTGTATTGACAATAGGTCGAAGTGGGACACCCGTTTTATGAACTTTGGGAAGTCCATATATGCGTGGGATTACTCCTTCTTTGGGGAAGAGTTTCGTCTTAAGGTTGTCGTCTAGTGTCGAGTTTTTAATGGCATCTGTAACAATTTTATGAATTTTCTTGCTCGGGTCCTTTTTTAACAGCCTGTAGCTTCCACACTCCAGATGTTCATTCATCTTATTTATATAATCTACGGTGTCAAGTATTACAGTAGCATTCCCTTTATCCGCCCGTGTAATTTTGATGTCTTTGTTATTTCGCAGGTTTTGTAGTGCCAATCTTTGGGCTAAAGAGATGTTAGGCTTGGGAGGTTTGGCTCTGCGCTGTAGTAATCCGCAGAGCCAAACCTCCCAAGCCTAACATCTCTTTAGCCCAAAGATTGGCACTACAAAACCTGCGAAATAACAAAGACATCAAAATTACACGGGCGGATAAAGGGAATGCTACTGTAATACTTGACACCGTAGATTATATAAATAAGATGAATGAACATCTGGAGTGTGGAAGCTACAGGCTGTTAAAAAAGGACCCGAGCAAGAAAATTCATAAAATTGTTACAGATGCCATTAAAAACTCGACACTAGACGACAACCTTAAGACGAAACTCTTCCCCAAAGAAGGAGTAATCCCACGCATATATGGACTTCCCAAAGTTCATAAAACGGGTGTCCCACTTCGACCTATTGTCAATACAATTGGTTCTCCCACATATAAACTAGCAAAACACCTTGCTAAATTACTCAAACCTTTAATGGGTAAAACTAGCTCCTTTGTCAAAGATTCCACTAGCTGGCTAAAAGAAATCAGTACTGAGAAGCTTGAAAATAATGACATCCTCGTTAGCTTTGACGTAGTTTCTCTCTATACAAAAATTCCGATCAAAGATGCCATTGAAACCATAAGGGAACTTACCAATGACGATATTGCAAAGCTAGTAGAGGTCTGTCTGAGGTCAACCTTTTTCACATTCCAGAATAAGTTTTTTGAACAGATAGAAGGCGTAGCAATGGGCTCACCCCTCTCTCCTATAGTAGCCAACCTATACATGGAGAGCTTTGAGATAAAAGCTATAGAATCTTCCCCCCTTAAACCCAAACGTTGGAAACGCTATGTAGATGACACGGATGTGGTTTGGCCTCATGGAAAGGAAAACCTAGACAAGTTTCTCACACACCTCAACTCACAAAACAATAGCATAAAATTCACCATGGAAATTGAAGAGAACCATAGTCTTCCTTTCCTAGATGTAATGATCACAAGAAAAGAGGATGGATCTATAGCACACCAGGTGTATAGGAAAAAGACCCACACTGAGAGATACCTGCATGCTAATTCACACCATTATCCCCCACAAAAAACAGGTGTTATCAATACACTAGTTACACGGGCCCTTAGAATTGTCGATGAAGAACATATAGATCAAGAGTTAGTACACTTAGGAACGGTCTTCAATAACAATGGATATAATGATAATCAATTCAGAAGAGTGGTAGAATTAGCCAAGAAACCTAAAAAAGATAAAAATAAGATTAATAAAGAAGAGAACACAGTATCTAAGAAAATCTTCCTCCCTTACATTAAAGGAACCACTGACAAAATAGCTAAAATTCTCAGAAAACACAACTTCAAAGTTATTTTTTCCCCCCCTAACACAATAAGAAACCTAGTAGATTCACTTAAAGACCCTAGAGACCCCATGTCATACAAAGGTGTTTACTCCATTCCTTGCTCATGTAGCATGCCCTACATAGGAGAAACTGGCAGGTCAATAACGACAAGACTAAAAGAACACATTGCTGACCTTAGACATGATAGGCATAAAAAATCAGCCCTAGCAGAACACTCTCACCTAACCCAACATCAAATCTGCTTAGAAAAAGCATCCGTCATAGCTAAAGAAGACAATCTCACGAAACGAAAGATAAGGGAGAAAATCAAAATTGAGATATGCAGCAATTGCCTTAATAGAGATGATGGAACTAAACTAAGCGATACTTGGAAACCCCTAATACACTCTCTACAAAACAAAACTAAACCTAAAAACTATGAAAACTCTTAAATCTCTAGGCATCACTCTGGTTCCCCAAAACTCATCCTCCTACAACACTATTAATTTTAATTAATTGTGAACTAAAAAATTAAAAATTATAAATAAACCAAGCACTAATATTTTTATAAAATATTTTATTGAAAACCTTAAAGAAAATCTATCAAACTTGTATTAACTAAACCTTAAAAAAGAATATATTAAAATAAATGATAAAAAAGCTTATAAAGAAACCTTCATAACAAAACACTTAAACCTTAAAAATTTTTATTAAACTAAATTTTTTTTCTTAATTAAGTAATTAAGTAATTAAATTAAACTATATTACAATACAATCTCATAAAAACTTTAATTAATATTAAACCATATTTTTTTTTTTTTTTTTTTAATTAATATTAAAACTAATTTCTTTTCAAACTTTTAATTATATGGTTAAAAATAAATTAACTTCAATCATGTTATTAAAAGTTAAAACTAATGTTATTAAATTCAGGTCATCATTCTAATTATTAAAATTAAAAATTTATTTAAACTAATTATTAATTTTAACCTTCTAAAAATTAATTATTAGTATCATCTTCTAAAAATTATAACTAAAAAACAATTAATTACACCTTCAAACTAATAACCCTATTAAAATTTTATTAATCAAAATTAATTAAAAATCCATTGAAATAAATTAATTAAAACAAACTTCTAAAAATCTATTTAAAAGAATACACAAAATCTTTTAATTTCTCCTATAAACCAACAAAACCCTAGAACTTCAAACCGACAACTAACCTACCTCTATCTACCAAACCACCACCACCACTACATATACAAAGGTCATTGGGCAATCACAATCTTCTCTCCAGACTTCGCTGTGTCCTGATGATGATCCTACAGTAAGGATTGAAACGTCGAGAACTTTCATTTCACTAACGCAGATCCTCTCTTCTTCTAAGATTTTGTTATTTTCATAATCCCATAAACGATAACCAAATTCATCAACCCCATATCCAATAAAGGTATATTTCTTGGATTTAGCTTCAAGCTTTGTTCTATTTTCTTTATCAATATGGACAAATGCTTCACAACCAAACGTTCTCAGAAATGAGTAGTTTACCTTTTTATCTGTCCATGCTTCCTCTGGAATACCACCATCCAAAGCACTTGAAGGTCCTCTGTTTATTAAATAAACAGCAGTATTTACAGCATCCGCCCAAAACTGTAAGGGCAACCCTGCATGCAGTCGCATACACCTTGCATGCTCCATGATCGTTCTGTTCATCCTTTCTGACACACCATTTTCCTGTGGTGTTCCTGGGACTGTCTTCTCTCTACGAATCCCATGGTATGAACAGTAACTATCAAACTCCTTGCCGCAGTACTCACCTCCATTATCAGATCTGAGACACTTCAATCTTTTTCCTGTCTCATTCTCAACCAAAGCTTTCCACTTCTTAAATGTAGCAAACACATCAGATTTCTGTCTAATGCAATAAACCCAAGTTTTTCTAGTTGCATCATCAATAAATGTAACATAATAATGAGAGCCACCAAGAGATTGTACCTGAGCTGGTCCCCATACATCTGTATGCACAAGCTCTAATTTTTCATTCTTCTTCTGTTTCCCAACCCTGAGAAATCTGACTCTCTTCTGTTTTCCATAAACACAGTTTTCACAGAATTCCAAACTTACCTGCTTCAAATCCGGAAGCAACTTCCTTGAGTGGAGAATCTGCATCCCCTTCTCACTCATGTGGCCAAGCCTATGATGCCACAATACTGTATCTGTTCCTGTGGAAGCTAAAGAGATAGAATGGTCAGTATTATGAGGACATAAATACAACGTACCTACTCTGTCTCCTTTTGCTATCACCATTGATCCTTTAGTGATCTTCCACCACTTTTCTCCGAACGTAGATAGACAGCCGCCATCTCCCAACTGCCCTGTTGAGATCAGATTTCTTTTCATAGCAGGAATATGCCTAACATCTTTCAACAACCAATCAGTTCCATTCTTAACTTTTATCCATACCTTACCCATTCCAACAATTTTACATGGCTCATCATCACCCAATAAAACATGTCCAAAATCACCAGGAACATACTCATGAAAGTATTTCCTATGGGGTGTAGCATGACATGAAGCTCCTGAATCTACTACCCAATAATCACTAGTATTATCTAATGCAAGAATCAAAGCATCTTGTAACACATCAACTGCTACATTTGCTTCCTGGGTAGTCTCCTTCTGTGCATCTCCTTTCTTCTTTAGAGATTTGCAGTCTTTCTTCAGATGTCCTTTCTTTCCACAGTTCCAGCACTCTATCTTTCCCAGTCTGGACTTAGATCTGCCCGTTTTAGACTTTCCACGATTACCTTGGCTCTTTCCTCTCTCCTTTTGTCTTCCTCTGCTCTCCATGGTCAACGCATTTCCTGATGTCTCACCTGTGCTTTTTCTTCGCATTTCCTCGCTAAGAATAACACCAATAACATCATCAAATTTCAAGGTGTTTGAACCAGAGACAGAGTTACTTACAGCCATGACCAAGCTATTCCAGCTTTCTGGCAATGAACACAAGATTAGAAGAGCCCTAACCTCATCATCAAAGGTCACACTTACAGAACTTAGCTGATTTGTAACCGTATTAAACTCATTTAAATGATCAGTAACAGATCCACCTTCAGACATCTTCATATTAAATAAATGCTTCATTAGAAATACCTTGTTGGAAGCCGAGGGTTTTTCATACAGCTTACCCAATGCTTTCATCAAACCCTCTGTTGTCGTTTCTTTTGAGATATTGAAAGCCACCGACGAAGCCAGGCTCAACCATATTGTTCCCAGAGCCTTTCTGTCAAGAACCACCCATTCTTCGTCCTTCATAGTCGTCGGCTGCTTTGCTTTTCCTCCCAACGGTAGGTATAGATCCTTCTGGTACAGATAGTCCTCCATTTGCATCTTCCATAACCCGAAGTTTTGGCCGTTAAACTTTTCGACCTTAAACTTTCCTTCTTCTGCCATTGCTCCCACTCGAACCAGAAACCTTAGCTTCCTGCGGGTTTAACTGCCAAATAGACCTTTGGCTCTGATACCAATTGTTAGAAAAACAGGATCGCAGAGCAATAACCATAAACATAAATGCAAATATAATCACACATACACATTACAAGAGAGACACAGATATATCGTGGTTCACCCAACTTGGGCTACGTCCACACTGAATTTGCCAGTCCTTATTATTATTACCGTCCAGCAAGTCGAAGGGATACAACCTGCAGCACAACCGCTGCACTTCCTCTTCTCTGTTTTACAGTCTCTCTCCAGATCTCAAAGATCTTTACAATGCATAAAACCTAATACATCAACCCTAGCCGTATTACAATGTCCTTCTTTTATAAGGGAAATACAATGGGAAAATACCACGGGATACCCAAAGCCATGGGCCCACAAAACAGCTGGCGAAAACAGCCCTAAAAATTTTCTTCGGGGGCGCTGCCCCCGGACCCCCCTGGAACCCCGTGGGGGGGCGATGCCCCCCCACACCCCCCCGCTGGGGCGAGTGTACAGTCCACCTACACATCATATAGAACTGGGGTACAAACACGGCTAATACAATATCATCTATGAGACTAGAAGATCTGGCTCCACAACCAACAGGAGCAAGGCATGAATAAGGAGATGGACTCATTGGTAGGAAACCAGACTTGGGATTTGGTTCAGCTTCCTGATGGTAAAAGAGCATTGGAGAACAAATGGATTTACAGGTTGAAGGAAGAAGAAGGAGGCAAGAAACGGTACAAGTCCAGACTTGTTGTAAAGGGGTTTGCACAGAATAAAGGTATAGATTTTGATGAAATATTTTCTCATGTTGTTAAGATGACTTCAATTAAGACTATTTTAAGTCTAGTGGCGGTAGAATATTTGCATCTTGAACAGTTAGATGTAAAAACAACCTTTCTCCATGGGGATTTGGAGGAAGAGATATATATGCAGCAACCACAAGGGTATGAGGTCAAAGGTAAGGAGAATTAGGTGTGCAGATCAAAAAAGAGCTTGTATGGATTGAAGCAAGCTCCAAGGTAGTTGTATTTAAAATTTGACAGGTTTATGACAGAACAAGATTATAGTAGATGTAATTCTGACCACTGTGTTTATTTCAAGAGGCTAGATAATGGAACATATATTATCTTGTTATTGTATGTGGATGACATGCTTGTTGCAGGGTCTAACATGCAGGAAATAAATGTGCTCAAAAGGAAGCTAGCTAATTCATTTGCGATGAAGGATTTAGGTGCTGCAAAGCAAATCCTTGGTATGAGAATAACAAGACAAGAAAAATCACAAATTGACATTGTCTCAGGGTGAGTACACACAAAAGGTGTTGGAGAGGTTCAGAATGCAGAATGCAAAACCAGTTAGTACACCTTTGGCCAGCCATTTCAGTCTAGGTAAGGAAATGTGTCCCAAGACATAGGAAGAGATAGATTACATGTCCAAGATTACCTATCAATTAGCAGTTGGCAGCTTGATGTATGCCATGGTGTGCACAAGACCAGATATTGCACATGCAGTGGGATTTGTGAGTAGATATATGAACAATCCAGGTAAAGAACATTGGAAGGAAGTACAGTGGATTCTCAGGCATTTGAGAGGTACTACCACTCAGGAATTATGTTTTGGAGGTTCAGACACTGTTCTACAGGGATATGTTGATGCAGATATGGCAGGTGATAAGGATAACGGGAGGAGCACCCCAGGGTATGTGTTTACTGTAGGTGGAACATTAGTAAGTTGGATTTTGAAACTACAGAAGATTGTTGCACTTTAAACAATGGAAGCAGAGTATGTTGTTGTTACAGAGGCTAGTAAAGAGATGATTTGGTTGTAGAGGTTTATGGAGGAAGTGGGTAAGAAGCAGAAGGATAGCATGTTGTATAGTGACAGACAGAGTGATATTCATCATGCAAAGAACTCGGCATTCCATTCCAGGACTAAACATATACAACTCAAGTACCATTTCATACGCTTTGTTCTGGAAGATGAACTGTTGAAGCTGGAAAAGATACATACTAGCCAGAATCCTGCAGACATGTTCACAAAGGTAGTGACCAAAGAGAAACCGAGTTACTGCTCGGTTTCAGTTGGCCTTCTAGCATGAAGGTGAAGATGAGAATTTTTCCAAGTCCAAGGTCCAACAAGTGCAAAAATGGTGGAGTTGTTGTGATCAGTATCCATGTGGGAGATTGTTGGTTGTGGAGCCTGATCTCCAAATTCAGAGACATTATTATTCAGCCGTGTTTGTACCCCAGCTTTATATGATATGTAAAAGGACTGTACACTCACCCCAGCGGGGGGGGGTGTGGGGGGGGCGAAGCCTCTCCCCACCAGGGTCTGGGTTTAATTACCCCCAGCTAGGATTCCAGGGGCAGTGCCCCCGAAGAAAATTTTTGGGGTTGTTTTACGGGCCCATGGTTTTGGGTAACCCATTGTATTTTCCCTTTGTATTTCCCTTTATAAGAAAGACATTGTAATATGGCTAAGGTTGATGTATTAGGTTTTATGCATTGTAAAGATCTCTGAGATTAGGAGAGAGACTATGAGATAGTGAAGAGGAAGTGCAGTGGCTATGCTCAAGGTTGTATCCCTTCACTTTGCTGGACGGTATAATAATAAGGACTGGCAACTTTAGTGTGGACGTAACCCATCTTGGGTGAACCATGATATATCTATGTCTCTCTTATAATGTGTATGTGTGATTATATTTTCATTTTTGTTTATTGTTATTTCTCTGCGATCCTGTTTTTCTAACATTTTTTGCAACAGAAAGAGATGGTAAAAGGATTACCCCCTATGAAGGAGCCAGAAAGCAGTTTTGAGTGTTGCATCATTGCAAAGCAACACAGGGATAGCTTTCCTAAATGTATGTCTCGAAGGGCACATGCACCTCTAGAACTTATTCATACTGATCTGTGTGGTCCAATGCAGAAACAGTCAATTGGTGGAAGCTATTATTTTCTTACATTTATTGATGATTTCAGTATAAAAACATGGGTGTATTTCCTTTGTCAGAAGTCTGAAACTTTTGGCAAGTTTAAGGAATTTAGGGCTCTGGTTGAAAAATAGAGTGGTTATCAACTCAAATTATTGAGATCAGATGGAGGGGGAGAGTATGACTCAAAGGAATTTCATGATTACTGCAAACATCAGGGAATCAAGAGGCAATTCACTACAAGATATACACCTCAGCAAAATGGCATTGCAGAATGCAAGAATAGAACCATGATGAATATGGCTAGGAGCATGCTGAAAGAAAGAAATTTGTCCCATGAATTTTGGGGAGACATAGTGGCTTGTGCTGTTCATGTGATGAACAGATCTACCACCAAAATTGTGAAGAACAAAGTACCAGAGGAAGCATGGACAGGTATGAGTTGTAATGTTTCTCATTTCAGAATATTTGGTTGTGTTTCTTATGCTCATGTTCCTAAACAGCTAAGAAAAAAGCTAGATGACAGGAGTGAGAAATGTATATTTCTTGGATACGGTGAAGAAAATAAAGCCTACAAGCTGTATAACCCTATTACCAAAAAGTTTATCCTCAGCAGAGATGTATTGTTCAAGGAGGAAGAGTCATGGAATGGAACCATAGACAAGGGTGTGAGAGCTGCAATACCCCAACTAGAAGATGGAGAAGAAGAGGAGTTGTATGGACAACAGGGTCCAGTATCATCTTCACCAGTAGAAAATACTCAAGAAAGAACACATAAAAACTCAGTTCGAGGTGAAGCATCAAGTCAGCAATCAGGTAATGAATCTGATCATAGTAATAGAAAGACTAGAAGATTGGAAGATATTTATGATCAATTGGATGCAAATATCAATTATGTTTTTATTGCTAGTGAACCTGTGTTTTATGAAGAGGCTGTAAAACAAGAGCATTGGGTAAAATCCATGGACGAAGAGATAGATTCCATTGAGAGAAATGATACATGGGATCTAGTTGACCTGCCAAAGAATAAGAAACCCATTGGTGTGAAGTGGGTCTATAAGACCAAACTCAATGAAAAAGGTGAGATTGATAGCTACAAGTCAAGGTTAGTAGCAAAAGGTTTCTCGCAACAACCAGGAATTGATTTTGGAGAAATTTGTGCACCAGTGGCGAGATTGGACACAGTAAGAGCAGTTCTAGCAATTGCATCCTAGAAAAAATGGAAAGTGTATCAGATGGATGTCAAGTCGACATTCTTGAATGGAATTCTTGAAGAAGAAATTTATGTGGAGCAACCACATGGATATGAAATAAAAGAGCATGAAGATAAAGTTTACAAGTTGAAGAAATCTCTATATGGGCTCAAGCAAGCTCCAAGATCTTGGTATAGCAAAATTGATTCTTATATGTTCAAAAATGGTTTTAGCAAAAGCAGCAGCGAACCAACACTTTACACAAAGGTAAATCAACATGGACAGATTTTGATAGTTTATTTAGATGTTGATGATATGATTTTTACAGGTGACCTGTCAGTAGATGAGTTTAAGGCAGCTATGAAGAAAGAGTTCGAGATGGCAAACCTTGGATTGATGAAGTTCTTTCTTGGCTTAGAAGTAGAACAGTCAGAAAAAATTATATTTATCTCTCAAAATAAATATGCTAATGAAGTTCTTAAGCGATTTAGAATGCATAATTGCAAAATGACACCTACACCAGTGGAAATAGGTACAAAGTTGAGCAAAGAAGATGACAGTCTCAATGTAGATCCAACACTGTTTAAGAGACTTGTAGGAAGTCTCATGTATCTCATAGCTACGAGACCAGATATTATGTTTGATGTAAGCTTGATTTCGAAGTTCATGGAGTCTCCCAAAGACTCGCATTGGCAAGTTGGAAAAAGGATCTTACAATATGTTGCAGGGACTTCAAGCTATGGAATGTTATACTCAAGCACTAAGTATGATGTTTTGACAGGTTTCACTGAAAGTGATTTTGCAGGAAGTTTGGATGACAAGAAGAGCACTTCCGGTCATGTTTTTCATCTTGGATCAGGGGTGATTTCATGGGCATCCAAGAAGCAGCCCATTGTGACACTTTCATCAGCAGAAGCAGAGTATGTAGTAGCAACGTCAGTAGCATGTCAAGTAGTATGGTTATGCATAGTTTTAGAAGGTCTTCAACAGAAACAAGAAGGACCAACAACAATCTATTGTGACAACAATTCAGCAATCGCTCTATCCAAGAACCATGTTTTTCAGCAGAAAAGCAAGCATTGATACCAAATATCACTTCATAAGAGAACTTGTGAATAATGGTGAAGTTAATGTTGAGCATTGTAAATTGATTGACCAATTGGATGACGTATTCATAAATCCATTGGCAAAATATATTTT
Source organism: Larix kaempferi (assembly GCA_027924585.1). Classification (NCBI taxonomy): domain Eukaryota; kingdom Viridiplantae; phylum Streptophyta; class Pinopsida; order Pinales; family Pinaceae; genus Larix; species Larix kaempferi. The sequence goes on from BSBM01000945.1 coordinate 1,701,751, forward strand.
CGAAACCCATAGAAATAATTTAGGCATTGTAAAAGTTGCAGTAGTCAATAGTAGTAATTAAGAGGGAGTGTTAGAAATAGCAATTACTTCAGTTAACTTAGCGTTTACTTTAGTTCCTATTTTCAAGTTCATTAATAAATGCAACAACATGCTTTGCATGCATGCAAAAGATAGGTTAGAGTTTTTAGGGTTTCCATAAGTGTTTAAATACACAATGCATTTTGGTTTGTATTACATCAGTTGATCTTCTGTTTATGAATAAATATTGAAGAGACGTAGCTCATTCTGCATTATCTTTTGTTTATTTATGCCTCCAACCTTCAGACACATGACCCAAAGTCATCATTCAACGTACCCATCTATCTAGTTTGGCAACTTCCTCCCTCCCTTTTTGGTGATTGCTGAATTGATCTATTCAATTGCCAATTGTTGGATTGATCTATGCAATTGTCAGACCCTTCCAAAATTACCTATAAACTCTAAAAATGACCAATTTATTGGAAGAGAATGAAAACCTATAATTTTTAATTGAGACTGTACGAATTGATCCTTCGAGAAATAGAACATTCACTGAAGATTAATATAAATATTTGTTTGCTCGTATATTTGGAAATGCATTTCATTTGTAGAAAATATTATTGTTGTTATGTTCACAATTTTTTAAACTTACACATTAACATATATATTTGGAAATGCATTTCATTTGTTCGAAAATATTATTGTGTCGTCTTCATATGTTTTCAGTTACATAATTATCATTATCATCATATTATACCTTTGATGATGATGATGATGATGATGATGATGATTAACATCCACTAAGACTAACTTTGGTCTATCGGAATGTAAGAAGGTTATTACTTGGTTTGCTTTAAACTTTTGTTCCTATGCTCAAAAATCTTAGAAATAAGCTTTCCAATATCACTATATTTTTGGCAAGTCAAGAGCTTATAAAGGTTTGTATTGTAGCAAATACTATGAAACTCATATCTAATGTGGGTGTAAGCAAGACAGTCTAAAAGAAAGTGATTTTCATCATCAATGCTCATAGACTCACAAGAGATGGCAAACCCTTTCCTCCCACAGAGTTTTGCGAATAGACCAATGCCATGTTGCACTATGGAGCTCATGAGAGTTCGTTCTAATCTTGGCTATATTCATTTTCTTCTTTGAACTAGTTACTATCGAGAGATAATTCCGCTCTTCCAAATTAGGGTTAATGAACTCCTTATAGTATCTTAGTTTTCTCTTAATTTCTAAGTTTTTCTCGCACGAAAATTTCTCTTTAAACTTAGAAGAAATCATATTTTTGACATTATCAATATTCTACAAATTTTCATTTTCATCAATGCCCGAATGGTCTAACTAAGCCATCGTATCTTTACACCAACTCCGCTTGAGGCGTAATTGGTTTTGACTTTAATTTAGAGCAACTTTAGGAAGTCTCTCATTTCCCACGTTATTTATCTTGTGCTTATACATGAGGTACATAGTCATAACCATGGTCTCGATGGGAGAAAAATCCACTTCTAAGAGAAAAATAGGATAAGGTGTGTTGCTTTTAATTTTGAAACTATAAGTTACAAACCATATCTAAATTTGCTCAATCTTATAATCTGTGTTTATATTTGTTATGTAAAGTAAACTATAATCAAGTCATAAAATTTCTCCACTCTTCCGAGCCTCCTCTTCCTCTTGTAATCTGTTTACGAGTTTTTCAATTAATTGATACTCTCACCGTAAGATGACATGGTCTATGTCCGGTTCCATCATTCAAAATAATAAGGGAAACCTCCATACCATAGTTTAAACGTTTAATAAATTGGTCATTTTCTTGTAATACAAATTGGTACTTCCAAAATTACATATAAACTCTAAAAATGACCAAATTATTGGAAGAGAACTAAAACCTATAATGTTTACGTCACACCGTACAAATTCATCCTTCGAGAAAGAGAACACTCACCGAAAATGAATATAAATATTTGTTCGCTCATATATTTGGAAATGCATTTCATTTGTAGAAAATATTGTTGTTGTTATGTTCACAAGTATTTAAACTTACATCTTTACACATATATTTGGAAATGCATTTCATTGATTGAAAATATTATTGTGTTGTCTTCATAAGTTTTCAATTATATAATTACCATTATCATATATCATAAAGATTTTGCTTAATTTATTAAATATTTAAAAAAATTAACTTATTTAATAATGTATTGAGATTTTAGTACAATTATTAAATATAAATTTAGTTATTCTTAAATTTGTATTATTTTTAGATTTAATATAATTTATATTCACATTTTAATTTGCAATTAATATAATTTAAATTTAAATAAAATATAATATAACTTTTAAACTTATTATATAATTTTTAAAAACTCTTATTATAAACATTTTACTTAATTTGTTATATATTTAAAATACTTAACTTAAATTATTAATTTTATTATTAAAATGAAAATAATAAATATTATATAATAAAAATTAAATATTTTATTTTATTTTTTATAAATTCTTATCATTTTAAATTTAAACAAAATAAAATATAACTTTTAAATTTTTATGTAATTTTTAAAAATTCTTATCATAAACATTTTACTTAATTTATTATATATTTAAAATACTTAACTTATTAAATACTTAATTTAACTTATTAATTCTATTATTAAAGTGAAAATTTACTTAATTTATTATATATTTAAAATACTTAATGTATTAAATACTTAATTTAACTTATTGATTCTATTATTAAAGTGAAAATAATAACTTACTATGTAATAAAAATTTAATATTTAATTTTAATTTTTACAAATTCTTATCATAAAGATTTTGCTTAATTTATTAAATAGTTAAAATAGTTAACTTATTTAATAATATATTGGGATTTTAGTACAATTATTAAATATAAATTTAGTTTCTTATTTAATTTTAGATTTAATATAAATTTATATTTATATTTTAAATTTTAAGTTTACATTTTAATTTACATTTGAAATAATTTATATTTAAATAAAATAAAATATAACTTTTAAACTTATTATATAATTTAAAAAAATCTTATCATAAACATTTTACTTAATTTATTATATATTTAAAATACTTAACTTATTAAATATTTAACTTAACTTATTAATGTCATAATTAAAGTCAAAATAAATAATTCACATTAACACTTTTTACAACATAATCATGTCTCTCTAACTTTGATAGTGATATTATTCTCAAGTGGAAATGATTGAATTACCTACATTAGGTTGATTCCTTATGAACTAAGTCTTTACTTAATTTATTAAATATTTAAAATAGTTAACTTATTTAATAATGTATTGAGATTTTAGAATATGTTTATATATTGTAAATTACATTCTTTTAACTTTTATTTTGTTTAGCTTAATTTTATTTACTTAATTTCACTTATTTGTTTATTTCAAATTTAATATAGATTCATTTTATTATCATAATGCCATACTTTTTAAAATAGTGTTACCACATTTGAGAATATTTAAATTTAATTGAAAATAGTACAATTATTAAATATAAATTTAGTTAGTCTTAAATTTATATTATTTTTAGATTTAATATAAATTTATATTTATATTTACATTTAACTTTACATTTTAATTTTAATTTAAAAGAAATTTAAATTTAAATACAATAAAATATAACTTTTAAACTTATTATATAAATTTAAAAAATTCTTATCATAAATATTTTACTTAATTTATTATATATTTAACTTATTAAATACTAAACTTAACTTATTAATTTTATTATTAAAGTGAAAATAAATAATTCACATTCACACTTTTTACAACATTATCATGTTTCTCTAACTTTGATAGTGATATTATTCACAATTGGAAATGATTGCATTACCTACTTTAGGCGATTCCTTACGAACTAGGCTTTGTTAATTTGTAATTTTATTAATTGTTTGCAACACCCTTATATCACAATGTGACATTGAGAAAAAGGTTAAGCTTCCATTATCTTGAGCAATCTTTTATATATATATCATTTCATAATCGTCTAAATAATTCAATATTACTTCATTTGAAATTTCAATTGTTTTGTTGCATTAAGTAAAAGTAATAATGATTGCATTAGCGCCATTATGATTCCATTTGAAAATATGTCACATTAAAACTATTTGCAAAATCATTTTGTTGCAATATGACATGAGTACAATTAATAATGTTTGCATTGTTAGTTTTGTACCTAGGGAAGTGTTCCCCTAGTGACTTTTGCCGAAGTCACTTAGAAAAGGGAAAAGGTGACACTCAGCATTAACTCATTTAAAGAGACTTTATAACATTAAAGTCACTTTTTGACTTAACTTTAGTGGGTGAGTGAATTTTATTTAAGTGATTTAAATAAAAGGTATTTTCACTCTCATTTGATCTCAACCGTCGGATGAGATCTAATCTTCACCATTGGATTAGAACAACCCTAGGATTTATATAAAAAGGCTTCAGGGAGGCATTTGAACTCACTTTTGTGATTGAAGTGAAGAGAGAGCAAAAGAGAAACAATTGAAGAGGGCACGAGTTTCGAGGCATCCATTTGAGGAAGTCATTGGCGCAAAAATCGAGGCACCAGATTTTTAGCTTGAGAGAGGGCATGCATTTCGAGGTAGCTTGGAGTGCATTTAACGCTACACAGAAATCGAGACAGCAAGTATTAATCTCAGCACAGTTTTCTAAGTGACCGTACAATAGCAGAAGGGCATAGTTTTTGAGGCACTGTACTTGTTGTACAGTGGCATAGAATTCAAGTACCATACAACAGAGTTATTGTTGTACCGTATAGCATAGGTTCAAGTAATTTTTGGGCACAGTTTTTGAGGAGAGATTTGGCACATATTTCGAGGTGTTTGGCACAGATTTTGAGGGAAGGTATAGCAATATTTATTGCTGCAAATCCATACAGCAGACTGGGCATGGATTTCGAAGCATGCTGGGCACCCAAATTGAGGACTGTATAGTTCAGAATTAATGACTGTGTTGGCACTGAAATTTAGGCAGTGATTGCACGTATTTCAAGGCTAGAATTTCTTGGTTGAGATAAGTAGTATTTGTCTGAAATTTCGGTACTAGATATTTTGTTGAAGAAATAATAAATCTCTCTCTCTCTCTCTAACTGGTTTTCCCCGTGGGGGTTTTTCCAGGGCTTGATTTTGGCCAAAAAATTTCTGAGTCTATCATTTAATGGTGTGATTGTTAAATGTGTTTTTCAGCCTGTTAATGCATTTTTACTGTGTGTTTAATTGTTACTGAAAGTTTCATAAGTAACTTACAGCCAATGCAAAACCGGTTGTAAGTGAAAACCACGAAATGTTGACAAAAAGCAACAAACAGTAAATTGAAGAAAATCTTCATGCATTAGCTCCATTATGATTCAATTTGAAAATATGTCACATTACGAGTATTTACAAAATCATTTTGTCGCGTGTGACATTCATGAACATTATGCTTCAATTTTTCTAAATAGTCTTTTATAGTCAACATTCCACTTGGTCTTCTTAGTTCATTTCAAATTTCGTTTCGTTTTCTCCCATTAAATGATCGCTTTTGTTCTTTAAAAGTAATAACAATTCCTTTAATTGCATTATGACATAGTGTGACATAATAGTCTTGTTAGTTCATTTCAAATATGCCACACTACAACTATTTTCAAGGTCATGTTGTTGCAATGTGAAATTCATCAAGGTTATGCTTCCATTTTTCTCTATAGACTTCTATAGTTATCATTCCATCATTATCATGTAATCCTTCATTCATTGTAGTATTCGTTCATTCAAAATTATTGTTGTACCCCAATTGGCAATTTTTAACTACTTAGTCAATTTTTGGCCAAAATAGTTGTGGGGAAAGGTGTTGTAAGTTGGATTTCACATGTTACATCATGTGAGCATGTAAATATAACTCCCGTGAAGACCTTCACTGACACTGTTAGGAGGTACTCTACTTATAAAAATTAGATATATGTCGTTCAAGTAGTCAAGCATTAGAAACATTATTTGTTTGGCAAGGAGACCATTATCCATTCTTATCATCAACCACTAAAATACATAAACAGTAAATCAAGCTGGAGAACAAAATACACATTAAGTGGGTGACATACTTGTAGCAGTTAACTTCATTTACTCCCTAAGTTATTGGCGTTTCAAAGAGGGGGTTGGTCGAGCGACAAGGTAAGAAGTTCTCAGGTCAAGCGACAAATGTTATCCCAAATGATGATAGTAGTAAGATGGGAAGTCTCCTACCTAGCCTAAGTAGTATCCGTAGCATTGAATAAAACTAAAAATCACTCCACTGAGTGCATTATAATTGCATTTGTACTTTCATCACATCAACACTTTTTACAACATCATTGTGTCACATTCTCATTCTCTAAATTTGAGAGTGATATTATTCTCAATTGCATGCAAATGCATTACCTGGATTACCTGATTGCTTACAAAATTGGTTTTGCTAAGTAGTAATTTTTTGAATTGTTTGCAACATCGTTATGTCACAATGTGAGATTGACGAAAGTTATGCTTCCATTATTTTGAACAGAATTTTATATATATTGATTCCATAATCGTCACGAAATTTTATCTAATGCAATATTACTTCATTTGAAATTTCAATTGGTTTTGTTACATTGAGTAAAAGTAATAATGATTGCATTAAATTCATTATGATTCCATTCAAGAATATCTCACTTTACTACTATTTGCAAGACCATTTTGTTGCAATGTTACATTGATTGTTTTAATTCCATTATTAATGAATGCTTATGAAATTTGTTTTATGTCATTGAATAAAATTGATGATCGTTTTTGTTTAACAGACAATCTATCGAGAGCAGACTCAAGGCCTGATCTCCCTAGCTTAATGTAAGTCTGAAACAAATAGGACAGAACATAAAACACTTTCCTAGATCATATGGAAGTACAAATGTAAGAGTAGATCATTTACCTTAGATTTGTAGATCCCTTTCTCCTTCGTTAATCCAATGCTCTAGTGCTGCTAGATTGTGAGTAGCTAAACCCTGTTGAACATGTAACAGACCACGAGAAGTGAAAGCATATGTCCCATATGACAGATCTAAGTTAATAGTTAAAGAGGAAAACTCTAAACATTATCAAAGAGACAACATTTATGGAAAGAAATTATGTTAACTGTATTGAAAAGAGGAGAAGTACAATAGAAAAGAGGATTACAACCATTGCCTTAACGCTGCAAACTCCTTCTAACAAGCCATGCCAAAGCTCCCAGAGAGAAGTAGATGTTCCCCAAGCTAGAGTGTTGATCTACCAAGCTAATTCCACCAGCATAAGAGTACCATAGACTTCCTCCCCTTAGAATAGGAGTGAGCTTCATTTAAATAGGATTAAGTGGATAGGATATGGATAGGATAGGAGAGACTTAAGGGATATTTCCAAGGTATTAGGAGTCGAGTGCCAACTCTCCCAAGAGGTCAGGGATAGGGTCCTAAGTCAGCAAGCTTCGAGAAGGAACTCAAAGAAGCTATTTTTTCCATCTAGCTGACTTCATCGCACCCTATAATGGAGCACGGTGCGACATCACATGTTGCAGGAGTGCAACCTACGACGACCTCTCAAAACCTAGTATAAATGGGCACAAATCCTTCCAGGTAAATCACTCAATCAAGGTAACTCTAGGGGTGTATACATTGAATCTCATGATGGGAAGATTTTAGGTTTAACAGAATGCCCCCCAAAGCATGAAGCTGTCGAAAGATAGATATGTGAAATGCTTTGACAGAAAGAATGGCAATGGACTTGTCGGATGAAGGACGCTGCTGCAGTACAACTGACTTTGAGTACACAGTCTCAAATGACTCACAACATGGCTGTCAACCAATACAATGCAGATCCATTGTAGTAATGACCGAATGAACACAATCATGGCTACTAGACACAAGCGTAGATCGATGATGAGATGAGAAGACAGCCACGACCAATACAAATGTGGATCCATGTGATATAACTCAATACAAACTCCATTGCAACCTGGGTAGAACATGACTCCCCAGGGTCTTCAAGCTGAACCCGCAATGATACGAATCTATCCATGTGATTACAAATGTGTTGATTTCGAATATGGTAGAAACCCCTTGATTACCAGTCATTGATGTAAACCTTTAACAAGCGCGAGGGAGATCATCATTAATGTAAATGATTCCCAAGGTATCACAGTACATATCACCAAGCATGAATAAGTGAGTTGAAGTTGAACACAAGATGAAATCTTCCAATCAAGAGCCAATGATGTAGACTCATGTTGAAAGCGAGGTAACTTGCCATTGAGGCATGCAAGGCCAAGGTACTTGGTTGGTTTCTAGATTCAATCCTTGGAAGATGAACTAAAGTCGACAAGGATGAATCCGTTGAAGGAGGGCCATGATGAATCCCCCATCATCGACAAGAAACACGACAAAGGATGTGTAGAGTAGATCGAATGGTACAGTAACATGCAAGACTAACTCAGAGTAGACCGACATGATTGAAGGTGTACTGACTACAGATGATGAGTAATGAAACATCTCTTGAACATGGGCATGGCATGAATTGGAAGTATTGACATGACAAGAATGATATCAACCCCTAATGCAACTGATGGTGGAAGCATTCTTTGGCTAATCCAAAGGAGCGACGTGACTCATGGAATTGACAAGACTCGAGGACAAACAGATTATCCAAGTACTGAATGAAAATGCAAACGAGTGCCATGTTCGAGAGTGACTATGTACTACCACAAACAAAGGGTGTAACATAAAAGCTTTCATTTTTCCCCATCATGACTGATGAGTGCCTCACTTGTTTTTTAACGAGCTTGATGAGGGTAACCAGATGCTCGGTATAGCTCATCTCATAGATGATTCCAAACCCAAATGTTTTACGAACCTAGGAAAGGAGGGGTTCATCCCAAAATGGGCCCTTCGATGTTTGAAGTTTAACAACTCCAAAGAAGGAAAATTCGGCGTCATTTCATGTTTAGAGAGTTTGAAAAGAACTAAAGGAGACTCCAAAAGGTCCTTTTTCGTAAAGTTAGTCTCTTCGCCCGGAAAAGGGTAAAACAATGCGAGAGAGAACTCTTCTAGCTATGGTTGGTTGGAGTATTCATTTTTCGTAAATAGTGCTTCCTGGTCCAAAAAATGGGTAAACTATCACCAAAAAGACGATCGTTCGAATGCTTTTACAAGCGTGAAAGCATCATGTTCGCTTAGCAATCTTTTCCTATTTAGGGATTCTGAAAAGAGCTAAAAAGGACTCCATGAACGAATTTGTCATGGTTGATGACCGAGTACGACAAAGGAAAAAGTAAACTCGGCATAGTTCCTTTTCTGTAAATAGTCTAGCGAGGCTGAATAAAGTGATAAACCTATACTCGTTAGACACACCTTTTTACTCAAATTTTTATCGAGCATGAAAATGGTATCAAAAGCACTTGGAATCTTTTTCATATTTGAACCAGAGCACGAAAAAGTAAAAAGTAAGCTCAAACCACTTTTCATGTTTCAACCAGAGCACGAAAAAAGTGAAACGTAATCTCACATGCCATCTTACTATTTTTAACAAGCTCAAAGATAGGTTGGAAGAATGCTCATGATGTCTGCTTCATTTTTTAACGAGCTTGTAACAGAAAATGAATTATGCTCGGGATAATTTTCATGGTTTAATGAGCACGAAACCTAAAAAGGAAAAGTATGCTCGAAAATATTCCCAATGGTGAGTTTCTTCCCATCATGAAATCTAGAGATTGGTACATGCCCCCGGCATGATTTCTAGAATTAAGCGACTTCACTACAACATGGTGTGGAGAGGCGATCAAGTTGACTTGAACGTAACTTCCAGAGGTTGAAGACATGCCCCCCAAGCTTCATTTCATTCGCCTAAGGCATAGGCGGGTGAAAAGAATTTTCTGGTACTAAGTCTATGAGAAGACTCGACTCTAAAGGGAAAGGATATGTTTCATTTTTTAACGAGCTTGACACAGGAATAGAACTCTGCTCAAAAGACTTGTTTCATTTTTTAAAGAGCTTGACACAGAAAGGGAACTATGTTGAGGGGGTCTATTCCATTTTTCAGCGAGCTTGGAATCAAAGACTAATCTGTGCTCAAATTACTGGTTTTATTTTTTAATGAGCTTGAAGCCAAAGGTAAAATCTGCTCACGATTAAGGCCCATTGACAGGTTCCTTCCGAACATGATGCCCAGAGGTTGGTAAATGCCCCCAGCATGATTACTAGTGGCTTGACATGGTAGTGTTCCCTCAACATGATCATTGATGGTACGACATGTGGCATGCCCCCCAAGCTTCATTTCGTCTGAAAATGCTGCTGCTAACCCAACTACTAACCTAGCTACTAATATGAAAATGTTCACCAAGGGGGGGAAACGAGAATCAGATGAAATGAAGGTTAAAGTTCTAAATCTAGCGAGAGATTCGAACCGATGGGAGGGAGATCTATTTCATTTTTACACAAGCTTGAAATAGACTATAACTATGCTTGAGGGGGCCCATCTTATTTTTTAACGAGCTTGAAATGGACTAAAACTATGCTCGAGTGGATTGGTTTCATTTTTATGCAAGCTTGAAACCAAAGGTAAACTATGCTAGAGTGTTTGATATCATTTTTTAATGATCTTGAAACATAACATAAACCATGCTCGTACCCCCCATCCCCAGGTGGAAGAAACCACTAAAACATGCGGAACATTTAGGGAATTCTGATGACTAGGAGTCATATGATGAGTGGGTGTCATGAAGGAAAGCTGATCAATAGTCACAATATTCCCATGATAAGGAAAATACATCACTCGATAGAGCGTGGACACTACAAATTTCATAGCATAGACATAATCACGCCCAAGGAGCAGATTGAAATCTAAAGGACCTTGGACAACCATGACATCAATATAAATATTTTTACCTCTCAACGTGACAGGTAACTGTGGGAGAGTCCCTAAAGGTCCAGTAGGTCTTCTATTAAAAGCCAAAATCTCGTCAATTACTGGCACAAGCTGAGGGGAACATATAGCTTACCAAATAGTTGAGTATAAAATACTAACAGAAGCTCCCTCATCAACTATCATAGGAAATATTTCTTTATCCCAAAATCCTAAAAATATTTGAAAAGGAATACTCGAAGGAAGACGAGATTCTGTTAGACCATTCCAATCAAAGGAAATGACCTCAGTACTTTGGAGAGGGGGCTGTAGAAATGGATAGGGTCTCCCCTTGCCTAGGGCATTCTGAACTGACCAGAAAAACATCCGTAGTTTCTATTTCACCCTCAACTAGAGGAGTGGGTGTTGATGAATATGTAACTTCGGAATGTATTTCACATGTATATGTATATTGTATTCCTATAGAGATGGTATTATTCCTCTATAAGGAAGTGTCGTCATTTATATTGTAAGTGTCGTAACTTATACTTGATGGGTTATTAGACCACCTTATTTGGGGTCGGCCCTGTATAGGCCATGTGGGTCAAAGGGTTATTAGACCACCCTATTGGGGGTCGGCCCACTCAGCATTATGTTATGTGGTTAAGTTCGATCCTACATGAGTTAGGTAAAAAGGCAAGTCAAGTCAAGTATAAATAGAGTGCGGGAGGCACTCTATTTGCACACTCACTTCTCACACATGCTCTCAAGGAGGAGAGGCGCACTTATGGAGGAGGAGGATCTGCTGCTAGGTTATGTCTATCTCTTGGTTGGTTGTATCATTGCTCTATCTATCTCTGAGGAAGTTATTGGGGTTTTTCACCTTTATGGTTTTCCCCAAGTAAATCTTTGTGTCTCTTGTGTGCTTGCATTATTGTCTCCATGATTGATATGCTGTAGATATGATGTACATGTTGTTCTCTCAGTTAAGATCCTAGATCATATTGAAGTAAATTCTGAGAATTCAACATGGTATCAGAGCTAGCCTAAAAGAAGGCATGATATGGCATGTATGACACTTGTTGCACTTACGATGCTAGGGCTTGATATAGCAAAAACCAGTCATCGTAGCACTTTCGCTATAAATCCGTTTTGGAAACGTTTTCGGATCTGAAATTGTTACAGGCCGAAGCTAAGATCTCTAGGTATCTTGTGTCCAAAGGACAACCTCTACTTCGTTGTACTTTGTGATTTATGATCTGTACAATATAGGGTTTCTGCCTCTTCCAGATCTGAGTCAAAATCAGGTGACCTTGGGAAAAAGGTCATATCTTGGGCTACGAATCTCCAAATGAAATTTCGTAAAAAGTGACAGGTAGTACACAGTCTGTACTATCTAAAAAAAAACGTTTTCAGAGGCCGAAGTTGAACCAGTGACACGTGGCACGCCGTACAATTTCGCTCTCTTGTATTATCCCATAAACAGGTCACGTTGCGACATTTGGCATAACTCTCTCTCAGAGAGTCCAATTGAGGTCAGACCTGTCAGGATGGAAAGGTAAGAGGCCGAGATATCTCAGAAAACTTTTTCAAAGGCCGAAGTTAAAACAGTGACACGTGGCACGCCGTACAAGTTCGCTCTCCTGTTTTATCCCAAAACAGGTCACGTTGCGACATTTGGCATAACTCTCTTTCAGAGAATCCAATTGAGGTCAGACCTGTTAGGATGGAAAGATAACATGTCAGGCTATCTCAGGAAACTTTTTCAGACCCTGTGGATCAAAAATTTTGGAGTTACGCTAGAAACAATCAGGTACATATTTCTGTAAAAACAGAATTATTTTTTGGTACCTTCATTCATGGCTTCCGGAATTTAGGGATTTGGAGAAAGTTGGAATTTTTGTAATCGGAGACCACGGCTGGATGATACTCATCAAAATAGAAATTTAGAGACCAAGATCAGAATTTTTGGTTGGGCAGAAGGCCGGGCTTGATTAGACCCTAGTTCGGGACTTTGATCAGAAAAGTGGAAAATTAGGGCTTCTGTAAAAATGGGAATTTTTGAAATCTGTGACCACGGCTGGAAGCTCCTCAGAAAAATAGAAGCTTCTAGATTTGGATCAAACATTTTGATTGGGCAGAAGAGTGGGCTTCTTCAAACCCCAGTTCAGGGTCACGTCCAGTGAATCCAGAAGTTTCAAAAGCAAAATTGAGGAGTGAAACTTTGCAGTTTTCAATTTCTGAATATACCAACTTGATCAGCTCATCAAGGCACATATTTCTATCCTGTCAGAAGTTTGAAATTCAAAGTTTGAATTTTTGGGGTTTCTCTGACAAACCCATATCCAGCTCAAGGTCCAGTTCTTGCAAATCAAGTGGATTGGGTTAATCCTAGAAGAAGATGGATTGATCACCTGCATAAGTGAAGAAGTTCTTGTCTCAGAGGGAGATTAGGATAAGGTCTTACATAAGAAGATTACAAGCGATCTCGACAGGTATGACTCATCGAGGTATGTTTCGATATTTGTCCATGATTAAGTTTATGGTATGTTTGTCTTCATGTTATTACGGTTAGTACAATTTTGATTTTAGATTTGTCGTATAACCTTAACAAAATTATGAATGCATGATAGAAGATATTCATTGGTTAGGGTGTTGACACTTATGATTGTGCTAATGCATTATGGTGTTGTATGAGGTTTATGCTGTCTACTAACATGAAAGGTACACCAAGAAAGACAAATCATGTTCTGGTCCAAGAACATATGATCATGATAACATGAGGACAAAGATTCATCCATTCTCATGGATCTCATAGAAGATCCATTTACGAGGTATGTATAACTTGGTTTTGTAATAGTTAACCTATGAGATATACAGGTTACTAGCACAAGTCATTGAAGAAGAACAAGAAGACATCATGTGAGTATGTTAGACATAAATAGCTAGCTTGCTAATCCAGGTATGTTTTTCCTATATCAAGTTAGAATCCTACCTTGTGTTAGGATCTTATACTGTTGTTTATAATGATTATTCATGAAGTTATAGGTTTGAATAATCACATGTTTTATGCATAATATATCTCTTATCTTGATTGATGATTCAACTACCTGAAGAGTCATAGGTTTGAGTAATTACAGGTTTAGACATGTTATGTTTCTTATGATTTGACTAACCTTAAGAATTCTACATAAACCTTGAATGCTAATGCTTATTATTTTCTGTTTGAAATGATCATGACTATACATGCTTGAGATTATTGTGTTTTAATAGTATAATAATGAAAGTATGATTTTATATGAGATCACAAGGATAACACAATCATGATACTAATAAGCATGCATAGGAACCAAGGATGAATGTAAGTTCAAGGACAGGTAATCCAGGAAGCAAAGATCAAGAGGGAGTACACTCCAGTGGTTTATGCAAGGATGCAGATATTCAGAGGGAGTTGACCATCTCTCTACATCCCACAACAGAAAGGTGTAGAAGAAGCTACTTCAAATTAGGACTCCAGCAACTCCTGTAAGGAAGCGAAGACTCAGAGGGAGTCCACCCAACAAACAAACAAAGATAAGTATTTGAATTGTCATTTCTTAAATAATACTGTTCAATAATGTATATACTAATGTTCCTAGAATTAGGTTGTGTATTATGCATATTAGAATAATTGCATTGATGAACAGTATACTCCTAATATGCATGGGTAAGTGGCCTATGGCACTGTACAACATTCCATTGCTACTTATCTAGAATGAAACCTCTTTGCTGACATGTTGGGAGTTGTGCACACTCTTAACAATGTTCTGGTAGAGATTGGAAGGCATCTAGAAAGTTATGGGATATGGATAAATGTTGTATTGAAGCATTGGCTAAGATAATTGCATGACTGTATGACATATTTCTTTATGTGTAAGAATTTGTTCTGAAAACTATGAGATGTTTTCTAATCATGCAATTTAACTTGTTGTGTAGGAAAGATCGTATGCCATCTCCTACAAAAGGACTACAACATTTGTTCCAGCAACAAAGATATTTATTGAAGATATTGAAGTTCCCAGGATCTGGGATGAAGAAATAGAATGCCATGATCCATCGATCATGAAGAATGATTTTTGGGATGTAATCCCAAGACGTGAAGGGAAGTTTGTTATGACTTCCAAATGGAACTATCAAATCAAGCATATTGCAGATGACAGCATTGAGAAATATAAAAGTGATGAAATAGTAGATACACCAGATGGATTTCAAGACAGCATGGTGTAGTCAGATATGTGTGCAGAACTTGGTATGGTAGGATAGACAGCTTTCTATCCAGTTTGGGCTTTACCAAGAGTAAAGCGGATTCCAACCTTTACTACAAGGTTGAGGAAGGAAATCCAGCGATACTACTTTTGTATGCAGATAACCTGTTTGTTACACATGAAAATAGTTTGATTGCCGACACGCAGCAGAAGCTTACTACCAAGTTCGAGATGAAGAACTTGGTGATGATGCACTATTTGTTTTTGGCATGGAGGTGTGGCAGAGTGGTGGAATCTTCCTTGGACAAGGGAAGTATGCAATAGAGATCCTGAAGAGGTTCGGGATGATGGACTGCAAGACTATGGCCACACCTATGGCATTGAATCTAAAGCTTCTATGTGATGCTTCATCTGAGCCGGTTGATATCTCCATGTACCATCAGATGATTGGGTCCTTGATGTACCTGACAAACACGAGACCAGACATTTGCTTTGCTGTGAACACATTGAGCCAGTTCCTGACGGATCCGAGGAGTGTTCACCTGGTTGATGTAAAGCATGTTCTGAGGTACCTGAAGGGTACAGTGGATTATGGGCTCAGGTATGAGGCGAATCAAAAGTTTAACCTGCAGGGTTATGTTGATTCAGATTGGGCTGGCAGTGCTGCAGATAGGAAGAGCACATCTGGGTGTTGCTTCAATATGGGATCAGGTGTGATCTCTTGGTTTAGCAGGAAGCAGTCCTGTGTAGCACTGAGTACAGCAGAGGCTGAGTATGTTGCAGCCTGTTCAGCTAGTTGTGAGGCAGTATGGCTATGGAAGCTACTGTCTGAGTTATTTGATCTCCCGCTGGATGCTACTGGTATCTTCTGTGATAACCAGAGTTGTGTGAAGCTATCCGAGAACCCAGTGTTTCATGACAGGTCGAAACACATAAAGATCAAATATCACTATATCATGGATATGGTGGAGAGAGGAGCTGTGAAGCTCCTATATGTTGCGACAGATGAGCAAATTGCAGATGTGTTGACGAAGCCACTAGCCAGAGTGAAGTTCGAGTACTTCAGCGAGAGGCTTGGCGTTCTTCAGATCGAGGACACTTCAAGGAAGAAGTGATGGACACATTTGCTGAAGCCATTCCAAGCATGTTGGAAGGAGGATCCTTCACATGGCTGTGGATGTAAGCGCTGGATGATGAGCATCAGGATGATGTTCTGGTTTCTGCTTGATATGATCAGTTGGATCATTTTTATGTATGTATGTACGCATCATGTTGGATGCTGGATATGATCAGTTGGATCATTTTTATGTATGTATGAACGCATCATGTTGGATGCTGGATATGATCAGTTGGATCATTTTTATGTATGTATGTACGCATCATGTTGGATGCTGGATATGATCAGTTGGATCATTTTTATGTATGTATGTACGCATCATGTTGGATGCTGGATATGATCAGGTGGATCATTTATGTATGGATGCATCATGTTGGATGCTGGATATGATCAGTTGGATCATGTGTATGTATTTTGTATATGCATCATGTTGGATGCTTGGACCATGTATCTGTATATGTATCAGGTGGATACATTGTATGATCAGGTGGATCATGTATGGTGATATGTATCATGTATCAGGTGGATACATTGTATGATCAGGAGGATCATGTATGATGATATGTATCAGGGAGATACTTGGTATGCATCAGGTGGATGCATTGATGATCAGGTGGATCATGCAGCAGGATGTTGCAGTGATGATCAGGATGATCATGGATGATGAGCTTCAGGATGTTGCTCCAGATGACATGCAGCAGGACGTTGCAGTGATGATGATCAGGATGATCATGGATGGTGAGCTTCAGGATGTTGCTCCAGATGACATGCAGCAGGACGTTGCAGTGATGATGATCAGGACGATCATGAGTACATCAGGATGATGTATGGTGAGTATCAGGTTGATACTCTGTGGCCATGGATCAGGTTGTGCAGATGAGCATGTCTGGGAGATCCTATAGGTCGGAGTTGTGTACCCGTAACAACCTGGGATGCTCTTTCGAGACATTGCTCTGGGAGGACATGTAATTTGTGCCCTGGGAGATCTCAGGTCGGAGTTGTGTACCTGTAACATCCTGAGATGCTCTTGCGAGGTTTTGTCCTATGGCATGTAATTTGGGCCCTGGGAGATTTCAGGTCGGAGTTGTGTACCCGTAACATCCTGAGATGCTCTTTCGAGGTTTTGCCATGACCACATGTAATAGCGCCCTGGGAGATTTCAGGTCGGAGTTGTGTACCCGTAACATCCTGAGATGCTCTTGCGAGGTTTTGTGGTGGACCACATGTAATTTGTGCCCTGGGAGATTTCAGGTCGGAGTTGTGTACCCGTAACATCCTGAGATGCTCTTGCGAGGTTTTGTGGTGGGGTCACATGTAATAGCGCCCTGGGAGATCCTACAGGTCGGAGTTGTGTACCCGTAACATCCTGGGATGCTCTTTCGAGGTTTTGTGACACACGTAATAAGTCCTGAGGATTCCACAGTATGGCCAGTGATGACGAAGACCTACAGGTGGTGGGCCTACATCCAGTATGAAAAAGGACTGGCTCTGTAGAACTTCCTATGACGAGTAGATTCAGAGATTGATTGAGATAGCAGCAGCAGTGACGATGATGATGACTCGATGATGATTATCCAGTGACGATGATCCAGAGAAGATGACTTGTGCTAGAAGAACTGTGCTGAGAAATACCTTCCTAGTTAAGAGGGAGTGTTGATGAATATGTAACTTCGGAATGTATTTCACATGTATATGTATATTGTATTCCTATAGAGATGGTATTATTCTTCTATAAGGAAGTGTCGTCATTTATATTGTAAGTGTCGTTACTTATACTTGATGGGTTATTAGACCACCTTATTTGGGGTCGGCCCTGTATAGGCCATGTGGGTCAAAGGGTTATTAGACCACCCTATTGGGGGTCGGCCATGTGGGTCAAAGGGTTATTAGACCACCCTATTGGGGGTCGGCCCACTCAGCATTATGTTATGTGGTTAAGTTCGAGCCTACATGAGTTAGGTAAAAAGGCAAGTCAAGTCAAGTATAAATAGAGTGCGGGAGGCACTCTATTTGCACACTCACTTCTCACACATGCTCTCAAGGAGGAGAGGCGCACTTATGGAGGAGGAGGATCTGCTGCTAGGTTATGTCTATCTCTTGGTTGGTTGTATCATTGCTCTATCTATCTCTGAGGAAGTTATTGGGGTTTTTCACCTTTATGGTTTTCCCCAAGTAAATATTTGTGTCTCTTGTGTGCTTGCATTATTGTCTCCATGATTGATATGCTGTAGATATGCTGTACATGTTGTTCTCTCAGTTAAGATCCTAGATCATATTGAATTAAATTCTGAAAATTCAACAGTGGGGTCAACCGAGAATGAGACTTGATTAACTACTTGTGTATCATCCCTCAAGGGAGGAATGGGTTTTATCAACGATGTTGTTGAATCGACCGCTTCATTTTCACTCTCTAATGAAAGAGTGGGGTCAAGCGAGGGTGGGGTCAGATTGACCGCCGTATCAACTAGTGAAGGATCAGGGGACAACCTACAATACTTTGTTGGAAGTTGTTTATGGGATGTGTCCATGTATTCCAACAATTGTGAAGCTTCATCCATACGAAGACAAAGGTAACTATGGCGCATGCCCTTGCATAGCCAACAAGGGTGTGAATTTCTACCCGTCTGACCCTTCACCAATGGGTCACTAGTCGAGGGAGTATCATCAACATGATGGTCAGAGGTTGATGATATAAGAAGTTTGGGGTTTTTAGACCACACGTCTGACACACGGGAAAGACCAGGACAATCCTTGAGAAGGTGATCACCCTTGCAAAGTTTGCAAGGGAATTTGGGCTTACGAGGTGTTCTCATAGAATGAGTGCTATCAGAGGCAGATGGTTGACGCTTGGTCTCCTTTTTATCCTTCTTCTTCTTAATCTTCCTTTTCTTCTTCTTTTTCTCACTCGCCTTCTTACTAACATCATAGTTTTTCAGTAGGAGAAGAGGAAGAGACAGAATCCGATTCAACTTTCGGCGAAGAAGGAGAAGAGTCACCATGAGATTGATGCCCATGTGGTAAAGGACCTAGGTTTGACACAATTGGTGCACTTGGTGTAACTTGATTGGAGAATAACCATATTGGTAATCCTATCGTCAATCCAGGAAGACTCAACATAGCCATAAAGGGAGGACCAATAGTTCCACAAGGGGGAATAACAAATTGCATACCCTAGAAAGGGGCCTCTTGGTTGGTAGTCCCGAAAGAATATTCCATACCTAAACTTCCTAAGAGTCTCTAAAGTACCACACAAATAAAACACTACTCAAGTCTAAAAGAAACAAGCAAACTTTGTGAATAGGAGTTGATTCAAAGTCTGGAACCTTACATGATTATCAAGGCATCGCAAACCACTATATACTGCAGTGTCCAACAATATGACGCGACAAGGAGGATTGGGACCGTACCCTTTCCTGCATACCCGATTACCTAGACAGTACATGTGTGCTAATCTCGTCGAGTGCTGTTCTCGGTGTATTGCTTTTACAAGATGGACAAATGGTTAACTCAGTTGGTTTCAAGAATCCTAGTGGTGCATCCCGATATACGCAAGGTATGTGGGAGCTTAATTCTGTAGTGGTGCTGTATAATGCACAACCGTTCGACAAGAGACCTTCTGATATACTACTGAGTACGTGATACACCCTTCGATATATGCCAAGTACGGATTATGGTACTTGCTGGGTACGAGAAGGAGCTCGATATACCGATAAGTACGTGGAAGACTACAATACCCCTGGGATACAGTGCTAGCAAATAACGACAGTTGCCACGATTAAAAACGCTGGAATACGTCTCTAACTTACACACAGTTACTAAATGATTTTAACCTAAGCTAGCGTTAATTTTATCTTGTACGGTTAGGTGGATGCATGAGGTGAGTACATAAATGTAAACATAATGCAATCCTCAACTACATGATAATGCACATTTTCCTTTCCTTTTCAATGAAAACTACTTAAGGTAAGGAGAGATTTTTCTTTCTTTTAAACCAAAAGTACTTAAGTAGTAGTGAAAAGAATAATTCCTTCCTAGAGTGCAATAGTTCTAACTTTCTGCAATGATCAGCTAAAAAGCATAAAGAAAATGAAATATGCAGTTAATCTTAACAATGTATAAGACAAAATGATGAAGCACTTTCAATTTTCACATGCCTGTATTAAAAATGGAGCTTTGATAACTAAACGCTTTTCATATATATATACAGAAAGTGAGAGAATATCTAAAGAATGCATGATTCATGGCCCCCCCATTTCACTTAAAAATGTAAGCAAAACAGTGGTTTTGAATCAAGGGGCCAAACATGAATCCAAATCTCAAAAGACCCAAAAACCAATATAAACAAGCCAAAGAAAACATTACTGGACAAAAGGGTCTCTTCCTGGAAGGTATAGTGCAGAGGAGTCTGCACACAAACCAAACTCACAACAGAACTGGAGAGGGCATGCCTGTATGGAAAAAATGGCAGATCGGCGCACTCTGTGCTTATACACATGCGACGTCGCAATTCACAAACACGGGAAGTGCGATGGTGTCGCAGTGTACCAATGGAAGGGTTGTGATGGGAAGCCAACAAACAAAGAACATAGATAAAAAACAACATAGTGTCGCTCTGTGTATATCACCCAGGTGCGACAGGCGAGATCTGAGTTCAAAGATAAGCCAAATATCCAAGTAATGAGCAATAAACAGGTTTGAGAATCGGAATGCAAATCCGAAGGAAGTTGATCAGAGTCTTCAAAGTGATGATCTGATGGTGAAACCAACTTAAGAAGCAAATGAAAAATAAAAAGGCTTGTGTCAAGGAATCAACTGAAAATGACTCTCATATTAACAACTACGGAACAAGATACTTCCCTAGTATGGTCACCAGATTTGTTTCACGGACAATCTACCAAGAGCGGACTCAAGGCTTGATCTCCCTAGCTTAACGTAAGTCTAGAACAAATACGACAGAACATAAAATACTTTCCTAGATCTTGTATAAATACAAATCAAGAGTAGATCATTTACCTTAGACTTGTAGATCCCTTTCTCCTTAGTTGATCCAATGCCCCAACACTGCCAGATTGCGAGTAGCTAAACCCTGTTGAACATGCAACAGACCACGAGAAGTGAAAGCATATATCTCATATGACAGATCTAAGTTAACAGTTAAGGAGGAAAACTCTAAACATTATCAAAGAGACAACATTTATGGAAATCAATTATATTAATTGTATTGAAGAGTGGAGAAGTACAATGAAAAGGAGGATTACAACCATCACCTTAACGTTACAAGCTCCTTCCAACAAGCCATGCCAAAGCTCCTAGAGAGAAGTGAAGGTTCCCCAAGCTAGAGTGTTAGATCTATTGGGCTTGATTTCACCAGCATAAGAATACCATAGACTTCCTCCCTCTCATGGAGAGAGTGGGTGTTTATATAGGGCTAAAGAGATAGGGTAGGTTGAGGATTAGGGGGAGGTGGTTAAGGGATCTTCCCATAAGGTTAGGAATTGAGATGCCACCTCACCTAGATCCTAGGGATAGGCCTCCACCTCAACAAACTTCTAGAAAGACCTCGAGACTCCCCAAAATAACATTTAACCAACCTCGTCGCACCCTGGTAGAGGACACAGAGTGACAGAGGGGGTTCTTCGCACTTTGTATGAAGACAAGCTGCGACACTGTCTCACCCTAGCTAACCAAGAACTGTGACGTCGCACCCTAGATGAAGGAGAAGTGCAACAACCTACTCAAAGAGGTCAACTAGGCAGGGAAATCTCTCAGTTGGATGTGTTTTAGCCCAAAATGAGGTTAGGGGTGAGAGCAAAGAGTTTACACAATGGTCAAGATGATGACATTGTCATAATGGTCATGACAATGACACTTGCTCATAATGACGATACTTGCAACGATCATGGTGATGACACTAGGTCATGATGACAACACTTGCACAAGGGTGATGACATTTTGGTGTAACAGTTTCCACTAATGATTATCATTGATTTCATACACATTCAATTATGCGATATCATGTATGCAATTATTTATTATCATTCAATTATATTCTGCATTGTTGTTACGTTGGTCTTGAATATCATTCAATTATATATGCATCCTATACTTGAGATAGATTTGTCCCGATGTCAAAATTCAAGAGACATGTTCCAAACCAATCGGTGAGGAACCCCTTGCACATCCATCACTCGATGTTAGACTGACAGAGGACATCTCAATGAACTCAACAGCCGAAACCCCTTTAATATTGGAACTGAAATATGAGGCCTCACTTTGCGATATATTTGTACCAATTTCAGGAGTCAAGGGACATGTTCCAAACCAATCGGTGAGGACCCCCTTGTACATCCATCATTGTACGTTAGATTGACAAAGGAAATCTGAATGACCTCGAAAACCGAAACCCCTTTAAAAATGCAGTTGATATAGGAGGCCTCAGTTTTTGATAGATTTGTCCCAATGTCAGGAGTCAAGGGACATGGGCCAAACCATTCGGTGAGGACCCCCTTCCACATCTATCATTGTATGTTAGACTGGGTCACAGAGGACATCTCTATGACCTCAACAACCAAAACCCCTTTAAAAATGCAGCTTATTGGCGAAGCCTCACTTTGAGATAGATTTGTCCTCATGTCAGGAATCAAGGGAGATGTTCCAAACCAATCAGTGATGACCCCCTTGCACATTCATTGGTGGATGTTGGAATGGCAGAGGACATCTCAATGACCCCAAGATGTGAAACTACCAGTCTATAGGCTATAGTTTGTAATTTTCTATTATTTAATTATTACTGTTGTTTTGTCACAATGTCACAAATGATGGATTTAAATTGTTGAATTTTGTATTGATGATACGATTTTTGTTTCTTTTTTCCAGAAGATTTGCTTTACTTTGAAAGAAAAATAGATGTGAAAAAATTCAACCACCGTCCCACAGTGTGCATCAAACACCTTATTTATGAACCGAGATTAAGACAACGCTTTCAAATCAATGTTCTACATCCTGGGAGAGGGAACCTTTCATAGCCTGAAATTCAAGAGGAACTAAGAAATAAAATTAGAATCACCAATACATTGACAATCTTTATTTATGGGTTTCGAACATATGGGCAAAGCTCCTCAGGTTTTGGATTGATTTATGACAATCTAGAGGATGCAATAAAATACGAGCCTAAGTATAGAGTGTTGAAGAATGGAATTCATCATTTTGGTACCAACACTAGTGAGAATATGAGGAAAAAAATCGGTGGCGTTATGCCACGGAAGAAATAACTGGATTTAAAGCTTCAAGATCACACTATGTTTCTCTTAGTATAAATTTTTTTGTTCATAGTCGACCATCTGGTTATATGAATGTATTAAACATATTTGATAAGTTGCAATCAATTAGTTATAATTAGTACTTGAAGAGTGAAAAGTACTTGATTTCTAATTCAGTAATAGATTTTTATTTCTTTTATCTACATTTTTTGTTGTTTAATAATTTTTTTTCTTATTGATAATTATATATTTTCAATGGATTTTTAGTTATCTCGAAATGGATCCTAGCATGTGGAGTTTGTTTCCAATGGAGATTCTCGAAATGATTCTTCTCTGGGTTACTTTTTCAAAATTCATTTGATTTTGATCAATTTCTAGACATTGTGAAGGATTACTATGGAGACCATATTTTACCAATGCTTGGAAAAATAATCACATAACAGAAACTGGATTTTTGGTTGAGTTGTGGGGACTCTTTGAGAATCACATCGTTAATAAATTTATCAATTGTCTAGGGCATACATATCTATTGCATGTCCCTTGTCCATAATATAGGTACACAATTGAATGTACTATTGGGTTAATCATCTTGTTGTCAACTTATTGTCCATTGTCGGGGCATAAAGAATATTACATGTTGAACCCATTTATAAAGCGTTTTTCACGTATAAGCATCATTGAAATAGGAGTTGCTAGTTTATTTTCATTCATAGGAAACGTCGGTCAACATAATCATGGATGGATAGTTGTTCATCATCAACAGGATCATGATGGTTCTAAATTTTGTACCTTTAGTATTGTTAGAAGGTGTTCGAGAGAAACCATTGGTGCAGATGGTGCACCTACCCCTCCAGATGTTGCAGTATTTTACCTAGGTAAAATATATTGGTTATGTTTAAGAATAATTTCGAAGTAAGACGCCTTATATTTGTACAAGATGTAATCATTGAATATTGAATTGAACACATGGGGTGTTCACTCAATTCACACTCAATGTATCAAATGATCTATGTGTCTTACTATACATTCCAACCAATTACAATGCCTGGTGAATGATGGCTCTACAAAAGTATGGTGCATAGATGAGATAAAAGACTTCAAGCGTGGTCAATGTCCGGTTCAACAAAGAGAGGGATATTTTGAAGATGGAAAAGGTTTAAAATGGAGTATTTTACAAGACTTGACAACAAAAATAAATACACATTGTTCAGAATCTCTCCCATTTTGTGCCATGGGGAGTTCTATACTGATGTGCAAGAATGCTCATATTCCTTTTATATACTATGATCTTCACACTTGCAACATAACTCATTTAGCAGTTGATAAAAAATTATTGTTTTCCAATCATCATCTTCCTATGCTAACAGACAATCAATGCACGAATATCCTAATGTATAGGAATTTTTTTCCGCTTACCCCATCCATGAACTCATTCCATGATCTTATGCCACTACCTATAACATGACTTGAGTCTATCCAAGGTTTTGGTATGTAATCTATTCGGCATTAAGAATGGAAAATATGTTTAGTTTTTGTAGCAACATGGAAATTTTGATAAATTTTGCAATTTAATAAAACATGGCTTCAATCCATTGAACAGTTTCATATGTAAATGAGTAGATTTTAAAATTTATTACAAAAACTATGTTTTAATTTTTGTAAATGGAACTCACTGGCATTGATCAATTTAAAATATAAGTACAACTTTTTTTTTACGTCATATACAAGTTCAATATATAATCTAATCATTTTTTGTCTAAACTGCAGATTTATTTATACATTTTGTATCTTACAAATGGTAATTCTATTAGCCATTTGTAATCAAGTAAATTGTTTATTTATATTGAAATTTACACTAATGTATTCTCTTATGTTATATTATAGAAATGGACATGATACCTTCTATTTGGAGCTCCATACCAATAGAGATTCTTGAAATTATATTAATGTTTACTTTATCCACTATTATTCGATTCATAATGGTTTGCAAAGAATGGAATCAAAGTTTATTGAATAATTTTTTTGTTTCATCATGGAAACAGAGTGGAATACAAGAATATGGAGTTTTGGTAAACTTTCCTTCTCAATATGAACGAAAATTTGAAGGTTGTTACATTAATCAAAAAGGAAACTTACCAAACATTTATATGCCATTTGTTAGTAATGGATATACATTTGAGTCTGCATGTAGATCAATTCTTTTGGTTTCTTTACCGACAAGCTTATATAGAAAAAAGAACTACTATATTATCAATCCATTCACTAAGACATTTACATGTATTGTCTCCCTTAATCTTGGTTATTGGGATTCTTTTGGATGCTAAGAAATGCGCAGCAAAGACAATATGATTGGGTAGCTCTGAAGGATGTTCCTATACCAACTGAACCAAAATATTTCATTTATAGTCGTCTTAACAAGAAATGGAGACAAGCATACCCTCCATACGGTGATGTTTTGTCTTCCAAATATCATGTTTTGCATAATGGAAGTATTTATTGGGTGCATACTCATGTTATTTCAAGCCCAAACCGTATTTTTTTATACCATATATATTGGATATATGTTGAAGAAAACACTCAAGGATTCCATTTAATTCAGCAAGCCCATCCTATAGTGTTTGTTTTCTTAGAAGGGCATTATGTTCAACTTATTTTTTTCATGAACAGCAGGTCAACTATTGTATGGTCAATAGAAGCTACTAGAAATCAATGTGCTCCAACAATGGTATAATATGTGTCAAGTACCTCTTTCCAACACACAAATGGATTGCGATGGAGATTGATATCGAATATAACTTCAGACATCAATAAAAAAATGCGATGGATATTTTCGTGTTTCATCAATCGATAAATATATACTTATGTGTAAAAACAGTCGCATTGATTTCGTGTTCTATCATTTCAGCACGACACTTTATAACGAAGTAAATCATGGTGGAATGTCAGGATCCATTCGTTCCACACTTAGAATTCCAAGTGCTCAAAATGTTTATGACCTTGTTCATGACATTTCAATTTTCCCAGTTTCTCCAAACATGGACTCCTTTGATGATTTATTTAAAACATTAACACATCATTAAGTCGATTGTTCCATCAACCAATAACATTTTACTATCAATTCAACATATATCCAACTGTAATAATATTTGAAATATTATTGTCTTTGATGAAATCATGTTTTCGTTTTGTATAGGTTGCATATATTTCCATTCGTTTGCATCTTTTCAAAATAGCTAATTGTGTCATCTTCGTGTAGATAAGTCACTAAATGAAAATAATGGCTGCCATGACAACCAAAATTTATCAAATACGTCATCTTCAATGAAAGTTGAATATCGACATAAAAACTATGAGGATAAAAGATAACATATTAATGCAAAATGTCGTTTAATTTATGGAAAGAAAAAATATCGCATCAACAAATGGAGAGAGTATCATGGTCAATTATTTAATGAAGTTATTGATTCACAAGATGAGCCTATCAAATTCTTAAGCATATCTAATATAATGAGAATATCAAATCATCAAACTGAGATTGTAACACCAATACCTACGACCAACAATTGTTTTGATCACACATTAAATGCAACTGTTCAACCATCCCCATAACAAAATTCTACTCATGGAACAAACATATTAGTCAGTTATGATAGTGTATGTTTCAATAAGTATTTTAGTCTAACAATAGTTATATTCTCACATATATGTTGGATTCTCAGACATTCATTTACAACAATTGTATGGATCTACCACCTGACGAGGGAAATGATGTTATCAATACAAATGTAAATGGGAGGGTGCAAAATGAAAGCACCGATATGAGAGATTGTAACAACGCAATAAGAACAATTTCTCTTGGGACAACAAAGGCTTTATTTCATTGATATATAAATAGATTTATAGGTATTTCTTATAATGAACTATGACGGAAAAAAAATCAACGTTTTCGTGACTCTCTTTGATATGCAATTGTTGATGTATATAATCGTTTTATATGTTTTATCAACTCTGTTAACATATCTATATTGTACTTTCAGGAAACAAATTCCAACTCTACTAGGAAAGATTCATACATTCCTCCAAACAATGCACTATTAATAATTGAGGTAGAAAGCATTCGAAATCAATTCATGATCAATAGATAAAATATGGATTCTGATAAAACTATTTCTCTTGGAACAACGAAGGTCTTGATTTAATTAATCCACAACCTAGTTCTTACACCAATTAAGTAAACATCTTAACTATATGCTAACTATAGTATATAGTTAGTGTCCAATGTTTTTTTTGACATGTTCTTATTTGATTCTCAGGACATTTGAGCGGGTGGTCAAAGATGTATTTTTGTTGAAACAAGACAGGTGTTACTCAATCCATCCACAACTAAGCGTTCCCGCTCGATCACATACAAGTATTGTAATATACAATAGTATTTCAGTTTTGTGTACAATTTCTTTTCTGACAAAACATGAATTCAAATTCCAGGATAGTAACATTGTCGTTCAAGAACCATCCAATGTTCTCATCGTTAACTATCTCGACAACAAAGTAGCAAGCAATGTCCTCTGTTCCTCTGGTGACAATGATGTTATGCAACATGTTGGTGACACTTTTGTCCAATGCAGCCAATTTAGAAACATGTGTTCCGATGGATGTTTTTCTTGCCGGAAGTAATCTAGTCCTTTGTTTTTCCTTGTCGGTTGTTTATGATAATTTCTAATCCTATTTTGATTTTTAATGTAATTGATGACTTTATGACTGGTTGATTTTAAGAATCGTTTTGAGTATCGCATATGTTTCTTTTTATGGCGATATATCTTTCTCTATGATTGAAAACCTAATCTTCATATGAACCTAGCTTACTTAGGTGTAAAAGCTAATGCATTTTTTTTATTCATTCTTTGCAGGTCCTAATCACTTGGCTCATTATGGGGCGTGCAAGTCCTAAATACTAAGTAAGGGAGATAATATTGGGTTTGTGCTTTCTACAAGTTACAAGGGTCCGAAAAGGGCTAGTAAATAAATTCCATGGTGGTAAAACCTACACTTTACTATGTGATAAACCCTACATATTCCACGATATTCCTATGTGATAAACCCTACACGTCTAAGCTAATGGAATATACTATACCCTAAGCTAAGTGAAGGTTTTGATTTAGTGAAGAGCTGGTCTTGGAGGTTGGTGAAGCATTTAATAGATGCCATGTGATGGGCATGATTTATTTGGGTCCACATAGGTTGGGTGTTTTCTTTGGTCACTTCAGTATTGAATTCTGAAAGTGATGGACTCTTCCAATTTTTAACTTCCTTCCTTGTGGAGTGGAAGGTCGAAACAAAGACTGAGTAGTCAAGGCCAAGTTTGGAGAGAATGGCCAAGACTAATTGCTCATCCTTTTTGTTAATACCACATCGCTTCAGTTGTAGAACAAGTGATTTGAATTTGGAGACTAAATCCTAGAGGTTATCGAAATTATTTGGACTCAATGAAAATAGTTCATTATCCAGTTGGTGGCCTCTTAATTCATCAGTCTTTCCAAACAATTCTTGAATCTTTAGTAAAACTTCATTGGGAGAAGTAAGACCATCGAGATGGAATAAAATATCCCTGGATGTAGTGAGACACAGTAAGCCATAGGATTCATTTCTTCGATTATGCATATGATGATATCATATGATGATATGATATGATGTGATTAGTCAAAGTAATTGAATGGAGTGAGGATGATATGATGTGATTGATCCATGGAAGCTCTGAAATAAGTTTTGGACTGATTTGGATGCATTTCTGGATGATAGAATGCGCCCAGTGGATGATGGTCGAATGCGCCCTTTGGATGAATTACTGCGCCCTCCTTGAGATTGGTTGGATCTTCCAAGACAATAGAAGAAGAAAAGAATAGCTTTACATATTTGATACCATGTGAAATTCCATTCACACCAAGATATGATCAAGCAATTACACACTCTCACAAAAGATCTCACACAACTAGTCAAGAACACAGAAAACTACACACAATAAATACAAATTGTAATACTCTCAATGAATAAAATACATCAACCAAACTTAGGCAATTAAATATTAAATGACTGTCAATATAATGTTTACATCAGATATTTGAGCTGCTAAAGATTCCATTTGGATCCTCACAAAAGTAGACTTACTAAAGTGATGCAAAACCCCCCTAGGTGGCAAGTGTGTTCTCCAAGTCACACCAAAGGCTCACGAATTTCCGATTTAGTGATCACATAGTGATGTGTGATGAAAAAACATGCTAAATCCCAAAAATGGAAGGAAGAAACATCGAGTGAAAGTGGTCCAAATAATAGTTTCCCTAGTTGACTAGCTTTTCACCTTTCACCCAAAAGCAGTCAAAAGCAATCAAAAGCAACATGTGCGCCTTTCTCACAAGAATCTTATCCAGAATGATCTGAAATGTGCCCAAGTGACTTAGGAAACTTGTGGTCCACACCTGGAAGGATTGTGGTCCCATCAAAGATGCCTTGTGGTCCACACAATGACTCATATGCCAACTATTTTGTCTAATACATAGTAATTAATCATAAAATGATTAATTAATGTCTCTAATGTATTAATTGACATAGAGTGGCTTTTAATTATTCCAACAAATTTAGGGGTGCAGGCAGTCAGCAGTCACAAAGTTGGACTCCCTTGAGAGGGGTTAACTTAGTCTTCTTGTAATCTTTGTAATTTTGGTGTGTTAGCTATTTGTGTGCATACCAGGTGCTCTTCTAGGTTCGGCAACTCCATTATTGTAAATCGGTTCTCTTATGTGAATGGATTATGTGGGTTAGATAGTTGGGAGCCCGACCCATACTTATCTCATGTTTACTTGTAATTCTGTGGATGAATGTATGCGTGGTTTATTTACTTGATGCAACTATGTAAATGAATGTAAGCTGCTAAGTAGGAAATGTGCTAAGTAAAAGAGTGCAGGAGATAAGTGTTGAAATTTACGC
Source organism: Larix kaempferi (assembly GCA_027924585.1). Lineage (NCBI taxonomy): Eukaryota > Viridiplantae > Streptophyta > Pinopsida > Pinales > Pinaceae > Larix > Larix kaempferi. The sequence goes on from BSBM01000945.1 coordinate 1,732,261, forward strand.
AAGCTTGGTTAGGCGTAGTCCACTAGAGATTGCACATGAGTTGGCCACGGCCTTAGCAAGTTTCCAGGAGGTGCTGCATGTACCAACAAACCATCGAAAAAATTGGGTGTGTGTCATGGCTGTGACAGGTGGTATTAGATCGCGATTGTTGCGAAAGTTGAAGAATTTCGGGGAAGCTCTTCAGCATATCAGAGCTTGGTTACAGCTTGCAGAAGCTTGTTAAGATAAAGGGTTGCATGGAAGGCGGCAAGCCCACAGAACTGCAATGCTATAGGACCGCAGGGTCGCATGATCGCAGAGTCGCAGTCGTAGGGTTGCAGAGCCATAGACATAGTGACGGGGTAAAAAAGTTCGGTTGGTCGCTAAACTTATGAAGGGTACCACAGAACAAGAGCACCACAGATCCGCAGGAAGCGAATCCGTAAAGCTTCCAGAATGCAGCTCACTAAAGGTTTGGCAATCATGTGGAAGGAGTGCACCAAAATTTCGGGTGAAGTAAGATTTTGGCCATCGAAACGAAGAAAAGGGAACTTGGAATCCCATAGGTGATGTTGGCTGGGAATCACTTGGAAAAATGAATCTCATAGGAGTTGGTCGTACAACCGTAGGTTTGCACATCCAAAGAGTCGCACATCCGGAGACTCACACATCTGCAGAGTCGCAGAACCACAGTTCCACAACAACGCAGAGCCACAGAACCGCAGTTGCAAAGGATTTGCACCAAGTTTGGTTGGCTTAGTTTTTGGTTGAAGGAGTTTTGTAAGGATTCGCATTTGTGTTACCTTGGCTGGGGGTATCACCTCTTCTTTTCATAGTAAGTAAGCCAAAAAAAACCGCAGTCAAACTGAAGGGTTCATCCAAGAGTTGTCTTGTAAAGCCACTCGTCGGGGTGTCGTGATGGTGACAAGAGGTAAACAGAGGTAGAAAACATGGTGAGAAGGATCGTTTAATTTGAAACGAAGGTTTCCAAGAGGGAATTTGTATCCAAAGAGCGTGGAAGCTTGTGTGTGGTGTCGGTGGAAACATCACATAGGTTTAGCAGGAGTGAAGTCAAATGGAGCAGAGTTGTGCGGAAGGGACATCCAGATGTAGCTTGGAAAACTATCATAGGGTGTCGTTAAGAAAACATTTAGTAGACCGAGGGAGTAGAGCAGCAAAACCAAAGGTTCATTGGAGAAGTTCGTTAAATAAGCACATTAAGTGTTGAATCTTGCGGAAGTCCGGATTGTCATAGAGTTGAAGGAAGTAGGTTCCCAGGGCACGCAGCAATCCATCAAGTCGTAAGGCAAGAGACTATTCCACTTGCGGAAGCATGTGCTTAGAGTAGATCCAAGAGTAAACAGAGATGGATGGAACAAGCTTGTTGGATGCATTGACAACAACGACCAAGTGTTTGCAAGAGTTGGACAGCCTATTGCAAGTTGGACAGCCTATTGCAACACGCTTTCCGGGAGCATGTTAAAGGTGGGTTGCAGCAGGTTGCAGACTCCAACTTCGGTTTGACAACCCAAGAGGTTGCAGAAGCACGTTTTAGCAAGTTTGGAAGGGCACCGAGTATGGTTGCAACGAAGGTTTGTGAAGCCACAAGTTATTCCAGAGAGGTGGAAGCGATGAATTTGGAGTTCTTGCGAGAAACCGAGACTTAGGAGATGAGCATGATGAGATGAGAGCCAATGCAAGCATGTGTGTCTGCATCCAGGATGGATGATACCACATGGGAGCTTGCGGATGAACGAAGTTAAGTCATAAAATCAGCACAAGTGTTAGGTGAGGAACGAGAAGCCAGCAAATCGAGTAGACAAGTCTTCAACATGGAAGAATGAATGGTGCAGATAGTTCATAAGTTGGAAAGAATGGAGGTTTTAGCGAGTTCTATTGCGGATTCAATCAAGAACTCGGCCATCAAGGAAGTCACACTTTGGAAGCTTACTCAGCTTGATGACCAAAATGACCAAGGCAGGCAATGTCTCGGACAAGATCAGAATTGAGGATGGGATGCTCAACGAAATTTTTGGTTGGTAGAATGACCGAAGCTTGTGATTTTCAAAGACGTAGAGTTGGTTGTGACTCTATGCAAGCTTGCAACGATTCCTCAAGGAAACGAGGTATTACAGGAAACAAAAGTTGGAGCAGATATATTTCTTAGCGAAGGAAAGGATGACGACAAGACTCAACCACTCTTTGATGGGGAGTTGGATGAACAAGCTTCATTAGAAGAACAAGAAGCATTCGAGAAGCAAATGAGGATTACAAATGGCAAAGTGGAACATGACAGATGGAAATGTCACTTCATTTTTAATCCAGGATGAGGGATGAACAAGTTGGCTCCCTTCTCGTGGCAATGGAAATGAGGCCAAAGGCACCTTGTGAAGGTTTCCTTATAAAAATTCAGCCAAAACAGTGCGAAAGTAAACAATAAACGAAGCCAGGGGCATTGCAACGAATTGTCTAAGTAAACGGATAGTTCAAAACCTGGAAGAGGAGGCTTTGCCAAGGATTCAATAGGTTGTGGAGTACACCAAAATGTAGAAGGAAACGCAGTTCAAGCACAACAAAGTTCGTTCCTTCGAGTTGGGAAGATGGTTGGATTAGCTATCCAACTAGTCCAGCTTTTGGGGCATGCATCAAATGGAGGTTTTGAATAATTGACTAAGTAATGATACAGTACTAGGTGGCAGGAACAACAATTGAACCATGTGGGACTTATAGTCTCAAGCTGCGATAATCGGTTGCATATCATCACACAGAATAGTGATGGTCACAGACAGTGGTTGCACCATGTTTATGAGCAGCGGATCTACTTGGAGACGTTGCCGGGATGACAACAAGCTTAAGTGTGGGAGCTTTTCATGGCCATGTTTTTGGAACAACACCCACACTCCCATGGGAGTCTTGCACTCCCACCCGAGAGGCTATCTTAGGAACCAGGTTGGGAAAAACAAAGTTCGGTTGCACGGAGTTTAGCAAGAAGGCGAATGAATGGATCAAACAAAGGGGCATGTGGACCATGCATGGGTGTGCTCCCACAAACGATGCCCACACTCACCCATCGGCACATGGAAATCCCGAGAGTGGGGCGTGGTTGCACATCAGCAAATTGGAAAGAGAAGGGGCGCTAGGCACACCCTTGGACCACCGCACGTTGGGAGCAATAGTGCGCTGGCCAAGCACTCCATGTAGAAAGTGTCTAAGATTCCAACACTTAGTTGCAAATGATAGCATGGGCAGCGAGCTCGGGTAGAGAGCCTAGAAACGAGCTCGCGTTTAGAGCCCAGAAATGAGCTCGGGTTGAGAGCCCAGAAATGAGTTTGAGTTGGAATTCGGAGGATGAGCTCGGGTTGGCAGCTGACGCTCTAACACGGGTTCACAGCTCGATGAGGAACTTAGGTTGGAAGCTTGAGAATGAGCTCAGGTTGGCAGTCGAGACTCTAGCATGGGTTTGCAGCTCAACAAGGAACTCGGGTTGGAATCCCAACCGCGGCTCGTGTTGGAAACTTACATGGAGGAGGCATCTCGACATGTAACGCACGATGCAGAACGGAGGTGCCAAGTAGACACAGTGCTGGGCGCTTAACCCACATGGAGATGGGCACAAGGCACCTTGACGGGAGCTGGCTAGTGGGTGCGTCGGTCACTTGGAATATTTGCAAGATGGGATAAAGTGCCAGACATTGAGAAGTTTGGACGGCCGGTGTGAGGTAGAGTGGGCACTAAGGATGGGCGCACTTCAGGTTGCACCCACCCACTTGACAAAGCGTATATAAAGGCAAATTCGACCAAGCCTAAGGGAGATAGAAGAAGAAGAAGTGGGGAAGAAGTGCAGAAGGGTTGCATGAGCTAGGGATGCTATCCAAGCTCAGTCACCTTCACACTATTCTCACAGTTGGCTCAGAAATGCAACAGGGTTGCAGAGAGGGGTGCAGTCAGTTTGGGAGAAATGTGCACACTCGTTGGGTCAACATAGTGATAGTTTTGGCAGCAGCATTCAAGGGTGCACGCAGTCAACAATCATAGAGTTGGACGCCCTTGAGAGGGGTCAACATAGTCTTCTTGTAATCTTTGTAATTTTGGTGTGTTAGCTATTTGTGTGCATACTAGGAGCTGTGCTAGGTTTGACAACTCCATTATTGTAAATCGGTTCTCTTATGTGAATGGTTTACGGGGGTTAGCTAGTTGGGCGCCCCACCCATACTTGTCTCATGTTTATTTGTAATTCTGTGGATAAATGTATGCATGGTTTATTTACTTGATGCAACTGTGTAAATGAATGTAAGCTACTAAGTAGGAAATGTGCTAAGTAAATGAGTGTTGGAGATAAGTGTTAAATTGTTTAAGTGTTGAAAGTTTGACAAGCTTGGTTAGGCATAGTCCACTCGAGATTGCGCCCGAGTTGGACATGCCCTCAGGAAGCTTCTAGGCGGTGTTGCACGTCCTAGCAGACCATCGAAAAATTGGGTGTGTGTCGTGGCTGTGATAATCACCTTCAGGAAAAATAGTCACATTGATAAGAACTGCAACAATTTAACCACTACTACATTATTAATGTGTTAAATATATCATAATGTTAATAAATATCTCCAAAGTACATGATAATATTATACATATTATAAGTATCTTCAATATTAATAATTTAATAATGTTTTATTAATTATAACATAATAAATAATTAGATAAATAACATATAATTATTTTAATATAATATTAATTATCTCATTAATTAATATTTTTTTAACTAAATAACAATATTAGTTATTAATTAATTTTTATCTATTAAACTAATTAATATTTTCGTTGAGAAATTATTAATTATTTAATTATTTAATATTATCATTAACTAAATATTAATATTTAGTGATATTCATTAATATTATCATTAATTATTTTGTTTAAATACTTATTATAAAATAAAAATAGTGTTTAATTTATTAATTAATTGAAAATATTAATAATTATAAATTAATTAATGATTAATCTTGATATTAATAAATATTATTATGAAGTAAATAACAATGATATGAACTAAGTTATTTTAAATATATTTTGATTACTTAATTATTAACATTGAACAAATAATTATTACATCTATTTCATTATAATTATTAAACAATATTATTCTATTAATATTTTATATTTATTTTGTTTAATTAATTATTAACATTGAAGAAACAATTATTACATCTATTTCATTATAATTATTAGACAATATTATTCCATTACTATTTTATATTTATTCTCTTTAATTAATTATTAACATTGAATAAACAATTATTACATCTATTTCATTATAATGATTCATATTGATAGAATATTATAATTAAATAATAGTTTTTACAATATATTATTATATTATAAATAATTAAATAATATTATTTTATTAAAAAATATTATAGGAAAAAATTTATTAATGTGTCAAATATATAACAATGTTAATAAATATCTCCCAAGTCAAGGATACGGTGGTCCGTTGGGCAGGTTAGATAGATTTCATTCCATCCATTCCATTGAGATATCTCGTGGCTTGGATTTTTATATTTATTCTGTTTAATTAATTATTAACATTGAAGAAACAATTATTACATCTATTTCATTATAATTACTAGACAATATTATTCTATTACTATTTTTTTTTGTAAGCTGTATAGTAAAATTATATTATGGTACAAAAAAAGTTACAATCCTCATGAGAGTCTAAATATAGCTTTCTGAAGCTTCTCATGGAGCCAGTATTACAAAAAGAGTCTCTGTGGACAAGCCCAGTAACATAAATCTCATGACAATCGATCAGGAAAGACAGAAACAGAATAAGACTGTAGATATAGACTAGACAGAAACAGACTAAAAATAAAAACTGACCGCAAAAACCAGGAGAGCTATGCTTATACCGAGCCGCATCAGGTGCTAGCTTCTGAATTCTTGGAGCCATGATTTTCCTCATAAATGGGACAGGGGCCAAAGAAGTCGTCCTCCCACTACTGCACCGGGAGCTTGATAGGCAGGGGATCATCTTTGCGAGGGAGAACCGCCTCATCCTCAACCTTTTGGACGTGCTTGTAGTGCAGAAATTCAATCGTACAGGGGACAGGAAAGGATATCCCAGGGGGGGAAGCACCCTGCACCACCATTTCCGCTGGAGAATTAGGACTGGAATTGTGGCCATGAGCAGGGATGAATCCATCTAACGGGGTGATACCCATGGAATCTTGTAAGGAGCTTCCTGTAGCCTGAGCAGCCATGGTAGTGGCAGGGCCATCTGTATGAATAGTTAACACCTCCCCTGAACCAGCAACAGGACCCACTGGACCATAACCTATCGGAGGTGCAGGATGAGGAAACAGAGAATATCTTCAACCAATTAGGCTAGCCTCTAGAGCAACGAGCACCCCATCCAAATGAGCCATGTTGGCTCTGGTATCCATGATGGAAACCTTAGCCATGTTCAAGTTGGTGAGTATTTCCTCCACTAGGGTGCCAATCATGTTTTTCAGAAGCCAGTAGTAGTTCACTTGAGTGCCCTAGTTGCCAAAAGCCAGGATTTCTGCTACACTGCGCGACTCTAAGTCATCAACCAGATGGCGAACATGCATGGAAACATTGTCCTTATAGCCAATATTTGTGAGATGCTCCTTCTCGGCTGCAGACGTCGATTTACAAGTTCCATGGCCAGAGCCTCGCTTGGAGATTCCTTGCGTGCACTTCATGGCGGTATCAGTAACGTCACAAGAAGACTGAGCAGGAGCTGTGCTTTTAGCTATGGAAGAAGACAGAGAGTAGCAAAGGCGGGTAATGATAGCGAGATCATGAATGGGGATCCTCATATCAATGAGAGCACCATTGGAAGGAGGAGATGTCGCATGAGAGAGTTTAATGGCGGAGGTAAACCCAAGGGGGGGAGGGACGTAGGAATGAGGGACAGCATTAATTCCACCCACCAGGCCATGTGGGTAATAAAACCAAGAGCATGCGAAAGGGCCAGGTGGAGAAGAGTCATGTCCTCCATTTAAAGTTGGTGTCTTGAGGGATGCACAGCATGGGGACTGGTGCTAGGTGGAGACTCCGTGCTTCCAAGTGGGTAGATGACTCTTCCTATAGTCTCATTGGCAGTCGATGTGTCACCCGCATCCGGGGGGAAAGATCCCTTCTAGCTTTCATGATGTAGAATTGCTTAAGCTGAATGGAGGAGTTGCAAGGGTTTCCCATCTAGAGAGTGAGATTGTTGGAGACACCTTCATTAGCTAATATGTCAGCAAGGGAGTTTGCTTGGCGCATCATGTGCTAGAAAGTGATATTCCTATGATTACTTAAAGCAGCAGCCAGCCTTTGAATTTTATTTTCTAGTCTCCAACTAGAGGAGAGTTTGGCAACCTGAGAACCATTCTGGATTTTGGAGGCCAGATTAAGAATGAGCTGAGAATCTCCTTCTGCGATGAGAGGGTGGAGATTGAAGTCACTGGCGATAATGATGCCCTGCAAGAGATCTTCCAGTTCCGCTGTGTTGTTGCTATCATGCCCAATGTTTCCTTGATAGATTTTGAGAGTTTGGCCCTTGTGGTCACGGAGGACTCCCCCAAAACCTACCAAACTAGGATTTCCTTTAGAGGCACCATCAAAGTTGAGCTTGTAGAGACTAGGGGGGGGACCAGTGAGAAGGGTTGGAGATGTAAGGGTTAGGGCACAACAATATGGAGGGGGGGATCGACTGCGTGAACTTCCAATTGTGAAGAATTCATCACTCCAGATCCGTAAAGGGGAGATCGGAGGTATGCCAAGGGGTAATAAACAGAGTTTCCTGAAGGTTAGTCTTGAGCGTATCCCAAATTTTGTCAGCAGGGTTGCATTTTCCTTCAAAGATTCTGTAGTTCCTTTCCTTCCATATTTTCCAGACTAGGAGACCTGGGGTGAGATCCCAAAGTCTATTAAGTTGATTGCTTTGAAAAGGATTAGTATCCCAGTGCTGAAAAGTGCCAATGATATCACCTGACTCTGTTGGATCGATGGAAGGCTTTAGCCACTTTGTCCCAAAGCATGGAGGCTAAGCCACATGAGTCAAGCCAATGGTCTATATTCTTTGCATTGTGATTGCACATAACACATATTGGGGGACCAATGAAGCCCTTTTTCTGCAAGGTATCCCAGGTGAGAATACTTCTGTGTGCCAACAGCCAGAGAAACGTTGAAACCCTTGGCCATAAAGAGGGGTTCCAGATATTCTTCCAAAGAGGAAAGAAAGTGATGGCATCTCTTTGCACCAAAATGGAATAGGCTTCTTTGATTGTAAAGGAGCCCTTGGGTAGGTGACCCCAGTGTATGATGTCATGGCCGTGAGAGAAGCTAATTTTTCTTGTTTGAAGATCTGTCCAAATGGCCTCAAACTCTTCATTTGATATTCCGGGTTGCCAGAGCCTAGGATTCTTCTCAATTCTAAAGGAGGAAGTTTTGGCCAGGTCCCAGAAATCGCGAACAACGGAATTTGATGTCACCTGCCAGATATCCGGTGAAGTACTGTAGATGAGGAGGCTGCTGAGTTTGGGAATTTGCTGCAAAGAATCCTACCAGAAGAGAGCAAGGGAGCCATCTTTGATTTCCCAGAAACTATGTTGTTGGATGAGGGCCCTTTGAGAGTTGGATGCTCTCCAAATGAGGGAACCCGGGGGGTCAGAGTCATACCTAATGAGCTGGGAGGGAGCCCATTGGGGAGTATATTTGCGGTTCCATAATTTCTCCTAGGGAGAATCGTTCCTGGAGATCCATCTCCACCAAATTTTTGTTGAGAGTGTTTCATTATTGATGTCAGGGTCTCTTATGCCAAGGCCTCCTTCTCGCTTCGGAAGATAGACAGTTTGCCATTTTACTAGGGCCCACCTGTTGTTCTATTGACTTTTACCCCAAAGGAAGGACCGTTGTATCTTACTCAGAGACTTAAGGACCCATTTGGGTGCAACAAGGACAAAGAAGAGGTAAAAGGGCATGGACTGGAGGACAAATTTGAGGAGGGTAAGGCGACATGGGATATTGAGAGAGCGAAAGGTCCAGGAGGAGATGTGTGATTCAATCTTGTTGAGAAGTTATCTCCAAGAGAAATTCTTGATAGTTGAGTCAAAGAGGGGAGCTCCAAGATACTTAGTTGGGAGAGAGGAGGTGGCAAAGCCCAGAATGTGAGCTATGTTGTGCTTAGAGATAACATCAGTGTTAAAGAAGAAGATTTGAGACTTTTTGAGGTTGATGGAAGTGCCAGAGGCTTCAGAGAAAATATTGAGGATCTTTTGGAAGCAGCATGCTTCATGCACAGAGGGATGACCAAACAAGAATTTATCATCCAAAAATTGTTGATATGCGATAGGGGTTCCTCCATGAAGCGAGAGGCCTCGAAGTGAACCAAAAGCAACCGCAACTTAAATCATTTTTCCCAAACCTTCTGCCATGAGGATGAAGAGAAATGGAGAGAGGGGATTTCCTTGACGGATGCCACGAGAGGGGGTGAAGGTGGGGGAGGGAGAAGCATTGACGACTATGGAGAAAAAGGCAGAGGAGACAAGGGAGGAGATCCAGTTGGTCCAGGCGGGGATAAAACCAAAGGAATTCAACATTTCCCTGATGAAATCCTAGCTGAGTTTATCAAAAGCCTTGGAAAGATCTAATTTTAAGAGTATGCCAGGCGTGTGATGGGCTTTGAGGGAATGGGTGACTTCATGAGCGAGGATGATGCCATCCAAAATTTGTCTTCCCTCGACATATCCAGTTTTCTCAGGAGAAATGAGCAAGGGTAGGAATGGCTTAATACGATTCATGTTAGAAAAACAGGATCGTAGAGCAATAACAATAAACAAAAACGAAAATATAATCACACATACACATTACAAGAGAGACACAGATATGTCGCGGTTCACCCAACTTGGGCTACGTCCACATTGAATCTTCTAGTCCTTATTATTATTACCATCCAACAAGGTGAAGGGATACAACCTATAGCACAGTCGCTACGCTTCCTCTTCACTTTCTCACAGTCTCTCTCCTAATCTTAGAGATCTTTACAATGCATAAAACCTAATACATCTTGATCTAGCCATATTACAAAGTCTTTCTCTTATAGGGGAAATACAATGGGAAAATACCATGGGTTACTTAAAACCATGGGCCTGTAAACAGCTAGCAAAAATAGCCCCGAACCCCTAAAAATGAAGAATGGGTGTACAGTCCTCCGAGGTGCACGGCTAATACAATATCATCTATGAGACTAGAATATCTAGCTCCATAATCAACAATCTCCCACTTGGAGACTGATCACAGCAACTCCACAGCTACTACACTTGCTGGACTTGGACTTGGCAAATTTCTCCTCTTCACCTTCATGCTAGAAGGCCAATTTAAACTGAGCAAGAACTTAGTTTCTCTCTGGTCACTACCTTTGTGAACATGTCTGTAGGATTCTGGCTAGTATGTATCTTTTCCAACTTCAATAGTTCATCTTCCAAAATAGAGCGTATGAAATGGTACTTGAGCTGTATATGTTTAGTCCTGGAATGGAATGCTGAGTTCTTTGCAAGATGAATGGCACTCTGGATATCACTATACAACCTACTATCCTTCTGCTTCTTACCCACTTCCTCCATAAACCTATGAAACCAAATCATCTCTTTACTAGCCTCTGTAATAGCAACATACTCTGCTTCCGTTGTTGAAAGTGCAACAACCTTCTGCAGTTTCAAAATCTAGCTTATTGTTGTTCCACCTACAATAAACACATACCCTGTGGTGCTCCTCCTGCTATCCTTGTCACCTGCCATATCTGCATCAACATATCCCTATAGAACAGTGTCTGAACCTCCAAAACATAATTCCTGAGTGGTAGTACCTCTCAAATACCTGCAAATCCACTGTACTACCTTCCAATGTTCTTTACCTGAATTATTCATATATCTGCTCACAACTCCCACTGCATGTGCAATATCTGGTCGTGTGCACACCATAGCATACATCAAGCTTCCAACTGTTGATTGATAGGGAATCTTGGACATATAATATGTCTGTTCCTGTGGCTTGGGACACATTTCCTTACTTAGACTGAAATGGTTGGCCAAAGGTGTACTTACTGGTTTTGCATTCTGCATTCTGAACCTTTCCAACACTTTTTGTATGTACTCACTTTGAGACAATGTCAATTTACAATTTTTCCTATCTCTCGTTATTCCCATACCAAGGATTTGCTTTGCAGCACCCAAATCCTTCATCACAAATGAATTAGCTAGCTTCCTTTTGAGTACATTTATATCCTACATGTTAGACCCTGCAACAAGCATGTCATCCACATACAATAACAAGATAATATATCTTTTATTGTCTAGCTTTTTGAAATAAACACAGTGGTCAGAATGACATTTACTATAACCTTGTTCTATCATAAACCTGTCAAATTTTAAATACCACTGCCTTGGAGCTTGCTTCAAGCCATACAAGCTCTTCTTCAACCTGCATACTAGATCCTCCTTACCTTTTACCTCATACCCTTGTAGCTGCTGCATATATATCTCTTCCTCCAAATCCCCATGGAGAAAGGTTGTTTTTACATCTAACTGTTCAAGATGCAAATCTTCTACTGCCACTAGACTTAAGATAGTCCTAATTGAAGTCATTTTAACAACAGAAGAAAATATTTCATCAAAGTCTATACCTTTCTTCTGTGCAAATCCCTTTACAACAAGTCTGGCCTTATACCACTTCTTACCTCCTTCTTCTTCCTTCAACCTGTAAATCCATTTGTTCTGCAATGCTCTTTTACCAGTAGGAAACTAAACCAAATCCCAACTCTGGTTTCCTATCAATGAGTCCATCTCCTCATTCATGCCTTGCTCCCACTTCTTTCTAGTTTCCACCTGCATTGCTTCTTCATAACATTCAGGTTCACCAACATCAGTCATCAACAAATAATACATTGAAGGAGAGTATCGTTCATGGAGTCTACTTAACCTAGTAGATCTTATTACACTTGCAGGAGTTTTAGGTACTTGCTGTTGTTCTTGATTTTCTGGCACCTTCGGAACTTCATTTTCTTTAATTTCATCAAGCACTGTGTGCTCTGTGTTTTCTTTTTCCTGTTTCTTTCCCTGCAACTGATATTTAAACATGACCTTTTCATTGAATATGACATCTCTACTTCTAATGATTTTGTGATTTTCATAATCCCATAAACGATAACCAAAATCATCAACCCCATATCCAATAAGGTACATTTCTTGGATTTAGCTTCAAGCTTTGTTCTATTTTCTTTATCAATATGGACAAATGCTTCACAACCAAATGTTCTCAGAAATGACTAGTTTACCTTTTTATCTGTCCATGCCTCCTCTGGAATACCACCATCCAAAGCACTTGAAGGTCGTATGTTTATTAAATAAACAACAGTATTTACAACGTCCACCCAAAAATGTAAGGGAAACCCTACATGCAGTCTCATACACCTTACACGCTCCATGATCATTCTATTCATCCTTTCTGACACACCATTTTATTATGGTGTTCCTGGGACTGTCTTCTCTCTACGAATCCCATGGTATGAATAGTAACTATCAAACTTCTTGCCGCAGTACTCACCTCCATTATCAGATCTGAGACACTTCAACCTTTTTACTGTCTCGTTCTCAACCAAATCTCTCCACTTCTTAAAAGTAGCAAATACATCAGATTTCTGTCTAATGCAATAACCCAAGTTTTCCTAGTTGCATTATCAATGAATGTAACGTAATAATGAGAGCCACCAAGAGATTGTATATGAGCTAGTCCCTATACATCCGTATGCACAAGCTCTAACTTTTCATTCTTCTTTTGTTTCCCAACCCTGAGAAATATGACTCTCTTCTGTTTTCCATAAACACAGTTTTCATAGAATTCCAAACTTACCTGCTTCAAATCTGGCAGCGACTTCCTTTAGTGGAGAATCTGCATCCCCTTCTCACTCATGTGACCAAGCCTATGATGCCACAATGCTGTATCTGTTCCTGTGGAAGCTAAAGAGATAGAATGGTCAGTATTATGAGGATAGTATTATGGTCTATATCCTTTTTCTATCACCATTGATCCTTTAGTGATATCCACCACTTTTCTCCAAATGTAGATAGATAGCCGCCATCTCCCAACTACCCTGTTGAGATCAAATTTCTTTTCATAATAGAAATATGCCTAACATCTTTTAACAACCAATCAGTTCCATTCTTAACTTTTATCCATACCTTACTCATTCCAACAATTTTACATGGCTCATCATCACCCAATAAAACATGTCCAAAATCGCTTGGAACATAATCATGAAAGTATTTCCTATGGGGTGTAGCATGACATGAAGCCCCTGAATCTACTACCCAATAATCACCAGTATTATCTAATACAAGAATCAAAGCATCTTATAACACATCACCTGCTACATTTTCTTCCTGGGTAGTTTCCTTCTGTGCATCTCCTTTCTTCTTTAGAGATCTGTAGTCGTTCTTCAGATGTCCTTTCTTTCCACAGTTCCAGCACTCTATATTTCCCAGTCTGGACTTGGATCTGCCCTTTTTAGAGTTGTTGCGATTACCTTGGCTCTTTCCTCTCTCCTTTTGTCTTCCCGTGCTCTCCATGGTCAACACATTACCTGATGTCTCGCCTGTGCTTTTTCTTCGCATTTCCTCGCTAAGAATAACACCAACAACATCATCAAATTTCAAGGTGTTTGAACTAGAGACAGAGTTACTTACAACCATGACCAAGCTATTCCATCTTTCTGGCAATGAACAGAAGATTAGAAGAGCCCTAACCTCATCATCAAAGTTCACACTTACAGAACTTAGTTTATTCGCAACCATATTAAACTCATTTAAATGATCAGTAACAGATTCCACCTTCAGACATCTTCATATTAAATAAATGCTTCATTAGAAATACCTTGTTGGAGGCCGAGGGTTTTTCATACAGCTTACCCAATGTGTTAGGAACCCATGTGTTTACTTTGTTAGTATATTGTTGTTGGACGCATATGCTTTGTAAGTCGTCCTGTGGTATTTGTTGATCCATAGTTTGTGTTATTGTTGTTGGCGCATATGCTTTGTAAGTCTCCCGTAGTTTTATTGATCGATAGTTTATATTGGCCCATGGTTTTGACTCATAGTATTGGTGCCTAGACATAGTATATAAGTGTGTGTTGAGGCCTATGAAGCCATTGTGAAGTTAATTGTATTGAGCTTGCTCAAAGGAGGTTTCCCCCTCAAAGTGGCCTGCGATCAATATAAAAGTGATTCTGAGTTCTGTTATTTCTGATATCTTATGTATTTGCATTAATTAATTATTGCAGGTTCATCACATCTGGTATCAGATCACTTTCTTGGGCTCGTTGGGTGGAATTTCTGCCATTTTTTTTTTTGCATCTGTTGCAAGTTCGGATTTGGGAATAATCCCTATCCACTTAACTGTGGGAAGTACTTGGGCATAAGCCCTAAAAATCATTGTGAGGAGTACCATAAGAACCCCAAAGTAACTGTCCCATTGAGAGGGCCTGCTAGCGAAAAGGGCAATGACCCATACTTGATTGACTAGTTCCCATCCGTGAGGTAAACCAAGAGTTGTCGTTTGTGGCAAAGCGGTTATCCGTTTTACCTGAGCCGTGGAGTGAGACGTACTACCCCAATACGCAAGCCATCAGACAGCATTGGTGGCTGAGTGAATCCTCTGAACCAATAGGAAGCCGCATATACCTGGGGTCCATATCTATTTTCAGCTGAACTGTTGCCGATCACTTCCGCTCTAGATCCAGCCATTTCAGATCTATTCTAAAATTCGTTCTAGATCCAGCCGCCATTTCAGATCCAACCATTTTCGATTCCTTTCACGCTGTTGTAGATCCATTTGTTATGGATCCCTTCTGCGCCATTGCTGATCCATTTCTAGATTAAAAAAAAAACCGAGTATAAAATTCTATTTTTCAGCCATATCTCTCTTGTTTCAACTCTGTTTTCCTTGAAACTTCACTGACACCCCTCCAATCCCATTCTACATATTTCATTCCTGAAGACCCTATCCCAAATTCCACTTTCCAAGACCAGAAATCCCACATTTGTCTATTTTTAGGGTTTACCATAACTCCTTCAATTTTCACCCAAACGCCTTCAAATTTTGCCACCGTGTTCCTTTTCTAATTTTGCTTCTTTGTCCCTCTCTACCAAATTTTCTCATTCTTGCACCCCGCTTCAGAAATCCCCATTTTTTGCTTCCCTATCCATCAAAAAGTGTCCAAAACCTAGTCAAACTCCAATTACTATCTAAGTTTTTCCCAAATACAAATTTTCCTTTACTAAATAAGCTTTTGTTTGTGTTTTTCTATCCATTTCCCAAAAAAAAAAAAAAAACTTCTGGTTGTGGTTGTCACCCGCGCAGGAGCAACAACCATGGAGGAAGCACTTGTAGCCATCCAAACCAAACTCCAAGATTTGGATGAAAAATTTCTCAGCCTCCATCTTCAGCATTCAGCCATGAACAATAACTAACAGCCAGAATCTTTTGCAGCCACCGGGTTCTCTTCTTCCAGCAATTTTCGTGGGCCGAAGCTTGATTTCCCTCGCTTCAATGGTACTGATCCAACTGGATGGATATACCGAGTAGAACAGTATTTCAGTCTACATAATACTTTTGATGTCCAGAAATTTTCACTTGCATCCTTTCATTTGGAAAAGGAAGCCCTTCAATTGTACCATTGGTACATCAAAGCTCATCTCGAGCCAAACTGGATAGATTTTTGCCAACTCCTTTTGCCACGATTTGTTCCTAGTGCTCTTGATGACTTCATAGACGCACTCACTAAACTTCCCCAAACTGGCACAGTGAGAGAGTATCATATAGAATTTGAGAAACTAGCCAATCACACAGAAGGATTGTCTGATGAATTCTACTGGAGTTGTTTTATCAGTGGTCTTAAGGATGAAATCCAGTCAGAGGTTAAAATGTTCTGTCCCAACACAATGATGGAAGTCCTAGGTTTGGCTAAGTTGGCAGAAGACAAGATTGCAACCCAACAACACTCCAAAACCACTTTTGTTCCCTTTCGAAATATGGGTTCTCAACGTCCTTCCATCCTGCCAGCTCCTCGACCAACTCCTATCAAGCGTTTGGGGGAAACTCAGATGCAGGCACGCTGAGAAAAAGGGCTTTGTTATAATTGTGATGAGAAATTCACTCGGGGACATAGAAGTGTTCAACAAAAGATCTATCTCTTGGATGTGGATTCTTCACTGTTAGGAACCCATGTCTTTACTTTGTTAGTATGTTGTTGTTGGACGCATATGCTTTGTAAGTCGTCCCGTAGTATTTTTTGATCAATAGTTTGTGTTATTGTTGTTGGCACATATGCTTTGTAAGTCGCCGTAGTATTGTTGATCCATAGTTTGTAGTGGCCCGTGGTTTTGACCCATGGTATTGGCGCCTAGACTTAGTATATAAGTGTGTGTTGAGACCTATGAAGGCACCATGAAGTTATTTGTATTGAGCTTGCTCATAGGAAGTTGCCCCCTCGTAGTGGCTTGTGATCAATATAAAAGTAATTCTGAGTGCTGTCATTTCTGCTATTTTGCATATTCGTATTAATTAATTGTTGCAGGTGCATCACATCTGGTATCAGAGCACTTTCTTGGGCTCGCTGGGTGAAATTTCTGCCAATTTTTTTCCGCATCTGTTGCAGGTTCGGATTTGGGAATAATCCCTATCCGCTGAACTGTGGGAAGTACTTGGGCATAAGCCCTAAAACTCATTATGAGGAGTACCACAGGAACCCCGAAGTAGTTGGCCCATTGAGAGGACCTGCCAGCGAAAAGGGAAACGACCCCTACCTGATTGACTAGTTCCCACCCGTGAGGTAAACCAAGAGATGTCGTTTGTGGCAAAGCGGTTATCCGTTTTACCTGAGCCGTGGAGTGAGGGGTACTTCCCCAATATGCAAGCCGTCAGACAACATTGGTGGCCGATTGAAACCCCTGAACTGTTAGGAAGCCGCACATACCTGGGGTCCATATCTACTTTCATCTAAACTATTGTCGATCACTACTGCGTCGTTTTAGATCCATTTTGCAAGCCGTTTCAGATCCAGCCGTTTTCAATCCATTCGGCGTTGTTCTAGATCCCTTCCAAGCCGTAGCCATCCACTCTGAGGTCAAAATGTTTTGTCCCACAACAATGATGGAAGCCCTAGGGTTGGCTAAGTTGGCAGAAGACAATATTGCAGCCCAACAACGCTCCAAGCCCACTTTTGTTCCCTTCTGAAATATGGGTTCTCAGCGACCACCTATACCGCAGGCTCCTCGACCGACTCCTATCAAGCGTTTGTCTGAAACAGAGATGCAAGCACGCATAGAAAAGGGGATTTGCTATAATTGTGATGAGAAATTCACTAAGGGACATAGATGTGTTCAGCAAAAGCTCTATCTCTTGGATGTGGAGTCTTCGCCTACCTCTGAAAGTGGTGACGAAGATCCATAAACACTGGATGCTCCAGTTGACATTCAGGAATCGCCTATTGACCCTCCGTCTTAGGATGACTAGCCAGAGACATCTCTCCATGCTTTAGCTGGAATCACCACCCCCCAAACAATGTGGGTCAGGGGTTACTTCAAGAAGCTTCCTCTTACAATACTCATTGATTCTGGTAGCACTCATAATTTCATTGACCCTCGGATTGCCAAACAAGCTGATTGTTTTATCCATCCTTGCTCCAACTTTGAAGTCATGGTTGCCAATGGGGGCACCTTACCTTGCAAAGGGAAGTGTCGAAATGTGCGTATCTCTATGGGAGATTATACCTTGCGCTCTGACATGTTTCCCTTGCCCTTAGGCAGATGTGATGTGGTTTTGGGCGCTCAATGGCTACGCACACTTGGCCCTATCTTATGGGATTTTGCTGAACTTTGGATGCAGTTTTCCCTCAATGGAAAAAAACACATATTGACAGGATTACAACCAGGTTCTCTCAGCATCATCAGTTCACATCGCATGGAAAAACTCCTTAAGAAGAATTCACATGGTGTCATTGCTCAGATCCATTCCATTCAGATGCAACCATCAGCGTTCTCCACTAGTCCTTTGGATCTACAATAAATTCTGGATCGATATACAGGTGTCTTTGCTGAACCAGTGGGATTGCCACCTTCGAGGATAGAAGACCATTGTATTCATCTCCTTCCTGGAAACGTTCCTCCCAACATCAGGCCCTATCTCTACCCATTTGACCAAAAAACGGATATTGAAATGCTCGTTCGGGACTTATTGAAGAAAGGTATTATTCGCCCAAGCACTAGTTCCTTTTCTTCTCCAGTTATTCTTGTCCGCAAAAAAGATGGGTCATGGCACCTCTGCATTGAATTCTGAGCACTTAATCACCTCACCATCAAGGATAAGTTTCCAATTCCTATTTTTGATGAGCTTCTTGATGAGCTTCATGGGGCTCACTTTTTCTCCAAGTTGGATCTCCGTTCTAGGTATCATCAAATTCGGGTTCATGAGGATGATATCCCTAAAACAGCTTTCCGCACATATGATGGCCATTATGAGTTTTTGGTCATGCCCTTTGGCCTCACTAATGCTCCTTCCACATTCCAGGCCTTAATGAATAAAATATTTCGACCCTACTTGCGGAAATTCATTCTGGTATTCTTTGATGATATCCTCATCTACAATAAAACATGGCATGAACATCTCCAGCATCTGGATCTTGTCATGCAACTTTTCTCTGACCATCATCTCCATGCCAAGCAGTCTAAATGTGTTTTTGGAGAGAAGGAAGTTGAGTATCTCGGGCACATTATCTTAGCACAAGGGGTTCGCGTGGATCCTGCCAAAATCGATGCCATGAACAATTGGACGCATCCTCAGACACTCAAGAGCCTTCGTGGTTTTTTGGGGTTGACTGGCTACTACCGCAAGTTTGTTAAGGATTATGGGAAGATTGCAACTCCATTAACTGCTCTATTGAAAAAGGATGCTTTTACATGGACACCTGCTGCTCAGTGTGCATTTGACAAACTAAAACAAGCTATGTGTACTACACATGTGTTAGCTATGCCCGATTTTTCCAAGCCCTTCACTATTGAGAGTGATGCTTGCGGCAATGGACTTGGTGCTATTCTCCTTCAAGATGAACACCCCATTGCGTTCACCAGCAAAGCCCTTTTAGGTAAGAATTTAGCTGCCTCTACCTATGAGAAGGAAATGATGGCTATTTTGCATGCAGTACAGAAGTGGCACCCATACCTATTAGGAAATCATTTCTGCATCAAGACTGATCACTAGAGTTTGAAATATTTCTTGGACCAGCGTGTCTCCTCCCCGGCACAACAGAAATGGGTTAGCAAACTCATGGGTTATGACTATGAGATCACTTACAAGAAGGGTAAAGACAATATTGTGGCAGATGCTCTTTCTTGCACATTTGATGCCCAAGGTTCTCTTTCAGCTATTTCTATGCCTGTTCCAAATTGGTTGCAATCTGTTCAACAGGGTTATGTCAATGACTCTTCCTTATCTCAAATCATCCAACACTTGACCAACAACCCTTATGTTGTACCACATTACTCTTGGGATGGTGATTCTCTGCAATACAAGGGTCGTATGTTGCTTCCCCAGAGCACAGATCTTCAACAGGCTGTCTTCTATGAACTCCATGCTTCTCCATTGGCAGGGCACTCTGGGTTCCTCAAAATGTATGAACGAGCATGGCGTAGCTTCTTTTGGCAAGGCATGAAAAGGAAAATTCAACAGATGGTGGCCGAATGTGATACCTGCCAGCGCAATAAGGGTGAAACAACACTCCTTCTAGGATTGCTTGAACCCTTGCCCATACCTACACGGATTTGGACAGATATTTCTATGGATTTCATTGAAGGGCTCACTAAATCTGGCGGGAAGACAGTGATTCTCGTTGTGTTTGATCGCCTCTCCAAATATAGTCATTTTTTTGCTCTCAGCCATCCCTATACAGCCTCCTCTGTCGCCCAAATTTTCCTGGACCAGATCTTTCATCTTCATGGCATTCCTTCTTCCATTGTCTTGGATCATCATCCGACTTTCACCAATCATTTTTGGACAGAACTATTTCGCCACACTGGCACCAAACTGAAGATGAGTTCAGGGTATCACCCACAAACAGATGGTCAGACTGAAATTATCAATAAATGCTTGGAAACTTATCTTCGTTGCTTCACCTCGGAACAACAACATCAATGGGAAAAGTGGCTTCCTCTCACTGAATGGTGGTACAATACCTCTTACCACACCGCCTCTAAAATGACCCCATATGAAGCAGTATATGGTCAGGCATCTCCAACTATTCTTCCATACACCCCTACCAGTTCACGAGTTCAGGAAGTTGACATGGTCCTTCGAAACCGCGGTCAGATTCTTCGCATTTTGTGGGACAATCTTCACATGGCAAGAAATCGCATGAAGCAACAAGATGATCAACATCGTTCTGAGCGCACTTTTCAAGTCGGCGATATGGTTTTTCTTCGTCTCCAGCCGTACAAACAATCCTCCTTGAAACTCAAAGGGCGTCATAAGCTCACTCCAAAGTTCTATGGGCCATATCAGATTCTTCAGAAGATTGGGTCCATTGCTTATAAATTGGAACTTCCTCCTTCTTCCCGCATTCATCCAGTCTTTCATGTCTCTTGTCTGAAGAAAGTTCTTGGCACCAACATCAGTGGACAAACGATTTTACCCAAACTAGATAATGAAGGATCCATCCTTTTAGAGCCAGAGGCCATCCTCAATCGACGCACGTGCCAGCTTCTCTCTCGCTCTATCACATAGGTATTAATTCAGTGGCATGGCATGCAACCAGAGGATGCTACATGGGAACCACTCCTTCAATATTCAACAACAATTTCCACATCTAAAGCTTTGAGGACAAATCTTTTTTTAAGGGGGAGGGGATGTTAGGAACCCATGTCTTTACTTTGTTAGTATGTTGTTGTTGGACGCACATGCTTTGTAAGTCGTCCTGTAGTATTTTTTGATTAATAGTTTGTGTTATTGTTGTTGGCACATATGCTTTGTAAGTCGTCGTAGTATTGTTGATCCATAGTTTGTAGTGGCCCGTGGTATTGACCCATGGTATTGGCGCCTGGACTTAGTATATAAGTGTGTGTTGAGACCTATGAAGGCACTGTGAACTTGTTTGTATTGAGCTTGCTCATAGGAGGTTGCCCCCTCGAAGTTGTCTGTGATTAATATAAAAGTGATTCTGAGTTCTGTCATTTCTGCTATTTCGCATATTCGTATTAATTAATTGTTGCAGGTGCATCACATTCGCCTTCCTTTGAACTTGGTGAAGAAGCTCCAAATACAGTAGATGATCAGGTCGACATTTAGCACCTTCCCGTTGACACCCCATCTCAGGACGACCCACCCGAGATCTCTCTCCATGCTGTAACCGGCCTCACCACCCCACAAACAATACAGGTCAGAGGATACTTCAAGAGGCTCCCTCTTACCATACTCATTGATTCTGGTAGCACTCATAACTTCATTGACCCTCAGATTGCCAAACAGTCTGCTTGTTTTGTCCATCCTTGCTCCAACTTTGAAGTCATGGTTGCTAATGGGGGCACCTTACCTTGCAAGGGGAAGTGTCACAATGTGTGTATCTCTATGGAAGATTATAACCTACGCTCTGATATGTTTTCCTTGTCCTTAGGCGGTTGTGATGTGGTTCTGGGCATTCAATGGTTACGCACGCTTGGCCCCATCTTATGGGATTTTGCTGAACTTTGGATGCAGTTTTCAGTTAATGGGACACAACAGAAATTTATGGGCTTACAACCAGGGTCTCTCCACATCATCAGTTCACATCGCCTGGAAAAGATCCTTAAGAAGAATTCACATGGTGTCATCGCTCAGCCCCATTCCATTCAGATGCACCCACCAATGGTATCCACTACTTCCTGGGATCGATCTATAGGTGTCTTTGTTGCACTAGTGGGCTTGCCGCTTTCATGATACCTTTCCGGTAAGCATTTAGCCGCATCTCAGCAGGAACTGATGGCTATTTTGCATGCAGTACAAATGTGGCAACCATCTCTATTAGGGAATTATTTATGCATCAAGACTGATCTCCAGAGTCTGGAACATTTTCTGGAACAACGGGTCTCCTCTCCAGCACACCGAAAATGGGTTACCCAACTCATGGGTTATGACTATGCTATCACTTACAATAAGGGTAAGGATAATATGGTGGAAGATGCTCCTTCTCGCAAATTTGATGACCCAGTTTCTCTTACCGCTATTTCTTTGCTTGTTTCAAATTGGTTGCAATCTGTTCAACAGGGCTATCTCTTCTATGAACTCCATGCTTCTTCATCAGCAGGGCACTCTGGGTTCCTCAAAACCTATGACCAGGAACAATGTAACTTCTTTTGCCAAGGATTGAAAATGAAAATTCAGTAGATGGTGGTAGAGTGTGATACTTGCCAGGTCAACAAGGGTGAAATGACACTCCTTTCAAGACTGCTTGAACCCTTTCCCATCCCTACACAGATGTGGACAGCTATTTCTATGGATTTTCTAGAAGCGCTCCAGTGGTACAATACCACATCTAAAAGGACACCATATGAAGCAGTTTATGGATAGGCACCGCCGGTTCTTCTTCCATACACACTCAGTAGCTCCCCAGTTCAGGCAATTGACTTGGTTCTTCGAAACCGTGATTAGATTCTTCTCATTTTATAGGACAATCTTCACATGGCAAGAATTCAACTGAAACAACAAGCTGATCAACACCGTTCTGAGCGCACTTTTCACGTAGCTGATATGGCCCTTCTTCATCTACAACCTTCCAAGCAATCCTCCTTGAAACTCAAAAGGCGTTAGTGGGCCGGAATGCAACTCGAGGATGCTACAGGGGAACCACTCCTTCAGATTCTGCATCAATTTTCACATCTAAATCTTTGAGGACAAAGCTTTTTCTAAGGGGGAGGGGATGTTAGGAACCCATGTCTTTACTTTGTTAGTATATTGTTGTTGGACGCATATGTTTTGTAAGTCATCCTGTGGTATTTTTGATCCATAGTTTGTGTTATTGTTGGTGGTGCATATGCTTTGTAAGTCGCCCGTATTTTTATTGATCGATAGTTTATATTGGCCCATGGTTTTGACTCATAGTATTGGCACCTAGACTTAGTATATAAGTGTGTGTTGATGCCTATGAAGCCACCGTGAATTTAATTGTATTGAGCTTTCTGAAAGGAGGTTTCCCCCTCGAAGTGGCCTACGATCAATATAAAAGTGATTATGAGTTCTGTTATTTATGATATCTTGTGTATTTGCATTAATTAATTATTGCAAGTTCATCACACAATGCACTCATCAAACCCTCTGTTGTCGTTTCTTTTGAGATATTAAAAGCCACCGACGAAGCCAGGCTCAACCGTATTGTTCCCAGAGCCTTTCTGTCAAGAACCTCCCATTCTTCATCCTTCATAGCCGCCGGCTGCTTTGCTCTTCCTCCCAATGGTAGGAATAGATTCTTCTGGTACAGATAGTCCTCCATTTGCATCTTCCATAACTGGAAGTTTTGGTCAGTAAACTTCTCGACCTTAAACTTTCCTTCTTCCTCCATTGCTCCCACTCGAACCAGAAACCCTATTTTCCTGCTGGTTTATCTGCCAAATAGACCTTTGGCTCTGATACCAATTGTTAGAAAAATAGGATCGCAAAGCAATAACAATAAACAGAAATGCAAATATAATCACACATACACATTATAAGAGAGACACAGATATATCGTGGTTCACCCAACTTGGGCTACGTCCACACTGAATTTTCCAGTCCTTATTATTATTACTGTCCAACAAGGTGAAGGGATACAACCTGCAGCACAGTCGCTGCACTTCCTCTTCACTTTCTCACAGTCTCTCTTCTGATATTAGAGATCTTTACAATGCATAAAATTGAATACATCTTGCACTAGTCGTATTACAAAGTCTTTCTTTTATAGGGGAAATACAATGGGAAAATGCCACGGGTTACCCAAAACCATGGACCCGTAAACAGCTAGCAAAAACAACCCCAAACCCCTAAAAATGCAGATTGGGTGTACAGTCCTCAGGGGTGCACGACTAAGAAAATATCATCTATGAGACTGGAAGATCTGGCTCCACAACCAACAATTCGCGACCACTTTGGAAATAACTTTATAAATGACATTGCAGAGGGAGATAGTACGGAACTTACCAGGATGAGAGGCCTCTTTCACTTTGGGTATAAGGGAAAGATGCATAGCATTGAGGGTTGGTAGTACCCACTTCTTTTGCTTGGATTCCTCAATCACCTCCCAGACTTCTAATTTAAGGAGATCCTAGCAGTGGTGAAAGAAGTTGGCTGTGAATCCATCCGGACCACGCGCTTTATCATCTTCCATTTGTTTATAGTCGTTTCCACTTCCTGAAGTGAGATGGGCTGCATCAGGGAGGTGTTATGCTCTTCGGTGATGATAGCAGGGATGTGGTGAGTCACCTGAGCAATGGATTCATTCCTAGAGTTAGGTTGTTCTGTGAGTAGATCCGGAAAGTGCCTTTTGAGTTCGTGTTATATGTCTGTTTGCTCCTCCATAATAGCGCCTGAATCCCCTTTAAGCTTGTTGATGTGATTGTGCATTCTATGCTAAAGAGTGGAGCGATGAAAGAAGGAGGTTTTTTGATCTCCTTCTTTGAGCCAAGAGACTCTCGACTTTTGCTTCCATAGGGTTTCTTCTTGCAGACAGCGATGATTGAGCCTTTCCAGAATATCCTTTTCTTTTGATTTGTGCTCCTAGGAGAGGTCGTCATTCATGATTTTGCGCTGGAGAGAGTCGAGATCTTCTTCGATCAGTTTCTTATCGTTGAATATGTTACCAAAGGTAGAATGGTTCCAATCCCTGTACTTGGCTCAAAGGAGTTTGAGTTTCCTCTAGAGGATGGCCATTTTAGAATTGCCTGCAACAAGCATCTCTGCCCACCAGGCACTAATGGTATCTGAGAAGTCAGGATGGGAGAGCCAGAATTTCTCAAATCTGAAAGGCCTGTGGGAGTGGGCACCACGACTTTGCCACGTTAAGTCAATGGGCCAGTGATCTGAACAGGCTTTCGGTAGAACAGGGGATGCAAGGACACCACCTACCATGGTGAGGTTCTCTGAGACCAAAAATCTGTCAAGGCGCTTGGCAATTTGGTGAACCCCCCCTCTTTTGTTTTTCCAGGTGAAGAAGCCGGAGGAAGGTTGTAAATCCACCAAATGATTATCAGCAATGAAGGCTTTGAAAAGGATATCTTCAGGGGAGAGAGAGAAGAGACCTCCTTTCTTCTCCTCAAGGGCAGTGATCATGTTGAAATCTCCTCCGATGATGAGGGGGGAGTCCGAATGGAGAGAGGCAAACCGGTTGAGGTGATGGAGAAGAAGGGATTTGATATTGTGGGGTTGGGGGCTGTAGACGTTGAGCAGATGACCATGATGGCAGGTACCGAGGATGTGAAAAGAGGTAGAGATGGCATGGGGGGTGGCTGCATAATTATCAAGGGTTAGGACATTAGGGTTCCAGGAAATGGCAATGCCCCCGGCAACCCCATTAGCATCAATGGAAAGACTTTGGCATCCTCTCCAGAGCTTGGACATGAGAACGTTGAGGGTTTCAGAAGAGCACTTAGTTTCTTGGAGAAATATAACATAGGGGGAATCAGAAAGGATTTTTCTCTTCAACATTCAGCGTTTGGAAAGACTGTTGATTCCTCTAATATTCTAGGAGATGAGCTTCTTTAGGGGGGGATGAGAGAGGGGAAGAACTCAGTTAGTTGGGCGTATTGCCTTGATTCCACCAGCTGTGTGCCCAGCAGGTTGATTCTTTACAGATCCAATTTTCTACCTCTTTTCTTAAGTTCCCTTAAGAGTTTATGTCTGTCCTTTTGAGGGAGGTTGTGGATTCCCAGTTTATCATGGGATTTAACTTTAGCAAGGGCTTCTCTGAGAAGCTGGATCTGACTAGGCGGAATGGAACCAAAAGCTTTTCTCATACAAGCATCTTCCAGACCCAACAGATCTAGCTCCTAGATCTAATTCGATCATTTCTTCATCCATGGTGATATCCGGGGAGGGTTCCATAGGTTGTTTAAGGGAGGCGATGGTAGGGATAGAGGAAGTACCTTAAGGCTCTGCATCGGAAGCAGATTTGCTTCGATCGATAGTACCGTCCATATCTAGAGGCTGATCAAGATTCTCTGGCATGGGTGGGCAATCATCCTCATTAACAGATTTTTTCTTTAGATCCATTTCTGGGTCCATCTTGTGCTGTGCCAGGGCTTTGAAGCTATTGCTGGTGGAAATATTCTCCGTTTTATTTTTTCCCATAGTGTATTTACGGTTGTGACGCTTAAATCTTCCGGATCTTTGGAAACCATCTGCATTCGGTGTGTCTTTCTTGGTGTCTTATGGCCAGTGCTTGCTTAAGGGGAAATCTTGGAAGAGGTGCCCATGTTCATGGCACTTACGACATTTGAAAGGTATGTGCTCATAATCTAGGGGTTCGATCCATTTCGAGTCTTCAAGAGAGAGACTAATAGCATCCAGGAGGGCTTTTGCGATGTGCATATAAACCCATATCCGAGCATAGGAGGTGTATCTTTGAAGCTTAGCTTGGTCTACTGATCAGACATAATCACCTAAGGTGTTCCCTATATCTTTCAGGGTTTCTTCATCCCAATATTCCTAAGGAAGGGAATACATTTTTGTAAGTTTTAAACCTTAACAGTGAAGTACAAACTTATATTGATTCTTAAGCATTAACAGAGAATACACAATGGCAGACACATAACACTGAGATTTTCACCTGAAAACCCTTAACCGGGAAAAAACCAGCAAAACTTAGAGCCGCACTGCTCCTTTTCATTATATGTTTATTTAACCATTTACAATACAATATATGGTATTCCGCAGCATCTAAACCCTAATGGTTACAACCCTAATCCCTTTTACCAGGATTAGATAGAGTACAATGGGTCGAAATCGTGAAAAAGCAAAAACAACCCAAAAATACTGGGCAAGGGATCATGTTGTACACGCAACCACCATGTGAAGAGATATAACATTCCCAACAATTTTGATCGAGACCGGAGCCCAGGTGAAGTCCTCTTTTTCAGGGCAGAATTTCTCAATCCAATTCTTCGTGTACAAACCTGCCGAATTGAAAAAGTAAGGGCCATCGTTTTCCACTGTTGCTTTGTCTTCCAAATAGTGGAAGATTATGGTGAAGAAACCTTTGGAGCCGAGTTAACATTAATTAACTATAAACATTGAATAAACAATTATTACATCTATTTCATTATTAACATATATTTATTCTCTTTAATTAATTATTAACATTGAATAAACAATTATTACATCTATTTCATTTAATTATTAATATTAATAAAATATTATAATTAAATAATAGTATTTGAAATATATTATTATATTCTAAATAATTAAATAATATTATTTTATTAAAAAATATTATAGGAAAAAAACATTATTAATGTGTCAAATATATAACAATGTAAATAAATATCTCCCAAGTCAAGGATACATAACAATGTTAATAAATATCTTCCAAGTCAAGGATATGTGGTGTCCGTTGGTGGGGTTAGATGGATTTCATTCCATCCACCCGGTCATATTTCATTATAATTATTAAAAAATATTATTCTATTACTATTTTATATTTATTCTCTTTAATTAATTATTAACATTGAAGAAACAATTATTACATCTATTTCATTATAAGTATAAGTGGGGTTAGATGGATTTCATTCCATCCACTGGTTGATTCTTTCTGAATAGCAAGAAGATGATTTTTCGGCTCAAAAAAATATCTCCCAAATACCTTATTATATAATGCATATCTCTAGTATTAATAAATTAATAATATTTAATCAATTATCTCAATAACAAATACTTATTTAATATATTATTATTTATTTAAATAATTAATATTATTATTAACTAAATAATATTGATATAAATTATATCATTTTCTATTTATCATTAAAATTATTAAAAAATATTATTCTATACCACCAGCAACCAGGTTAATATTATTAATATATTTCAATAGGGATAAACTCGACCCATTATTTTCATATTATTGTTTTTTCTATAGTATGTCTCAAATAAAATTAAAATTAACTTGACCGTAAGACATGACGGTCATGGCAAGAGCAATATGCCTCATAACGGGCCCGTCAAACTCCAGCCCTAGTTAAATTGAAATTAACTTAGCCGTCAGGCATGACGTTCACTAAAGATTTTTGGCCGTGCCCGTCAAACTCCAGCCATAGTTAAATTGAAATTAACTCAGCCGTCAGGCATGATGGTCACTAAATATTTTTGGCCTTAAAACACGGACAATATGCTTCACGCGAATTCGTAACGGACAATATGCTTCACGCGAATTCGTAAATTGTAATCACTATTTTAATCCTACTTGACCTGCTACGCCCTACAGAAATTATAATCGTCGCCCTGGATTGCTCGACTTGCATGTTTACTGGTGTGGCGTTTCCTGGAGTAATTGGAATCTCCTTTCTCCCATATTCATATTCATGATACAAAAGCTATACCAGTCGTGTCAGGTCATCATGAATTCTCATGGAAGAAGTTATATATACGATATATCTGTTTGACTATGGTCACACGCAGTCTCGGGGCTTTTTTTGAACTCTAAAACCATCTCAATATATCTGTTGCTTGAAAGCACTAGATTAACAATGGAGGGAATTAGTGGTTTCTGGTATTATGTAACGATTTCCATGGCATTATCGTTGGCTTTAACGTTCATTATCAGCTCGAGGAAGGGCGCAGGCGGCAAGCTGCCTCCAGGGCCTCCCGGGTGGCCCATTGTTGGGAATCTCTTCCAGCTTGGGAAGAAATTACCCAACGAGTCTCTGTATGACCTTGCTGCAAAATACGGTCCTCTAATGACCCTTCATCTCGGAATGAAAACAACAGTTGTGGTTTCATCTCCGGCCATGGCCAAGGAAGTCTTGAAGAATCACGATCAAGTCTTTTCTGGACGCACCGTCATACAAGCAGCCAAACGCCTCTCCTACACCGACTCTTCGTTGGCATGGAGCAACTGCGGGCCTCGTTGGCGTATGCTCCGAAGAGTCTGCAACACCGAGCTCTTTAGCGTCAAGAGACTGGAGGCCTTGCTGCATCTCAGAAGAGATCAGGTCTTTTCCACCATTCAATCCATTTTTGAGGATTCTACAAAGGCCAAGGGTGTCAATATCGGGCACACTGTGTTTCTTACAAGTCTGAATCTGATGGGCAATGTGTTTTTTTCTCAAAACATGTTCGCACGGGACTCTGAGGCTGCTGAAGAATTTAAAGAAACGGTCGCGAAGTTAGTGGCAATCTCAGGAAGGCCTAATTTGGTTGACTACTTTCCTTTTCTGCGAATCTTGGATCCTCAGGGCGTGAGCCGCGATGGAACCAAATACGCGGACATGGTATTTGGGTTACTTGATAGATACGTAGAGGCTCGACTTCAAAGTAGAAAAGAGTGTACGACTGAGCACAGCGGTGCCAAGGCAAAAGATTTTCTGGACATTTTGCTCGATTACAGAAGCGACAGCGAAGAAACATTCACCAAGAAAAGCATTATCGCCTTTCTATTTGTAACTCGACTTCATCACTATTGAATTTCTATTTGTAACTCGATTTCTTCACTATTGAAAACTACTTTAGCTTATTAGGTAGTTTGAGATGAATTTAATTTTTTCTTCAGTCTCAATTTGTTGTGACTGATTATGTGCAGGAGTTGTTATTAGCGGGTAGCGAAACGAGCAGTTCAACGATTGAATGGGCAATAGCTGAGGCCATTCGCAATCCTCGGATAATGAAGAAAGTTCAGGCAGAATTGGAGGAGGTAATCGGGAAACATAGACCAGTTGAGGAAACCGACATCGATTGCCTGCCTTATCTTCACGCAGTGGTGAGAGAAACGTTTCGATTGCACCCGACAGTTCCTCTGCTAGTCCCTCACAGAGCAGAGAGCACTTGTGAAGTTGCAGGGTACATGATACCCAAGGACACTCAGGTGCTGGTAAATGCCTGGGCAATAGGAAGAGACCCAACCATCTGGGACGAGCCATTAGAGTTCAAGCCTGAGAGATTTATGGAGTCTGGGTTGGAATACAGAGGGCAAAACTTCGAACTTATTCCGTTTGGAGCAGGAAGGAGAATTTGCCCCGGGCTTCCCTTGGCTCATCGGATGGTTCACGTGATCATAGCTTCTCTCCTCCACTCGTTCAACTGGTCTCTTCCAGATGGCGTGACAGCAGAGAACATGGATATGACTGAGAAGTTTGGACTCGCGCTTGAGAAGGCTTCGCCATTAATTGCAGTCCCCTCACCACGCTTGTCTGCCCATCTCTTTCACGATCAGCTTCACTAGTCAACTTCTTCCATGGAGTTTCCTTATTACCCCAAATTTCACAACAGATCATTTAGAAAAAGTACGTAGGAGCATATACTAAAAATCCTCTATTTAAGTACGTCTGTCTGAGTTTGTAGTGCTAAAGTTATGTTCTTCTAATGTGTAATACTAGCAATTGCACAAAAAAAGTGCAAGATACGTCTATTGTTGGAGGGCTAATGGTTGAAAAGAGAAAACTAAAATTGAATTAGTGCTTTGGGAAGAAAAAAACCAAAAAAATGTATAGACTAAAGTTTGCTTGTGTTGTAGACCTACTAAATGCATTGTGTTTTAAAGAGTATCAACCAAGAAAATGTTATGGACCATTTCATTATATGACCAACTCCCAAAACAATGAGATGTGATCAATTTACATAGAAGTTATTCACATTTCTAAAAATGCTATCTAATTTTAATCATGCTTTAATTTTCTTACAATGAAGTGGATCATGGTTGTTTGTTATTTTCTTCAAATATGGAGTTTCTTTCATAGTATTTTCTAATGACACACCCTTTATACAGCCATGGAACCGTCCATTAAACCAATTTAACTAGCTCCTTGACATATCTATATATATAAGTGGCACTAGTGTGTAGATGCCGTAACCAATCACACGCAATATGCAAGGTAACCAATTACAAACAATATGCCTTAAGTTGACAAGAACTAATGATATAATCTATTGACTTTCACTTGGTTGTTTGGTGGTTGGTTGGATGTTGTATTCACACAAGTGTGCAACTCTTTCATGCCCAAGTGTTAGTGTACAAATGATACTACTCCATTCCATATCTTAAAAAGGATAAAAACTTATCAATTCACTTGGAAGGATTAAAAAGTTGTGATTTTTAAAAGAAAGAATATAAAATTATAGGACCATTCCAATTGGCAATAATCTTGTGAATAAGTTGGTGAAATTGTAGAATATTTGAAACGGATCAAATCCTATGAGTAGAAATTGTGTGTATAATTATAAAATAGTTAATATTGCTTCTTTTTAAAATATTTTCGCATGTTTTTTTCACAATAATAAGTATAATTAAAATTAAAATTGTTGTAGTTGAATTATACAATAAAAAATATTATGGTTGGTCATAGCCAAATATCCAAAATGTAGAGCCACATATCCATGTTCCCACTACGTATGTCTTCCTTATTCTAATCTCCATAGGCTTGATAATTGTTCTATGTTACATATTCCCCAAGAAAAGAAAAACATGACAAAACCTATAAAAACATGAAAATAAAATTACTATTTTTCATGCCCATGGAATGCTTATGATTACATGTCCTCATATTGTTCAATTAGGCACCATCTAAGTGCTTCTCTTCCCCAATTGTGGTGGCAAGCTAAAAAGAGGTCAAAGAGGGATCTATTTTTGCATGGTTTTTGTAATTTCCATCACTTATATGTCTTACTGATTTCACATAAGTACAAGTTGAATTAGTTAAAAAATTAACAATTATATTGAAAAAGATAGGGTAGAATTGATGTTGTATTTATAGCTATTATAAGTGATTTTCAAATATGTTATATGCATGATAAGATTTCCCTAGAGGGATGAAACTTATAGGCACACCTTGGTATCTTATCTATTGAATTGCCTAGTGGATTCGAGTCATTAGGAGTTGAAGAATTGTCCATTGTTGATAATGCTTTCTTTATATTACATAACATTGCTAAGGATGAAAATTCACATGGTTAAAATCTAGAAAACCTCTATTTAAGAGGTGGAATTTATGTTTTGCACTAAAAGCCTTATTTAAAAATATATATTCACATCACAAGTGATTTTATAAGAATAATCATTGAAAGCGAGAAGCATAGATCAACCTCTTCTTCAATATCCAAAGTTAAGCTTAATAATTTCTATCACTCTAAGCACCTACACTATTCTCCACCTCCTTTACAAAGATGACTATTTTTTACTATGTTTGACATTACACTTGCATAGTACCTAATTTTATAAACATAAAAGTGAGATGAAGACTTATCTTTAGTCTAAGTTATTAGGTTTGAGTTTGAGTCAAGATTTGGTGAGTATGAATTTGAATATTATTTTCATGGGAATCACAATATACATCCTATATGAATTTAACCACATCCTCTAAAAAATAATTCATCATTTGCTTCTTTCTCCATTTTTTTCTTTCTCTGCAAGATGAATCTCTACCATTTATCTCACTAATGTTTGTCTTTGTTAAATCATCTTTGCCAAGTGTTGGAGTTCTCTTCTCCTTTGGGTGTATATCATCTTTGTGCATCTACAATCTTTTCTTGTTTATGTTCATTTCTCTGGATACATTGTTTAAGTTGGGCATTAAGGTTGGTATAAGGGTTATGTGAAGATGAAATCTTTTCTTGTTTATGTTGATTTCTCTGGATACATTTTTAAGTTTGGCATTAAGGTAGGCATAAGGGTTATGTGAAGATGAGAAGCCTTAAAAGTTGAATTTCGATTTATGTTTCCTCTTAGGGTTTAGAATCCCTAGGTTAAAGTCAAATAGTAGTAACTCAACAAATTAGGTTTGAAAAATTATAAGAGTATTCAACTTACATTAGTAGTTCTAGTGAAAATGAGTTACATTGGTAGTTCATCTCAGCAAGATACTAGTAAAAAGTCAATTGGATATATATAGATCTATTTCAAATGTACCACTAACCAACCAACCTAAATTCATAATGCATTCATACGTTTTTTTAAATCTCGTGTAAATCCTAGTTAATAACAATTATAAAATTAAAAACAATAAGCAAACTTATCTACAAACTCGTGGAGTATTTGAAGTCATTTTAAACAATAAATGGACTTCAGTTGGAGCTTTCAATCTCTTTCAAAGATGGCATATCATATCACAATCCTCAAAGCTTAAAGAAATTTGAGAACATGTTGTCACTTATTCTCACATGGAAAGTTCAATTAGAAAAAGATATTGGGGATTCTATTTGAAGTCCATAGTATTATTGGGGATTCTATTTGAAGTCCATAGTATTACATTTTCTATGTGGATGTATAGTTTGTATTTTTAAAGGACTCCCAAAGACTACTTCATACTTAACCATGTTAAGAGTTAATTCCATAAAGGGTTAAATTGGCCATTAATAAGTCAATGCACATATCATAAAGGGTTAAATTGTCCATTAATACTTCAATCCACATATCCATTAAATACAAGTACACTACGCATAAGCATAAAATAAACTATCACTTGACAAGTAGTATTTTGGAATCCCTCTTTTTCATATTCAAGCTAAG
This sequence comes from Larix kaempferi, assembly GCA_027924585.1. Taxonomy (NCBI): domain Eukaryota; kingdom Viridiplantae; phylum Streptophyta; class Pinopsida; order Pinales; family Pinaceae; genus Larix; species Larix kaempferi. Next base: position 1,766,000 of record BSBM01000945.1, read on the forward strand.
AAATGCCATATCTTGGAATCCAATATATCCAATCATGCTTAATCCCATAAATGCAACCAAAAACCACATATTGCAAACATAGGTCTATTATGAAGCTAGTAAAAATGTGATGGAGAAATACAACACAAAAAAACTGATTGTAAAAGATGTGGTTTGAACAAGTGAATGATTGTTTTCATGGAATAGATGGTGTAATTATTCATGTTTAATGTGATGGGTTACAAGTTATCTATTTTTGAATATCACATGACCTCTATTTAATAGCAATTTAAGTCTTGGCCCAAAATAGAATAATGCAAAATAAAGTAATAGAAAAATGGCGATAAACTTTTCATGATAAAATGAATTTTTATCAAATCAATGATGATCATTTATTGCAAACAAGGAGAAACTGAATATGATGTGAGTCATAAATAAAAGTTACTTTTTATTATTATTTTTTCAATATATATTTATTTATTTTAAAAATATAAGGTTATGCAAAAAAATTTAATGATAAGAGATCATATTTGAATCATAAATAAACATATTTAATATAAATATATAAATGAAAAAATAAGAATGAAAAGTAAATTTTAAAATTAATAAGATTTTTGTGCCCAAATAAATAGAAACAAAATTAAATTATAAAAATATAGTTAACTTATAAAAGCAAGATATTCCACAAGAACTATTAACTATATTATAAAAAAAAAGTTATCTTTAACCCTTTGTTTATCAATATTAAAATAAAAAATAATATTACAAGAACCATAACATATTTGTTTATGGATATCAATACAAAATAATATCACAAGAATCATCTCATAATGATAAAAGATAATCAAAACTTATAGGTTAGATAGTAGAGTATCGCTACACATGAATTATGGCAACCAAAACACTCTGGATTATTCATCTATCATTACATTTTTAGCATGAATTTGCATAGGATAAAAGACAACCATATTGCCCTCCTTTTCTGACATTTTGGGATAAAATCCAATTAAAATTCTTGCTGGAAATTGTTATTTTTGCAATTTTGTAATTTTAGCAATTGGGATTACATGTTCTCACTAATTGCCCAATTCTAAAACTACCCAGATAGACGAAATTACAATCTGAGCACTCCAACTTGCGATTTTGACAAGAATTATAGATTCCACTCATTAGACATCCCATTTTTCTTACTTTTATTTTCACATTAAACTAACAAGTTATATGGAAAAAAAATCATCTTATATATAGAGCTTTGATATTTTATACGAAACTCCAATTGTCCATCGTGGGCGGATAAAATAGACTTAATCATCAAAACATTAAGTAAAATGTTTAAAATGTCTAATAAAATATTTGTTAAAATATTTAAGTAATAAATTTAATGGTTGGGTAGGATTTGGACTTTATAATGGTTATAACTATTCAATTTGATTTTTGTCAAGGATATGGTGGTACGTTGGTGGGATAGATGGATTTCATTCCATCCACCGAGGTCGATCGAGACATCTTGTAGCTTGGATGACCATAGGTCCATGATATGTGAGTGAGGAAGTTCAACGAATGATAGACTACCATTTCAATATGTTTTTTTGAATAAATAACCCTTAAACTAAGCTATACATTTCATCTGGATATTACAAGTTCTTTGTAAAACTTTTCTTATCTACCTATGTTGAGTGTGATCCATCCATATGCTAAGTGTCAAGCATCCATATAAGAATTAATTTTTCAATTCCTTTTTCAATGCAAACTGAAATATATGGTAGCATGCAAGTCACTCAATTAAATTATATTAATAATTCATTTTTATTAATATATGGTTCCCATATTTTCTACCTTTATTATGATCCGTAAATTGAAAGAAAATCAAATATTGAATTTGAAAGTATATTTGGAGAATTGTTGTAATAATTAAAATGTTACAATCAAATTATACCATTTTAGAACAACATATACTAAACATAAAGAATAACATACACTAAGATCTTATAAGAAACTTGCAAATTAACCATATACTCAATAAGATTAAAAAAGTGGATTCATATTTAATAAACAAAAAGTAAAAGTGGATTCATATTTAATAAATAAAAAGTAAGATCAATGATAAAAACATAGATGTAACTACAAAATTTAAGTTTAAAATCCTTGGCCTCCTTACTACAGATTACTAACATTCAACATTCAACTACAACGTATTTTTGCTGGAAATAAAGATCTTTTGAAATTGGAATCCAACATTCTTAGTAAAAGTTGAATGCACATTTTTCAGAAGATCAACTGAAACACATAAAAATGAAAACATTACGCCCAGCAGTATCGCACTATGCACAATATGTTGACAACGATAAAAAATATACACTAATTCTCATGCAATACACAGTAGAATAGAGAGCTGATTTAACAAACTATGCACAATATGATAAGAAAGATCGAAAATCTACTTGATTATCAGGCAATTACATGAACGGAGGTTGCATAGAAAACAACCATATAGTCAGTGTCTTTGGGGCAGTTGAAGGTGTTGCTTCCATCCTCTGTTGCACCACTGTGTTCCTGGCGCATTGCTTCTTGAAGAACTTCGAATAAGTAGTTGAATTGAACTGTTAGTACCAGAAGTAACACAGGATCTATTGCCTCTGTCAGAAATCGTTAATTCAGTGGGGTGGGTGGTTGTTATGTTGTTGTTGCATTCTATTGCTTTGCGCTGAGAGTCATGGGGGTATTATTGACATTGACAGGTTGAATCCGTCGAGAGAGAACGCCTAAGTTAGATCCAGTTGATGGATTCCTCTGTTTCTAAGCAACTTTTCAGACATCCAAATCTTGAATTCCCGTCCATGTTTCAATCAAATGTACAATGAATATCTTCTGATGGTGAACTCAGTTTTCCATCATCTCCACACAGTAATTGTCAGTCGCTTGATTTTGTCATTGGAAAAGTTGGCTTGATAACCCTAAATGTGGTGAAAAAATTAACAACAACTAAAATCCATAACCAAACAATGATAAAAATTGATTGGAAGACATCTTACTAAATATAAACAAAAGGCAAAAGTCCCCCACATAAAAATAATGACAAATCCTAGAAAAGAGAGAAAAGACCTAAATCCCAAAGACAACCACTAGGTCCCGTCCCACATATTGGTTTGGCCTACCAAGATGTTACAGTGGACAAAAACAAGTCATAAAGAAAGTATAGAAATCTGCAAAATTGCCAAGAAAAATGCCTGAAATCTTTACCTTTTATTTGCAATTAATATGAATTACAAATACAGCATTTCAATCCTTCACTCTACATGCAAAAGGATTACATCATACATTTCCAAAGCCATGCATCTCAATCCCCAATTTTCATACCATGCACTAGAAATTGAAGCCAAAAAGATGGCTTTGAAATTGCTTTAGGGTTTGAACTAACCAGAAACAAGAAACAAACTATCGAAATGCATAGGAAAGAAAAATAAAACCACGTGTTTCTGCCACTCAACTTACCATGCGGTTGTAGACAGAGATCGAGAAGCCTTTCTTTGCGACTTTGAAGGAAAGTAACAGAAGGGTTGAAGCGAAAACGGGTTGGATCGCAGTAACAAATTGATAGCGCGTATCATGGTATGGTTGATTTATGCCGAAATGACTCTGGAAATTCCCACAAATTCCGTAGCCCTAGAATTAACTGGAGCCAGCAACGGCGAGCAGAGTTGCTAGATCGATCCTAGAGCTATCAGGCAAGGGATCCATATATATGAAATAATTCGCTGGGTCAGTCAATCGCTTTCTTTCGACGATAACTACTACGAAGGGTTTGTAGGTTTAAAATTATCCCTTTCCAAGCTCATATCCTTACCGAGCTTCCCTATTTGACAGATCAAGACCACCTTTCAATTATCAGTAGGGCTCCGCGATCTATCAAGACCACCTTTTCATAATCAGTAGGGCTCCGCGATCTATCCTAGTTAATTCGATTTACTGGAGAACGAAAAACATATAAGATCAATTCACCTTTACCCGATGTCCTCTTGGAACCAATGTATGCTTTTAGGTTCGTTTCTGTATCATGGAAGAAGCCAGGCAAAACCATCAACCGCCAATAAAACCACGTGTTTCTGGCACTCAACTTACTGTGCGGTTGTCGACAGAGATCCAAAAGCCTTTCTTTGCGACTTTGAAGGAAAGGCAAGTCACCACCAGAACCACGAGTTCGATTCTCAACCGCACTCCCATCTACGGGTTGTTTGTACATCGCATATCATGAAAGCTTCAACATCACGCCGGAAAAGCTATGGCGGGGAAGAGAAGACGAGCAAACCAAAATACTTCATGAACACGCCAGAAGAAGATGAGAAAACTTCAACACGCCAGACAAGCTATGGCGGGGAAGAAAATCAGCTGGTTAGGATACATGTGGAGATTGGTGGCGTGATTTCAATAGCTAGGCAGACTTTCTATGCAGCCGTGTGACCGATCGTGGTTATTTTGGAAGAAGAACCGGGTGGTGCAGTTTTCGAATACGTGGTGGCTTTTAATTCAACAGAGGGACGACGAAGTGGGAATTGTGCCCAAAAACTCGACGTCAGAAAGAAGCCTTCGAGGTAAAAATAGAAGGTTAATTTATGTTGTTCCTCTCAGTAACATTTTATTTCCAATCTCTTTGTTAGAATAATTTATAACAAAACCTTTCTCATATTTATAAAACAATGGTTCAAAATCGTTCTCATATATTCTCATAAATTATATATAGGAAAAGTTGGCTGTGGGATTGAAACCCAGGGGCGCGTCTCGGTAGAAGAAGAACTCACATAATATGAATCTCTAAAAATTAAATAGATGAACAAAAGTGTACATAAAATTTAATAATCAGAACCATTAAACAAAAATGCTCTAATAGTTCAATCCTCCAAGCTCTCCTTGTGGAGCATCCCCCTCTTCATGTAGGTAAATATCCTCTATTTATTTAGAGCCAAAATGGTTTATTCCGTTTCTATAGCTACAAATGTTTTAGTTACATAGATTCATTCTTAATTATATTTGGCTTAATTTATCATTATGTTTTCAAATAATTCTTAATTAATTTTATTTATTTACATTTTAAATTCCTTTTGCTATATAATAATCATTAATTTTCTTTATTTACATTTTAAATTCCTTTTGCTATATAATAATCATTGTTTGTCAAATTGAAAATAATATTAAAATGTGAAATACATATTAAATTAATTAAAAAGGATTTGATTAATTTGTTAGTTTACATTATCATGGAAGACCAAAACCATGGGCATGTCAACCACCATTGTTAAATATATCTTAACTAGTTTACCAAGTCTAGTTTAACCTAACACTTTATTTCTCTTTCCTTCCTACACATAGATTTTTATGACACGATAAATGTGAATGTTTTAATCGTTTATATATTTTCTCTTAAGGCGTAGATAGTGAAAATTGTACATTGTTAAATTATTTTAATCCTCCAAATTGAACGAGACTCATGCCTCCAAGATCTCTTTTGGCTTTCTCTGTAAAACTTGTTTGCTTTTCATTAAATCTTTCACATTCAATTTACAAATAGGTCATGTCCCCAAAATTTTCATTAGGTCACAATTGCCTAAGCCCCTTGGCCATATTCATGATAGTTGTCAAATTGATGCTAAGGGTCAAATAATTGCCAAGAATGATGTCCAAGTTAGTAATAATGTAAAATTAGATCCAAATGGACAAGGTGGTTCACATTAAGAGAAAAACTCCCAATTAAAAGTTTGTAATATTCCCATCCAAATGAGCTATCATGGAGAAAAATTACTAGTTCCCTAGGTTGGGGGTGGAAGCATTAAAAGTGGGAGTAAAGGAGCTACAAGACCCAAAATGACCTTAGACTTACAAATTCACATTAAATGGGTCAATTAAATAATAATACAAAGAAAATAATGTGGCATTGGATCATGAGGGCACATAAGAGGTTGTGGGACCCACATGTGTCAAGATTCCCCACTACACTTGGCATGATTCTCTCAACAATTCGAGTTCAAGATGAAGGGTAACATACTTGGGGGATTTTAAGAGGTAACATAATTGGAGTGGAAGAATAAATCCCATGGAAGAGGAAAAGGAATCTTAGAAGAATTGTGACACTTGGAGCTAGATTCCCTAACTCCTATGACAACAATGATGAAGATTCGATGACACCTATGACAAACTTCAGACCTGATGGCTGACATATGACATATATGACATGTCGGCGATAAAAATGGCCTCCAAGAGGGCGCACATGGGGAGTTATGGAAGCCAAGGTTCCCCCATTCGAATTGATGGAAGAGGAGAGCTAGGAAAAGTTGGACAAGTGGCATTCATGGGAATCTCTCCCTAACTCAAGTTGGGATGAGTCTCTTGGATATAATTTGAGCTAAGGAGGGCTTTGGAGGTTCATAAAAGACAAGAAGAAAGAAGGAGACCAGATTTTGATCATTTCTCATTTTGCAAATTGGAGAGCATAGCTTGTCCATGCTAGTGGAGTGTTTACTCTACTTGCCTTAGTACCAATTTCGAGGGTGCAAGCTTCCCGTCCTAATTGGAAATTGGAGATGCCATTCAGACCTTTCATTTGGATATACAATGGAATAATTTGGTGCAGGTTGAAGCTACGAGTCTACTCGTGATATTTTCTTCTTCAACTTGTTCCCACATCTCTTCCAATTTTCTCTCTATATTTTTGCTCTTGGAGGAAGGGCACACATGGAGAGATGTTGATCTCTTTGGGGGAGTCCAAGGGGCCCCATTTTTTTGTAATATTATGTACACACTCTATATTCGATGCTTAGATATATCTCAGATCGAAACTCCAAGTAAAAACATGTAAAAATGCCAAACTATGTATGATTGGTGCCATTTTCCCATATATCTTGTTGAGAGAGCTTGAAGTTGTTTGATATCGACTTGTATCAGTAAATATATGTGGTTTTATTGATGTTTGGAGAGCCATTAATATACTGGAGAAGTATCATACACCTTATGCAAGTCCTTTTAACATTTCTCACAAATTTCATAGCAAGTTATAGCGTTTTTTCTCTTATTTCCTCCTATGTTAAGACATGTTTACAAATCTCTGATTTATGGGAGTTGCAGCCACCTTTAGGAACTGATTAATGATGCATTTGGGTTCCCATTGAAGTGATCTAACTAATCCATGTCTCTTTACTGAAAGTTGGTAGGTTCATATTGCATTTGGGAATCCATTAGTGACTTCTACCCTTGGGGATTTGAGCCTCGAATTTACTAACAAATTTCCCTATTTTCTCCTGAACTTAAATAAATGTTGCATAAGTCTTGTTATAGGTCAAATATGCACTTCTCAGTCCGTGATCACATTGCCTTGTCGATCACACAAAAGGGCATTGTGGATGGAAGAGCTAGATTGACCTTGGATGATTTGATACTGAGATCTTACATCTTCAACTGAAAATTATATTTTTTTGTATGTATCATTAGAATTGCGCTACTCTTATAACTGGAAACCCGTGCACATTCCTAAAAGTATGCAGGTTTCACTATAGAGAACCCGTGCACATTCCTAAATGTATGCAGGTTTCATTACTGACAACCCGCACACATTTTTGAAAAGTTGTATGCACGAGTTGCTGAGAGACCTAGATGCGCAAGTCCCCTGGTGTCATACCCGCACACATATTAAGATGAAATTGAAAAATATATTAAGATTACGAATTGGAATTAGTTGATTTTGGTATTGTAACTCCCCCAACTTCCCAATTCAACTGCCTCGCGAATCTAACTTCCAGCCTTATGCCATAAATACAAGGGGATGCCATGAGGAAAAAATAATAATGAAGGAATGAAAAACTGTTGTTATGATGGAGGAATTATTAAGTCATTGTGAGGAGCATGAGCCCATGACTCAATTGCAGAAGTGTCTAGACAAATCAGGTATATCTATACTTATCTACATTTCTTTGACAATAAAAGGTGGAAATACCCTTCCCATCCCAATGAAATGTCTCTTTTGTTGGATATCTGATTGTAGTTAATGTCAAATTGATTTCAATTTCATTATATTTATTACACTCAAGATATGCTGAGGAAGGTTAACTTGTTTTGCAGGTTCGTCTCTGTGGAAGACTAGGAAAAAGCTAGGACCAGCCATCGTTTTAAAGGTACAACTTTCGGAACCCTAATCTCTTTCCATTCGTAGTAATTAATGCAAAACATGAATGTATTTATATGTCAGCCCATGTAAGTTGGTAGTGTCGTCTCCCTCATTATAAGGTATTTTCCTGCACAATAGAATTGGCGACTCCACTGGGGAGTAACTGGTTGTTTTCTTCTCTAGGGGCCCGTGATAGGTTTTCTTCCAGTTTATGCAGTCTTTTTGTTTTCTGAAAGGTTTTTCATAGGCTACCTTGTTGTTCCTGTTATCTTGATTCATTTCAGTCTGACTGTGCAAAGCCGTTTCTTTTTCCTTTTAATCCCTGTGCGCTGGTCTCCTGTGCATTTTCTGAAATGTATGCGGGTTGTCAGTATTGAAACCTGCATACTTTTAGAAATGTAGGCGGGTTGTCAGTATTGAAACCTGCATACTTTTAGAAATGTATGCGGGTTGTCAGTATTGAAACTTGCACACTTTCCTATAGGATTAAACCTTTTGCTGCAGGGTTTGATTTTTGAATGTTGGGTCGGTTCCTTCTTTTTCTTTGTCTCTCTACTGATGTTGAGACATCCTTGTCCTTTTTTAGTCTTATTTTAACGTCTTGGAAGTCCTCTTTAGATTGCTTCACTCACTTCAGTACTTGTTTTAGGTGTCTTTTCTACTTTCTAGGTCTTTTGAACCTGTGCGCGACTCCCTGCTAGTCACAGTAGCGCATATTTTTCCCTAGACATGTGTTGTAGTTATACAGACCTACGCACTCTACGCTTGTTGTTTGTTCTAGTACTTGCACACTTTTACTGAGTTTAGATTTTCATTTTAGTGTTTGATCTCAGTTATAAGTCTTTTGTGTGTTTTTGAAAGTTTTGATCATCTAGGTACCTTCTGAACTTCTGTTCAGGTCAGTCTGATTTAGTTGAAGCTTTCTGTTGGTTGTAGAGCCAGATATTCTAGTCTCATAGATGATATTGTATCAGCCGTGTTTGTACCCCAGTTTTATATGATATGTAGGTGGACTGTATAGTCACCCCAGCGGGGGGGTGTGGGGGGGCATCGCCCCCCCACGGGGTTCCCAGGGGGACCATCCCACCTGGCTAGGGGGTCCGGGGGCAGCGCCCCCGAAGAAAATTTTTGGGGTTGTTTTCGCCAGCTGTTTTGCAGGCCCATGGTTTTGGGTATCCCGTGGTATTTTCCCATTGTATTTCCCTTATAAAATAAAGACATTGTAATACGGTTAGGGATGATGATGTATTAGGTTTTATGCATTGTAAAGATCTCTGAGATCAGGAGAGAGGCTGTGAAACTGAGAAGAGGAAGTGCAGCGGTTGTGCTACAGGTTGTATCCCTTCACCTTGATGGACGGTAATAATAATAAGGACTGGAAAATTCAGTGTGGACGTAGCCCAAGTTGGGTGAACCACGATATATCTGTGTCTCTGTTTTAATGTGTATGTGTGATTATATTTGCATTTCTGTTTATTGTTATTTCTCTGCAATCCTATTTTTCTAACAATTGGTATCAGAGCCAAAGGTCTATTTGGCAATTAAACCCGTAGGAAGCTAGGGTTTCTGGTTCAAGTGGGAGCACTGGCAGAAGAAGGAAAGTTTAAGGTCGAGAAGTTTAACGGCCAAAAATTCGGGTTATGGAAGATGCAAATGGAGGACTATCTGTACCAGAAGGATCTGTTCCTACCGTTGGGAGGAAAAGCAAAGCAGCCGACGACTATGAAGGATGAAGAATGGGAGGTTCTTGACAGAAAGGCTTTGGGAACAATACGGTTGAGCCTGGCTTCGTCGGTGGCTTTCAATATCTCAAAAGAAACGACAACAGAGGGTTTGATGAAAGCATTGGGTAAGATGTATGAAAAACCCTCGGCCTCCAACAAGGTATTTCTAATGAAGCGTTTATTTAATATGAAGATGTCTGAAGGTGGATCTGTTACTGATCATTTAAATGAGTTTAATACGGTTACAAATCAGCTAAGTTCTGTAAGTGTGAACTTTGATGATGAGGTTAGGGCTCTTCTAATCTTGTGTTCATTGCCAGAAAGCTGGAATAGCTTAGTCATGGCTGTAAGTAACTCTGTCTCTGGTTCAAACACCTTGAAATTTGATGATGTTATTGGTGTTATTCTTAGTGAGGAAATGTGAAGAAAAAGCACAGGTGAGACATCAGGTAATGCGTTGACCATGGAGAGTAGGGGAAGACAAAAGGAGAGAGTAAAGAGCCAAGGTAATTGTGGAAAGTCTAAAACGGGCAGATCCAAGTCCAGACTGGGAAAGATAGAGTGCTGGAACTGTGGAAAGAAAGGACATCTGAAGAAAGACTGCAAATCTCTAAAGAAGAAAGGAGATGCACAGAAGGAAACTACCTAGGAAGCAAATGTAGCAGGTGATGTGTTACAAGATGTTTTGATTCTTGCATTAGATAATACTAGTGATTATTGGGTAGTAGATTCAGGAGCTTCATGTCATGCTACACCCCATAGGAAATACTTTCATGAGTATGTTCCTGGCGACTTTGGACATGTTTTATTGGGTGATGATGAGCCATGTAAAGTTGTTGGAATGGGTAAGGTATGGATAAAAGTTAAGAATGGAACTGATTGGTTGTTGAAAGAAGTTAGGCATATTCCTACTATGAAAAGAAATCTGATCTCAACAGGGCAGTTGGGAGATGGCAGCTGTCTATCTACGTTCGAAGAAAAGTGGTGGAAGATCACTAAAGGAACAATGGTGATAGCAAAAGGAGACAGAGTAGGTACGTTGTATTTATGTCCTCATAATACTGACCATTCTATTTCTTTAGCTTCCACAGGGACAGATACAGCATTGTGGCATCATAGGATTGGCCACATGAGTGAGAAGGGGATGTAGATTCTCCACTCAAGGAAGTTGCTTCCGGATTTGAAGCAGGTAAGTTTGGAATTCTGTGAAAACTGTGTTTATGGAAAATAGAAGAGAGTCAGATTTCTCAGGGTTGGGAAACAGAAGAAGAATGAAAAATTAGAGCTTGTGCATACAGATGTATGGGGACCAGCTCAGGTATAATATCTTGGTGTCTCTCATTATTATGTTACATTTATTGATGATGCAACTAGAAAAACTTGGGTTTATTGCATTAGACAAAAATCTGATGTGTTTGGTTGAGAATGAGACAGGAAAAAGATTGAAGTGTCTCAGATTTGATAATGGAGGTGAGTACTGCGGCAAGGAGTTTGATAGTTATTGTTCATACCATGGGATTCGTAGAGAGAAGAGAGTCCCAGGAACACCACAGGAAAATGGTGTGTCAGAAAGGATGAACAGAACGATCATGGAGCGTGCAAGGTGTATGAGACTGCATGCAGGGTTGCCCTTACAGTTTTGGGCGGATGCTGTAAATACTGATGTTTATTTAATAAACAGAGGACCTTCAAGTGCTTTGGATGGTGGTATTCCAAAGGAAGCATGGACAGATAAAAAGGTAAACTACTCATTTCTGAGAACGTTTGGTTGTGAAGCATTTGTCCATATTGATAAAGAAAATAGAACAAAGCTTGAAGCTAAATCCAAGAAATGTACCTTTATTGGATATGGGGTTGATGAATTTGGTTATCGTTTATGGGATTATGAAAATAACAAAATCATTAGGAGTATAGATGTGATATTCAATGAAAAGGTCATGTATAAAGATCAGTTGCAAGGAAAGAAATAGGAAAAGGAAAACACAGAGTACATAGTGCTTGATGAAATTAAAGAAAATGAAGTTCTGAAGGTGCCAGAAAATCAAGAGCAGCAGCAAGTACCTGAAACTCCTGCAACTGTAAGAAGATCTACCAGGTTAAGTAGACTCCCTGAACGATACTCTCCTTCAATGTATTATTTATTGATGACTGATTCTAGTGAACCAGAATGTTATGAAGAAGCAATGCAGGTGGAAACTAGAAAGAAGTGGGAGCAAGGCATGAATGAGGAGATGGACTCATTGGTAGGAAACCAGACTTGGGATTTGGTTCAGTTGCCTGCTGGTAAAAGAGCATTGCAAAACAAATGGATTTACAGGTTGAAGGAAGAAGAAGGAGGTAAGAAGCGGTACAAGGCCAGACTTGTTGTAAAGGGGTTTGGACAGAAGAAAGGTATAGATTTTGATGAAATATTTTCTCCTATTGTTAAGATGACTTCAATTAGGACTATCTTAAGTCTAGTGGCGGTAGAAGATTTGCATCTTGAACAGTTAGATGTAAAAACAGCCTTCCTCCATGGGGATTTGGAGGAAGAAATATATATGCAGAAACCACAAGGGTATGAGGTCAAAGGTAAGGAGGATCTGGTATGCAGGTTGAAAAAGAGCTTGTATGGCTTGAAGCAAGCTCCAAGGTAGTGGTATCTAAAGTTTGACAGGTTTATGAAAGAACAAGGTTATAGTAGATGTCATTCTGACCACTGTGTTTATTTCAAGAAGCTAGACAATGGAAGATATATTATCTTGTTATTGTATGTGGATGACATGCTTGTTGCAGGGTCTGACATGCAGAATATAAATGTACTCAAAAGGAAGCTAGCTAATTCATTTGCGATGAAGGATTTGGGTGCTGCAAAGCAAATCCTTGGTATGAGAATAACGCGAGACAGAAAAAATTGCAAATTGACATTGTCTCAAAGTGAGTACATACAAAAGGTGTTGGAGAGGTTCAGAATGCAGAATGCAAAACCTGTAAGTACACCTTTGGCTAACCATTTTAGTCTAAGTAAGGAAATGTGTCCCAAGACACAAGAAGAGATATATTACATGTCCAAGATTCCCTATCAATCAGCAGTTGGTAGCTTGATGTATGCCATGGTGTGCACAAGACCAGATATTGCACATGCAGTGGGAGTTGTGAGCAGATATATGAACAATCCAGGTAAAGAACATTAGAAGGCAGTCCAGTGGATTCTCAAGTATTTGAGAGGTACTACCACTGAGGCATTATGTTTTGGAGGTTCAGACACTGTTCTACAGGGATATGTTGATGCAGATATGGCAGGTGACAAGGATAGCAGGAGGAGCACCACAGGGTATGTGTTTACTGTAGGTGGAACAACAGTAAGATGGATTTCGAAACTACAGAAGGTTGTTGCACTTTCAACAACAGAAGCAGAGTATGTTGCCATTACAGAGGCTAGTAAAGAGATGATTTGGTTGCAGAGGTTTATGGAGGAAATGGGTAAGAAGCAGAAGGATAGCAGGTTGTATAGTGACAACTAGAGTGCCATTCATCTTGCAAAGAACTCAACATTCCATTCTAGGACTAAACATATACAGCCCAAGTACCATTTCATACGCTATGTTCTAGAAGATGAACTGTTAAAGCTAGAAAAGATACATACTAGCCAGAATCCTGCAGACATGTTCACAAAGGTAGTGACCAGAGAGAAATTGAGTTCGTGCTCGGTTTCAGTTGGCCTTCTAGCATGAAGGTGAAGAGGAGAAATTTGCCAAGTGCAAGTCCAGCAAGTGCAGCAGCGGTGGAGTTGCTGTGATCAGTCTCCAAGTGGGAGATTGTTGGTTGTGGAGCCAGATCTTCTAGTCTCATAGATGATATTGTATCAGCCGTGTTTGTACCCCAATTTTATATGATATGTAGGTGGATTGTACAGTCACCCCAGCGGGGACCATCCCCCCTGGCTGGGGGGTCTGGGGCAACGCCCCCGAAGAAAATTTTTGGGGCTATTTTCGCCAGCTGTTTTGCGGGCCCATGGTTTTGGGTATCCCGTGGTATTTTCCCATTGTATTTCCCTTATAAAATAAAGACATTGTAATACGGCTAGGGATGATGATCTATTAGGTTTTATGCATTGTAAAGATCTCTGAGATTAGGAGAGAGACTGTGAAACTGAGAAGAGGAAGTGCAGCGGTTGTGCTACAGGTTGTATCCCTTCACCTTACTGGATGGTAATAATAATAAGGACTGAAAAATTCAGTGTGGACGTAGCCCAAGTTGGGTGAACCACGATATATCTGTGTCTCTCTTGTAATGTGTATGTGTGATTATATTAGCATTTCTGTTTATTGTTATTGCTCTACGATCCTGTTTTTCTAACACCTTCTTGATAGCTTTTGCTTTGAGTTTGTGTGGCGGTAGAGTTACCTTTGGTTTGCATGCCTACCCTGTTTGTTTGGCAGGTGTTTTCTTGGTTTTGGGTGCTTAGGAGTAGCCTCTTGGTCTGTTTTTCCATTGCATGCATTTGCTTTCCTTTCTTCTTTTACACCCTGTTCTAAACCCAAAGTTTTTTCCATCGAAACAACTCTATAGGTCAAGTCTTTTTTGGTCTTTTGATTCGATTGGTGTAAGCCATTAGGTATTTTATCTTTACCCACACCTTTGTTAGATCTTCTTGTTCCTTCTTTCAAGTTCATTTTCTTTTGCAAATAAAAGAAAAGTTAAAAATTGAATTTGGTAGCATAGTAGTAATATTTATCATCATTTTTCGAAGTAGCATAGATTGTCTTGCTTTGAAAATTCAAAAGAAAAATTTAAATTTTTTTAGGATTGCCTATTTCTTGTTTTGAAAAACATAAACGAAAAAAAATAAGAGTCTATGTGAAGTTTTAAGGCATCATTTGTACACACTTTGCTTTCTCTCATAAACCATACCACACACTTCACTACCCTTTTTGAGTAAAAAGTAGCCTCTAAAAAGAAATTTTAATAAAATTAATTAGCAACTTTTTCTTTTTAGGTATGACACAACATCAACTAGCTTAGGCTAGGGTTTCGGGGTAAGTCACCTTAAACTACCTGAAATCGGTTTCATTACTCAATAATCGTAGTAAGACAATCTCTTAGGTAAACCCACCTATATGAAAATATCCTGGGAACACTCTACTCAAACCAGAGTTAAGCATGAGACCGTGTGCGACTGGAACTGTTGAGGATACCCCCTCACTTTCATTTCAAACATAAACTAGAGTTGATTCCCGTACGGGGATCCACTAGTACTTTTAAGTGCCTTTGGATTTCGGGCTTTGCTACCCTGCCCATGTGTCTTGGCCAGGCTGACGACTGTTCTCCCATGTATTTTCGTAGTTTTGGTACCCTTAGTATCTTTACCATTTAGGGCTCTTTACAGGTAGAGTGGAAGGCTATTTCCACTTCACCTTGGACAGACATAGAAGGTAACCCTTTGTAGAAATCTCGGGAGGGTAGTTTGGTGATTCAAATGCTTGCACCCAGAGGACCTCCATTGGACATTGTGTAACTGACCGTCGATACTCTATTGGTTTGTTGTAGGCCCTCATCATCTTAGATTTGCTTTTGAGAGTATTAGCTAATTTGTTTGTCTGGTTTTGATCATTGTAGGACATTTTTAGTGTGTGCTCTTTGGGCTGCTTGTTTTTAGTTGTCCTTAGAGATTTTTGGCCCATTGAGTCGGAAACTATGGATAGCATCCCAGTGGGAACCAATCAAGGGACCCCTATTCAAGGGGATCCTTGTGCTTTTCCATTCATTGGGAACATTGGTACTCCCTTAATGGCTACCTTGAATCTTTCGGGATTCACTATAGGGCTACCGGTTTGGTTGTTTTCCACTCTGAATGCCTTGCATGCTCCTGATGCTTCTCAAGTAAACACTTCATATCAAGAGCATCGGAACCTTATGCATGCTTCGCTAGTAACATGTTCTCCTCCTCCTTCTACCTCATGTGCTGAAAGTAGTAATACTAGTAACCAATAGTCTAAAAGGAATAGACAGAGGAAGAATAGGAAGAAGATGCCAAAGCAAGGGGGAACCACCCAGCCTCTGAAAGTCATGCTGGGGGCACCTACCCAACCTTTGGTGGTCATGTTGGGAGAACTCAGTCAGTCACTGTAAATCATACTGAAACCACCTACTGAGCCTCTGAAAGTCATGCTGGGGGCACGCACCCAGCCTCTGAAAGTCATGTTGGGGGAACCTACACAACCTCTGCAAGTCATGTTGGGCACAAAATTTCAGTCACTGCAAATCATACTGAAAGCATGACTTCAAACATTGTTGGTCATGTTGAGGATGCGTCATTGATCATTGCTAGTCATATTGATGACAAGTCACCAGTTACTCTGAGTAATACTGGAGACACTGGATCAACCACTACAAGTCATGCTGAGAATGTTGACATTGTCGAAAAACCTAATAAACAGAAGCTTAAGTTCCCTTGTAAGTTTTGTGAGGGAGACCACCTGACCTATTTGTTCCCTGTACTTCCAGAAGTGCAAAGAGTGTGGTCCATAGTTCAAAATTCATTTACTTCTGAGTAGCCAGCCACTACAAGTCATGCTGGGGGCATGCCATCAGCCAATTCTAGTCATACTAAGAGTACTATTGTTGTAAAGGAGTCTAAGCTTATAGGACGCAAGCCAAAGTTCCCTTTTAAACTTTGTAAGGGAGATCACCTTACTCACTTGTGCCCTACTATTCCAGAGGTGTGGAGAGTGTGGTCCATGTTTGAAGGATCCTCTGCTCCTAAATTGTCTATAGATTCCCAACATCTTGATCAACCTTTGGTTGATGAAGTGGTTGAACCAATGCAATCTTTGGTCAACCCCACTCTTCATTTGGAGAGTGAAGTGATCGAATCGATGCAATCCTCGACCGATCCCATCAGTCCTTCAGAGACTGATGCACCTGTCCCTGAAGTCTTCTGCATTACCAGTTCAGATGTTTCATAAAATGGGGGCACTACATCTGTGTCGAGTGAACCCCTACCAAGCTCTGGGATCATTTCATTTGATTGGAATAGTCTAACTGGGCCTCACCTTCCTTCTTCTTCACCTTTCTAGATAAAGGTTGATATCGGAAACCACGTGGTTCACCGATGTATTGTAGATGAAGGAGCCTCTCTTAGTATCTTATCCCCTTATGCTTGGAGATATTTAGGTTTTCCTAAGCTTGTTCCAGCTGTTAATTTGCCGTTGACCTTCAATAGAAGACCTAGTGAATCGGTGGGATTCTTCCCTCAAGTACCTGTCACTTTGGGTGGAAAAACAGTCTTAGTTGATTTTATAGTTTTAAAGGACCCTCTGGATTTTGATATGATCATCGGGTGTGATTACATATAGGTTATGCAGGCTGTGGTGTCTACGCTCTTTCATGTGATGCATTTTCCTCACAACGAAAGCATTGTCACTATCGATCAGCTTACATTTGCTGATCCCTCTTATTACCCAACTATAGACCAAGTATGTCCCCCGTTAGTAGGCACTACCATGTCACAATCAAATTATGTGGCATATTGTTCCTTGAGTCCAATTGCTACTGAGAAGAAGCCTCTGAATTCATGCTTACCTTCTCGGGACTGGGTCCTGGCAATTGACCAGGCGATAACTCCATTTGAATGTTTAGACATGCGTTCTATTTGGGATGATATACTTCCATCTGATGAAGTTTTCCTAGAGTCTATAATGCAGTCTGCCATTCATTTGGACATTGATCCACCGATGAGAACTCTCCCACCTTTTCTTCGAGTTAGTTAAAAACAATAAGGAGGCAACGAGCATTCTTCCACCTTCACTTCGAGCTCGTTAAAAAATAGTAAGGAAGTTATGAGCATTTTTCTGTATCTCCTTTGAGATTGTTAAAAACAGTAAGGAGGTCATGAGTTTACTTTTTTGGGCTCATAAAAACTTTATGAAAAATATTTTTATAGAGTTTTTCATGCTCTTGTTAGACTCTTTAAATATGACAAGATTGCCGAATATAATTGTCCTTTCAGACTCGTTAAAGGATTTGAAGTGACATCCACTTTGGTATAAGTTTACCCCTTTTCTGGACCTTGGCGGATCGCTTACGAAAAATGAATACTCTAGTCATACGTGGCTAGAAGAGTTCTTCTCTCATTATTTTACACTTTTTCGGGTGAGAAGACTAACTATACAAAAAATGGCCTTTCGAAGTCTTCTTTAGGGTTTTCAGACTCTCGAAACATGAAAATACCAATGAGCATTCACCTACTCGGGCTCGACGTGAAATCCACGAGAAGGTATATAGAGGATTGTTTAAGTTTTTCAGACTCTATAAATAGGAAAACACCAGCGAGCACATACTAACTCAGGCTCGATACTAAAATCCATGAGTAAGTGTATGGAGTTATTATTTAAGTTTTTCAGACTCCTTAAAATTGAAAACACCGATGAGCAAGAACAGATCTCGGCTCGATATTAAAATCCAGGGATCAGTATTATGGAGTATTCATCTATCTTTTCTTCGAACTCTGTAAAAAATGAACAAAGACTATTGAGTTTGCTTTCTTGGACTCATTAAAAAAACAAGAAGGATATTCTTTTGATACAAAGAATAAGGGAAGAGAAGGGTATCTTACATCTTTTTAGTTTCAAAGTAAGGTAAGTCAGTCATGTCCTTGAACAAAACACCTATTTGAGTCCATCATTCAGTTGGGTTTTAGTTTTTGACCTTAGGGTGAACCTAATCTCCGAGTTTTCACTGCCCTGATTGGTTATTCTTCCAATCATATGGAGGATCTGCTAATATCTCCTACATTGCAGGTTTATCACTTTCCCCTTATGTTAAAATATTCCGAAGTCACTTTCATGTCGTGCTCACTGTTCTAGGATACAGCCCGTGTCGACCATTCTGCAGTTACCTTGACTTCATGTGTCGGCCATCCTGGTGTCAGTTTGTTTCATCTTATTGCTTGTCCTGGTCCAAATCAGATCAAACTTTTTATTGTTCCTCGCACTACTACATTTTTGGCCTTTAGGGGGGGTTGTCTTCCGCCCCTAAAAGTGACCTTCAGGGGGGGTTGGCTTTGGGGGCGGTTTTGGCAAAAACGCCCCTAAAGGCACCAATGTTAAATTTTTTTCACTTTAAGGGCAGTTTTTGACGAGATTGGAACCACCCCCAAAAGTGACTTTTGGGGGCGTTTTGTGACCCTCCTCGTAGAGGTCTATGGAGGCAGTTTTAAACCCCCCTCGTATACCTCTTCATAGAGACCTACGAGGGCGATTTTGAACCCCCTTCATGGAGACCTACAAGAGAGGTTGTGAACCCCCTTCATAAGCCCCCTCATACAAACCTACAGGGGAGGTTTGGAACCCCCCTCATAAAAGACTATAGGGGCAGTTTCAAGGCCCCCTCGTAGAGGCCTATAAGGGCGGTTGTGAACCCCCCTCGTATAGTCCTATAGGGGTAGTTTGGAACCCCTCTTGTAGAGGCCTATATGGGAAGTTTAGAACCCCCCTCATAGAGGCTTATATGGGTAGTTTTGAACCCCCCTCATATAGGCCTATAGAGGCAGTTTGAAACCCCCCTTGTAGAGGCCTATAGGGGCAGTTTGTAACCCCCCTCGTAGATGCCTATAGGGGTAGTTTAAAACCCCCCTCATAGGTACCTACAAGGGTGGTTCTAAACCCCCCTCATTATAACATACAAGGGAAATTTCAAACCCCCCTCATAGTGACATATGAAGGTGGCTTAGAACCCCCCTCGTAGTGACATATGAAGGAAGTTTAGAACCCCCCTCGTAGTAACATACAAAGATGGTTTGAAACCCCCTCTATATCCATAATAAATCATAATAAAATGTATTTTATTAAAAATACCAATATTTCAATATCAATAGGGCATGGAGGAATCGAACCACCAACCTCCTGCTTGTAAGGAAGGCGATCTTCCATTGAGCTAGAACCCTTTCAGAATTGGGGAATTCCAAGTTAGTCAAGGATGTAATACATGTGCTAAAAGCTACCATGCTGCAACAAAAAACAAAGAGAACTCACCCATAATAACTACTTTGGTTTGCATAAAGTAAAGATAAATTGTACCATAGACGATTATGCATAACGTCTATGACATTTCACCCATATTAGGTTTCATTAAAAAATTTTAATTACTTTTGCTTCCTCTTGTTCCAATGGAACTTATTTCTCTTCTTCCCTTAGGTCCTCAGATGCTTTGTTCTTGATACCTGCCATGTTGTTCTTTCTTGGTGATTTCTGTAGTCCCTATTTATTCCATCTTTCTATCTCCTCACACCATTTTGTCATAGACTAAACTTATAATGAAAAACCATTGTCAATATGTATGGCAATTTCAAATAAAATTCTCTCTCACACCCACACTCTTCTCTAAATAAAGTGTACTGAATCAGACATGCCATGTTAGATTTGTTTTTCTTAAACTCAAGTTGGAGGTTCATTTGTGTCATCTCAACCCATGGATTTCATTGGAATGAATTTGACAAAATAGCAACTGTGGTTGATACTTAATTTGTGACTACTATTTTCAAGGGTAGTGTTGACATGCCTTGTAAAAGGATTTAAAATTTGAAATCCTTTTAAAATTCAAGTATTGTGTAGATGGCATGATGTTTGAGCCTTAATGCCAGCTTTATGTCTGATGTAATAATGGTCTTCTAAGTTATGCGAATTTTCATTCAAACCTTGTTTTTGTAAGCATGGGATTGTAGGGGATACTAGGGACTGAAAACTGAGTATAAGAATGTGAATAACAGATAAATCTATTGGAGTACAGTAAACATTTAATTGGGTTTACATAGATTGCTTAGTTACTACTTAATTCTACTTCTAATTTTTGTTCTACTTCTTATTTACTTTAGCCTTTAGGCATTTGATTAGCAATAAAGTTGAAGTTTGAATAAATTGATGACCCTTTGTAGTGTATGGGTAGGTCCACCAAGGGACCAAGTTCTTCCACTGATTATGATTTATTGAAACATATCTGCAATTTCAAATTACATGAGGCGACTACAATCTATAACATGATGGAGTGGGTTAGAAATAAAAAATGATAGAAAGTTGTGTTATTAAATAATGAGATGTCATTTAGTGAAAAAGGGGCAGTTTTGAACCCCCCTCATAGAGGCCTATGAAGGCTGTTTGAAACCCCCCTTGTAGAGGCCGATAGGGGATGTTTGTAACCCCCCTCGTAGATGCCTATAGGGGAGGTTTAAAACCCCCCTTGTAGGTACCTACAAGGGTGGTTCTAAACCCTCCTCGTTGTAACATACAAGGGCAATTTTGAACCCCCCTCGTAGTGACATATGAAGGTGGATTAGAACCCCCCTCGTAGTGACATATGAAGGCGGTTTAGAACCCCCCTCGTAGCAACATACAAAGACGGTTTGAAACCCCCTCTATAGCCATAATAAATCATAATAAAATATATTTTATTAAAAATACCAATATTTCAATATAGATAGGGCATGGAGGAATCGAACCACCAACCTCCTGCTTGTAAGGAAGGTGCTCTTCCATTGAGCTAGAACCCTTTCAGAATTGGGGAATTCCAAGTTAGTCAAGGATGTAATACATGTGCTAAAAGCTACCATGCTGCAACAAAAAACAAAGAGAACTCACCAATAATAACTAATTTGGTTTGCATAAAGTAAAGATAAATTGTACCATAAAGGATTATGCATAACGTCTATAACATTTCACCCATATTAGGTTTCATTAAAAAATGTTAATTCTTTTTGCTTCCTCTTGTTCCAATGGAACTTGTTCTTCTTCTTCCCTTAGGTCCTTAGATGCTTTGTTCCTAATATCTACCATGTTGTTCTTTGTTGGTGATTTCTGTAATCCCTCTTTAGTCCATCTTTCTGTCTCCTCACACCATTTTGTCATAGACTAAACTTATAATGAAAAACCATTGTCAATATGTATGGCAATTTCAAATAAAATTCTCTCTCACCCACACTCTTCTCTAAATAAAGTGTACTGAATCAGACATGCCATGTTATATTTTTTTTTCTTAAACTCAAGTTGGAGGTTCATTTGTGTCATCTCAGCGCATGGCTTTCATTGGAAGGAATTTGAAAAAATAGCAACTATGGTTGATACTTAAGTTGTGACTACTATTTTCAAGGGCAGTGTTGACATGCCTTGTAAAAGGATTTAAAATTTGAAATCATTTTAAAATTCAAGTATTGTGTAGATGGCATGATGTTTGAGCCTTAATGCCAGCTTTAGGTTTGATGTAATAATGCTCTTCTATGTTGTGCTAATTTTCATTCAAACCTTGTTTTTGTAAGCATGGGATTGTAGGGGCTGCTAGGGACTAAAAACTGAGTATAAGAATGTGAATAATAGATAAATCTATTGGAGTACAATAAACATTTAATTGGGTTTACATAGACTGCTTAGTTACTACTTAATTCTACTTCTAATTTTTGTTCTGCTTCTTATTTACTTTAGCCTTTAGGCATTTGATCAGCAGTAAAGTTGAAGTTTGAATAAATTGATGACCCTTTGTAGTGTATGGGTAGGTACACCAAGGGACCAAGTTCTTCCACTGATTATGATTTATTGAAACATATCTGCAATTTCAAATTACATGAGGCAACTACAGTCGATAACATGATGGAGTGGGTTAGCAGTAAACAATGATAGAAAGTTGTGTTATTAAATACTGAGATGTCATTTAGTGAAAAAGGAAGACATTTGGGTGTTGATGTAATTGATAGGAAACTTCCTTATAAATACATTAGCATAACAGCTAGTATGTTGGTTGTATGCATGTCTACACATAATTTGGAGAGTCAAGACCTTGCCTCTCCCCTACATGGCTTTCAGTGTTTTGTAGGGAGAAATATCTTTGCAGGTTGGTGTCTGTCTTTTTTTTGGCATCAAGGATTTAAATCAAACTCACAAGTCAATTCCATCTTAGGACCTAATACAGGCAAGTTGATGCATTGGCTAGTCACACATGCTTCTAGGAAGTCTGATTCACAGAAGCATTTTTTACTTAGGAATAAACAAGAGTCAAACTCTGATTTACAAGTACTCACAGAGTCATTTACATCCTGGTGGTTTTGACTTGTGAACCCAAAAAAACTCAGTGGGCCACCATATAAAACTCAACAAGCCAAAAATCCAAAAAAAGCCATTACAAAATTTTGTTTTATAGCTTTTGACAAGTATAAGTAGAACTCTTACTTTCCAACCTCACTGAGTTTTTCAACAAGCCAAGTTTTTCAACCTCTGAAATTTGTTAGTCAGTGGCATGATCTTTTGCCAAATCTTGTTAGTGTTTTGGAATATGCTCCCCATACTTAATTGCTAATTAATAAAAATAGAACATATTTTAAATAATGCAATATCTCAACAAGTACCTGTGTGTCTAGAGGATTACTTGGTTCATGGCTACTATAAGTAACCAAGAATTTTTCACCATGAGAGAAATCTATCAATTTTACCTGTATAAAATACATAAGTCAATTAATTTTCTAATTTTGTACTTACTACAGTTCTTTTAATATAGGTCTTAGATATGTAATAGCAGAGGAGTAATTCACAAATACTATGTTCAATACCCACAAGTAGCTTTTGGCAAAACACAAACCTGTGGATGTGCGAATCGCATCAGATGGTTAAAGGTTGTACCACCCCTCCAAATAGATGCTTCCTGCCTATGCACTAGTGTTTCCAAATATGTTCCAAGGGGTGACCACTGGACAAAGCTTTCAGTTCAGTACTGCAAAAGAAAAGATCTTTGACTTCAACACCTTTAGCAGTTAGGAAAAATACTGGTGGTATCATCAATAATCACACACTCATAAATAAGTGTATTGCATAGAACATATCATGCATCAATGTGCCATGATGAACTTACTCCAAGGCGGTAGACTAGTTCTGGTTTGGGTTGTCTAGGATCATTCCAATAAACTTCAGTGTCAGTATTAGCACGAATAACAAATTGATCACGTCCTTTCTCGTATGTTAGCCATTGTTGCAAATTTTCCTATCAGATAACAATACTGCAATTAGAAAAAGCAAAAACAAACTTATACAAATTCAACTCACCATGGTTAGTTTGTTAAAGTAATGGTGATTATTGAAGGCTTTTGCTATCATATATTCCTTTCCTTTGGAAAAATTTATCATCCCTTTCCATATCCCATTTAGTTTACTATTGCCCGTTAAATAGATCATCTAATGTGAACCAACATTAGTTTGGTGAACATGTTTTAAATTTTGATGCCCCCCTAAGTTTCATTGCAAAATTTTGGCTAAAGATAAACGAAAGCATATTGAATCAACAAGGTGTTTTCTAGAGACTGTTTAGTCTATCCTAAAATTTTGGTCAATATAGACATGGACCCCGAGGAATAATGTTTAGATTATGGAGAGAATGAGGCCATGGAATCCCAATCCTACCAAAAATCATTGTGAAGTAGTTATGGGAATAATATGAGTAATTATGAGAATGCAATGAGTAGTTTTAGGCACTTTTTCCATGAAAGGAGACGAAAAGAGCATTTTGGCCACAATAATAGCCCCAAAACATGAATTATGGGCACATATCAGCATGCAACAGTGGACCTTTTGAATTTATGGGTATAACATCAGCACTAAAACCAATTTTGGAAAATGCAACTTATTAATGTTATATATGTTATTGAGAGGTGAAGATGGAAACAGAGTATTTTGTTTAGGTCTTTGAACTTGGTCAACTTCAGTCAAACCAATATTCTCTTAACTCAGTCAAACCAAGTCCAAATTATGTTGTAAAGACTCAGTCAAATCTTCTCTTCGAACATAGTCAAATTTAGTCAAATAATCAACTCTAAACTAAGTCAAATTCATCTCTTAGACACAGTCAAACTTAGTTCTCAAAATTCTGTCCAATCTGCTCTTTGACTGAGTGAACCTCAATCAAATAATCAGCTCCAAACGCATTTAAATAATCAACTCTAAACTCAGTCAAATTTAGCTCTTGTGGATACCTGTAGTTATGACCAAATCTGTGGTTGGACCTACGGAGGGTACTCCTCTCTCCCTTTTTTCTGAGAACTCAGAACTCCATCACTTTAAAAAATGAAATCACTTACTTGAAGAGAAATCCATACAATAGGGGGCTTGACCGACATAATGATCCTTTCACTCAACCAAAAGGATGCTTTGTTCCAAAGAATTAGCATAGTGTGTTTTAGTTTTTCGTTAGATTTGATATGCCTTGAACAAACAATTATGTCCAGGTCTAAAGCAAATTTGGGCATTTTTCCTTCACACTTTGGACACTTGACCCCAAACAGTGGTAATAAACAACCCTAGAACAAATTTGGGCAGTGCTGAGTGTATATGTGGCAAGAAACATTGTGAATCGGTCATCCTTGTGCACCTTTCCACTACCAAATAGGCCTATCTCTAAAACTGGTCTGAATTAGAGGGTTGAAAGACAATTATGGGCATGAACAACCCGATGAAAAGTGATTAACAACCATCAGTAACAGGTTTGGAGGAATGTTGGGTTGAATTTGAGGGTTGAAATGGCATTAAGAAACAATTCTGGGCATGGATATGGACACGAAGAGCGGAACTAGAGATGGTAGTAATTTTGTGTAAAACTTAATTAAATACAAGGGGATGTTAAGGCTGTCTTCAAAGACGGGTCTGAAATCAACTCTGTGTGGCGCAGGAGTGGATGTTAAGGCTATCTTCATGCCCATAATTGTTGCTACTTATCTAGAATTCATGGTTTTAGGGTTGTTCGTTCTTATGTATACCCAGAAATTCAAAAAGGACCATTGTTTGGGGTTAAATATGTGCCTAGAATTACTTCAACTTGGAAGAGATGAGATTTCATCATGAAAAGAGCTCATAAATCTTCCTAGAATCACTTAAATCGCACCCAGACTTGGTTTTTAGGGTGTGAAATTAACTCAAATCTGCTTTTTTAGTTCTGTTTACACCATACTAGCTGATCACTCCAATTGTCCATCTCTTCGTTGTCCTGCTTGTGCAGCAGATTCTGATGCTGCTTCACTGGATTCCCCAATTTCATGTTTGCAAAGAGGACAAGATGCATTTATTTTCAACCACTTATCAATGCATTCTACATGAAAGTAATGGGTGCAGTGTAACTCCCTTAGCTCGTCATTGTCCTGGTATTTTCCTAAGCAAATGGAACAAATTTGCATTGGAAATAATACCAATATGGATATCATTACTTGGTTGCCAATTTTTCACCAGGAATAATTAGAGTCTAATTAGATTTTATACAGAACATGAAACAACACATACCACATCTTCGCCTATAATAAATCTTTCTTTATCACTCCTAGCTAATATAAAACCACCGTCACCTAAGCTTTCTAAGTCAAATTCACTCTTGTCTTTACTTCCATTACTTTCAATACCTCTTTTTTCCTTGAACTTGTAAGTTGGAAAAGAATTAAGCACTTCAAATGAAGCTCCTCTCGTCTTACTCTGGTCCTCTCGAAATCCAAGAATATGTATAATACAAGGTAGGAAACAACATACTGTCACACACAAAATGAATGGCATGGCATAACCTATACAACTAAATGTGAGAAACACAATACATAACCTGCAAACAAAGCAAAGAGCTAATCTGTAAGAATATTGCAAGCAACTTCAATAGCTCTTGGATATAGTATACTAACCAAAACATATGATCATCTGCTTGGTTATAGTAAGGAAGAAACAAATGCAAGTAACATGTTGAACAAACATAGAGACCCAAGATGAAATCTATACTAACCTGTAAATATTTGGGGTCTCGCTTGAAGATGAGTGAACACCAAATATCCACACATTCCCAACGACAAACCAAATAGCAAAGAAGCAGTCCAAAGCCAATTTGAACCATTCTACATATACATTAAGCCTGCAAAGTGATGTTGGAATATCAGAGAAATATCATTTGATTATACCTGAGAATAATGATAAACATTTTTAGATTTTCATTTTTCACATACATCTACACCCAACAAAACACAAGGTCCTCCAAAGAGGGCAACAGACTAATGGTAAAATTAGTACATCATGTCTTTGCAAAATGGTCCATAATCCTCATGCCTATTTTGTTGATAAAATTTCAAAATTCTATCATTTTATAGACGAGTATTTCAAAGACAGTGATCTATCCATAAACTAAATGGAAACAAGAGTTAAGAAGCAACCAACAACGAAATATGGCTTAATAAATGCCTATTTTGTCTACTGCAAAATGATGAATTTTCCTTGGCGATTCCAACAAACAAAGAAAGCGAATCTAAATATGAATAGTTTATGGCTCCAACAAGAATTATACATAATAAAAGTTAAAATTTGTACAAAGCAAATATGTAACGGAAACATAAGAGCCACAGAACCCAAAAAGTGATAAGCACCCAGATCGTCAATCGCTAGGTGTCTGTCTATATGTGAGGCTTGTGCTGCAAGGAATTTAAAATATGGTGCCACATATTTCACTCTCTCTATGTAAAAGAAAGAAGCATACCAATCACCAAAATAGAGCAACTAGACTAGTGCCTGAAAACATTTTAAAATACACTTAAAGTGGATAACAATTACTGTTCAGAAACAACACATGCAAGCTACTCGGGGAAATGTCAGAGGAGCACTAAATTAGCAGCTCTACTGTCATGCATTTGAGGAATTTAGTGTAAAGGAAATTGAGAAGCCTCTTTCTCTTTTCCCAAAGGGTTTGAAATTGGACATAGGTGCTCAAATTGATTCCCCCTTTCTGCAAGAGGATGAATGTATAGATCTTATTCCATTTGCAAAGAAACGTCTAAATGATTTGAGTATTAGTGTAACTCAACAAAGTATACCACAGACACATGGTAGCTTACTGGGGGAAACATATCAAACTTCAGGAAGTCATACTCAAGCTGTTGCAGATGCCGTGTGGCATGATATTATTTCATATCTGACTTTGCTAAGTAATTTATCAATGCTAGGCTTCATAGGATGTCTAGTACTCAACTGTCACCGAAAGTATGTTGGGAAAAAACTATGAATTACATGGAAATAAAGAATCTTATGACAGGGAACATATGGATAGTTCATTAAATTCCTCTTCTTCACTTGATGATGCTAGGAATAATATCCAAAGGAAGAATTTGGAGAACAAAAGGACAGGATTGAATAGTATTAATTGCTAGGAATCAGTAGTGAAGGGAGTCTTGACTAGGAATGTTGAATCTGTGTGTGTGGAAATCCTTGGTGAAAAGAAAGGTGATATATGAAGACACAATATTGGCTCAAAAGAATGTTCATTAGCTGATACATTAGTAGATTATTCCTTGAGGCTTTTAAATTTAGTTAGGGAGATAGATAGGGTTTTGAATATTCTTTGTGACATTTCCAAGAAAAAACTCGAAACAAAGGATTAAGGTAGAAAGCGAAGGAAAGTCTTTTCTTATCCTCTTGCTTTACAAAGGGAAATCAATATCTTTAGAGTATTAAACATTGTTTATGGCTTCTTACAGAAACAACACATGCAATCTACTTGGGGTAATGTCAGAGGAGCACTAAAGTAGCTTTGCTGTCATGCATTTGAGGAATTTAGTGTAAAGGAAATTGAGAAGCTTGTTTCTCTTTGCCCAAAGGTAGGTATATACAACTGCTATGATAATACCATATATGATATATGTGCTAGCTTTATGTAGTATCCCTTCTTACTGCTTATATGATTTGTCTGTTGACTATTGTTGTATTTTGTGCCTTTTTTGGTTGGAAACTTTCGTCAAACAGTTGGAAACAATGCTGGAATACCAATGTAATGATCCTTCTCTGATAGGTTGAGATGATTTTGTGATTACTTCTGTTATAATGGTGTTCTCTGGTTCAACACTTTTGTCAAATAGTTTGGTGACAGTGCTAAGATACCCCTGTAGGATTCCCCCCTACCGATATGGTCTAATTTTTACTGGATTGTTATGATATGTTTAGTTGGTTTTGCAGACTATACAAGATCTCAGGCATAATGGCAATCAATAGTGGATTGTGTCTCAAAACTCTCGCTTTTCATTGCATTTAATACCATGAAAATAACTCACAACAAGACATGAAGCTACATCAGTTTTACTAGCAGCTGTTAAAGTAGTTAAACAAGGATAATAAAAATAAGATCTAAGTAGTTTTTGGCCTATCGGTGTCACAGTACAGTCAACCTCTTTGTAGAATGTTTCCCCCACACGTTTTACTTGGAAAATGGCTACAACAGCTGATAACAATTGTTCTCTACTGTACATAACTCAGAACTCACCCCACTTAGAAATATAGACATTATAAAGAAATAAAGATGGTATCTTTGTGTGTCATGGCCACCCAATGAGGGACTACATCCCCACTAACCATTTGTGCCCTTCCTCTATCATCCAAGATCAGTAAAACAACAACACCCTCCTTTTTTATGGAATACCAAGCTAACAAGTGAGTCTCACTCCTTCTCTCAGCTGTATGGAGAAATGTGTTGCAATGGATTCAAAGGATGAAAATGAACAAGATATCTGCGCCCTCCACAAGAACGAGAATGCCCTCCAAAAATCAGATCTGAGTAGTTTCTGACCTGTCGGTGTCACAGTACAGTCAACCTCTTTGTAGAATGTTTCCCCCACACATTTTACTTGGAAAATGGCTACAACAACTGATAACACTTGTTCTTTGTTGTACAAAACTCAGAACTCACCCCACTCAGAAATATAGACCGTAGAAAGAAAGAAAGATGGTATCTTTGTGTGTCATGGCCACCCAATGAGGGATTGCATCCCCACTAACCATTTGTGCCCTTCCTCTATGGTCCAAGTTCAGTAAAACAACAACGCCCTCCTTTTTTATGGAAGACCTAGCCAATAGGTGAGTCTCACTCCTTCTCTCAGCTGTATGGAGAAATGTGTTGCAATGGATTCAAAGGATGAAAATGAACAAGATATCTGTGCCCTCCACACGAGTGAGAATGCCCTCCAAAAATCACCACAAAATTTCAAACTCCAACGATTTGCCTGAATGATTGAATCTTCTTCTTCACATTGAAGCACCATGAAAATATATGAGTGATCTTTCCTCTCACAATTAGCTACGGTGGATCAAACTTGTTCATGTATTTGATGTGTGGCCTGTTCCAAACAATGATTTAGAAAAGAGACCAAAACCTTAGATTTCCATGCAACCACCTGTTCATGGATTTGATGTCTCGCTTGACCATTCCGAGCAGGTATCTCATTTAAACCGCCATAATTCTATCACTAGGATTTGATCACTACTGGGACCGAGTAGTGATGCAATTCATGTAGATCCATTGGAGTTTCTCTTTGAAAATTGTTATTTTTTATTTATTTTCTCTTTTTCGTCTCAATCTTTAATTTACCCATTTTCCCGCTCATTTTCTTTTTCTTACTTTGTCCTTTTTTATTTTTTTCCCTCTTTATTATATTTAATTTAATTTTTTTAATTTGTTAATGTCAAAGATTGTTAATTTTTATTTATTTTCTCTTTTTCATCTCAAATGAAGCATCGAATGATTGGAATAATGATCATTCACAAAAAAAAAAAAAAAAAAACAAACAAACAAACAAAACTCACCATTAGTTGTCAACCAAGTACAACAGACACTATTGGAAATAAAGCAATTATTCCCCATATTCATGTTTAGTGTTGAATTATATCTCAAGCATCTGCAACAACCATTATCTTTGTTTCTCTTGTTCACATTAGTTTAAATATGGATTGCTTCGGGAGGATTATACTGTCATAGGTATATAGATGTGTATATGCTTCTTAACAAGGCATAATCCTAGTTAATTTATGTTTACCATAGTAGCAATATCCTTCCATATTAGCCTTTACTATATGGAAATTCAAGAGTAGTACAAATTTTGAAAATCTATTGTGCAATATGCATAGGTATGGTCAACTTACATTTAATTGCAGTGGGTAATATCCTTCAAGTATTTGATACCCACCAACTCATAAACATCAAAATAACATCCCAAAAACCTCAACATGACATGGGAAGATATAGACAAGCCTCTTGTTAATGTTGGATGGAATTTAATTTATTTTATAGATTTATTTTTTGGATCCGACATATGTGACATGTCCCCATTACAGACATGACACATCTCACTCACGTAGGCTATAGAAAGAGCCTCTTGATGCAATAACACTTATTTAATATCGACCAATTTTTATAATGGCACCAAGATTGACAAACCATTACAAACAAATAATCATGGAGGAACCCCCATTAGCTTTATTAACGTTTCTTTGCATTTATCATGGGCATTTTTGTCAACACCCAAAAAGTGCTCACCATCTCATCTCCCTCACTACATGACTCATTTATCTATTTTTTCCACCATCTTTGCGTCCAAAACCTCAAAAAACCATTAAATGGCCACCAAAAGGACAAAAAACCCATTTTTCCCCTTCCAAATAATTAAATTTCCTCGAAAGATAGCAAAAACCCTCTAAAAAGGCCCTAAATTCCCAAAAATCAAGTAAAAGGGAATAAAAAATATAAAAAAGAGGAAAAAATAGAGAAAAAGGAAGCAAAAACCCTAAAACAACTAACCTAAACCATATGGTGCCAAAAACCATGGGTCAACACTCCACCACTAAAAACCTATAAATAGGTGATGGAGGCCCCCCATTTCATATCCACAATCTATCCTATCCTCACACTGCCAAAATCACTTGTGAAACCTAAGCTCACCATTTGAGCTAGTTTTCCCATTTGAGTCCCCCCTTTTGGCCCACTATCCAAGCATCTTGGAGAAGGAGAAGGAACACATTGGAGCACGGAAGCATCCCTCCTGGATTACTGCAAGAGCTCCACCAACCTCCACATTTGAGGTAAATGTAACTTTCGTCATATCATAATATAAAAGAAAATTTTCCATTATATTGTCATTGTCTTTTTATTTATGTTGATGCACATGTTAGCTTCGATTTTGTACTGTTTTACTATTTTACTTTACCGTTTATTGAACTGCTACTAAGGAGGCCATTCTTCTTAGTAGGTGTTTTGCACAAGCTAGGGTGAAAACCTGAGCTACAGTTTTGGCGACTCCACTATTGGCCTTTGAATTTCTGGTTAAAAATTTTAAAAGTTTTTATTTTCTGGAAGTATTTTTTTGTTTTTCCTATTCCGCTGTGGCTTTGGGCAGTTGGGTTTTCTACCACAAAGCGCAAGTCTTTTCCTTGAAGCCGTGGCCCAGACCGCAAGTTCCCAGCCTTAATCTGCAGCCTTAGCCACAGCTTCCTGCTCGTTTTTCACGGCCCCACCGTGGCTAACTTCCTCCCAGGCGCTATTTAGATCGCAGTCATTTGGCTTTGTCCCGTGGCCCAAAACATGTTCCCCTGTCTATTTTGTGCGACCTGGCCCGCTGAAACCCCTTTGCTTCCCGTGGCCCTGAATGCGTTTTCTTGTTTTTTTTTTGTGACCTGGCCTGCTGAAACCCCTTTGCTTCCCGCGACCCTTTGCAACTCTAGGTTACCATCCTCCCGCGCTCCTACAACATTTTTGCGCACCCTCGGCCACAGTTACCCTCCTCGCAGCCGCAGTCCAGACCGTGCATTGTGAAACCCTAGCTGTGATCCCGACCGCGCAAGCCTAACCTATAGCTGCGCTCCGGCTGCAAAGCTGAGTCCCATACTTGCGATTCAGACTACAGGTCCCATCTCGACAACTGCGTCCCATACCGCACATTTTAGTCACAAACCCACGATCTGTTTTTTGCATTTTTGCCCTTTTTAGCCCAGAATTGTTTTGCAACATTTTTTGCACCTACACAACCACCTGTCCTGTTTGCAGCCACAGTTATCTACAAATTTTTTCTGCAGTTTGCTTTCTGTTCCATTTACAGAATTTTTATAAAAAAATATTTTCAGCATTTACATTGAAAAAGAAAATTTTGCATTGCAAGTTAAATTTCTGCATCATTATTGGTTAAAAAGTTTCCCAAGCGTGGCCCTTTTGTTGGGTTCATCATCTCACACGCACACATTCTGTCACCTAATTAAAGTGAGCCTTAAAAAACTACTTAACTCAACGAACATTCTAACCCCACTTGGGGAACACATAAGAATATTGTAGTTAGGTAGGACAGGGGGTATAGGCATCCAAATCACACCCGTCAGTCGCTTACACTTGAGACATAGTGGTTGTCCTTTAGGGTACCAAAATCCCCTAATACTTGTTGACACAGTCACGACTAGTTTATCAGAGGGCCTCTCCCTTAGGAGGGTTGAAGTGGCGAGACTGGTTCCAAAAGTCTGAGTGGAATACTGCAATCCATTAAGTAACCGAATGCTACCTACTCATTGTCTACATGTGGTGTTCCTTTTAGGCCCACACGGTGATAGGAATAGAGCTGCAGATTCACCTTTCTGGACGTGTCATGAATGGGGTATCTTAGTTTCCTTTCTTATAGGATTGTCTTACCCAGTGTCCCTCCTGGTAGGGGGATACCCTTTGCCACTTGGTTCTACTATCCATATTGTTTGACTTGGATTTCATCACCTTGCAGAGGATATGTCTGGTTGAATCAGAATACTATTTAGTTAGGTGTTTGCATGCTCCCTTACCTCCCTTTGGTCTAGCGAGTCCACTATTTTTATTTTTTAGGAAACCTCCTGCTTGTTGGTATTCTGACCATTTTTCAGACACTCTGCCTATTGTAGCACAACTGTTACAGTAAGCGTTTTGAGTTGGTTGTTGGCCCGAGTGCCGTATTTTTTGTGCTCTCCTTATGCACACTCGACTGCATTAGGGTTTTTGAGATAATTTTTCACTCGACATAACCCCCAGATACGTGACACCATCTATTGTTGGAACATTTAAAAATCCCACTATGTCATTCTAGACTTAGGATAAAATTAATTAATCATTTATGATTAATTTCCTGAGTTTTGACTAGGTAGAATAGGCCAGTTTTGTCTTTTACTGGACCACATTCTATTCTCATTCACAAAAACGAATTTGGATAGATTCTGGATAAGATTTTCTTGGATTCTATCTGATTTTATTCTATTCCTGAATTAGAAAGACACTATCGAGTTTTAGTTAGCTTTGTCCTGTTTTTTCTGCTTTCTAGTGGAAAAGATAAAACTAGTTTACTTGGAATCTTTTGCCACTTGACCAATTCGACCTCCAAATCATATCTAACCTTCTAAATCCATCATTACATTCCATTTACCTCACTCATGAGCTTCCATACCATACTTACCAAATTCGTGAGCCTCTAGCACAGTTTTGGTAACTGCTTTTGCCACCTAGGGGGTTTTTTGTCTTTTCTAAGCCTTTCTTTTTGCTCTTTCCATATTGCTTCAAAGCAATTCGATTTTCTCCATGGAGGATGTATTATATATTTTTATCTTATCAATGAATAATATACAGAGTGTTTTCCATAATTTATTCTCTCTATTCTTCTTCTCTCATTGTCTAAAATATTCCATGGTGAAATTGTCTTATGAATCTAGTTCCTAGTAATTGAAAATCTCACATGGTATCAGAGCTAGCTTGATTCAAAACAATTTCCAAGATTGTTTTTTGCAGGTATTACCATTACCAGGAGCGCATCAGTATGGAGAAAAATCAAGCCAAAGTTGTGACTCTCACTCCCTTCAATTTCTTTGACTGGAAGGCACATATGATCATCCAGCTTCGGAGCAAAGGATTGTATAGAGTCACTATGATGCTTGAAACTAAGCCAGGAGCTGTTGCATTAAAATACAAATGGTTCAATAGGATTGATGAAGCTTATGGGTTACTTTGTCTCTCTGTATCTCCAGATCTTCTATTCCATATCAATTCTCTATCAACTCCAAATGAAGTGTGGACAAAGCTAGAGTCTCTCTTTGGAAAATAGGATGATCTCAGCGGTCATTTGTTGGAGATTGAGCTGATCTCTCTTAGTCCAAGTAATTTTGATTCTATGGAGGAGTTCATATCAAAATTCAAGAACCTAGTGCTTCAACTCAAGCAATGTGGTATAGAGAATAAGGATGAGCAATTAATCCCTACCATTCTGTCAAAACTGAGCTCTGAATACTCAATATTTGTGTCTACTTTTCATTCTACAAGACTTGCAGTTCCCAAGGGGAATATGCCAACCTTGGATGCATTCATTGATTCACTCACTCAAGAAGAGGACAAGCTGGTCCAAATGAGTGATCAATCACCCTCCAAAGACTTTGCACTTGTTTCTCATGGAGCAAAGAGTTTCAAGAATGACAAATCCAAACAGAAGATATTGTCAGATGAAGAGGATTCTGATGGAGATTCCAAATCCAAGAAGATGACGAAGGAGAAGACCAAGTGTTCTTATTACTGCAAAGACACTCATCCTGAGAAATCTTGCTTCAAGAAGAAATTAGACATCATGGCCAAAATGCTTGAAGAGCATAACATAGATGTTCCTGACTTTGCAAAGAAAGAACAAGGCAAGGTTGCTATAGAACAAGAACTCAGTCTCCAAGCCTCTCCCAAAGGTAATAATGTTTATGCTTTGAGTGCTAGAGTGAAATATAATTCTGATGTCTTTGATATTGATTCACATTCTGATATATCAGAATCAGAAACCTCCACCTCTTCCTTGGAACAATCTTCAGTTAGTTCATCCAAGTCTACTCTCAAAACTAGTCATTTTTTAATAGCTTCTGACTTGTCTTCTGAAAGGTCTTTCCACCATCATTTAAATATTTTAGATTCTGATTTAGAAGATGATTTACAGTCTGATATGTAGGTCATTACATATCCCACATCATATTCCCAACCTTTGGATGCACAAAAGACCCTACAAACCCCAAGTTCGCTAGTTAAGAAACTATACAATTCTATGTTTTCCTACACTGTGTCACTTGCCTCTGTTGCACTTTTGTCTTGCATATCTTTCATTGGTTGGAAAACCATTATTTTGGCATTATTTGGACTGATATTCCACACATCTGGACATGACCCCATCACTCATGGTTAAAAATTCAAGTCCTCACACTCTCCGGGCTCGCTCAGCTATCCGGGTGATCTAGTTTCTCAATTTTTTCTACTGAAATTATGTTCGATCATGGAGGATCCACATCTTTACTGGTTGCTGCTCCATATGACTTGCATTCTGATATTTTAGAGCTGCATGATCTCATTTTAAATATCAGAAAGGCTCTACATCAGTTTGAGAAGAAAGTACAAGAACTAGTACACCACATTGCAGCTATAGAAGAAATTGATCCTGTTGAGTTCATTGTTTCTCCTTGGGAAGGAGTATGCATAGATCGTCTTTCCATCATTGATTATGTTTTTAGAGTTGATTATGTATGTTACAGCAGTAGGAAAAATTCATTTGAATTTCCTCCATCATCAGAAGATGAACTTCATAGAGCTTCAACACATGGTTTTTTCCTACACAACATCGATGCACTGATGCATGATCATGACATCCACAATCTCTTCATCAAGTCAGTTACTTGGAAGCAGCCCATTCATCTCATTCAGCTCATTCAAATGAGCAACATCACAGTATGAAGACATCAAGCATGTCCATTTTGGGGGGAGGGTTTTGTTCCCATGAGGTTTTCCCTGTTTCCTCGGTTTACATGGACTAGTTATTTTTGTATTGGGGTGACCATAAGACTTGTTGCTTGGGCCCTATATTTTTGATATTTTTCTAATTCCCATCACATAAAGTCAGGCTTAAGGGGGGGTGTTGGAACATTTAAAAAACCCACTATGCCATTCTAGACTTAGGATAAAATTAATTAATAATTTATGATTAATTTCCTGAGTTTTGACTAGGTAGAATAGGCCAGTTTTGTCTTTTAGTGGACCACATGCTATCCTCATTCACAAAAACGAATTTGGATAGATTCTCGATAAGATTTCCTTGGATTCTGTTTTATTTTATTCCATTCCCGAATTAGAAAGACACTATCCAGTTTTAGTTAGCTTTGTTTTGTTTTTTTTGCTTTCTAGTGGAAAAGATAAAGCTAGTTTACTTGGAATCTTTTGTCACTTGACCAATTCAACCTCCACATCATATCTAACCTTTTAAATCCATCATTACATTCCATTTAACTCACTCATGAGCTTCCATACCATACTTGCCAAATTCATGAGCCTCTAGCACAGTTTTGGAAATTGCTTTTGCCACCTACCGGGTTTTTTGTCTTTTCTAAGCCTTTCTTTTTGCTCTTTCCATATTGCTTCAAAGCAATTCGATTTTATCCATAGAGGATGTATTATATATTGTTATCATATCAATGAATAAGATACAGAGTGTTTTCCATAATTTATTCTCTCTATTCTTCTTCTCTCATTGTCTAAAATATTCCATGGTGAAATTGCCTTATGAATCTAGTTCCTAGTAATTGAAAATCTCACATCTGTCACCATTAAGTCCCCGAGACACTCTCGGCGCCTCCGGGGCAAGCCCCCATAGCATGGTTCACTTGAAACCACTCGTCATAGACGTAGAGTGTCATCACTTGACTCCACTCGTCATAGACCTAGAGCTTCGTCACATGACTCCACTCGTAGATGACATAGAGATCCATCCGTTGACCCTGATGCCCCTTATTTCACATATGATTCTAAGGCAGAGTCTGAAAACCCCACTTACACAGCGCTGACCAGCCCCATGGCTGACATGATCTCCAACCCTTTCTTTGTAGGGAGTATCGGTGGAACATCCACAACAACCCCAGCTACCACACTAGCCACAACCACACATACTTTGGGTATGCCCTCGATGGGGCCCACACCCACCATTCCTGTTACAATGCCAAATCCAGTAGCCAGCATACCCAACCCGACCCCATCAGTGACTCACGTTATGCTTAGTGGCATAGGACCTTCCCAGACAACCTCCATTCCCCCGTTTGGAGGTAACATCCCCATCACAAACCTAGCTCCTACACTTGGGGGAATCGGCCCCACCATGGCCGCTACCACTAGCATGTCGCATCCTTCTACTAGTTTTCCATTTATGGCTAGTCTCAACCTCCCTGACCTGGCTAGATGACCAATGATCCCATCAGACACGATCCTATGTGGCTTCACATGCCGACCAAGCTCCCATCAGACATCCCTAAGTTTGAGGGTAAGGTAGGTGAAGACCCCCAAAATCACATTATGTCCTTCCATCTATGGTGTTCCTCTAACTCCATAGTGGATGACTCTATCTGACTCCGACTGTTACAACGGACTCTCACTGGCTCTGCAACCAAGTGGTACATTGAGTAGCCTCATGGGACCCATGCCACCTTTACTTCCCTTGCCTCAACCTTCCTGCATTTCTTTCAGTTACCTATCCGCTATGATGCAGGAGTTGAGATCCTATTGTCTTGCAGACAAACTACGGACACCCACATCACTGCTCACATTCATGAGTGGCGTCGATGCTAAAGCCTATGCAAAATCAAGTTAGATGACCATATCTTCCTAGATGGTTTCTCAAATCTCTCCTTCCCGTCATTGCTAAGGATGTGGCATCCGAATGACCCCAGTCCAAAGAAGAAGCCATCTTAAAAGCCCAACAATTTGACCTTATCTACGCCCAGTCTGGTTACTTATATACTATTATACCCGATGCTCCTTGTGGTGATTCCTCTCGAAAAAACGCGTCGGGGGAATCCGATGCCATTGATGGCATCATTGGCCATGTTGCATCGCATAACCAACCCTTTTCCATTTCACGTACTAATACTAGACCCGACCTTTCACGGGTACATCCCACTCTAGAGCAACCAATTTGTATACTCCCATGGAAAATAACCACCACTCCCATGGACCCTCATGTCCACCTCAGTGCTTCGACCACCCACCCCCCTCTTACATTCCTCCGGTTACACCTCACACATATTACCACCAGTAGGTTGCGCACGCTCCTGCACCTTCCCAAGCCCCAACTGCTTATTATCCACTAGAGGCAGCACTTGTGGCAACGCAACCACCGGTCACACAGACATTTCAACAACCCCCACAAGGTCCTGCAGCTGCACCACCTCCAGCCCCACCTACTTATTATCCACCATAGCCTTCTCCTGCACCTGCACAACCCGAGAACCCACCTGCTGCCCAAGGGAAAGTATACGCACAGCAAAATCCGCAGCAGAACCAAAATACGCAACGTAACCAACAAGGCCAGCGAAATCGTGAAGAAGGACATAACCGCAGAAACAACCCTCCTCCATACCAAGGTGGCCAGCCACCTAATCCCCCAAACAATAATAACGCTGCACCCACTAACCAAAACCACGACAGTCCACCAAAACAAGCTAAAAACCCCAACTTACGAACAAACCATTCTTGTTCCATCTGCGGGGTCTACAGCCATTACACACACGCTTGCCCACATTTGGAATGGGCATGACAACTTTGGGCCGATGATGCCCACTGCCAAGGGCACTGTTATCACACAACTTGTAGTCGCCCATAGTGGTATCCCATCCGGGATGGTAGAGGAGATGGACAACAAGGTGACCCAAGAGATGCCACGGTTCCCAATGCAAGGTGGGAGTCACGTCAACCGGGGCACTCTTCACTTTAGATCTAGATAAATAAAGACCTAGGGGGAGACCCTATAACCAATCAAATATGATTGGGCCCAGACAAAGGTTCCTAGGGATGAGTAAATGGTAAGTTACAGAAACCAATGCAATGTAAAGTGGACCTAGAAATTGAAGTATGGTTGAAGGTGGTTTGAGAGATGATTAGTGTTTCAACCAATGTATGATTTAGGAAACATGATTAGTTATAATGACAAGATCGAGTACCATGTGTTACACAAGTGGGTACTACTTTCTTGGGATATGTGAAATGGCTCAAGGTGGACCCATAAGGTGAAAGTAAGGGATGCAATTGGCACTAGAGGATATGTAATGAGTAGATCTATGGATCTAAGTTGAAATTAGGAATACCCACTTGCAGGATCTAAGGTTTGACATAATTCCCAAGGAGTGTGACTTGCCTAAGGAGGACTAGTGCCTTGTTGGATGGGTTAATGGAGTCAAAATATATGTCAAAGTGTAGATCGGGACACCTAGAAGTCAAATCAAGTAGGCTAATTGAGATAGAGTGGTTGGATCTTGCTAGATCTAGGATTTTATGAAATGACCCAAGTAGACCACAATCCCTTAAAACAAGGAATGCTACCCCCAAGGCAGATCGATGATACTCTAGCTATAGGTTTCAAGGTATGCCCGTCCCAAATCCACTGAAATCTCAACTACCCAGGTCCTAGAAGTGGGCAAACTCAGTCACCCAAGGAAGTGCGACCTTGCTCAAGGAGGGCCTAAAGGTGGATGAGTTGTGTCAAATCAAGTCCAATGGCCACCGAATTGTAGATCCAAGTAGTTTAGGCAATGATCTATGTGGATCTAGAAAATCAAGACCATCCAAGGGTTAGATCTTACTAGATCTGAGTTTTAAGGTGCCAAAAGATTCAAAAGGGGGTTTTAATACCTTAAAATGTGGAATGATGCCCACAAGGTAGAAATCACCCAATTAAAAGTCTAGGGGTAGGTTATCAAGTGTGTAGATTGCAAATCAATTGGGATCTCACCTACCCATATGCTAGATCTAACCAAACAAGCCTCTCCAAGGAAGTGCGATTTGGTTCAAGAGGGCTATGTTACCTTGAAAAGTGTGTCAATTTTAACCCAATCACCACCAAACTATAGATCCAACTAGGGGTGGATGCTATAGAGGTGGGTTCTTAAGATCTTGTCAAAATCAAGGCTAGATCTAAGTAGATCTAAGAAAAACCAAAATGAGGGTTTCAATTAATTAGGGTTTGTGACCAATGAAGAAAGAATGAATGAAAGAGGCACATACCTTGTAGATCTTACCTCAATTGCTTATGGCCACCTTGCAAATTGATAGCATTCTCCTTTGTGTACATTCAAGAGTGCAATTTTGATTCTCCAAGCCAAATCATCCTCCTCAAGAAGCCAAATCGTCCTCCTCCTACAAGACAAGATCAATGGAAACAAGTCAAGTAAGATGATTATGAAAATGATAGAAAGATGTAATAGAAAGCATCAACTATGTCACAAAGATACAATAATGATACTCCCTATAACAAGATCAACCCAAGAGAGAATATGTGGATCCCTCCAACAATAACCCTCAAGAAATCGCCCTCCTCTCCACCAATTCGACTTCCCTGCAAGACAAATAGTTGTAGAACAAAAACCCACAATGATACATAGAAGAGATATTGTATACTCAAGATGCAAAAGAATCAACAAGACAAGAGAGATATGCTCCACAAAGAAGTGTTCTATTCCAATATTCTAGAGCTCCAAAGGTGAGCTCTACAATAGGGGGTCTCCTCCTTATATAGGATAATAAAGACCAAAACCCTATACCACTCTACAATACTACATCAAATGAGTGGTTGAGATTAAAAGATCTCAATACATGATCAATGGCTAATAATGAATCATAACAATATATCACATGGATCACCCAATATAATGATGACGCCCTAACTAAATGGTACAAAGTGAGGATGACGTCATCCATTAGAGGGGTAAAAGTACAAAAATCCACCTCATAATGACTAGGACATAACATAAGAAGCACATGGTGGGGCTAGGAGGCATCAATCCTTACTAGCTC
The DNA here is from genome assembly GCA_027924585.1 of Larix kaempferi. Lineage (NCBI taxonomy): Eukaryota > Viridiplantae > Streptophyta > Pinopsida > Pinales > Pinaceae > Larix > Larix kaempferi. The sequence goes on from BSBM01000945.1 coordinate 1,807,475, forward strand.
ATCCCCAAGGCACAGTAAAATAATAAAATATGTTCAAGATAATATAAATGATCAAATCTGTCCTCAAAATCTGTGACAGACAAGCAATAAAAGACCTCCTGTGATCGTTGTGGGCCTACCCACATGGTGAAAACTGGCTGGAAGATAGTGGGATCACCCTGGAAGACCTCTGTGAAAACCAAGTGCCAAAACCTTGCCTCAATTGCCCAAATCGAATTCCTTAGTGACCACTTTATCCCATTTTTAACTGCCTTAGTAACTGTGAAAGTGGCAAAACTGCCTCCCAGAGCATCTGCGCTGTCCAACTGAGCTCACCAGGCTCTCCAGAAGGGGGGGTAAATGGTAAAAACAAGTGGCTGGGCCACCCCCTCCTCATACAGCGCCCTAGGTGAACTGGCCTCTCATGGCCCCTGCTGCTCATGCTGGGAAATCAGCCCCAAATCTGGTCAACAAGTGTAAAACTGCATCAATCACTGTTAGAAGTGCCCAGAACTGAAAGATAAGTGTCTCATTGGATCCAAAAGACCCAAATCCACTAGGAATGTGTACTCATACACCATGGGTTGCCCTAATGGGCCATCTGTAGGGTCCACCATATATGGACAGTGCATAATCTGATGATCTGAAGTAATAATAAAACCTGCTGAACTGCATCAATCATCATCTGAACCATATGTCCATCATATGGCATCATCATCAAGTATGTGGGACCATCAATCATCATCAATAGGTATATATATGGCCCACATCATCACGGATCCCAATAATATTCAACCAAGGATAAATCACATCAGTAGACTAAGACATGTTTCTCTAATCATTCTCACAGCCAAGCTCAAAGTATAACATCCATTCAGTGGCATTGATTAAGTTAGCATATTTCATTTGTTATTTGAAATTACTTGCACAATAGTTTAAATGACAAACTCACCCATTGGATATGGTCAAACTGCTCGTGAAGATGAAGGCTAGGAACAAGGTTGGGCCAAGGGGTTGACTTGTCTTACTCAACTCAAAAATACTTTGGACTAGGAGAAGGGGAAAACTACAAACTCTGTGCAAGACAAAATAACATGGTGGATGGTTGTGCCTCACAAATGGATAAGTTGTTTAGAGAGTGCTTATTCAACTTAGGCATCATGTCTACATCAAGTTGATCCAGGTTCATTAGGATCATTCAATTTCATTTCATGGCATTTTTGGCCTACATAAACCTTCGGATCTTAGGTGTGTTGATAAGTACAAATAGTTGCAGCTTGCATCCAGGGCATGTTTTCATATACATATGAGGTCAACAATTGTTTAGATATAACGTTTAAGAACCATTGCTTTTTGAACCTTCTTATACTCTTCGAGGAGTATTTTTAACAATTCATCGCTCTTGCCCTTTTTAGTTTCCATTGGCAAATTTGTAAGTTTCCATAAGTAGTACATGAGCTTTCAGTTTTAGCCAACAAGATCTCAAGTGACTAGGGGGAGTTCGAGCCAATTCCAAACATCGGGACAGCCGACCATAATGATTTAGGCCTACAATCCAACTCACCAAAGGCAAGTTTTGTCACCAACTTAGAGCCGAGACACTGAACATATAGGGATGCGATCCAAACACAGAGGTAGGAAAATGGGGAAGTCCTCAGTATCAGAAAGTCAAATGAGATAGGTCAAGGTTTAAAGTCAAATAGGGAAATTCATGTATTGATGGATTCAAGTGAATATGGAGCCTACACTAGCAGACAACTGGTGTCAGGAAAGACCATATCTATGTAAGGTGGTAAACCAGTGAGTTTTGTCAAACAACCTAAGTGTGCAAGTAAATGTCCATTTTATGATTTATAGTTCATTTTAAACAGTTTGCCACATCAGGAATAATATACCAAGCAGATGCTGTGAACATGACTAAATTAACAAGATAATAATCCACAGTCAATGATAAAATATCCATAGGTCATATAACATCATCACAATAATAATCATCATATATCATCTGAAACACTGCTGCAATACATCTCTAAGCACTAAACTGAAACTGTATGGGATAAAGGGTCACATCGGTCATCAAATCTGAACTCTCAAGGCTCAGCCTTGACACAAGGTCTAACATAAGTCTAAATAATACACTGCTCTGATCATGAGTGATCTGAAAATATACAATCATCGTAGCGAAGCTCTGAATAATGGAAGCTCTGCAATGTGCAGATATCTGCTAAGCAAGAATAGTAGCCCTGCTACTATGGTGTGATAATAGGCATGCCGCCCCACCAACTCCACCTAACCCACCACCACCTCAAACTCAACCCTTGCTACTACAGAATCCTTTACCAACACAAGGAGTGGTGAACACTCAACCGTTGGCTCCCCCTCAAGGAACTGTGCCACCCCAACAGCAAGTCACGTATGCTGCACCTGCTCACCCCACTCTTGACTCAGGTGCGCATCACTTGTTCATGATGCCATTTGATGATGTCAACCTTCAAACCTGCTGAAATCAATATGGCTCCACCCTGAAGCCCCTCCCCCTGAAAAAACCACCAACGCTCTTCCCACCGATCAACCATTATGCATACCTCCTGCCCCATTAGATGGAGCCCCAAAAGGCCCTCGTTTCCCACTTCGTCGCATCAATAGTAACCCCAATGCTCGCACTGCGTCAAATTACAACATTGTAGACGACTTAGCCCAGTCCCCCACGGCCATGTCTGCATGAGAGGTCTTAAGAAACTGTCCTACACAGTGCAAGACCCTACTATCCGCCATTGGTGCTATCAATCTGACTGACTCATGAATGATGGCCTTTGATTTGGACCAATTTGAACCATGCCTGCCTTCCACATTAGCATTCCAAGTTTATGTATCCATTCAGAACCTTGTAATCCATCAGTGCATCATCGATGAGGGTGCCTCTACATGCGTTATGTCCACATTCGTTTGGCAGAAATTAGGATCCCCTACTCTCCAGCCATCCACCATTGTGTTGCGAGCCTACGACGGCCATTCGGCTCAACCCCAAGGTCTCTTAGATAATGTCCTCGTCTAGTTGGCTGTCAAAACAGTGCTTATTGACATAGAGGTCATCAATGCCCAACTTGATTATAACCTCTTACTTGGCCACAGTTACATGTATTCAATGTGGGTGGTTGCTTCATTCGTTTTCCATATCATGATGTTCCCCCATGAAGGATGAGTGGTCAAGATTGATCAACTCACCTATTACGATCCCAATGCCCCCGCTGCACCCGAAAATGTTCTCCCCATGGTTGAACAACCCGTTCACGGTACATCTACCTCGTTGATTTCCTCAGTTGGACCCAAAATCTACTCAGATACGCCGATGAATTCCACATTCCAATCCATTCCACCCCCGTCACAGGCGATAGAAATATATGACTTATGTACCCTATCCCACAATACACAAACACCCAACTATCAACCACCCTTTCTACCCCAATCACCGTCGATACCTAGTCATGTTGGTGCTACACCCATCCATACAATCCCCTTCCTATTTCCCCCTTCGGGAGTAGCAAGTGCCCCGGTTATGGCCACACTCAACCTTCCAGGGTTAACTTTAGGACTACCTGTGTGGTATCTCACACCTCCCGCTTCCCCTTCGACACTAAATGTTGTCTTACAACCAATACAATGCATTACTACTGCTAGTCAACCACCTCCTAGTGTCACTACTCCTTCCTCATCCACAAATCCACTAGCTCTTACCAAACACACTGGGGGCAGAGGCCCACAACTGTACACCGCTCTGCCTACGTCAAAAACAGTTAAACAACCCCCACCATTTCGAGCTCCTCCCAAATGCTCTTTTTGCGATGAGTTAGGCCATGCTACCCATCAATGTCCACAATTACCCACATTACAAGAGCACATGCAAATGCTTGACGATGACCCCAACATCCCAGTTGTCCAACTCGACCTTACCCCTAAGCCTCGTGATAAATCACTACGTACCAATCACCCTTGTGCAATATGCGGTATTTATGACCATTACTCACATCACTGCCCTGATCTCCTGGATTACAGAGCCACCCTCTACGAAATGAATAATATGGACCTCGAGACATCTCCCCCCACCATTGAAGAGATCTACCCCCCAAAATCTCCGCCAATTGGAGAAATCAATACCATTTATATGATATCTACTACTAGTATTCCCTCGTCAACCGATTTGATGACAAAAAGTTTCTGCAATGATGAGGAAATTCTTGAGGCTATCACCGCACCCGACTACCCCTAGGATGATATGCACCATCGCTCTTGTTTTCTCCCAAAGGAGTCCTCCCCCACCACAGTCTCCTAATTCTCTGTTGAGTCCAAAGATTTCCTCCCAACCAAGGTCGACTGGTTTAAAGAGCCCATCCCCACTCCCGATGCCTTCGAGAAAGGTAACATGGCCAACATCTCACCCACAATCCACATTGATATCTCTTCCCCAGGAAGTGCCCTCGAACTCATTACGTTGGGAGCCTCCTACACCGAGTACAAGATCGAAGAATACAAAAAACAATTTCAGGAGTTTCTTGATGTCTTTTCCTGGTCCTACACCTAAATGCTTGGTCTTGACCCCACTATCATAGAGTACAACATTGACACTTGGCCGGACGTGCCCCCCGTTCACCAAAAACAATGCCCCATTCACCCATCAAAGCTCCCTGCTGTCAAAGAAGAAATTGAGAAGCTTCGCGCAACAGGTTTTATTTATCCCATCGCATACACCACTTGGGTTTCTAACCCCGTCCTCGTTAACAAAAAACAAGGCACCATCCGGGTATGTACCGACTTCCATGATTTAAACCAAGCATGTCCCAAAGACAACTTCCCCACGCCATTTATTGACCAACTCATTGATGCGTGCACGTGGCATGAAGTCCTATCCTTCATGGACGGGTTCTCTGGGTATAACTAGTTTCAGATCTGCAAGGGAGATCAATACAAGACTGCCTTCACCACCCTATGGGGAACCTTTTCCTATCGTGTCATGCCTTTCGGACTTAAAAATGCTGGTGCCACCTTCCAGCAGGCCATGACCTATTGTTTTCATGACTTGGTTCATATCCTATCAGTCTATCTTGACAATCTCACAGCATGATCCAAGAAACGATCCGACCACCTTAACGACCTCTGGCAATATTTTTCGCGTTGTCGCAAGTATTGGATCCGCTTGAACCCACTCAATTGTGTTTTTTGTGTTCCAGCAGGCCGGTTGTTAGGTTTCATTGTTTCCCACAAAGGAATCGCTTTCGACCCCCTAAAAGTTCAAGCCATATTAGACCTTCCATCACCACGTACACTACAACAGCTATAGAGCTTATAGGGGAAATATTATTTCCTCCGCCGCTTTGTTCCTAACTATGATACCACCGTTCATGGTTTCTTATGATTGATTCGTAACCACATATTCTTTGTTTGGGATGACCAGGTGCAGGTTACTTTCGAAGCCCTTAAAAAAGCTCTCACACAAGCTCCATTGATCTCCCCTCCGGATTTCTCTAAATACTTCATCCTTTACATCTCAGCATCCGATTATGCTGTGTCAGGGGTCCTTGTTCAAGAAGACTCTACTCGCCAAGAGCATGTCATTTATTATGTAAGCCAAACCTTATCTAGACCACCACTACGTTACCTATATGAGGAAAGGCTAGCCCTTGCTGTCATCTTTTCTGTACAGAAATTGCGACATTACATTCTCCTAAGTCATACTACAGTTGTCGCTGACTCAAACCCCATAGTCTACCTCTTGAACAGTCTCCTTCTGCAAGGCCGCATTGCTAAATGGGTAATTATCCTACATGAGTATGACCTGAATTTCACAACACCTAAGAGTACTAAAGCCCTTATGCTTTCCCAGCTCATAACTGACCTACCAACCCTTTTGCCATCACCGCCAATCACCACTACATTACCTGATGACCATTTGTTTATCATCTCGTCAGATGACCCATGGTATGGTGACATTTTGATATACCTCCGCACGCAAAAGTTTTGACCCGACATAGATCATGATGGACGACGACATATCCATCACCATGCCTCCTGATGCCTCCTCTTGGGTGATGTCCTCTACCGACGCGGTGTCGACACTATCCTCTGGCGTTATCTCACACGAGATGAAGTAGAACAAGTTCTCAATGACTGTCATAGTGGCGCCCACGGTGGACATTTTTATGGGATGGCCACAGCCCAGAAGGTAATCTGCACCAGATACTTCTGGCCCACAATGTTCACCGACTGCATCACAGCAGTCAAGCATTTCCATAATTGCCAACTCTTTGCCCCTAAGGCCTGGACACCACCCGCCCCACTCCACCCAGTCATCACCATTGGCCCTTTTTGCAAGTGGGCCATCGACTTCATGGAATGTAATGTTAATATCCTAATGGGCGGCCTTCACCAAAACCTGAAGGTTTTGGTGTAAGGATTCGTATCATTTGGTATCAGAGCCTCCACCCAGGTTCGAGTCACAGAGCGGGAGGAAACGTCGGCATTGCAGTGTTCGTCCGAGGCTCGTATGGCTCAAAGGGGACACCACCGTACAGGCGCACATCCAGCCCAGAGTCTAGACTGCAGAGCATGGTGGAATGTTAAGATCCTAGTGGGTAGCCTTCACTGACATCTCGAGGTTTTGGAGTAACGGTTTGTATCATATAATCGATCATCCGTGAATGGCCATAAGTACATCATTGTCGTTGTCGACTACTTCACAAAATGGGCTGAAGCCATGCATACTTTCAACTGTAAAGCCAACACTGCTGCCCATTTCTTTTTTAACCATGTCATTACACGTTTCGAGGTCCCTAAACAGCTTGTCTCATATTATGGCTCACATTTTGAGGATGCCATTTGGCGCGAGTTGTCCACTCTCCTTAAATTCAAACATCAGTATGCCTCTACTTATTACTCCCAAGGGAACGACCAAGTTGAGGCCATTAACAAAATTTTGAAAACAATCCTCCAACGAACTATTGACCGATATAAGTCCAATTGGCATCACATGATTTTCCCCGCATTATGGGCTTACCGTACATCGACTAAGAACACCACTGGTTTTACCCCTTTTCACTTAGTTCAAGGTGTTGAATCTGTCCTCCCCATCGAATGTCAGATCCCCACCCTCCATATTTCCATTGAGCTTCTCCCAGACACCTCACCACTTGAACAACGTCTTCTGTTATTAGAACAAGACGACAAGGACCGTCATGTAGCCCTCCAAACCATTGAGGCTGCCAAGAGCTGCTCCAAAGCTAGCTGTGACAAACACATCCACCCATGAGCTTTCCATGAAGGAGATCTAGTACTCGTTTACGACCAGGACCACGACACAACAGGTAAAGGGAAGTTTGAGTCCATGTGGCAAGGCCCATACATAGTACATACTTGCCTTGGATACGAGGCATATATCTTAACAGATTTAGAAGGCCACCCCTTGTGCAACCCCGTAATGGGTTGTATCTCAAACATTGTTACGCTTAACATTCCTTTGGACCCACTAGTCCATGTTGTACAGTTTGATTTCTTTTGTTGTTTTCCACATTTTTTCTGCAACCTTACATTCGTCCTTTTCCAGCATGATCACAGATGGACCATCTCCCACCTTATTACATTGGCTTCATCGATGGAGCAAGTCACTGGTCCCCAAACCTGGCCTCCACAGCTTGGGTGTTATATTCCCCCTCACATGAGTTGATTCACCTTGACAAAATATGAATAGGTGCTGCTACCAATAACCAGGATGAATACGATGCCGTGACCAGCCTCGTAACTATTGCCCTTTAGATGGGTGTACATCACCTTCATGTGTTCCTTGACTCCCAGTTTCTTATCTCCCAGCTCAACAACTGCTATTAGGTATGTGATCCTTGCCTCTTTAGAAAGTTCCTGCGCACAAAACAACTTAGCCGACAGTTTGAATCCATCACATTCACTCATGTCCCAAGGGCTCAAAACAGTGTCGCATATCAAATGGCTAACAACATCCAAGACTGGCATATCAATCACACCATGTAAACCATCTACCATGCATCATCATCACAACATGTAGATATATCAAAAAACATAAAAATCCCAACAAGACTGCATCTAAAATAAGGCATCCATGTGCTTACTACCACACATCACTTGCATCCACATGCCATAACCAACACAAAGCAATAAATGCGCATCCACGTGCATACAAAACTAATAATCATCGCAAAATGCATCCATGTGCATATATATATATAGCCTCATCATAAATACATGCCATATATACAAAAATCCTGAATGCCCATACACATCGAGGGCAGTCCTCAGAACTCCCTAACGCAAGTCATATCCCTTGTCTGGGTCCTCGTCACTCCCCGTCGTAGCTGCCTGTGCTGCAGACTCATCCTCTCCTCACTCCTCCTCTGGATCCTCCTCATCTCCCTGTCGGTCTCGAGCCCTCCTCTCCTCGGCCAGCACCCCCACCCGCATTAGAATTGCTAGCCAGTCCCATGGAGCATCATAGCAGGCCTCGATCACCTACCGATCTAGGTCCCGCCACCCCTTGTCAAAAATACCTGCTAGTAGATGATCTAGGGTAACCCACAAGGAGTCCAAAGTCCTGTCAACATCCCGTCGTCGCACCTCCCCACAGTCCGGTAGGGCTGGCACTGCTATACGACCCCTACGGTCCATATGCCCCTACAGTGGCTTTAGTCCCACATCTGCATCAAACCAAATCACAAATAGTCAGAATCATCACATATCTCTAACTACAAATCTGACATAAAACCAATAATAAAAAAGCTGGATACGTACCATCTAGACCCCAAACCTGCCCAGGCGTTCGTGGCAACTCCGGATCTCCCCGGTAGTCCATCTCATGGTACGGGTATTCATCTAAAACCATCGGCATCTGCAACCACTGCATGTAGATCTCCCCAGTAAAGTACCGCCCTACCTCCCCACCACCCCGCTAGCACATCATCTGACCCCACCGCACCATCCGTGGCTCCGTCAGCCCCACATCCTGAATCAGTACACGTGGTCGCAATGTCGAAACCCACTCCATGAAGAAATGTGAGGCACCTACAACAATTACTTAATGAAAATATGTGAAATAGCAGAAATGACAGAACTCAGAATCACTTTTATATTGATCACATGCTACTTCGAGGGGGCAACCTCCTATGAGAAAGCTCAATACAAATAACTTCACGGTGCCTTCATAGGTCTCAACACACACTTATATACTAATTCTAGGCGCCAATACTATGGGTCAAAACCATGGGCCGTTACAAACTATCGATCAACAATACTACGAGCGACTTACAAAGCATATGTGCCAACAACAATAACATAAACTATTGATCAACAAATACTATGGGACGACTTACAAAGCATATGCGTCCAACAACAACATACTAACAAAGTAAAGACATGGGTTCCTAACATCCCCTCCCCCTTAAAAAAAGCTTTGTCCTCAAAGCTTTAGATGTGAAAATTGTTGTTGAATCTGAAGGAGTGGTTCCCATGTAGCATCCTCTGGTTGCATGCCGTGCCACTGAATTAAGACCTCTGTGATAGAGCGAGAGCGAAGCTGAAGCGTGCGTTGATTGAGGATGGCCTCTGGCTCCAAAAGGATGGATCCTTCATTATCCAGTTCGGGTAAAATCATTTGTCCACTGATGTTGGTGCCAAGAACTTTCTTCAGACAAGAGACATGAAAGACTGGATGAATGCGGGAAGAAGGAGGAAGTTCCAATTTATAAGCAATGAACCCAATCTTCTAAAGAATCCGATATGGCCCATAGAACTTTGAAGCAAGCTTATGACGCCCTTTGAGTTTCAAGGATGATTGTTTGTATGGCTAGAGATGAAGAAAAACCATATCGCCGACTTGAAAAGTGCGCTCAGAACGGTGCTGATCAGCTTGTTGCTTCATGCGATTTCTTGCCATGTGAAGATTGTCCCACAAAATGCGAAGAATCTGATCGCGGTTTCGAAGGACCGTGTCAACTTCCTGAACTGGTGAACTGGTGGGGGTGTATGGAAGAAGAGCTGGAGGTGCCTGACCATAGACTGCTTCATATGGGGTCATTTTAGAGGTAGTGTGGTAAGAGGTATTGTAACACCATTCAGCGAGAGGGAGCCATTTTTCCCACTGATGTTGTTGTTCCGAGGTGAAGAAACGAAAATAAGTTTCAAAGAATTTATTGACAATTTCAGTCTGACCATCTGTTTGTGGGTGATACCCTGAACTCATCTTCAGTTTGGTTCCAGTGTGGCGAAATAGTTCTGTCCAAAAATGACTGGTGAAAGTCGCATCATGATCCGAGACAATGGAAGAAGGGATGCCATGAAGACGAAAGATCTGGTCCAGAAAAATTTGAGCGACGGAGGAGGCTATATAGGGATGGCTGAGAGCACAAAAATGACTATATTTGGAGAGGTGATCAACCACAACGAGAATCACTATCTTCCCGCCAGATTTAGGGAGCCCTTCAATGAAATCCATAGAAATATCTGTCCAAATCCGTGTAGGTATGGGCAAGGGTTCAAGCAATCCTGGAAGGAGTGTTGTTTCACCCTTATTGCGCTGGCAGGTATCACATTCGGCCACCATCTGTTGAATTGTCCTTTTCATGCCCTGCCAAAAGAAGTTACGCCGTGCTTGTTCATACGTTTTGAGGAACCTAGAGTGCCCTGCCGATGGAGAAGCATGGAGTTCATAGAAGACAGCCTATTGAAGATCTGTGCTCTGGGGAAGCACCAGACAACCCTTGTATCGCAGAGAAGCACCATCCCAAGAGTAATGTGGTACAGCAGAAGGGTTGTTGGTCAAGCATTGGATGATTTGAGATAAGGAGGAGTCATTGACATAACCCTATTGAACAGATTGAAACCAATTTGGAACAGGCATAGAAATAGATGAAAGAGAACCTTGGGCCTCAAATGTGCGAGAAAGAGCATCTACCACAATATTGTCTTTACCCTTCTTGTAGGTGATCTCATAGTCATAACCCATGAGTTTGCTAACACATTTCTGTTGTGCCGGGGAGGAGACACGCTGGTCCAAGAAGTATTTCAGAGTCTGGTGATCCATCTTGATGCGGAAATGATTCCCTAATAGGTATGGGCGCCACTTCTGTACTGCATGCAAAATAGCCATCATTTCCTTCTCATAGGTAGAGGCAGCTATATTCTTACCTGAAAGGTCTTTGCTGGTGAATGCAATGGGGTGTTCATCTTGAAGGAGAACAGCACCAAGTCCATTGCCGCAAGCATCACTCTCAATAGTGAAGGACTTGGAAAAATCGGGCATAGCTAGTACAGGTGTAGTACACATAGCTTGTTTTAGTTTGTCAAATGCACACTGAGCAGCAGGTGTCCATGTGAAGGCATCCTTTTTCAATAGAGCAGTTAATGGAGCTGCAATCTTCCCATAATCCTTGACAAACTTGCGGTAGTAGCCAGTCAACCCCAAAAAACCACGAAGGCTCTTGAGTGTCTGAGGATGCGGCCAATTGTTCATGGCATCGATTTTGGCAGGATCCACGCGAACCCCTTGTGCTGAGATAATGTGCCTGAGATACTCAACTTCCTTCTGTCCAAAAACACATTTAGACTGCTTGGCATGGAGATGATGGTCAGAGAAAAGTTGCATGACAAGATCCAAATGCTGGAGATGTTCATCCCATGTTTTACTGTAGATGAGGATATCATCAAAGAATACCAGAATAAATTTCCGCAAGTAGGGTCGAAATATTTTATTCATTAAGGCCTGGAATGTGGAAGGAGCATTAGTGAGGCCAAAGGGCATGACCAAAAACTCATAATGGCCATCATGTGTGCAGAAAACTATTTTAGGGATATCATCCTCATGAACCCGAATTTTATGATACCCAGAACGAAGATCCAACTTGGAGAAAAAGTGAGCCCCATGAAGCTCATCAACAACAGGAATTGGAAACTTATCCTTGATGGTGAGGTGATTAAGTGCTCGGAAGTCAATGCAGAGGCGCCATGACCCATCTTTTTTGCGGACAAGAATAACTGGAGAAGAAAAGGAACTAGTGCTTGGGCGAATAATACCTTGCTTCAATAAGTCCCGAACGAGCATTTCAATCTCCGTTTTTTGGTGAAATGGGTAGCGATAGGGCCTGATGTTGGGAGGAATGCTACCAGGAAGGAGCTAAATACGATGGTCTTCTGGCCTGGAAGGTGGCAATCCCACTAGTTCAGCAAAGACACTTGTATATCGATCCAGAATTTGTTGTAGATCCAAATGAGTAGTGGAGACCGCTGATGGTTGCATCTGGATGGAATGGATCTGAGTGATGACACCATGTGAATTCTTCTTGAGGAGTTTTTCCATGCGATGTGAACTGATGATGCTGAGAGAACCTGGTTGTAATCCTGTCAATGTGTGTTTGTGTCTATTGAGGGAAAACTGCATCCAAAGTTCAACAAAATCCCATAAGATAGGGCCAAGTGTGCGTAGCCATTGAGCGCCCAAAACCACATCACATCTGCCTAAGGGCAAGGCAAACATGTCAAAGCGCAAGGTATAATCTCCCATAGAGATACGCACATTTTGACACTTCCCTTTGCAAGGTAAGGTGCCCCCATTGGCAACCATGACTTCAAAGTTGGAGCAAGGATGGATAAAACAATCAGCTTGTTTGGCGATCCGAGGGTCAATGAAATTATGAGTGCTACCATAATCAATGAGTATTGTAAGAGGAAGCTTCTTGAAGTAACCCTTGACCCACATTGTTTGGGGGTGGTGATTCCAGCTAAAGCATGGAGAGATATCTCTGGCTGGTCATCCTGAGACGGAGGGTCAATAGGCAGTTCCTGAATGTCTACCGGAGCATCCAGTGTTTCTGGATCTTCGTCACCAATTTCAGAGGCAGGCGGAGACTCCACATCCAAGAGATAGAGCTTTTGTTGAACACATCTATGTCCTCGAGTGAATTTCTCATCACAGTTATAGCAAAGCCCCTTTTCTCTGCGTGCTTGCATCTCTGTTTCAAACAAATGCTTGATAGGAGTCGGTCGAGGAGCCTGCAGTATAGGTGGTCGCTGAGAACCCATATTTCGGAAGCGAACAAATGTGGGCTTGGAGCGTTGTTGGGCTGCAATCTTGTCTTCTGCCAACTTAGCCAACCCTAGTGCTTCCATCATTGTGTTGGGACAGAACATTTTGACCTCAGAGCGGATGGCATCCTTTAGACCACTGATAAAACAACTCCAGTAAAAGTCATCAGACAATCCTTCGGTGTGGTTGGCTAGATTCTCAAATTCAGTTTGATACTCTCTCACAGCGCCAGTTTGGAGAAGTTTAGTGAGGGCTCCTGTGAAGTCATCAAAAGCACTATGACCAAATCGTTGCAAAAGGAGCTGGCAAAAGTCTGGCCATTTGGGCTCTGGATGAGCCTTAATGTAACGACGGTACCATTGAAGAGCTTCCTGTTCCAAATGAAAGGATGCCAACAGAACTTTGTTGACATCAAAAGTATTATGCAGACTGAAATACTGTTCTGCACGATAGATCCATCCAGTTGGATCGGTACCATTGAAGTGAGAAAAATCAAGCTTCGGACCATGAAAATTGCTGGAAGAAGAGAACCCATTGTCTACTGAAGACTCGGACTGCCGTTTGTTGTTCATAGCTGAATGTTCAAGATGGAGACCGAGAAATTTTTCATCCAGATCCTGGAGTTTGGCTTGGATGGATGCAAGTGCGTCCTCCATGGTTTTTGCTCCTGCACGGGTGATAACCATAACCAGGATTTTTTTCTTTTTTTTTTCGGTTGACTGGGTAGGAAAACAAAAACAGAAACTACTTCAGTAATCTAGATTTGGGAAAAAATCAGAAGGGTAATTGGGTTTTGACTAGGTTTTGGACACTATTGGGTAGATAGGGAAGCAAAAATGAGGATTTCATAAGCATGGTGGAAGAATGGGAAAATTTGGCAAAGGGGAACAAAGAAGCAGAATTCAGAAAGGAACTCTGTGGTAAAATTTGAAGGTGATTGGGTGAAATCTGAGGAAGTTATGGCAAACCCTAAAAATAGACAAATGTGGGATTTCGTGCTTTGGGAAGGGGAATTGGGAATAGGGTTTTCAGCACTGAAATATGCAGAATGGGATGACAGGGATTCCCTGAAAATTTCAAGGGAAACAGAGTGAAAATAAGGGAGATATGGAGAAAAAACTGTTTTTTTTTTTCTTTTTCCAGACTGGAGCGGCTACGGGAAAGGGATCTGGAACAGCACCGAATGGATTGAAAATGGTTGAATCTGGAATGGCTTGCAAAATGGATCTGAAACGGCACAACAGTGATCGACAATAGTTCAGCTGAAAGTAGATATGGACCCCAGGTATGTGCGGCTTCCTAACAGTTCAGGGGTTTCACTCGGCCACCAATGCTGTCTGACGGCTTGCGTATTGGGGTAGTACCCCTCATTCCATGGCTCAGGTAAAACTGATAACCGCTGTGCCACAAACAATAGCTCTTGGTTTACCTCACGGGTGGGAACTAGTCAATCAGGTAGGGGTCATTGCCCTTTTCGCTGGTAGGTCCTCTCAATGGGCCAGCTACTTCGGGGTTCCTGTGGTACTCCTCACAATGAGTTTTAGGGCTTATGCCCAAGTAATTCCCACAGTTAAGCGGATAGGGATTATTCCCAAATCCGAACATGCAACAGATTCGAAAAAAAAATTGGCAGAAATTTCACCTAGCGAGCCCAAGAAAGTGCTCTGATACCAGATGTGAGGCACCTGCAACAGTTACTTAATGAAACTATGTGAAATAGCAGAAATGACAGAACTCAGAATCACTTTTATATTGATCACAGGCCACTTTGAGGGGGAAACCTCCTATGAGCAAGCTCAATACAAATAACTTCACGGTGCCTTCATAGGTCTCAACACACACTTATATACTAATTCCAGGCGCCAATACTATGGGTCAAAACCATGGGCTGTTACAAACTATGGATCAACAATACTACGGGCGACTTACAAAGCATATGCGCCAACAACAATAACATAAACTATTGATCAACAAATACTACAGGATGACTTACAAAGCATATGCGTCCAACAACAACATACTAACAAAGTAAAGACATGGGTTCCTAACAAGAAAGCACACAAGAACGACCCATAGAAGAACTCCCCTCCTGAGACCTTCACCTTGCTCAGCTCCCGGTGAACACAGGTGAGGAACATCTGGCCCCAAGCAAAGAAGGTACCTTGTATTACCCACTCTACTTGTTGCATCTATCCCCTCGAGACTCGGTGGGGCACCTATGACCCTAGTACTCGAACCACACATGCTACGATCACTATGATCGACGGCTCCTATAAGTCGCAGACCAAAAGTGCATTCTTATGCAGTTCTGAAGTGGGGAAGTAGTATCGATCCAACATATCCTCCATATCCACGTCTGCGGACCTCCGTGGCTGGGTATCTGCCACCCTACCCAAACAAGGTAGTCCCATCAGAAAGTACACATCTATCAAGGCAAGATCCAGTATCTCCCCCTGCACCATGAAAGCGTCCATACCAGGCTCCCAGAAGCCCACCAACCGGTTCAGCAACAATATTGTTGATTGCATCATCGGCACCTATGCGAACTTTAGCATCCCGCACAGCCCCAAAGTCCCTCGGACATGTCGATCACGCCATATGTACTCCATGATATCGTCGGGCATCTCGCGTTCTCGCCATTGGACTCTTGGCATCCTGTTAATCGCACAATGAATACTGATTAGAACCTCCTCAAATAACCCATCATTCCCCACATAATAATGTCCCAACAAACTCCACAATCACGATCTAGACCCTAGCTGTGGGGACCACAGCCGCGATCCAGGATCATGGTTGTGGGGGCCACAGTCGTGATCCCAAATCGTAGCTATCGAGGCTATAGCCATGATCCCAAATCGCAGCTGTGGGGGCAATAGTCGCGGTCGTGGATCGTGGCTGTCGAGGCCATAATCGTGATCTCTAACCGCGGCTGTGGGGGCCACCATTGCGATCTGTGATCCTGGCTGTTGCCTAGGAACCCACATTCCACGCCCCTCGTGACCGGTACCATCCCCTTAAGGACCCACTACACGCACAGATCGAGATAAAATTAAAAGGTCCAAGCTCAGTGAAATACTTGAAACTCACGGAAACAAAATCGACTAGTCGGATCGCCCACAAATGCCAAATCAGCTCTGGCTTGCTACACTCTCTTGTCCAAGTCAACCATAGAAATGACACATGGCACTATGGGTCCACTTACTATTTATAGACAGTTGACCATTTCTTAATTCGGCCATTTTGAACCCATATGGAGTCCATTTTCCAAACCGTTTCTACCACTGGAATCAGGACGATGAGACCCTCATTGTGGTCGAGTCAGTTTCTCGGTTTCCCTGACCCCTTTTTTGGGAATATTTTTAGGGCACCCCTCATCACCTCGATTTATGTTCCACATTGACCATTATCCCTTTTTGACGTTCTTTACATTGTCGGATTCAGTTTTCCGCACTCATGATGATGCGTGAGATCATTTCTCGCGCACCATATCGACTGCCATCACTTTACAAGCATATCCATGAGCCCTCTACTCCATTCATACTGCAATTATTTCGTTATTTTTTCACCATTCATCATCCCGCAAGGAGGCACCACCAATGTGCCCCCCAACCCTCATTCTTGGTTCTCATTGATGTCCTTTGACTGAACACTCCCTCCTTGCTTGGCCATTCCATCTGTTTGGTATAATTTTATCCCTTTTTCGGGTCGAACAAGTTGTTTACGAAAAAGGCACATAGGGAGTTTTTGTTAAGCTCTTTTCTGACTCCTAAAACAATGAAAATATCACTGAGAAATCTTGCTTCCTTTTGATGCTCGTTAATGTACCTGAAAGTGCGTCTATCTGGTATAAGTTTAACCCTTTTACGGACTTGGTAGACTAATTACGAAAAAGGAATACTCTAGTCACGCCGACTAGAAGAGTTCTTCATTACATCCTTTTATGCTTGTTTGGGCCTTGGAGACTAACACATGAAAAAGAACCCCGCTTGGTGTCTTCTTATTGCTTTCAGAGTCTATAAAATTGAAAGCAACCACGAGCATGCACCTTCCTGGGCTCGTACAAATCCACACGACGATACCATTCCATTATTTCAGAGTCTTCTTATCGCTTTCACACTCCTTAAAATTTAAAGCAATCATGAGCATGAACTGTCCTGGGCTCGTATAAGTCCACATGATAGTACTATTTTGAGCACACTTCTATCGCTTCTTCCAGCTCCTTAAAACATGAAGAAGGCCCCACTAGTGTCTTTCGGTGCCACGATCCATCATCTTGGCAGCACCCCCAATAAGGTCGCCTTTGTTCAGAGTGTTTTGCGATATACCACCCTCAGAGTCTCCTGCCATCCTACACCAACTTGAGTATCCCTCACTATAGTAACAATCCATAGTCCCTTAAAACTAAGATCCCCTTCCCCTAAGTCAGTTTTAGATGATGCCAGGTCATCCCCGCCTTCATACTCTGAATGAAGGAAGTTTGAGTCCCTGCACCCAATGACCCATGTTCCCTACCCTCATAGTATGTCAGTTACCCATGCAGTCCTATCACCTCTTGTTTATGAACCTCATTCTCCTATCAAGGAAACATCATTGCCTTGCTAGTTGCAGGTCTCCCTCTATCACCGTCAGCCCATCTATTCCAGAGAATAGATCCAGAGGTCCCTGCGCCTTGGACTCATCACCATCTGTGGTGAGTGCCTACAGACCATTTTGAGCAGAGTCATCAGTGCCTCTCCGAATGGTTGCTTCTCATGTGCTTGAATTCAACACGGAAGCAAGCCTCCTTGACTACTGCAAGAGATCCACCAACCTCCATATTTGAGGTAAATGTAACTTTGGTCATATCATAATATAAAAGAAAAATTTCCATTATATTGTCATTGTCTTTTTATTTCGGTTGATGCACATGTTAGCTTAGATTCTGTACTATTTTACTGTTTTACTTTACTATTTATTGAACTGCTACTAAGGAGGCCATTCTCCTTAGTAGGTGCTCATTTGCACAAGCTAGGGTGAAAACCATATCTACAATTTTCTTCATGGGAGATATACCTCAAATCTGCCCTTCCATTCTAGTAGTCTCTGACAAATAACCTAGGGCATTTGTTGTAATGACATACAAGAATACCCTCCATCGATTATTGAGTAATTCAGATGTTAAGGCCAAGTTATCCACAGAGTAAATATTAAGAATCAGGTTACCACCAGGCTGAGATACCTCTAATTTTCCCTTGCATTCTAGCAGCCTCCAAAAAAATAACTTAAGGAATCTTCTGCAATGGCATACCTACAAGGAGTAAGGGGGAAACCTTGCTGAATAGGGAAGTTCGAATAAATAGGGTCAGACATCACACCATTCACATTAATGCTAGCCAATTCCCACAAGAAAAGGGATGCCACTGTCTGCTAATAACATGAATCAAACCCCCAACCAATCCAAAATGCTGTGGGTGAAGTCCCATCCAATTTTTTCACATGGTTTCTTGGAGTCATTTTCAAACTCCTTTGAGTGACCCTTAGTTTTTTTATGATCATAGATTGTATTAGGACTTTTTCCTTCAATCTTAGATTAGATATATTAGGCTTAGAAGAAGAGGCAACTATAAAATGAGAAGATGTTGAGCCAGTAGAGGGCATAGAAGAGGAGAAAAGCATTTGACTTTATAATGTTTACTTTGTTCACATTGTTTTGATGTCTTAATTTATTGTTGCAGTCCCTAGGGTTGTTCCCATTTCTTTAAAAGTTGGAACCATAATTGGTTGAGGGTCAGTTCATACCAGAATCGTAGCTGAAACTGACCAATTAACCGGTTTACAAAAAAATGCAAAAAAAATGCAAAATTATACACACACACATAAGTATGTATATATACCTATATATTTATGTACATCAAAACTCCAAACCATTGGACACCAAATATGACAAGTGTGGTTATGTATATGATTTGACGCCTAATGTATGATGCTTCTGAATCTAAAGGGAATATGCTTTAGTGTTCAAATCCAAATCAGGAAAACTATTGTCCATGCCTTTATTGGAATTGCTTATATCTGTGTGGCTTAGTTGTCCATCAAGCTGATGGATTAAGTGTGGTTTATCATTGGAACCCAACTTCACTCTAGTGATTCGTGGTGGTTTTGCGTTGTATTTTTATTCATGATGCAGATTGTACATTGACAATTCTTAAGTCATGGAAGGGAATTTTTTTTTGAAATTTAACACATTTTTCTAAAATTATATTGATAGTTTTGGTAAGGAATATTTTTCTCTTTGGAACAACAATATTTTCTTTTGTGTGACAACAGGTTTATGCTGTATGTTGTACTAGATGTAGTGATGATCACAAGCTTGAAGGGAACAAATTTCCTACCCACATTGATACTGTTCACTGACTGCATCACAACAGTCAAGCATTGCCATAATTTCCAACTATTGCCCCTAAGGCCCAGACACCACGCGCCCCACTCCACCTAGTCATCACCGTTGGCCCTTTTTGTAAGTGGGCCATCGACTTCATGGAATGTAATGTTAATATCCTAGTGGGAGGCCTTCACCAAAACCTCAAGGTTTTGGTGTAACGGTTCATATCATTTGGTATTAGAGCCTCCACCCAGGTTCGAGTCACAGAGTGGGTGAAACCGTCGACATTGCAGTGTTCGTCCGAGGCTTGTATGGCTCAAAGGGGACACCACCATACGGGTGCACATCCAGCCTAGAGTCTAGATTGTAGAGCATGGTGGGATGTTAAGATCCTATTGTCGGCCTTCACTAACATCTCGAGGTTTTGGTGTAACGGTTCGTATCATGTAATCCATCATCCGCGAATGGCCATAAGTACATCATTGTCGCCATCGACTACTTCACAAAATGGGCTGAAGCCATGCCTACTTTCAACTATAAAGCCGACATTGCTACCTGTTTCTTTTTTAACCATGCCATTAAACATTTCGAGGTCCCTAAATAGCTTGTCTTGTATCATGGCTCACATTTTGAGGATGCCATTTAGCGCGAGTTGTCCACTCTCCTTAAATTCAAACATTAGTATGCCTCTTCTTATTACCCCGAAGGGAACGACCAAGTTGAGGACATTAACAAAATTTTGAAAACAATCCTCCAATGAACTGTTGACCGATATAAGTCCAATTGGAATCACATGCTTTTCCCCGCATTATGGGATTACCATACATTGACTAAGACCACCACTGGTTTTACCCCTTTCCACTTAGTTCATGGTGTTGAATCTGTCCTCCCCATTGAATGTCATATCCCCACCCTCCATATTGCCATTGAGCTTCTCCCAGACACCTCACCAATTGAACAACGTCTGCTGTTATTAGAACAAGCCGATGAGGACCGTCGCACAACCTGTTAAATTTTTAGAATTTACTTCAATCTGATCTAGGATCTTAACTGAGAGAACAACATGTACAGCATATCAATCATGGACACAATAATGCAAGCACACAAGAGACACAGAGTTTACTTGGGGAAAACCATAAAGGTGAAAAACCCCAATAACTTCCTCAGAGATAGATAGAGCAATGATACAACCAGAATACAAGAGATAGTCTTCTCCTAGAAGCAAACCCTCCTCCTCATAAGTGCGTCACTTTTCGAATGAGAGAAGTGTGTGAATGAATTATCAAATAGAGATCTCGCGATCTCTATTTATAGTTGTTCTATCCTGCCCAATAAACTAATGGGACCTACATGTCTAGCTTAACCCATGGTTAAGTTAATCCGGGACGACCCCACACTTGGTGGTCTAATAACCCTTTGACCCACATGGCCAACCCCCAATAGGGTGGTCTAATAACCCTTCGACCCACATGAGTTATACAGGGCCGACCCCAACAAGGTGGTCTAATAACCCATCAAGTATAAGTTACGACACTTACAATATAAATGACGACACTTCCGTATAGAGGAATAATAACATCTCTATAGGAATACAAACACTTCCATATATAGGAATAATGCCATCTTTATAGGAGTAAAATATACATATATGAAATACATGGGTGAAATACATTCTGAAGTTACATATACATCAAAAATCCCTCTTAACTAGGAAGGTATTTCTCGACACAGGTCTGCTAGCACAAGTCTTCTTCTCTAGATCATCATCAGCGAATCATCATCCTCAAATCATCGTCATCATCACTACTACTGCTATCTCAATCAATCTCTAAATCTACTTGTCATAGGAAGTTCTACAAAGCTAGTCCTTTTTCATACTGGAAGTAGGCCCAGCACCTGCAGGTCTTCGTCATCACTGGCCATACTGTGGAATACTCAGGACTTATTACGTGCGTCACAAAACCTTTAAAGAGTCTCTTGCCTAGCAAGAACCCTAAAGAGCATCTGAGGCCTTTTTCATCCTGGCCAGATCTCCAGGACTTATTACATGTGACCCCACCACAAAACCTAGCAAGAGCATCTCAGGATGTTACGGGTACACAACTCCAACCTAAAATCTCCCTAGGGCACAAATTACATGTGGTCACCACAAAACCTAGTAGGAGTATCTCAGGATGTTACGGGTACACAACTCCGACCTGAAATCTCCCCAGGGAACAAATTACATGTGGTCATGGAAAAACCTCGAAAGAGCATCCTAGGATGTTATAGGTACACAACTCCGACCTGAAATCTCCCAGGGCACAAATTACATGCCATAGGACAAAACCTCGCAAGAGCATCTCAGGATGTTATGGGTACACAACTCTGACCTGAAATCTCCCAGGGCACAAATTACATGTCCTCCTAGAGAAATGTCTCGAAAGAGAATCCCAGGCTGTTACGGGTACACAACTCCAACCTATAGGATCTCCCAGACATGCTCATCTGCACAACCTGATCCACGGCCACAAAGTATCATCCTGATACTCACCATACATCTTCCTGATGTACACATGATCATCCTGATCATCATCACTGCAACATCCTCCTGCATGTCATCTGGAGAAGCTCATCATCCATGATCATCCTGATCATACAATGCATCCACCTAATACATACACAGATACATGATCCACACAATGTATCCACCTGATACATATCAACATACATGATCTCATTATCCACCTAATACATATACAGATACATGGTCCAAGCATCCAACATGATGCATATACAAAATACATACAAATGATCCAACTGATCACATCCAACATCCAACATGATGCATACACACATAAATGATTCAACTGATCATATCCAACATCCAACATGATGCATATATACATAAATGATCCAACTGATCATAACAAGCATCCAACATGATGCATATACATATACAGAGTAGTAACTGGAGCATCATCCTGATGTTCATCATCCATAATCCTCCTGATCATCATAGCATCGTCCTCTTCATATCATCTCATCGTCCACAAAGCACAGCCCAGATGCACATCATCCAACACTTACACCACCGACATGGCAGAACACATCTACCACCATTCGGGGAATTCTCCAGCCCTTACTTTTTCACCATGGGAGAACACATCTACCACCATGTGAAAAATGTCTTAGCAATTACATCATGACCAAGGGAGAACACATCAACCATGTCAGAAAAGCTCATGTGCATCTGCATCTTCCCGACTCATCACTTCCCTTTGGAAGGAACCTCGATCTGAAGTGCACCAAGCCTCTCTCTGAAGTACTCAAACTGCACTCTGGCCAATAGCTTGGTCAATACATCTGCAACCTACTCATCTGTCGCAACATACTCTGCTTTGGCTGTACTCAGTGCTACGTAGGACTGCTTCCTGCTAAACCAAGAGATCACACCTGATCCCTATCTGCAGCACTGCCTGCCCAATTTGAATCAACATAACCCTACAGGCTAAACTTTTGATTTGCATCATACTTGAGCCCATAATCAACTGTACCTTTCAGGTACCTCAAAATATGCTTTACAACAACTAGGTGAACACTCCTCGGATCCGTCAGGAACTGGCTCAATGTGTTCACCACAAAGCAAATATTTGGTCTCGTGTTCGTCAGGTACATCAAGGACCCAATCATCTGATGATACATAGTGATATCAACCGGCTCAGATGAAGCATCACACAGAAGCTTCAGGTTCGATGCCATAGGTGTGGCCATAGCCTTGCAGTCCATCATCCCGAACCTCTTCAGGATCTCTACTGCATACTTCCCTTGTCCAAGGAAGATTCCATCTGCACTCTGCCACACCTTCAGGCCAAAAACAAATAGTGCATCATCCCCAAGTTCTTCAAGTCGAACTTGGCAGCAAGCTTCCGCTGCATCTCGGCAATAAATCTATCCTCACTTATTACAAACAAGTCATCCATATACAAAAGTAGTATCACTAGATTGCCTTCTTCAACCTTGTAGTAAAGGTTGGAATCCACTTTACCCTTGGTAAATCCCAAACTGGATAGAAAGCTGTCTATCCTACCATACCGAGTTCTGCACATATATGAATCCCTGTCATGTGTCTCAGAACCAAGTAGCTGCACCAAATACACTTCTTCTTCAACTACACCATTCAAGAAAGTGTATCTTCCTCTTCATCATTGCAGCCAGGGCAAGTACTGATTTAATGGAAGTGTATCTGGCTACAGGAGCAAAAGTCTCTATGCTACCACCTGCAGCATGCTTGATCTTGTAGATCCTCTTGGAAGTCACTATAGACTCCCGTTCAGGTCTTGGGACTGCATCCCAAACATCTTCATGGTCGACTGGTACTCCTCGATCATGGCATTCTTCCCAGATCCTAGGAACTTCAATATTTTCAATAGATAACTTTGTTGCTGAACAAATGTTGTAGTCCTTCTTTTGTAGGTGATGGTATACGATCTTTCCTACACAAAAAGTTAAATCGCATAATTAGAAAACATCTCATAGTTTTCAGAACAAATTCTTACACATAAAGAAATATGTCATATAGTCATGCAATTATCTGTGAAGAACCTGCAATAATTAATTAATGCAAATACACAAGATATCAGAAATAACAGAACTTGGAATGACTTTTATATTGATCACAGGCCACTTCGAGGGGTAAACCTCCTTTCAGCAAGCTCAATACAATTAACTTCACGGTGCCTTCATAGGCCTCAAAACACACATATATACTAAGTCTAGGCACCAATACCATGGGTCAATACTATGTGTCAATACAAACCATGGGCTAAGTCTAGCCGCCAATACTATGAGTAAAACCATGGGACATATAATACTATGGGACGACTTACAAAGCATATGCGTCCAATACTATGGTTCAATACTATGGGCTAATATAAACTATGGATCAACAAATACTACGGAACGACTTACAAAGCATATGCATTCAACAACAATATACTAACAAAGTAAAGACATGGGTTCCTAACATCCCCTCTCCCTTAGAAAAAGCTTTGTCCTCAAAGCTTTAGATGTGGAAATTGATGCAAACTCTGAAGGAGTGGGTCCCCTGTAGCATCCTCAAGTTGCATTCCAAGCCACTGGCACTTTTGGAGTTTCAGGGAGGTTTGCATGGAAGGCTGTAGACGAAGAAGAACCATATCAATGATGTGAAAAGTGTGCTCAGAATGGTGTTGATTGGCTTGCTGTTTCAGTCGAATTCTTGCCATGTGAAAATTGTCCTACAGAATGAGAAGAAGCTGATCACGGTTTTGAAGAATTGAATCAATTGCCTGAACTGGGGAGGTACTGAAGGCGTATGGAAGAAGAACTGGTGGTGCATGTACAAATACTGCTTCATATGGTGTCCTTTGAGATGTGGTACTATACCACTGGAGTGCTTCTAGGAAATCCATAGAAATAGTTGTCCAAATCTGTGGAGGGATGGGTAAGGGTTCAAGCAGTCCTGAAAGGACGGTCGTTTCACCCTTGTTGACCTGGAAAGTATCACTGTCAACCACCATCCATTGAATTGTCCTTTTGAGTCCCTGCCAAAAGAAGTTACATTGTTCCTAGTCATACGTTTTGAAGAACCCAGAGTGCCCTACTGATGAAGAAGCATGGAGTTCATAGAAGAGATAGCCCCGTTGAACAGATTGCAACCAATTTGGAACAAGCAGAGAAATAGCTATAAGAGAAACTGGGTCATCAAATGTGCGAGGAGTATCTTCCACCATATTGTCCTTACCCTTCTAGTAAGTGGTCGCATAGTCATAACCCATGAGTTGGATAACCCATTTCAGGTGTGTTGGGGAGGAGACCCGTTGTTCCAGGAAAGTTTCCAGACTCTGGAGATCAGTCTTGATGCAGAAATAATTCCCCAATAGGGATGGCTGCCACTTCTGGACTGTATGCAAAATATTCATCATTTCTTGCTGAGAGGTAGATGCGGCTAAATTCTTACCGGAAAGGTCTCTTGAAGGAAACAAGCTCATTGGTTCAACAAAGACACCTGCATATCTATCCAAGGAAGTAGTGGAGACTATTGATGGGTGCATCTGAATGGAATGGATCTGAGCGATGACACCATGTGAATTCTTCTAAAGTATTTTTTCCAGGCGATGTGAACTGATGATGCAGAGAGACCCTGGTTGTAAGCTCATAAATTTGTGTTGTGCCCCATTGACTGAAAACTGCATCCAAAGTTCAGCAAAATCCCATAAGATGGGGCCAAGTGTGCGTAACCATTGAACGCCCAAAACCACATCACATCCGCCTAAGGACAAGGAAAACATGTGAGAGCGCAGGTTATAATCTTCCATAGAGATACACACATTGTGACACTTCCCCTTGCAAGGTAAGGTGCCCCCATTGGCAACCATGACTTTAAAGTTGGAGCAAGGATGGACAAAACAATCAGCCTGTTTGGCAATCCGAGGATCAATGAAGTTATGAGTGCTACTAGAATCAATGAGTATGTTAAGAGGGAGCTTCTTGAAGTATCCCCTAACTCGCATTATTTGTGGGATGGTGACACCGATTACAGCATGGAGAGAGATCTCGGGTGGGGCATCCTGAGATGCGGTGTCAATAGGTGGGTGTTGATTGTCGACCTGATCATCTACTGTATCTGGAGCTTCTTCATCAAGTTTTGAGGCAGGCGGAGAATCCACATCCAAGAGATAGAGCTTTTGTTGAACACATCTATGTCCCTTAGTGAATTTCTCATCACAATTATAACAAAGCCCTTTTCTCGGTGTGCCTGCATCTCTATTTTAGACAATTGCTTAATAGGAGTTGATTGAGGAGCAGGCGTGATGGGAGGTCATTGGGAACCCATATTTCTGAAGGGAACAAAGGTGGGTTTGGAGCGTTGTTGAGCTGCGATCTTGTCCTTAGCCAGCTTAGCCAACCCTAGGACTTCCATCATTGTGTTGGGACAAAACATTTTGACCTCTGAGCGGATTTCATCCTTGAGACCACTGATAAAACAACTCCTGTAGAATTCATCGGACAATCCTTCTGTGTGATTGGCTAGTTTCTCAAATTCCGTCTGATACTCTCTCACTGTGCCAGTTTGGTGAAGTTTAGTGAGTGCTCCTGTGAAGTCGTCAAAAGAACTAGGGCCAAATCGTGACAAAAGGAGTTGGCAAAAATCTATCCAGTTTGGCTTGGGATGAACTTTGATGTACCAACAGTACCATTGAAGGGCTTCCTGTTCCAAATGAAAGGATGCAAGTGGAACTTTCTGAACATCAAAAGTATTATGCAGACTGAAATATCGTTCTGCTTGGTATATCCATCTAGTCAGATCAGTACCATTGAAGCGAGGAAAATCAAGCTTCGACGCACGAAAATTGCTGGAAGAAGTGAACCTAGTGGCTGGAAAAGATTCTGGCTGTCGGTTATTGTTCATGGATGAATGCTGAAGATGGAGGCTGAGAAATTTTTCATCCAGATCTTGGAGTTTGGTTTGGATGGCTGCAAGTGCTTCCTCCATGGTGTGTGCTCCTGTACGGGTGACAACCATAACCAGGTTTTTTTTTTTGGGTGGAATGGGTAGAAAAACACAAACATAAGCTGATTTAGTAAAGGGAAATTTGGATTGGGGAAACAATCGGATGGGTAACTGGGGTTTGACAAGATTTTCGACACTGTCGAAAGGATAAGAAGGCAAAAAGGGGGATTTCAGAAGTGGGGTGATAGAATGAGAAAATTTGGCAGAGAGGGACAAAGAAGCAGAATTCAGAAAGGAACTCTGTGGTAAAATTTGAAGGTGATTGGGTGAAATCTGAGGAAGTTATAGAAAACCCTAAAAATAGACAAATGTGGGATTTCGCGCTTTGGGAAGGGGAATTGGGGAGAGGGTCCTCAGGAATGAAAGATGCAGAATGGGATGACAGGGGTTCCCCGAAAATTTCAAGGGAAACAGAGTGAAAACAAGGGAACATGATCATATGTTCTTGAAGTAGAACATGATTTGTCTTTCTTGCTGTACCTTTTATGTTAGCAGACAAACATAAACCTCATACAACACCATAATGCATTAGTACAATCATAAGTGTCAACACCCTAACCAATGAATATCTTCTATCATGCATTCATAATTTTGTTAAGGTGATACGACAAATCTAAAATCAAGATTGTACTAACCGTAATAACATGAAGACAAACATACCATAAACTTAATCATGAACAAGTCTCAAAACATACCTCGATGAGTCATACTTGTTGAGATCGCTTGTAATCTTCTTATGTAAGGCCTTAGCCTCATCTCTCTCTGAAACATGAACTTCTTCACTTATGCAGGTGACCAATCCATCTTCTTCTAGGATTAACCGAATCCACTTGATTTGCAAGAATTGGACCTTGAGCTGGATTAGGGTTTGTCAGAGAAACCCCAAAAATTCAAACTTTGAATTTCAAACTTCTGAAAGGATAGAAATATGCGCCTTGATGAGCTGATCAAGCTGGTATATTTAGAATTTGAAAACTGTGAAGTTTCATTCCTTAATTTTGCCTTTGAAACTTTCGGATTCACTGGATGTGACCCCGAACTAGGGTTTGATGAAGCTCACTCTTCTGCCCAATCAAAAGGTTTGATCCAAAGCTCTAAGCTTCTATTTTTCTGAGGAGCTTCCAGCCGTGGTCACAGATTTCAAAAATTCCCATTTTTGCAGAAGCCCTAATTTTCCACTTTTCCAATCAAAGTCCCGAACTAGGGTCTGATCAAGCCCGGTCTTCTGCCCAACCAAAAATTCTGAACTTGGTCTCTAAATTTCTATTTTGATGAGTGGCATTCATCCGTAGTCTCCGATTACAAAAATTCCAACTTCCTCCGAAACCCTAAATTCTGGAAGCCATGAATGAAGGTGCTCAAAAATAATTCTGTTATGATAGAAATATGTACCTGATTGTTTCTAGTGTAACTCGAAAATTTTTGATCCACAGGGTCTAAAACATTTTCCTGCGATAGCCTGACCTGTTATCTTTCCATCTCGACAGGTCTGACCTCAATTGGATTCTCTGGCAGAGAGTTATGCCAAGTGTCACAACGTGACCTGTTTATAGGATATAACAGGAGAACAAACTTGTATGGCATGCCACGTGTCACTGGTTCAACTTCAGCCTCTGAACATTTTTCCTGAGATAGTAAAGTCTGTGTACTACCTGTCACTTTTTATGAAATTTCATTCGGAGCTTTCAGCCCAAGTTATGGCCTTTTTTCCAAGGTCACCTATTTATGATTGAGATCTGGAAGAGGCATAAACCCTATATTGTACAGATCATAAATCACAAAGTACAACGAATTAGAAGTTGTCCTTTGGACACAAGGTACATGGGGATCTGATATTCGACCTGTAAAAGTTTCAAATCCTAAAAATTTTCCAAAATGGATTTATAGCGAACGTTCTATGATGACTGGTTTTTTCTATATCAAGCCCTAGCATCGTAAGTGCAACAAGTGTCATACATGCCATATCATGCTTTCTTTCAGGCTAGCTCTGATACCATGTTAAATTTTCAGAATTTACTTCAATCTGATCTAGGATCTTAACTGAGAGAACAACATGTACAGCAAATCTACAACATCTCAATCATGGACACAATAATGCAAGCACACAAGAGACACAGAGTTTACTTAGGGAAAACCATAAAGGTGAAAAACCCCAATAACTTCCTAAAAGATAGATAGAGCAATGATGCAACCAGAATACAAGAGATAGTCTTCTCCTAGCAGCAGAGCCTCCTCCTCATAAATGCGTCACTTTTCGAATGAGAGAAGTGTGTGAATGAATGATCAAATAGAGATCTCCCGATCTCTATTTATACTTGTTCTGTCCTATCCAATAAACTAATGGGGCCTACATGTCTAGCTTAACCCATGGTTAACTTAATCCGGGTCGACCCCACACTTGGTGGTCTAATAACCCTTTGACCCACATGACCGACCCCCAATAGGGTGGTCTAATAACCCTTTGACCCACATGACTTATACAGGGCCAACCCCAACAAGGTGGTCTAATAACCCATCAAGTATGAGTTACGACACTTACAATATAAATGATGACACTTCCGTATAGAGGAATAATAACATCTCTATAGGAATACAAACACTTCCGTACAGAGGAATAATGCCATCTCTATAGGAGTACAAAATACATATATGAAATACATGGGTGAAATACATTCCGAAGTTACATATACATCAACACAACCCTCCAAACCATTGAGGCCGCCAAGAGCCGCTCCAAAGCTGGCTACAACAAACACATCTACCCACGATATTTCCGTGAAGGAGATCTAGGACTCATTTACGACCAAGCCCACGACAAGATAGGTAAAGGGAAGTTTGATTCCATGTGGCAAGGCCCATACATAGTACATAATTGCCTTGGATATGGTGCATATATCTTAATAGATTTAGAAGGCCACCCCTTGCACAACCCTCGTAACGGTTTGTATCTCAAATGTTTTTACCCTTAACATTCCTCCGGACCCACTAGTCCATGTTGTACAGTTTGATTTCTTTTGTTGTTTTCCACATTTTTTCTGCAACCTTACATTCGTCCTTTTCCAACATGATCACAGATGGACCATCTCCCACCTTATTACATTGGATTCATCGATGGAGCAAGTCACTGGTCCCCAAACCTGGCCTCCACAGCTTGGGTCTTATATTCCCCCTCACATGAGTTGATTCACCTTGATGAAATATGCATAGGTGTTGCTACCAATAACCAGGCTAAATATGATGCCGTGACTGGTCTCCTTACTGCTGCCCTTCATATGGTTGTACATCACCTTCATGTGTTCCTTGACTCCCATTTTCTTGTCTCCCAGCTCAACAACTACTATTAGGTACATGATCCTTGCCTCTTTAGAAAGTTCCTGCACACAAAACAACTTAGCCGATAGTTTGAATCCATCACATTCACTCATGTCCCAAGAGCTCAAAACAGTGTCGTAGATCAAATGGCTAACAACATCCTAGACTAGCATATCAATCACAACATGTAGATATATCAAAAAACATAAAAATCCCAACAAGACTACATCTGAAATAAGGCATCCGCGTGCCAACTACCACACATCACTTGCATCCACATGCCATAACCAACACAAAGCAATAAATGCGCATCCATGTGCGTACAAAAATAATAATCACTGCAAAATGTGTCCATGTTCATATATATATATGCTTGTCATAAATACATGCCGTATATACAAAAATCCCGAATGTCCATACACATCGAGGGCAGTCCCCAGAACTCCCTAACATGAGTCATATCCCCTATCTGGGTCTTCATCACTCCCAACCCTAGCTGCCTCTGCTATAGACTCATCCTCTCCTCGCTCCTCCTCCGGATCCTCCTTTGGATCCTCCTCATCTCCCTGTCGGTCCTGAGCCCTCCTCTCCTCAACTAGCACCACCACCCACATTAGAATTTCTCGCCAATCCCATGGAGCATCGTAGCAGGACTCGATCCCCCGCCGATCCAGGTCCCACCACCCCTCATCGAAAATCCCCACTAGTAGCTGATCCAGGGTAACCCACAGGGACTCCAAAGTCCCGTCAACATCCCGCCGTCGCACCTCCCCATGGTCCAGTAGGGCTGGCACTGCTATACGACCCCTACGGTCCCTATGCCCCTACAGTTGCCTCGGTCCCACATTTTCATCAAACTATATCACAAATAGTCAGAATCATCATATATCTCTAACTATAGATCTAACATAAAACCAACAATAAAAAAGCTAGATACATACTATCAGGACCCCAAACCTGCCCAGGCATTCGTGGTGCCTCTGGATCTCCCCGGTAGTCCATCTCAGGGTATGGGTAGTCATCAAAAACCACCGGCATCTGCAACCACTACATGTAGAGCTCCCCCATAAAGTACTGCCCTACGTCCCCACCACCCCTCCAGCACATCCTCTGACCCTAGCGCACCATCCGTGGCTCCCTCAGCCCCACATCCCGGATCAGCAGACGCAGTTGCAATGTCGGAACCCCCTCCATGAAGAAAGCACACAAGAATGACCCATAGCAGAACTCCCCTCCCGAGACCTTCACCTTGCTCAGCTCCCGCTGAACACAGGTGAGGAACATCTGGCCCTAAGCAAAGAAGGTACCCTGTATTACCTGCTCTACCTGCTGCATCTGTCCCCATGACACTCGGTGGGGTGCCTATGACCGTAGTACTTGAACCACACATGCCGCGATCGCTCTGATCGACTACTCCTGTAAGTCGCAGACCAGAAGTGCATTCTTATGCACTTCTAAAGTGGGGAAGCAATATTGATCCAACATATCCTCCATATCCATGTCCGTGAACCTCCGTGGCTGGGTATCCACCACCCTACCCAAACAAGGCAGTCCCGTTAGAAAGTACACATCCGCCAAGGTAAGATCCAGTCTCTCCCCCTGCACCATGAAAGCCTCCATACCAGGCTCCCAGAAGCCCACCAACCTATTCAACAACAATACTACTGAACGCATCATTGGCACTTGCGTGAACTTTAGCAGCCCGCATGAGATCGTCGGGCATCTCGCATTCTCGCCATCGGACTCTCGACATCCTGTCAATCACACAATGAAAACTGATTAGAACCTCCTCAAATAACCCATCATTCCCCACATAATTGTTAAATTTTGAGCATTAATTCATAATACTCTAGGATCTTTGCTGAGAGAATAACATATATAGTATATCAATGCATGACAATCACAATATGACAAGCATCACAAGAATCAAAAGCATAAGAGACAAGAGACACAGAGTTTCTGTGGGGAAAACCCTAAGGTGAAAAACCCCACAACTTCCTCAGAGATAGAGAGAGCAATGGCTCAACCAAAGTACAACCAAATAACACTGAGATAGTCTCCTAGTAGCAGATGATCCTCCTCCTCACTAGTGCACCACTTTCTGAGTGAGAGTGAGTTACTTTTCCGAGGGTGAGTAAAATAGAGATCTTCGATCTCTATTTATACTAACCTTTTTTCCCAGTGACCTTATGGGGTCGACTTGTCTATCTAGGTACATCACATTATAATATATATATTTCAGGGCCGGCCCCACACATGGTGGTCTAATAACCCATCGGCAAGTACACACACTTGCGACACTTGTCAGTCCACATGACAACACTTCCTTATAGAGGAATAACACATCTCTATTAAGGGTACAATAAATATATATAAAATACACATATGAAATACATTCCGAAGTTACATATACATCAACACTCCCTCTTAACTAGGAAGGTATTTCTCGACACAGATATGCTAGACAAGTCTTCTTCTCGAGATCATCATCATCGATGCATCGTCATCGTCATCGTCACTGCTACTACTATCTCAACCAATCTCTGACTCTACTCGTCATAGGAAGTTCTACAAAGCCAGTCCTTTTTCATACTGGATGTAGGCCCACCACCTGCAGGTCTTTGTCATCACTGGCCATACTGTGGAATCCTCAGGACTTATTATGTGCGTCACAAAACCTCGAAAGAGAATCCCAGGCTATTACGAGCACACGACTCTACCTATAGGATCTCCTAGGGCCATATTATATGTGACCTCACCACAAAACCTCGCAAGAGCATCCCAGGCTGTTATGAGCACGCAGCTCTACCTATAGGATCTCCCAGGGCACGAATTACATGTGGTCATGGAAAAACCTCGCAAGAGCATCCCAGGACTGATTATGGGCACACAGCCCAACCTATTGGATCTCCTAGGGATAGAAATTATATGCCATAGGACAAAACCTCGAAAGAGCATCTGCCAGATATCCCAGGGCAACGAATTACATGCCATAGGCAAAACCTCGTAAGACTATCTGCAGATCTCCCAGGGCAACGAATTATATGTCCTCCCAGACCAAAACCTCGAAAGAGCATTTTCCATATATCCCAGGGCACCGAATTACATGCCATATGAAAAACCTCGAAAGACTATCTGCAAATCTCCCAAGGCAACGAATTACATGCTCATATGCACAACCTAATCCACAGCCATAGAGTACCAACCTGATACTCACCGTACATCATCTTGATGTACACCTGATCATCCTGATCATCATCACTGCAACATCCTGCTACATGTCATCTGGAGAAACATCTTGAAGCTCGTCATCCATGATCATCCTGATCATACAATGCATCTACTTGATGCATACCAAGTATCTACCTGATACATATCATCATACATGATCCACCTGATCATACAATGTATCCACCTGATACAAATACAAATACATGATACATATCACCATACATGATGCACCTGATCATACAATGTATCCACCTGATACATATACAGATACATGGTCCAAGCATCCAACATGATTCATATACAAAAATACATACACATGATCCAACCGATCATATCCAACATCCAACATGATGCGTACATACATATAAATGATCCAACTGATCATATCCAGCATCCAACATGATGCGTACATACATATAAATGATCCAACTGATCATATCCAATATCTAACATGATGCATACATACATACATAAAAATGATCCAACTGATCATATCCAGCAGAAACCAGAACATCATCCACAGCCATGTGAAGGATCCTCCTTCCAACATGCTTGGAATGGCTTCAGCAAATGTGTCCATCACTTCTTCCTCGAAGTGTACTCGATCTGAAGAATGCCAAGCCTCTCTCTGAAGTACTCGAACTTCACCTTGGCTAGTGGCTTCATCAACACATCTGCAATCTGCTCGTTCGCTGCAACATACAGGAGCTTCACAGCTCCTCTCTGCACCATATCCCTAATATAGTGATATTTGATCTCTATGTGTTTCGACCTGTCATGAAACACTGGGTTCTTGGATAGCTTCACACAACTCTGGTTATCATAGAAGATACTAGTAGCATCCAACGAGAGATCAAATAACTTGGACAGTAGCTTTCGTAGCCATACTGCCTCACAACTAGCTGAACAGGCTGCAACATACTCTGCCTCAGCTGTACTCAGTGCTACACAGGACTGCTTCCTGCTAAACAAAGAGATCACACCTAATCCCATACTGAAGCAGCATCCAGATGTGCTCTTCTTATCTGTAGCACTGCCATCCCAATCTGAATCAACATAACCCTGTAGGTTAAACTTTTGATTCGCCCCATACTTGAGCCCATAATCCACTGTACCCTTCAGGTACCTCAGAACATGCTTTATGACA
Organism: Larix kaempferi; assembly: GCA_027924585.1. Lineage (NCBI taxonomy): Eukaryota > Viridiplantae > Streptophyta > Pinopsida > Pinales > Pinaceae > Larix > Larix kaempferi. The sequence continues at coordinate 1,842,132 of BSBM01000945.1, forward strand.
AACAGGTGAACACTCTTCGGATCTGTCAGGAACTGACTCAATGTGTTCACAACAAAGCAAATGTATGGTCTCATGTTCGTCAGTTACATCAAGGACCCAGTCATCTGACGATACATAGAGACATCAACCGGCTCAGATGAAGCATCACATAGAAGCTTTAGATTCGATTCCATAGGTGTGGCCATGGCCTTGCAATCCATCATCCCAAATCTCTTCAGTATATCTACTATGTACTTCCCTTGACCAAGGAAGATCGCACCTACACTTTGCCACACCTCCATACCTAGGAAATAGTGCATCATTCCCAAATCTTTCATATCGAATTCAGCAGCAAGCTTCCTCTTAGTATCTGCAATTAGTCTGTCATCTCCTGTTACAAGTAAGTCATCCACATACAGGAGTAGAATCACAGGATTTCCTTCCTTAACCTTGTAGTAAAGGTTGGAATCTGCTTTACTCTTGGTAAAGCCCAAATTAGATAGGAAACTGTCCATCCTACCATACTAGGTTCTGGGAGCTTGCTTCAAGCCATACAAGGCTTTCTTCAATCTGCACACATATGACTCCCTGTCATGTATTTCAAAACCGAGTGGCTGTTCCACATATACTTCCTCTTCAACTACACCATTCAAGAAAGCAGTCTTGACATCCATTTGGTGTATTTTCCATTTCATAGCTACAGCCGGGGCAAGTACCGTTCTGATCGAAGTATACCTGGCTACAGGTGCAAAAGTTTCTTCATAATCTATTCCCTCTTTCTGAGAGAAGCCACGAGCTACGAATCTTGCTTTGTATTTCTCTACACTGCCATCTGCAGCATGCTTGATTTTCTAGATCCATTTGGAAGTCACAACAGACTTCTCTTTAGGTCTTGGGACAACATCCCAAACATCATTCTTCATTATTGATTGGTATTTTTCAACCATGGCATCCTTCCATTCTTTCTTTTCCGCTGCTTCTTCATAACTGGAAGGCTCTTTGTGCATAATATCATAGAGTAAAGCAACATAGCTGGTATGTGATCTGGTTCTCTTCTTTGCTCTGTGTTCTTCTTCTGGAATGCCAAATCTTTCTGCATCTTGAATGAGCTCTCTAGCCCATGCAGGTTTCCTCTTGTGAGAGTTATCCTCACGGGGTGGATCTATAGGATCTTGTGGATCTTCAAACTCACGAATAGCTTATGGAACTACTTCAGTCATGATAGTGTCTTGAAATCTGGTTTCCTTAGGTTCTTCATAAAGTTCGATAGGTGCCTTCCTTGATTTGATGAATGCTGAGTTTTCATCAAATGTTACATCCCTGCTGACAACAATCTTCTTGAACCCTAGATAGTATATTCTGTAAGCCTTCGAGCTTTCACTGTAACCCACAAATATACCCTTCTTTCCTAAAGGATCTAGTTTAGTCCTCTTTTCCTTTGGCACATGAGTGTATACTAGAAAACCAAATATTCTGAGATGACTGACTTCAGGTTTCTTACCAGAAAAGACCTCTTCTGGTGTCTTGTTGTCCAATATCTTGTGGGGTGTTCTGTTCTACACATATACAGCTGTTCTAGCTGCTTTTGCCCATAGATGCATAGGTAGATCCTGGTCATGCAACATTGCCCTTGCTACTTCCATGATAGTTCGGTTCTTCCTTTTTGCAACTCAATTTTGTTGAGGATTATACGGAGCAGTCAACTCCCTCTTAATCCCTGAATCACTACAAATCTTCTTGAAGTCACTTGAGGTGAATTCTCCACCATTGTCGGATCTGAATGTTTTGATCTTCTTGTCAGTTTGATTCTCCATCAAGGTTTTGAATTCCTTGAATTTATCAAACACCTCATCTTTGCTCTTCAAGAAGTATACCCAAGTCTTCCTGGAGAAGTCATCAATAAATGAGACATAGTAAACATACCCACTCAGGGAACTGGATGACATAGGACCACATACATCTGAGTGGATGATTTCTAGGATGTCTTTTGCCTTGCTTTCACTGCTTGGGAAAGCCTTCTTAATGTTCTTACCTTTTGCACATCCTTTGCAAACACCTTCATGTTTGGTCTTGATTTCACGAAGACCCTCTACTGCCTTGCTTGCAATTGGAAGTTCTCTATAGTGCATATGAGCAAGTCTTCTATGCCAAAGTTCACTTGGCTCCATGGATTCATGCACCATGGCATGTTCAGGTTGTCCCTTCAATTTATACAAACCTCCCTCTTGCTCTCCAATCACTACTGCATCATCTATGTTCTTCCCCTTTGGCCACATTAGGACTTGGCCATCCACAAATGCAACCCTCATATCTTTTGCATCCAATGCAGAGATGGAGAGTAAGTTCTTCTTGAGCCCAGGTACATAAAGGACTTCTTTCATCTTCAAAGATTTTCCAGAATCTAGGTTGTAGGAGGCTTCACCACTTCCTTTGATTGGGTATTGATAATCATCCCCAAGTTTCACCTTATGGGGTGATTCATGTTCAGATAGGTTCACAAAAGATTACTTAAACCTAGTCATGTGTTTGGAAGCCCCACTGTCAATTAACTAATCATTACAACCATGGGAGATAGTACCTGTGAGAGCAGAGATCAGAACATACTCTTCTTCACTTGATGAGTCATCATCACTATCACTTTCTACCCTAGCCTTCTTCTTTGGGGGTTCATCATCTTCGGCAGCATGAGCATGAAACCTTCTTTTGCTGCCCTTCTTCTTCTTATTGTTGTTATTATCCCTTTTGTTCTTGGGGCAATCTGAAGCAAAGTGACCCTTCTCATTGCATGTGAAGCATCTTAGGTCCTTCTTACTCTTTTGATAAGATCTATTGTGACGAGAGTGCTCCTTCTTGGTTTTGCTTCTTTTGGTGTGAGCTGCAAGAGATTGATCTTCACCTCCCATCTTTTCCTCATGAGCTATAAGTCTAGCTTCTTCTTGAGAGCATTCTTCCCGCAATCTGTTGAAGGAGATCAACTTCTTCCTTGCACAAATTCCTTGAATGAAGGAATCCCATGATCTAGGTAGGCCATTTAGAGTGGTCATCACCACTTCACCATTCTCCACCATTTCATCCACTGCTTCTAGTTGTTCCTTGATCTGGGAGACCCTTGAAAAATAACATTGAATGGTTTCTCCATTCTGAAACTTTACTCCTTTCAATTGGTTCCACAGGGTCATCTTCCGATTTATGTTCTTCCCTTCAAATAGCTTGGTCAAAGAGTCAAACATCTCTTTGGGTGTCTTAAGAGAAGACACATGGGGTATGAGATGGTCTTTGATAGAATCAACAATGATTCTTTTTTCCTCGACCAAGTTCTTCTTATGCAATACCTTGTCCTCTTCATCCTCTGGGATAGGGATGTCTTCTTTCACATATGAGTCCAACTCATTCTCTTCTAGGATTAACCCAATCCTATACTTCCAGGCTCGGAAGTTATCAGCCCCTTCAAGCTTATCCTCAAGCTTGGTGTGGAGAGACATATTAAAGAGGACTTCAAATGGAAATAGAAAAGATTTAGGTCTTACCACTTGAAATGCTGAAAACTAGATCTGGTCTCGGATTAGGGTTTGTCAGAAAAAACCCTAAAAATTCAAAATGTGAATTTCAAATTTCTGAAAGGATAGAAAGATGCACCTTGATGAGCTGATTAGCCTGTTGTATTTAGAATTTGAGATTGGTAAATTTTTGCCCTTCAGAATTACCTTTTTGTCCTCTCGGGTTCACTAGGGAGAGCCCTAAATTAGGGTTTGAGTTTCTCGAAGATCTACCCAGCCAAAAATCTCGATCCAAAGCTCTAAACTTCGATTGTTGCAAGGAGCTTCCAGTTGTGCCTTCAGATTCCAGAAATTCCTATTTTTGTGGAAACCCTAATTTTTAGGGCCAAATCTGAAAATGCTCAAAATTGAATTTTGATTGGATAGATAGATGCGCCTTGATGAGTAGAGCCAATCTACTATACTGATTTTCAAAAATATGTGGAGAGAAACCCAATAAACAAGGAACTCAAGCTTCCGTCACCGCAAAATGTCTTCTTCTCAGGTTAGCTCTGATACCATGTTAAATTTTGAGCATTAATTCACAATACTCTAGGATCTTTGCTGAGAGAATAACATATACAGTATATCAATGCATGACAATCACAATATGACAAGCATCACAAGAATCAAAAGCATAAGAGACAAGAGACACAGAGGTTCCGTGGGGAAAACCCTAAGGTGAGAAACCCCACAACTTCCTTAGAGATAGAGAGAGCAATGGCTCAACCAAAGTACAACCAAATAACACTGAGATAGTCTCCTAGTAGCAGATGATCCTCCTCCTCACTAGTGCACCACTTTCTGAGTGAGAGTGAGTTACTTTTTCGAGAGTGAGTAAAATAGAGATCTCCGATCTGTATTTATACTAACCTTTTTTCCTAGTGACCTTATGGGGCCGACTTGTCTATCTAGGTACATCACATTATAATATATATATTTCAGGGCCGACCCAATACATGGTGGTCTAATAACCCATCGGCAAGTACACACACTTGCGACACTTGTCAATCCACATGACGACACTTCCTTATAGAGGAATAACATATCTCTATTAAGGGTACAATAAATATATATAAAATACACAGATGGAATCCATTCTGAAGTTACATATACATCAACAATAATGATGTCTCGATAAACTCCAGAATCACACTCTAGACCCCGGCTGTGGGGACCACAACCATGATCCAGGATCACGGTTGTGGGGGCCATAGTTGTGATCCCAAATCGCAGCTATCAGGGCTACAACCGTGATCCCAGATCACAGTTGTGGGGGCAACAGTCGTGGATTGCGGTTGTCGAGGCCACAATAGCGTTCTTAGACCGTGGCTATGGGGGCCACCACCGTGATCCATGATCGTGGCTGTCACCTAGGAACCCGCATTCCATGCCCCTCATGACTGGTACCATCTCCTTGAGGACCCACTACATGCCCGGATCGAGATAAATTTAAAAGGTCCAAGCTCAGTGAAATACCTGAAACTCATGGAAAAGAAATCAATTGGTCAGATCGCCCACAAATGCCAAATCCGCTCTGGCTTGCTACACTCTCCTATCCAAGTCAACTATACAAATGACACATGGCACTATCGGTCCACTTACTATTTATAAACAGTCAACCATTTCTTAATTCGGCCATTCCAGACACATATGGAGTCCGTTTTCCAAACTATTTCTACCACTGGAATTATGATGATGAGACCCTCATTGTGGTCGAGTCAGTTTCTTGGTTTGCTCGACCCCTTTTTTGGGAATATTTTTAGGGCACCCCTCATCACCTCGATTTACGTTCCACATCAGTCGTTATCCCTTTTTGAAGTTCTTTACATTGCCGGATTCATTTTTCCACACTCGTGATGATGCGTGAGATCATTTCTCGCCCGCCATATCAACTACCATCACTTTACAAGCATATCCATGAACCCTTCGCTCCATGCATACTGCAATTATTTTGTTATTTTTCCACCATTCATCATCCCGCAAGGAGGCACCACCAGTGTTCCCCCCAACCCTCATTCTTGGTTCTCATTGATGTCCTTTGACTGAACACTCCCTCCTTGCTTGGCCATTCCTTTTGTTCGGTATAATTTTACCCCTTTTTTGGGCCGAACAAGTCCTTTATGAAAAAGGCACTTAGGGATTTTATGTTACGCTCTTTTATGACTCCTAATACAATGAAAAGATTGCTGAGCAATCTTGCCTCCTTTCATGCTTGTTAAATTACCTGAAAGGGAGTCTATCTAGTATAAGTTTAACCATTTTCCAGACCTGGTAGACTAATTACGAAAAAGGAATACTCTAGTCACGCTGGCTAGAAGAGTTCTTCATTGCATCCTTTTATGCTTTTTTGGGCCTTGGAGACTAACAAATGAAAAAGAACCCCCCTTGGAGTCTTCTTCTTTCTTTCAGAGTCTCTAAAATTGAAAGCAACCACGAGCATGCACCGTCTTGGGCTCGTACAAATCCACACAATGATACCATTCCATTATTTCAGAGTCTTCTTATCGCTTTCGGACTCCTTAAAATTTAAAGCAATCACGAGCATGAACTGTACTGGGCTCATATAAATCCACATTATAGTACCATTTTGAGCACACTTATATACCTTCTTCTAGCTCCTTAAACCATGAAGAAGGCCCCCCAGTTTCTTTCGGCGCCGCGATCCATCATCTTGGCAGCACCCCCAATAAGGTCACCTTTGTTCAGAGTGTTTTGCGATATACCACCCTCATAGTCTTTTGCCATCCTACACCAACTTGAGTATCCCTCACTACAGTAACAATCCATAGTCGCTTAAAACTATGGTCCCCTTCCCCCAAGTAAGTTTTACATGATTCCAGGTCATCCCCGCCTTCATACTCTGAATGAAGGAAGTTTGAGTCCCCCCACCCAACGACCCATGTTCCCTACCCTCACAGTATGTCAGTTACCCATGCAGTCCTATCACCTCTTGTTTATGCACCTCACTTTCCTATCAAGGAAACATCATTGCCTTGCTAGTTGCAGGTCTCCCTCTGTCGACGTCAGCCCATCTATTCCAAAGGATAGATCTAGAGGTCCCTGCACCTTGGACTCATCACCGTCTATGGTGAGTGCCTATGGACTGTTTTGAGCGGAGTCGTCAGTGCCTCTCCAAATGGTTGCTTCTCACATGCTCGAATTCAACACCTTGATCGCATCGTTGAGATTCATGTAGGGTATACATCCCTTCAGTTATTGGTCAAAGACCCCGGACCCCCCTTGACTCTAGCACATTGATGAGTCACTTCGGAACACCTAGTTATTTGTTCCCCTGGATATCTAAGTTGCATTGGCAATAGTATTTGGAAACCATCCACTTATATGCTTCCTTGAGTACCCAGTTCAGCTACAGTGCAGCGTACCATTGAGGTTATGAATCTCTGTCATTGTCTCCACCCCACTATTGGATATCTTCAGATCCAACAACTCATCAAGTTCCTCTGGTACCACACTCAGTAACACTATCTTAGTTCTTCAGCCTCGATATGGTCCAACCAGGAGTATGTCCCAGATTTGTCCCCTCTGGACCATTATGATGTACACAGCAGTTTTTCATGTATTGTTCAAATCCCCCCTTTTGGGATTCATTGTTATTTTTATATCTTAATACGAGCATGGGAATGCCTGCCTCATCCATCTATTCAGATTATTCTTCATTCATTATTGAGGTCATGTACTTTCAGTTTTTGCAGTTTGTACGGGACCGTTGTTCTAGGCTCTAATTCGTTTCATCTCTTCTCCACACACCAGGAAAACCATAATGGACCTATGATGTCTATCGGCCATACGATGAGCTCCTGCCCTCACACATCAGGGGGCAATCTGTTAACACCCAAAAAGTGCTCACCATATCATCTCCCTCACTACATGACTCATTTGTCTATTTTTCCCACTATCTTTGCCTTCAAAACCTTAAAAAACCATTAAATGGCCACCAAAAGGCCAAAAAAACCCCTTTTTCCCCTTCCCAATAATTAAATTTCCTCAAAAGATAGCAAAAACCCTCTAAAAAGGCCCTAAATTCCCCAAAATCAAATAAAAGGGAATACAAAATATAAAAAAGAAGAAAAAAGAGGGAAAAAGAAAGCAAAATTCCCTAAAACAATTGACCTAAACCATATGGTGCCAAAAACCATGGGTCAACACTCCACCACTAAAAACCTATAAATAGGTGATAGAGGCCCCCCATGTCATATCCACAATCTATCATATCCTCACGCTGCCAAAATCAATCGTGAAACTTAAGCTCACCATTTGAGCTAGTTTTCCCATTTGAGTCCCCCCTTTTGGCCTGCTATCCAAGCATCTTGGAGAAGGAGAAGGAACCCATTCGACTACTGCAAGAGATCCACCAACCTCCACATTTGAGGTAAATGTAACTTTGGTCATTGTCTTTTTATTTATGTTGATGCACATGTTAGCTTAGATTTTGTATTGTTTTACCTTTTTACTTTACTATTTATTGAATTGTTACTAAGGGGGCCATTCTCCTTAGTAGGTGCTCATTTGCACAAGCCAGGGTGAAAACCCTAGCTACAATTTTCTTCATGGGAGATATACTTAAAATCTGCCCTTCCATTCTAGTAGTTTCTAACAAATAACCCAGGGCATTTGTTGTAATGACATACAAGAATACCCTCCATCGATTATTGAGTCAATTCAGATGTTAAGACCAAGTTATCCATAGAGTAAATATTAAGAAGCTGGTTACCACCAGGCTGAGATACCTCTAATTTTCCCTTGCATTCTAGTAGCCTCCAAAAAAATAACTTAGGGCATCTTCTGCAATGGCATACCTATAAGGAGTAAGGGGGCAACCTTGTTGAATAGGGAAGTTCGAATAAATAGGGTCAGACATCACACCATTCACATTAATGCTAGCCAATTCCCGCAATAAAAGGGATACCACTGTCTTCTAATAACATGAATCAAACCCCCAACCAATCCAACATGCTACGGATGAAGTCCCATCCAATTTTTTCACATGGTTTTTTGGAGTCATTTTCAAACTCATTTGAGTGACCCTTAGTTTTTTTATGATCATAGATTTTATTAAGACTTTTTCCTTCAATCTTAGATTATATATATTAGGCTTAGAAGAAGAGGGAACTATAAAATGAGAAGATGTTGAGCCAACAAAGGCCATAGAAGAAGAGAAGAGCATTTGACTTTATAATGTTTACTTTGTTCACATTGTTTTGACGTCTTAATCTATTGTTACAGTCCCTAGGGTTGTTCCCATTTCTTTAAAAGTTGGAAACATAATTGGTTGAGGGTCAGTTCATACCAGAATCGGAGCTGAAACTGACCAATGAACTGGTTTACAAAAAAATGCATAAAAAATGCAAAATTATACACACACACATAAGTTTGTATATATACCTATATATTTATGTAGATAAAAAATCCAAACCATTAGACACCAGATATGACAAGTGTGGTTATGTATATGATTCGATGCCTAATGTATGATGCTTTTGAAGCTAAAGGGAATATGCTTTAGTGTTCAAATCCAAATCAGGAAAACTATTGTCCATGCCTTTATTAAAATTGCTTATATCTGTGTGGCTCAGTTGTCCATCAAGCTAATGGATTAAGTGTGGTTTATCATTGGAACCCAACTTCGCTCTAGTGACCCATGGTTGTTTTGCCTTAGATTTTTATTCATGATGTAGATTGTACATTGACAATTCTTAAGTCATGGAAGGGACAATTTTTTTGAAATTTAACACATTTTTCTAAAATTATATTGATAGTTTTGGTGAGGAATATTTTTCTCTTTGGAACAACAATATTTTTTTTTGCGTGACAATAGGTTTATGCTATATGTTGTACTAGATGTAGTGACAATCAAAAGCTTGAAGGCAACAAATTTCCTACCCACATTCATACTGAAGGTGCGAAGAATTCTCAAATCATCGAGCACCAAGTGCAATATCAACCGCTAATAGGAATAGTGAAGAATGAAATTACTGTTTTGAAATTGCTTACTGGCAAGGACTTAGGAAAATGGATACTAGATGTATACACTCTAGATGGAAAATGGACCCATCCAATGGTGGCCACTTCACTCATGAATTGAGCCTTACCCGCACTAGATGTATACGCTCTTGCTCTGGCTTCTCAAATAAGAAAATGGATATGTTATTTCAGTCTTCACTCGAGTCTACCTCATATGAGTGTCTCGCCCGGCCTAACTTCACCCTTTCAAGCATTCTCACGTTTTAGTGTGCTACTTTCCATACTTTACGCTATTGAATATTTGAAGATAGCCAAGGAAAAGGAAAAATAATGAAGGGATAAACTATTAAAGGGATAAAAGTAAAAGTAAAAGGAAAGGACAAACAAGAAATTGTAGTATCAGGACGGAATGGAATAGATCCTGAACAAGGTGGAGACATGGTGGGAGAAATATGAACTTCCAATGGTAAATTGCATGGAGTTCTATCACATGAAGGAAGCAATTAGGATTATGTAGATTTAGTGCTTTAATACCATGCTAAGGATGGGATGGAAGTGAGAGTAAAATATTTTCAAGACTTTTTGTAATATGAAAAAAGGGCTACCATGGCCTAGCAGCAAGGTTTAAATGGTCATCGATATATGATCACAAGCTTGGAAGAATATCATGGTCTGCAAACAGAGTATTGGAGCAAACATAATGATATCATTAGTGTAATATATTTACATCTCAAGGATGTTGAAAAAGCTACAACTCAGGTTCACAATGCATAAGTCAAATGGATTATAGCCCATGGAGCAGGAACAACAGGGATATCTGGTGGCATAGACAGGGGGACGGGGTGATGTTGGATATTATGCGGAAGGCAAGGCCAGTTTAGATGGTTGTTATGGTAAATATGTTATGGCATCATCTGCAGGATGTACATTGGGCTCAGGTTTATGTTCATGGGACTTTTATAATAAAGAGATTATGGCATTCCATACTGAATCAGAGACTTTCACTTCAACATCCAGTACCATCACTCCAGTTTTGATGGGGTGGAATGTCTTGGGGAGAAATTTTGGCTTTGCAAATGTTGTGACAGAAAATCAACATTGGGTGTACAGGCCATGTGGGCCTCTTTTAGTATCTACTACTAGTTCCTAAAAGACAATTAGTATTTATGATATTCGTGATGGAGATCCTGTGATGAACTAGGAGACACAAAGAGGTGTAACCAACATGAACTATTCTAGCCCGTTGGAATGGAGAAATAAAGGAAAGGTAGTTGTAGCAGAAGCATAAGCTATCAACCTTTGGGATTTTTATTCTTTGGATCCTCGTCCCCTACTGTGTGTTGCTTTTCCAAGTAGAAAATTTGTAGCTCTTCACATGCATAATACAGATGCTGAATGCAGTGGTGGTGTAAAATAGAGATATGACAAGATCTTTTTTCCATTATTTCCTTGTGTGTGGGTGTGAGTGCATGAGTGTGTGTATGTGCACATTTCATATTTTGGGTCAAATATTCATTAGCTATCATGTATCTTAAAACGGTGATGCATAATCAATCTTAATTTTGCAAATGTAGGGAAAGTTGTTCAGAAGTGGAAGGCAATGATGGAGTCTTCTGCACCTAAGATGCAATCAATGTATTGGACTTTCGATTGCCTGTCTGTGTTCATCAACATAGTAGGCATGCACAGAGATCCTGATATATGGGGAGAAGACGATGTTTATGAATTCAACCCAGAACGATTCCCCATGATGGGTAACAACAAGAAGAACACCGGTGGATTCATTCCATTTGGGTTTGGGGGAAGAATTTTCCTTGGTGAGAATTTGGCTCACATGGGGCAGAAGGCCATAATTAGCATGATATTGTCTAAGTGTGTCTTCTCTATATCACCAAATTACAAATAATCTCCAACCCTACCCCTTCCATGGATTTGAGGCTTTCCCCATAACAATGCCCATTTTTTATTTCAATTGAGTGGTGACAATGATATCGATCCACTAAGATAAATAGATAATATAGTAGAAGGTAAGGAGATAAAGAGATCCTATAAGATACCAAATCGATTTTGTTTTTTGGTTGGCGAGTTTCATCAAACAATTGGCTCCCATCCATAAAGAGAGTAGGAACAAGCCACTTCAGCAAATAAAACATGAATTTTTATAGGGTGAATCGGTGGGATATTATAGAAGTTAACACTGGTCACTGCATCGTTCAATGTCAATGAGGCATTCCCACTTAGGCCATACAACACAATTGACCACAATCTCTTGAAACAAAAGAAAAGATAATGTAAGTACCATACAAGCAAATTTGAATAGAGTCAAGGCAGGCCTAAAAATTACCAAGAAAGTGGATGTCAATTTCAAAGAGGCCCTCCGCGTAACAGGTACCCATAGGGCTTGTAATATATGTGTGGATCCATTTACTCAGCTTGCTAGGGCATCATATATCCATGGCTCTCTGCAATGAAAAACATATTGAGAATATGATATGGATGAGCTAGGGCACCATATCTGTGTGGATCCATTATCTTAGCCAGACGTCTGATTTAGGAATCCATAATAAACTCACAGAGGTGTGCAAGATATTATCCCTCTCTGATTCATATCTTTTGTATTCATGAAACATCTTAACATTGTTTCCCATGAAAACCCACATGAATTTTGATCTCAAATCCTTTCCTGCTTCAAATTTCAAGATAAAATTCAATGCTCTCTTTTTCTCATGTATCTTAGAAGAGCCGACGCAGGTACATGAGCTAGAGATCCTCAAAATTCAATGCTCTCTATCAAGACACTTGTGCTATTAGATTAGAATGGAAAAGTGTGTGATGTGCGGCTAGAAATGTCATCTTTTGAAAATATCCAACCATCGAACTCAAAGAGTAAAGAAGATCAAGAGAAAAGGTTTCTATTTGATGTATAGTTTTAATTTATTTTATATCTATTAATATATATTATCATAATATGACTATATAAAAAATATATATTTATGTTATTTATTACTATATTATATAATTAAATATAGTTAGGGTTTAAACTACTGGAAACAAAGTTGCAAAAGTTGCGTCTATTTGAACATCTCCATGACAGAATTGCCACATCCCACAACAAGCACACAACTCATGATGAGCACATTCTAGCCACTATGAACCATCATGAAATCTAATCTTTATATTTAACATCCATTATTTGTTCTTACTCTTCAGAAACAGTAGATTCAATGCATACATTGATCCAAAACCCCAGTACTAAACGTCAATGAAGTTCAATGCCTGCACATACCAACAATTATTTTGTTCTTAGCATTCAAATTCCTTGTAGATATTCTGCACGATTAAAGAATAATTTTTTTTTAAGGATTCTAAGCATAGACAGACAGACCACCCGCAACATTTGGCATTTTCCCCATCACAACACGGAAAACCCCACATAAAACGCAAAAAATAACACTGACGGACCACCGCAAAAACCTATCCCTCAAAATAGAACATTCCCAAAGCTTATTAAAAAACTTCCCCAACATGAAATCCCACCACACAATTCTAATGCAAAACCATAGAAACCGTCACAACATGTTACTCCAATACCACCATTAGAAGGAAGGAACAACATAACCCAAAATTTGACCACAATTCATTCCATTTTCTCAGACACCCCCACTACACCAAGAATATGACTCTATGGCAATGAAGACATCATATTTGGTCCTGGCACCTTCTCCAAACAAGGTCATCCACAAAGATCAGAGTGGCCCTCTAAAAACACACAGGAACCTAAAAAATGCCCCCATTTGACACCTTGGTGTTTTTTTTAATATTTTTTTATATATTTATTTATTTTATATGTTTTTGTTATATGTGTTTTTTTTACCCTCCACTCCCCAAAACATACCTTAAACTACTGTTAGGTTGACTTCATTCTAATTGATCTAAAATTCATGTTGTGAAAAAAAACATTCTTATATAGTAGAAATGTTAGCTTCTTTTCACTTTTTCCATCTTGTTACAATGAATCCATAGCATGACACTAGAACAAAACTACTTCACTTCATTTTCATGTTATTCTAGTATTACATGTAGCATTTTTCAAATGAATTTGATGTTGTCACCATGTCACTCATTGGCAATTCACTCCATATTTTGCCCATACAAGTCATGAGTCGTGCTACTAGTGGAAGGTTGTCATTCAACCACCAAGACATTCTCCATAAGGCATTCTTACCAAAAATCTAATATATGCCAAGCATCCTTCACCAAGGCACTTACCACTAAGAAAATTTTCTTCAAAATATATTTTCACTAATGCACTTCACTAAGATGGCCTTCACTACTACAACAATTATGCACAACATCACTGCACCCTTATCATCTAAAACTGTCACAACAACAAATTCACCCAAACTTCACCATTTCCATGTGTTGGTTACTTAGGACATCTTCCTCTTGGATAAGGCATGCCCTATACCTCAATTTCCACCATAAGACACCAAGGGAATTCGGTCGGTATTAACAACGAGGGAGGTCTATTTCGAATGATTGGTATGGCTGGTAACAAGTGAGCAGTTAACGGTGGTTTGGCATGTAATTTCTTTCTTATCTGAATTAGGAGTTCTAAAAATGCTTTAGGTGGTGACACCACTATTGGTGGTTCCAAAACTGGAGGTATGAGGATGCTTAGAGAACAAAAATCCCTAGATAGGGATATGAAATGATTATTTTGTCCATGACTATCAAGGGTGGGATTTTGCAGGGATTGTTTTTGAAGGTTATTCAAGGGATTTGGAACAACCCTTGAAATTGGTAAATTGTTATGGCACATATTCTAACAAGAAATATTTCTAGTCATACTTAATGGAGCATGCCTTCTTAATGGAAAAAAATATAATATTAGGAGGTGATCTTAATTTTACCATGTCGGCTAGGGAGATATGGGGTGTGCTACCAAGACTTGATCCTTTTTTAAATTATTTCATCCATATTTTTTGGCATGTAGAATTAATGGATGTTGTCGGAGGATTTGGAAAAAGTTGCAGAAAAAACATGGATTATAGCCAGAGGGGTGCTTCTAGTTAAGCATTGGTCTCCGAGTAATTTCAACCCTTTTACAATGTTCTTCCAAAAGATATGCTTATGGATTCTAATGCCCGACCTCCCCATTGAATACTGGTGTTAGCACTTATATTTTATCCCGGTTGTAAAAGAATAACACCTAAGGTAACCTATTTCAAACCAAGCTTTAGGCAGAAAACTCAGCCATTTTTCCACCAGAGAGGGCTCTCTCACGATACATATACAAGGACTGAAATATATAAAAGTGCTCTCAAAATTTCTCAAAAGGATTTTCTGGTTGAAAAGAAAAACAAGAAACATTGGGCATGGAGTTAAAGTTTCAAATATATAATGTGCTAGTAAGAGATTTATACCAAATAGATTTTCACAGAGGCAAGATAGCAATCATATCACAGTCAATCTGATTTTTTCAGCTGGTATAGAAAGAAGTAATGACATTCTATCAACAACAGGCATCTAACTGGGATGAATCCATTGTTAACTTTGGAGAAAATAATGAATATTTAAATGCGATAAAAACGAGGCATAACCAGTATGAATCTCGAATTTATTTCCAAACGTTAATTTAAATATAGAAGAAAAACATAATTGAAGATATAACGTAGAGAGTGAACATGCACATATAAAGATAAAGGAAAAACAGACTATAAAGCTTATCAACAGATGAATCTCTGGTCTCAAAAGGTAGGTATTTTCACTATACTGCCTTTATTTATCAAAAAATAGACTTCAAAACATACTTGTCTCTCAAAGGATTTTCCAACCCCCTCAACAATGACTCTCATTGTTTTTATACAAAATTTGGAAGAAGCTTGACATAACTGCTTCTTCTAACTAATAACTGAAAATACTTTAACTTAAAAGATGACTGTCTTTGAGCCATAGATAACTGTCTCCAATTAATATTACAAATTTAAAATAAAAGTATCTTTTTGCTACTTGGCAAAAATTTTGAATATCATCTTTTCGCCACTTGGCAAGAGTTTTTAAAGCATCTATGAATGGACAGAATATCTTGTCCTTCCATATTTTTCCACATAATTCCACTGGTCGGCCGTGGGTAAGTCATAGTTGGTCATTTCTTTTACCAAGACTCGCATTTCAACATGACCTGCATAAGAAACAGGAAGAAGATTC
Organism: Larix kaempferi; assembly: GCA_027924585.1. NCBI lineage: Eukaryota > Viridiplantae > Streptophyta > Pinopsida > Pinales > Pinaceae > Larix > Larix kaempferi. The sequence continues at coordinate 1,857,842 of BSBM01000945.1, forward strand.
CCACAGGTTGAGATTAGCATATTTAAAATTTCGAAATCCTCTAATATTTTCTCCATTAAAATTTTTCCTGTAAGCATATGATCCAAATGCAGGAATTTTCTGTGATCCATCCTTATGTCAAATAGCAATCTCTTATACTCATTAGGAGGAATTAATTCTTTCTTTTCATTAGAAAAAGCAGGGAATCCTTTGTTTACTAATTTTTCAAATTGCTTTTTGAACTTTACTACTTCTTCCCGTATTTCTCTAGCTTTAGCTTCAATATTCTCAACATGCGAGTATTTCCCCAATATCCTTCCGGCCCATGTGATGACTGAAATTCTGTTCGTTATATTCATGGCTGTCAGGTCTGCCTCAGTTAGACTGTTTAAAAATGTTATTGCTTTCTTGGCTACTTCTTTTGGCTTTTTATTTAAGTTCTCCCTGACTGCTCTGCAACTTTCGAATGCATCTTTGACCACCTTTTCTTTGACTCTTATGTAATCCAGATATGGTCTTAGTTTTTCAACTTCTTGTATAATTTGGTCCCATACCATGTGTTTTCAACCTTGCATAACAGCTTGCCCTGTCATATGAGCTGCTAATCCTTTATTATTAACACTTAATTCTTGATTCTTTGTCTGCAAAGTTTTTATTTCCTTATTTTTGATTTCATTTTCTTCTCTCAGTTTCTGTATTTCTACCTTCAATTCTTTGATTTCACTTTCTTTTAAACTTACTTGAGACATGGCTTGTAAAATACCATCTACTCCTGTTTTGTCTTCCTCTGTGTCTGTTTGTACCTGCTGCTGACCTTTTTCTGCAAATCTCTTCCTTGCTTCCTCCAACTGCTCTTCCAAAACGATTTTTTCCTTTTCCCAATGTTCTTTTTCATCAGAGAGCTTTAACATTTTTGCAGTAACATTGTTGACTTCATTAGATAATTCTTCTTTTTCTTTTTCCAGTATTGTCAATTCTGCTCCTTGGATAAGTACAGTGTCTAGAATTTTTAGCTTTCGTCTTAACATTAGGATCGTATCATCTTTTTCTTTGAGCAATTTTGTTGCTGCGTCTCCTTCTTTATTTATCAAATTTGCTTGCAATTTTTTAATTTGTTGCTGTCGAGACTTATTTTCTGCCTTCTCCTGTCTCAACTGATTATTCAATTTATCCAATGAATTTTTCAATTTGTCCGCCTTTAACATTGCCCCCAAATAATCTGAATATATGACTTCTCCAGTTTGTCTGTGCAATAAAATTTTATCTGGGCATTTACTTTTGACAAATCTATTTTCATTTCTGAAATCTTATCTTTTGTGACAACTGAAAATTTCAAAGAATTCTCTCTGATATTTCTGCTAGTAAATAAACTTACTTCAGTATTGGATATACTTCTAACTTTCGGAAACAATTGACTGGTTTGCTTAGCAGATTCTTGTTTATTCTAACTATGTTCATCAAATACATCCATTATATTCCAGGGCCTATTTACATCATCCTCTATTGGGGTTTCTTCAATGTTGTATTCTTTAATTGTAACCTCCGGTATCTTTTCTTCGGTTCTTTTTGCTTCTTCTGAAACTGCTATTAACTCTTGCTGTTCATTTATTTTCAACTTTTTTCCTCTTTATGTTTCTTCGTCATCAGAGTTCATTACGTCCTGTATGGGTCTCTTAAACCCCACCAATGCAGTACTCATTGTATCTTCTGTTTCTGTTGTTGTATCTGCCAATGCCATTTCTTTGTCGTGTGCATCCGGAATGATTTCTTCTTTAAACTCCAGCCAATTGGCTCTGTCAGACATTCCTTCAATTATCTGATGGCAGAGTGCTTTGATGCGACGGTCTGTTCTTCGTTTTGATATTATGTACAGCGGATCATACTCAATAGCCACATCCGTCTCAAAACTCATATCTTTCAATAACTTCTCTATATACACAGCAACATTTTTATTCTTTATTGTGAAGGGACCAAGTGTGAATGGATATTTAATATCTGTTGCTTGTTTGTAAACCAAAAAATTGTTATCTTCAACAATCAACTTTTGTCTCAGGAATTCCAAAGCAAAAACCCTTAAGGTAAGAAAAGCTGGTAAGACATAAGGTTTATGTTTGAATCCATATAATTTGATTATTGTACTATCCTTCGACAAGAACCAATCTCCTGTCGCGTACTCTGCGCTCAATTGCATGCATGCCTACATCTCTGGTAATACTCTAGGCAAATTTTTACCAAAGATCATTTTGTAGATCTCTGAGAGCATGAACTTGATGTAATTAAACATGTTATTTTCTAATAAAGTCGTGAAAATGATTTCTGGGAACTGCAACTCTTCTTGACTGGCTATCATAATCATTTTCATCAAAAAAGACTGAAACCTGAAATGCCTCATAGTGGGAAAATTGACCATCTGGTCATGAATCTTCTCTGTCAAAAAATCTTCAAAATTAAGTCTAGAGATTTGATTTTTATCGATCCCTGACTGAACCGTACTCATTTTGTACAACAGACTCAATTGAAACTCGGTTACATACAAATCCATGTCAAACCCTAAAACTAAAGCCAATAATGTCAAAACTAATTGGGTATTTTCATCAAACAAATTGATATCTATAGGGTACGGGACCTCCGAAATACTGGTTTCTGGCTTGAGACACGACGACAAAAACATTTCCCTATCATTTTGAGAAGTATGATGATAATTTTCAATAATGGAGGTTTTGGAAAAACTCTCAGACTCGAGGGTTTGGGAAAAATCTATTCCTAGGGCTTTAATTAACTCAGCTGGCTTTATTTCACACATGGCTCTGGTTTTTTGACTATTTAGAACAATTCTTTCTTCTCGGGAGTAATTTTCGGCACACCATGATACAAATTCTGGGAAAGAAGGGATTTGGTCTGGGAAAAAGGCTATCAAAGATGACTGGTGGACTCTATGTAGGTCTGTCCCTCCCTTTAATAATTCAGAAAACCTAATTTTAATATCAGAGACTGGTGACCTAATTAGGGTATCATAAACGTCTTCATCTATATCCTCTAGGGCTTCTTTTGCTTTAAAAACATCTAAATCATGTACAGTTTCCATTTAAACGTTTCTTTAAACAAAATTCTGTGTAAAAAGTGGGCCAGGTCACCAGACCCTACATGTATGTACACGCCTTTCGCCTTCTGTCGCAATCGCTGCACTCCACCAGTCTTCAAAGCTCTCCATGATAACGACACATATGCACAATGCCGTTATGTGAGGCCCCTTTTGTTTTATATAAGACTTTTTTATTAATTCCCTGGCAACTTTTCTGAACGCGGATCATATCCTACCGCTGATTTCGACCTTTTGATCTGAGCCGTCAGATCTCGCCTCCTTTTATCTCCTATGGTGGTATCCACGATATTTAAAGCGGTCTTTTTCTCCTGTTTGTTCCTTTCGCGGATCAATCATCTAACGACACCTGTTTGGGTGGTTTTTCTTTCTGCGACTTCTCTTCCTCTTATCAAGTGTGCACCTTCCCAGATGCGGACGAAACAATGGCCGTTGATTTGATTTAAGATTTATATCGGCCCTCTGATTGCTATCAACGTATGGCTTACCTCTTTATGCTTTCTCCTTCTGCCACGTATCAGGTCCCACCATGCCTCATGCTCTGGTCCCGCCATGCTTTTATATTTGGTGGTTCCGCACGACGCTATGGTGGTTTATGATACCACCATATCACCTATGCGGACAAATGAAATTAGGACGCGTGTCCTGCGGTATTGAGTCCGCAACCGCCTACAACTCCTTGCGACCGATTACTTTGGTGATGCGGGAAATAATATTAGCCATAGATCTTGATCTCTATCATCTCCGTCGGTGAAACTTGGTCGGGATTTAATCCTTTCATAAATTTTCTTTCGGACTTTGCAAATGTGGGTTTTTCCTTTATGTTTTTTGTATTTTATGTATTTTAAACCTTTTCTTCAACCCTTTTGTGGTAATTTCTTCTCCTTTTGGACATTTTAGTAAAAATTTTTAGGATTTAGGTTTTCTCATACAAGGTGTCATTTAGGTTTTCTCAGACAAGGTGTCAACAACTGGCTCCAACTGGGGATGCTATCCTCCCTGTGAGAAAGAACATCGTAGACCAAGTGCCTGATCCATTGGGCTGCATTCAAACCATTTTTTTTTTTTTGAAAGGATATTTACACTGTACAAAAAACTTTCTTTCACTTCTGTCTGTTAGGAAAGATAATGTTTGAGGTGTCTCCCATTGACTGGTCCTCCAGGATAAAATTCTCCATTGCAATTTTTCAAGATAAATGCATTTTCTCCTCAACATCCTGCAACAATATATGGACCTTTCCATAAATGCTCAAACTTTCCATGGTGATCTTCATTTCTGGAGTCCCACTTCAAAACCAAATCATTTATCTGAAAATCCCTTTGTTTGACTTTTCTATCAAAAGTTTTCTTCATTTTTTCCTGATGCATTTGAGTTTTGTTATATGCTTTTTCTCTGAATTCATGCAATTCTATCATTTGATTTATTCTCCTTTGCATATGATTTGGTTCTTCATCGACTTCTTGTAATAATTTCATAACTGGCAATCCCAAAGAAACAGGGAAAATTACCTCTGTGCCGTACACCAACTAGAAAGGGGAAGTGCCAATTGCTCTCTTTGTACTAATTCTGTCTGCCCACAAAGCATATTTCAGTTTAGTGTGCCAAGCCCTCTTGTTATCTTCCAGCAACCTCTTTATGATTCTTACTAAACTTTTATTTGAAGATTCGGCCAATCCATTTCCTTGTGGATAATAAGTAGTTGAATGATTCAGATGTATGTGATATTTGTGACAAAAATTTATCATCTTTTTTGACTTGAATGCTGGAGCATTATCTGTCACTATCCTTTTAGGACAACCAAACCTAGACAAAAATGTTTTCTTCCAAAAAGTTCATAATCACTGTTTCTGTAGCATTTCTGGTTGGGATGGCTTCAATCCATTTTGTGAAGTAATCTGTAGCCGTCAGAATCCACTTATGTTGCCCTGAAGAATTTGGGTTAATATCACCAATAAAATCTAACCCCCATTGTTGGAAAGGTGCTTCAACTGAAATAGGTTTCAACGGAAATGGCAATATTTCTCTTTTTCCATCAAAAATTTTACATTCATGACATTTCGTTACTTCTTTATATACATCTGAATACATGCTGGGCCAATAAAAACCAGCTCTAAGAATTTTGTTCACTGTAGCTTTCCATGAATGATGCCCTCCACAGATACCTTTATGAAATTCCACCATAATATGCTGCGCTTCATTCTCTAATAGACAATTCAATAGTATTCCTCCTGGATCTTTCCAGAACAAATTTCCGTCTAATATGCAAAACTTTGCTGCTTTCAATTTTACTGATCTTGCCCTAGTTTTTTCCATATTTGCAAGTGCTTGGAGATTCTACAAGACATATACAATATCTGCGTACCAGGGGGATAAAGAGAAATCTTCAATTATCTGTGAATTTGGAACATTTTCGGTCGAAGTTTTAGAAATAAAATTCATACCGAGAGAGTCCCAATTTGTTTCTGTCATCATTTTAGCCAAACCTTGGCCCTTTATCAGCTTTGTAGGTTTAATGTCTAGGTCATATTCCAATAGCATGACTATCCATTTTGCTCTTTTCCCCTTAGGATCTGGCTGGGTAAGAATGTCTTTCACTGTTGCTGATGGAACATGTGCTATTGTATGAGAACGCAAAATATATATCCTGAAATATTTCAATGCTTTCACTAAAGCATAAGCTTGTTTCTCCATGATGTTGTATTTTAATTCTGCGTCTCTCAGAATCTTACTAAAAAATGCAATTGGCTGTTCCGCACCTTCTTGATTCTTTTGCAACAATACCCCAGCTACTGTGTGTTCTGATGCATAAGTAAACATAATGAAATCCTTTGTATAATCTGGACTAATTAACACTGGTGCTTCAGTCAATGCTCTTTTAATGTTATCAAAGGATTTTCTTGCTTCTTCAGTCCATTTAATTTCCTTGTCTTTTCTTAGCATTTCAGTTATGTTTCTCAGAATTTCAGCAAAACTAGGAATGAACCTTCTTAACCAATTTACCCTTCCAATAAATGACTGAATCTCTTTTTTGCTCCTAGGAATTCCCACCTTTTGTATTGAGGATACTCTCTCCGGGTCAATTTTAATGCCTTCTTTTGATATGATGTGTCCCAATAATCTTCCTTCTTCCATGCAAAAATGAGATTTCTTTGGATTCAAGGAAATCCCAAATCTTCTACATTTTATAAAAACTCTTTCCAGATGTTTCCAGTGATCAACAGCATTCTTTGAATAAACAGTGATATCATCCATGTATACTACCACAATTTTGTCCCTTTCATCTGCAAATGCAATATCCATGGCTCTCTGAAAAGTTGCGCCTGCATTCATCAAACCAAATGGCATTTTGGCATACATAAATGTTCCCCATGGAGTAGTAAAAGCAGTTTTTTCTTGATCTTCTGGATGAACTTTAATTTGATTATAACCTGAGAAACCGTCTAACATGGAAATTCTTTCAGCTCCCACAACTTGCTGTAAAACCTGATCCATTTTAGGGAGTGGATAATTATCTTTCAAAGAAGCTCTATTCAAATTTCTAAAATCTACGCAGAGCCTTATTTCACCATTCTTTTTCCTTACTGGTACTAGGTTAGCTAACCAATTGGAAAACCTCAAGGACACAATTATCTTAGCATCAAACAGTTTTCTCACCTCTTTTTCTATTACTGGCAATAACTTGGGATTTATTCTTCTTAATTTCTGTTTAAAAGGCTTCTCATCTGGTTTGATCGGAATTGTATGTTGTATAACAGAAACATCGTATTCTTTCAGGTCCTCATAGCTCCAAGCAAAAACATCAAAAAATCTTTTCATCACTTCCACGCTTTTATCTTCTTCCTTTCTTGGTAATTTCTTTGAAAGCTTTACCAATTTGGGATCCTTTTTAGAACCTAAATTGTAATCTTTTACATCTTCAGGTTTAGGTTCTATCTTTGGATTTTTCACCACATCATTTTTATCAAATAATTTTTCTAAAGGAATTAAGCCTCTAGGGATAACATTATTCTTCAGCTGAATTATATCCTTACCTCCAATCTTTTGCTTGAAATTTTCTGTTTCTTTTGGAGATTCCACTTCATCTGGACCAATTTCATCACCTTCTGCATCAATAGACATGTAATTGAATTCATCTGTCATTTCCAAAAAGCGTTTAATCTGTTGGTCATCTTCAAAAACCTGCCAATGTTTGATATTGTCTGGAATAGATGGTCTGTGTATGACCTCAATATCATATTTCTTTTTAGAAAAGATGGGAGTTTTGAATGTAGCTCCTGCAGTGGCCAAAGAATCTGCTACAGTGTTGCTAACTCAGGGAATTGAAACAACATCATGTTCATCGAAAATTTTTCCTAGTAAATCCCACACTTCATTCCTATATGACCTCATTTTAGGGTGTTTGGTCTGATAAATAGTTTTTACCTGATTTATAACCAATTCGGATCTCCAAACACTTCAATCCTTTTTGCTTTTAAATCTCTCAAGACCTTCAACCCCAGAATCAAAGCTTCATATTCTGCAACGTTGTTGGTACATTCGAAATTTAATTGGTAGGAAAACATTAGGAATTCTCTGTCGGGTGTAATTATCCATACTCCTGCACCCACTCCTTCTCTGCTTCTAGCCCCATCAAAGTGCATTGTCCAAGTTCCTTCTTTTCTGATCTTTTCTCTTAACAATCTTTCTTTTTCATTTTCTTTAGGTTCAATTAAATCAATCTTTTCTTTAGATTCAACATCATTATACAAAATGCAAGAACCCAAATTTGTATCTACTGCGTATATAGCATGCTTCTCAGGTTCTTTCAAATCATTTACCAAATAAGCAGCCATCTTTTCAGCATATAATCTTCTGTGTACCCCCAATACTGGAATAGTAGCAAAAGACATATCCATCTGCAAAGTTCCCTTTAACTTTGAGGCCCATGACCTAGATAGTAACATACCAAACTTCGCTGGAATGTCAGCAACCACCACATCCATAAGAATACCTTTGGCTGGTATTTTACTGAGATTGACCGTCAAATATTTTATCAACCCTAAACATTTAACTTTCCTTGAATCAAAAGAGAATAAGTCATCATATGGTCTTGTGATTTCCAATCCCAAAGATTCTACTACAAGTTTTGGCATCAAATTATGAGAAGCTCCTGAATCTAACATACAATTATGCATGACTTTATCATGAATATTCAAATTCACATAGAAAGGAGAAACTTCGTCAACACTATTATCCTCCATTCTTGAACCCAAGCAGATATTAGGAGTATCATCATCTAATTCCAAAGTATCTATTTCCACTCGATTTTCTACCTGCATCATCTTAAAGATTTGTTCTTTGTATTCTTTATTCTTTAATATCTCATTGAAAGGTACTGAAATCTTAACTTTCGACACTTCATTCTGTATATTGAAAGGAACCAAATTTTTATCAACCTCCTTCACCGAATCTTTCTTGTTATCTGAAATTACCTTTGGCACATCTTCAATTTCTTTTCTTTTCGTTTGTTGTTCATGCTGACTAGCAGAAGGTTTATCCACAGTTCCTTTTGATTTTCCTATTGGTTCTTTTCCTTTGTCCTTTCCCTTGTCTATTATAACGTCCCGATTTCTAAGATTCATCTTTCTTTGGAGATCGTTTATAGCATTTTGGTAACCAATCTGGTATTGATCAATTTCTGTTTCCAAATTACAACATTCTCCTTCTACAAGGAACATATCATGTTCTTGTTTAGTCAAATACACTTCTGCATCGGAATTGCTACAATGGTGAATGTCACTCTCGGGTATCTCATCTTCTACTTCTCCGGAAACATAATTTTCAGGGAAAGGAGGTCTGATTTGATATTCTTTTGCATTCCTTGGGTTTCGCTATTCTCTAGGCCTTACAGCTGGAAAAAAGGGTCTCCTAAAATTTGGGTTTCTGATTTGAGGCTCTGCTTGTTCTTTATTTGGAGCTTTGTTATCCACCACTAACCTTTCTAATAACCTTTCCATAGTTTTCATCATTGCTTCAAAATTTACATCTGTGGAAGAAGAAGAAGATGCTGCATTTTGATTATCTTCTCTAATTTTATTTCTATCCATATCTCTATGTCTCATTTTTCCAGAAGCCATCATATTAGCTTCAACTTCTACTGCATCTTTCATCATTATTGCCAAAGTAGTAGATCTTCTTTCTCTTAATGTGCATGAAAAATCACCTTCAAAAGCATCTACATAATGTAACTTGGCTGCTCCCACTGGAGGTTTTATATCTGTAGGGATAGAATTATAGACTTTCATAAATCTAGCAGAGAATTCTTGAACTGACTCAAAACCTCCCTTTTTCAGATTGTTATATTGTGTCAACACCTGTGAAGGATTTTTCTGGTCTTCCCATCTTTCGATAAAAAGGGTAGTAAAAGCATCATAACTAGCAATTGATCCTACAGATAAGGCTCTAAACCACTTTTTGACTTCACCTCTCAAACTTTGGGCAAACAACCTCATTTTTGCATCATCATAATCCACTTCTTCTAAATCAATGAAATCACTAAAGTTATCAACATGTTGTTGTGCTGTATAATTACCCTCATTATCAAAAGTAAAAATTCTCTGTCCATAATTTTGAGGTAAATCATGTAAAGCCGCGGGTAAAACCAATGGGGTAAATCTGGCAGCCATGGGTGGTGGGTTATAAGGTGGAACAACCCCTGCCTGTTGTCTACCACTCTGCACAGGTATTCTTTGGGCTTTGGATATTTTGGACTCTACCCTTTCAGATTTTTGTAAATTTTCCCAAACAGATTTTAGAGAATAATCCCACAAACTTTTTGGGTCAACTTTTGTTTCTTTCAAATCAGAATTTGACTTAGTTCTAAGCAAAATCTTTTCACTTGAACCAATATTTTCTTCCCCAAACAGATTTTCTTGAAAAGAAGGAAATATATTTGCAAACTGAGAAATACCTTCTTCGTCGTGCTTTTGCCTTTGCCTTTATCTGTCTTGAGGAGCTTTTCTGGATTATCCACGCCTGAGAAGAACTGCAAACCGGGATTTCTTCTTGTAGCCACAATGTCTTTCTCATAATATCTTCAAAAAACCTTAAGAAATTGTCACAAGTGAAGTCGCCAGGGCAATATCTACAACCAACTTATTTCAAACTTCCTTGCCCAAGAAATTTGACCTTTCTTTGTCGTTTCTCCCAGGGAAAATTTCACTTTCGTTCCCCGGCAATGGCGCCAAAATGTTAGCACTTAGATTTTATCCCAGTTGTAAAAGAATAACACCTAAGGTAACCTATTTCAAACCAAGCTTTAGGCAGAAAACTCACCCATTTTTCCACCAAAGAGGGCTCTCTCACGATACATATACAAGGACTGAAATATATAAAAGTGCTCTCAAAATTTCTCAAAAGGATTTTTTGGTTGAAAAGGAAAACAAGAAACGTTGGGCATGGAGTCAAAGTTTCAAATATATAATGTGCCAGTAAGAGATTTATACCAAATAGATTTTCATAGAGGCAAGATAGCAATCATATCACAGTCAATCTGATTTTTTCAGCTGGTATAGAAATAAGTAATGGCATTCTATCAACAACAGGAATCTAACTGGGATGAATCCATTGTTAACTTTGGAGAAAATAGTGAATATTTAAATGCGATAAAAACGAGGCATAACCAGTATGAATCTCGAATTTATTTCCAAACGTTCATTTAAATATAGAAGAAAAACATAATGGAAGATATAACGTAGAGAGTGAACATGCACATATAAAGATAAAGGAAAAACAGACTGTAAAGCTGATCAACACATGAATCTCTGGTCTCAAAAGGTAGGTATTTTTACTATACTGCCTTTATTTATCAAAAAATAGACTTCAAAACATACTTGTCTCTCAAAGGATTTTCCAACCCCCTCAACAATGACTCTCATTGTTTTTATACAAAATTTGGAAGAAGCTTGACATAACTGCTTCTTCTAACTAATAACTGAAAATACTTTAACTTAAAAGATAACTGTCTTTGATCCATAGATAACTGTCTCCAATTAATATTACAAATTTAAAATAAAAGTATCTTTTTGCTACTTGGCAAAATTTTTGAATATCATCTTTTCGCCACTTGGCAAGAGTTTTTAAAGCATCTATGAATGGACAGAATATCTTGTCCTTCCATATTTTTCCACATAATTCTACTGGTCGGCTGTGGGTAAGTCATAGTTGGTCATTTCTTTTACCAAGACTCGCATTTCAACATGACCTGCATAAGAAACAGGAAGAAGATTCCCACAGGTTGAGATTAGCATATTTAAAATTTTTAAATCCTCTGATATTTTCTCCATTAAAATTTTTCCTGTAAGCATATGATCCAACTGCTGGAATTTTCTGTGATCCATCCTTATGTCAAACAGCAATCTCTTATACTCATTAGGAGGAATTAATTCATTCTTTTCATTCCAAAAAGCAGGGAATCCTTTGTTTACTAATTTTTCAAATTGCTTTTTGAACTTTACTACTTCTTCCCGTATTTCTCCAACTTTAGCTTCAATATTCTCAACATGCGAGTATTTCCCCAAGATCCTTCTGGCCCATGTGATGACTGAAATTATGTTCGTTATATTCATGGCTGTCAGGTCTGCCTCAGTTAGACTGTTTAAAAATGTTATTGCTTTCTAGGCTACTTCTTTTGGCTTTTTATTTAAGTTCTCCCTGACTGCTCTGCAACTTTCAAAGGCATCTTTGACCACCTTTTCTTTGACTCTTATGTAATCCAGATATGGTCTTAGTTTTTCAACTTCTTTTATAATTGGGTCCCATACCATGTGTTTGCAACCTTGCATAACAGCTTGCCCTATCACATGAGCTGCTAATCCTTTATTATTAACACTTAATTCTTGATTCTTTGTCTGCAAAGTTTTTATTTCCTTATTTTTGATTTCATTTTCTTCTCTCAGTTTCTGTATTTCTACCTTCAATTCTTTGATTTCACTTTCTTTTAAACTTGCTTGGGACATGGCTTGTAAAATACCATCTACTCCTGTTTTGTCTTCCTCTGTGTCTGTTTGTACCTGCTGCTGACCTTTTTCTACAAATCTCTTCCTTGCTTCCTCCAACTGCTCTTCTAAAATGATTTTTTCCTTTTCCCAATGTTCTTTTTCATTAGAGAGATTTAACATTTTTGCAGTAACATTGTTGACTTCATTAGATAATTCTTCTTTTTCTTTTTCTAGTATTGTCAATTCTACTCCTTGGATAAGTACAGTGTTTGGGATTTTTAGCTTTCGTCTTAACATTAGGATCGTATCATCTTTTTCTTTGAGCAATTTTGTTGTTGCGTCTCCTTCTTTATTTATCAAATCTACTTGCAATTTTTTAATTTGTTGCTGTCGAGACTTATTTTCTGCCTTCTCCTGTCTCAACTAATTATTCAATTTATCCAGTGAATTTTTCAATTTGTCCGCCTTTAACATTGCCCCCAAATAATCTGAATATATGACTTCTCCTAATTGTCTGTGTAATAAAATTTTATCTGGGGCATTTACTTTTGACAAATCTATTTTCATTTCTGAAATCTTATCTTTTGTGACAACCGAAAATTTCAAAGAATTCTCTCTGATATTTCTGCTAGTAAATAAACTTACTTCAGTATTGGATATACTTCTAACTTTCGGAAACAATTGACTGGTTTTCTTAGCAGATTCCTGTTTATTCTGACTATGTTCATCAAATACATCCATTATATTCCAGGGCCTATTTACATCACCCTCTACTGGGGTTTCTTCAATGTTGTATTCTTTAACTGTAACCTCTGGTATCTTTTCTTCTGTTGTTTTTGCTTCTTCTGAAACTGCTATTAACTCTTGCTGTTCATTTATTTTCAACTTTTTTCCTCTTTCTGTTTCTTCGTCATCAGAGTTCATTACGTCCTGTATGGGTCTCTTAAACCTCACCAATGCAGTACTCATTGTATCTTCTGTTTCTGTTGTTGTATTTGCCAACGCCATTTCTTTGTCGTGTGCATCTGGAATGATTTCTTCTTTAAACTCTAGCCAATTGGCTCTGGCAGACATTCCTTCAATTATCTGATGGCAGAGTGCTTTGATGCGATGGTCTATTCTTCATTTTGATATTATGTACAGCGGATCATACTCAATAGCCACATCCGTCTCAAAACTCATATCTTTCAATAACTTCTCTATATACACAACAGCATTTTTATTCTTTATTGTGTAGGGACCAAGTGTGAATGGATATTTAATATCTGTTGCTTGTTTGTAAACCAAAAAATTGTTATCTTCAACAATCAACTTTTGTCTCAGGAATTCCAAAGCAAAAACCCTTAAGGTAAGAAAAGATGGTAAGACATAAGGTTTATGTTTGAATCCATATAATCTGATTATTGTACTATCCTTCGACAAGAACCAATCTCCTGTCGCGTACTCTGCGCTCAATTGCATGCATGCCTGTATCTCTGGTAATACTCTAGGCAAATTTTTACCAAAGATCATTCTGTAGATCTCTGAGAGCATGAAGTTGATGTAATTGAACATGTTATTTTCTAATAAAGTCGTGAAAATGATTTCTGGGAACTGCAACTCTTCTTGACTGGCTATCATAATCATTTTCATCAAAAAAGACTGAAACCTGAAATGCCTCATAGTGGGAAAATTGACCATCTAGTCATGAATCTTCTCTGTGAAAAAATCTTCAAAATTAAGTCTAGAGATTTGATTTTCATCGATCGCTGACTGAACCATACTCATTTTGTACAACAGACTCAATTGAAACTCGGTTACATACAAATCCGTATCAAACCCTAAAATTAAAGCCAATAATGTCAAAACTAATTGGGTATTTTCATCAAACAAATTGATATCTATAGGGTACGGGACCTCCGAAATACTGGTTTCTGGCTTGAGACACGACAACAAAAACATTTCCCTATCATTTTGAAAAGTATGATGATAATTTTCAATAATGGAGGTTTCGGAAAAACTCTCAGACTCGAGGGTTTGGGAAAAATCTATTCCTAGGGCTTTAATTAACTCAGCTAGCTTTATTTCACACACGGCTCTAGTTTTTTGACTATTTAGAACAATTCTTTCTTCTCGGGAGTAATTTTCGGCACACCATGATACAAATTCTGGGAAAGAAGGGATTTGGTCTGGGAAAAAGGCTATCAAAGACGACTGGTGGACTCTATGTAGGTCTGTCCCTTACTTTAATAATTCAGACAACCTAATTTTAATATCAGAGACTAGTGACCTAATTAGGGTATGATAAACATCTTCGTCTCTATCCTCTAGGGCTTCTTTTGCTTTAAAAACGTCTAAATCATGTACAGTTTCCTTTTAAACGTTTCTTTAAACAAAATTCTATTTAAAAAGTGGGCCAGGTCACCAGACCCTACCTGTATGTACATGCCTTTCGCCTTCTGTCGCAATCGCTGCACTCCACCAGTCTTCAGAGCTCTCTACGATAACGGCACATATGCACAATGCCGTTATGTGAGGTCCCTTTTGTTTTATATAAGACTTTTTTATTAATTCCCTGGCAACTTTTCTGAACGTGGATCATATCTGTAAAATTAGTCACAGCAGATCTAATGAACAAGTAAATCAATCACAACAGATGAACATAGAAAATATGGTGCAAAACTATGCAAAACATGCAGCAGTGCTCTCTATCCCAGAAAGGGTGAATGAATTACAATACAAACTGTCACAATGACAGAGCAATTCGAATTGCCTAAGGAGGTCATTCGAATCACTGAATGGAGTAGCTTGACTCTGTCTAGGATTCCTCATCAATCATCGGTGGTGCTCATCAATCACAACAACCAGTCATCCAGGTGTCAATCTGAGTCTAACTGAGTATAATAAATGTAACTGAAGTGTGTAGCACTGATATAGGATCTGGAGGCTCAGTGGGGGCGCATGGGAGGCTAACTGAAGTCAGAAAAAGTCACCTAATCAAACTGGAGGTCAATCGGAGGTGAAACAGTCAGTCGGGAGTGAAACTAGCCTCAAATCAGGGAGAATCGGAGCTAACTGAATGCAACTGAAGTGAATCTGCAGTGGTAGGTGAACAAGTGCGCCCTTCTCTGGCAGTAAGTGAGAAGTGGGTGCCTTTCAGCTTAGGAGGGCTAAAACTCTGTGGTAGGTGGCTCCCGGGTGCTAGAATGAAGTGGATAAGGTGCTGGAGGCATCAAACTGGTGACTGGGCTGCATGCCAGTGCATGCAGGTGCATGCAAACCCTAGATTCTGCATATCCTGAAATAGATCATGCAGGATCCTGAAATAGATGATGTATCCTGAAATAGATGATGTGGATATCCGAACACCCCCCCTCAAGCTAGACTATGATGTGCCAACTAAAATAATGTGGGGCCCTGGTAACTAAGACCAAAGATCACCCCAATACAATAATCCAAAAAATGCTGAAAATAAACTAAGTGAGGAAAGAGGGAAAACCCAGTGGGAAGAAAGCCCCCCCTCAAGCTAAAGCATAATAATGAATCAATCTGTCTCCACCATGATGGAACTCACCCCCAACAGTGAACGGAGGTAAGAGAACTTCTTCTCAGTGAAGCTCTTGGTGAAGATGTCTGCAATTTGCTCATCAGTAGGGCAATATTGCAGAATGATGGTGCGGTCATGCACCAACTGTCGAATGTAATGCATATGAATCTCAATGTGTTTGGTCCTCTGCCGCTGAACTGGATCTGTGGAGATCTTGATAGCACTTTGATTGTCACAAAATAGGACAGTCGAAGTAGTGCCACAAAAACCAAACTCGGAAAGAATACCCTGCAACCAAACTGCCTGAATGCAGGCATTGACTGCCCCTCGATACTCTGCCTCTGCTGAAGAAAGTTCAATGGCTGCTTGCTTTTTGCTGGACCTGCAAATAGCACCATGACCAATCATGAAAACATAACCGGAAGTGGACTTCCGATCAATGCTATCACCTGCCCAATCTGAATCAGTAAAACCAATGAAATCTAGCTCAGAATCTGCAGCATAATGTATGCCAAACTGTTTCGTACCTTGCACATACTGCAAGATCCGCTTGGCTGCTCGCCAATGAAGCTCATATGGCTGCTGCATATATCTTGACACGGCACTCACGGCATATGAGATATCAGGCCGTGAGTGTGTCAAGTAAAGTAGTGAACCAATCAACTGTCGATACATACTGCAATCTGCAAGCAGTGTGGAATCTCCCTCCTCAAGACTGATTCCTGAGAGGAATGGGAATGGGGCTGCCTTACATTCAGCCATATTAAACTTCAATAACAGGTCGGAAGCATATTTTTGCTGAGATATAGTGATCCCATCAAAATTTTGAGCTATCTCCAAGCCCAAAAAATGACTCAGCAAGCCCAAATCGCTCATGTCAAAAGCTAGATTTAAGGCAGATTTTAGCTTGTTTATTGAAGTAAGTGTGCTACCAGTAATAAGCAGATCATCAACATAAAGTACAATAACCAACAAATTACCTTTAACTCGCTGAAGATACACATTCGGATCATATTTGCATCTTTGGAAATTCTGAGAAAGAAGGAAGGAGTCCATCTTTGCGTACCAAGCTCTTGGGGCCTGTTTTAACCCGTACAAAGACTTCTTCAATCTACAAACCAATGATGGATCTGATGTATAACCCTCTGGCTGCTGCATATAGACCTCTTCAGCAAGGTCTCCGTGTAAAAATGCACTCTTCACATCCATATGGTGCACTTCCCAGTGCTTGGATGCGGCAATAGCTAAAACAAGGCGGATGGAATCCATCTTTGCAACCGGTGCAAAGGTCTCTGTGTAGTCCACTCCTTGGACTTGGGAAAAACCTTTTGCCACCAACCTTGCTTTATATTTTCTGATAGTGCCATCAGCAGCAACTCTAGCACGGTAGACCCATTTACACTTCACTAATTTTCTTCCAGGTGGAAGAGAAACTAGCTCCCATGTATTGTTCTTTTGAAGAGAACTGTACTCTTCATCCATGACACTTTTCCATCTCGGATCTCGATGGGATGAATAGTATGATGTAGGATCTGAACCAGCCATCAAATAACAAATCTCAGGAAGAAATGGATCAGCAATAGAAAGAGCCATACCTGCTCTTTGAAAGTCTCCTCTTGTTCGTCTCGGATCAGCAGGATTTCCAAGATTCGAACCAGCAGATTGTAGAGTGTTTTGGGCCCACTTTGGTAACTGAGGGGGATCATAATGGTCGTATTCCGAACCTGATATGTCATGATCATCATATGCTGCTACAATATCAGAAATATCAGAACTCATACCTTCATTATCGCTGCTCGAATCTTCTTCTGGTGAAGGCGGTGAATCGACAGTTTTCTCCTCAACTAGTTGCAATTCTTGAAGCGGTTCTTCAAACTGCACACTGTGCTCTATGAATATCTTTTTAGATCTGATATCCGTGAGTTTATATGCTTTTGATTCTTCCCCATATCCTATCAATATGCACTTGATACTTTGTGGATCCAAAGCTCGTCTCTTCTCAGAAGGAATTCTAGCCCATGCAGTAGAGCCAAAAACTCTCAAATTTGACACATCCGGTTTGTGACCAAAGAATGCTTCGAAAGGAGTCATACCTTTCACGGATGAATGTGGAACACAGTTCTGTATATATGTAGCAACATTGATTGCTTCAGCCCAAATATTTGCAGCCAAACCTTTTGATTCAATCATGCATGTAGCCATCTCTTTCAGTGACCGGTTTTTCCTTTCCGCTACACCGTTCTGCTGGGGTGTGTAGGGAACTGTATGTTGGATCTTGATTCCGCTTTGGGCACAAAGTTGCAGCAACTCGGACTTGATATATTCCCCACCATTATCAGATCTAAGAGCTTTGATCTTGCTCTCAGTGGTGGTCTCAACAGAAGCCTTAAAATCCTTGAATTTTCCAAGCACTTCTGACTTGTTTTTGAGAAAGAATACCCATGTAAAGCGGGAAAAATCGTCAATAAATGTCAAAACATACCTTGAACCATTTAATGACATATGGGGCAGCGGACCACTGATATCAGAATGGATCAATCCCAAAATAGTAGAGGCTCTGCTAGCCTTGCCGCGGTCGAATCTGTGCTCGGGGTGCTTCCCAATAATGCAACCAGTGCATATTCCCTTCGAGGAACGGAGTTGTGGAAGCCCATCTACCATGGATTTATTTGATAGCAGCAGCAAATACTTATAATTTAGATGTCCAAATATTTCATGCCAAAGCCTACTAACCTCATTACCATGTGTGCGAAGAGCAGTGGGCTTTGCAAGCGGAATAAAGTGCGAAAACTCATAGCATTTTGCAGTGTGGTTTGCCTTTCCAACCGCAACTAGTTTTCCACTTTTGATATCAGAAATTTCAACTGTATTAGGGCTGAATGTGACTTGATTTGGTTCACCAGTATGTGTCATTTGATACACAGAAAGGAGATTCGAAGCTAAGGAGGGCACATAGAGAACATTCTGAAAGCATCCATGTTCTACATGAATCGTACCTTTGCCCTTTGAAGAAATTTTTGAGTTATCTCCCAAATGGATGGGGATGGAGCTGTTTGGATCGAATGAGGAAAAAGAATCAATATTTGCAGCCATATGATTTTATGCACCCGAATCTATCAAGAGAGTAGTGGGCTTCGAAACCGTTGCCATGAGTGCTTGTCCTCTTTCATGATCGTCATTCCGATCCTTCTTCCTTGCACCGTCAGGAAGGGTTATGTTGTTCTTTTCCAAAAGGAGGGCCATTTGATCTATAGTCTTCTTCATACATGAACTTTCGGGATGAAAGCCACGGTTACAATAAGTACATTTAGATTTTTGGTTACCTTCTTTGCCCTTTTGCTTGGATTTCGAACCGGATGGTGCATCCGTTTGCTTGCCTTTGTCTTTTTGCTTGTGAGGCTCGAATTTGGGCTTCTCCTTCTTTAGCTTTCCTTTACCATTCGAGATCTTGGGTCCTTGAACAAATAGGGCTGAATCTTTGGAGCTTATGGAACCCATTTGAATCAACTTGTCATGCTCTTTTGTAACGGACTCAATGAAGGCATTCAAGGTAGGCATCTTCCAATTCGGGGTAGTTAGCCGACCGGAATTGAAAGTAGAGACAAATACCGAATAATCTTTCCCAAGCTTGCTTAGAATGGAGAGGATCAACTGTTTATCCTCTTTGATAACACCACTGTTCTTCAATTGCAAGTTCAAGTTCTTGAATTTTGTGAAGAATTCATTGATGGTCTCAAAATTCTCAGGATTAAGGCCAATCAATTCATTCTCTAATTGAAAAGCCCTAAGCTCATCCTGCTTGCCGAATAGTGTTTCAAGTTGCTCCCATATGGCTTTTGGAGTCTTCAATCCGCTGAGATGGAATTGAAGATCCTTGGAGATGGAGAGACAAAGAAGACCATAGGCTTCATCAAGCTTGTTGTAGTGTTTGGTTCGATCTGACACATTGTTTGGCTCCAATTCAAGACCAAGAGTGACTCGGTAGTAACCTTTTGAACGTAATATGATCTCCATATCATCTTTCCAATCAAAATAATTGAATGGGGTGAGGATAGGCTTTGAAGAAGAGTATTCCATTGCAAGGATTGAGTCAACTGATGAAGAGGAAGCTTGCATGCAGACTATAGCGAATGCAATTGATGTAGGAAACCTTGCATGCAGAAGATAGCGAGTGCACTTGAAGGAGACAATAAACCTGCAAATCACATCAAAACAACCACAATAAGGTCGAACAATCCACCCTTTGAGAGTTGCATCACACCTGGGATTGGATTTCAAGCAATGTTGAATAGGTCCAATGTATCAGATCCAGGAATTATGTGGTAACTCAAGCTTCTGGAGTGGTATTGGATTAATTTTCAAGCTTTGCATGCACAGGAGCGAATGCCCTTGAGATATCTCATGCCAAACTTTTTGCAATTTTTAGCAATTCAGTCAAATCTTCTTGTATAAACACCTGTAGAAAAGAGATCTTGTCCCTGCAATGGCTCTGATACCATGTAAAATTAGTCACAGCAGATCTAATGAACAAGTAAATCAATCACAACAGATGAACATAGAAAATATGGTGCAAAACTGTGCAAAACATGCAGCAGTGCTCTCTATCCCAGAAAGGGTGAATGAATTACAATACAAACTATCACAATGACAGAGCAATTCGAATTGCCTAAGGAGGTCATTCGAATCACTGAATGGAATAGCTTGACTCTGTCTAGGAGTCCTCATCAATCATCGGTGGTGCTCATCAATCACAACAACCAGTCATCCAGGTGTCAATCTGAGTCTAACTGAGTATAATAAATGTAACTGAAGTGTGTAGCACTAATATAGGATATGGAGGCTCAGTGGGGGCGCATGGGAGGCTAACTGAAGTCAGAACAAGTCACCTAATCAAACTGGAGGTCAATCGGAGGTGAAACAGTCAGTCGGGAGTGAAACTAGTGTTGAAATATTGTAACTTCAAAGAATATTATATTTGTATATTATTTATTCCGGAGATGTTCCATACCTCCGATGTGATTATACTATAAATCCGGAGATGTTTATTCCTCCGAGTTGGGTGTGGTAACTAAGGTTATTAGACCCACCATGTGGGGGTCGGACCAGTCAGTTATAATGGGGTATTTAACCTAATGGTTAAATACGAGCCTACATGTACTTGTGTAAAATACATATCAGAGTAGTGTATAAATAGAGGAGGTGTGTTCCTCATTTGATACACTCACTCACTTGAGAAAGGCGCATTTGTGGAGGAGAGGTCTATTATGGAGGAGAAGGAGCTTATGCTCAGGGTTTGCATCTTTGTATATTGCTGGTCATCTATATTGAGGAAGCTTTGCTGGGTTTTCTACCCCATGAGGGTTTCCCAGGATAAATCTCTGTCTCTTGTGTTTATGCTATGCTTGTTGTTTCTTCAGTGATCCTGTATATGCTATTATTGTGAAATGGAATGTAATGCTACTATTTTCTGTCTTAGCATATTGAATTTTAACATGGTATCAGAGCTAACCTGAAGGAAGACAAGGTATGGCACTAAAGACACTTGCTTTACTTACGACAATTTGAAGGTTAGGGTTTTACATAGCAAAAACCAGTCATCGTAGCACTTTCGCTATAAATCCGTTTTGGCGAAGTTTTCGGATCTGAAATTGTTACAGGACGAAGCTAAAGTCTCCCGGTACCTTGTGTCCAAAGGACAACCTCTAATTCGTTGTAATTTGTGATTTATGATCTGTACAATATAGGGTTTCTGCCTCTTCCAGATCTGAGTCAAAATCAGGTGACCTTGGGAAAAAGGTCATAACTTGGGCTAGGAAGCTCCAAATTAAATTTCGTGAAAAGTGACAGGTAGTGCACAGACTTTACTATCTCAGAAAACTTTTTCAGAGGCCGAAGTTGAACCAGTGACACGTGGCACGCCGTACAAGTTCGCTCTCCTGTATTATCTCATAAACAGGTCACGTTGCGACACTTGGCATAACTCTCTCTCAGAGAATCCAATTGAGGTCAGACCTGTCAGGATGGAAAGATAACAGGCCAAGCTATCTCAGAAAACTTTTTCAGAGGCCGAAGGTCAAACAGTGACATGTGGCACGTCGTACAAGTTCGCTCTCCTGTATTTTCCCAAAACAGGTCACGTTGCGACATTTGGCATAACTCTCTCTCAGAACATCCAATTGAGGTCAGACCTATCAGGATGGAAAGCTAACAGGTCAGGCTATCTCAGAAAAACGTTTCAGACCCTGTGGATCAAAAATTTCAGAGTTACACCAGAAACAATCAGGTACATATTTCTGTCAAAACAGAATTATTTTTTTGGTACCTTCATTCATGGCTTCCGGAATTTAGGGCTTTGAAGAAAGTTGGAATTTTTGTAATCGGAGACCACGGCTGGATGCTACTCATCAAAATAGAAATTTAGAGACCAAGATCAGAATTTTTGGTTCGGCAGAAGGCCGGGCTTGATTAGACCCTAGTTCGGGACTTTGATCAGAAAAGCGGAAAATTAGGGCTTCTGTAAAAATGGGAATTTTTGAAATCTGTGACCACGGCTGGAAGCTCCTCAGAAAAAATAGAAGCTTAGAGCTTTGGATCAAACTTTTTGATGGGGCAAAAGAGTGGGCTTCATCAAACCCCAGTTCAGGGTCACGTCCAGTGAATCCAAAAGTTTCAAAGGCAAAATTGAGGAGTAAAACTTTGCAGTTTTCAAATTCTGAATATATCAGTTTGATCAGCTCATCAAGGCGCATATCTCTATCCTTTCAGAAGTTTGAAATTCAAAGTTTGAATTTTTGGGGTTTCTCTGACAAACCCATATCCAGCTCCAGGTCCAGTTCTTGCAAATCAAGTGGATAGGGTTAATCCTAGAAGAAGATGGATTGGTCACCTACATAAGTGAAGGAGTTCATGTTTCAGAGGGAGATGAGGCTAAGGCTTTACATAAGGAGATTACAAGCGATCTCGATAGGTATGACTCATCGAGGTATGTTTTGAGATTTGTTCATGATTAAGTTTATGGTATGTTTGTCTTCATGTTATTACAGTTAGTACAATCTTGATTTTAGATTTGTTGTATCACCTTAACAAAATTATGAATGCATGATAGAAGATATTCATTGGTTAGGGTATTGACACTTATGATTGTACTAATGCATTATGGTGTTGTGTGAGGTTGATGTTGTCTGCTAACAAGATACAGGTACATCACAAAAGACAAATCAGGCTCCATGACCATGAAAACATGAAGACAAAGATTCATCCATAATCTTTGTTCTACTTACGAGGTATGTTGTACATAACCAAGTAGGTATACTAATCCAGGTATGCTTCCCATGAATCTTACCTTGTGTTAGGATCCCTTATATAAGTATACTTGGAATGATTGGTTATGCTTATTCATAAAGTTAGTAATCAAGGGATTATGCATATTATATCTTTTATCAATGATATGCATGAGTAAAAGAAGACTTCCCTGAAATCTTGAATACTAATGTTTATTAACTATAATCATGACTATACATTTTCAAGATTATTTAGTACTATAATGTTTTGATAGCATTTAGAATATACTAATGAGTGTATGTTTGTGTATGAGATCATGAGGATGACTCTTGAGCATGCACAGTGGTACAGAATGAATAGAAGTTCAAAAGACATACAGAAGATCAAGCGGGAGGCAGCCACACAAACATAAAAGATAAGTATTTGAGTTGCTATTTGAAATAGTAATGATATTGCCTGTAATAGGTTGTATGCATATTTGTATTCCTAGAATATATAATGCTGAGTGTAAACATTCATAGAGCATTGAACAGTATACAACTAATGTGCATATGTTTGGACAAACATTCCATTGTTGCTTGTCTAGAATGAAACCTCTTTGCTGACATGCTGAGAGTTGTGCACACTCTCGATAGTATGTTCTGGTAGAGATGGAAGGCATCTAGATAGCCACTGTATGCATACAGGATATGGGAAAGTGTTGTGCCAAAGTATTGGTCAAAATAGTTGCATCACTATGTAAATGATATCTGTATGCATAATAGGTTATCTTTTGATGATTATGAAGTATTACTAATCATGTACTTAATTTTGATTTGTAGGAAAGGTCATGAAGAATGATGGACACCGTACAAGTGGTGGATGTTCAAACAAGAAGATTTACAAATCAAGGCTCATGGCTAGAAGATTCTCTTAGAAAGGGGAAGAGAATCATGACAAGATGTTTGCTCCAAGTATGGTGTAATTAAAGAAGAAGTATGAATCAGGTTCTGTATAGGTACCTAGGATCGATAATAAATTGATAAGCTTAATGATCACCATGGGTGATGTGGATCTCAACCTTTGCTACAAGGTTGAATATGATACACATATGACTTGGATGCAAGAAGGAACTCACCACAGAGTTCGAATGATATTGAGGCTCATATCAGTAGACCCATCTAATGAGAGATGGCACAGATAGATATGCAGAAGATCATTCAATGCAGAAATGAAAAATGAAAGATCTCAAATTGATGCTTTACTTCCTAGGTCTGGAAGTATGGCAAGGATCAGAAGGAATATTTCTCAACCAGGGAAAGTATGATGAGAAATATGACTTGAGGTATTGGAATGGCCACTCTTATGGATTCCAACTTGAAGCTGTTAGGGGATAACTCATCAGAGTTAGTGGATATAAGTCTGTACAGTCAAATTATTGGGTCTTTGATATATCTAACTTATACTAGGTTAGATATATGCTTTGTTATGAACACCTTGAGTTAGTATCTAGTGGAAACTAGATGTGTTTACCTGATAGTTGCAAAGTATGTGATGAGGCACATAAAGGACACGATAGAATTTGATCTATGCTATCTTGAAGATCATGACTTCAGATGGCTATTCATATTCTGATTGGGCAGGAAGTGTATCAGACAAGAAGAACACATCGAGAGGATGTTATTGTCTGGGTTTAGCCATGATCTCGTGGTTTAGCTGGAAGCAGTCTAGTGTGGCTCTCAGCACAAGCGGAATATATGGCTGCTTGCTCTGCTAGTTGTGAAGAAGTTTGGCTTTAGGATTGTTTGACTTAGAGATAGAACCAACTGAGATCCTATGTGATAATTAGAGTTGTATCAATATGACATAGAATCTAGTGTTCCATAATAAGTCAAAGAACATAGGGAACTAACAAGATATGACGCAGAAAGGAACTCTAAAAGTTTGAATTTGTAACAGGTTACCGTTGTACTAACCAAACCTCTACGTCAAGTGAAGAAGTTACCAACCAAACCTCTGTCTCGAGTGAAGTTTGAATACTTCCGAGACAAGCTTGGTGTAGTTTAAAAGGACCCTCCTCGAAAGGGGGAGTAGTATAGTCACTACTGATGAGATTGTCTCATCGAACAACAAGGTCGTTGATGAGGTAACCTGTTCTCTACACCCAGTTACTTAGAATTATTTAGATTTAGGACTCTTATACTTAGAATACTTAGCTTTACTTATACATGCTAGTTGTGATGTATACATGTTTTGATGTTAGATGTATTAGTAAGAATACATGCTAGATGTGATGTATACATGTTTTGATGTATTAGTAAGAATACATGCTAGTTGTGATGTATACATGTTTTGATGTATTAGTAAGAATACATGCTAGTTGTGATGTATACATGTTTTGATGTTAGATGTATTAGTAAGAATACATGCTAGATGTGATGTATACATGTTTTGATGTGTTAGTAAGAATACATGCTAGTTGTGATGTATACATGTTTTGGTGTGATGTATACATGTTTTGATGTATTGGTGAGAATACATGCTAATGTGATAACTGCTCTTGTATAGATGAGAATACAGAAGGGGATTGGATCATCCCTGGACTTTCAGTCCTAAAGAGAGCCGTAGACGTAAGGTCTTCGAGAATGAAGTCCTTAGTGGACAGTTGAGGGGATTGGATCATCCCTGGACTTTCAGTCCTAAAGAGAGCCGCAGACGTGAGGTCTCCGAGAATGAAGTCCTTGGTGGACTTGAGGGGATTGGATCATCCCTGGACTTTCAGTCCTAAAGAGAGCCGTAGACGTGAGGTCTCCGAGAATGAAGTCCTTGGTGGACTTGAGGGGATTGGATCATCCCTGGACTTTCAGTCCTAAAGAGAGCCGTAGACGTAAGGTCTCCGAGAATGAAGTCCTTAGTGGATAGTTGAGGGGATTGGATCATCCCTGGACTTTCAGTCCTAAAGAGAGCCGTAGACGTGAGGTCTCCGAGAATGAAGTCCTTGATGGACTTGAGGGGATTGGATCATCCCTAGACTCTCAGTCCTAAAGAGAGCCGTAGACGTGAGGTCTCCGAGAATGAAGTCTTTGGTGGACTTGAGGGGATTGGATCATCCCTGGACTTTCAGTCCTAAAGAGAGCCGTAGACGTGAGGTCTCCGAGAATGAAGTCCTTGGTGGACTTGAGGGGATTGGATCATCCCTGGACTTTCAGTCCTAAAGAGAGCCGTAGACGTGAGGTCTCCGAGAATAGAGGATAGGACTGCATCGTCCCTGAACTGATAGTTCAAAATGTACGTGATGGGGATTGCATCATCCCGGAACTGATAGTTCAAAATGTACGTGATGGGGATTGCATCATCCCGGAACTGATAGTTCAAAATGTACGTGATGGGGATTGCATCATCCCGGAACTGATAGTTCAAAATGTACGTGATGGGGATTGCATCATCCCGGAACTGATAGTTCAAAATGTACGTGATGGGGATTGCATCATCCCAGAACTGATAGTTCAAAATGTACGTGATGGGGATTGCATCATCCCGGAACTGATAGTTCAAAATGTACGTGATGGGGATTGCATCATCCTAGAACTGATAGTTCAAAATGTACGTGATGGGGATTGCATCATCCCGGAACTGATAGTTCAAAATGTACGTGATGGGGATTGTATCATCCCCGGACTGCGGTCCCTGAATTGATCCGTAGACGTGAGGTCTCCGAGAAGTGGGGATTGTATCATCCCCGGACTTAGGTCCCTGAATTGATCCGTAGACGTGAGGTCTCCGAGAAGTGGGGATTGTATCATCCCCGGACAGCGGTCCTTGAATTGATCCGTAGACGTATGGTCTCCGAGAAGTGGGGATTGTATCATCCCCGGACTTCGGTCCCTGAATTGATCCGTAGACGTATGGTCTCCGAGAAAGTGAATTTTTTTTGATGTGGTTACTTGTATCGGTAGGATACTTGTATTGATGATGTGGTTACTTGTATCGGTAGGATACTTGTATTGATGATGTGGTTACTTGTATCGGTAGGATACTTGTATTGATGATGTGGTTACTTGTATCGGTAGGATACTTGTATTGATGATGTGGTTACTTGTATCGGTAGGATACTTGTATTGATGATATGGTTACTTGTATCAGTGTGGATACTTGTATTGATGATATGTACACTTGTATTGGCATGAATACGTGTACTAATGATGTGGATACTTGTATTGTTATGGATACCTGTATCGATGACGATGCTGATGATCATGTGATGACGATGCTGATGATCGTGAGATGACGATGCTGATGATTGTGTGATGACGATGCTGATGATCGTGTGATGACGATGCTGATGATTGTGTGATGACGATGCTGATGATCGTGAGATGACGATGCTGATGATCGTGTGATGACGATGCTGATGATCGTGAGATGACGATGCTGATGATCGTGTGATGACGATGCTGATGATCGTGTGATGACGATGCTGATGATCGTGTGATGACGATGCTGATGATCATGAGATGATGATACTGATGATCGTGAGGATCCAGATGT
Organism: Larix kaempferi; assembly: GCA_027924585.1. Lineage (NCBI taxonomy): Eukaryota > Viridiplantae > Streptophyta > Pinopsida > Pinales > Pinaceae > Larix > Larix kaempferi. Next base: position 1,885,234 of record BSBM01000945.1, read on the forward strand.
TGATGTTGTTGTAGCTGTTCGAGTGCTGCAGAAGATGAAGACTCAGTACTGAAGATGTTGATGTTCCAGTATTGAAGATATTCCAGTAACTGCTTGAGTTACTGATGATGTTGAAAAAAGCTTCCAATGATTTATAGATGTATCATGTATGATGTTGATGACTCCTTGCTCGTGCAGATACTATTATAATATCCTTCTCGTTAAGGGGGAGTGTTGAAATATTGTAACTTCAAAGAATATTATATTTGTATATTATTTATTCCGGAGATGTTCCATACCTCCGATGTGATTATACTATAAATCCGGAGATGTTTATTCCTCCGAGTTGGGTGTGGTAACTAGGGTTATTAGACCCACCATGTGGGGGTCGGCCCAGTCAGTTATAATGGGGTATTTAACCTAATGGTTAAATACGAGCCTACATGTACTTATGTAAAATACATATCAGAGTAGTGTATAAATAGAGGAGGTGTGTTCCTCATTTGATACACTCACTCACTTGAGAAAGGTGCATTTGTGGAGGAGAGGTCTGCTATGGAGGAGAAGGAGCTTATGCTCAGGGTTTGCATCTTTGTATATTGCTGGTCATCTATATTGAGGAAGCTTTACTGGGTTTTCTACCCCATGAGGGTTTCCCAGGATAAATCTCTGTCTCTTGTGTTTATTCTATGCTTGTTGTTTCTTCAGTGATCCTGTATATGCTATTATTGTGAAATGGAATGTAATGCTGCTATTTTCTGTCTTAGCATATTGAATTTTAACAACTAGCCTCAAATCAGGGAGAATCGGAGCTAACTGAATGTAACTGAAGTGAATCTGCAGTGGTAGGTGAACAAGTGCGCCCTTCTCTGGCAGTGGGTGAGAAGTGGGCGCCTTTCAGCTTAGGAGGGATAAAACTCTGTGGTAGGTGGCTCCCGGGTGCTAGAATGAAGTGGATAAGGTGCTGGAGGCATCAAACTGGTGACTGGGCTGCATGCCAGTGCATGCAGGTGCATGCAAACCCTAGATTCTGCATATCCTGAAATAGATCATGCAGGATCCTGAAATAGATGATGTATCCTGAAATAGATGATGTGGATATCCGAACACCCCCCCTCAAGCTAGACTATGATGTGCCAACTAAAATAATGTGGGGCCCTGGTAACTAAGACCAAAGGTCACCCCAATACAATAATCCAAAAAATGCTGAAAATAAACTAAGTGAGGAAAGAGGGAAAACCCAATGGGAAGAAATCCCCCCCTCAGGCTAAAGCATAATAATGAATGAATCTGTCTCCACCATGATGGAACTCACCCCCAACAGTGAACGGAGGTAAGAGAACTTCTTCTCAGTGAAGCTCTTGGTGAAGATGTCTGCAATTTGCTCATCAGTAGGGCAATATTGCAGAATGATGGTGCGGTCATGCACCAACTGTCGAATGTAATGCATATGAATCTCAATGTGTTTGGTCCTCTTCCACTGAACTGGATCTGTGGAGATCTTGATAGCACTTTGATTGTCACAAAATAGGACAGTCGAAGTAGTGCCACCAAAACCAAACTCGGAAAGAATACCCTGCAACCAAACTGCCTGAATGCAGGCATTGACTGCCCCTCGATACTCTGCCTCTGCTGAAGAAAGTTCAATGGCTGCTTGCTTTTTGCTGGACCAGCAAATAGCACCATGACCAATCATGAAAACATAACCGGAAGTGGACTTCCGATCAATGCTATCACCTGCCCAATCTGAATCAGTAAAACCAATGAAATCTAGCTCAGAATCTGCAGCATAATGTATGCCAAACTGTTTCGTACCTTGCACATACTGCAAGATCCGCTTGGCTGCTCACCAATGAAGCTCATATGGCTGCTGCATATATCTGGACACGGCACTCACGGCATATGAGATATCAGGCCGTGAGTGTGTCAAGTAAAGTAGTGAACCAATCAACTGTCGATACATACTGCAATCTGCAAGCGGTGTGGAATCTCCCTCCTCAAGACTGATTCCTGAGAGGAATGGGAACGGGGCTGCCTTACATTAAGCCATATTAAACTTCAATAACAGGTCGGAAGCATATTTTTGCTGAGATATAGTGATCCCATCAAAATTTTGAGCTATCTCCAAGCCCAAAAAATGACTCAGCAAGCCCAAATCGCTCATGTCAAAAGCTAGATTTAAGGCAGATTTTAGCTTGTTTATTGAAGTAAGTGTGCTACCAGTAATAAGCAGATCATCAACATAAAGTACAATAACCAACAAATTACCTTTAACTCGCTGAAGATACACATTCGGATCATATTTGCATCTTTGGAAATTCTGAGAAAGAAGGAAGGAGTCCATCTTTGCGTACCAAGCTCTTGGGGCCTGTTTTAACCCGTACAAAGACTTCTTCAATCTACAAACCAATGATGGATCTGATGTATAACCCTCTGGCTGCTGCATATAGACCTCTTCAGCAAGGTCTCCATGTAAAAATGCACTCTTCACATCCATATGGTGCACTTCCCAGTGCTTGGATGCGGCAATAGCTAAAACAAGGCGGATGGAATCCATCTTTGCAACCGGTGCAAAGGTCTCTGTGTAGTCCACTCCTTGGACTTGGGAAAAAACTTTTGCCACCAACCTTGCTTTATATTTTCTGATAGTGCCATCAGCAGCAACTTTAGTACGGTAGACCCATTTACACTTCACTAATTTTCTTCCAGGTGGAAGAGAAACTAGCTCCCATGTATTGTTCTTTTGAAGAGAACTGTACTCTTCATCCATGGCACTTTTCCATCTCGGATCTCGATGGGATGAATAGTATGATGTAGGATCTGAACCAGCCATCAAATAACAAATCTCAGGAAGAAATGGATCAGCAATAGAAAGAGCCATACCTGCTCTTTGAAAGTCTCCTCTTGTTCGTCTCGGATCAGCAGGATTTCCAAGATTCGAACCAGCAGATTGTAGAGTGTTTTGGGCCCACTTTGGTAACTGAGGGGGATCATAATGGTCGGATTCCAAACCTGATATGTCATGATCATCATATGCTGCTACAATATCAGAAATATCAGAACTCATACCTTCATTATCGTTGCTCGAATCTTCTTCTGGTGAAGGCGGTGAATCGGCAGTTTTCTCCTCAACTAGTTGCAATTCTTGAAGCGGTTCTTCAAACTGCACACTGCGCTCTATGAATATCTTTTTAGATCTGATATCCATGAGTTTATATGCTTTTGATTCTTCCCCATATCCTATCAATATGCACTCGATACTTTGTGGATCCAAAGCTCGTCTCTTCTCAGAAGGAATTCTAGCCCATGCAGTAGAGCCAAAAACTCTCAAATTTGACACATCCGGTTTGTGACCAAAGAATGCTTCGAAAGGAGTCATACCTTTCACGGATGAATGTGGAACACAGTTCTGTATATATGCAGCAACATTGATTGCTTCAGCCCAAAGATTTGCAGCCAAACCTTTTGATTCAATCATGCATGTAGCCATCTCTTTCAGTGACCGGTTTTTCCTTTCCGCTACACCGTTCTGCTGGGGTGTGTAGGGAACTGTATGTTGGATCTTGATTCCGCTTTGGGCACAAAGTTGCAGCAACTCGGACTTGATATATTCCCCACCATTATCAGATCTAAGAGCTTTGATCTTGCTCTCAGTGGTGGTCTCAACAGAAGCCTTAAAATCCTTGAATTTTCCAAGCACTTCTGACTTGTTTTTGAGAAAGAATACCCATGTAAAGCGGGAAAAATCGTCAATAAATGTCAAAACATACCTTGAACCATTTAATGACATATGGGGCAGCGGACCACTGATATCAGAATGGATCAATCCCAAAATAGTAGAGGCTCTGCTAGCCTTGCCGCGGTCGAATCTGTGCTCGGGGTGCTTCCCAATAATGCAACCAGTGCATATTCCCTTCGAGGAACGGAGTTGTGGAAGCCCATCTACCATGGATTTATTTGATAGCAGCAGCAAATACTTATAATTTAGATGTCCAAATCTTTCATGCCAAAGCCTACTAACCTCATTACCATGTGTGCGAAGAGCAGTGGGCTTTGCAAGCGGAATAAAGTGCGAAAACTCATAGCATTTTGCAGTGTGGTTTGCCTTTCCAACCGCAACTAGTTTTCCACTTTTGATATCAGAAATTTCAACTGTATTAGGGCTGAATGTGACTTTCTTTGGTTCACCAATATGTGTCATTTGATACACAGAAAGGAGATTCGAAGCTAAGGAGGGCACATAGAGAACATTATGAAAGCATCCATGTTCTACATGAATCGTACCTTTGCCCTTTGAAGAAATTTTTGAGTCATCTCCCAAATGGATGGGGATGGAGCTGTTTGGATCGAATGAGGAAAAAGAATCAATATTTGCAGCCATATGATTTGATGCACCCGAATCTATCAAGAGAGTAGTGGGCTTCGAAACCGTTGCCATGAGTGCTTGTCCTCTTTCATGATCGTCATTCCGATCCTTCTTCCTTGCACCGTCAGGAAGGGTTATGTTGTTCTTTTCCAAAAGGAGGGCCATTTGATATATAGTCTTCTTCATACATGAACTTTCGGGATGAAAGCCACGGTTACAATAAGTACATTTAGATTTTTGGTTACCTTCTTTGCCCTTTTGCTTGGATTTCGAACCGGATGGTGCATCCGTTTGCTTGCCTTTGTCTTTTTGCTTGTGAGGCTCGAATTTGGGCTTCTCCTTCTTTAGCTTTCCTTTACCATTCGAGATCTTAGGTCCTTGAACAAATAGGGCTGAATCTTTGGAGCTTATGGACCCCATTTGAATCAACTTGTCATGCTCTTTTGTAACGAACTCAATGAAGGCATTCAAGGTAGGCATCTTCCAATTCGGGGTAGTTAGCCGACCGGAATTGAAAGTAGAGACAAATACCGAATAATCTTTCCCAAGCTTGCTTAGAATGGAGAGGATCAACTGTTTATCCTCTTTGATAACACCACTGTTCTTCAATTGCAAGTTCAAGTTCTTGAATTTTGTGAAGAATTCATTGATGGTCTCAAAATTCTCAGGATTAAGGCCAATCAATTCATTCTCTAATTGAAAAGCCCTAAGCTCATCCTGCTTGCCGAATAGTGTTTCAAGTTGCTCCCATATGGCTTTTGGAGTCTTCAATCCGCTGAGATGGAAGTGAAGATCCTTGGAGATGGAGAGACAAAGAAGACCATAAGCTTCATCAAGCTTGTTGTAGTGTTTGGTTCGATCTGACACATTGTTTGGCTCTAATTCAAGACCAAGAGTGACTCGATAGTAACCTTTTGAACGTAATATGATCTCCATATCATCTTTCCAATCAAAATAATTGAATGGGGTGAGGATAGGCTTTGAAGAAGAGTATTCCATTGCAAGGATTGAGTCAACTGATGAAGAGGAAGCTTGCATGCAGACTATAGCGAATGCAATTGATGTAGGAAACCTTGCATGCAGAAGATAGCGAGTGCACTTGAAGGAGACAATAAACCTGCAAATCACATCAAAACAACCACAATAAGGTCGAAAAATCCACCCTTTGAGAGTTGCATCACACCTGGGATTGGATTTCAAGCAATGTTGAATAGGTCCAATGTATCAGATCCAGGAATTATGTGGTAACTCAAGCTTCTGGAGTGGTATTGGATTAATTTTCAAGCTTTGCATGCACAGGAGCGAATGCCCTTGAGATATCTCATGCCAAACTTTTTGCAATTTTTAGCAATTCAGTCAAATCTTCTTGTATAAACACCTGTAGAAAAGAGATCTTGTCCCTGCAATGGCTCTGATACCATGTAAAATTAGTCACAGCAGATCTAATGAACAAGTAAATCAATCACAACAGATGAACATAGAAAATATGGTGCAAAACTGTGCAAAACATGCAGTAGTGCTCTCTATCCCAGAAAGGGTGAATGAATTACAATACAAACTATCACAATGACAGAGCAATTCGAATTGCCTAAGGAGGTCATTCGAATCACTGAATGGAGTAGCTTGACTCTGTCTAGGAGTCCTCATCAATCACAACAACCAGTCATCCAGGTGTCAATCTGAGTCTAACTGAGTATAATAAATGTAACTGAAGTGTGTAGCACTAATATAGGATCTGGAGGCTCAGTGGGGGCGCATGGGAGGCTAACTAAAGTCAGAACAAGTCACCTAATCAAACTGGAGGTCAATCGGAGGTGAAACAGTCAGTCGGGAGTGAAACTAGTGTTGAAATATTGTAACTTCAAAGAATATTATATTTGTATATTATTTATTCTGGAGATGTTCCATACCTCCGATGTGATTATACTATAAATCCGGAGATGTTTATTCCTCCGAGTTGGGTGTGGTAACCAGGGTTATTAGACCCACCATGTGGGGGTCGGCCCAGTCAGTTATAATGGGGTATTTAACCTAATGGTTAAATACGAGCCTACATGTACTTGTGTAAAATACATATCAGAGTAGTGTATAAATAGAGGAGGTGTGTTCCTCATTTGATACACTCACTCACTTGAGAAAGGCGCATTTGTGGAGGAGAGGTCTGCTATGGAGGAGAAGGAGCTTATGCTCAGGGTTTGCATCTTTTTATATTGCTGGTCATCTATATTGAGGAAGCTTTGCTGGGTTTTCTACCCCATGAGGGTTTCCCAGGATAAATCTCTGTCTCTTGTGTTTATGCTATGCTTGTTGTTTCTTCAGTGATCCTGTATATGCTATTATTGTGAAATGGAATGTAATGCTGCTATTTTCTGTCTTAGCATATTGAATTTTAACATGGTATCAGAGCTAACCTGAAGGAAGACAAGGTATGGCACTAAAGACACTTGCTTTACTTACGACAATTTGAAGGTTAGGGTTTTACATAGCAAAAACCAGTCATCGTAGCACTTTCGATATAAATCCGTTTTGGCGAAGTTTTCGGATCTGAAATTGTTACAGGACGAAGCTAAAATCTCCAGGTACCTTGTGTCCAAAGGACAACCTCTAATTCGTTGTAATTTGTGATTTATGATCTGTACAATATAGGGTTTCTGCCTCTTCCAGATCTGAGTCAAAATCAGGTGACCTTGGGAAAAAGGTCATAACTTGGGCTAGGAAGCTCCAAATTAAATTTCGTGAAAAGTGACAGGTAGTACATAGACTGTAATATCTCAGAAAACGTTTTCAGAGGCCGAAGTTGAACCAGTGACACGTGGCACGCCGTACAAGTTCGCTCTCCTGTATTATCTCATAAACAGGTCACGTTGCGACACTTGGCATAACTCTCTCTCAGAGAATCCAATTGAGGTCAGACCTGTCAGGATGGAAATATAACAGGCCGAGATATCTCAGAAAACTTTTTCAGAGGCCGAAGGTCAAACAGTGACACGTGGCACGTCGTACAAGTTCGCTCTCCTGTATTTTCCCAAAACAGGTCACGTTGCGACATTTGGCATAACTCTCTCTCAGAACATCCAATTGAGGTCAGACCTGTCAGGATGGAAAGCTAACAGGTCAGGCTATCTCAGAAAAACGTTTCAGACCCTGTGGATCAAAAATTTCGGAGTTACACCAGAAACAATCAGGTACATATTTCTGTCAAAACAGAATTATTTTTTTGGTACCTTCATTCATGGCTTCCGGAATTTACGGCTTTGAAGAAAGTTGGAATTTTTGTAATCGGAGACCACGGCTGGATGCTACTCATCAAAATAGAAATTTAGAGACCAAGATCAGAATTTTTGGTTGGGCAGAAGGCCGGGCTTGATTAGACCCTAGTTCGGGACTTTGATCAGAAAAGCGGAAAATTAGGGCTTCTGTAAAAATGGGAATTTTTGAAATCTGTGACCACGGCTGGAAGCTCCTCAGAAAAAATAGAAGCTTAGAGCTTTGGATCAAAATTTTTGATGGGGCAAAAGAGTGGGCTTCATCAAACCCCAGTTCAGGGTCACGTCCAGTGAATCCGAAAGTTTCAAAGGCAAAATTGAGGAGTAAAACTTTGCAGTTTTCAAATTCTGAATATATCAGTTTGATCAGCTCATCAAGGCGCATATCTCTATCCTTTCGGAAGTTTGAAATTCAAAGTTTGAATTTTTGGGGTTTCTCTGACAAACCCATATCCAGCTCCAGGTCCAGTTCTTGCAAATCAAGTGGATAGGGTTAATCCTAGAAGAAGATGGATTGGTCACCTACATAAGTGAAGGAGTTCATGTTTCAGAGGGAGATGAGGCTAAGGCTTTACATAAGGAGATTACAAGCGATCTCGATAGGTATGACTCATCGAGGTATGTTTTGAGATTTGTTCATGATTAAGTTTATGGTATGTTTGTCTTCATGTTATTACAGTTAGTACAATCTTGATTTTAGATTTGTTGTATCACCTTAACAAAATTATGAATGCATGATAGAAGATATTCATTGGTTAGGGTATTGACACTTATGATTGTACTAATGCATTATGGTGTTGTGTGAGGTTGATGTTGTCTGCTAACAAGATACAGGTACATCACAAAAGACAAATCAGGCTCCATGACCATGAAAACATGAAGACAAAGATTCATCCATAATCTTTGTTCTACTTACGAGGTATGTTGTACATAACCAAGTAGGTATACTAATCCAGGTATGCTTCCCATGAATCTTACCTTGTGTTAGGATCCCTTATATAAGTATACTTGGAATGATTGGTTATGCTTATTCATAAAGTTAGTAATCAAGGGATTATGCATATTATATCTTTTATCAATGATATGCATGAGTAAAAGAAGACTTCCCTGAAATCTTGAATACTAATGTTTATTAACTATAATCATGACTATACATTTTCAAGATTATTTAGTACTATAATGTTTTGATAGCATTTAGAATATACTAATGAGTGTATGTTTGTGTATGAGATCATGAGGATGACTCTTGAGCATGCACAGTGGTACAGAATGAATAGAAGTTCAAAAGACATACAGAAGATCAAGCGGGAGGCAGCCACACAAACATAAAAGATAAGTATTTGAGTTGCTATTTGAAATAGTAATGATATTGCCTGTAATAGGTTGTATGCATATTTGTATTCCTAGAATATATAATGCTGAGTGTAAACATTCATAGAGCATTGAACAGTATACAACTAATGTGCATATGTTTGGACAAACATTCCATTGTTGCTTGTCTAGAATGAAACCTCTTTGCTGACATGCTGAGAGTTGTGCACACTCTTGATAGTATGTTCTGGTAGAGATGGAAGGCATCTAGATAGCCACTGTATGCATACAGGATATGGGAAAGTGTTGTGCCAAAGTATTGGTCAAAATAGTTGCATCACTATGTAAATGATATCTGTATGCATAATAGGTTATCTTTTGATGATTATGAAGTATTACTAATCATGTACTTAATTTTGATTTGTAGGAAAGGTCATGAAGAATGATGGACACCGTACAAGTGGTGGATGTTCAAACAAGAAGATTTACAAATCAAGGCTCATGGATAGAAGATTCTCTTAGAAAGGGGAAGAGAATCATGACAAGATGTTTGCTCCAAGTATGGTGTAATTAAAGAAGAAGTATGAATCAGGTTCTGTATAGGTACCTAGGATCGATAATAAATTGATAAGCTTAATGATCACCATGGGTGATGTGGATCTCAATCTTTGCTACAAGGTTGAATATGATACACATATGACTTGGATGCAAGAAGGAACTCACCACAGAGTTCGAATGATATTGAGGCTCATATCAGTAGACCCATCTAATGAGAGATGGCACAGATAGATATGCAGAAGATCATTCAATGCAGAAATGAAAAATGAAAGATCTCAAATTGATGCTTTACTTCCTAGGTCTGGAAGTATGGCAAGGATCAGAAGGAATATTTCTCAACCAGGGAAAGTATGATGAGAAATATGACTTGAGGTGTTGGAATGGCCACTCTTATGGATTCCAACTTGAAGCTGTTAGGGGATAACTCATCAAAGTTAGTGGATATAAGTCTGTACAGTCAAATTATTGGGTCTTTGATATATCTAACTTATACTAGGTTAGATATATGCTTTGTTATGAACACCTTGAGTTAGTATCTAGTGGAAACTAGATGTGTTTACCTGATAGTTGCAAAGTATGTGATGAGGCACATAAAGGACACGATAGAATTTGATCTATGCTATCTTGAAGATCATGACTTCAGATGGCTATTCAGATTCTGATTGGGCAGGAAGTGTATCAGACAAGAAGAACACATCGAGAGGATGTTATTGTCTGGGTTTAGCCATGATCTCGTGGTTTAGCTGGAAGCAGTCTAGTGTGGCTCTCAGCACAAGCGGAATATATGGCTGCTTGCTCTGCTAGTTGTGAAGAAGTTTGGCTTTAGGATTGTTTGACTTAGAGATAGAACCAACTGAGATCCTATGTGATAATTAGAGTTGTATCAATATGACATAGAATCTAGTGTTCCATAATAAGTCAAAGAACATAGAGAACTAACAAGATATGACGCAGAAAGGAACTCTAAAAGTTTGAATTTGTAACAGGTTACCGTTGTACTAACCAAACCTCTACGTCAAGTGAAGAAGTTACCAACCAAACCTCTGTCTCGAGTGAAGTTTGAATACTTCCGAGACAAGCTTGGTGTAGTTTAAAAGAACCCTCCTCGAAAGGGGGAGTAGTATAGTCACTACTGATGAGATTGTCTCATCGAACAACAAGGTCGTTGATGAGGTAACCTGTTCTCTACACCCAGTTACTTAGAATTATTTAGATTTAGGATTCTTATACTTAGAATACTTAGCTTTACTTATACATGCTAGTTGTGATGTATACATGTTTTGATGTTAGATGTATTAGTAAGAATACATGCTAGATGTGATGTATACATGTTTTGATGTATTAGTAAGAATACATGCTAGTTGTGATGTATACATGTTTTGATGTATTAGTAAGAATACATGCTAGTTGTGATGTATACATGTTTTGATGTTAGATGTATTAGTAAGAATACATGCTAGATGTGATGTATACATGTTTTGATGTGTTAGTAAGAATACATGCTAGTTGTGATGTATACATGTTTTGGTGTGATGTATACATGTTTTGATGTATTGGTGAGAATACATGCTAATGTGATAACTACTCTTGTATAGATGAGAATACAGAAGGGGATTGGATCATCCCTGGACTTTCAGTCCTAAAGAGAGCCGTAGACGTAAGGTCTCCGAGAATGAAGTCCTTAGTGGACAGTTGAGGGGATTGGATCATCCCTGGACTTTCAGTCCTAAAGAGAGCCGCAGACGTGAGGTCTCCGAGAATGAAGTCCTTGGTGGACTTGAGGGGATTGGACCATCCCTGGACTTTCAGTCCTAAAGAGAGCCGTAGATGTGAGGTCTCCGAGAATGAAGTCCTTGGTGGACTTGAGGGGATTGGATCATCCCTGGACTTTCAGTCCTAAAGAGAGCCGTAGACGTAAGGTCTCCGAGAATGAAGTCCTTCGTGGATAGTTGAGGGGATTGGATCATCCCTGGACTTTTAGTCCTAAAGAGAGCCGTAGACGTGAGGTCTCCGAGAATGAAGTCCTTGGTGGACTTGAGGGGATTGGATCATCCCTGGACTTTCAGTCCTAAAGAGAGCCGTAGACGTGAGGTCTCCGAGAATGAAGTCTTTGGTGGACTTGAGGGGATTGGATCATCCCTGGACTTTCAGTCCTAAAGAGAGCCGTAGACGTGAGGTCTCCGAGAATGAAGTCCTTGATGGACTTGAGGGGATTGGATCATCCCTGGACTCTCAGTCCTAAAGAGAGCCGTAGACGTGAGGTCTCCGAGAATAGAGGATAGGACTGCATCGTCCCTGAACTGATAGTTCAAAATGTACGTGATGGGGATTGCATCATCCCGGAACTGATAGTTCAAAATGTACGTGATGGGGATTGCATCATCCCGGAACTGATAGTTCAAAATGTATGTGATGGGGATTGCATCATCCCGGAACTGATAGTTCAAAATGTACGTGATGGGGATTGCATCATCCCGGAACTGATAGTTCAAAATGTACGTGATGGGGATTGCATCATCCCAGAACTGATAGTTCAAAATGTACGTGATGGGGATTGCATCATCCCGGAACTGATAGTTCAAAATGTACGTGATGGGGATTGCATCATCCCAGAACTGATAGTTCAAAATGTACGTGATGGGGATTGCATCATCCCGGAACTGATAGTTCAAAATGTACGTGATGGGGATTGTATCATCCCCGGACTGCGGTCCCTGAATTGATCCGTAGACGTGAGGTCTCCGAGAAGTGGGGATTGTATCATCCCCGGACTTAGGTCCCTGAATTGATCCATAGACGTGAGGTCTCTGAGAAGTGGGGATTGTATCATCCCCGGACAGCGGTCCCTGAATTGATCCGTAGACGTATGGTCTCCGAGATGTGGGGATTGTATCATCCCCGGACTTCGGTCCCTAAATTGATCCGTAGACGTATGGTCTCCGAGAAAGTGATTTTTTTTTGATGTGGTTACTTGTATCGGTAGGATACTTGTATTGATGATGTGGTTACTTGTATCGGTAGGATACTTGCATTGATGATGTGGTTACTTGTATCGGTAGGATACTTGTATTGATGATGTGGTTACTTGTATCGGTAGGATACTTGTATTGATGATGTGGTTACTTGTATCGGTAGGATACTTGTATTGATGATATGGTTACTTGTATCAGTGTGGATACTTGTATTGATGATATGTACACTTGTATTGGCATGAATACGTGTACTAATGATGTGGATACTTGTATTGTTATGGATACCTGTATCGATGACGATGCTGATGATCATGTGATGACGATGCTGATGATCGTGAGATGACGATGCTGATGATTGTGTGATGACGATGCTGATGATCGTGTGATGACGATGCTGATGATTGTGTGATGACGATGCTGATGATCGTGAGATGACGATGCTGATGATCGTGTGATGACGATGCTGATGATCGTGAGATGATGATGCTGATGATCGTGTGATGACGATGCTGATGATCGTGTGATGACGATGCTGATGATCGTGAGATGATGATACTGATGATCGTGAGGATCCAGATGTTGATGTTGTTGTAGCTGTTCGAGTGCTGCAGAAGATGAAGACTCAGTACTGAAGATGTTGATGTTCCAGTATTGAAGATATTCCAGTAACTGCTTGAGTTACTGATGATGTTGAAAAAAGCTTCCAATGATTTATAGATGTATCATGTATGATGTTGATGACTCCTTGCTCGTGCAGATACTGTTATAATATCCTTCTCGTTAAGGGGGAGTGTTGAAATATTGTAACTTCAAAGAATATTATATTTGTATATTATTTATTCCAGAGATGTTCCATACCTCCGATGTGATTATACTATAAATCCGGAGATGTTTATTCCTCCGAGTTGGGTGTGGTAACTAGGGTTATTAGACCCACCATGTGGGGGTCGGCCCAGTCAGTTATAATGGGGTATTTAACCTAATGGTTAAATACGAGCCTACATGTACTTGTGTAAAATACATATCAGAGTAGTGTATAAATAGAGGAGGTGTGTTCCTCATTTGATACACTCACTCACTTGAGAAAGGTGCATTTGTGGAGGAGAGGTCTGCTATGGAGGAGAAGGAGCTTATGCTCAGGGTTTGCATCTTTGTATATTGCTGGTCATCTATATTAAGGAAGCTTTGCTGGGTTTTCTACCCCATGAGGGTTTCCCAGGATAAATCTCTGTCTCTTGTGTTTATGCTATGCTTGTTGTTTCTTCAGTGATCCTGTATATGCTATTATTGTGAAATGGAATGTAATGCTGCTATTTTCTGTCTTAGCATATTGAATTTTAACAACTAGCCTCAAATCAGGGAGAATCGGAGCTAACTGAATGTAACTGAAGTGAATCTGCAGTGGTAGGTGAACAAGTGCGCCCTTCTCTGGCAGTGGGTGAGAAGTGGGCGCCTTTCAGCTTAGGAGGGATAAAACTCTGTGGTAGGTGGCTCCCGGGTGCTAGAATGAAGTGGATAAGGTGCTGGAGGCATCAAACTGGTGACTGGGCTGCATGCCAGTGCATGCAGGTGCATGCAAACCCTAGATTCTGCATATCCTGAAATAGATCATGCAGGATCCTGAAATAGATGATGTATCCTGAAATAGATGATGTGGATATCCGAACACCCCCCCTCAAGCTAGACTATGATGTGCCAACTAAAATAATGTGGGGCCCTGGTAACTAAGACCAAAGGTCACCCCAATACAATAATCCAAAAAATGCTGAAAATAAACTAAGTGAGGAAAGAGGGAAAACCCAATGGGAAGAAAGCCCCCCCTCAAGCTAAAGCATAATAATGAATGAATCTGTCTCCACCATGATGGAACTCACCCCCAACAGTGAACGGAGGTAAGAGAACTTCTTCTCAGTGAAGCTCTTGGTGAAGATGTCTGCAATTTGCTCATCAGTAGGGCAATATTGCAGAATGATGGTGCGGTCATGCACCAACTGTCGAATGTAATGCATATGAATCTCAATGTGTTTGGTCCTCTGCCACTGAACTGGATCTGTGGAGATCTTGATAGCACTTTGATTGTCACAAAATAGGACAGTCGAAGTAGTGCCACCAAAACCAAACTCGGAAAGAATACCCTGCAACCAAACTGCCTGAATGCAGGCATTGACTGCCCCTCGATACTCTGCCTCTGCTGAAGAAAGTTCAATGGCTGCTTGCTTTTTGCTGGACCAGCAAATAGCACCATGACCAATCATGAAAACATAACCGGAAGTGGACTTCCGATCAATGCTATCACCTGCCCAATCTGAATCAGTAAAACCAATGAAATCTAGCTCAGAATCTGCAGCATAATGTATGCCAAACTGTTTCGTACCTTGCACATACTGCAAGATCCGCTTGGCTGCTCGCCAATGAAGCTCATATGGCTGCTGCATATATCTGGACACGGCACTCACGACATATGAGATATCAGGCCGTGAGTGTGTCAAGTAAAGTAGTGAACCAATCAACTGTCGATACATACTGCAATCTGCAAGCGGTGTGGAATCTCCCTCTTCAAGACTGATTCCTGAGAGGAATGGGAACGGGGCTGCCTTACATTCAGCCATATTAAACTTCAATAACAGGTCGGAAGCATATTTTTGCTGAGATATAGTGATCCCATCAAAATTTTGAGCTATCTCCAAGCCCAAAAAATGACTCAGCAAGCCCAAATCGCTCATGTCAAAAGCTAGATTTAAGGCAGATTTTAGCTTGTTTATTGAAGTAAGTGTGCTACCAGTAATAAGCAGATCATCAACATAAAGTACAATAACCAACAAATTACCTTTAACTCGCTGAAGATACACATTCGGATCATATTTGCATCTTTGGAAATTCTGAGAAAGAAGGAAGGAGTCCATCTTTGCGTACCAAGCTCTTGGGGCCTGTTTTAACCCGTACAAAGACTTCTTCAATCTACAAACCAATGATGGATCTGATGTATAACCCTCTGGCTGCTGCATATAGACCTCTTCAGCAAGGTCTCCATGTAAAAATGCACTCTTCACATCCATATGGTGCACTTCCCAATGCTTGGATGCGGCAATAGCTAAAACAAGGCGGATGGAATCCATCTTTGCAACCGGTGCAAAGGTCTCTGTGTAGTCCACTCCTTGGACTTGGGAAAAAACTTTTGCCACCAACCTTGCTTTATATTTTCTGATAGTGCCATCAGCAGCAGCTTTAGTACGGTAGACCCATTTACACTTCACTAATTTTCTTCCAGGTGGAAGAGAAACTAGCTCCCATGTATTGTTCTTTTGAAGAGAACTGTACTCTTCATCCATGGCACTTTTCCATCTCGGATCTCGATGGGCTGAATAGTATGATGTAGGATCTGAACCAGCCATCAAATAACAAATCTCAGGAAGAAATGGATCAGCAATAGAAAGAGCCAGACCTGCTCTTTGAAAGTCTCCTCTTGTTCGTCTCGGATCAGCAGGATTTCCAAGATTCGAACCAGCAGATTGTAGAGTGTTTTGGGCCCACTTTGGTAACTGAGGGGGATCATAATGGTCGCATTCCAAACCTGATATGTCATGATCATCATATGCTGCTACAATATCAGAAATATCAGAACTCATACCTTCATTATCGCTGCTCGAATCTTCTTCTGGTGAAGGCGGTGAATCGGCAGTTTTCTCCTCAACTAGTTGCAATTCTTGAAGCGGTTCTTCAAACTGCACACTGCGCTCTATGAATATCTTTTTAGATCTGATATCCATGAGTTTATATGCTTTTGATTCTTCCCCATATCCTATCAATATGCACTCGATACTTTGTGGATCCAAAGCTCGTCTCTTCTCAGAAGGAATTCTAGCCCATGCAGTAGAGCCAAAAACTCTCAAATTTGACACATCCGGTTTGTGACCAAAGAATGCTTCGAAAGGAGTCATACCTTTCACGGATGAATGTGGAACATAGTTCTGTATATATGCAGCAACATTGATTGCTTCAGCCCCAAGATTTGCAGCCAAACCTTTTGATTCAATCATGCATGTAGCCATCTCTTTCAGTGACCGGTTTTTCCTTTCCGCTACACCGTTCTGCTGGGGTGTGTAGGGAACTGTATGTTGGATCTTGATTCCGCTTTGGGCACAAAGTTGCAGCAACTTGGACTTGATATATTCCCCACCATTATCAGATCTAAGAGCTTTGATCTTGCTCTCAGTGGTGGTCTCAACAGAAGCCTTAAAATCCTTGAATTTTCCAAGCACTTCTGACTTGTTTTTGAGAAAGAATACCCATGTAAAGCGGGAAAAATCGTCAATAAATGTCAAAACATACCTTGAACCATTTAATGACATATGGAGCAGCGGACCACTGATATCAGGATGGATCAATCCCAAAATAGTAGAGGCTCTGCTAGCCTTGCCGCGGTCGAATCTGTGCTCGGGGTGCTTCCCAATAATGCAACCAGTGCATATTCCCTTCGAGGAACGGAGTTGTGGAAGCCCATCTACCATGGATTTATTTGATAGCAGCAGCAAATACTTATAATTTAGATGTCCAAATCTTTCATGCCAAAGCCTACTAACCTCATTACCATGTGTGCGAAGAGCAGTGGGCTTTGCAAGCGGAATAAAGTGCGAAAACTCATAGCATTTTGCAGTGTGGTTTGCCTTTCCAACCGCAACTAGTTTTCCACTTTTGATATCAGAAATTTCAACTGTATTAGGGCTGAATGTGACTTGCTTTGGTTCACCAATATGTGTCATTTGATACACAGAAAGGAGATTCGAAGCTAAGGAGTGCACATAGAGAACATTATGAAAGCATCCATGTTCTACATGAATCGTACCTTTGCCCTTTGAAGAAATTTTTGAGTCATCTCCCAAATGGATGGGGATGGAGCTGTTTGGATCGAATGAGGAAAAAGAATCAATATTTGCAGCCATATGATTTGATGCACCCGAATCTATCAAGAGAGTAGTGGGCTTCGAAACCGTTGCCATGAGTGCTTGTCCTCTTTCATGATCGTCATTCCGATCCTTCTTCCTTGCACCGTCAGGAAGGGTTATGTTGTTCTTTTCCAAAAGGAGGGCCATTTGATCTATAGTCTTCTTCATACATGAACTTTCGGGATGAAAGCCACGGTTACAATAAGTACATTTAGATTTTTGGTTACCTTCTTTGCCCTTTTGCTTGGATTTCGAACCGGATGGTGCATCCGTTTGCTTGCCTTTGTCTTTTTGCTTGTGAGGCTCGAATTTGGGCTTCTCCTTCTTTAGCTTTCCTTTACCATTCGAGATCTTGGGTCCTTGAACAAATAGGGCTGAATCTTTGGAGCTTATGGACCCCATTTGAAACAACTTGTCATGCTCTTTTGTAACGGACTCAATGAAGGCATTCAAGGTAGGCATCTTCCAATTCGGGGTAGTTAGCCGACCGGAATTGAAAGTAGAGACAAATACCGAATAATCTTTCCCAAGCTTGCTTAGAATGGAGAGGATCAACTGTTTATCCTCTTTGATAACACCACTGTTCTTCAATTGCAAGTTCAAGTTCTTGAATTTTGTGAAGAATTCATTGATGGTCTCAAAATTCTCAGGATTAAGGCCAATCAATTCATTCTCTAATTGAAAAGCCCTAAGCTCATCCTGCTTGCCGAATAGTGTTTCAAGTTGCTCCCATATGGCTTTTGGAGTCTTCAATCCGCTGAGATGGAAGTGAAGATCCTTGGAGATGGAGAGACAAAGAAGACCATAAGCTTCATCAAGCTTGTTGTAGTGTTTGGTTCGATCTGACACATTGTTTGGCTCCAATTCAAGACCAAGAGTGACTCGGTAGTAACCTTTTGAATGTAATATGATCTCCATATCATCTTTCCAATCAAAATAATTGAATGGGGTGAGGATAGGCTTTGAAGAAGAGTATTCCATTGCAAGGATTGAGTCAACTGATGAAGAGGAAGCTTGCATGCAGACTATAGCGAATGCAATTGATGTAGGAAACCTTGCATGCAGAAGATAGCGAGTGCACTTGAAGGAGACAATAAACCTGCAAATCACATCAAAACAACCACAATAAGGTCGAACAATCCACCCTTTGAGAGTTGCATCACACCTGTGATTGGATTTCAAGCAATGTTGAATAGGTCCAATGTATCAGATCCAGGAATTATGTGGTAACTCAAGCTTCTGGAGTGGTATTGGATTAATTTTCAAGCTTTGCATGCACAGGAGCGAATGCCCTTGAGATATCTCATGCCAAACTTTTTGCAATTTTTAGCAATTCAGTCAAATCTTCTTGTATAAACACCTGTAGAAAAGAGATCTTGTCCCTGCAATGGCTCTGATACCATGTAAAATTAGTCACAGCAGATCTAATGAACAAGTAAATCAATCACAACAGATGAACATAGAAAATATGGTGCAAAACTGTGCAAAACATGCAGCAGTGCTCTCTATCCCAGAAAGGGTGAATGAATTACAATACAAACTATCACAATGACAGAGCAATTCGAATTGCCTAAGGAGGTCATTCGAATCACTGAATGGAGTAGCTTGACTCTGTCTAGGAGTCCTCATCAATCATCGGTGGTGCTCATCAATCACAACAACCAGTCATCCAGGTGTCAATCTGAGTCTAACTGAGTATAATAAATGTAACTGAAGTGTGTAGCACTAATATAGGATCTGGAGGCTCAGTGGGGGCGCATGGGAGGCTAACTGAAGTCAGAACAAGTCACCTAATCAAACTGGAGGTCAATCGGAGGTGAAACAGTCAGTCGGGAGTGAAACTAGCCTCAAATCAGGGAGAATCGGAGCTAACTGAATGTAACTGAAGTGAATCTACAGTGGTAGGTGAACAAGTGCGCCCTTCTCTGGCAGTGGGTGAGAAGTGGGCGCCTTTCAGCTTAGGAGGGATAAAACGTTGTGGTAGGTGGCTCCCGGGTGCTAGAATGAAGTGGATAAGGTGCTGGAGGCATCAAACTGGTGACTGGGATGCATGCCAGTGCATGCAGGTGCATGCAAACCCTAGATTCTGCATATCCTGAAATAGATCATGCAGGATCCTGAAATAGATGATGTGGATATCCGAACACCCCCCCTCAAGCTAGACTATGATGTGCCAACTAAAATAATGTGGGGCCCTGGTAACTAAGACCAAAGGTCACCCCAATACAATAATCCAAAAAATGCTGAAAATAAACTAAGTGAGGAAAGAGGGAAAACCCAGTGGGAAGAAAGCCCCCACTCAAGCTAAAGCATAATAATGAATCAATCTGTCTCCACCATGATGGAACTCACCCCCAACAGTGAACGGAGGTAAGAGAACTTCTTCTCAGTGAAGCTCTTGGTGAAGATGTCTGCAATTTGCTCATCAGTAGGGCAATATTGCAGAATGATGGTGCGGTCATGCACCAACTGTCGAATGTAATGCATATGAATCTCAATGTGTTTGGTCCTCTGCCGCTGAACTGGATCTATGGAGATCTTGATAGCACTTTGATTGTCACAAAATAGGACAGTCGAAGTAGTGCCACCAAAACCAAACTCGGAAAGAATACCCTGCAACCAAACTGCCTGAATGCAGGCATTGACTGCCCCTCGATACTCTGCCTCTGCTGAAGAAAGTTCAATGGCTGCTTGCTTTTTGCTGGACCAGCAAATAGCACCATGACCAATCATGAAAACATAACCAGAAGTGGACTTCTGATCAATGCTATCACCTGCCCAATCTGAATCAGTAAAACCAATGAAATCTAGCTCAGAATCTGCAGCATAATGTATGCCAAACTGTTTCGTACCTTGCACATACTGCAAGATCCGCTTGGCTGCTCGCCAATGAAGCTCATATGGCTGCTGCATATATCTTGACACGGCACTCACGGCATATGAGATATCAGGCCGTGAGTGTGTCAAGTAAAGTAGTGAACCAATCAACTGTCGATACATACTGCAATCTGCAAGCGGTGTGGAATCTCCCTCCTCAAGACTGATTCCTGAGAGGAATGGGAACGGGGCTGCCTTACATTCAGCCATATTAAACTTCAATAACAGGTCGGAAGCATATGTTTGCTGAGATATAGTGATCCCATCAAAATTTTGAGTTATCTCCAAGCCCAAAAAATGACTCAGCAAGCCCAAATCGCTCATGTCAAAAGCTAGATTTAAGGCAGATTTTAGCTTGTTTATTGAAGTAAGTGTGCTACCAGTAATAAGCAGATCATCAACATAAAGTACAATAACCAACAAATTACCTTTAACTCGCTGAAGATACACATTCGGATCATATTTGCATCTTTGGAAATTCTGAGAAAGAAGGAAGGAGTCCATCTTTGCGTACCAAGCTCTTGGGGCCTGTTTTAACCCGTACAAAGACTTCTTCAATCTACAAACCAATGATGGATCTGATGTATAACCCTCTGGCTGCTGCATATAGACCTCTTCAGCAAGGTCTCCATGTAAAAATGCACTCTTCACATCCATATGGTGGACTTCCCAGTGCTTGGATGCGGCAATAGCTAAAACAAGGCGGATGGAATCCATCTTTGCAACCGGTGCAAAGGTCTCTGTGTAGTCCACTCCTTGGACTTGGGAAAAACCTTTTTCCACCAAACTTGCTTTATATTTTCTGATAGTGCCATCAGTATCAACTTTAGTACGGTAGACCCATTTACACTTCACTAATTTTCTTCCAGGTGGAAGAGAAACTAGCTCCCATGTATTGTTCTTTTGAAGAGAACTGTACTCTTCATCCATGGCACTTTTCCATCTCGGATCTCGATGGGGTGAATAGTATGATGTAGGATCTGAACCAGCCATCAAATAACAAATCTCAGGAATAAATGGATCAGCAATAGAAAGAGCCATACCTGCTCTTTGAAAGTCTCCTCTTGTTCGTCTCGGATCAGCAGGATTTCCAAGATTCGACCCAGCAGATTGTAGAGTGTTTTGGGCCCACTTTGGTAACTGAGGGGGATCATAATGGTCGGATTCCGAACCTGATATGTCATGATCATCATATGCTGCTACAATATCAGAAATATCAGAACTCATACCTTCATTATCGCTGCTCGAATCTTCTTCTGGTGAAGGCGGTGAATCGGCAGTTTTCTCCTCAACTAGTTGCAATTCTTGAAGCGGTTCTTCAAACTGCACACTGCGCTCTATGAATATATTTTTAGATCTGATATCCATGAGTTTATATGCTTTTGATTCTTCCCCATATCCTATCAATATGCACTCGATACTTTGTGGATCCAAAGCTCGTCTCTTCTCAGAAGGAATTCTAGCCCATGCAGTAGAGCCAAAAACTCTCAAATTTGACACATCCGGTTTGTGACCAAAGAATGCTTCGAAAGGAGTCATACCTTTCACGCATGAATGTGGAACACAGTTCTGTATATATGCAGCAACATTGATTGCTTCAGCCCAAAGATTTGCAGCCAAACCTTTTGATTCAATCATGCATGTAGCCATCTCTTTCAGTGACCGGTTTTTCCTTTCCGCTACACCGTTCTGCTGGGGTGTGTAGGGAACTGTATGTTGGATCTTGATTCCGCTTTGGGCACAAAGTTGCAGCAACTCGGACTTGATATATTCCCCACCATTATCAGATCTAAGAGCTTTGATCTTGCTCTCAGTGGTGGTCTCAACAGAAGCCTTAAAATCTTTGAATTTTCCAAGCACTTCTGACTTGTTTTTGAGAAAGAATACCCATGTAAAGCGGGAAAAATTGTCAATAAATGTCAAAACATACCTTGAACCATTTAATGACATATGGGGCAGCGGACCACTGATATCAGAATGGATCAATCCCAAAATAGTAGAGGCTCTGCTAGCCTTGCCGCGGTCGAATCTGTGCTCGGGGTGCTTCCCAATAATGCAACCAGTGCATATTCCCTTCGAGGAACGGAGTTGTGGAAGCCCATCTACCATGGATTTATTTGATAGCAGCAGCAAATACTTATAATTTAGATGTCCAAATCTTTCATGCCAAATCCTACTAACCTCATTACCATGTGTGCGAAGAGCAGTGGGCTTTGCAAGCGGAATAAAGTGCGAAAACTCATAGGATTTTGCAGTGTGGTTTGCCTTTCCAACCGCAACTAGTTTTCCACTTTTGATATCAGAAATTTCAACTGTATTAGGGCTGAATGTGACTTGCTTTGGTTCACCAGTATGTGTCATTTGATACACAGAAAGGAGATTCGAAGCTAAGGAGGGCACATAGAGAACATTCTAAAAGCATCCATGTTCTACATGAATCGTACCTTTGCCCTTTGAAGAAATTTTTGAGTCATCTCCCAAATGGATGGGGATGGAGCTGTTTGGATCGAATGAGGAAAAAGAATCAATATTTGCAGCCATATGATTTGATGCACCCGAATCTATCAAGAGAGTAGTGGGCTTCGAAACCGTTTCCATGAGTGCTTGTCCTCTTTCATGATCGTCATTCTGATCCTTCTTCCTTGCACCGTCAGGAAGGGTTATGTTGTTCTTTTCCAAAAGGAGGGCCATTTGATCTATAGTCTTCTTCATACATGAACTTTCGGGATGAAAGCCACGGTTACAATAAGTACATTTAGATTTTTGGTTACCTTCTTTGCCCTTTTGCTTGGATTTCGAACCGGATGGTGCATCCGTTTGCTTGCCTTTGTCTTTTTGCTTGTGAGGCTCGAATTTGGGCTTCTCCTTCTTTAGCTTTCCTTTACCATTCGAGATCTTGGGTCCTTGAACAAATAGGGCTGAATCTTTGGAGCTTATGGACCCCATTTGAATCAACTTGTCATGCTCTTTTGTAACGGACTCAATGAAGGCATTCAAGGTAGGCATCTTCCAATTCGGGGTAGTTAGCCGACCGGAATTGAAAGTAGAGACAAATACCGAATAATCTTTCCCAAGCTTGCTTAGAATGGAGAGGATCAACTGTTTATCCTCTTTGATAACACCACTGTTCTTCAATTGCAAGTTCAAGTTCTTGAATTTTGTGAATAATTCATTGATGGTCTATAAATTCTCAGGATTAAGGCCAATCAATTCATTCTCTAATTGAAAAGCCCTAAGCTCATCCTGCTTGCCGAATAGTGCTTCAAGTTGCTCCCATATGGCTTTTGGAGTCTTCAATCCGCTGAGATGGAAGTGAAGATCCTTGGAGATGGAGAGACAAAGAAGACCATAAGCTTCATCAAGCTTGTTGTAGTGTTTGGTTCGATCTGATACATTGTTTGGCTCCAATTCAAGACCAAGAGTGACTCGGTAGTAACCTTTTGAACGTAATATGATCTCCATATCATCTTTCCAATCAAAATAATTGAATGGGGTGAGAATAGGCTTTGAAGAAGAGTATTCCATTGCAAGGATTGAGTCAATTGATGAAGAGGAAGCTTGCATGCAGACTATAGCGAATGTAATTGATGTAGGAAACCTTGCATGCAGAAGATAGCGAGTGTACTTGAAGGAGACAATAAACCTGCAAATCACATCAAAACAACCACAATAAGGTCGAACAATCCACCCTTTGAGAGTTGCATCACACCTGGGATTGGATTTCAAGCAATGTTGAATAGGTCCAATGTATCAGATCCAAGAATTATGTGGTAACTCAAGCTTCTGGAGTGGTATTGGATTAATTTTCAAGCTTTGCATGCACAGGAGCGAATGCCCTTGAGATATCTCATGCCAAACGTTTTGCAATTTTTAGCAATTCAGTCAAATCTTCTTGTATAAACACCTGTAGAAAAGAGATCTTGTCCCTGCAATGGCTCTGATACCATGTAAAATTAGTCACAGCAGATCTAATGAACAAGTAAATCAATCACAACAGATGAACATAGAAAATATGGTGCAAAACTGTGCAAAACATGCAGCAGTGCTCTCTATCCCAGAAAGGGTGAATGAATTACAATACAAACTATCACAATGACAGAGCAATTCGAATTGCCTAAGGAGGTCATTCGAATCACTGAATGGAGTAGCTTGACTCTGTCTAGGAGTCCTCATCAATCATCGGTGGTGCTCATCAATCACAACAACCAGTCATCCAGGTGTCAATCTGAGTCTAACTGAGTATAATAAATGTAACTGAAGTGTGTAGCACTAATATAGGATCTGGAGGCTCAGTGGGGGCGCATGGGAGGCTAACTGAAGTCATAACAAGTCACCTAATCAAACTGGAGGTCAATCGGAGGTGAAACAGTCAGTCGGGAGTGAAACTAGCCTCAAATCAGGGAGAATCGGAGCTAACTGAATGTAACTGAAGTGAATCTGCAGTGGTAGGTGAACAAGTGCGCCCTTCTCTGGCAGTGGGTGAGAAGTGGGCGCCTTTCAGCTTAGGAGGGATAAAACTCTGTGGTAGGTGGCTCCCGGGTGCTAGAATGAAGTGGATAAGGTGCTGGAGGCATCAAACTGGTGACTGGGCTGCATGCCAGTGCATGCAGGTGCATGCAAACCCTAGATTCTGCATATCCTGAAATAGATCATGCAGGATCCTGAAATAGATGATGTATCCTGAAATAGATGATGTGGATATCCGAGCAATATCCTATCGTTGATTTTGACCTTTTGATCTGAGCCGTCAGATCTCACCTCCTTTTATCTCCTATGGTGGTATCCACGATCTTTAAAGCGGTCTTTTTCTCCGGTTTGTTCCTTTCGCGGATCAATCATCTGACGACACATGTTTGGGTGGTTTTGCTTTCCACGACTTCTCTTCCTCTTATCAAGTGTGCACCTTCCCAGATGCAGATGAAACAATGGCCGTTGATTTGATTTAAGATTTATATTGGCCCTCCGATTGCTATCAACGTATAGCTTACCTCTTTATGCTTTCTCCTTCTGCCACGTATCAGGTCCCACCACACCTCGTGCTCTGGTCCCACCATGTTTTTATATTTGGTGGTTCCGCACGGCGCTGTGGTGGTTTATGATACCACCATATCACCTATGCGGACAAATGAAATTAGGATGCGTGTCCGACGGTATTGAGTTCGCAACCGCATACAACTCCTTGCGACCGATTACTTTGGTGATGCGGGAAATGATATTAGCCGTAGATCTTGATCTCTATCATCTCCGCCGGCGAAACTTGGTCGGGATTTAATCCTTTCATAAATTTGCTTTCGGACTTTGCAAATGTGGGTTTTTCCTTTATTTTTTTTGTATGTTATGTATTTTAAACCTTTTCTTCAACCCTTTTGTGGTAATTTCTTCTCCTTTTGGACATTTTAGTAAAACTTTTTAGGATTTAGGTTTTCTCAGACAAGGTGTCATTTAGGTTTTCTCAGACAAGGTGTCAACAACTGGGATCTAGCAATTTTGAGAGGGATAGGAGATGGTGTTGGTAGATTTTTTTTCTTTGATGAAAGGGACCTAAGGTGGAATAAAAATGCATGGCCTGGCATTTAGTGGAGTTCGACATGGACTTAGGACTACCAGAAGAAGTTGAGATTGTCACTGAAAAGGGGTCCTTCATTCAAACCCTAGAGTATTGGAGAGAACCCTTTCAGTGTCATGTATGTAGATCCACTATCCATATAAAAACAAATTGTCTTTTAGTGGTTGGAGAGGCTCAATCGCTGGAGTTAGTTTCAGAAGTGAGAGAAGAAGACTTAAATGGGAGGACTCGGAATGCTCAGATGGAGGTTCCCAGTCAATTCCCCTGTACTGAATCTTTCATTGGTAAGTTAAAGATTTTCTTTCCAAATTTATTTACTTCTTTAACTGAATAAGACATTCTTTTGATAAGTAGTAATGAGGAGTGGCTGGTCGATCTTTTGAAGGTTTATGGAAAATTTTCTTGGAAAAAATTAACAATTCCCATCCCTCTACTTTTCATTTGAACCTTATCATCTCAGAAAACCCTCCTTTGATTTCCCCTCATCGACAAAACTATTGGTTGTTACAAATCCCAAAATCCCTATTTTGACTGAGACCTCTCCTCACGGACCTCACACTACCCCTCATTTACACAGTGAATGCACCTTGGCTTCCCCCCCTCCATTGGATACAAATTTGCTTACCAAACCCTTGAAACTATCATACAAAGAAGTTCTTATTAATAAAGCACCTCTTCAGACCTATAACTCCTTTGTAGACAGAGTTAGCCTTATGGATATTGCAAATGTCACCATAATGAAGAAGCCTAAAAAAAAATCTACTAACAGGAAAAAAAACATGATGGGGGTTGTTGAGGGAGGGTTGGCAACATACCCCATAATGGTTTCGTCAAACCTTATTTTTGTTCCTTCTCCTTCTAGGAAACTTAGAGCATTGAACCCTGATATGAGGTTTCCTTAATGCTAGTCTTCTCTCTTAACATTAGGGGGGTTGTTGGTGCCTCCAGGATGTTAGCCCTCAAGGAGCTTTTGTCTAAAATTAAACCTGATGTTGTGTTTCTTCAAGAGACTATGCTGGATCATGTTAGAGCTAAAGATTTTTTTCTAAAAGTTTGTCCGACATGGAACTGTGTTGTGACAAATTCAATTGGACTTTCAGTGGGGTTACAATTTAGAAAGATGGAGTCTGATATCTCCAACAAACCACCTCCAAAATCTCAATTCTCATGACTTTTAAGGGGGGTGCCAAAAAACCGCCTCCAAAAGTTCAATTCTCATGAGTTTTAAGGGGGGTTCCAAAAATATCACCTCCCAAAGTTCAATTCTCATGACTTCTAGTGGTGGTTTTGACAAACCACCCCCAAAAGTTATGAGAATTGGGCTTCTAGGGGGGCTTTTCAAAAAACCGCCTTCAAAAGTTCAATTCTCATGACTTTTAAGGGGGTTCCAAACACACCGCCTCCCAAAGTTCAATTCTCATGACTTTTAAGGGAGTTCCAAACACACCGCCTCCCAAAGTTCAATTCTCATGACTTTTAGGGGGGGTTTTGACAAAATGCCCCCAAAAGTTATGAGAATTGAGCTTTTAGGGGGGGGTTTCAAACAACTGTCTCCAAAAGTTCAATTCTCATGACTTTTAAGGGGGGGTCCAAAAAAACCGCCTCCAAAAGTTCAATTCTCATGACTTTTAGGGGGGCTTTTGACAAACCGCCCCCAAAAGTTATGAGAATTGGGATTTTAGGGGGGGGGTTCCCAAAACTACCCCCAAAAGTCAAATTTCGGGACTTTTGGGGGCAGTTTTTTTAAAATTGCCCCCAAAAGTCCAATTTGCATGACTTTTAGGGGCGGTTTTAAAAGACCACCTCCACAGGTCTGAAAAACCTTTTAGGGGTGGTTTTACCAACACCTCCGCAAGCCAAAAAGGCCCCTAAAGGGATATTTTGTTGTAGTGTCGTGTTGGATGATGGAGGATGCATTAAGGCCTCCCTTCCAACGAACTTATTCCCATCAAATTGAACTCATTTTGCTCAGGGAATGAAGTTTAGAGTTTCAGTTAGTACCTTGGGGATTGCAGTCATTAGTGGCAGTTTCCCTCGCTGTTGGATAATAGGAATACATTAATGTCTCTTATTCGACAGGTTTCTCAAGTGTTTGACTTCAAGTCCACTTATTCACACTTGTTGAAACGTACTAGGTACCTTGGGCCCCATTATCATTATAGATGGAAGCCTTCGTGTTTGTTAACAATATACATCAATGACCTATAATCAAACGATATCCCCCATGTTCGACTCCAGCTCATTTATTCACATGGTTAGGGTTTGTACCTTGGTTTGTTTGGATGAAGACCTTGGGATTCTGATAGCATCATCATATTCATGTTATCACCCAAGCTGCGAAATACTGAGCCACACATATTTTTGGCTCTGCACTGGACATAGATCCAGCTTGTTGTTATGGCT
Organism: Larix kaempferi; assembly: GCA_027924585.1. Taxonomy (NCBI): domain Eukaryota; kingdom Viridiplantae; phylum Streptophyta; class Pinopsida; order Pinales; family Pinaceae; genus Larix; species Larix kaempferi. The sequence goes on from BSBM01000945.1 coordinate 1,913,475, forward strand.
ATGGTCTCTCATTTTTGACATGGATCCACGATTATATTTCAGTGGCCATGCTATATATACATTTCTAGTTATGTATTGGAGATCATGTTGTATCACACTGAACATCTATATGATGTCAATAGTGTAATTGCTTGCTGACCTTGATCATTGTTTTCAGGTACTTTTGTGACTTCCTCCTGTGGTTTCTTGCTACTCCTCTGACTTGGAATGATAATGTATTTAGGCCATCATTTCCATATGACCTCACACATTAGGGGGCATCTGTTATAGTTCAAATCTTCACTTCTCCGTCCATGATCACATTGCCTTGTCTATCACACAAAAGGACATTGTGGATGGAAGAGCTAGATTGGCCTTGGATGATTTGATATTGAGATCTTACATCTTTAGTTGAAAATTATATTTTTCTGTATGTTTCATTATAAGTGCTCTACTCTTATAACTAGAAACCCACATAAATTCCTAAAAGTATGCAGGTTTCACTATACACAACCCGGGCACATTTCTAAAAGTATGCAGGTTTCACTACTAACAACCCACGCACATTTCTGAAAAGTTGTATTCGCAAGTTGCTGAGAGACCTAGATGCACACCATGTGCAAGTACCCTAGTGTCATACCTGCGCACATATTAAGATGAAATTGAAAAATTTATTAAGATTACGAATTGGGATTAGTTAAGTTTGGTATTGTAACTCCCCCGAATTCCCCATTCAACTACCTTGCGAATCTAACTTCCATCCTTATGCCATAAATACAAGGGGAAGCCATGAGGAAAAAATAATAATGAAGGAATGAAAAACTGTTGTTACGCTGGAGGAATTCTTAAGTCATTGTGAGGAGCAGGAGCCCAAGACTCGGTTGCAAATTTTTTTGGACATATCAGGTATATCTATACTTATCTACATTTCTTTGACAATAAAAGGTTGGAAATATCCTTCCCATCCCAATGAAATGTATCTTTTTTTGGATAAATGATTGTAGTTAATGTTAAATTGCTTTCAATTTCATTATATTTATTACAGTCAAGATACGCTGAGGAAGGTTAACTTGTTTTGCAGGTTCATCTCTGTGGAAGATTGGGAAAAACATAGGACCAACCATCATTAAAAAGGTACAACTTTCGGAACCCTAATCTCTTTCCATTCATAGTAATTAATTAAAAACATGAATGTATTTACCTGTCACCCCATGTAAGTTGGTAGTGTCGTCTCCCCCACTATAAGGTATTTTCCTGCACAACAAGTCTTTTGATGGTGTCTAAGAACCCATTGTGATCATTTTTATGTCCTAATACCTTTCAAACACTCTCAGACCCAATTTGAAATCCTTAGGATTCTTTTGGAGCCATCTACCCTTGGGGGTTTCAACATCGATGTTCCTAGTAATGTTGCCTTTCATTCTCTAATTGTAAATGCAAGTTGTTGAAGTATTTAAAAAGTGTCCAAGCATATACTAGATGCATTAGTGTGTCCTAATACACCTCAATCCACTCTGGACATAATTCAAAACCATTTGGGATCATTTGGGATAGTTTGGAGTTTCACTAGTCCAAGGTTAGAAGATTAGCCAAATTGGGTAAAATTCCGAATTGGGGACATTACACAAACAAAGTTCTAAGCACAGGGTACTGGGGACATTTATGTTTTGAGCATCAACAAAGATGAAGTCTAATCCAAAGATTCCTGGGCACACCAGCATATGCTTACTAAGCTCTTACAAAACATACATACATATTATCATTTCATCTTCGGACTGCGAAGATCATCACTGATATTAACACATTTGAAGATCAGATAGATTTTGATCTCAAATATTTGCTCAAAGCATAGAGGGAGAGAATACACTACTGACTTCTTACATACTCTTTACACTTGAGATATCTTCTTTTTGTATGCCAGTTTGCACTAAGCGTGGGCACATAGGATACACAGATCTCGACTCAAATATTTGTAGAGCTCTCAATTCGCAAAAACCGAATTCCTAAATGAGAGCCTTGGAGTCTTATTTATACAAAAATTAGTCGATAGCGCGGTGACTCCTAACTAACAACATTCAATCAAAAGTAAATATTCTGGGCGGAGTGTGGGAACAGACACATCCGTTATCTCATCCCTTAAGTGGTCTAACATACATATAGGGACCCGAATAAATTACTTTAGATGGACTTTAAGACAGAATCAGACTAACTTGCCTTTTTAAAACAAAGGGACATACGTTTGACAACATACAATAAAATTATTACAACATGGAACCTATTATGGTGGCCCACCATGCCTTTAAATCAATCATAGGGGTCCCACCCCTACAGATAGATACATCCTGACAACATAATTTATAAATTATTACAATGTGGAACCTATTAAGGTGGCCCACCATGCCTTACAATCAATCATAGGGGTCCCACCCTTGCAGACAGATACATATTTCTTAACCATGATCACCGAGATCCACTCCACCACACAGACAATTAAAAGTATCCCCATTAGAATCCACGGGTTCATCTGGCATAATGTATGGGTAGAGAGTATAGTCAAAGCATTGCTCAATGTCCAACCCAAACATAACTTGGTTACATCCACACATAAAATTTCCCTTAAAAGTTGACTCCATTCTATAGTTAAGAGGAATCCTTCTGGTGTGAAATTTGTTGTCAATTCTCTTGCCATATTGATCTCTTTTGATGAACTTTTGGGTTGTATAAATAGTATGTTCAAGCGGCGTATATCTTCCTCCAAGTTGTCGTAATTTAAATTTAAACCTCATGTGGTTCTGGTTTGAAACCTGCATATTAGCTTGAAGGTGGAGGATGAAATTAGCCCTTCGATGAACCCAATATTTTCTTGGACAAAACTTATCCAAAAATATTTTAGTCCACCCTAACCATTTATTGTTGATAATATTTGAAGGATATGGACATATAATTATCTCGCGTTCTTCTCTGCAGAATTGAAGAATAAGGTTATATGTGGTCCATGTAAGATAACCATGTCCCAAGTCGACATACAACATATCCATGCCGTCTTCTTCATTGCAGTCTGGAAAAACTTCTTGACAACCAATTAATGTTGGGTGAGGCCCAAGTTGGTGCAGTTTTGTTGAAGCGAAGTTCAAATTTAGTGCAGTTTTGTTGAAGCGTATCTCAAACACAGCAGTTTTGAGGTAGAAGTACGAACTTGGCAAGGCCTAGTACTGGCCTATTTTGGGGAGAAGCGACTCCGCAATTCTCCAGAGTAAGGTATGGAGCGACGCGAAGATGGTGGAAAGAGGTAGGCTTCCTTAGTAAAGGAAGAAAGACAAAGGATGGCCATGGTATTTGGAGCAGTTAAAGATGAAGCGATGACCTGGAAACTACATGAACAACATTGATGAGGAGAGAAATGCAAAGGATTCACTAGGGTACAGTCAACGTCGTGCAGTCAAAGAAAGCGGCCTTCAAAAGGATGTTAGAGCCTAGGAAGTGGCGTAGAGGACGACCAAGGACAAGTGAAGTAGCTAAGAAGTTATGGAAAATCATGGTTAGCAGGGTAACCGCGCTGTTTTGGGGGGTTAAGGGTACTATGCGGTTTCAGCCCATAGTTATTGTAAAGATGTGACCTTTGGGCACAATCTATAAAAGGGGCAATTTCGCATAGGGAAGGGTTAGATTTTGGTTAGATCTTGTTAGGCGAGAATATATATTGAAGAACTGATTGTAAGATCTGTGCTAAGAGATATCTGAGAGGAAAAAGGATCTGCAGTGCACAGAGACATATTGTAGAGAAGAGTCTGCAGCTGTGTGCGCAGACTAGAACTCTTAACCCTTCCCACTGAAATAAACAACATTTTCCATGGACATAGCTCCCATCTGGGGGGTGAACCACGTAAATACTTGTGTTGTGTGATTGCATCTGTGATATTGTTCCATGTTTGTTTATGTTCACGCTTTTATATGTATTTTCATGTGTATGTTATGAGAATAATATGTTAAGTGTTGGACACACATGCTTAAATATGCGAAGTGTTAATGCATGAGGATGGAAATTATATGTTAAGTATAGGGAAATGAATGCATGAACTTTGTGGAGTTGTGTTAATTGTGATGAATGTGTAGTTTCCTAGATAACAGTTAAGGGATACCAGCAATTCACCAGAGTCTGTACTGTTAGAACTGCATAGTATGCAGTCACGTAGTTGCATAGATAATACTAAGTTAATGCATCCTATAGAGTGTGTGAATGCCTAGACGTGCAGTAACAACTGCGTTGTTGTGTAGTGCAATGTGGGTAACTATCACCAGTGCACAGTTCCAAAGTGTGTTATGGCATTAGAAGTGGATACATAGTAATTTTGACTCTGCTCAGTGGACTTGTTCTCTAGCCGTGCATCACTGGGTTACAGAAACTTGCTTTTGTAGCCACCCCATAACTTCACCTCGGGTGAGACCTCAGCCTATTCGCAGGATGTTGCCAAAAGGGCCGGTGAGAAGAGGGTTTGTTGGGTCTCTGAACTATGTAGAACCCGGGTGAGACTAAGAACTAGCTAAGAAGACCAACAAATGGTTCTATTGTCGTGCTTGAATTGGCGATGTGTTTTGATAATTGGAATCCTGAGAGGACATAGATATAGAACTTGATGACTAAGATAGAAAAGGAGTTTGCGAAGAAAGAAAATAGACATCCATGCTTATCTATGGAAGAGTTGTTACATAAATACCTATTTTCTGACATACACGAAATCTTCTTCGCATTTTTTGGTAATGAACTACATGAGTGGATTTCAAGACCTGTAGAACAATTTTTTTTTTTTCCAGGGTGGAGAACCTACAGAGTGGACTCCAGAATTGATTTAGAGGCTTAAATAGGTTGATAGCCCAATTTCAAGAGTAGTAGAATTTTGGCTAGATAGCGTACTAGAAGGCTACGTTACAAAATTTGTTGGGGACACTCTAAAGTCTTACAGTGCAACAAAGGGAGATTTATTCAAAGGATTCAAAGGTACGTACCTGAAAAATATCAATTTATTCATTAAAATGCTGTTAACAGAAAAAGGTGTCTTGAGAATGCAATAAAATCCCTAGGAATTTGAGTCTGTAATGTTCAATAACACAAATAGTGACACTAAGGAAAATATTTATACGTTGCGAAGTGGAAAAAGATATAATCCTAGAACTAGAAAGAGGTCTCGTGAAGTCGAACCTCACATACCCCTAGAAAATGAGTTAGAAGGAAACATACAATCATATCAAGTTGAGTCTGATAGTGAAACAAATCCTAGAATAACTACTTATCAGCCTATCACTTCGCAGAAAACTCTAGTTGACGGAAGGAATGCTACTAGTTCGCAAAACACCAGTAGTAGTAACACAACGGGAGTTAACATCCAGAATTAGCCAAGTAGTAATATACCTTCTTCAACACAAAACACTACACCTCCTAGAAGAAGAATGGAAGATGACATTAAGCTACCCATTTTCAAAGGAACTGGTATGGAAGACCCAAAGCAACATTGGTTTCTTTGCGAAGTCGTGTGGAATGTTAAGCAAGTCCAGGATGATGCTATAAGACAAGCTCAGTTAGTTACTACATTTAGAGACAGAGCTCTAACATGGTTCATGAAGTATTATGTTGGAAATAATAGATCGCTAGTAGATATCAGAACTTCACGGATAAGAGAGTTCAAGAAACCTAAGTTAGAATCTCAATGCATTACAGAGCTAAAAGAAATCAAACAAAATCCTAATGAGACTGTATGGGAATTTGATCATAAATTTAAAGCACTATTAGATCAAGTAAGTTTCAACATAGCACTGCAAAAGATCAAGAATGGTTCATAGTTGCATTTTTGCCCCATATTAGGCTGTCGTTGATGCAACAAAAAGTAGCATCGCAAACAAATGCATTTGAAATTGTGATGAAGCTAGAAGCTTCTCCTATAGGAGAAACTAGCACAGGGATGGTTCAGATACAAACCCAGCTAGCAAACCTGACACTATAGCTACAAGACATGAAGAAGGAAAAGAAACCAAAGAAAAAGTTTGGTGTACTAAATGTAAAGGAGAAGGGCATTCCAAAGAACACTTCCTTGTATTCCGAGATTACATCGCTAGTGGAGCACCAAACCCATTTAATCAACAACAAGGTCCATGGTGTGAAATTTTCTAATGCAAAGGACATCTCCCAAAAGATTGTTACCTAATTCAGAAATATGTGCAGACACCTAAGAATCTATAGTGTACATTCTGTAAATCAGTTGGCCATGATGATAGAAACTGTAGAGAATATGATATCATGATAGAAAGAAAACACGATGTCTACAGAGTTCAAGGAGAAACATGGAATAATAATGAAAATGCATAGTATGATCAAGGCACATACAAAGGATGTGGTGGATACAGAGGAAGAGGACGAAACGTTGGCCAACAAGGAAGAGGAAGAGGTCAGATTGTATACTATAAATGCGCTAAACCAAGACATCTAGCCAGATACTATCAGAGTCCGTGTACTACATGTAAATACTATAAGTCATTTGACCATGTCATTGAAGCATGCTCCATTTTGCAAGACAAAATGAAATCGAAGAGACCAGAAGGATAGAATCAGAACATACAGATGATCGCAGCTGAAGAAAGAAATAAGGATCGCAACATTCATGTTGTGAAACAAAGCGGAGCTACGACACGAGGAGATCAGGGAACTGAAGCTCCGACTTCTGAGGACCACACCACAAAGCAGAAGCCTACTGAAGGGATTGGATAATAAAAGCGACTGGAAAAATGCTTGCCTTTAACTTTGACAAAGAAAAATAAGCCTTCATGGAGACCAAAAAAGTCTCAGAGAGCTTAGAACCTGTAACCCTAAGAGTCCAGTTGTGAACTGAACCAATGCCTGTTGTGGATATGCCAATTTCATATGATGGATCACATATCGCAACAGAACCCATAGTTCCTTGTGCGTAGTTCCTATAGAGCTGCATGAAGTTGTTAAAGCAGGGAGATGCCTTAGTAGAGATACAAAGCCTATGCAGTCATTACGAGCAGCGTAATTCCATAAACGAAGCATATAATGTAGTTCACCATATCAAGATTCATAGAAGGAATGGAAGAGAGATGAGACTAAATGCTCAGATCGGAGACTTTGAAATGGATGAGATAATTCTTGACTTAGTCTCAGAGGTGAATGTCTTGAAATAGTAGACATGGGAAGAGATGGGAAAGCTGAATTTATCATGGTCACCGATACAGTTAAGACTAGCCAATCACCAAAAGGTTCTACCTTTTGGAAGGTTACCGAATGTCCTTGTTGACATTGATGGAGTGCGAAGTACAACATAATTCGAGGTTATTGAAATCATAGATAATAGAAATCCTTATCATGCAGTATTATGGATTGACTGGGAAATGGATAACCTCATGATCATCAATCTCAAGAAAAAACATATGATATTTGAAGGAGAAGATATCTAGGTCATCGCACGTTTGGACCCTACACAAGGAACCATATATACTGAACCAGTACAAGAAGAATGCAGAGCTCAAGATATTAATCACATATTCAAGATGACAGTGAATTAGACAGATTACATTAATCCTACCAATGATGGAACATTGAGCTGAAGATGCGACAGTTCTTTCATATCAGACTCGGATGTAGGAATGGAGAACTAGCAAAGTAGAATGCATGCAGTCTCAGTAAGAGGATGTGCGCAAATCACAAATTCACTACACTGGATTGGAACAGAGGTAATCCCAATCCATACTTGTGATGGTCTTGGAAATATACATACATTCCTTCATGAATATCTAGTTTCAGTTCCAACTGAACATAAGTTAGCTGCGTTAGATACAACACTGCGCGTTACACCTGCTAGATGGTGGGCTACGCATATGCAGAATCTGAACACATGGGTAGAATGTAAACACATGATGAAGGCCAGATTCATTGAACAAACCGAGATTGTGTAAGTAAAATATAATGAACAGATTGATCCTAGAGATCAGATAGAGCTTTGCTTGAAAGCATGGATACATAGACTGCAAGCAGAGTACGTTCATCTGTTTGTGCACATTGGAGCAAATTCCAAAGAACTGGTACACATAGGCACAACTTGTTGGGTGGATTAATTGCTTATTAAAACAATCAATTCACAACATAAATTATCAATCCAGGGTAACGTCTGTTTATTTCAAGGTTATCATGCAAAATCTATGCAGGTCACAATTTCCTCTTCTAGCATTGCTAGTCTAATATGCATTCCAGTCAAATAAACCAATTCACTCTTACAAAAAAGAAAGATCAAAATCAATATTCACAGTTGGCAGGGAGAACATGAGGAGTATCCACTCAAGTAGCTGCTATGACCCCTTACCATCATGCGTTGATTGAACACTCTTGAATAAAAAAACAATTGCAGAAATAAACACACTCACACTTGCAAAAAAGTAAATCAAACTTGTGAGAACACAAATCACACTTGCAGAAAGTAAATCACACTCACACTTCCACACTATGGTTGCAACCATGTTAATCTATGAATCTAACATACTTGCATAAATAAATAAACTTGAATTAAAAATACATCTACAAAAATAAATGAATCAAAGTAAAATACATACTATGCTAAGCAATAAGAAGAAGTTAGTCTAATTACAAATTAGAGAAACTAAGAATTGCAATCTACATTAACAAAAGAGAGAAACTAAAGACTACAATCTAAATTATAGAAGAGATTAAAATAAATTTAATTCTTATTCCATCATAAATTGGATTTGTTGCTCTAAGAGTCCTCCCTTTGGAATGGAGAAGGAGCTCTTATTTATACATGAGTTTTGCATAACAAATAATAAATGAAGATCCAAAATTTCCTTATGAAGATCCAAAATATCCTCAAAAAATTACTATTAATTTGGATCTCAAAATCAACTCAAATCTAATCCCAAATCCTTTGCTAACCTCCATGCTATTTAGGATGCCTTTGAATTCAAATTTGAATTTAGAGATTTGAGTCATCATAACATTCCCAAAAATCATCCTAAGTGACTCTTAATAGAATTTAACTTGTTGGGTCCATCATATATTACATGGAGGTCTTCAAATATTTGTAAATAAACTAAATATGCACTCTCATCCACCACAAACTGGTCTCTTTTATCTTCAGATAATTTAGCATCATAATTTGAGACATATAAGAACAATAAAAATAATGGATTTATAAAAATCCATCACCCCTAATGAATATATTCCTCCATGGTGTCTTCATGGAGTAGCAACAACAGTAACAACATGAGTAACAATAGTAGTAATAAGAAAATATCAAGTATCCACTTTCGTTGATCTTCAACCATATGATTCACGACAAATATCCTGGAGTAACAACAACTAGCCTGGACCTGGTTCTACAAAAATCATCAGACTCATCCATGCTTCAAAGATAAGTGCAAAATATGTTATTTTTCCAATGTTTAATCATAATTCACATGAAATACTAAGGAAATGCAAATGGAAACCACCTTAGGTATAAATCCCGTAAATACACACAAAAATTAATTAATAATAATTAATACAAGGTCATGGGAATGCAATAAGGAATTAAATGTAGGGGAAAGATAGTGTAAAATAGGGACATTTCCATGGCCCAACATCTCCCCCAAACTGAATATGTTGCATGTCCTCATGGAACCCAATACCTTTGTATCAACCAAGTTGTAAGGGCCTCGATTTTTCAATGCACACTTACCAAAACCATTTTTGTAACACTTCTATGCTTGTCCAACTGATAATACTGATAAAAGACAATAGTTCCCGAAAGAACATTGAAATCTCTTAAAAAACAATGGCTGTTGCACTTCTCATGAGAGGACAATCTTCAAAATGTCATCATTAGAAAATCAAGAACACCAAAATTAATGATTTCTCGATAAAATTTCATGTAGGTCATCATAGCAATCATATGCTTAGTTTTCATAGGCAACAGACTTCTAACATTAGTTCCCAAGTGATGTTGAAACAATGTTAAAACAATGTTGAAACACCACATTTTCTCACAAAGTACAAAGTGGATTTTATTGAAAATTTGTAGGCATATTTATACTAATCCCATGCTTCACCATACCAAAAACCACATCAAAACAGCTTATCAATATCAAGATATAATCAAATAAGTCACTACAGGTTTGTATCAACAAATTTTGCAGGTGTTTCAGCAACCTTCCTAAACCAATTTCTCACAAACTAAAAACTGGGTTTGGATCAAATTTTGCAAGCAAGTTTTTATTATCCCCATGCATCGCCACACCAAAAATCAAAGAAACCCACATCACGTATAGCAAGAAAAATGCAAAATGGTTGTAGGTTATGATGTCCATTTTCTAGAAAACTATGCATTGGAATGATCTGAAACTTATCCAGCATTTTATTCTTACCATAATGCTTCTTTCCTCAAAATTTCATGAAAAAAAAGTTTACCATTTGAAAGATATCCTTGAATCAATTTCTGCACTTTTTCAATTTAAATTTGTCATAAAAAATGCTTCACTATTGTCTTAAAATCACATACCTTTTCCAAATGGACTGTCATAATGCTACCATATGTGTACCAGATAGCCACTGCTATGTCCTCTAAAATATTTTGTCACCCATGAGCTCATAAATCATCAAAGTAAGGTGAAATCAAATATATCAATGGCTGCAAATAACACATGTAAAAACTCCCAAATAAACAAAATTTCATCCACATCAACTTATCAAACAATGGTTGGATGAAATCTCCATAAATAATGGCAACAACCACTTGTTGGTTGTATATAACTGAGCTAGAGGTTTCCAGTGTAGACCTAGGTACTTCACAGTTCAGGGAACCAAAAAAACCCTTATTCACCAGCCCTTTCAGCAACAGACTGCGCACAGCCTGAGGTCTCACCCGAGGTGAAGCTGAGGGGGTGGTTGCGGAATCAAGTTTCCGCGGCCTAGTGATGCGAGAGTGGAAAGATGGATAAGTAGCGTGATATATTGTAGACTGCGGCAGATCAACAACTACACGGGACCTCTGTTCTGCATCGGATGCTTCGGCAATCGTAGGGGCTTGCGTGACCAGTGCGTCCAGGGACTGCTCGGTATGGAATGTGTCCTGCCTGGCATAGGTAAGCTATTGACATCTTACCTCGCAGCACGTACTTGGGCCAATGCATTGACAAGACCGCGCATCTATTCGAGGCCATCTAACTCTAACGAAGCTTAACATTCTTTATACATTCAAGACACTTTAGGGTTTATTGTTACGGTGTATGCAAATGAGTAAATCATGCAAAACTACACGCTCCAATGCTGCGCTTAAGTTCAGTGTTCAACTATGTGATTAGTTGGAATACTCATACATTATAGATTTATAAGTGTTAAATACTTAACATTCACCCATACATGTATCACTTAACATATTATTCCCATTCTCTCCCGGCGAATACATACAAAAGCAATCACATAAAAGATAACTGCAATACTAACATTCATACCAAGCAAATGAACAATCATAAACACACAACAATCATATGACATAGGATTTAACATGGTTCACCCCCCGGATGGAGGCTACGTCCACAGGAACGATTTTTAATATTGATCTTTATGGGAAGGGTACAACCATTCTTAGTATGTGCACTCAGCTGCAGACTCTCTTCTCTCTTAGATAGGTCTTTGCGCACTCAGCTGCAGAGCCTTTACAATGGATTTCAAACTTAAGATTCTACAATAATCAATACTGACCAAAATAAAGAGTAACCCTTCCCTTACAAAATCATGCCTTATTTATAGATCATGCCCGTAGGTCATGTCTTTACAATGCGTAGGCCAAAAACCCTTAGGTTTACCAAAAACGGTTACAGTTTCCAGCCCATCGAGCTAGATGGAACCTGGTAGTGAATCTTCCATCATGGCCTGCCTTTCGCGCATGCCCATGTTTCTATCGGCCTTCCTATCACATGAGTGCCAACACGTTGCTTTCGTCGAGCCGTTCTTCTTCTAATGCCTTTGTGCGACTGGTACAGGTGGTGGCATCTCTTGCATGTGTGACCAGTTGCTTTCTTCCTGATCCGCTCCTGCCCACCGCTTGGCATTCCTAGAGCATCTTTACCAGAATTAGACCGCCATTGGTCTATTCGGAACACGTGCCATCTTTCTTGTCGAACACTCTACCCTACTGGATCCTTGTAGACTAGACACTTCGTGGTATTGCATCCTTGTAGCACCAAGCTTCGCAGCTACCTGACACTATGCTGCGCGCAACTTTGCAGCATCCCCAAAACTTATACAAAAGAAAAAGAAGTATTTAGGTTGAGTTCCTCTCAGCTTCGAGGTTGCAAAAATCCTTGTTCAAAATTTCCCCACTTGGGCCAAGCCCAATAGGCCCGTAACACTTACATGTGGCTCTCCCCCGAGCCACTTGCAACTTCGCCAAGCTGTTCCTCCAGCTGCAGAACTAACTTCGCAGCGAACTCATTGTACATACCAAACAGCTTGTCGACCACTTGTTTTGTGTCCAGCTCAACTTGTTGGACTGTGTCCATTATTTCAAGTGTAATTTCCTCGTCGATTTGGCCTTCCACCTACGCTTGATTGGCGTGTAACTCTTTTAGCTTATCCTCGATCTCTTGTGAGATCATGCTGGAATCCTCCAGGAAAGATTGTGACTTGTCTCCTAGTTCCCTTTCTTTTTCCCTCAAAACCTGCACTTCCTTTTTCAGCGCATTGATTTCTTGGTACTTTGGCAGCCTATCTCTTGGTACAAGAGCTTTTACTTCTGCATCCAGCTGCTCGAGTGCAACATGCTTTTCCTTTACGGCATCCTTCACCTCCTACAATGTTGGGTCCTCTTCGAGGGTTGTGAGTGCTGCTGATGCTGCTTCCAACAACCCTTGACACTTAGCCACTTCTGCTGCAATGGTCTCCGCAGCGGCTTTCACCTCCTTTGCTCTCAACTGCTGCTCATTTGGTGGGGTCTGAGGGTTAACTTGCTCCTTCAAGGCAACAATATTAGCCTCATGGAGAATCTCCATGTCTTGCATTTATGTCTTCATATTTGTAACCAAGTTTCCAATCTTGATAATAGTATTTGCTGGTTCTGCTTGTACTTCAAATTCATCTATGCCATCGGCGACTGTGGTGATCGTGGCTTTGAGTCTTAGCTGAGGATCATGTGCATCTTGCAGCTACATAGCTCTCCACGAGCTATCTTCCTCCAGTTGCATGTTGGTTGCCTGCAGCTCAACCTGTCCTTTGAGTGCGTCAATGGTTCTTTTGTGCATTTCCTCCACACACTGTAGGTGTAAGAAGTGTAGGCCTGGCAGTGGTATTTTGGCTAAGTCAAGCTCCACCTGCTTGACATCCTTTGTGTCTAACATCAGTTGCTCTGGAATAGGAAAATTGATAGTGCTCATATCCATATGGATGATACGTGACCTTGCAGGGATGGCCATGGTCAGCTATTGCTGCTGCGAGGTCCCTCTTGACTTGCCTTCGTATTCTGAGTCACGTGACCGCTTGTGTACTTCATCAATATTTAGTGTAATCCCTTCCAACGCGACTAGATTCTTGTGCAAAGTATCTTGTATTGCTTTATCGTTTTTCTCCTTATCAGTCATGAGATCTTCCATTTGCTTCGTGAACTTCACTCCAATCATTTCATAATCCTCCTCCTTGAGTATTGTATCTAATTGGCCTTTATCAGCTTTCTGCTTCTTGCGTGCTCCCTTTTTCTGACCGGGACTCTCCGACTCCTTCCTTTTTCTTGCCTCCTTTTCTTCAATTATCAGGCATGGCCATGGAATGGGTTCATCCTCATTGGAATCGCTGGGGACATCAACAACCTCTACATGAAACTCAGCAGGCCACTCCTTCATTATATTGTCAATGTCACCCTCATACATGTGGTAGCTTCCTATGTACCATTCCTCCTTCTTCTGCTGCTCTTTCGGTGAAATATGGATACTACACATGTCAGCATAAATATTGATGATGTGAATATATTTGCTAGTTACCTGCTCTGTAATCCTGGGAGTTGCCACAATCATGTCGTGCAACTAGCTATAGTACTGGTAGAACACTTTAACTATATCGTGCTGCCTCTACGAATTCATATTTTCCCATAGGTTTGAGTAATGGGGACCCCTGCATTCATTGGCATCAGTGATTACTCCAACATAATCCTTTGGCTCCTCCAATCTGACAAAAGCGATCAACACTATAGGCCACCTATTATTGAAATTGCCTCCATTGATCTGCATGTCGTTGAGTTCTTCCATGAACTCGTTCAACAGGTATTGCGACCAGTTAAACTGTTCCCCTTCTGCTGTCGCAGCGCCAAACAGTACTGCGCTCGTGCTTACCTCTAGAGGCTTGCATTTTCTCAGGATCTTTCCTCCTAGCAGCTGCATGACAAAGCTTGTCACCCTATTGTCAATTTCTTCTATCTGAAAACCCCTCTTCCCTTTGACGACAGCCTGGGTTTTCTTCATCATGGCCACATCTTCTTTATCCTTGCTCTTCCCTTGAAAGTATTGTTTGGGATCTTTACCCATCTTACTCAGTCCTGTAATATGATGGATTAGGTCAATGTTTAGGTCCACATTGTGGTCCAGCGATAAGTAGCCCTGATGCATTCGTGCCATCAACGTTCTTACTACCGCGTTCAGTTTTGGGGTTCTATCAAAGTGTAGGAGCCTGAGTAGGTTGACCAGCCCAGACTAGGATACCCCTGATAGCCAGCTTTCAGCAACCAAGTTAAGTTCACCCTTTGCATCTTTCTTCTAGCACATGTACTAGTCAAGCTGGAACTGTGGGAACTTCGGTTCACAAGGCTCCTCCTTCTGTATCGCCAGTAGGTCATAATCCTCTCACTTGCAATATTGGATTTTTCCTAGCATATTCTTGTCTAACTGCACATGCTTTGATATTGGTGACAATGGGATCTCATACTTTGCGTTTTTCATTAGCTTAAAGACCAGTGTGTCTAGTGCACGCAGTGAAATGTTGTTCGGGGTCATAGTTAGTGGTATCTATTTATCTGCTACTGGTGGCCTTTGCCCTGTGGAACCCATCTTAGAAACTTTCATTCTTGGTGCAACTGGATTCTTTCCTTTATATTCCATAGCTGGATCGTGCCTTGGCAATCTTCTTGATGCTTGTCCTGGTTCGAGAGTAACATTCTTAGCTGGGGTTCTCATTAACCCTTCGATCCCTCTGTGCTTGAAAATCCACACTGTCTCCTGAACTATGAATTCTTCTTCAATTGAAAACCTCTCAGACATGCACTGGCTAAAACTCACAAGGTTTCCAGATGGCGTACTATAAATAGCTCAGATAGAAATATTCACAGAAAATGCTAAGTGTTTTGTAACGCCCGTGAGACGATATGAAGCATTATTTATAGGTGCAGTGGACCCCCTCCATGCCCCTCAACGACTAGGTGAGAATTAATGGCTATATCCGTTGGCCAAATTCGGTGGATCCTTTGGTCTTGTCCTTCAAAATTCAGTTCGGAACAACTATTTTTGTGTTAATTGTCCAAGTGGTTGCTGGCAACGACTATATAATGGCTATTTTTTGTAACCGACACTGTAACAACTATTTTTCTGAATGCCACGTCAATTTGCATGGTAGGTCATTCTCGGTCGTGTGCAATGACTTCGCGGTGTTGGAACTCAGCCTTCTGAATTAAGTCTTAGCCTCATGTGACTTGATCCTCGCAGTTGCATTGTTTGAGCTTCGCGATTGTGCTGTTCTTCTTCCATTTTTCTTTTATATTTGTTTTTTTTTTTCCCACAGCAACACATTCTGACGGTGCTGTGCGGTATATACATACTCCCTAGTATACATTGCGTACAGACTCACTCATCTTTCTAGTGCCCAATTTTAACTTCACTTGGCACTTAGAACTCTTAGGTTTGTGATCATGATAGGTTCTGCAAAGCAGGACTATCCCGATAAGGTTTTAGTCTACTTCCATTGATCAAAGTAGGCAAGGTATCCCCGGTTAATGTGGCTAACTAAACTATGCCACCATTAGTGACGTGCAATACAGTATATGGACCAAGCCAATGCATTTTAAACTTCTCAACAAATTTTATGAAATTACTATCATACAGGAGGACTAGACTACCTACCCGGAAAGACTTGTTCTTGATGTGACGATCATGCCATGCTTTTTCCCTTTCCTTCTGCACTTGTTGGTGAAAGCCTGAAATGAATCGATCCTCCTCCAGACCAACCAAGTGTTAGAGTCGCTCTTCCAGCACGTCGTGGTCTTCCATGCCTGTAAATGCTACTATTCTGAACCTGGGAACAATGTACTCTATCGACATTATTGCTTCTTTCCCATAGGCCAACCTAAAAGGTGTATGGCCAGTTAGTTTCTTGCAGGTAGTCCTGTATGCCCATAGTACAAATGGAATGCGTAGGTCCCAATCGTCCCGATTGATGTTGCATATCTTGGTTAGCACATTCTCCAACACTTTATTAAATGCTTCAATAGTTCCATTCACATGTGGATGATAAGGTGTGCTCCGCTGATGATGAATGTGGAACTCTTGGTTCAAAGTTGCAATGGTCTTATTCAGAAAATGAGTGCCTTGATCACTCATCAATATCTTTGGGCATCCAAACCTTGTAAGGATATTTTCATATATAAACTTTGTGGCTATAGCTGCGCTACAGTCTTTTATTGGATTTGCTTCTTCCCATATGGTGAGGTAATCGGTTGCGATAATAATGTACCTCGTACCAGTTCTCTTCCCTAGTGGGTTAATAGGTCCCACAAAATTAATGGCTTATTTCTCAAAGGCCTGCAATGTCAACTGTGGATTTAAGGGCATTTCATCCCTGTGCGATGGCTTCCCTATCCTCTAACAGACATCGCAACTTTGGCAATGTTCCTTCAAATTTTTATGGATTGTAGTCCACCATAGCCCTACGCACAATATCTTCTGCTGAGCAGCTCTACCTACATAATGGCCTCCTGCGATTCCTGAGTGTGCATCAGCCAATATGAATGGTTTCTCATGCTCTAGTACACATCTGCGCAATACTTCATCTGGTCCTAATTTATATAGCTGACCTACAATTATAGTGAAGTCTACTGCGTGCACTACCAACTGCTTCTTCTACTGCATAGTGAGCTCTGTAGGTGCAAATCCTGTGGTTAGAAATTCAATGATGTCTTGATAGTAATCATCTACAACTTGTATAGCAAACAAATGCACATCAGGTAGGTTGTCATCAAAATTCGTAGGCTCTTCGCCGAACTCGATTCTTGACATATGATCAGGTCCCAAATTCAACCTGACTGGCTTAACAACAATCTCAAAGTCGTACTCCTAAAAGAGTAGTAACCATCTGCATATGCGCCCCCATAACACTGGCTTATTGACCAGGTACTTCAAAGCAGAATGGTCAGTGAACATAGAGAAATGTGTACCAAGCAAGTAATTCCTAAACTTCTGTAGCGCATATACCATCGCGAGTCCTTCCCTTTTAGTAGTGGTATAGTTCTTCTTAGCAGATGATAGCTTTCTACTGGAATATGCAATGGGATGATCAATGCCTCCCTCTCCTAGCTGAGCGAGAACAACGCCCAATGTGATACATGATGCATCCACGTGAATGTGGAATGACTTCTCCCAGTCTGGAAAAACTAGGATCGACGCAGTGACCATTTTCTCTTTTAGGGTATCGAAGCCTTGTTCACATTCTTCGTTCTAGATAAAGGGTGTGTCCTTCTTTAACAGCTTCTCCATAGCTGCAGTTATCTACGCATATCCTTTTATGAATTTTCTGTAATAACCGGTATGCCCCAATGTAGTGTGCAACTACTTTACTGAATTAGGTGTGGGCAAGTTTACAATGACTGTGATCTTCGCAAGATCAACCATCAAGCCCTATTTGCAAACAATGTGTCCCAACAAGATTCCATAGGGAACACATAAAACAAACTTCTTCAAATTCAATGAGATTTGATGCTGTCTGCACTTCTCTAGCATCATCTTGAGGTTTGCTGCATGGTTCTTTAGTAAACCTAATATGGTCCAATCATCAAAATAAACCTCTAAAAACTTATGTATGAAGTCTTTGAATGCTGTGACGACCACTCTGGAAAATATGGTAGGTGTGTTCTTCAGGCCAAAAGGCATGACTGTGTATTGGAACGACCCCCATTCGGTAGCGAAATTAGTCTTATGCCTATCTCCTGGATCAATCCTGATCTGATGGTATCCAGAGAATCCCTCAGTGAAAGAATACGCCTCATTCCCTCCCACATTGTCTAGCACTTCATCTATAAAAGGTGTAGGAAATGGGTCATGCATCGAAGCGTCATTCAGCATCTTGAGATCTACACAAATCTTGATCTCACCCTTTGTTTTCTTATCCTGGATAACCATCGGGATTATCCACTCAAATTCTTCAACTGGATCAATGATCCCTGCATCAAGCATCTTGTCGAGTTCTGCCTTAACTCGTTCTTTATAGCGCGGATTCAGTCAATATGTTCTTTGCTTAACAGGCTTCGCGCCAGGCTTAAGAGGAATTTTCATCACTCCTAAGTCTCCCAAGATACCTTTTATCTTTGTGAACTTGGTCAGGAATAATTCTCGACATTCCTGTAATATACTGGAGACCTCCTCAAATGTATCTTCATCCCAATAATCTCAAATAGCTGCGAACCTTGGCTCTTTGCTGGTGCCAATGTTCACTTTCCTTGTTTTCATAGGTCAACTTATATTTGGAATTTTCAGTGGAGGTCCTTCTACCTCGCGCGATCCCTTTGACTCAGGTATCCGTATATTATGCGGGTCCTCCTCATCACTCTCTGCTTGAACCTCGGCTTCCTCAGCGATGTGATAAAAATCAAGAGCCTACTCTAACTGCTCCTCCCATTCAAGCTATAGGTGCATAGGTATACTTTCTACTCCAAAGAATTCTTCCATTGTCATGATTCCTTGTGTACAATTTGGACTGAATATTTTTTTCTTAATAACCTGTAGCACATCATTGATGCTGGGGTGTTCATCTTTGAAGCTGAAATCTATCTGGAAACTTGCGATTAGAGCAAACTAATCCATTGTGCCTCTACGCAATTCCAATTCTAGGTACCACTTCTTTGGAATCGGTTCTTCTAGCATATGCACGAACAGATGTACCCATTCTGTCAGTGGCCGTTCTACCCAAGCTTGTACACATGCTTCAATGTGATCCCGTGGATCCGTCTAGCCATTATATTTCTCGAAAGATAGTATAACCTTCTCAGCAAACCTGATTTGCATCTTAGTTCTGCACTGATCCCGTGTGGTCAATGTCTTCTTATGTGCAGCCCACCATCTGGCAGGTGTGCCGCACAATGACATGTCTAATCCTGAGACGTGGTATTCATCTGGAAATGCTACAGTATATCTTTGATGAAACAATAAACATTAGATAAACCATCATAGGTAAGGAATTGAGTTACCTCTTTTCCAATCTAGCGGAGTGACTTTGTGATCCGCGTGCATTTTTTGGCAGATACTTCATGTAATATGCTTTTCCAGTTTTCCAATCCTACATCATAATCTGAAACGCAAGAGCTGTCACAACACCAACTGAGTGTGCCATCTACAATTGGATTAATATAATTAGCAGTATGGGTCGTCATCTTGTAAATACAATCCAAGTCTTGGGCTTTGGATTCCTCATGAATCGGTTCAACATATCGTTCACCCTACGAAGGGTCCAATGGCACGATGACCCTAATATCATTACCTTCAAATATCATTTCCATAGTCTTTAAATCAATAATGGACGAATTAGTCATTTCCCAATCAATACCCAACAATGCTGGATAAGGGTGGGTGTCATCCACAATTTCAATCACTTCAAAGTCTGCATAGTTGTGTACTCCATCAATGTAAACAATGGTGTTGGGTAGCATCCCCGAGGGTATAACTATCCCTTTATTAGCCATTCTTAACTGTAGAGGTGACCACTGTAGCTTTGATTTTCCCATCTGATGCCTTGTCTGCTTGTTCAAGACATTTACTTCGGATCCCAGGTCAAAAATGATCTCATCCATCTCATAGTCCCCAATCTGCGTAGTGAGTCTCATTTCCCTTCTTGTTCTTTTCGGAATCCTAATATTATGGACTACGCTGTTGGAATCCCCCTTCTCACTGTTTGGCTCATACTACCTTAGTAGCTTTTCAAACTCCGTGTAAGCATCTGCGCTCTTTAGTAATTTCATGTAGCTCCATAAGAACTGCGCAACAGACGTCCTTGTATCTATTGCGGTGCTTGTCTAATTGTATGCCGTTGGCATATTCTCTCTTTGTGGTACTTCACTGTACAACTTTGTTCTCAGGGATCCAGGTGGCAGTGCTCTGAATATCTCCCGCGCTTCCTCGAATGCTCCCTTATTTTTCTGTAACTCCAAACACGGTGCTTTCCCAGGAGCTTTTCTAATCCATACCGGCTCTCCATTATTCTTCCTAGGATTGCGCATTCCAGAGGTGGAAGATTCTGTGCCTACATCCCTTCCTGTATCAGCGCCACTGCGTGTTACCACGTTTATAGTTGGATCCATAATTTTTCTCTCTGTTGCGATCAACTGAATATTGGGTTCAGTGGTTCTATCCTTTTTCTTTTCTGCATTGCTACCTCAAGCATAGGACAGTCTTCAATAACATGCTCAAATGATTTACAGTAATTGCACGTAGTGCATGGGTTAGTACAATCTCTAGAAACATGACCTAGTTGGACACAGTTATAACAGATTACTTGGCCACAGCCTCTTCCTTGCGTCGGGCTAGAATTTCTTCCTCTCCCGTGGTATCCACCACCATGGCATCTATATCCTCCCTGATCATAGTGGGTGTTCTCTTGCTTTGGCTAATTTTCCTCTTGGACATGGTACATTCCAGCACTTCGCATTACTTCCATATCGCACTTTCTTTCATTCATGAGCTCATATGCATGACAGTTGAATTTGTCATGTCTAACTGATTTACAGAAATTGCAAAATAGGATCTTAGGTGTTCTTACATAGTTTTGTATTAGGTAATAGTCTTCAGGCTTGTGTCCTTTGCTTCTGCATATTTCACACCACAACACCTGATTGTGATTCATCTTGATTGGGTTCGTTGCGCCACTGTCAAGATAATATTGAAATAAAGGGCAATGTTCTCTGGTATGGCTCTCCCCTTTGCATCCTGTGCACCAAACCTCGCGTCTGTGTTCATATCCTTGTTCTTTTCCATTCTTCATACCTTGTAGTTCTAATTTCAAGGTGGTCAACTAGTTCTGGATTTGTGACATCCCCGAACTACTTTCTCCAATTGGTGAAGCTTCCAGCTTCATTGCGATCTCTAAGGCCTCTGCCTGTGATGCAACCTTCTGCTGCATCAGTGGTTGTCTGATGTGTGGAAACAGTGCAGCGATGAACCATTCCTGGTGCTATTGTGGGGCTATAACAAAGCTCTCTTGGTCTAACAGTGTCTTAAACATTTGGTCAAATTCCCAGACCGTTTTAGTAGGTTTCTGCTTAATTTCTTTTAGCTTAGTTATGCACTGCGACTCATATTTTGGTTTCTTAAATTCTGGTACGAGTGCAGCCTTGATTTCTATTAGGGTTATCGGCTATTCCTGAGAATATTTCATAAACCAATGCAATGATCTATCGTTGAAGGTAGTGATGAGCTGCGCTCTCTTGACGACATCATTCTGAATTTTCTTTAGACTCCATATGGCTTCACATAGAAACCACTGCTGATCAGGGTATTCCAAAACTGTTCCTTTGAATATCGACAGCTTTATATCGTTATCTGGCATTCTTCGTGCTAGTTGTGAACCACCCTGAGGAGTGCTATGTGTCTATGGAGGGTTCTAGGCAGAAAAAATAAAGGGAATATTTGGAGATTGGGTGTTCTGAGTTGGACTAGCGTGAGTCGGGATGGTTTGAGTACCTTCTCCTGTGCTGCTAGTAGTAGCGACGTTTTGTGGGGTGGGATGCGCTACACTCGTAGCCGGTGGGTTCTGATCTAGGGGTGGTGCAATTTCTGCAACTGGCGGATTCTGAGCTATGATACGGTGGATGGTGGCTGATGGCGGTGTGGTCGGATTATTAAGGTCACATGGAATTTTGATATCGACACGGAGTCCAGGGCCTTCGGGTTTCTTTTATTTATTAAACTTATATCTCTTTCCACTTCTCAGATTATGTGTCTCTTCATCAGAATCACTAAAAATGCTATTGACCATGAAAGAATACAAAATATTACTGCATTCTTAAGACGCCTTTCTCAGCTAAAATCATTTTAGTGTATAGACTGAGATTGTTCAAGAACTTACCTCTGAATCCTTCGAAAAAGTATGCTTCAGCTTGACTGTAGGACTTTAGTGTGTCCACAAAAAAATCGGTCACAAATCCCTCAAGTATGTTATCAACCCAGAAGTCGACTGCTCGTGTCAGTGGGTTGTCTATTGTTTTGAGTTGTGTTGTGAGCTCTGGAGTCCAATCTCTAGGTACTCCTCCTTGAAAACAATTTTTCTTTTCTGCGAGTCGTGAAATCCACTCGTGTACGTCGTTTCCAAATGAAGCCCAGAAAATCTCGTGAATCTCTCTCCACAAATATCTGTTCAACTACTCTACGTCAGATAGATGTGAGTGTTTATTCCCTTTTCTTGCAAAATCTCTTTCAATCACACCAATCCCAGATCTCTTTCTTTTTGGGATGCCAATTGTCTGAACCCAATGGGAACTAGTATTCTTTGTCACACATTACTTTTGAACGCACTATCACATCACTGGTCTTAGCCGAGCAACATAACCATTTGTTGGCTGTATATAACTGAGCTAGAGGTTTCCAGTGTAGACCGGTACTTCGCGGTTCAAGGAACCAACAAAACCCTATTCACTGGCCCTTTCGGCAACAGACTGGGCGCAGCCTGAGGTCTCATCCAAGGCGAAGCTGAGGGGGTAGTTGCAGAATCAAGTTTTTGCATCCTGGTGATGCGATAGTGGAAAGATGGCTAAGCAACGCGATATATTGCAGACTGCGGTGGACCAACAAGTGCGCGGGACCTCTATTCCACGTTGGATGCTTTGGCAAGCCTAGGGTCTTGCGCGACCAGTGCGTCCAGGGATGGCGTGGTATGGAATGTCTCCTGGCCGACGCAGATAAGCTATTGACAGCTTACCTTGTAGCATGTACTTGGGCCAGCACATCGAAAAGACCACGCGTCAATTCAAGGCCATCTAATTCTAACCAAGCTTAACATTCTTTATGCATTCAAGACACTTAAGGGTTTATCGTTACAATGTATGCAAATGAGTAAATCATGCAAAACTACACGCTCCAACACTGCGCTTAATTTCAGTGTTCAACTGTGTGATTAGTCAACATACTCATACATTCATAGATTTATAAGTGTTGAATACTTAACATTCACCCAATCATGTATCACTTAACATATTATTCCCATTCTCTCGCGGCGAATACATACAAAAGCAATCACGTAACAGATAATTGCAGTACTAACATTCGTACCAAGTAAATGAACAATCAGAAACACACAACAATCACATAACACAGGATTTAACGTGGTTCAGCCCCCGGATGGAGGCTACGTCCACAAGAACGGTTGTTAATATTGATCTTTATGGGAAGGGTACAACCGTTCTTAGTCTGCGCACTCAGATGCAGACTCTCTTCTCTCTTAGATAGTTCTCTATGCACTCAGCTACAGAGCCTTTACAATGGCTTTCAAGCTTAAGATTCTACAATAATCAATACTGACCAAAATAAAGAGTAACCCTTCCCTTACAAAATCATGCCTTATTTATAGATCATGCCCGTAGGTCATGTCTTTACAATGCGCAGGCCAAAAACCCTTAGGTTTACCAAAACCGGTTAGAGTTTCCATCCCATTGAGCTAGCTGGTGCCTGCTAGCGAATCTTCCATCATGGCCTACCCTTTGCGCATGCCCATGTCGCTATCGGCCTTCCTGTCGCATGCGTGCCAACAGGTCACTTTCACTAAGCCGTTCTTCTTCTAACGGCTTCGTGCGACTCATACAGGTGGTGGCATCTCTTGCATGTGCGACTAGTCGCTTTCTTCCTGATCCACTCCTGCCCACGGCTTGCCATTCCTGGAGCATCTTTAGCAAAATTAGACCATCGTTGGTCTATCCGGAACACGTGCCATCTTTCCCATCCAACAGTCTGCCCTGCTAGATCCTTGTAGACTGGAAACTTCGACGTATTGCATCCTCACAGCACCAAGCTTCGCATCTATCCAACACTATGTTGCGTGCAACTTTGCAGCATCCCCAAAAATTATACAAATAAAAGAAGTATTTAGGCTGAGCTGCGCTCATCTTTGAAGCTCCGAAAATCCTTGTTCAAAATTTCCCCACTTGGGCCAGTCCCAACACCACTCCCCCAAACTGATTAAAGAGCATGTCCTCATGCAATACTGTCTGGGAGGCCTTATACTGGTGAAATATCTACATCATTTTTTAAAATAGTGGTATGACAACATCATTTATGCAGCAGACTTGAAATGTAGCACTGTACAAGTTTCCATAAGCGAATATAAAAAATTTCCATGATAAAGCATATTAGAATTTGCAGAATCCTTTCGTACAAAATGCTTTCCATCATGCCACAATTACATATTTGCATTTAAAAGACCCAGCTATGCAAAAATATGAAATTCAAGGTTTTAGTCATGCAGCATGAGAAGAATTAAACATATGACTTGAAAGCTTGATTCTACTTCCTTATGCACCTTTTGAAAATGATTCCCGTGTCTTACTTAGATTGCTACATTGGGCACAAAAATCATGTCTTGGATTTACTTGATTTGACCTCATGTGCATGAAAACAATGAGCAAAAAGAGTTTTCAAAACATATTGAAATCTTTTTAGTTTGACTTTCTCCAAACACTCAAAACATGCTGCAAATCGATTTAAAATGTTGCACCCTGTCATGCCACGTGCCAATATACCAAAAAAAATCATGCACATCTGAGTAATGAGTAAACCGTCCTTGAACATGCTCATTTGTGTCATATGTAATGTGGCTTCTAATAGACCTTTACCGGAATCAATTTGAGGAAAACAATGAGGGATGCATCATGTTGAAGCAAGTGAAAGAGGCTAATGAAATCACTATATCATGCCTCCTTGGTAAATCTTATGAGCACAAAGACCACTTTCAAATAATAATATGAACCAACAATCATGAAGAGAAATGCTCTAGCAGAAAAAAAACCATGATGATCTGTATGTGGGGAAAGTAATTTTGCAACATGATTGATCATTTAATGTCCAATTTAATATGACCCGTGATTGTCACCATCAAATGCCCATCATATGTTAAAATATTTTGTAGTACATAATGCATCTTTCAATAAATATCAGCTTGACTTTTGAAGATGTGAACGATCATATGCACCAGTGAACCATGCAAACAAATCAAAGAAGTCATACCTATGTTTTCCACCTTGCTTGTATGGCAACATACTCTTGTGAAGGAATGGATTCTACATCAGATGTTTCTATTGTAGGTTCTTGTGGATCCTATTCCTCTCTTTCAGTAGTGGCCTTGGCTTGTGCATCTGTATCAAATCCTCTCCTTACTACTGGTTCTTGTGTGGCAGCAGTAGAGATTCCTCTCCCAATAGCTTCTTTAGCTTATCCATATCTCCTTTCTTACTATTGGTTCTTGTGTAGTAGTAGTAGGGTTTCCTTGAGATAATTTATTTCCTCTCTTGTTGCTAGTTCTGTGTGGTAGCAACACATTGCTTTCTTCCAATGGTTTTCTAGGCTTGTCTATGTCAATGAACTTCTTCTTTTCTTTTCTTAGTGTTGGTTCTTGTGTGACAATAATAAGGTATCCTTTGATTATTTTCATGCTTGGACGGTTGGGTAGATGTAGGAATGGACTTGAGTATGGAAGTTGAGATAAGGATGTCATGGTTCAAAGGAAGGGATACCCTTGCAAATATAACAAATCAAGA
Organism: Larix kaempferi; assembly: GCA_027924585.1. Lineage (NCBI taxonomy): Eukaryota > Viridiplantae > Streptophyta > Pinopsida > Pinales > Pinaceae > Larix > Larix kaempferi. The sequence goes on from BSBM01000945.1 coordinate 1,939,484, forward strand.
GGAAGTGGGACAAAGCATCAAGTATGTTTCCAAATACAAATCCATAGCATTCAATGAATTGTGACTAAATAAAGGAAAAACAATCATACCTGCACCCACCTGTGAAATACTTGATATATGTAGCAGGATCTGAGAGGCAAGAGATGTGATATGACCATGATGATGTCAAAATTTGCAAGAAAGAACACTATGGAGCTTGGAACATGTAGCACAATGTAGATCTGGAACATTCTTATGATGTATCAATGAATCTTGAAACCTTATTCGGAGAGGAACTTGGAAATATTTATTCAGAGAGAAACTTGGATGGAATTACTTATTTCTTATTTTATTTCCAAACCTTGTCCGCCAGCAAGCTAGTTTTCAAACAAGATTTGTCTAACTACGCCCAGAGGGTTTTCATAGTCAGAATTTTATTATTTCTGAGGAATACCCGCCAACAAGATGGTTTTCAGGCATATATTCCAAGGTTTGATGGTGCCTCAGATAGGTTTTCACCATCAAATTTTATTTGGAACTGGGTAGGGAAATGGGGAAACATGGCATTGTAAGTGAGCCAAGATATCTTTATGGTGTGGGTTAAGGGTGTATGGAGCAGGAAGGCATGGAAGTGGAGAAGTGAAGGCTAAAATTGATCTGAATGTAGTGGTTATATGAATGATATACTAGTGAAGGTCATTGGCCTTCAGAGATAACCACATAAGCAAATGATATTTTTAGCATGCATATATATTGAAATGGGAAGAAGGAAATGCATATGCATACCATAGTATTGGTGAATGAGCATGATAATCATGAGGTCTTCTGGAAGGAATGTTTGGTAGAAATGGGGTGGTTGATGTGGAAATGGTGCAAGTTATGTAGGAATGGTACTTGACTTCTGAGAACTTGGTTTTCAAATCCTTCAAATAAGTTCTTCATGTATCTCATTCTGGATCCAATTGCAACTTTGATTGGAAGAAGTATTCATGTTGTTGTATTCATCTAAGACACTGTTGTAATAAGCTTTCTGGAACCTTATATTTCATCTTCACATTTAGTTGTATCTGAAGCATTCCCATTAGCATAAAGTTTGGCTTCAAGAATCACTGTACATGGATTGACCTCTCAATTCTCTCAGGATCTGCAAAAAAAAAGCACTTGCCTTCAATAAAACGTGATATCATGGAAGAAGAGAGGTGTACGGGATATCTTCATCCAATTCATACGAAAAAAACAACAATTAGTGCTTATAAAACAAATCCATAGAAAATTAATGCAACAAAATTCACTTTATACCTGTTGGAAAACGGTGGCCAACCAGACTAACCATCAGTGTTTTGATCATATATTCTCAATTCCTTGTCCAAATTGAGTGATTACAAATCTAAATGAAAGTGTATTCATAGGGATACTTCTAGTAGAAATAGGTTTTACAAATTCCATGAGATAATATGCCATATCTTCTGAGTAGCAGCCCACATCCTAGTGTTGTTTGTGAGTTCCAGACTAGACCAATAGTCACTATTTTGAGTACAATTTTTTTGTTTAAAGATGGATTGATGTGATTCAAATTGGAAGTGAAAGTATATTCATATAGGTATCTCCAATAGAAAAATGTTTTGAATATAAGAATAATTGATGGGTCAAATACGCCAATGAACAACTGAGAAAGCAGAGTTTACAGAGTGCAGATTTAGGATAGGAAATTAGTATTTTGGGAATATCTCCCTCATATGATATTGAAATTGAATGATTCAATTTGATTTGTAAAGTAGATTCATATTAGAATATTCTTTAGAAATATGCTTTTAAAGTTCACCCATTAGGTCTCCCAAAACATGAATGTCCCAACTTTGTTTTTGAGCTACCTTATCTACCCCAGTCAGTATTTTGATCATATATTTTTTGTTTGACAATGAAATTGAAAAATTCAAACTGAATTAGAATCTAGAATTAAAGGGATACTTTGTATAGAATCATGGTTTCAAACTAATCCCATATAGTCCCTCAAAATAGGACTGTCCCGATAGTGTTTCAACAAATCCCAATAAGCCAAAATGCCACAAAATGCAATAAACAACACATATCTTCCAAACAATGATATGAATGGTTGTGGACATATATAATAATATAAATTCCAATAAATTACATCCACATATCAAAATTTCAAGCATTTAGTACCTAGAATGATTTACACAGCATCTTGCAGCAATTGCTACAACTCTTAAAAAATGATATGATTTTAAAAAATAAAACCTGTGTAATTTTGTGGTCGTATTATTTTCAATTCAAAATAATCTAAAATATCATATGCAAATGAAATACAACCACTTACTATGATGGTTATGTGTCTCAATATTGAAGTCTTATGTATCCTCATGGCTCCTCCTTTATCGAGATCTTCATTCACCATTGCTTCCTTCTTATTACCAATTTCATGCAAAAGAGAGATTAGTAGTATGGGAGGCTCTTACTGTACCATTGAGGTGAATGATGCACCAAAAATGAAATTAAGCTTAAATGTAAATAAATAAAAACATCACTGAAAGAAAATTCAATGAACTGAAAAGTAATCAAGCAATCTACATGCCCTGGCCCTTATGAGGCCAATCCCATTACAGTCTATCAAACGATGCGTAGCTCTTCACTACGTCTTACCGCCCTGGCACATCATGATAATGAACACATCTACCATGAAATGAAACTAATACCAATGCTAGTTTGTAATTTTTTGCCTTTGATGACCTCCCCAGCAATGACGCCAAAATGTTGTGATGATTCATTGCTTATTAAAAGAGTCAATTCACAACATAAATTATCAATCCAGGGTAACGTCTATTTATTTCAAGGTTATCATGCAAAATCTATGCAGGGCACAATTTCCTCTTATAGCATTGGTATTCTAATATGCATTGCATTCAAATAAACCAATTCAATCTTACATAAAAGAAAGATGAAAATCAATCTTCATAGTTGGCAGGGAGAACATGAGAAGTCTCCACTCAAGTAGTTGCTATGACCCCTTACCATCATGCATTGATTGAACACTCTTGCATAAAAAAAAACATTGCAGAAATAAACACACTCACACTTGTGAGATCGTAAATCACACTTGTGAGAACGTAAATCACACTCGCGGAAAGTAAATCACACTCACACTTGCACACTATGGTTGCAACCATGCTAATCTATGAATCTAACATACTTGCATAAATAAAAAAACTTAAATTAAAAATACATGTACAAAAATAAATGAATCAAAGTAAAATACATATTATGCTAAGCAATAATAAGAAGTTAGTCTAATTACAAATTAAAGAAACTAGGAATTGCAATCTATATTAACAAAAGAGAGAAACTAAAGACTACAATCTAAATTACAAAAGAGATTAAAATAAATATAATTCTTATTCCATCATAAATTGGACTTGTTGCTCTAAGAGTCCTCCCTTTGGAACGGGGAAGGAGCTCTTATTTATACATGAGTTTTGCATAACAAATAATAAATGAAGATCCAAAATATCCTCAACAAATTACTAATAATTTGGATCTCAAAATCAACTCAAATCTAATCCCAAATCCTTTCCTAACCTCCATGTTATTTAGGATGCCTTTGAAATCAAATTCGAATTTAGAGATGTGAGTCATCATAACATGCCCAAAAGTCATCCTAAGTCACTCCTAATAGCATTTAACTTGTTGGGTCCATCATATATTACATGGAGGTCTTCAAATGTTTGTAAATAAACCAAATATGCACTCTCATCCACCACCAACTTGACTCTTTTATCTTGAAATAATTTAGCATCATAATTTGAGACATATAAGAACAATAAAAATAATGGATTTATAAAAATCCATCACCCCTAATGAATATGTTCCTCCATGGTGGCTTCATGGACTAGCATAAATAGTAAAAACATGAGTAACAACAATAGTAATAAAAAAATATCAAGTATCCACTTCCGTTCATCTTCAACCATATGAGTTGCGTGAAATATCCTGGAGTAACAGCAACTGGCCTGGAGCTGGTTTTTCAAAAATCATCAAACTCATCCATGTTTCAAAGATAAGTGAAAAATATGTTATTTTTCGAATGTTTAATCATAATTCACATGAAATACTAAGGAAATGCAAATGGAAACCACCTTAGGTATAAATCCTATAAATAAGCATAAAAAATGGATTAATAAGCATTAATACAATGTCATGGGAACACAATAAGCGATTAAATGTAGGGAAAAGATAGTGTAAAATAGGGACATTTCCATGGCCAAAAGAACTTCGGAGAGGAATAATAGAATGGTCAAGTCTTACAAGGTACTTCCAAGCGACTTTTAGGTTCGAGGATGATTGTCCAAGTATTCATAAGGCATTGCAGATAATCAAATAGAAGGTATTCAATGATGTACTAGTACCCGTGTATAAACAACCATCTTGGGCTATACAACTTGAACATGGCTTGGAATGTTATAACATCACATTAGATGGAGACGAAGATGAAGATATGTGTGATGTAAACATACCATAGTTTGAAGGAAAGCACGAAGTAGAAGGACCTGTTATCACCTAAACTGTAGTTACCCCTATGGATGTATCCACTCATGGATGGAAATAGGGAAGGGAAACTCAAAAGGTGCAACCACGATCACCTCGACCACTAATATATGGTTGTCATTCCAGTCGAGGAAACCTTCACTTTATGTTATCTAGCCTAGACAACAAAGGGGGACACCCGATCTACTCCCGGCAGGAGAGATCAAAACCAAGACACCAAATCAAGTTAATTCTATGTGAAGTAAGGTGTATGGTTTATCCTAGACCTTAGGATGAAGTCACAAGACAAGTGAGTGGTTTAATGAGTATTGCTTTGGTTCATTATTGATGTGAGAGTGACTTATTATTTGTGAAATAGGATCCAGGATTACAGTACTAGATCAATGTGAGAAAATCCACTACCTTGGGAACCGTGTCCAATGCAGGGTAGTTTAGGGTTGAATTGGGGCTAACTAGTACAAGTGACAAGCTTGATCATGAAGTATGATGCCATCAAAGGGTTTAGTTCAACACACAAGGGTCAAACCACAAGTTAATCCAACAATCTAGGAAAGTCGAATTGACTTGGAGAGAGACCAGTGCCTTGGGAATTGGGATAGTGGAGTCAAAGTAAGGTTAACTTGTGGTTAAGGACTCCTATTGCATGAGACAAGTGGGCAATTAAAGTCTTGATGGATAAATAGGTCTAGATCTAGGTTTGACCTAAGTGGACCACAATCCCTTAAAATAAGGAATGCTATCCCCAAGGCAAGATTTGATGAAGTGACACACTAGACCTAGGTTTTGAATTATGCCTGTTCCAAATCCACAAAAATCTCATGTACCCACATCTTAAAAGTGGACCAACTCACTTCTCCAAGGTGGTGCGACTTTACCCAAGGAGGCTAAAAAGTGGGATAAAATAGTCAAGACAAGTCCAATGGCATCCAAACTTTAGATCCAAGTAGGTTTATTAGGTGAGGGTGTGGATCTATAATTTCAAGGCAATCCGATGGCTAGATCTTACTAGATCTGAGTTTAAAGATACCAAGTGGTCCAAAATGGGGATTAAATCCCTTAAAATGCGGAATAGGGCCCACAAGGTAGAAATCAGAAAAGTGACAATCTGGGGGTAGCTTATTGGATGTGTAGATCACGAATCAAGTGGAATCTCAACTACCCACGTACTAGATCTAGGTCAACCCACCCAAACTAAGAAGTGCGCCCTTGCTTGGAGAAGGCTAAATGCCTTGGAAAGAGGGTCAAATGGAGGCCAATTCTCACCAAACTATAGATCCAGGATGCCGTAGATACTATAGAGGTGGGTTTTAAATATCTTACCCAAGAAGCCACTAGATATTAGTAGATCTAAAAAAAATGTAAAAATGGGGTTTTGATTAATTAGGGTTTTAAATGTTTTAGACAAGTGGATAGATCATGGAGATAGAACTTACGTTGAGATCATACCTGAGTGATGAAGAGAGATGCTTTGATGTTGAGGAAGATTCCCATAGAGATCAAATGAGAGATTGTTGATTTTGTGTGCCAAATTGATGCCCTAGCCCACAAGTGCACCCTCCTCTACATGTCAATCCAAGGAAAACCGATTTCAATCAGAGAGGTCAAGTATGGAGGAAATACAAGTAAAATGCAATGATAACATAGAATAGAAGGTCCTGGGACAGTAATACTCCCTGTTACCAACGAAGAGATCCGAAGAAGAAGTAGGGAGAGTCTTCCCCTACCAATACTTCCTCCTCAAAGAAAATCGGCCTCCACCTGTAGATGCAAAAATGTGGTACAAAAGATATGGCAAAACAAGATCTCCAATAACTCAGTGCAAAGGAATAACCAATGAACGAACACCAAAAACATTCACCACAACACTGGAGATAGATGCAATAATAATTTTCTATTCAAATAATCCAAAGCCACAAGTATCCTTACAATGAGAAGCTCTCTCCTTTAAATAGGAAGGAGAGGTATCAAAATCCTAACCACTTTTTGAATGAGTGGCTAAGATTAAAAGATACAAATGTCTAATCAATGGTTGAGATGAGCTCAACAATAAAATACATGGATCACTAATAAAATATAACATAAGTGGACAAAATCGCCCTAGGAGAGGGGAATCCCACCATATCATGATGACAAATAATAATAAGAGGCTTATGGTGGGTCCAAGGGGTAATTTTAGCCACCCTTGGTCAATCCCCATAGCACAATAATAATAAAATATCATCAATATACCAAATCGTGCCTCTATGGACAAATCGTGGGGCTCAAAAGGCCTCAGAAATCATTAGAAAGTGCCATAAGTGATGGATGAGGGTCCCGATGAAGTTGAAACTGTTGGAGGAGTTGTGGAAGACATCAATCCATCATCACTAGTCATCCCATGCCAAGACATTGCCTCAGTAGCCCAAATCGAATTCCTCAATAGCCATTTCTACCAATCCTGAAATGCCTCGAGAAGCGTGAAACTACCCCAAACTGCCTCTTGGAGTGCCTGCGCTGTCAAGGTGAGGGCACCAGTGTGTCTGAGAGGGGGGTAATATGGTAAAAAAAAAAGTGGCTGGACCACCCGCTACAAGCACAGTGCCTTAGGTAAACCGGATAAAAATCACATCTGCTCTGACAGGGTCTTTAACAGACCAAAACTACATTGGGATAGCCTACTGAGGCTAAATCATCATTGTAAGTGCCCAAAACTAAAAACAGACTGTCTCATTGGACTTATAAGGTGCAAATCTCTCCAAGATGTGTACTCATACACCATATGAATCTCTGCATGATCAAAATATATATCCAATATACTGGAACAGGTCAAATAATAATAATATGTAAATGATCAAATAATGCTCTAAAGCATGAATCATCATCATAACCCTGTAGATGCTGCATAGAATCATCATGTACATGTACATAGACCATATATCATCAATCCATATCATCACAAGGTCCAACCATCCCATGTCCTATGGTTGAACTTGGTCAAACTAGGTTTGACCAAGTCAACATGACCAAATATAACTCAGATCTATCATCAAAAGCTGCTGCAAAGTGTCAAAGGTTAATGCATGCTCTACAACTTATTCAAATAACAATTATAACACAAAGTAATCATTACTGGCGATCTAAATCCAAATATATAATGTCATTAATTATTATTATTACTCAGACCAGACTTTCAAGACCATACTCACTTCATAGCTGTGATCAATTTGCTAGTGAAGGGTGAAGGCTAAAATAACTGGCTAGGCTAAGGGATGACTTAACTGACTTAACTTTGTGACACTTTGGCAAAGGGAAAGCGAATACACACCATAGTATATACTGAATGAGCAACAACACAGGGAATGGCGGTGTCTCACAAATGGATAAGTTGTCTAGAAAGTGCTTATTCAACTTAGGCATCATGTCCACATCAAGTTGATCCAGGTTCATTAGGATCATTCAATTTCACTTCATGGCCTTTTTGGCCTACATTACCCTTCAGATATCAGGTGTGTTGATAAGCACAACTAGTTATAGCTTGCATCTAGCGCATGTTTTTTATAGATATATAAGGTCAGCAATTGTTTAGATATAGCTTTTAAGAATCATTGCTTTTTTTGGACCTTTCTTACACTCTTCGAGGAGTAGTTTTTAGCAGTTCATCGCTCTTGCACTTTTTAGTTTCCATGGGCGAATTTATCAGTTTCCATAAGTAGTACATGAGCTTTCAGTTTTAGCCAACAACATCTCAAGTGACTAGGGGGAGTTCGAGCCAATGCCAAACATCGGGACAACCGACCATAATGATTCAGGCCTACAATCCAACTCACCAAAGGTAAGTTTTGTCACCAACTGAGAGCCGAGACACAATAAACAGGGAAGCTTATCCAATACAGAGGCTACAGTGGGGAAAAGATCCTCCATGTCACTAATCAAGTAGTAAGTCAGGGTGATAAACTAAAAGGTAGGCAATGGATGGATGAAGACAATGAATAATGGAGCCAACACTAGCAAGCCAAGGTATGGTGGAATGATCACCTCTATTCTCCCTAAGGAGGGTAAAACCAATGAGTATGAATAGTGAACTTCTAAGTCTGAGTAGAGACAATATAATATATATGATAAGATCAACCAGGTCCACATATCTATATGATCGCCAGATCATGACACTAAGTGCTAAGACATGCTATAAGAATAAGTATAAAAGCAATATAACCATAACACAATGATATACCTACTGAGTCATATACCTAAATGCTCATCAATCTGAACCATCATCTGTCCTCTAAAACTACTGCTACTCTGGGCACTACTGACTGCTCTGCACAACTGGTATAATGGCTACATCGGTCATCTCTATGAGTGTTCTGAGACTCAGTCATGGCATGGGGAATACAAGTGCTGTCCAAAATATGACAGTGATCCAATATAGATGCTCATATCAACATCTCAATGTAAGGGAACTGGGTGAATAGTGTACTGGAATCAGAAAAACAATGTATGGTAGCCCGACTACTATATATGTGATAACATCTGGCTCCGGCTGGGGCAAGTGCTCTACTGAAATGAGCACTTGAGAACCTCAGAATCTTTGGTCCACAAACTCTGCTACTCGAATCCTCGATCCAACACTCTACCATTTTGCTTCCAGCTTTTATTTTGCACCTATTTCTGCATTCACAAACATCAAAATACCTCATGTAGCATGTATGAGAAAAATATAAAATCCAACTGAACTAAAATCTATTCTATGACAAAAATATAAATGCATGAAATATAAATGTAGAAAGTAAATCTAAACTACTAACATAATTTGTAAAATTTGAAATTTATTGTGCAGGAAAAAAAAAATGACAGGCACTCAGTTAGACTAGGAGCTTACAAAAGAGCTTAGAAAAAGATAATAAAAAAAGGTGCCAGACTCAATGGCTAAAAAGACTAACTACTGCCCAAGTAGGCTTATTCAGTTTCCTACCTACTCTAATCTAACCATTTAGCACAAATGCTAGGTAAAATCATAAATCCAGTGCAACCATTTATCAAATAGGTTAATGATTCTTATTTGATTTTTGCGTAGAAAACAAGTCAGGACTAGATTAAGGATTAATGAAATTGATAGCACAACTTTCCTGACTTGTTCAAAAATTGAGAAAGGAGTTGAATGGTGCAAAATGAAATCATGCCAAGGGAAAGACTGATTATTGCAAACATCCTCCATCCAAGAATTGCTAGGATCATAAAATTCATGCAAATGATTGTTTAAAATTGATGGAGGGAAAATACATGACATTTGATTTAATAAACTACTTTCCTTATTGACTTCTCTTACGTATTCAATTTGATTCTCCTTGGGACTGATGATCAAATAGAAACCAAGTGGGGATATCTTAAAGTTTAAAAGACGAAAAAACAAAGTCAGACCCACTTGATGCTCAAAAATGGAGAAAAAATGGAATTGATCTTTAAACACCTTTCTTAGCCACCAAGAGTGATTGATAACTTGACAACAAGCATTATGGTTCCAAAGTGACTGAAAAGGGAAATGGAGTGTTTTTTTCTCCAAACATGTAATCATGCTTATACTTCCTTCTAAAAATTCCAAAGGAAAAAGATTGACTATAGCACCAACCCAAAGATGATTGAAAGAGTTGGGAAGGGAGGGTGGATTGCAAATATGAAAATTCTCCCAAATGGATAGACAAGTTCGAACTTAGATTTTGACAAAAGAAAACACTCTTTACTCTAGGAATTATTTCAAGCTTTTGATCAAGTTTAATATTTACAATCTGAGGACAATATTGACCATAGCTATCTAACTCTAAGCTATATAAGCTATCTTGATTAAGGATAAAAGATTCATTATAAGAAGTGGAGAAAAGATTAGAATATCAAGTATGATTCACTAATTCATCCTCACCTTGAGATTGACTTTTTGATTCATCATTAAATTCGTACAAGGATAAATGATCATTTTTATTCAATTTGTCAGGGATAAAATTAACAGGCTTATCTAAAACATCGTGATTATTTGCACAATGATCATGTGAAAGCACTACTAAATGATCTTGGTTAATGTCTCCACTTTCTTCTTCTTCAGTAAGTTGATAAGGAATTGAGTGATCACTAAAGACATAATGACTAATGAGTCTCTCTGAGGGAGGAACTTCAGTAGACCTGTTAACTAAAAGCTCATCTTCAGAAATTTCCTCAGGATCAGGACTAGGGCTACCTAAAAAGCAATTTGAAAACTTATGGTTTGTACAATGATTAAAGATTTGACTTTCAATTGACTCAAAAGTAAAAGACTTATCATCAGAAGAAATTGGGCAGGAAAGGTCATCTCCGGATGTTGACAAATCACTTGATATTTGATTGTTAAATGAGTCCACAATAGGATCGGAAAGGGGAAGATTTGAAAGATACATATCATCGAATTCACTTCCCCATTCTTCTAGGAATTTATTTTCAAACATGTCATAACCAGAAATGCTATTGGGTTTCAAATTCGAAATCTAGAGTCCAACTCTTTCTTTGAAAGATGAAGCCAGTAGTCTCATGCACACATCCTCATGGGTTATGGATAATTCTTTAATAATTTCCCTAAAAAGTTCAAGGTGTCTTTTAGTAGAGATTTCATAAATTCCATCGAAAATAGGCAACCTTGCACATGCTTGATGAGGAATATGATGAGGATACCCAACAATTTTTGAAACGTCAAAAAATTTTAAACGACCGAAAGTTCTAGGTCACTCAGAGGCGGCCATGGATAATTTTTTTTATTTTTTATTTTTTATGTTTTTTATTTTTAATATTTTTATATTTATTTCTAAATTCAAGAGCCCGAAAACAAAATGATGCACCCCATGGGTTCTAGATAATGATAGGATCTGTCTTAATTCTAGTATTGTAAGGATGCAAATGAGCTGGCTCCTCAGTGGAGTCATGGTTGGGAGTCGCCAGGTAGATTTCTTAAACTCTTCTACCAAGATACATGTCGTTGTATATGCAGGAGAGAGTGAATAATGAATACTAGTTTGTCCAAGGTAATCCCTATGCCTTTCAATACCAGAATGTAAGGCAAGAAAAATGAGAGTAGGGCTCTAGGAGATATATGTCAAACCAGAGTAATCTATTGCCTCCCTGACAATGGCAGCAAAATGTTATCACCTAAACTGTGGTTACCCCTATGGATGTATCCACTCATGGATGGAAATAGGGAAGGGAAACTCAAAAGGCGTAACCACGATCACCTCAACCTCCAATATATGGTTGTCATGCCAGTCAAGGAAACCTTCACTTTATGTTATCTAGCCCAAACAACAAAGCGGGAGACCCGATCTACTCTCGACATGAGAGATCAAAACCAAGACACCAAATCAAGTTAATTCTAAGTGAAGTAAGGTGTATGGTTTATCCTAGACCTTAGGATGAAGTCACAAGATAAGTGAGGGGTTCAATGAGTATAGATTTGGTTCATTATTGATGTGAGAGTGACTTATGATTTGTGAAATAGGACCCAAGATTACAATACTAGCTCAATGTGAGAAAATCCACTGCCTTGGGAACCGTGTCCAATGCAAGGTAGTTTAGGGTTGAATTGGGGCTAACTAGTACAAGTGACACGCTTGATCATGAAGTATGATGGAATCAAAGGGTTTAGTTCAACACATAAGGGTCAAACCACAAGTTAATCCAACAATCTAGGAAAGTCGAATTGACTTGGAGAGAGATCAGTGCCTTGGGAATTGGGATAATGGAGTCAAAGTAAGGTTAACTTGTGGTTAAGGACTCCTATTGGATGAGACAAGTGGGCAATTAAACTCTTGATGGATAAATAGGTCTAGATCTAGGTTTGACCTAAGTGGACCAAAATCCCTTAAAAAAAGGAATGCTATCCCCAAGGCAAGATTTAATGAAGTGACACACTAGACCTAGGTTTTGAATTATGCCCGTTCCAAATCCACAAAAATCTCATGTACCCACATCCTAAAAGTGGACCAACTCACTTCTCCAAGGTGGTGCGACTTTACCCAAGGAGGCTAAAAAGTGGGATAAAATAGTCAAGACAAGTCCAATGGCATCCAAACTTTAGATCCAAGTAGGTTGATCAGGTGAGGGCGTGGATCTATAATTTCAAGGCAATTCGATGGCTAGATCTTACTAGATCTAAGTTTAAAGATACCAAGTGGTCCAAAATGGGGATTAAATCCCTTAACATGCGGAATAGGGCCCACAAGGTAGAAATCAGAAAAGTCACAATCTGGGGCTATCTTATTGGATGTGTAGATCATGAATCAAGTGGAATCTCAACTACCCACGTACTAGATCTAGGTCAACCCACCCAAACTAGGAAGTGTGCCCTTGCTTGGAGAAGGCTAAATGCCTTGGGAAGAGGGTCAAATGGAGGCCAATCCTCACCAAACTATAGATCTGGGATGCCGTGGATACTATATAGGTGGGTTTTAAATATCTTACCCAAGAAGCCACTAGATCTTAGTAGATCTGAGAAAATGTAAAAATGGGGTTTTGATTAATTAGGGTTTCAAATGTTTTAGACAAGTGGATAGATCATGGAGATAGAACTTACCTTGAGATCATACCTGAGTGATGAAGAGAGATGCTTTGTTGTTGAGGAAGATTCCCATAGAGATCAAATGAGAGATTGTTGATTTTGCTTGCCAAATTGATGCCCTAGCCCACAAATGCGCCCTCCTCTACCTATCAATCCAAGGAAAATCGATTTCAATCAGAGAGGTCAAGTATGGAGGAAATACAAGTAAAATGAAATGATAACATAGAATAGAAGGTCCTGGGACAGTAATAATCACTGTTACAAATGAAGAGATCCAAAGAAGAAGTAGGGAGAGTCTTCCCCTACCAATACTTCCTCCTCAAAGCAAATCGGCCTCCACCTATAGATGCAAAAACGTGGTACAAAAGATGTGGCAAAACAAGATCTCCAATAACTCAGGGCAAAGGAATAACCAATGAATGAACACCAAAAACATTCACCACAACAGTGGAGATAGATGCAATAATAATTTTATATTCCAATAATCCAGAGCCACAAGTCCCCTTACAATGAGAAGCTCTGTCCTTTAAATAGGAAGGAGAGGCATCAAAATCCTAACCACTTTTTGAATGAGTGGCTAAGATTAAAAGATACAAATGTCTAATCAATGGTTGAGATGAGCTCAACAATAAAATACATGGATCACTAATAAAATATAACATAAGTGGACAAAATCGCCCTAGGAGAGGGGAATCCCACCATATCATGATGACAAAATATAATAAGAGGCTTATGGTGGGTCCAAGGGGTAATTTTAGCCACCCTTGGTCAATCTCGATAGCACAATAATAATAAAATAGTCATCAATATACCAAATTGTGCCTCTATGGACAAATCGTGGGCCTCAAAAGGCCTCATAAATCATTAGAAAGTGCCATAAGTGATGGATGCGGGTCCGATGAAGCTGAAACTATTGGAGGAGGTGTGGCATACATCAATCCATCATCACTGGTGATCCCATATCAAGACATTTCCTCAGTAGCCCAAATCGAATTCCTCAATAGCCATTTCTACCAATCCTTAAATGCCTCAAGAAGCCTGAAACTACCCCAAACTGCCTCCTGGAGTGCCTGCGCTATCAAGGTGAGGGCACTAGTGTGTCCGGGAGGGGGGTAATATGGTAAAAACAAGTGGCTGGACCACCCCCTCCAAGCACAGTACCCTAGGTCAACCGGATAAAAATCACATCTGCTCTGACAGGGTCTCCGACAGACCAAAACTGCACTAGGATAGCCTACTAAGGCTCAATCATCACCGTAAGTGCCCAGAACTGAAAAAAAAACTATCTCATTGGACTCAGAAGGTCCAAATCTCTCCAAGATGTGTACTCATACACCATATCAATCTCTGCATGATCAAATATATATCCAATATATCGAAACAGGTCAAATAATAATAATCTGTAAATGATCAAATAATGCTGTAAACCATGAATCATCATCATAACCCTGTAGCTGCTACATAGAATCATCATGTACATGTGCATAGACTGTATATCATCAATCCATATCATCACAAGGTCCAACCATCTCATGTACTATGGTTGACGTTGGTCAAACTAGGTTTGACCAAGTCAACATGACCAAATATAACTCAGATCTATCATCAGAAGCTGCTGCAAAGTGTCAAAGGTTAATGCATGCTCTACAACTTATTCAAATAACAATTATAACACAAAGTAATCATTACTGGTGATCTAAATCCAAATATATAATGTCATTAATTATTATTATTACCCATACTAGACTTTCAAGACCATACTCACTTCATAGCTGTGATCAATTTGCTAGTGAAGGGTGAAGGCTAAAATAACTGGCTAGGCTAAGGGATGACTTGACTGACTTAAATTTGTGACACTTTGGAAAAGGGAAAGGGAATACACACCATAGTATATACTGAATGAGCAACAACACAGGGAATGGCGGTGTCTCACAAATGGATAAGTTGTTTAGAGAGTGCTTATTCAACTTAGGCATCATGTCCACATCAAGTTGATCTAGGTTCATTAGGATCATTCAATTTCACTTCATGTTCTTTTTGGCCTACATAACCCTTCGGATCTCAGGTGTGCTGATAAGAACAACTAGTTGCATCTTGCATCCAGGGCATGTTTTTTATACATATATAAGGTCAGCAACTGTTTAGATATAGCTTTTAAGAATCATTGCTTTTTTTGGACCTTTCTTATACTCTTCGAGGAGTAGTTTTTAGCAGTTCATCGCTCTTGCCCTTTTTAGTTTCCATGGGCGAATTTATTAGTTTCCATAAGTAGTACATGAGCTTTCAGTTTTAGCCAACAACATCTCAGGTGACTAGGGGGAGTTCGAGCCAATGCCAAACATTGGGACAACCGACCAGAATGATTTAGGCCTACAATCCAACTCACCAAAGGTAAGTTTTGTCACCAACTCAGAGCCAAGACACAATAAACAGGGAAGCTTATCCAATATAGAGGCTATAGTGGGGAAAATATCCTCCATGTCACTAGTCAAGTAGTAAGTTAGGGTGATAAACTAAAAGGTAGGAAATGGATGGATGAAGACAATGAATAATGGAGCCAACACTAGCAAGCCAATGTATGGTGGAATGATCACCTCTATTCTCCCTAAGGAGGGTAAAACCAATGAGTATGAATAGTGAACTTCTAAGTCTTAGTAGGGACAGTATAATATATATAATAAGATCAACCAAGCCCACATATCTATATGATCACCAGATCATGACACTAAGTGCTAAGACATGCTATAAGAATAAGTATAAAAGCAATATATCCATAACATAATGATATACCTTCTAAGTCATATACATGAATGCTCATCAATCTGAACCATCATCTGTCCTCTGAAACTGTTGCTACTTTGGGTGCTACTGACTGCTCTGTACAACTGGTATAATGGCTACATCGGTCATCTCTTTGAGTGTCCTGAGACTCAGTCATGGCATGAGGAATACAACTGCTGTCCAAAATTTGACAGTGATCCAATATAGATGCTCATCTCAGCATCTCAATGTAAGGGAACTGGCTGAATAGTGTACTGGAATCAGAAAAATAATGTATGGTTGCCCGGCTACTATATATGTGATAACAGGACCTGACTTAGAAATTTCAAAATTCAGTAGTCCTGTGAAGACTAGAAAGGACAATATTTGTACTGAGAAGGAACCGAAGTTCTATTCTATAGGGGATTACTAGGATGAATAAATAGTAGGATAGATAGTAGACCTACTGCGCAAATATCAAGATTTATTTCCGCAAATTTTTCTGAAATGAAATTCATTTTAGGTGACTTGGGAGTTATGAAGATACCTCTAAAGCCAGATGCGAATCCTATCAAGCAAAGACCCTATAGACTGAATCCCAGATACAAAGAATGAGTAAACTCGGAGGTTGATAAGATGCTTGATGCAGGAATTATTGAGGCAATAGAAGAATCAGAATGGATAAGTCCCATAGTTATCCAGGATAATAAAGCTAAAGGCGAAATCAGGATCTGTGTAGATCTCACAAAGTTAAATGATGCTTCGCTATGTGATCCATTTCCAATTCCATTCACAGATGAAGTACTAGATAATGGTGGAGGAAATGAAGCATACTCATTCACTGATGTATTTTATGGATATCATCAGATCATAATTGTTATAGAATATAGACATAAGGCCACCTTTTCTACTGAATGGGCATCATATCAGTATACAATTATGCCCTTTGGTTTGAAAAATGTACCTGCTATATTTCCAGAGTAGTTGTTGCCGCATTTAAATATTTTATCCACAAATTCTTAGAAGTATATTTTGATGATTGGAAAGTATTTGGTTTAATGAAGAACCACTAATCAAACCTAAGAATGATGTTTGCAAAGTGTAGACAACTGTTAAATTTTCAAAATTTACTTCAATCTGATCTAGGATCTTAACTGAGAGAACAACATGTATAGCAAAACTACAGCATATCAATCATGGACACAATAATGCAAGCACACAAGAGACACAGAGTTTACTTGGGGAAAACCATAAAGGTGAAAACCTCAATAACTTCCTCAGAGATAGATAGAGCAATGATACAACCAGAATACAAGAGATAGTCTTCTCCTAGCAGCAGAGCCTCCTCCTCACAAGTGCGCCACTTTCTGAATGAGATAAGTGTGTGAATGAATAATCAAATAGAGATCTCCCGATCTCTATTTATACTTGTTTCGTCCTGCCCAATAAACTAATGGGGCCTACATGTCTAGCTTAACCCATGGTTATCTTAATCCGGGCCGACCCCACACTTGGTGGTCTAATGACCCTTTGACCCACATGGCTGACCCCTAATAGGGTGGTTTAATAATCCTTCGACCCACATGACTTATACAGGGCCGACCCCAACAAGGTGGTCTAATCAACCATCAAGTATAAGTTATGACACTTACAATATAAATGACGACACTTCTGTATAGAGGAATAATAACATCTCTATAGGAATACAAACACTTACGTATAGAGGAATAATACCATCTCTATAGGAGTACAAAATACATATATGAAATACATTCCGAAGTTACATATACATCAACAACAACATCAAATCTCCATGAACCTGAAGAAGAGTATTTTCTATGCTCCTTATGGTGCACTATTGGGCCACATTGTATGTAAATAGGGATTGATGGTTGACCCAACAAAAATCATAGTGATTGTAAATCTACCAGCACCTAGTTCAGTAAAACAACTACGCACTATATTGGGACATACATGATACTATAGAAAGTTTATCAAACGATATGCATAGATCACCGTTCCTATGAAGAAATTACTGAAGAAAGAAGTGTAGTACACTTGGACTGAAGACTGCCAAAAAGGATTGGATACATTGAAAGAGAGAATGGTTGTTGCGTCGATTCTAGTTTTTTCAGACTAGAGTAAACCATTCCATGTAGTACATGTATATGCTTCATCTATAGCACTTGGTATTGTGCTAGCTCAACCAGGCGAGGGAGGCATCGATCACCCTATCGCATTTTCAAGCAAGAAGCTATCTTCAGTAGAAAATAACTACACTACGATGGAAAGAGAAGACTTAGAGATGGTATACGCATTGTAGAAGTTCAAACACTTTCTTCTAGGTTCGCATTTCTACATGTTTACTGAGCATTCACCTTTGAAGTACTTGGTCAATAAACCAGTGTTAGGGGGAAGAATATGCAGATGGCTATTACTCTTTCAGGAGTATGATTTTGAGATCATTGTTAAGCTAGGAATATTGAATTCAAGACTTGACCATCTCTTTAGAATTGAGTCTGGAGAAGAACCTAGTAAATTGGAAGATAGTATACTAGATGTGCAGTTGTTTGCTATTCACATAGGATATGACTCCTATAAGGACATTGTATACTTCTTGACTACAGGTCTAGCACCTACAGAGTTTACTACGTAGAAAAATAATCAATTAGTGGTAAGAGCAGTTGACTTTACCATAATTGTCACACAATTGTATAAGCTAGGACCATATGAAGTACTACGCAGATGTGTGCTAGAACATGAGAAACTATCGACACTTCCTGAAGCACATTCAGGGGTATCCGGGGGTCACTACGTAGGATGAGATACTGCGCAAAATGTTTTAATAGTAAGACTATGGTGGCCTACCTTACACAAGGATTCAAAGGAACATTGCCATATTTATGATGTTTTCCAAAGGACATGGGAGCCATCTCGAAGATATGAGATGCCGTTGATGCCACAATTGAACTTGCAAGCATTTGAGAAGTGGTCCATTGATTTTGTGGGACTTATTATCCCACTAGGGAAGCGAACTGGTTTGAGGTATATCATCACAGCTACAAACTATTTAACAAGATGGGAAGAAGCAAAACCAGTGAAGGACTGTAGTGTAGTTACTGTCGCGCAGTTCATCTTTGAGAATATTTTGACAAGATTTGGCTATCCAAATATTTTAATGAGCGATCAGGGAACTCATTTCCTGAACATAACTATTGTAGCTTTGACTGAATAATTTCAGATCTACCATTAGAAGAGTACAACATATCATCCACAAGATAATGGCACTGTAGAAGTGTTTAACATTGTTGTACCCTTCCCAAAGAATAATACAACAACAATTATTGTGGACGTAGCTCCCATCTAGGGGGTGAACCACGTTAAATCTTGTGTAGTGTGATTTTTTATGTTTTGCACTTGTTTGTTTGCTTCCAATGGATACTTGAAGTCTCATTTATCAGTTGATATGTTTATGCTTTTATATGTATTCTCCATTAGAATGAGATGAGAATAATATGTTAAGCATTACATGAATGGATGAATGTTGAATGCACAAGTATTCTAAGTCTATGAAGACATCAGTTCGTCGAGTAATCACATATGCATGTAGAGTGTATTTTGTGTAACTCCTTCGACGTGCAGCACCGAAAGTGCACAGTATTGTTATCTCATCTATTTATAGATCACTTATAAGAATAAATAGTCTAAGGCAGTAGATGAATGAATAAGTGTTAAGTGAAGTCATCAGTATTAGTTCGTCTGAAGAGGAAGTGTATAAATAAGTTGCCCTGTCTTGTTGAGGGAGTTCTATATGAATCGTGCAATCCGTGGATGTGCTGGTTGTGAAAGCGTCCTAGCTTGTGAAAGTGTTGATCGCGACGAAGGCCATCATCGTGCAGCCTTCGGTCCGCAGCATGAGCCCATACTGCGCTGCTTAGTAGCTCCATCTAACAACTCATCACATCGTTGTGTAAACTTGATTCCACGGCACTCCCATAGCTTCTCCTTGGGTGAGACCTCAGCCTGTTCATAGGTTGTTGCCGAAAGGGCCGGTGAAAAGGGGTTTTGTTGGGTACGTTAAACCACAAAGAACCTAGGTCTACATTGGAAACCTATAGAACAGTATTGTAAGCCAACAAACGGTTCTATTGCCACGTTAAGAATATGTGATGAGTTGAAGTTGTGATGTGCGATGAGGAATTTGAGTTGGGTGTTGACTTTTGGTATCCAAACAAGAAAGAAGTTTGGGCTTGGTGTGATAAGACAGAGAGATAACTCGCTAAGAAAGAGAAAAGACACCCACATCTCTCTGACATTCAGTGGTTGAACAAATACCTGTGGAAAGACGTTCACAAAATATTTTGGGAGACTTTTGGGAACGAGCTACACGAGTGGTTATCTAGGCTCACAGAACGTTGAAACTGTACACTACACGATGTACCGATCGAGTAGACACCAGAGCTTATTGAAAGGCTCAAAGCAGTCGATAGTCCATTCACAAGAGCAGTCAATTTCTGGATTGACAGTACACTATAGAGCTTTGTGACGGAGTTCACTGTGGACATGCTTAAGTCCTACAACACAGCAAAAAGAGAGTTTTTGGAGGGATTCAGAGGTAAGTACTTGAACAACCTTAGTCTATATATGAAAATGCTTTTAGCTAAGAAAGGTGTTTTTAGAATGCAGTGAAAGTTTGTTTAAATCTGTCATGGTAGATAGCATATATAGTGGCTCTTACGAAGAAACCCATATTCTAAGAAGTGGAAAGAGAGACAAGGTTTCCTCTGAGAAAAACCCTAACACACATGGAATCCATGTAGATACTGAGATACCATGTGATCTTAACAATTAGACTGCACCTCTCTCAGCCACAAGCCAATCTATTACGCCACAGAATCTTCTGGTTGTACAAACCACACCTCCCTTATCGCAGAACCTGTTAGTTGAGAAACCGCCAGTTGCGAGCACTGCGCAACCCATACCGTAGAGCATTAGTACTGGTAACACCACAGGAGTAGGTGCCCAGACAATCCTAACTCATCCTATTCCATGTCAGGCTGCCCCACTTCAGAATGACCAACCTCAGATCATTCCTTAGAGTATTATCCCTAGCACTGCTCAGAGAGCCATGCCACCTAGAAGGAGGATGACTGATAATATCAAACTTCCGACATTCAAAGGAACGGGTCTAGAAGACTCTGATCAACATTTGTTTCTATGTGAAGTCATCTAGAGTGTAAAGCAAGTGTAGGATGATGTTGACAAGCAATTGTAGATCATCACCACTTTCAGAGATAGAGCCTTGCATTGGTTCATGAAGTATTCATAGGGCCATAATAGAATGCTAATAGAAATTAAGGCTGCACTCTTAGCAGAATTTAAGAAGCTGAAGTCAGAGTCGCAGTGTATCATAGAGTTAAAAGAGATCAAGCAAAAACCTAACGAGATAGTCTAGGAGTTTGATCAGAAATTTAAGACATTGTTGGACCAAGTAAGCTTCGTTATAGCACCGCAACAGCATAAGGAATGGTTTATAGCCATGTTATTGCCTCATATTAGACAACCATTGATGTAGCAGAAGGTTTCATCGTGGGAAGAGGCCTTGGAGATCGCAATGAAGCTAGAAGCTTCAGCTATTGGAGAAACTAGCACTAGGTTGTCTCATATTCAGAACCAGTTGGCCACCCTGACACTACTGCTACAGAATATCAAGAAAGGAAAGGAAGGGAGGAAAGAAGTATGGTGTACAGGTTGTAAGGGATAAGGACACACCAAGGATCATTGTCCTTTATTCAAAGATTTCCTTAACATGGGTGTACCAAACCCACTAAATCCGAACCCGAGGCCATGGTGTGAAATCTATAGAACTAGAGGACATTGGCAAAAACACTGCCACATGAGTCAAAAATATGTAAGAACACCTAAAAATCTATAATGCAATTTTTGTAAGTCAGTTGGACATGAAGAGTCCAACTGCCGTGCATATGAAATCATGTTGGAGAGAAAAAATATATCGAACATATGTATGGAGGAATGCATAGAGTCCATGAGGAGACTCCGTAGAAAGAAGAGAATGTACAGCATGATTAGGGAGCATACATAGGCCGTGGAGGATACTGCGAGAGAGGAAGGAATAACGGCCCAGCGCAAAGACGAGGCCGAGGTCAAGTAATCTGTTATAACTGTGGCCAAGTAGGTCACGTATCCAGATATTATACCAACGCATGCACTATGTGTAATTATTGTAAATCATTCGATCATGTTATTGAAGACTGCCCAGTGTTAGAGGTAGAAATGCAGAAACGAAAGCGGCCAGAGGCACCAAACCCAAATATTAAGCTAATTGCAGCAAAAAGGAGACGTACGGATCTGAGCATCAATGTAGTGATGTGAAGTGGCGCTACAATAGGGAGAGATAAAGGAGCAGAAGCCTCGACATCTGGAGAATTTCATACTAAACAGTCTCATCTTGAAACAATATGGATAAGAAAAGCTATGGGGAAAGCACCTGCTTTCGACTTGAAGAAAAACAAAGAAGTGTTTACAGAAATGTGGGATATCTTCAAAGAGTCAGCACTCAAGTCACCGAGAATCCCACTGCACAGTGAAATACTGCATGTAGAGGACATGCCGGCTACTTATGACAATACGAGCACCACAGCAAAGATAGGAACCTCTGTTGTGCAGTTCCTAAGGAGATGTATGAAGTTTTTGAAGAGCGCAGATGCTATAGCAGAGTTGCAAAAACTATTAAATCAATATGAACCATAGAATGAAACAGAGACTACCGATAGCGCAGTTCACCATATCAAGAAACACAAGAGTTTAGGCCGAGAAATGAGTCTCAGTTCTCAGATTGGAGACTATGAAATGGATGAGATCATCATTGATTTGGGACCTAAAGTAAATGTCTTAACCAAACAGACATGGAAGCAAATGGGGAGACCAAAGCTGTTATGGTAACCTATCCAATTGAGAATGGCTAACCAAGAGAAATTCATACCCTTTGGAAGGTTAGCCAATGTTATTGTTGACATTGATGAAGTGCAAAGTCATGCAGACTTTGAGGTGATCGATATTGTCGATGATAGTCAACCTTATCCCGCACTGTTCGGGATTGACTAGGCTATGGAAAAAATCGCTATTATAAACTTGAAGACGAAGAAGATGATCTTCGAAGGAAATCATCTGAGGGTCATCGCACCACTAGACCTTGCAGATGGAGAAAGATACAGCGAGCCGATTTAGGACGAATCCAGAGCTCAAGATTTGGATCGCCTATATAAGATGACTGCAAACCAGGAAGACTATATTAATTCTACTGCAGATGGAACACTCAACTAGAGATGTGACAACTCTTGCATCTCAGACTCTGACGCAGGATTGGAGAACTGGCAAAGTCGTATGCATGAAGTATCATCAAGGAGATGCGCGTAGGTTACAAAGTCACTGCGCTGGATTGGAAAGGAGGTAATCCCAATCCCTACCTATGATAGTTTATCTAATGTTTACTCCTTTATCAAAGAATATACTATAGCAATTGTAGATGAGCATCACTTACAAGCATTAGACATAGCATTGCATAAGATACCTGCCAGATGGTGGGCTACGCATAAGTAGACATTCAACACATGGGATCAGTGCAGAATCAAGATGCAGATCAGGTTTGCTGACAAAGTTACACTACCCTTTGAGAAATATAATGGACAGATAGATCCAAGAGAACATATTCAAATATGTTCACAAGCATGGGAGGAGAGACCACAAAGAGAATGGGTGCATCTGTTTGTGCACATGCTGGAGGAAGAAATTCCTAAGAAGTGGTACCTAGACATGGAGTTGCACAGGGAAACTACAGATTGTCCTACCCTGACTGCGAACTTCCAAAAGAGCTTTAGTTTTGAAGATGAGAACCCAACCATAAATGATGCATTGTAGGTTATTAAGGAGGGAATATTCAGACTAGACTGCACACATAGAAACATGACATTAGAGGAATTCTTTGGAGCTGACAACGTACCTATAAGCCTACAATCATAATGGAAGGAACAGGTAGAGCATGCCATGTAATGCTATAACCTAGCTGAATAGGTTGAAGGAAAAGAAGACAATGATGAGGAGGATCCACGCAACATAAACATACCTGAGTCAGAAGGTGCGCACGACGTAGAAGGACCTCCGTTGGAAATCCCAGACATGAGTGGACCTGTAAAAACAAAGAAAGTGAACATTGGCACCAGTGAAGAGCCAAAGTTAGCATCTATTGCAGACTACTGAGATGATCAGACTGTTGTAGAGATCACATATACATTACATGAATATCAGAAGTTATTCCCAACAAAGTTTACAGAGATGAAGGTCATTTTGGGAGACTTAGGGGTGATGAAAATACCTCTTAAGCCAGGCGGGAAGCCTGTTAAGAAAATACCATATCGACTAAATTCGTGATACAAAGAGGGAGTTAGAGAAGAACTGGACAAGATGCTTGATGCGGGGATCATTGATCCCGTTGACGAATATGAGTGGTTAAGCCCAATGGTTATACAAGATAAGAAAACAAAGGGTGAGATCAGAATCTGTGTAGATATCAGAAAACTAAATGATGCTTCGATGCATGACCCATTTCCTACCCCTTTTACTGATGAGGTGCTTGATAACGTTGGAGGAAATGAGGCATATTCTTTCACTGATGGATTTTTCGGATATCATCAGATCAAGATTGATCCAGCAGATAGACACAAAACTACTTTTGCTACAGAATGGGGGTTGTTCCAATACACAGTGATGCCATTTGGTCTGAAGAACGCGCCTACCATGTTCTCCAGAGTTGTCATCGCAACGTTGAAAGATTTCATGCATAAGTTTTTAGAAGCTTATTTTGATGATTGGACAGTATTTGGGTTGTTGAAGAACCATTGTGCGAACCTCACAATGATGCTAGAAAAGTGTAGACAGCACCATATTTCCTTGAAATTAAAGAAGTCTGTTTTCTGTGTTCCCTATGTGATTCTATTGGGACACATTGTCTGTAAATAGGGCTTGATGGTTAACCCTACAAAGATTGCAGTCATTGTAAACTTGCGAACACCAAATTCGGTAGAGCAGTTGTGCACTACATTAGGACATACCGGTTATTACAGAAAATTTATAAAGGGTTATGAGGAGATAACTGCTGCAATGGAGAAGCTATTGAAAAAAGATGCGTCGTTCATCTGGAATGCAGAATGTGAACAAGGATTTAATACATTGAAGGAGAAAATGGTAACTGCGTCGATCCTATTTTTTCCAGACTAGGAGAAGCCATTTCATGTCCATGTTGATGCGTCATGTATCACATTGGGAGTTGTATTAGCTCAGCCAGGAGAGGGAGAGATTGACCATCCCATCGCATTTTCGAGTAGCAAGCTCTCATCTGCAGAGAAGAACTACACCACCACTGAGAGAGAAGGCCTAGCTATGGTCTATGCACTGCAAAATTTCAGGCACTATTTTCTTGGTTCGCACTTCTTTATGTTCAATGATCATTCTTCTTTGAAATACCTGGTCAAAAGCCAGTGTTAGGGGGATGAATCTGTAGATGGTTGTTACTCTTCCGGGAGTATGACTTTGAGATAATAGTTAAAGATGGAAGATTGAATTTGGGACCTGATCATTTGTCAAGAATTGAGTTAGGAGAAGAGCCTATGAACCTTGAATACAATCTGCCTGATGCACAATTGTTTGCTCTTCAGATAGCGGATGATTACTATAAAGATATCATAGATTTCTTGACTACTGGTTTGGCACCCATAGAGTTCACCAAACAACAAAAGAAGCAGCTGGTAGTAAGAGCAGCAGACTTCACCATTATCGCAGGTCAATTATACAAATTGGGACCCGATGAAGTATTGCGCAGATGCATTTTAGAACACGAAAATCCATTCATATTGGTTGATGCACATTCAGGTGTTGCAGGAGGCCACTACACAGGAAGAGCCACTGCGTAGAAGATATTGTGGGCACCGCTATGGTGGCCTACGATCCACAAAGATTCGAAGGAACATTGGTAGAGCTGTGATGTTTGCCAAAGAACAGGGAAGCCATTGTGGAGAGATGAAATGCTATTGAATCCACAGTTGACATTACAGGCATTTGAAAAATGGGCCATTGATTTTCTAGGACCTATAAACCCACCAGGGAAGAGAATTGGTGCGAGGTACATTATTATGACGACTGACTACCTCAGCGGATGGGCCAAAGCAAAAACACTAAAGGACTGTAGCGCCATTACTGCCACGCAATTCATATTTGGAGACATCCTTACAAGGTTCGGATACCCAAAGATCTTGATGAGTGACCAAGGAACTCACTTTTTGAACAGAACCATTGAGGCATTGACTGAAGAGTTTCACATTCATCATCAATGCAGTATGCCTTATCATCCACATGCGAATGGAACTGTGGAAGCATTCAAAAAAGTGTTGGAGAATGCGTTAACCAAGGTATGCAACGTGAATAGGGATGACTGGGACCTGTGCATTCCAGCTATACTATGGGAATATAGGACCACATGCAAGAAAATGACAGGCCACACACCCTTTAGATTGGTCTATGGACAAGAAGCAATTATGCCGATGGAATACATTGTTCCCAACTTGAGGATAGTTGCATTTACAGGCATGGAGGATCAGGAGGCACTAGAAGAAAGACTACTACACTTGGTTGATCTGGAAGAAGATCGCTTCATCGTAGGCTTTCACCAACAAGTATAGAAAGAAAGAGAAAAAGCATGGCATGATCTCCACATCAAAAACAAGTGTTTTTAGGTAAGTGATCTAGTCCTCCTATATGATAGCAAGTTCATGAAGTTTCCTGGAAAGTTTAATATGCATTGGCTTGGCCCATATACTGTTGTACATGTTACTAATGGTGGTACAGTCCAGTTAGCCACATTAGCAGGAGATAACTTGCTCGGACTAGTCAATGGAAGTAGACTAAAACCCTACCAGGATAGTCCTGGTTCGCAGAACCTTGGATGATCAAAAGAGAAGGAAATTTCTAAGTGTCAAGTACAGTTGAAAATGGGCACTAGAAATAAGAAAGAGTCTGTACGCGAAGAGTAATGATGAGGAAGTGTATATACCATGCAACACTTGTTAAGAAGTAAAGCTACACCAAAAAAAAAGCAAGAAAAATAAAACGAAGACCCCTGCAATTGTGAAATTCAAAATTCAACTGTGATGAAGAAGATTAACAAAGAACGAGACTAAGTTCAGAAGCAAAAATTCAGACACTGCAAAGTAACTACGCAGGTGTGGGGATGGTCTGTCACACAGTTTGACACCACACTCTAGAAAAGTAGCCATTAGAATGTCGGTCACAAATATAGCCGTTATACAGTACTTTCCCAGCGATCGCTTGGGCATTTAACACCGAAATAGCCGTTCTGAACGAGTTAATGATGGAAAGGACCGAAATATTTGATGGATATTGGCCAATAGATATCGGATTTAATGCTTATCTAGCTATTAAGGGGCTTGGAGGAGGCTAGATGCACATATAAATAGCGCTGTAGTGGGCGTTGCCAAAATCCTTGAGTTTTCCTGCGAGTGATATTTTGTGATTGTTTACAACAAGTTATCAGAGAATCCTTTGTTTTTTCAAGGTACGTCCAGTGAATGTATGAGAGGTCTTGTATTGAAAAAGAGTTCACGGTCCAGGAGACTACGAAGGTGTTCAAATACGGAGGGATTGAAGGGTTAATGAGAACTCTCGCCAAGAAAGTCATCATAGAACAAGGTCAGGCATCCAGATGATCACCAAGACATGCTCCAACAATGCAGGACAAAGGAAAATATCCAGTGGGGCCGAAAGTAAAGTTACCAAAGCTAAATTTTGGAGTGTCTTAGCCACCGATAGCTGATAAGGAGATACCATTGAAGCTTATCCCTAACTATATCTCGCCGCGTGCACTGGACGCACCGGTTCTTAGGTTACTGAAGAATGAAAAATACAAGATTCTGCTCTTGCCGATATCGAAGTACGTCGAGGTCTACAAAAATTTGCTAGGTAAGATCCGAGAGTGTAAGTGGGAAGACTATGATCTGCTTTAGATGCAGAAGGAGCCGAGCGAACCTAGGTTCCCATAGTTCCATCCTAACTAGTACATGTGCTGTAAGAAATATGTGAAAGGAAACCTCACCTTGGTTGTCGAAAGTTGGTTATCTGGAGTAGTCCAGTCGGGACTGCTCAATCTTCTTAGAATCCCACACTTTGACAGAAAACCAGAGCTAAACGCGATGGTGCGACATCTGACGGTGCGCATTCATCAGGGATACTTGTGGCTCGACCGCAATATTGACCTGAACATTGACATAATCCATCGAGTCACAGGATTGAGAAAAAGAGGTAAAGATCCAAAGTAGGTTTTCCAAGCAAAAAGCAAGAACAAATAAGTGGCCACGAAGATGAAGGAAACTCAAACCGTCATCAAAGGAAAGAGACGCTTTCACACAGACAACATAAATGATAAGGAAATGAAGTTTGTCATGCAACTCTTAGCCGGCAAGATTCTCAGAAAAGCCAGGCCTTTGGAGGTACCTGTGCGCACAGTACTACTTGGTGCCATAGCCGCAGAGGGAAAACAAATCAACTGGTATCAATACCTATTGAATGAGTTCATGGAGGAACTAAATGACACACAGATCAATGGCGAAAATTTCCATTTTACATGGTTAATAGTTTTGATCGCCTTCGTAGGGTGTGTTAACACCCAAAAAGTGCTCACTAGCTCATTTCCATATTCCCATGACCCATTTGTCCATTTTTTCCACCATTTGAGCCTCTACAACCTTCAAAAGGTCACCAAAAAGACCAAAATCCATCTTTTTCCCATCGAAATATGTAATTTTCTTGAAAAAATACAAAAGCCCTAAAAAAGGGTCCAAAATTCCCAAAAATCAATTAAAAGGGAATAAAAATATAAAATATATTCAAAAAAGGAAAAAGAGGGAAAAAGAGGAAAAAGAAACCCAAACCATTTTTATCAATACCATTGGTTTTCTTAAACCGCAATGGTATTCTCCATCACCAAAAAACTATAAAAAGGTGATAGGGGCTCCTCACTATTCATCCACATTCATCCTATCTTTATGCTGCCAAATTCTTTCTTGAGAGCCCTTGCCTCCCTTTTGAGTTTGAAGATCCCCATTAGCATCTTGGAGAAGAAGAGATCATTGGAGATTTGGAGCACCTCACCATTGTAGCTGCTCAAGCTCAACCATAGTCACCCTTTGAGGTAATAGAAAATATTCAAGTTTTTATTTATTTCTCTCATGAATCAATTTTGTTTACTATTTTTAATCTAGAATTATTTACTTACATATGTTAGATCAAGATTTACTTTTTACATCTATTTACTTTCATGGTTTAATCTATACTACTACTACAAGTTAGTAAGTGCACATTAGCACATGCTTGGGTGAAAACCCAAGCAACATTTTTTTGGCGACTCCACTTCGTTTCGAATCTTTGAATATTTGATTTAGATCTATATTTCTTCATTTTTTAGTTGTTATTTACTTTTATTGTTGTAAATCTGGCCTACTACTAATCCCATTGCTTGCTGCCCTACCCATTGGCCTTTTTTACAGCCCAAACAACCCAAAATTTCAATTTTTGGGTTCGTTTTCGGCAACTTTTTCCCTTCGTAAAACTGCATTTTTTAGCACTCACAACCACGATTCACAGCGTGGGTTTTCTGCCTGTCAGCCATGATTAACATAGCGAGTTGCTGCCTTTTTTGCCACGATCTACATCACGTGTTTCATCCCTATAAGTCGCGATTCATATCGCACCTTTCTCCCCCCTGAGTTGTGATTCACATCGTGCCTTCTGCCCAGATCACCGCAACGCAGATCGTTGATTTTAGCCCGAAAGTTGCTAGACTTTCACCTCAAACAACCGCGATTTTGGCTGTAACATCCGATTCATTTTTTCTAAGTTTTGCTCATTTCAGCCAACATTTTCCAACCATCTTCCCTGCAATTTTTTGGACAACCTATTGTTTTATTTTTGTAGCATTAGAGATTCACTCACTTTTTATGTTATTTGCTTTACCTTAACATTTTAAAGAATTTCACATATTTTTTGAAAAGTTATTAAAGCATTTACATTTAAATTGTTTTCATATTTGCAAGTTGAAATCATTATTTTAATTTGTGAATTTTTTCCCAAGCAAGGCATCTTTATTTTAGTACATAACCACACCATCACACAATCTGTCACAATAAATCAAAGTGAGCCTTAAAATATAATTAACTCAACCAACATTCTAACCCCACTTGGGGAACACCAAAAGAATATTGTAGCTAGGTAAGATTGAGGGGATAGGTATCCAAATAACACTCCTCACTCACTTTAATTTTGAGACACAGTGGTTGAAATTTAGTGTACCAAAATCCCCTAGTACTTATTGGCACGGTTATACACCATCTTGTTGGAAAGGCCTCTCCCTTAGAAGGTTTGAAGTAGTAAGACTGGTTCCAGAGACCTGAGTGGACTACCACAATCCATTCAGTCACCAAAGGATACCTACTCGTTGTTTTCGGTGTACTACCCATATGGGAGTACAGCGGGGATAGAACATGAGCTGCAAATTCACCTTTTTGGACATGTCATGAATGGAGTATCTTAGTGGCCTGTCTTCTAGGATTGTCTACCTAGTGTCCCTCCCGGTAGGGGGATATCTATCCTTTGGTTCTGCAATTCATATTGTCTGACTTGGATTTCATCACCTTCCAAAGGATACATCTTATTGAATCATAATACTTTTTAGTTAGGTGGTTGCATGCTCTATGACCTCCCCTTGGTTAGTGAGTCCACCATTTTTCATTTTTAGGATCCATTTGCATGTTGGTATTTTGACCACATTTTTTTATTACTCCAATTACTATTGCGTAGTTGTTATAGTAAGTGTTTCGAGTTTGATTGTTGGCCTGATTGCCATTGTTTTTTGCACCCCCGTCCTGGACACACAGTTGCATTAGGGTTTTTTAGCTTTCTACTCACCACCACCCATTAGTTTTACTAGACGATTGTCACCATTGAGTCCCTGAGATGTTCTCGGCGCTTCCAGGGTGAACCCCTGCAATACGGTTCACTTGACACCACTCGTCATAGATGAAGAGCATTGTCACTTGAATCCACACATCATCGGCACAGAGCCCTGCCATCTGATTCTAACGCACCTCATTTCACATCTGACTCTGAGGCAGAATCCAAAAATCCTATATACACCGCACCCACTAGCCCCATGACTGGTATGAATTTTGAACCTTTTTTCATAGGGACTATCGGCGGAACATCAACCACCCCCACCACCACAATGGCTACCATGGTAGGAACAACTACAACAACTCCTTTGGATATGTCCAATATGGGACCCACAATTACCCTAGGCATGCCCACGATGGAACCTACACCTATCATCCCCACCACAACTCAAATCCCAGCAGCTACTGGAACCATTCCAAACCCATCTGTAACTCATGTTACACGTGGGGGAACTAGCCCCTCTCACACACCTTTGGGTGGAGGGAACATCCCTTTTACAGCTAATATTCCCTTTGGGAGCAGTGGCCCAATCAATAATGCTACCCCTAGCACTTATTCCCTAGCAACCATGTCACACCCCTCTGCCAGTCTGCCATTTATGGCTAGTCTTAACCTACCAGACCTGATAAGATTAACAAATGACCCTATTATATATGACCCTACTTGCCCCCCCATGCCTACAAACCTTTTGTTAGAGATCCAAAAGTTTGAAGGGAAGGCTGGTGAAGACCCACAAAACCATGTTATGTCCTTCCATCTATGGTGTTCCTCTAACTTGATAGTTGATGACTCTATTTGCCTCCAACTGTTAAAAAGAAATTTCACTGGATCGACAGCCAAATGGTATATTGAGCAGCCCCGTGGGACAAACCCTATGTTTACATCCCTCGCCTCAACTTTCCTACAGTTCTTTCAACTACCCATTCGCTATGATGCAGGAGTGGAAATCCTACTGTTGTGTAGATAGAACAGGGCCACCCATATCACAGATCACATCCATGAGTGGTGTAAGCATCGTAGTCTATGCAAGATCAAGCTTGACGACCGTATTTTCCTGGATTCGTTCCTGAAATCTCTCCTTCCACTCATAGCCAAGGATGTAGCTTATGAACGACCCCAGTCGAAAGAAGAAACCATTTTAAAAGCCCAGCAGTTTGACTTAGTCTACGCCCAGTCTGGCTATATACACACCATATTACCTGATGCTCCGCATGACTATCCATCCTGGAATGACGTTCTAGGGGCATCCTATGCCGCCAACGAGATCATTGGCCAGGTTATGTCACAAAGAAAACCCTTCACCATGATGAGTACCAACAATTCCCCAGACCTTTCTAGGGCCACATCTCATTCTAGAGAGACAACTTTGTATGCTCCAACGACACACACCCACCATAGTCATGGCCCCTCATGTCCACCAAAGTGTTATGGGCACGTACCCTCAACCTATGAACCACATACATACTATAACTAGCAGGCCAATCATACCCCAGTTCACCCACAAGCCCAATTGGCTTATTACCCTCAACATGTAGTACCTTCTGCCCCAACACTTCCAATAGCTCAAGGTTACCAACAACCACAACAAGCACCGGGTCCACCTCCGAACCCTCCTGCTTACTATCCACCGCATCTTGCTCCAACACTTGCACAACCTCAAAAATCCCCTACTGCCCAAGGGAAAGTAAACACACAAGAAAACCAACCCGAAAACCAGAAAAACCAGCATAACCAAGGAGGTCAATAGAACCGCAGAAGAGGACGCAACCACAGAAATAATCAACATCAAAACCAAGGCGTCCAACCACCTAATCCCCTAAACAATAATAACGCTACCCCACCAACCAAAACCCTGATCGACCACTGAAACAGGTTAAAAAATCCTAACTTAAGAACAAACCATCCATGTTCCTTTTGTTTGGTATATGGCCACTACACACTTAATTGCCCCTATTTGGAGAAAGCACGTCAACTTTGGGTAGATGACGCCCAACGACAAGGGCACACTACACAGCCAGCGCCACCTCCTCAACCACAACCCATGATATTGCAGAATCCTCTACCCAAATAGGTAGTAGTAAACACCCATCCAATGGATCCCCCACAAGGATCTGTTGCACCATAGCAACAAATTACCTATGCTGCAACCGATTACCAACATACATAGTCGAGCACTAAGCATCTACTGATGATGTCATCAAATGATATCAACCTTCAAAATCGCTAAAACCAATACGGATCAGCCCCTAAAACCACACATACTAATCCATTCTAAAGCACCCTCCCAACTGATCAGCCATTACACATACCTAATATTCCAATGGACGGGGGTCCAAAAGCCCGTCGCTCCCCCCTAAGACGAATCAACAACAATCCTAATGCTCGTGCAGCCTCAAACTATAATATTGTAGAAGACTTAGCCCAGTCCCCTGCTGCTATGTCCGCTCTAGAAGTCCTAAAAAATTGTCCTACATAGAGGAAATTATTGTTATACGCCATTGGTGCCATAGACCCTAACAACTCACGTATGATGGCATTCGACTTAGACCATGCTAAACCATGTTTTCCTTCATCTTTAGATTTTCAGGTGTCTGTATCCATTCGAAACCTTATCGTTCATCGATGTATCATCGATGAAGGTACCTCCACCTGCGTAATGTCGACTTTTGTCTGGAAAAATATCGGATCCCCCACACTGCAGCCATCCACTACCGCATTGTGAGCTTACGATGATCGTTCAGCTCAACCGCAGGGCCTGTTAGTTAACGTACCCATGCAGTTAAGGGGAAAAACTATTCTCATAGACATAGAGGTCATCAATGCCCAGCTTGATTACAACCTCCTATTAGGATGAAGTTACATGTATAAAATGAAAGTTGTCGCTTCTTCCGTGTTCCGCCTCATGATGTTTCCCCACGAAGGACGTGTAGTCAAAATCGACCAGATAACATACTATGATCCTAATGCCCCCCGCCACACCTGAAAAAATTCTACCTGTGATTGAACAACCTGTTCAGAGTGCACCCACATCATTCATCTCCTCAGTCGAACCAAGAATATATTCAGATACTCCCATGACCTCTACGTTCCAATCTATCCCACCCACTTTGCGGATAACTGAAATATCTGATTTGTGCACCATTTCGCACAACACACAACCATCTACTCAATAGCCACCATTACAGCCACAACCACCCACAGGGCCTAGTCATATCGGAGCAACACCAATTCACACTATCCCATTCTTATTTCCTCCTTCAGGAATCATCAACATGCCAATAATGGCTATGCTCAATATTCCAGGGTTAACATTAGGACTATCTGTGTGGTACCTACCTGCTTCAACCCTTCCCCCGACATCGAATATCGTTTTACAACTGGTGCAACCCATTAATACTTCTAACCGTCCACCCCCTGGTGCAGTGAACATCCAAAACCAACCATCCCCAATTGGGGCCACATCATCAACATATTGTAACACTCCCCATCAACTCTACTACAATGGGGGCAGAGGCCCACCAACCTAGACCACCGAACCCACAACCCGCACTGCACCACCAACTCCCAAGTTGGCGAAGAATCCCCCAACAATCCATATTCCCCCCAAGTGCTCTTTGTGCGACAATATAGGCGATGCTACCCATCAATGTCCACAATTACCAGCACTTCAAGAACACATGCAAATGTTGGATGATGACACTAACATCCCAATTGTCAAACTAGAACTGCCCCCTCAGCCTTGCCATAAATCGTTTCGTACCAACCACCCTTGTGTGATATACCGCATTTACGATCATTACTCACATCACTGCCCTGATATCCCATATTATAGAGTAGCTCTATACGAATTGAATAATGCCGACCTAGAGATATCCCCTCCCCTTATGGAGGAAATATATCCCCCGAAATCTTCCTCATCGAAAGAGATCAATACCATTTATATTGTCTCATCAACCAACACACTTGATTGAACCGATTTGAAAACACAATGCTTCCTTAATGATGAAGAAATCCTTGAAGCACTTACTACACCAGACTACCCCTGGGATGATATGCACCATCGATCATACTCCATCCCTAGAGCATATACCTCTCCCACGGTGAATCTATTCTCCATTGAATCCA
Source organism: Larix kaempferi (assembly GCA_027924585.1). Classification (NCBI taxonomy): domain Eukaryota; kingdom Viridiplantae; phylum Streptophyta; class Pinopsida; order Pinales; family Pinaceae; genus Larix; species Larix kaempferi. The sequence goes on from BSBM01000945.1 coordinate 1,974,549, forward strand.
AAGCTTTCCTTTCTACTAAATTCGATTGGTTCAAGGATCCAATCCCAGCCCTTCATGCCATTGAGGAAGGAAACATGGCAAACATTTCACTCGTTATTAAAATTGACATCTATATCAAGCCCAAAATACCCGAACTTATTCCCTTGGGTGCATCATGTATGGAGGATGAGGTACAAAATTACAAGAAACTCTTCCAAGAGTTTTGAGATGTATTTGAGTGGTCCTACACTGAGATGCAGGGTCTTGATACCACTATTGTAGAACACGATATTGACACTTGTCCCAACGTGCCACCTATCCGCCAAAAGGAACGACCCATCCATCCATCCAAGCTTCTTGCCATCAAAATGGAAATTGAGAAACTTCGAACAGCACGGTTCATTTACCCTATAGCCTACACCACATGGGTTTCGAACCTAGTACCTATTAACAAGAAGATGGGCACCATTTGTGTCTGTATTGATTTCCACAACCTAAATCTCGCTTGCCCCAAAGATAACTTTCCAACACCATTTATCAACCAACTTATTGATGCATGTGCGGGGCATCTATCTTTCATGGATGGTTTCTCCGGGTATAACCAAATTCACATTCTCAAGGAAGACCAGTACAAAACTGCCTTCACCACCCCATGTGGCACTTTTTCATACCAAGTTATGCCCTCTGGTCTTAAAAACACTAGAGCCACTTTTCAGCGAGCCATGACATATTGTGTCCACGACTTGGTCCACATAATCCTTTTCTACCTTGATGACCTCACGGCTCGATAAAAAAAACTATCCGATCATCTTAATGACCTACGACAAGTCTTCATACGTTTCCGCAAATACAAAATCTGCTTGAACCCCATCAAGTCTGTATTTTGCGTTCCAGCAAGCCGGTTGTTAGGTTTCATTATTTCACAGAAAGGTACCACAGTTGATCCATTAAAGGTCCAAGCCATCTTAGACCTCCCATCACCTCATACGCTTCAGCAATTACAGAGCCTTCAGGGTAGATCAAACTTCCTTTGTCATTTTGTACCTGATTATGCCATAACGGTCCGTGGTTTCCTTCATTTGCTTCGTATCCACATCCCTTTTGTGTGGGATGATCAAGTGCAAGGAGCCTTCGATGACCTAAAGAAAGCTCTCACCAATTCCCCCTTGATCTCCCCTCCAAACTTCTCTAAAGATTTAATTCTTTACATTTCGGCATCTGACTATGTCGTTTCAGGAGTCCTCGTTCAAGAAGACACTACTCATCAAGTGCACGAAATTTATTATGTGAGCCAAACCTTATCTGGCCCACCACTATGGTACCCATACAAAGAGAAACTAGCCCTTTTCGTCATCTTTTTAGTGCAGAAATTGCGACATTATATCCTTATCAGCCATACCATAGCGGTCGCAAATTCCAACCCAATGGTCTATCTCTTGAATCGTCACCTTCTACAAGGCTGCATAGCTAAATGGGTAATTATCCTATGAGAATATGGCCTGACTTTCAAAACCCCGAAGAGCACCAAATCCTTAGCACTCGCTCAACTCATTATGGACCTACCATCCTCATCGCCATCACCAATTGTCAATAATGATCTAACTAATGACCATTTATTCATCATCTCGTCAGACGACCCTTGGTAGAGTGACATTTTGGTTTACCTCCATACACAGAATTTTCAACCCAATGTCGATCATGACGGATGCCATCGTATCTTCCACCATGCTTCTCTCCATCTCATCTTAGGCGATGTTCTCTATCAACGCGGTGTCGACACAATCCTACGACATTGCCTTTCTCGGGAAGAAGCAAAACAAGTCCTCAATGACTATCATAGTGGTTCCTGCGGCGACCATTTCTCTGGAATGGACACTACCTAAAAGGAGATCCACGCAGGTTATTTTTGGCCCTCACTATTCACCGATTGCATCACAACAGTCAAACATTGCCAAAATTGCCAGCTCTTTGCCCCCAAGGCAAGAACCCCCCCCCCCTGACCCCCTTCATCTAGTCGTCACTGTTGGCCCCTTTTGCAAATGGGCCATTGACTTCATGGAGTGTAATCATGCATCATCTGGTGGCCATAAATACATCATTGTGGCCATTGATTACTTTACCAAATGGGTAGAAGCCATGCCTACTTTTAACTGCAAAGCCGACACTGCGGCCCACTTCTTCTTCAACCATGTTATCACCCGTTTCGGAGTACCAAAGCAACTCATCTTAGACAATGGTTCTCACTTTGAAGAATCTGTTTGACGATAATTGTCAACCCTCCTTAATTTTGAACATCATTTCTCTTCCGCCTACTACCCCCAAGGGAAGGACCAAGTTGAAGCTATTAACAAAATCTTGAATACCATCCTCAAGCGCACTATCGCCTGACATAAATCCAATTGGCATCACATACTCTTCCATGCACTGTGGGATTACTGCATGTCCACTAAACCCACCACTAGTTTCACCCCTTTCCATTTGGTTCACGGCGTAGAATCTATCCTCCCAATTGAGTGTCAGATCCAGACATTGCATATCGTGATCGAACTCCTCCTGGATACTTCACCAATAGAACAACGGTTATTTCTTTTAGAGCAAGTTGACGAATATCGCCACGCAGCCCTCCAAACAATTGAAGCCACAAAGAACTGTTCCAATGTCAATTATGATAAACATGTTCACCCACGAGCATTTAGTGAAGGAGATCTCGTCCTTAGTTACGATCAATCCCATGACAAAAAGGGAAAAGGAAAATTTGAATCCATGTGGCAAGGCCCGTACATCATACACACTTGCCTTGGACATGGAGCATACATTTTGACCGAATCAAAAGGTAACCCCATGTGCAACCCTCATAATGGGTTGTACCTTAAACACTTCTATCCATAAAAATCTTCTGGACACAACAGTCCATATTGTACAGTTTCTTATTCACTTTTTTCCGTAAACTTTCAAAACCTTACATTTTCATTTTTTCCTACATGACCATAGATGGATCATGTTCCAATTTACAATGTTGGCTTCACTGATGGTGCAAGTCGCTGGTCTCCAAATCTCGCCTTCACAGCTTGGGTACTCTATTACCGCTCACATGAGTTAATCCACCTCGATGGAGTGTGTATAGGCGTTGCTACCGATGACTAGGTTGAGTATGATTCCATGACTGGTCTCCTTACCGCTTCCCTCCAGATCGGCATAGTCACCTTCATGTCTTCTTCAACTCACAGCTTCTTGTTTCCCAGCTCAATAGTTGTTACCAGGTACGCGATCCCTATCTCTTTAGAAAATACCTGTGCACTAAACAAATGATTAGACACTTTGAATCCATTTCATTCACTCATGTCCCAAGAAATCTCAAAAGTGTGGCAAACCAAATGGCTAACAACATTCTAGATTGGCACGTCAACCAAACCATGTAGGAGATCCAAAACATGCATCAGATAGGCATCAAAAAACCAGATAAACCAACAAAATAAACCATCATAGTATTGCATCCACGTGCATAGAATATGCCTCCATGGGCATACAAAACACAAACAATTGCATCCACATCCAACAACATATAAAAGCAATGACAGATGTGCATCCACGTGCACCAACATATAAAAGCAATGATAGATGTGCTTCCACATGCATACATGACTATATAATCAAAAAACGCATCCATGTGCATATATATATATATATATATATATCACCATATAGTCATAAAGTCAAGAGTGCATTTAACACCCAAATATACAAAAAAGTACATCAACAATACATAATACATATCAACAAAAATGTCCCCATATGCTCATAAGCATTTGGGGACAAGTAAAATACAACCTAATCCTTGTCATCATGGCCCGCCACCTCCTCTAGCTCCTCCTCTGGATCATACTGGTCCCTAGCCCTCCTCTCCGCTGCCAACAAACCTATCTGTCACAAAATCGATCTCCACCCACACAGAGCATCATAACACTGGTTTAACACATGCTGGTCCAAATCTCTCCAATCCTCATCGGGCACACCATCCAACAGCTCGTTGATGGTCTCATGTATACCCTCTACATCATTGTCTTGGCGACGTACAACTCCTCACGCACGAGGTGGGGGTGCCACCACTGGTGGAGGTACCACCACCACCACACAACCCCTGTGGCCCTGATGATCTGGTGGAGGCCGTGGATCCACATTTGCAAACAAACCAACAATAGGTGACATCAGCATCATGAAAACACCTCTAGCTATCATCATAACAAAACATATAAACATGATATGATAGAGAAAAAAAACAAATACGTACCATTTGGCCCCCACGCCTGACCTAGAGCATGGGGCATCTCTATATCCCCACGAAAATCCATACCCCGATACGGGTAGTAATTGAACGGAACTAGCATCTGCTCCCACTGCTCGTACATCTCTGTAGTAAAGAATTGTCTAGGTGCACCACCACCACTTTGGGGCATCATCTCTCCCCACCGCAACATTCGTGGCTCACTCATCAAACCGTCCCAAACCGACACATGGGGCCGCAATGTAAGAACCCGCTCGAACATGAAAGAACACAAAAATGAAGCATAGCTGAACTCCCCCCCTATAGCCTCACCTTGTTTAGCTCACGCCAAACACAAGCAAGGAACATCTGCCCCTAGCCATAGTAAGTCCCCGTCATCACTCGATGAACCATCAAAACCTTCCTACCCGACAGTCAGTGGGGCATCTGTGCCCAAAGTACCCATAGTACGCAGGCTGCAACTGCCTGCATCACTAGATCCCACAAATCATGAACAAGCAAAGCACTGGCATGCACCTTAGATCCCAGATGAAAAAATATCTCAAGGAGATCCTCTATATCAACACCATCCAGTATCCTGGGCTACGTATCCCCTGTCTCACCCAAATGGGGCAGCTCAGTCAGAAAATAAACATCAGTCAAGGTGAGATCCAACCTCTCACTATGAACCATAAAATCCTGCATACTCAGATCCCATAAATCAATCAACTTGTTTAGCAACAAGTTTGCTAAATGCATAAAAGGAATCTGAGCAAACTTTAGCAGTCTGTCCAAAGCCAAAGCCACTTGTACCTGATGGTCATCCTAGTTAATCTCCATCTAAGCCTCTGAAATCTCTCTCTCCCGCCATGATTCCCTAGGTCGCTTGAGCATCCTGCCAAGTCAACAAGAAAATATTAAAATATAGAAAAAATGCCATAAAAAGTTCCCCAAGCAAACGATCCAAATTGCAGCTTTGGGGTCCATAGCCACGATCTAGATCGTGCCTATGGAAGCCCCTAGTCGCGATGCAGATCGTGCCTATGGAAGCTCATAGCCACAATCCACATCGTGCTCGTGGAAGCTCATAGCCGCGATCTAGATTGCACTTGTGGAATCCCACAACCGCGATGCAGATCGCACCTATGGAAGCCCACAGTCATAATCCGCATCGCGCTTGTGGAATCCCACATCTGCGATCCACATCGCACTTATGGAAGCCCACACCCGCGATCCAGATAGTGCAAAAAGGCTCAAGAGACGCGATATTCCATGTTGGTCACCCAACATGACCTATACGCCACCCTTGAGACCTAGTTCCCCCCCGAAAAAAAATAAATTTAAAGCTTACGGCTAATAGGCTTACCTGGAACTCACAGAATAAAAATCTGACAATCGGTTCTCCTGCAAATGAAGAAATTGCTCTAACAAACTCAAATCTCCTCTCAAACTCAACTATGAAAATGACACATGGCACTATGGGTTCTCTTACTATTTATAGACATTTGACCAAGTTTCAATCTGCCATTCCAGAGCCATAAGATGTTCACTTTCCAAACCATTGATACCATTGGATTCAGTGTAGCGAGAACTCCAAGGTGGTCTAGTTAGTTTCCTGTTTCCATCGGTCCCATTTTCGGGCACTTTTTCACACACCCTCATCGCCTTGGTTTGCGTGCCACAGCCGCATTTATCCATTTTTGACAAATTTTATATCGCCGGATTCAGTTTTCCACGCTCGTGATGATGCTTGAGATCATTTCTCTCTCTCACCACAAATCCTTTTCGACATTCTGTCCTCACACCTTGCCACCTCGATTTGCGTGCCACATCGACAGTTGTCAGATTTTACAAAATTTGTGCATCACAACTTATACATGAGCCCTTTGCTCCATCCATACTACAATTATGGCGTTGTTTTTCTATCATTCATCAACCCACAAGGAGGCCCCATCACTGTCCCCCCTGCTATTGCTATGCTTGATCCCCATACTCATTCCTTGATCGAACACTTCCTCCTTTCCTCACCATTACTTTTGTTAGGTATAATTTTATCCCTTTTAGGGCCGATCAATTCCTTTGCGAAAAAGGCACTTAGAGAGTTTCTGTTAAGCTCTTTTCTGACTCTTAAAACAATGAAAAGATAGCCGAGCAATCTTGTTTCCTTTCATGCTCGTTAAACGTATCTGAAAGGGTGTCTACTCGGTATAAGTTTACCCCTTTTCTGAACCTTGTAGCCTAATTACAAAAAATGAATACTCTAGTCACATCAGCTAGAAGAGTTCTTCATTGCATCCTTTTATGCTTTTTCTGGCCTTGAAGACTAACACATGAAAAAGAACCCCCTTGGAGTATACTTATCGCTTTCAGACTCTCTAAAACTGAAAGAAACCACAAGCATGAACTATCATGGGCTCGTACAAATCCACACAACAATACCATTTTGAGCACACTTTTATCCCTTCTTCGAGCTCCTTAAAACAATGAAGAAGGCCCCCACAGTGCCTTTCGGTGCCACAACAAAGCATATATAACGACACTATTATGGCAGCTGCCCCAATTTAGTCACCTTTGTTCAGAGTATTCTGCGATATACAACCTTGAGAGTTCCTCGATACCAGACATCAGTTTGTCATCCCGAATCTCCCTCATTACAGTACATACCCCTGACCCCTTAAGCTATGATCCCCATACCTAAAAGATAGTTTCATATGCTTCCAGGTCATCCATGTCATCATACTCTGAACAAAGGAAGTTTGAGTCCCCCCCCACTCTGTGGCCCCAGTTATTCCCCATCCCCACAGTATGTCATTCTCACTATCAGTACTATCCCCCCTCAGTTGTACACCTCGTGCTCCTATCAAGGAAAAATCATTGCCTTGGTAGTTGCAAGGTCTCCCTCTTTCGACGCCAACCAATCCATTCGAGAGGATAGACCCAAAGGTCCATGTGCCTTGGACTCATCACCACTAGCAATGAGTTCCTACGGACCATTTTGAAAGGAGTCCTTAGTGCCTCTCCAAATGATTGTTTCTCACATGCTCAACGTCAACACCTTGATCCCAACATTGAGTTTTGTATAGGATATTGGTCCTTTCAGTTATTTGTTGAAGACCCCGGATGTCACTTGACTCTAGCAAATTTGTGACTCCACTTGAGGAAACAACCAGTTACATGTTCCTATAGATATCCAGGCTGCGCTTGGCAACAGTATTCGGAAGTACCCCAATTTTATACTCCCTCGAATATAGAGTTCCATATACTCTTCAGAAGTTGACTCACAGTTATTGAGTCCCTATAGTTGTTGGATACCTTTAGATTCAGCAATTCATCAACCCTTCTGACACCTTATTCAGAACGGTTGTTGCTCTTTTCTAGTTTATTAGTTCTTCAGATCAGTCATGGTATGACCATGAGGATGTCCCAACATTGTGTCCCATCTAGACCATTATGATGTACACAATAGGTTTATATGTATTTTTCAAGTCCCCCTTTTTTGGACCTCATTGTTATTTATATGTCTTGATACGAGCACGGGTATGTCCGCCTCGTCCATTATCAGAGATTATTTCTCATTCATTTTGAGGCATGTATTTTTAGTTTGTGCAGTTTGCATGGCCCGATATTCCAGTCTCCAACCAGTCTCTTCTCTCCTCCAAACCCAAGGAAAAAGGCAATGAAACTATGATGTATATTGGCCATACGATGAGCTCTTGCCCTCACACATTAGGGGGCAATCTGTTAACACCCAACAAGTGCTCACTAGCTCATTTCCCTATTCCTATGACCCATTTGTCCACTTTTCCCACCATTTGAGCCTCTAAAACCTTCAAAAGGTCACCAAAAAGACCAAAATCTATCTTTTCCCCCTCAAAATATTTAATTTTCCTCAAAAAATACAAAAACGCCCTAAAAAAGGGTCCAAAATTCCCAAAAATCAATTAAAAGGGAATACAAATATAATATATATTCAAAAAAGGAAAAAGAGGGAAAAAGAGGAAAAAGAAACCTAAACCATTTTTATCAATGCCAATGGTTTCCTTAAACCACAATGGTATTCTCCATCACCAAAAAACTATAAAAAGGTGATAGGGGCTCCTCACTATTCATCCACATTCATCCTATCCTTATGATGCCAAATTCTTTCTTGAGAGACCTTGCCTCCCTTTTGAGTTTGAAGATTTAGCATCTTGGAGAAGAAGAGATCATTGGAGCTTTGGAGCACCTCACCATTGTAGCTGCTCAAGCTCAACCATCCTCACCCTTTGAGGTAATAGAAAATATTCAATTTTTTATTTATTTCTCTCATGAATCAATTTTGTTTACTGTTTTTAATCTAGAATTATTTACTTGCATATGTTAGATCAAGATTTACCTTTTACATCTATTTACTTTTATTGTTTAATCTAAACTGCTACTACAAGTTTGTAGGTGCACATTAGCACATGCTTGAGTGAAAACCCAAGCAAGATGGTGGAAGGAGCCGAAGGATTACATTGGCATAATCACTGACAGTAGTGACTGCATAGGATCCCACTATTCAAACCTTTGGGCAAATTTGACTTCACAAAGATAGCACGCGACAGTTGAGGTCTTCTATAGCTATTATGACCAGCTGCACGGAGACATCATGCTCACACAGTGAATAACAGAGTAGGTAATGAGTAAGTATATTCACACTGTCTATTTTTATGCTGACATGCGTTGCATTTACATTTTAGCCAAAGCACAGAAGAAGAACAGTGAATGGTTCCTAGGAAGATACCATATGTATGAAGATGATATTGATAATATCATGAAGGAATGGCCGCCTGAATTTCAAGTCAAAATTGTGGACATCCAAAGCGAGTCTGGCGAGGACCACCCTATTCCATGTCCCATTACTGAAGAAAAAGAGATAGGAAAAAGGAAGGAAGCTGAGAGCCCAACACTGGAAATGGGGGCGAGGAAGAAGCGAAGAGTGATTAAAGGCCAGTTAGAAACAATGCTTCAAGATGATGACTACGATATGATCTCATCGACGTTCATGGAGTAGATGGAAGACTTGATGTTTGAAAAGGAAAAAAAGAATGAGGAAATCCAAGATAGTTTGCAGAAGAATCTGGTCACACTGCAAGGAATTACAGAAAAAATTGAAGAGGTACATAAAATATTTCCCTTGCCATGGGACTCAAAATTTGAAAGGAAGTTCAGAGGTACTTCGCAATAGAAGGCACTACAGCTATCCATGGTTGTTCCTACAAAGTTACACATTGTTCAGCTTGATCCATTAAGTGTAAGGCTACCACTGCCAAACAACCTAATCTTGGGCATGTAGGCCCTAGAGCATGTAGACCTGGACCTTGCGAAGGTACAACTACCCGGTCTACACAATTTGCATCTGCAGGTTGTCGAGGAGATGCATGAGAGAATTACTGATGATATAAACCAGCATGCAGAGTTGCAAGCAAATTATAAGCAGTTGGAGGAAGCTAGCCCGCAAAGAGCTATGTAGCTATAGGATGAACATGATCGATGGAAAGCACTAGAGTCCACGATCACTGCTGTAGCAGATGATATCTCAGAATGTGATGTACAGACAAACCACGCGGACACTGTTGTTAAGATCGACAAAGTAGTTAGCGATCTTAAGGCGGAGATACGAGATATGGAGATCAACCACGAAGCTAAGGTTGCTTCCTTGGAGGCACAGATTAACCCACAGACTCCACCAAATGAGCAACAACTGAGAGCGAAGGAAGTGAAGGCCACAGTAGAGAGCATAGACACTGAGGTGTCTAAGTGCCAACGTCTATTAGATGAGGCATCAAAGGCATTCACTGCCCTCGAAGAGGATCCATGGTTGCTAGAAGTCAATAACACTATCAAAGATAAGCAAGCAGCATTAGAATAGTTGGATGAAGAAGTTAAAGTCCTGCTGCCAAGAGAAAGACTCCAGAGGTACCGAGAAGTCAGCGCGCTGAAAAAGTAAGTTCAGGCCTTAAGATAAAAATAGACTAAAATGGGAAATAAATCACAACCGTTGCTGGAGGTAGCCCACACCATCTCCCAGGAAATCGAGGAGAAGTTAAATGAGTTGCGCGAAGGGAAAGAACAGGTGGAAGGACAAGTCGATGATGAAATAACACTTGAGATGTTGGAAACCATGAAATAAGTTGAGAAAGACACTAAAAAAACAGTTGAAAACTTGATTATCACATACAACGAGTTCGTTGTGAAGCTAGCTCCGCAGGCAGAGGAACAACTCGGAGAATTCGAAGTTGAAGGTGACTCGGGGATGAGCCACATGTAAGTTTTATGGGCCTGTTGGGTGTGGCCCAAGTGGGGCATTTTTGTGCAAGTCGGATTTTGGAACTGCAGAGCTAAGCACAGTTCAGTTGAAGACTTTTTGAAGAAGCATGTTTTAGGATGCTGCGAAGAGGTGCGCAACACAACACTGGAAGAGCTGCGAAGTTCAGTGCTACGAGGGTACAGCATTGTGATGTGTTCAGTCTACAGAGTTTTGGAAAAGCAAGGTGTTAGACAAAAGATGACATAGATTCCGGTTAGACCATCGGTGGTCTATTTTTGGCAAAGATGCTCCATGAGTACCAAGCGGTGGGTAAGGAGAAAAGTGGAAGAAAGCAATTAGTCGCACATGCAAAGAACGACTAGCTAAACCAGTCACACGAGACCGTTAGAGGAAGAACAACTCAGTGAAAGTGATCTCTTGGCATGTGCATGACAGGGGGGTTGATGGCGATGTGACCACACGTGGAGGATGGCCACGACGGAAGATTCGCTATCAGAACCAGCAAGTCTGGTTTTGGGGAAACTGTGACAGTTTTGTAAACCTAAGGGTTTTTTCCTGGGAATTCTAAAGACATGACCTATGGGCATGATCTATAAATAAGGCACATTTTGTATGGGGAAGGGTTGTTGTTTCTCTAGTGTTAATTGTGATTGAGAAATCTTTGTAAAGGCTCTGCTAGCTGAGTGCATAAAGGCCTATTGAGAGAGAGAAGAGAGCCTACAGCTGAGTGCATAGACAAGAATTGTTGTACCCTTCCCAAAGAATAATACAACAATAGTTATTGTGGACATTTCTCCCATCCAGGGGGTGAACCACGTTACATCTGTGTAGTGTGATGTTTATGTTTTGCACTTGTTTGTTTGCTTCCAATGGATGCTTGAAGTCTCATTTATTAGTTGATATGTTTATGCTTTTATATGTATTCGCCATGAGAATGAGATGGGAATAATATGTTAAGTGTTACATGAATGGATGAATGTTGAATGCACAAGTATTCTAAGTTTGTGAAGATATCAGTTCGTCGAGTAATCACATATGCATGTAGAGTTTATTTTGTGTAACTCCTTCGATGCACAGCACTAGAAGTGTGCAGTATTGTTATCTCATCTGTTTATATCGGTTATAAGACTAAATAATATAAGGCAGTAGATGAATGAATACGTGTTAAGTGAATTCATCAATATCATTTATTTTGAAGAGGAAGCGTATAAATCATTTGCGATGTCCTGTCGAGGGAGTTCTATTTGAACCGCGCAGTCCACAGTTGCGTTGGTTGTGGAAGTGTCTTAGCTTGTGAAAGTGTTTTCCACGACGAAGGCCATCGTTGCGTAGTCTTCGGTCCGCAGCACGAGCTTGTAGCGCGCTACGCAGTAGCTCCATCTTACAAATCATCACATCGCTATGGAAACCTGATTTTGTAGCACCCACATAGCTTCGCCTCGGGTGAGACCTCATCCTGTTCGCAGGTTGTTGCCGAAAGTGCCCGTAAAAAAGGGTTTTGTTGGTTAAGTTAAACTGCAAAGAACTTGAGTCTACATTGGAAACCTCTAGAACAATATTTTAAGCTATGAGTACTGACCAGGCTCACTGGAAGCGGGTCCATGCTAAGTAAAATCGTAAAACAAGGAAGCTCGGTAAATGCAAGTAAACCCATCGGGGTACTGAACAGGCTCGTTGGTAGCAGGGATATGCTTGCGTGGTACTAAGATAAACTTGTCAGGGTGTTTGTGCCAGAAATTGTTTCCAAGGCTAAAGAAACAAGCCAACACAATCTCGAATAAAACTCAACAAAGTAAACTAGGTTTTGGGTTTTTTGGAATGTTTTCTTGGTTATGATTTTGGTAGCCAATCAGGGATTACATTCATCAACTAAGCAAGAAACTGAATTATAAACAATTAAAGACAAAGATACATCACATAATCCACAAATAACAATCAACATATAATCTTAAAGTTCATTCAGGGCTGACAAGCATCACAAGTAAAGAAATCATGAACCAGCAATGAATATATCAGTCCAGTAGTTAAACAAACTCAAAATAAAGCTAAAACATATGCTGAAGGGTAACAAGTGTCATATATTTCATAGTCTGTCATCAAATGCATACAAGAGTCATAGTACTTAGCTTTGAACAAGTCTGCAGACCAAGATAATCTGGAGACCTCCTGAAGCTCCCAAAAATCAAGCCCTCTCAATGAATCTCTGTCCCTTTTTTATAATTACAAAGAAGTAGTTCCATCTCCCCTTCATTAGGTCGAAATTGAAACTACCCAACAGTTACATTAACTAACTAACTCAACTAATTGACTAAAAATAGCAAATCGGATTCCTGGCAAATGTGGCGAATTTTTGGAAAATAGGTGTCAAAGAAGCTTCCATATCTCTCAATTGGTGACACCTGTGTAAAAATTGAGAGAGGTTTTTGTTAATGGGTCCGTTATGGAAAAAAACCTCCCTTGGTTTTTCAAAATTCATCTCCAATCAATCAGAATAGGCCCCGTACAATGAACACTAAAACAGGAAAATATTAAATATTTAAAATCCCTGGAAAATAGGCTGCAAAGATTAAACTGAATCTTTCAATCCTTGACAGATGTTGCAAAACTGAGAGAGGTTTTTGTGGATGGGTATCTTATGAACAAAAACCTCCTTTTGTTTTAAAAAATTCCTCTCCATCAGCTCGAGGTCGGCATTTGACTGCAATCACTCAAAACAGGAAAAATAGAGCAGAATTATGTGCCAAATACCCTGTTTGTCTTACTGTGCATGACTAAGTTATGTAATGAACATACGGACACCATTGTCATTTCTTCAGTTGGCTGATATTCAAGCAATCTAACCAATGCACAGAAAGCTGACACTGCATCAGTTGTTCTTGCAAGCCCATCATGCTGGAAAAGATCACCAAGTGCAAGAGTAACCAATAATCTGGCAGGCTGGACTCGGGTATGTGGATCAAAAAGATACTGTGACAAAGGAGAAAAAGCAAAATTTGATACTTTCATGTCTCGTACTTTGGTATTATTAAATAGATCTTCAAGTAACTGGGCCGCTGCTTCTTCACATTGATGAGACCTTAAAAGATCCAAAAGTACTTCCACGGCACCAGCATCTGCCATTAGTTCAGCACTTGATGCATCGTCTTTCTCTAAAACAATCAGTACATTAAGAGATACTACAACTGTCTGCTCACTGCCTGATTGTAACAGCTTCACAAGAACTTAGAGAGCTCGATAATGCCACCAGCATCTGCGACTGCATTTGGCTAGCTGACAGAAACACTTTCAAGTGCTTTTATTGCTCTTTGCTGTAAGTTTGGAATCCCAATTCCTGCAAGGTGGACAAGTGGAACAACAGCCTGTTATGTAATATCTCGCTGAAAATACTCCTCTGTTCTGACAAGCTGAATTGTATTTGGAGTAATGATGACCACGATTTCTTCCATAAATCAAAATCACTTGTTCACATGATGGAAACTGACATAGCACGTAATAAAATCCTCAAATCACGTAACTAGTCACTCCAGAACTGAGATCGTGCTAAATTTCGGCTAAAAAATTGGAGAAAATGAGAGTCGCGATATTCTTGTAGCGCGCTCTTTGTTAATTTCGGGCTCCAGCGCTACAAGAATAAAATTAACTGCATTTTGGCGCTATTTTTCAACTTTTGGTCATTTTGCAAGCAGGTTAAGTGATGATCTATGCTTTGGCATGTATTTGAATGATGATTATACTCATAATATGACTTGTGAGTCCATTACTAAACATGATGACCACTTTTTTTTTAAAAAACCCCTCAATAATGTAAAGGCTCAAAAAAATAAAGTAAAAATATAAAGGCCAAATTCAGAAATTTCTCATAACAACCAAAAATTCCTTTAAAAGAAGCAAAAACAAAAACTAAAGCAAATGAGTAACTTGAAATAAAATGCAAATCAAACAAAAATTGAAGAAACAAATTACTGACTTAACACGGGGTACTGAACAGGCCTGCTGGCAGCAATGCAATATCAAGTAAAAGAGGTTTGGTTAATGCATCACTATGCACACGGCTCATCTTAAAAACCATCAGTATACAAACACATGTTTAGGACAATTATTTATACTGTCATTAGAGAATGGCTGTAAGATGGACTTGGACCATGTCATCTAATTCAAACAATACCTAGGGTATGACTATCCTAGAAATGGGACCCATAACTATAGAAATCCCACAAACTCTAGGGTGAAATTTATCTATATTCTTTGGATGATAAGAGATCTTTAAAATGAGTCATGGATGATTGGTTCTCCTATGGCAGTTTTTGCATTAGTTGCACTATCATGATTCATATGGTCTTCCTAAGCACTGTTGTATTTTTTTATATTTTTTTTTTATGAATGTACATATCTGAATCATCTTTGTTTAGTTAATATTTCATTTTCTTACGAAAAATTATCACAACATTTTTAGAAGCTATCGGCCAAACTATTAATTAAAAATATTTGAATATTAATCAATTTTTTGATGGCTTGAGGACATGCCATATTTTTGGTTTGGGGGAGGTTCAGAACTGTCTTTACTTTCTGAATATTTATAAAAATATTCATTATCTCTGATACAATGATATGTGTTTCAGGAATAATCAAAATAACAGAAGGAATATTGTTCTGATCAATGATAAATAAAGAAGAACGTGACTAAAGTTCCAGAAAAATAGATTTACAACATATCTTGTGTGCCAGCAGCCTCAAAACTTCTCTACAAAAGCAGCATCAGTTAGGACTAGCAAACATATCTTGTAGAGATCAAAAGATCTATATGAAGGGTTGAATGAAGGGTCAAATGGCTATCCGAATGAAGTGCTGAATGAAGTACCGAATGAAATCATAGCTTATAACAACATAATTAAGTGTGTTAGAGTTCTAATTTTTGAATTTTGCTGGTAAAATTTAACTTACTAATCATACCAGGGATCAATCAAATATCATCTCTGCATTCGACCTCATTTCTTTCTTATTTCGATTTCATTGAATGAATCGGTTAATCATGCATTATTATGATTTCCAAGATCATTTTATGGCTATCATATAATTTTAATTTCTCATTAAGTTATATGCATGTGATCTGTCATTGAATTAATTAAAATTCATCATGTTCTTTTATGTTATTTATGCTTAATATTTCATGATGAACATTACATTCAACCTGTCCAAAGTTTACTTTGGACATGGTTGAATATATCATAGCTATACAAATTCATCAATGCACACATTTTCATGATGGTACACAATTCAAAGATTTTTGGCATGATGAAATGATTGCTCGAGCATGCTAAATCCCTATTCACAATCATTTAACCATTCGAATGGATCTCCATTTAAACCAACACCTGTGTGAATTCTACTTCAGTATGGTTGTGCTTGTTTTTTTGGATCCCATCAAGCCACATCTCTTGCAATTTTTTGCATCACCTGTATCCATTTGCATCCCTCGTCCTCTGCTTAACAATTCTGATTCATTACGAGTGTGGAAGCTATTAGGACCTCCTCCGTATTCCTGAATTTAAGGCATGTTGTGAAGTGTTTCTACGAGCGGGCTGGGGTTCGTTCCTTCGCCTTCTTGATGACCACGATGATGAGGTTTCACTTCTTTTTGCTAAGGGCTTCGATGGCAAAACAACTAAGGTTGGCCATCTCACCTTTCTCGTAACAGAAGAATCCATTGCGTTGGCCACAAGACTTCCCAGGGAGGGTGTCATTGGAAAAAACATCTTTTCCTTCCACGGATGGATCACGAATTTGCTCTCAAAGCTGAATACCAACACGTTGTAGGCACAAAAGGATTCCACTGGGAGTGAATCAAGCCTGAGTATCTCAAGCCCTTGACTTTCATCATCAGGTTGATTTCCTATGAAGGTAAGTACACCATTTTTAAATCCTATCACCTTAGATTATTGGCACATTTCGTTAATAATCATGCCCTAAATTTCCCATTTTATTTTCTAAAGAGCCTAAAAACGATGTCTAGCCAGGTTAGGAAAAATGTAGTTAACCTTGCTGGCAGTTTGTACCATCACTGTCTCATAAAAATCTTGATCACCCACCAGTTGAAGGAAAATGGGAAAACATGGGATAGCTTTGTGTTTGAAACACTAAACCGCCATCCGGCCAAGAAGCCCCTTGTTAAAGCCTCTACCTCTCGCAAGCATCATCGATTCCAAACCCATGCAGATGAGCCTGTTCAAACCCTTTCCCAAGCAAAAAGGGCTACCAAGTCTGTACGATTTAGTGAGGGTGCCTTGGGAGAAAGACACTTTGTTCATTCATCCTCTCCTGATCCTGTCCATGAGGACACAACCACGGAACCCCCATTCTTTTCACCAATACACACAAAGTCAAGAAAGGCCAATCATGACTAGTCTGTCAACTAGACCGTCCTCCAGTCTATCGATCAGTCCGTCATCCTACCAATGCATTCAAATAGTCCTGATGACCAGACGAACGATCCTGTCTTTGAATCACCGCTCCTAGCATTAGCCAATATATCTTCTAGTTTGCTTCAAGACCTTGTCTTGGAACCTACCCCTGCACACATTGAAGATAAGGTTCCTGAGGAACACATTACATCTGCTGATCCTGAACCATTTCTAAAGGGATCGAGCCCTCAAAAAGACCCTAAGTCTTTTGCAGAAGCATCTACTCCACTCCATCGGACTGTGGACAAATTAACCCAAGGCATAACACAGTTAAAAAGCCAGAATGAGAAGTATGTTGAGATCATCTCTGGGCTTCATCAAGAGAACAAGGACTTATGTTTCTAGGTGAAGTGTGTTGAAGATTCAAATGATGCCAAAAAAACTTCCAACATTTCTCTCCGGATGAGGCATGATGCCTTGAAGGACCAGTTCCAGAAGCTTAGAGCCAAATCCACTTCCTCTTCCAAGTTGAAGGCTGTTTCTACTGCAGCTCAGCCTTCTTCCTGAATTTCTCTAGTTTTGCTCAGTGGGACCTGGCATACCTCCGGTTTGGGGGAATGTTGGTGTCCATTTTGTCACCATTTTTAATCAATAAACATGCTCTGATTGGCGTTATTTTCACTGTTTTGATATGATAAGTCATTCTTTTTTCCATTCAGACCGTCAATCAGACCCAGGTATGAACGTATTTGCATATCACACGAATTGTGAATTATTATCATCATTTTTTATGGTTTATTGACAATCATCTCATATTCTTAGATGTGCTTGGCATTTAGTTTTTGTTCTAGAGGTTGTAGTCGTCGTTCAGACCTTCATTCAGCCGCACGTTGACGCCGAAGTCGCCCAGCTGCATCCGAACTGTCGTTCAACCCTCCATTCATACCCACGGAATCATTGGTTGGAATATTCCAGGGCATTAAAGTTAAAAACTTTGATGTGGGTTCTATTGGGGACGTGGCCCTCATGGTGTGTGAGCCTTCCTTTTAGAAGATCCGTCCTCTTGCTCGCTCCAACTGACAACGCATTCTCTGCCCACGTCAACATCCCAAAATATCCTTGTCCTTCCATGCCTATCTTTCCAACACATCCTTTGCCCACGATTGAAGGGAACCAACGCCCAACTGTTCACGTCAAGGAGAATCAACGCGATGGACTTAGGCAGATGGCTTGTGCGTTGTTGTGAACAAACATGCAACCATTTTGTAGCCATTAAGACCTCTATTTTTAGAGAGGTCGATTACACCGACCTTCTCTATTGTTGTAAAACTTATATAAATATGTTTCCTGTGAAGAAACATAGCACATATACATATGATCATAACACATAGACGATAGCAAAAACTTTTATATAGATGCTATGTGATTTTTATCATTTAATGGAAGTTCCAGTTTCTTAGCTGTTGATGTTCTTTTGTTGGTGAAAAATTTGAGTTAAGCTTCAATCCCTAATTCCTGAGAAGGGCCCCTCAACAATCAGAGGTTTTACTGTATATATTCTGCATTTCTTTTCTGTAAGTTAATAGTTTTCATTTCCAGTATTTTACTTGTTTCCTGTACATGTCAGTTCTTCATTTGCTGTAGTTTATGTCTTGCTGCTAGTTTAATTTATATTCCTAGAAGTTAATGACCGGTCATGCATAGTTTTTAGTTTGCTTGCAGTCTTTTCATTTGCAACTATAAGGTTAGTTAGTTACTGTTTCAAGTTTAATTCATAGTTAGATACAGTTCTGCTAATTTTTCCTGTAGATGTAGATTAGTTTTATTTACATCTCATCCTTATTTTATGATGCCACATAAATAGTTCATTTCCATAGATAATGATTAGTATAGGTTGCTTCTTGTCATTCAAACTTTTAGACAGTCTATTTATTGCTTTCCTTGCAATGTAGGTTCATATGCATTAACCAGTTGGCGTTAAGATCATTCAGTC
The DNA here is from genome assembly GCA_027924585.1 of Larix kaempferi. Classification (NCBI taxonomy): domain Eukaryota; kingdom Viridiplantae; phylum Streptophyta; class Pinopsida; order Pinales; family Pinaceae; genus Larix; species Larix kaempferi. Next base: position 1,993,472 of record BSBM01000945.1, read on the forward strand.
TGCTTCTTTCCTTAGTTTATATCATTTTCTCTCATCCGGACTTTCATTCGGACTATCTTCCAGACTGTCATCCAGATTGTCATATGGACTTTAATATTTTCTACATTGTTTTTATGCTTGTTTAAAATTTGGTTTCTTAGGTTTTCGAATTGTAATCTTTCTTGTAATTGATTAGCATTTATCCATGTAATTAGAGCCTTGTTCTACACTACATAGAATCTTAATTAAGTTTCATAATCATTTTTAGTTATCGTTCCATTCCCTTAACTTTGCTTTAATTGATTTCTAGATTATGTTTCTCTCTTATATCTGATTTATTAATTTTTTACTATTCTAGAATTTATCAGGTTCATTTAGTTTACTTCATGTTTCTTAAGATTGATTTCAGATTAGACTTAGTAATTTCATTCTCCAAAGTATCTTAATTTTGATAGTTTCTTTGTTCAAGCATAGGATTTTCTATTGTTGTATATGTAACTTCGGAATGTATTTCATCTATGTATTTATTGTACTCCTATAGAGATGTATTATTCCTCTATACGAAAGTGTCGTCATTTGTATTGACAAGTGTCGCAAGTGTTGTAACTTGCTGATGGGTTATTAGACCACCTAGTGAGGGGTCGGCCTGGATTAATGTAACCAGGGGTTATTAGACTGAGTCATCCCCATTGGTTTATTAGGCAGCTCAGGACAAGTATAAATAGAGAGTGAGATCTCTCTATTTGATTATCTCATTACTCACTCTTCTATGACTCGAAAAGTGGTGCACATGTGAGGAGGAAGATCAGCATCTAGGAGAAGACTATCTCTTGTACTTTGGTTGTATCATTGCTCTTTCTATCTCTGAGGAAGTTGTGGTGTTTTTTACCTTTATGGTTTTCCCCAGTGAAACTCTATGTGTCTATTGTCTCATGTGATTGCTTGGTGTGATTGATATGCATTTTTATACTTGATATGATGTACATGTTATTCTCTCAATAAAGATCCTAGAGTATATTGAATTAATGCTAAAAAATTAACATGGTATCAGAGCTAATTTGAGAAGAAGACATTGTGTAGTGGCAGAAACTAGGGTTTCTTGATTATTGGGTTTCTCTCCACATATTTTGGAAAATAAATAACATAGATTGAATCTACTCATCAAGGAGAATCTTTCTATCCAATCAGAATTCAATTTTGGGCACTTTCATTTTTTGCCCTAAAAATTAGGGCTTCCACAAAAATAGGAATTTCTGAAATCTAAGAACATAGCTGGAAGCTCCTTGGAAAAATCGAAGTTTAGAGCCTTGGATTGAGATTTTTGGTTGGGTGAAGCTCCAAGAAATGCAAACCCTAATTTAGGGTCCTCCCGAGTGAATCTGGGAGATTGAAAAGCATTTATGAAGGGTGAAACTTTGCAGTTTTCAAATTCCGAGTACACCAGTCTGATCAACTCATTAAGGTGCATTTTTCTAACCTTTCAGAAGTTTGAAATTCAAAGTTTAAATTTTTAGGGTTTCTCTGACAAACCCAAATCCGGGACGAGATCCAGTTTTCAGCAAATCAAGTGGTAAGACCTAAATCTTTTCTATTTCTGAGCATGGAAGTATAGGATTGGGTTAATCCTGGAAGAAAATGAGTTGGACACTTATATAAGTGAAGAGGTCCCTATCCCAGAGGGAGAAGAGGCTAAGGCTCTTCACAAGAAGAACTTGGTCAATGCAAAGAGGATCATTGCTGATTCTATCAAAGACCATCTCATTCCACATGTGTCATCTCTAAAGACACCCAAGGAGATGTTTGATTCCCTGACCAAGCTATTTGAAGGGAAGAACATAAATCAGAAGATGACTCTACAGAACCAATTGAAAGGGGTAAAGCTTCAGAATGGAGAGACCATTCAATCCTATTTCTCTAAGGTCTCAGATCAAGGAACAACTTGAAGCTATGGATGAAGTAGTGGATAATGGTGAAGTGGTTATGACCACATTGAATGGCCTACCTTGATCATGAGATTCCTTTATCCAAGGAATCTACGCAAGAAATAAATTGATCTCCTTCAGTAGGCTATGGGAAGAATGCTCTCAAGAAGAAGCTAGGCTTTTGGCCCAAGAAGAAAAGATGGGGAATGAAGATCAAGCTCTCACAACACATACCAAGAAAGGTAAATTCAAGAAGGAATCATCTCATAACAGAAGACCTCCATACCACCATCACCATAAATATAAGAAAGATCTCAGATGCTTCACATGCAATGAGAAGGGAAACTTTGTTGTAGATTGTCCTGAGAACAAAAAGAATAACAACAGCAACTCCAACATGAAGAAGAAAGTCAACAAGAAGAGGTATCATGCTCATGCTGCTGAGGATGATGAACCTCCCAAGAAGAAGGCTAGAGCTAAAAGTGATGATTCATCAAGTGAAGATGAATATGTTCTAATATCCACTATCACAGGTACTATCTTTCATGGATGGAATGATTGGCTTATTGATAGTGGGGCTTCCAAACACATGACTGGGTTTAAAGAATCTTTTGTAAATCTATCTGAACATGAATCACCCCATAAGGTGAAACTTGGGGATGATTATCAATATCCTATCAAAGGAAGTGGTGAAGCCTCCTACAACCTAGACCCTGGAAAGTCCTTGAAGATTAAAGAAGTATTATTTGTACTTGGGCTCAAGAAGAACCTACTCTCCATCTCTGCATTGGATGCAAAAGGCATGAGAGTTGCATTTGTAGATGGCGAAGTCCTAATGTGGCCAAAGGGTAAAACTATTGATGATGCAGTGGTGATTGGAGAGCAAGAGGGAGGATTGTACAAATTGAAGGGACAACCTGAACATACCATGGTACATGAATCCATGGACCCAAGTGAACTTTGGCATAGAAGGTTTGCACATGTGCACTATAGAGCACTACCAATTGCAATCAAAGTTGTAGAGGGTCTTCCTGAAATCAAGTCAAAGCATGAAGGTGTTTGCAAAGGATGTGCAAAAGGAAAGAACATTAAGAAGGCATTTCCAAGCAGTGAAAGCAAAGCTAAGGGAATCTTGGAAATTATCCACTCCAATGTATGCTGTCCGATGTCATCCAGTTCTCTAAGTGGGTATGTATATTATGTCTCTTTCATTGATGATTTCTCTAGGAAGACTTGGGTCTACTTCTTGAAGAACAAAGATGAATTATTTGACAAGTTCAAGAAATTCAAAACCTTGATGGAAAATCAAACTGATAGGAATATCAAGACATTTAGATCCAACAATGGCGGAGAATTCACTTCAGGTGATTTCAAGAAACTATGCAGTGATTCAGCGATTAAGAGGGAGTTGACTGCTCCCTACAATCCACAACAGGATGGAGTTTCAGAAAGAAAGAATAGAACAATCATGGAAGCATCACGGGAAATGTTGCATGACCAGGATCTGCCTATGCATCTATGGGAAGAAGTAGCTAGGAAAGCTGTATATGTGCATAAAAGAACACCTCACAAGATATTGGACAACAAGACACCAAAAGAGGTCTTCTTTGGTAAGAAACATGAAGTCAGCCATCTCAGAATATTTGGTTGTCCACTATATACACATGTTCCAAAGGAAAATAGAACAAAACTAGATCCTTCAGGAAAGAAGGGTATCTTTGTGGGGTACAGTGAAAGCTCGAAGGCTTACAAAATATACTTTCCAGGGTTCAATAAGATTGATGTCAGCAGGGATGTAACATTTGATGAAGACTTGGATTTTATCAAGTCAAGGAAGGAACCCATTGAAGATCATGAAGAACCAAAGAAAACCATATTTCAAGACACCACCATGAATGAAGCAATTCTAGAAGCAGGTCATGAAATTGAAGATCCACAAGAACCTGCAGATCCACCCCGTGAGAAGGACTCTCACAAAAGGAAACCTGCATGGGGTAGAGAACTCATTCAATATGCAGAAATGTATGGCATTCCATAAGAAGAACATAGAGCAAGGAAGAGAACTAGATCACACACCAGTTATGTTGCCTTACTTTGTGGCATTATGAACAAAGAACCTTCTAGTTGTGAAGAAGCAGCAGAAAAGAAAGAATGGAAGGATGCCATGGTCAAGGAGTATCAGTCGATCATGAAAAATGATGTTTGGGATGTAGTTCCAAGACCTGAAAGGAAGTAAGTTGTGACTTCCAAGTGGATCTACAAGATCAAGCATACTACAGATGGCAGCATAGAGAAATACAAAGCGAGATTTGTAGCTCGTGGCTTCTCCCAGAAAGAGGGGATAGATTATGAAGAGACTTTTTCTCCTGTAGCCAAGTACACTTCCATTAGATCAGTACTTGCTCTCATTGCAGTGATGACATGGAAGATACACCAAATGGATGTGTTGGTTTTCTTTCCCATTCAAGAGGTTTTCCTATGTAGACCCAGGTAATTCACGGTACGAGATACCAACAAAACCCCTATTCACCGGCCCTTTCAGCAATAGATTGCAAGTAGTCTGAAGTCTCACCCGAGGTGAAGGTAGATGGGGTGGTTGCAGAATCAGGTTTCCACAATCTAGTGATGCGAGTGCTTAACTGACAGTTGTGCAGCTTGGTAGTATGATTCCACGTGGTAGATAGGGGACTATACGGACTCTGATATCTTATGTCAATGGGACTACGCAACACTATTAGGCTACTCCAGCGAGACAACGCAGTGCTTCTTTATGGAATGACACATCCACTAGACGAGGAGGCCAGTCTGCAAGGCGTAATTCCTTCTACCTGGATTTATTGGATATCCTTTCATCATTCATAATTACTTAGATTGGTAAATACCATAACTTATGCAATTTGAATGAGACGCGCAGCATTGTGAGCTTTGTTACTGCGATTCAACCCTTAATAAGTAACTATGTGGTTATCTCGTCGATCCATTCATTCGAGACTTATAGGTGCTTACTGTTTAATACTTCTTCATACATGAACTAGTTAGCATATTATTCCATCCTTTCCTTGAAGAATACATATCACAGTAAACATATAACAAGCACTAATAATCTCGTGCAATCTTTCTCCCACAGCATCCACGGGATCAGTAGTCCCCCATGTTATAGATTCTCAGCTGGAAACTAGGAACATGGGTGTCGGATTATACCCCTCATTGATGGGATCTTATGATTTCCCTTCACCCATTAATTTTATTGGAACCATTTTCGATGATGCGTCTCCTCCATTGCATAATGTACCATTCCGGACTTCATATTTTGATGAGCCATGGACCTTACCGTCCACGACTTCTACGTATGGATACATTACACTGCTGTGAATATTTATTTAATATTATTATTTATAAATTAATAGTTTACTAGGTTACTAGTGAAAGGGCGTAACCCTTCACTATGCTTCCTCAAGCCCTATAAAGGCCATCTTATTTTAATATTTTATCCTATCATCTAATATATTATTCTTACTTATTATCCAATATGAGAGTCGGATTCGACTATTAACCCTTTACCGGACACGGTTAACTTAGTGAACGGATACGTTCACTGCATTTGATATCAGAGTGGATTTGCACCTCCAGCACTGAGCTTGATTTCGACTCCTCTCTCACAAAGCAGACTCGCTCCTTCGGCCAGATTCGGCTTATTCTACCTCTCTCCTGTTCGCTGCACTCACCCCCGACTGCTCCACTCACCACCATTCCGCTGCATCCCTCACATTCTTCATCACTGTTCTACATCTCCATTGTCGTTCCCTTGCCACCTCCAGCTTCTTTCCGTGTTTCTGCCCTCCCACTCTCTCTTCGACCCTCATTACACCGGCGCCCTCCGCTCCTCCACGATCACGCCCCCTCACCCCCACTGCGCTGCTTAGTTCTATAGCCACCAATCTCCCGCCATCCTGCGCTGCCTACCTCCGTCGCTTCCACTCCATCCCTACGCGTTGCTCCACACTGCAGCTTCCCCTCTCCACTGCGTCACTCCACGCTGCTATTGCAGCTCCCTTCTCACCTCTGCATCACTCCTCCGCGCTACTCTCCTACTACACTCTCTAGCCTCTGCTCGCCTCTACATCACCCCACTCGGCTACCTCCACTCTCCCTCTCCCTCGCTCCTCCCATCCTCCTTGTCTCCACTGCACCAGCCCTCTACCTCCTCTTCCACGCGCTTCTCATTGCCAGCCCACCCATCTCTGCATATCACTCCCATGTTCCTTCGCATCCAACTCGACACCTACCTCCACTTTATGTAAACCCTACCAAATATATATATTTATATATATAATTTTTAATAAAAATCAAATAGTATATAATAATCAATATTATTATAATACTTGTCTTTTTTTATTAAAGTTTTCCAAACATTATAACACAATATATAAGTAATATTATTATTTTAATAATTATTATTATTTTTAATAATTATTATTATTTTAAAGCCAGAATTGGGCCCAAATATTCACCTCCCCACACCATATCAAGAACCATGGTGGAACTAAAAGAGAAAATCAAAAAAATGGAAAAGGACATCAAGGCCTTCGTTGCCAACCAAGAAAAAATCAGAGAAGAAACGAAAAATAACAAGGCACTTAAGAAAGGAATTAAAGAAGATGTTGTTCTAGTACTAAGAAGAAAACTTGATGACAAAGTAGACATCATGCACGAGAAACAAAAAGAGTTAGATAACAAGATCTGTGCGATGACACGGAACATAAGCACCATGGCACAGAACTTGAGCATCATGACACAGAACCAGAATACCATAATGGAAATGTTAGAAAAACTAAGGTCTAATACAAACCATATCAGTAACTCAGATATGTTGGACCACTATGTCAACAAAAATGAGAGTAACAAAATTTATCAAGACAATAAACAAGACAAGGAGACCAAATATCGTAGGGATGACCAAAATACCAATAATATTTTTGATAAATATGAGCTCAACCAAGATCATAATGAGAGTCAAGCCAGTGTCATTGACAATAAGGACGATCCATACAATGACAAAAGATGGATCCTACAATATGCAAAGGGATCAGATATCATAGATTCATCTTCTACCTTAACTCTTCTACCACCCTGGAGAAACCTAAATGTAACACTATTAGGTGACTTTGAGTGTGAGAAGCCTCACAAAACGCCACTTCTCGAGATAACTCGTAAGGATAATAAAATGAAAAAATTACATGATGACATCCTAAATATCGTAGGACAAGCAACTTCTAAAACAAGGCTTGATATGGTTAGTCATAAAAATACTCCTCGTATTCATGTACAAGGAAAATGGGATAACAATAATAAACATAGTGGAGTACAAATTCAAGTTACAAATGAAAGGAAGATGACAAAATATTGCGTAAATACCAAGCATATACCTAATACCAGTTCTAAAAAGGACATAAAGGAAGTAATGACATTGTTTCAACACAAAACGAGAATGAAAAGACGATAACAATAATCTAAGCTTTGAGGACAAAGCTTTCCTAAGGGGAAGGCAATGCTGTGAATATTTATTTAATATTATTATTTATAAATTAATAGTTTACTATGTTACTAGTGAAAGGGCATAACCCTTCACTATGCTTCCTCAAGCCCCATAAAGGCCATCTTATTGTAATCTTTTATCCTATCATCTAATATATTATTCTTACTTATTATCCAATATGAGAGTCGAATTCGACTATTAACCCTTAACCGAACACGGTTAACTTCGGGAACAGATACGTTCACTGCATGCACACGTTGGGATGTCTATGCCACTATCTGCTACTGAGCTTGCTTATCAAGATATTCAACAAGCCACTGCAGAGCCGGATCTCTCCTCTTTCTAGATAGAAGAAGATCCCATTATGTTTCCAGTTTGGGTAGCCGACTTGTCTTGTTCGCACGATTTCCTTGATGGTACTTTACCTTCAGATGAAGCTATTATCGAGGCCATGTGTGGTAGTGAGAGACCTTGGGAGGATATGCATCAGCGCTCTTATTTCCTTCCCAACCTCGATCTCACTAAGAAAGAAGAGTTTAGGACGACTCTTGCCAAGATGTTTGGTCACCCTGTGGCTCTTTTGGGCTCACATGAGGTTTACACGGAAGGGAACATGGCTAATATTTCCTCGACTACACCAATCAACGTCTCTCGCACTCCCGGAAAGATTGAGAACATTTACGTCGGTGATGATTGCTCTTCTGAGGAGGTTTCCATTTACACCAAATTGTTTACAAAGCTTCGTGAAGATTTTTCCTGGTCATATGAGGAGATTCTAGGAATAGACCCTAGTGTTGTCCAACACGATATTAGAACATATCATCATGCTAAACTAGTTCGACAATGTCTTCATGCTGCTAACCCTAGGAAGGCTGCCGCTATCAAGGCAGAGCTGGAGAAACTCCTCAAGGCTGGTTTTATCTACCCCATTCCCCTTACCAAATTGGTGTCAAACCCCATTCCTATGGATAAGAAGCAGGGAACGATCCACATATGTACTGATTTTAGAGACCTGAACTGTGCATTTCCAAAAGACAATTTCCCCACTCCATTCATTGATCATATCTTGGATACCTGTGCGGGATGTGAGATTTTTTTGTTCATGGACGACTTTTCAGGGTATAACCAGATTCAAATCAAACCTGAGGACCAACATAAGACTGCTTTCATTTGTCCTTGGGGTACATTTGCGTACCAGAAAATGCCCTTTGTCCTTAAAAATGTTCGAGCTACATTTCAGCATGCCATGACCTATGCCTTTCACGACCATAAAAAGATTATGGAGATTTTCTTGGATGATCTTGCTGGCCATTCTTGCAAGAGAGTGGACCACCCCAAGCACCTCCATTTGATTCTCGAACGATGTATATGCTACAAGATTTGATTGAATCCCAATAAATGCATCTTTGCTATGAGGACAGGTCGCCTTCTAGGATTCATAGTTTCGAATGAGGGTATTAGAGTCGATCCTCTTAAAGTTGAGGCAATACTTCGGTTGCCTCCTCCGCGCAACTTGTTTCAACTTCAGAGCCTCTAAGAAAGAGCTACTTTTCTACGTTGCTTTGTAGTCAATTATGCTAGTCTTACCAAAGGTTTTTTCATGCTTGTTGAATAAAGACACACCATTTATCTGGGATGAGAGAGCCCAATAGTCTTTCGATGCCCTTAAGAAAGCTTTGGTATCAGCCCCTGTGCTTAGTCCACCAGACTTCGCACATGATTTGATACTTTATGTGGCTATGTCTCAAGGGATGATTGGCATGGTCTTAGTTCAGGTTGATGATGTGCTCGTTGAGCATGTGATCTATTACCTTAGTCAAAATCTAGTAGACACTGAACTGAGATATACTCACGTGGAAAAGTTGGCGCTTACGACTGTTCATGCATTCCAACGATTATGACACTATATAATGCTAAGAACTACCACTATTGTAGCACATATCAATCCATTTCAGTTCATGCTATCACGACGTCTCATAGGGGGGGAGTACAATAAATGGATTGTTATCCTTCAGGAGTTTGATCTCGATTTTGCTTCGACAAAGTCAGTGAAATCCTTGGTTTTTGCTAATCTTATGTTGGACCTTCCGAGAATTGATGAGGATGTCGTTCATGAAGATTCCTTTGTGGATGAACACTTATTTCTTATCTCGTCAGAGGAACCTTAGTATGGGGATGTTATTGCATATATCCAAACTTTGAAGTTTCCTTCGCATTATTCACGAGACGAGCGACAGCGTGTGAAACGTCACGCTAAAGATTATACTATGATCGGTGACACTTTGTATCATCAAGAAAAGGATATTCTCCATCGTTTCTTGACTCGCGAAGAAGCGGAGCGCATGCTTAATGATTGGAAAGATGGGGCCTGTGGCGGTCACTTATTCGGGCTTGCTACAGCCCAACACATTAAGCGAGCTGGTTACTTTTGGCCTTCAATCTTTAAAGATTGTATAAATGCTATGAAGAGATGTCACCCTTGCCAGGTGTTTTCCCAGAATATACACTCGCATCCAGCGCCCCTTCATCTGGTTGTCATAGCTGGTCCCTTCACCAAATGGGAGGTGGATTTCATGGATTGCTAACTAGCTTTGGTTGGGGGGAATCACCATATCATAGTGTTCGTGGACTACTTTTCCAAATGGGCTAAGGCCATGCCTACCATAAAAGCCGATGGTGCTACAACAGCCCATTTCGTGTTCAATCATATTATTACTCGGTTCGATATTCCAAAAGAGATTGTCACTGACCATGGTAGTCACTTTCAGAACAAAATGATGGAGGATTTGTCACTCAAGCTTGGGTTTCGTCAAGAACACTCATCTTCTTACTATCCCCAAGTGAATGGTCAGGTAGAAGAAGTCAATAAGTATTTAAATACCATTCTCCAATGTACCATCCAACAAAGAAAGAACAACTGGCATATTATGTTATATCCTGCTTTGTGGGCATATCAAACCGCAGTCAAGACTGCCACCGGGTTCTCACCATTTCAGCTAGTACACGGTGTTGAGTCAATTTTACCGATTGAATGTGAAATCCCTTTGCTAAAACCGGCCATAGAGCTCCTCCCTAATACATCGGGTATTGAGCAACGTTTAATCCACCTTGAGCAGCTAGACGAGCAACGTCGAGATGCCACCATGGCTATAGATGCCAATAAGCATCATGTGAAGGTTCAGTACGATAGGTCTGTCTGTCCCCGATAGTATGTTGAAGGTGACTTGGTCCTTTTATATGACCAAGTTAACGAACCCCTAGGAGCGGGCAAGTTTAACCCCATGTGGCACGATCCTTACATCGTGAGGCATGTCTTGGAAAAAGGAGCCTATGAATTAGAGGATTATGAGGGGAACGTCTTGAAGAAGCCTAGGAATGGGCTCTACCTCAAGCGGTATTACACTTGAACTTCTAGTTCAAGCTATTACTTTTGTATACTATTGTATAGTTGCTTATGTACATAGTTTATTCTTCTTTTGGTTTTCGGGTCTGCTGATTCGCTTCTGTTTGATTGAGAGATGTCAACGGAATTTCCTATGTTCTTAGGATTCATGGATGGTACTAGCTGCCAAACGCAGCAACTTGATTTTGTTGCCTGGCTTATTTATCCACCTAACCATCTAGTTGTGTCTTCAGGAGGTGCTTGTCTCGGTCCTACATCTAACAATGTGGCTAAGTATAGTGTCGTGATTGAGCTACTTCGGGATGCTATTTCACATGGTATCTAGTCTTTAGGATTCACAACTAGTTGTGTCTCAGTTGAATGGTCAGTACCGTGTGAGGGATCATACGCTATTGCGAAGATTCTTAAGGGTACGACTCTTGGAGCGACATTTCGTTTCTATTACATACATTCATGTTTCGAGAAGTTTTAATAACATATTTGATACATATGCTAACTATGTCCTAGATTGGCATTTGTCACATTCATAATGAAGCACACAAATAAAAGATACATTCATACATTTGTACATACACACATATAGTAGAACTAGATAACCATAGTTTTTTATAAATAATATGTCCAAAATGGTAGTGTCATAATACAAAACTGGAGTCCATAGCTCACAAAAATATACATATCGATACAAAACTGGGACTCTAAGATATCTAAGCCCTACGAGGAGGCCTAGCTTCTGCCTCGGCAGGATGTGTTTGATAGTAATACTGTACTACAATTTCTATACACTGTAGTAGTTGCACCCAGTTGGTCGGTACCCCCACCACATGGCGCTGCATATCCTCAGGTAGCTGCGCTACCTCTATCTGTGGTACCCTATTGGTCATCCATGATAGGTTGACCCACACAGTCTGCAGTGTACGCTCTACTGCAGCACCCACTACCTAATCACCCCTGCCCCGTCGACGATGTCTCAGGAAGCCCTGTGGTATCACCGGACCCTTGTCTACACGCCAATAGTGAAACATTAATATGTGATACTACCCCCAAAAATATTTTTGCATTTACATTTATAATAAAAAATCCAAAAAAATTTAATACACAAAAAACATAAAAAGACTACTCACCAATGTCTCCAAACGCTACTCCTGGTGGAAGCGGCATGTCACGATCCTAACGGAAGTCTATCCCTGCATAGGGGTAGTCATCTATCGCTATGACCTGTCGGTCCCACTAGTGAAAGAAATCCTCTGTGTATGGTGATGCCTGACGGCCACCACCCTGTCGCGCTAAGACCTCTGCCCACCAGGTCAAGGTTAGGTCGCAGAGACTATGAGGAGGGACTTCAACCCTAGGACTGAGGCCCAGAACTTGCTCAAAGAAGAAATTGCATAAGATACTGCCATATCCAAATTTTTTTGCCTCCCCTTGCTTGCACTCCATTAATTGAGTCTTCATAGACCCAAGTACATTGTCCACCAGTCATAAATCATGGGCCGCATACACTGTGAGGCGTAGAACATCACTGGCCTAGATTCCCAGTGAAGAGCTTTTGAACCAGAAATCCGCACTAAGGTAGCCACTATGATCTTCATGCTCAGGTCGACTATGGCTTTGATGGGCACCTGAATCCCCATTGTCTGAGTATCACGAAGATAGTGCCGCTCGATATAGTTGTTAACACCCAAAAAGTGCTCACTAGCTCATTTACCACATTATATGGCTCATTTGTCCATTTTCCTACCATATTTCCATTAAAAATGCCAAAAAATCCCATTAAAAAGCCTCCAAAAGGCCTAAAATGCCTCCAAAAGGCCATAAAACCCTCAAAATAGCCTAAAAAAGGCTAAAAAAACCCCCTTTTCCTCCAAAAATAGCAAAAATCCCCTAAAAAGGGAATAAAAATATAAAATAATGAGGAAAAGGAGGAAAAAACCCTATACAGCTGCCTAAAACCATGTGTTTCCTAAAACCATGGGTCAGCACTCCACCACCAAAAAACTATAAATAGGTGATGGAGATCCCTTATTCCACATCCACAATCACAAGCACCCTTACTCTGCCAAAATCTCTCTTGAAACCCTAGTTCACCTTTGAACTATTTTCACCTTGAGAGCCACCTTTGGCCCATCCCCAACATTGGAGAAGGAGAAAGGAGCATTCTGAAGCTTGGAGCATCCTCTTGGACACTGCAAAGGGCTTCATCAACCTTGACACTCAAGGTAACATTAATATAAAACCATTTTTTACATCTTTCATTTATGTCTCATGCAATGTTTAAAGTAGTTTGTTAATTGTTGTTTTAGTTTAATCATTTAATCATTATTGAACTGCTACTAAGGAGTCCATTCTCCTTAGTAGGTGCTCATTGGCACAAGCTAGGGGTAAAACCCTAGCTACAGTTTTGGCGACTCCCCTAGTTTTCGAATTTCTGGTTTCCGTTTTTTTTTAATTTTTTCTTTTCGGCTGTCCCTTTCGACCGCTGCATACCGCGTTTTTTCCCTCTGCAGTCGCGTCCCGACCGCGCCTTTCAGGCCTTTACCTGCGATCCGACCGCGGCTCTCAGAATGCTTCCGACGCCCTGCCGGCGGATTCAAGTCTGTTACCTGCGATCCGACCGTGGCTAATCAGCATGTTTGCCACGATCTGACTGCACCTGTCGGCCTTTTTCCCGCGTCGCGACTGCGGCTTTCTGCCTCTTTCGTGCGTCCCGACTGCGCCTGTTAGTCCTTCTGCTGCGACCTGACTGTGTATTTTTTCCCGTTTCCTGCGTCCCGACTGCCTCTGTTGGCCCGATATCCACGACCCGACTGTGTCTTTTGCCCGGTTTCCTGCGTCCCGACTGCCTCTGTTGGCCCGATAGCCGCGACCTGACCGCCGCTGTTTCCCTCAAACCCGCGGTCGGCCTGTTCCAAATCGCCACAGACCCGCAGTCTGATTTCTGCTCTTTTCCTGTTTTGAGCCCAGCCCCTCTTGCTACAATATTTTCTGCATTTGAACAGCCCTCTGTCCTACCTGCAGCCTACTTCCTTACAGCCTTTCTGCAACCAAATCTCTGTTCCCTTTACAGAGTCTTTTTTAAAATTTCAGTATTTTTTAATTCAGAAAATTTTGCAAGTTAAAAGAATCAATTTCAGCATTATTGATAGATTGGAAGTTTCCCTCCCTTGTGGCACTTCTATTTTTGGGATCATTACCTCACGAGCACACACTCTGTCACATAAAATCAAGTGAGCCTTAAAAAGTACCTAACTAAACCAACATTCTAACCCCACTTGGGGAACACAAAAGAATCATTGTAGTTAGGTAGGATCAGGGGGATAGGCTTCCAATAACACCCCTTGGTTATTTCACTTGAGACATAGTTGTTGTCCAAATAGGGAACCAAAATCCCCTAGTACTTTTTGGCACGGTCACGACCAGTTTATCAGAGGGCCTCTCCCTTAGGAGGGTTGAAGTCGGGAGACTGGTTCCGGAGGCCTGAGTGGAATACCGCACTCCATTCAGTAACCGAAGGGCTACCTTTCGCGGTTCGCAGGATATCCCTGTATAGGGGTATTGCGGTCAACGAACTAAACGGTAGATTCACCTTTCTGGACGTGTCATGAACGGGGTATCTTAGTTGCCATTCTTCTAGGATTGACTACCCAGTATCCCTCCCGGTAGGGGGATATCATAGCCACTTGGCTTTCCTACTCATATTGTCTGACTTGGATTTCATCACCTTGCAGAGGATATGTTTAGTTGAGTCAGAATACTTTTAGCTAGGTATTTGCATGCTCCTTTACCTCCCTTTGGTCTAGTGAGTCCACCATTTTTCTTTTTTAGGAAACCTGTTGCTTGTTGGTATTCTGACCATCTTTGTTGTTACTCCACCTATTGTAGCACAGCTGCTGCAGTGGGTGTTTTGAGTTGGTTGTTGGCCTGAGTGCCTTGCTTTTTAAGCTCTCCTTCTGCACACTCGGTTGCATTAGGATTTTTGAGCTGTTTTCATACTCACCTCAACCCACAGAGATTAGACACCATCTGTCACCATTGAGTCCCCGAGACATTCTCGGCGCCTCAGGGGCGAGCCCCCACAGCACGGTTCTCTTGACACCACACGTCGTAGATTCCGATCATTATCCGTTGATACCACTCATCACAGATCTAGAGCCTTGTCACTTGACTCCACTCGTCAGCGACGTAGGTCTCCGTCACCAGATAGTGACGCACCTTACTTTACCTCAGATTCTGACGAAGAGTCTGAAAACCCTATTTACACTGCCCCTACTAGCCCCATGGCTGGCACGACTTCCACTCCGTTTGTCATAGGGACCATTGGTGGTACATCCACCACTACACCAGTTACTACACCTGTTTTGGGTATGCCCTCCATGGGGAACCCATCTACTGTACCCCTCATGGTACCTATTCCCGCAGCGGGAATACCTATCCCCACTACATCAGTGGCTCACACTACCAATGGTGGTGCTGAACCATCCTTCACTACCTCAGTCCCCCCACTTGGGGGCACCACCCTCAATCTTGCCCCTTCACTTGGGGGCACTGGCCCCAACTTGGTCCATAGCACTACTGTGTCGCAGCCTTCTTCCAGTTTGCCATTCATGGCTAGCCTCAGCCTACCTGACCTGGCCAGATTGACCAACGATCCTATTCGACACGACCCCACGTGGCCTCATATGACTACCAAGCTCCCCTCGGACATCCCTAAGTTCGAGGGCAAGGCTAGTGAGGACCCACAAAACCATATCATGTCTTTCCACCTATGGTGTTCCTCTAACTCCATCGTGGATGACTCTGTTCGCCTCCGTCTCTTACAGCGCACCTTTACTGGCTCTGCAGCCAAATGGTATATTGAGCAACCACATGGGACCCACGCCACCTTTGCCTCCCTTGCCTCTACCTTCCTGCAGTTCTTCCAGTTGCCTGTCCGCTATGACGCGGGCGTTGAGATCCTCCTATCCTGCAGACAAAACACGGCTACCCATATCACGGACCACATCCATGAGTGGCGTAGACGCCGTAGCTTATGCAAGATTAAACTAGATGACCGTATCTTCCTCGATTGGTTCCTCAAGTCCCTGCTTCCTGTCATCGCTAAGGATGTAGCTTCGGAAAGACCCCAGTCTGAAGAAGAGGCCATCCTTAAGGCGCAGCAGTTCGACCTCATTTACGCCCAATCGGGTTACCTTTATACCATTATACCTGACGCCCCTCGCGGCGAGTCCTCCCATCATGATGCGCCGGGGGCATCCCACGCTGCAGATGGTATCATTGGCCGTGTTTCTTCGCATCCCCAACCATTTTCTATAGCACGTCCTACCCCTGGCCCCGACCTGTCGAGGGCTACCTCCCAGTCTGGAGCCACCAACTCATATGCTCCCATGACACATCACCATTCCCATGGACCCTCATGTCCACCTCAGTGCTTCGGGTATGCGACTCCTGCTTATGCTCCTCCAGTCGCACCTCAGCCTTACTACCATCAGCAGGCTGCCTCAGCTCCTGCGCCTTCACCAGCCCCACCAGCATATTATACGCCCCAGGCAGCCCCTGCGGCACATCCACCACCTGCTCCGCAGTCCTATCAGCAACCCCCTCAAGTTGCTGCACCTGCTCAGCCTCAAACTACATATCATCCTCCGCAGCCTGCTCCCGCACCTGCGCAACCTCAAAATCCACCTGCTGCCCAAGGGCAAGTCTACGCCCAACAGAACCCGCAGCAAAACCAGAACAACCAACGTAACCAGGGCCAACAGAACTGCGGCAAGGGCCGTAATCGGGGGAACAACCAACCTACAGACCAAGCTGGTCAACCGGCTAATCCCCCTGACAACAACAATGCGGCTCCCGCTAATCAAAACCCTGATCGCCCACCCAAGCAGGCCAAAAACCCCAATTTGCGAATGAACCACCCTTGTTCTATTTGCGGGGTCTATGGACACTACACACACGCTTGCCCACACTTGGAGCGAGCTCGGCAGCTCTGGGTTGACGAGGCCCATCGCCAAGGGCATGCGGCTCCCCAAGCACCGCCCAACCCCCCCCAACCTCAGCAACCCCCTTTGGTGCTGCAAAACCCCTTGCCAACCCAAGGCGTGGTGAACGCTCAGCCGTTGGCCCCTCAAGCTAACGTACAACCCCAACAACAACAGATCACTTACGCTGCCCCTGATCAACCCATGTTTGACTCAGGTACCCACCACTTGCTGATGATGTCATCTGCTGACGTCAACCTACAGACCCGTCGGAACCAATATGGCTCCACCTCTGAAGCCACTCCCACGGATAAACCTACTAACGCTCATCCCACCGATCAGGCGTTACGTATACCTCCGCCTCCCATAGACGGCGTTGCGAAAGCACCTCGTTTTCCACTTCGCCGAATCAACAATAACCCTAACGCGCGCGCTGCGTCAAACTACAACATCGTAGACGACCTAGCCCAATCTCCCGCAGCCATGTCTGCGTTAGAAGTCTTGAAGAACTGCCCTTCCCAGCGCAAGACTTTACTTTCCGCCATTGGGGGGATTGACCCAACTGATTCACATTTGATGGCGTTTGATTTAGACCAGTCTGAACAACGCCTACCTTCCAGCTTAGCATTCCAAGTTACTGTCTCCGTTAGGAACCTTGTTATCCATCGGTGCATCATCGATGAGGGTGCCTCCACATGCGTTATGTCTACATTTGTATGGCAGAAGTTAGGATCCCCTCCTCTCCAACAGTCCACCACTGCGTTACGTGCCTACGACGGTCGTTCGGCCCAGCCCCAAGGCCTTCTACCCAACGTTCCAGTCCAGTTAGGTGGTAAAACAGTCCTTATTGACATAGAGGTAATCAATGCCCAATTGGATTATAACCTTTTACTTGGCCGTAGCTACATGTATGCCATGCGGGCAGTCGCCTCTTCTGTCTTTCGCACCATGATGTTCCCCCACGAGGGACGTGTGGTTAAGATTGACCAGCTCACCTACTATGATCCCAGTGCTCCCGCGGCACCTGAAAATGTTCTCCCCATGGTTGAACAACCTGTTTCTCCTGCCTCCACCTCGTTTGTTTCCTCTACGGGTCCTGGAGTCTACTCAGACGCGCCGATGACTTCCACCTTTCATTCCATTCCTCCGCCGTCATCTACGCCCGAAATGTCTGACTTATGTACCTTGTCCCATGACATCCTACCACCTAACAATCAACCATCCTTATTTCCTAAACCACCATTGGTACCTAGCCACATTGGTGTTACACCGATCCATACGATCCCCTTCCTAGTCCCTCCATCTGGAGTAGTAAGCGCCCCGGTCATGGCTACCCTTAGCCTCCCTGGGTTAACTTTGGGATTACCTGTATGGTATCTTTCGCCTCCCGTTCGCCTGCCGACACCAGATGTCGTCCTCCAGCCGGGGCAACCCATGGCTACTACCACTTAGCCACCTCCCGGTGTCTCTACCCCTTCGTCCTCCACGACACCTCCTCCTACTCCCAAACCCACTGGGGGCAGAGGTCCACAACCTTACACTGCCGTACCGCCTCCAAAGACAGTCAAGAACCCTCCAGTGTTTCGTGCTCCTCCTAAATGCTCGCTGTGTGACGAGTTGGGCCATGCGACCCACCAATGCCCACAGTTACCCGCATTACAGAAGCACATGCAAATGCTCGACGATGACCCCAACATCCCAACGGTCGAACTAAACCCCACTCCTAAGCCTAAAGATAAGTCCCTACGTACCAACCACTCTTGCGCCATCTGCGGTATTTACGGGCACTATTCACATCATTGTCCCGATATCCCGGATTACAGAGCAGCTCTCTATGAGATGAACAATTTGGATCTTGAGACGGCACCACCTACCATTGAGGAGATCTACCCCCCAGACTCTTCAACTTCCGGAGAGGGCAATACCATCTATATGATCTCTTCAACCACTACCCTCTCGTCAACCGATTTGACGACGCTGACTTTCCGTACTGATGAGGAGATTCTTGAGGCCCTTACTGCCCCGGATTATCCCTGGGATGACATGCACCACCGTTCCTATTTCATCCCAGAAGCGTCTTCCTCTAGCTCCGCTACCCAATACGCGGTCGAATCCAAAGACTTCCTCCCCACCAAGGTTGACTGGTTCAAGGACCCTATTCCTGCTCCTGATGCCTTCGAGGAAGATAACATGGCCAACATCTCGCCTGTCATCCAAGTTGATATTGCTGCTCCAGGTCGTGCCCCTGAACTCATTACTTTAGGAGCATTCTGCAGTAAACAAGAGATTGAGGACTACATCCACTGTTGTGGGGAAAATGCACCTATAGTTCAGGGGAGAAACTACCAACTTACGGTGATAAAGATAGACTTACAAGCATTCTGCAAGTATAACTAATAAATGAAGAGATTAGGGTTTAGAGATGTAGGCACCTTATTCAGAAGGTTGATCCTAGCTTTGCCTCCCTCGCTCTTCAATGCTTATTCAATGTCGCAATGCCCAGACCTGCAAAACAACTTGATACCTTTCTCAAATACATTTGACTACACATATAAGACTGATATTCATAATAGAAAGAGACATCAGATTGTAAACAAATTGTAATCAAATCTAATACACATTAATAGGTCATATTTGGAAAGGAAAGAACGTCTGATCTTTATTAATGAATGAAAGCAAGTACATACAATTATACCTTCCTTCAAGCTTGTCACTTCACGAAACCTAGATTCAAGGTCTCCTGCTTCCGTTCTCCAAGGATCCCAGCCTCTAAGCAATTGTACTAGGGTTTACCAAAACTGAAGCACAAGAGAGGGGGATGAGGGTCTCCATTCCTCCAGCATAACTTTGCAATTAGGCTTGCTCCTCACACATGACCCTTCTACCCTCCTTATATAGTCAGTGAGGAAGAGGAAAAGAAGTTACAACCACTCAAGAGGTTTCCCAACCAACTTAACTTACTCGAATTTCGAGATTTTTGACCAAAACAAGTGTGTACGCTACTCTATAGTATACAAAGTCGCGTACATATGGCAATGGGCGCTACTTTGAATGAGGTAAAGTCGCGTACACACGCTACTATTATAACAGTAGAGTCGCGCTCATAGTGAAAAATGGCCAAAAACAGGCTTTTCTGCTCATTTTCAGGAGATGGTTTGGTCTGGAAAAATGTTCCTAAGGGTCATATACATCAAATGGGTCAAGAATGAGGTAATTTCAACCATTTTTAGTGTCCCAAATGACTCCTCCATCCACAATTGTCCTGTTGTGTGACTGAACTTGATCTCAAGAAGTGTCATCATGCGACCAAGGGAAGCAAGTGTCGTCACGGACGGAGAGGTGTCATTTCAAGCTATAACATCCACCTTTTCAAAGAATTCCGTGATGTCTTTGCTTGGTCCTATACCGAAATGCCTGGTCTTGACCCCGCCATTATAGAGCACCACATTGACACATGGCCTGATGTACCCCCCATTCGTCAGAAACAGCACCACCTTGACACCTCTAAGTCAAGGGGCATAATAGATCACCTCGACCCTGAGATAGGGGGCATGATCAATCATTTTGAACCTTCCCCATCACATCTATCTCAGCACGTCAATGAACCCATCGTTCAAACCAGCACATATGTTATCCATAATCACACACCCCATGCACATAACATGGGGGCAGGTCATTAACCTTGCTCACTTTTTCACACTTGTGATCTCAACCATTTTTGAGGTCACATATCACTTGTAGATTTGATTTGCTTTGATACACCTAGTATTCTTCCCCCACGGGTCATCATTTCTCCCCACCACTGCATCCTTGGCTTGGTGGGCTCACCTTTTACCATTCCGGAGTCTTTATGACCTCCGTTTTTCACACCATTTGCACCGCCGGATTCATCTTTCCGTGCCCGTGACGATACTTGAGATCATTTCTCGCTCTCACTAGGACCAATATCAACATTGTGTCCAGACACCACTAGTCGCCTCGGTTTGCGTGCCACATCGGCCGTTCTCTGATTTTTCACATGTTTTATATCATCGGATTCATTTTTCCGAGCTGGTGATGATGCTTGAGATCATTTCTCGCTCTCACCTCCAGATTTTCTGGGCATTTTTCAAAATGCCCTCGTCACCTCGGTTTGCGTGCCACATCGGCCGTTCCCCGTTTTTGACATCCTTTATATCGCCGGATTCATTTTTCCGAGCTCGTGATGATGCTTGAGATCATTTCTCGCTCTCACTTGGTACAATTTCAACATTGTGTCCCGACACCTTGCTGCCTCGATTTGCATGCCACATCGGCTGCTATCGGATTGTTCCACTTTTTTACATGAGCCATTCACTCCTGTCATACTGCAAATGTTTCGTTATTTTGCCACCATTTCATCTACCCCGCAAGGAGGTCCATCAGTGTTCCCACCTACCCTCGTTCTTGGTCATCATTACTAAACCTTGATTGAACACTTCCTCCTTGCCTGGCCATTCCTTTTGTTCGGTATAATTTTATCCCTTTTTCGGGCCGGACAACTCCTTTACGAAAAAGGCACTTAGGGAGTTTCTGTTGAGCTCTTTTCTGACTCCTAAAAGAATGAAAAGATCGCCGAGCAATCTTGCTTCCTTTCATGCTCGTTAAAGTACCTGAAAGGGCGTCTATCTGGTATAAGTTTAACCCTTTTCCGGACCTGGTAAACTAATTACGAAAAAGGAATACTCTAGTCACACCGGCTAGAAGAGTTCTTCATTGCATCCTTTTATGCTTCTTTGGGCCTTGGAGACTAAATCTACGAAAAAGCAACCCCCTGGAGTATTCTTACTTGCTTTCAGACTCTCTAAAATTGAAAGCAACCACGAGCATGTACTGTCCTGGGCTCGTAAAATCCACACGACAGTACCATTCCATCACTTCAGAGTCTTCTTATCGCTTTCAGACTCCTTAAAATTGAAAGCAACCACGAGCATGAACTGTCCTGGGCTCGTAAAATCCACACGACAGTACCATTTTACACACACTTCTTCTAGTTCATTAACCCATGAAGAAGTCTCCTCCCATGCCTCCTGGCACTATGATCGATCATCTCGGCAGCACCCTCAATCAGGTCGCCTTTGTTCAGAGTATTCTGCAGTCTCCTGCCATTGTACACCAACTTGAGTCTCCCTCAGCCAGTTATCCTCCCAGATCCATTACAGCTATGATCCCTTTCCCCTCCGTCAGTTTCATATGCTGCCAGATCATTTCCATTATCATACTCTGAACAAAGGAAGTTTGAGTCCACCCACTCTACTTGCCCAGTTGTCCCCCCACAGTTTATCAGTCCTGCCATCAGCACTATCACATTTCGGTCTTGTACCTCGCGCTTCTGTCAAGGAAACATCATTGCCTTGATAGTTGCAGGTCTCCCTCTGTCGACGACAGCTCCTCTATTCCAGAGGATAGGCCCAGAGGTCCCTACGCCTTGGACTTATCACCATCTGTGGTAAGTGCCTACGGATCATTCCGAGAGGAATCATCATTGCCTCTCTGAGTGGTTGCTCCTCACATGCTCGACTTCAACACCTTGATCGCATCGTAGAGGATCGCGTAGGATTATATCCCATCAGTTTTTTGTCGAAGACCCCGGATTTCCCCTGACTCTAGCACATTGGTGAGTCACTTCGGAACACCCAGTTATATGTTCCCGTGGATGTCCGGGCTGCGTTGGCGATTGTATCCGGAAGCCATCCAGTTATATGCTTCCTGGAGTACCCATTTCAGTTCCAGTCCAGTGTACCGTGGAGAGTATGACCCTAGTCACTATGATCCAGCAGCTCATCAGTTCCTTTGGTACCACACTCAGTAGCACTGTTGATTGTTCCAGTGCACCATTTCTTCAGTTCACACATGATCAGCTCAGCAGTATGTCCCAGATATGTGTCCCCTCTGGCCTCTTATGATGTACACAGTAGTCATGTATCTTACAGGTCCCCATTTTTGGGCCTCACAGTTATATTTATGTATCTTGATACGAGCATGGGTATGCCCGCGTCGTCCATATATTGAGATTATTCCTCAGTCAGTATTTGAGGTCATGTATATTTCAGGTCCCCATTTTTGGACCCCATTGTTATTATGTTATATCCTGATACGAGCATGGGAATGCCCGCCTCGTCCATATGATCAGATGATTCCTCATCCTTTATTGAGGTTATGTACTTTTAGTTCTTGCAGTTGTTCGGGATCGTTGTTCCGGGCTTCAGTTTGTTTCTTCTCTCCTCTCCACACCCAGGAAAACCATTCATGACTTATGATGTCCATCGGCCATACGATGAGCTCCTGCCCTCGCACATCAGGGGGCAATCTGTTAACACCCAAAAAGTGCTCACTAGCTCATTTACCACATTATATGGCTCATTTGTCCATTTTCCTACCATATTTCCATTATAAATCCCAAAAAATCCCATTAAGAAGCCTCCAAAAGGCCATAAAACCCTCAAAATAGCCTAAAAAAGGCTAAAAAACCCCCTTTTCCTCCAAAAATAGCAAAAATCCCCTAAAAAGGGAATAAAAATATAAAATAATGAGGAAAAGGAGGAAAAAACCCTATACAGCTGCCTAAAACCATGTGTTTCCTAAAACCATGGGTCAGCACTCCACCACAAAAAAACTATAAATAGGTGATGGAGATCCCTTATTCCACATCCACAATCACAAGCACCCTTACTCTGCCAAAATCTCTCTCGAAACCCTAGTTCACCTTTGAACTATTTTCACCTTGAGAGCCACCTTTGACCCATTCCCATCATTGGAGAAGGAGAAGGAGCATCTTGAAGCTTGGAGCATCCTCTTGGACACTGCAAAGGGCTTCATCAAACCTTGACACTCAAGGTAACATTAATAGAAAAAGCCATTCTTTTCATTTGATGTTTATGTTTCATGCAATATTTTAGAAGTAATTTAATTGTTGTTTTAGCTTAATTAGTTTAATATACTGAACTGCTACTAAGGAGTCCATTCTCCTTAGTAGGTGCTCATTGGCACAAGCTAGGGGTAAAAACCTAGCTACAATAGTCAGGAATGGTGATCCCACCACCCACAGTATGAGATCGAAGGCTTGCCACTTCACCTCAGCAGGACAAACTAGTAATGAAGTAGATATCATCCACCTCCAAGGATAGTATTTTCCCATCTAAGTTGAAGTTTTGTGCATCTATGTCCCACTAGTCTATCAAATGGAGGAGCAATAGGTTTTGGGCCCTCAAACCCCCTATGTTCCAAGATTTGTAAACCCCACACACTTGTAAAGCTTGTTGTGCAGGAAAATATTTGCGGATGGCCTCATCCACAAGTTCATGTTCCCTCTCTCTCCACTTTAGAACCATCCTGGAGGAAGAGAAAGCAAAGAGGTTAGTCAATTTAATTTAAAAAACTAACTTCATGGCCGTACTCGCGGGAAATGTTTCTCACAGAGGTAGGTACCCGCGGTCAATGCATGCATTGACCACGATTGCCCAGCCCTACCCGTGACCCACATACTTGTAGCCCGCAAGTAGCACCGTGACCATTTAGGGCTTGGCCACATAAAAAATTCAACTATTGAAAAATCAAAATAAAAGCATTGAAATGAAAGACATGGATGAGACTACCAAACTGCTCCTGATGGCTCGATGAATAGATGCCCGTAGCTCCCGGAATCAACAGTTGAACTTCAAGGTGAAAACTAACCACAAAAATCCAAATGGGTGAATAGTAAAACTGAATTGTGAATTGTATATTTTTATTACTATTTATAATTTTTGAAACCCATTTGTCTATAGTTTTCACCATTATATGTTGTTTTGGACCAATATAATGTCTTGGAGTAGCATTTTTTGACCAGATTTCTTCAGCGAGAGTTGTTTTTTATCATTTCACATCTACGGTAGGTATATTTCACACTTGGCATATAGGTTAGATGTCATTTTCACATGCATTATGCATTTGACCTTTTGACCATTTTCATAAACCCTAGGTGCAACCCCCCTTCTTAACCAACACGAAACCTTCACACTATTGAAGAAGTGTCGTTATGTGGCAGCAGGGCTTTTTCGAACATGGGTACCCTAGTTAGAACCCCTTTTGCATTATGGTGCCCATGCCATTGTTTGTCCTTAAGATCGGGAGTCCTTTGTAGTTACGCCATGAATTTGTGATAAAGACTCATACTCTACTTTTCCTTATGCTGGCCATCTCCCAGAAGGACTCCCCTATTTATATCAAGTTGTGATTGCATTGCATCATCCTGCTTGCCGCTTAAGCCCTATGTCAGCTCCTGCTTACTTAGTTGTTAGCTTGGTGCCTGAGCACTTTTCCCTGTCGAGCCCCGCAGAGCTTCCATTTTCCCTTTGCAATTTGATGTCCTTTTGACCCTGAGGGAACACCCCCCAAGTGTCCACATCCTACACATGCTTCCTTGCATTGATCATAGGTATGTTCCACTGCTTGGGACTAGTCTGCTCGCTATTTGACACTCGTTCCCTCCATTGTTGTACTATAAGCAATTTTATTCTTTTTCAAGCTTTTCCAAATATGAAAAAGACTAAAAAAATCAAATATTCCAAAAAGCCAGACGGGATTATGGTTACTAATTCTAGTTGGAAGCTATTGTGTCTCCTTTGAACAGAGTGTTCATTCCACTCCATACATAATGAGTTGGGACTATAATTGGGCCTTAGGAGCTGTACTTGTTTCTTAGTTTACTCCAGTGATTGGTTAAGCTTCCAGTCTTTATGGATCCCTTTATTTATGCCTCTTGCATCGCACAGTATATATCGAGTCTATGCTACATGAGTCTATCCATATGCTCATACTCTTGTTCAAAGGAAGTCCTGAAACCAAAGTCGGCCACTCCTCAGATCTCTTAACTATTTCATGTTGGCCATCCTTATTGAGTTAGTCCATTTCACCTGAGTTCTTCCAAATCTTTTAGCGTAGCTGGTACCTTGTGCTGGTCGATGGGGGATTCATTAATACCCTCCTTCCATCGAGTCTCCTTCCATCAACTTCAACCCATTTATTCCGAAACTTGAGTCTTAGAGTTTGGTTGAGTACCTTGAGGCTTGTAGTCATTAGTGGTAGGTTCTCTCGCCATCAACAGTTTTGCGAATACATCAATGTCCCCTAATCGATGGATTCATCCTAGTGTTCGACTTCACCACATCTATTCGCACTTTGATGATTGTACTATGTGCCTTGATGCCCATTTTCATTATTGGTGGTCTATCTCACATCTGTTAACGGTATACATCATTGACCGGTAATCAGACGATGTCACATCAGGTTCGACCTTAACTCCTTTATTCACTTGATGGGACTTGCACCATAGATGATTTGTGTAGAAGACCCCAAGCGATAGTGGCATTCAGTATGCTACTTATGATCGAGACTTTACAACTGAGATATCACCTCTCAGATATCAAGAGTTTGTACCAATTGTTTCTTTTTCAGGAGGAGACCATATCTTACTGTAGAGGGATCATGGCTATGATCACTTATGACAGATATTAATTATGTAATGCCTATTCATGGCCATTGTATCAAATTGTTGTACTACCGACATTTATTCAAAGATACTATTGTATTATGAGGAGTGAGATGCTCCTTCTACTTGTGTCTCCATCACTCCACTTCAGAGATTTATAATGTATTTCGGCCATCATAGCACCATTCTCTAACCTCACACATTAGGGGGCATCTGTTACAACATAATTTTTCACCTTGTGAGCATCAACACTCTTTATCCTTTAGGATCCATTCTACTGACTCAGAGGCACTTTATGTCCTTCAGACACACTATTTCCCTATTTTTCTTCCTGTACGCTACCTGTTCCACTTTAGCCTGCGTACCCACGAGCTACACCACTATAGCCCGTGGGTGACAAGTAAAATGGTAAAAATCACTAGTAAATGACTTTTTACTATCACAAAGCGGTCTTACAGTGGCATTTGGCCCTCCATTTGCCCTGAAACGCCTCAATGTGTCCTTTAACATACCTTTGGGAGGACTATATATTGAGCACATATGGCATATGGAAGGGAGGAGAAAGGAGAGCAAGATAACTATAGTGGATTTTTGCCGCATCTTGAGTATACACTCATTGATCTTTGTTGTTGTGAACCTATTATCTTCACCTTCCAAACTCCTATCATAGTTTGAGTTTGCCATTCCATGGAGGATTGAAGTAGTGGAGGCACAAGTGGAGAGACCCAGTTCTTGGTTCAGAATGGTTATCGGCAAGAGGTCGTATCACATTGTACTTCTTATTATTTATTAATAGAAATACTTATATTCTCATCCATTAATGTTGTGGATGTTGTTTATATTACATTGGGTTGCATTTACTTATGATATCATGGACCATTGCTATTGATGATGTTAATGTCATTTATATATTATATGCACTTGTTGTATATTGGCTGTAAAGACTAATTTGCAGGTTCAAGTGCACGAATTGAAAGCTCCAAGGGGATCTACATCAAACATCCAGATCAAGGTTGGTGATATTCTTCATTATCTTAGCATTGTCATTTGTATAGCATAGCATTGAGAATTGAGTTAATTTCTGGTAGTTAGCTATCTGTTATGGTCCACCCAAAGCCATAGGAATTTTTCTCCATAACATTTAGGGCCTTGAAAGAAGTCTAACTAAACCACCTATTTGGATCCCTGAAACGACTAAACCACCACCGCAATAGTTTCTAGCCACGAGCTTCTGAACAATCAAATGGTTAGAAGAGGGGGGCCACCTCATAGAATTGCACCAGCTGGATGCACATCTCAAGAAAAAATAGAAGCAACATCAATGGATACCCAAGATTTAGGGTGATTAAAGTGCTTGTAGCTTAACACTCCTGAGACGCCCCTGAAGGAAAACCACCACATACACGTGGCAACCCTAGGTTTCTTCAAGGGCCGGAAGTAGTCTTCGTAAACCACTTTTTGGGAGCCCTGAAATTGCTAAAGGCTACCATAGTGGTTTGTCTAGCTAGAGGCCACCAGATAGTTAGTCGTTAGAGGAAAGGGGCCTGCCCATAAATCTCTTCTAGTTGGACGTGAATCTCAAGGAAGGCTTGGCAGAAGATAGGTGATTACCTGAACTTCAGGGCGTCTAAGATGCTCGGAGTTTAGCAGCCCAAAGACACCCCTGAGTCTAAACCAACCCTTCCACATGGAGGCTTCACAATTGAGTTAGGGCCTGAAAAGCAGTCTTCCAAAAAAAATTTCTCTAGGCGCTAAAGCCACTTATGATTGACCACTTCCCACTGTCGTCCATCCCCTTCTCATTTCCTTAAGTTTCCCTTAAGCGGTCATCTCTGCCGTTGGTGAGCTCTCAGAATGGATTCCTAATGAGGGAAGCTAGATTAGGAGCCTACTTTAATTATCAACTTGGGGGACATACAAACTTCAGAGGTGCAGGCACTATATGTGCTCTTATAGGAAAGTCTTTGTCGTGGTTGGGTGTTGGTATCTGTGTTTAAGGTTTACCTAAAAGAAATCAAATAAGCTGGAAAAGGATTGCCTAATCTATGGTTGAAAAATACCTATGCCAAGAGGCTCAAATACAGAAGACAGTAAATCTATATTAAAGAATTTAAATGTTGAAAACAATAAATATGTTCCTATGAATTGACTTGCTGAAAAATAGAGAATTTAGAGTATGAAAGTGAATACTGAAAACATAGCAGATCTATTCTAAAATAATGAAAGCTGGATCTTTAATGTAAGAAACAGTTGCTGTAAATGAAATGCATAAAACTAGAAGTCTGATCTAACCTATTCAATTTCCAAAACCAAATTCAGAATACCATTATCTAATGCTACGAAGTAATTAGAATTTCAAGAAGTAAATATCATTAATTAACCACAGTATTGAAAGTAAGCAATCTTTATGAGCAACCGTAATAATGGGAGAGTGCCTAAGCTTTTAAGATCTGGATCATTGTTTCAAAATCATTGCAAGTACATAAAAAAATAGATGCATAAAATATGATTTGGAATAATCTTGCTATAGGACTACTGAAATAGTGTTACCGAACTACAGAATGCGTTATAAACTAGTAGGGAATCAGACTAGTCACATTACTACAGAAATCAAATCATACTACTTGGTGCCATTCAAATGCGTTCATGTTTAATATAGATTTCAGTCAATGTAAAACACATAATGCAAGAAAATACCTGAACAATAAGATCTCCTGACTTACGTGTTGGAGGGGCCCTCTCCAACTCGTACTCGGGAGTGAAAGAAACTTACAGATGCTGAATTGAAAACAACATCAAATCTTTATTTAACATAGCAGCTTCAAAGTCTGACAAAAAGTCTGTAACTCGGAGTATCTCGATAGTATAAAAACATAACCAGTGATTCTAAAAAATGGCTATAGGATCCTCTTGCTAGCCGACAGGCCCATATATATATATATATCTAATGCTTAACCTAACTTCTATGTCTAATTGTCGATTCTGTTTGAATAGGTGTTCTCCGTAGAAATCAAGAAAAAGGCGTTGAGTTTTGCATGAGCTTTCCAGTCCACTGCTTGATCTACGTGGGTGTCCTAGAATCTACCTGGACCTACTCAATCATACTTGATTTTCACCTAATTAGTTCATTGAACACGCATTTAAACATACAAGAATAATCTTTGAAAAAAACTTCATTAAATAATCAAGGTAAATAATTTCTCCCACAAAACAAGTGTATTTCTTCACCCTTTCTTGTGTTTTTGCTATGGGGAAGCGCTATCAGATACCTGTATCTTGGACTCATCATTCTCCCCCATACTTGAAGGATTCACCCATCCTTGGGTGATAGATTTAGCTCATCAATGACCTCTTTGATGTCCCATGCTATTACCCTGGGGGTCCCTTCTTGCCTGTGATAGCCCAAGATCTGATCCTCCTTGACCCATGCTCTCTTCTCTTCTTCTTCATTGATTTGTTCCTTAATAACCAGGGGAAGGAAGAATGGGGGATTCAGCCTCATTCCAATCCATCTAAGTTTGTTCTTTATCAGGGATTCCCTGTAGAGCTTGGATTTGAAAAGAGCATCTTCAAGTCTGAGAGGGGAGTGGAGCTCTCTTCTTTTTAGGCCATTTGCTACTCTGCGCCATCTTTCCTTAATGGAATCATGAACCTCTTTGTGTGTGCCTTGGATAGTAACATCAAAATGAGCCACAACGTCCTACTGCTTTGCAAGGAGAATGGGGATCAGCTCCTCATCCTGGGTGAGGATTCTATGGTTGTAAATTATTCTTTCAGGGTGAGTTGCCTCTGCCATAACCATTAATGGGGTTCTCCATTTTGCTGCAACGTAAATATGGCAGTCCTGAGCTCGCTCAGTGATTCATCCATGAACATAGTGCCCTCAACTAGAAACCGCCCATGTAAGGGTTTGGCGACCAGTTGGGTGAGCTAGGGACTACAAAATTGTGCAAGAAAAATTCGCTTAACTAGTCCTTCTCCAACTCTGTGGCATTTAGAGATGCATCCATAAATTCTTTGGGTTTGCTGATCTCTATCAGGAGTCTTTGTTTTAACCATTGGAGTTGGAATTTGCCCCACTTCTCATATAGATAAATTGCATAAATTGTTTTTAGTGGCCTGAGGTCCAGTAGTGTATCATATATTTTAGTGGTAGTAGCCAAAACGTCCCTTAGTTGAACAATTTCCTAGTCCTTTTTGGCTAAATCCCCTTGTGCCTTAGCCAATTTCTCTTTAAGTGTTGAATTTCTCTATTCATCCAGTCTTAGCTCCCCTGCATGATGCATTTTCAGAATTTGTGTCTTTTCAGATGAAAACGGGGGTGATGTGGGCTGGCTTCCTGATTCAATTCTCAATGTTTCCAGCTGCTTTCTAACATTTTATAATTCCGCATGCGCCTCATCAAGTTGGTTGACGACACCAGGGTTTTCATTGTGCTCAGGAGGGTCCCCCTAAAGGTTGTCTTGCTCTTCTTGTTCATTCTATTCTTCTTCTACCTCCTGTTATTCTTATTCATCTTGCATTTCGTGTTCATCCTACTCCTCTTCTGCATCATTCTCTTCTTGTTCATCCTGCTCCTCTTGTTCATCCTACTCTTCTGGTGTAGTGGGATCCTCCTGATCTACCCAAAGATCATCGTCCTCATCAGACACATTTTGAATTATGGGACTGGGTTCCCTTCTCTCTTCCTTAGTAATTCAGATTCTAGATGCTTGTGTGAATCTTTTACTTTGTCTCTTCGGCCCTTGATTACTGGCAGGAATCCCTGGGTTCATTTTGGGGGAGTCATCTTGTGAATGCTTTATCTTCACCAAGGTATCAGCCACACTGTCCAGGTCAATTTTCCTCTTTGTCCCTGATGTAGAGGCGGTTTTGTTCATTGATTGTGGTGGTAGGGGTACACTAGTTGTGGGTGTACCCTTCATTCTTTGAACATCTTCAGCAGATACCAACACGAATTCTTCCCAAGAAATCTCTAGGATCTATGCTTTTAATTCCTCACAAACGATTAATTTGATAAGCCCATGATGGGCTACGGCATCCTCCTTTCCTTTAATCACTTTCTTGCTCATTTCTGCTAGAGACTGGAGCAGGTAGTATGGAATACTAATGTTGTTGTTTGGTGGATGATGGTCCATGTGCCTCAACAGTTCTAGAATTCGAAAATGAAAAATGGCAACATAACTTAACCTACCATTGCATGTAATGTACTTCTGGATGATTGTAGCGATTTCCTCCCACGGTGCCGACATGGAGAGTCTTTTGACTCCGTTTTTGTCTTCGGCATAGACCTCTCCTCGCTCAAAAAATGATTCCTTTTCTTCATGGTTTGCCTCTCGGTCATCCCTTGTCCAATGCAGGCCCATTGGTAGACCCGTGAATCTGGAAATCACTTCATCATCCAACTTTATACATAACCCCTTCACTCGGGTGATGAACTGTTCATCCTTGATATGTTTTAAATTTCTTGCAAACTCCATAGCCACCACTGCATTGTATCCTCTCAATCCTAAGATGAAAGGCATCCAACCCGTGTTGCGGATGATTTCTAGGATTCACAGGTTCTGATAAATAGCACTGTGTTCCTCTGGTTCATTTTTTCTTGAAACCTTTTGTCATTCTGAAATTCTTTACTGTTAACACCCAAAAAGTGCTCACCATCTCATCCCCCTCATTACATGACTCATTTGTCTATATTTCCTACCATATTTGCCTCCAAAACCTTAAAAAACCATTAAAAAGCCACCAAAAGTCCAAAAAACCCCTTTTTTTCCCCCAAAATAATTGAAATTTCCTCCAAAAATAGCAAAAACCCTCTAAAAGGGCCTTAAATTCCCAAAAATCAAATAAAAGGGAATAAAAAAGTATAAAGAAGAGGGAAAAGGAGGAAAAAAGAAGCAAAAACCCTATACAATTGACCTAAACCATATGGTGCCAAAAACTATGGGTCAATACTCCACCACTAAAAACCTATAAATAGGTGATGGAGGCTCCCCATTTCACATCCACAATCTTCCCTACCCTCACTCTGCCAAAATCACTCTTGAAACCCTAGCTTACCATTTGAGCTAGTTTCTCCCATTTGAGTGCCCCTTTTGGCTCATTATTCAAACACCTTGGAGAAGGACAAGGAACCCATTGGAGCACGGAAGCAGCCCTACTGGACTACTACAAGAGCTCCACCAACCTCAACACTTGAGGTAAATTTAATACAAAAGGAAAATCTTTATCATCTTGTCATTGTTTTTTATTTCTGTTGATGCTCATGCTAGGTTAAATTTCATACTGTTTTACTCCTTTAATTTACTGTTTATTGAACTGCTACTAAGGAGGCCCTTCTCCTTAGTAGGTGCTCATTTGCACAAGCTAGGGTGAAAACCCTAGCTATAGTTTCGGCGACTCCGCTAGTGTTCCTTTGAATTTATGGTTAAAATTTTTAGATGTTTTTAGTTTTCTCCAAGTATTTTTCTGTTTTCCTTGTTCGGTAGTGGCTTCGGCCAGTTGGGTTTTTCACAGTAGATCGTGGTTCTGCCCTTTGCAGCCGCAACCCAGATCATAGCTTTCAGCCATTTTTTCGTGACCCGAGCGTAGCCTTTTGCCTCTTTTCCGCGCTCCAGACCACCGTTTTTCGCCCTAGACCTGCAATCCGACCATGGCTTTCTGCCCCTTTGCTGCACTCCAAAGTGTGCATTGTGGCCGTAAACCCGTGATCCGACCGCAGGTCTTCCCCCTTTAGCTGTGCCCCAGACCGCGCCTCTTGACCCCATACCCGCGATTCACCTGTAGGTTTCACCCCTTTAGCCACACCCTAGCCTGTGCCTTTTGGCCACAGACTCGCGATCTACCCACAAGTTTCTCCCCATACACCCGCACCCCAAACCACACCTTTCGACCGCCAACCCGTGCCCCGATCGCAGGTTTCACCTGTACAGCCGCGCTCCAGACCGCGCATTTCAGTCACAGACCCGCGCTTTGTTTTCTGCATTTTTTACCCTTTTTTGAACCCGGAACTTTGTTGCAACATTTTCTACACCTGCATAGCCGCCTGTTCTGTCTACAGCCATACTTACCTACAGCCTTTTTCTGCAGTTTGCTTTTTATTCCATTTACAGAGTTTTTTAAGTTTAAGCATTTCAATTGAAAAAATAAAATTTTTCCTTGCAAGTTAAATTTCTACATTATTATTATTGGTTTAAAAGTTTCCCACCCCATGGCACTTTTGATTGGGTTCATTACATCACACACACACACACTCTGTCACCTAATTCAAGTGAGCCTTAAAATACTACTTAACACAACCAACATTCTAACCCCACTTGGGGAACACATGAGAATATTGTAGTTAGGTAGGACAGGGAGGATAGGCATCCAAATAACACCCCTCAATCGCTTACACTTGAGACATAGTTGTTGTCCATTAAGGAACCAAAATCCCCTAGTAGTTTTTGGCATGGTCATAACCATTTTATTAGAGGGCCTCTCCCTTAGGAGGGTTGACGTAGCTAGACTAGTTCCGGAGGCCTGAGTGGAATACCGCAATCCATTCAGTAATCAAAGGCTACCTACTCGTTTGTTTGTGTGTGGTGATTCCTTTTATGCCCACATACTGATAAGACCGGAGCTGTAGATTCACCTTTTCTGGACATGTCATGAATAGGGTATCTTAGTTGCTTTTCTTCTAGGATTGTCTTACCCGGTGTCCCTCCCAGTAGGGGGATATCTTTAGCCACTTGGCTGTACTATCCATATTGTCTGACTTGGATTTCATCACCTTGCAGAGGATATGTCTGGTTGAGTCAGAATACTATTTAGCTAGGTGTTTGCATGCTCTCTTACCTCCCTTTGGTCTAGCGAGTCCACTATTTTTATTTTTTAGGAAACTTGTTGCTTGTTGGTATTCTGACCATTGTTGTTGATGCTCCGCTTATTGTAGCACAACTGTTACAGCAAGTGTTTTGAACTGGTTTTTGGCCTGAGTGCCGTATTTTTTGCGCTCTCCTTTTGCACCCTCGGCTGCATTAGGTTTTTTGAGTTATTTATCACTCGACACAACCCCCAGATACTTGACGCCATCTATCACCATTGAGTCCCCGAGACATTCTCGGTGCCTCTGGGGTGAGCCCCCACAGCACAGTTCACTTGACATCACTCGTCATAGACATAGAGCTTCATCACTTAACACCCCTCGCCATAGACCAAGGGCTTCATCACTAGACTCCACTCGTCAAAGACATAGAGCTCCGTCCCCCGGCTCTGATGCGCCTTATTTTACATCTGATTTTGAGGGAGAGTCTGAGAACCCCACTTATACTGCACCAACCAGCTCCATGGCTGGCATGACTTCCGACCCTTTCTTTGAAGATACCATTGGTGAAGCATCCACCACCACCCCAGCTGCCACACCCACTTTGGGTATGCCCTCGATGGGGCCCACACCCACTATTCCGGTCACTGTGCCAATTCCAGTGGCTAGCATACCCAACCCAACCCCACTAGTGACTCACACTGCCCTTGGTGGCGCAGGACCATCCCATACCACCTTCGTTCCTCCACCTGGGGGCAACATCCCCAACCTGAACCTAACACCTACACTTGGGGGCATTGGCCACAATGTGGTCACGACCACCAGTATATCACATCCTTCTACTATTCTATCATTCATGGCTAGTCTCAACCTTCCTGACCTGGCCAGAATAACCAATGATCCCATCAGACGCAACCCTGTGTGGCCTCACATGCCCACCAAGCTTCCCTCAGACATCCCTAAGTTTGAGGGAAAGGCAGGTGAAGACCCCCAGAACCACATTATGTCCTTCCATCTGTGGTGTTCCTCCAACTCCATAGTGGATGACTCTGTCCGTCATCGTCTGTTATAGCACACTCTCACTCGCTCTGCAGCCAAATCGTACATCGAGCAGCCCCATGGGACCCATGCCACTTTTACTTCCCTCACCTCGACCTTCCTGTAGTTCTTCTAGTTACCCATCCACTATGAATCAGGAGTTGAGATCCTACTGTCTTGCCGACAGAATACGGCCACCCACATCACTAACCACATTCATGAGTGGCGTCGATATCGAATCCTGTGCAAAATCAAATTAGATGACTAGATCTTCCTATATTGGTTTCTAAAATCTCTCCTCCCCATCATTGCCAAGGATGTGGCATCCGAGCAACCCCAATCCGAGGAAGAGACCATTCTAAAAGCCCAACAATATGACCTTATTTACGCCCAGTCTGGTTATCTATATACCATTATACCTGATGCCCCCCACGACGATTCCTCCCAAAATGATGCACCGGGGGCATCCCATGCTACAAATGGTATTATTGGTCGTATTGCCTCTTATAACCAGCCCTTTTCCATAGCATGTACTAGCAATGGCCCTGACCTTTCACGAATTACATCCCACTCTGGAGCAACCAATTCGTATGCTCCCATGGCACATAATGTAACAGTAAAATAATAAATTAATATTAATATTAATTTATTATTAATTAAAGACTATTTAAGTCAATAGTCATGCCCTTTTACAAAAAGGTGCATGATGGGCTTATATAAAGTCCAAACCTATGTAACTATTAATCATCTATCATACATTCATTTTTACACTACTAATTAGCCATTTATGGCTTTCTTATGTTACTTGTACTGGTTATTTACTTAGTAAGGAACTCTGGTTCCTTCAGTGGCTTGGGCAGTTCTAGCCATTGCCTATTATTGGGAGTTTCTCCTGTCAATTGGTTTTTGACCATAGAGTGGCCCTTGGCCAAAATCCATTCTCCAACGCCAAAAAAGTAAAAAAACAAAAGAGAAGAAAGAAAAAGACAAAATTAAAAAAAGAAAAAGAAAAAGAAAAAGAAGAAAAGAAAAGAAACAAGAAAAGAAAAAGAAAAAGAAAGAAGATAGTGAAAACAAGAAGTAAAAAGAAAAAAAGGATAAAAAAGAAAAAGAAGAGAAAATAAGTAAGAATAAGAAGTAAAATAGCATTCATGAAACCACACATGGTTTTATGATAGTGCACATGGTTTTGTGAGCCCTTGGTTTTGTAAACCGTTCCTTGGTTTTATCAAACCAACTCTTAGTTTTATATATTATTATAATAATATTAGTATTATTATATAGTATTTTAATTTTATTAGAAACTTATTACTCCACCTTTATAATTAAAGTATTTAAATATAATACTTATTATTTTTAGTCAAACAAAAATTACAATATTATTATTATTATTTATAATAATATATATTTTATTGTTTCAAAACTCTATGCCCCTTCTATTCACAAAAAATTATAATATTTATTATTATTGTTAGTAATAATTAATATTATTAAATAATTGTAATTAATTACAATTATTTTATAAAAAGGGGAAGGAAGCCAAAAATCGAGGAGAATTGGCAATCATCGAAGCGTCAAACATCAAAGGAAGACCAAGTATCATCGGAAGTCGAGACCATTCACCTTCAAACGAGTCAAAAAAAAATATATCAAAGTCTCAGAAGATATTAAAGTAGTCACTTACGCCAATTGTGGAAGAATTATGGAAGACATATATAAATTCAAATTTTGGACTAAGTGTCCTTATTGCGAAATGGAATTCCAATATCCGAGAGCCTTTAAAAATTATGATCGACCCTATCCAATATGTGATAAACGTTTTATTATGAGGGACGATCCAGGTCACTCACAATTGCAATCATAGTTACGAACAGTTTCGGCCCAGCTAGAAAAGTGTGAACTAGCTAATAGTGTTCTACAACTCCAGTTCAACAATCAGGAACAAATTAATGGTTTTCAAAAAGAACAGATTATTACCTCAGAATTATGAATTCGACCATTGGAAGACAGTGGAGAAAACATCACAAAAAAATTATCAGATAAGGATGAAAAAATTTCACATCTGGAAGGTATCATTCAAAAACTTGAAGACCAGATAAAAAAATCAAACAAAGTCGAAGAATATCCATATGGAAATAGTGTCGACTTAAAAGAGGAAATTAGTTGTCTTAACAAAATCATCATGGACAAAGAAGACAAATTGGCACAAGTACATGAAAAGTTAAAAAATCAGGAAACAGAGTTATGTCATCATCAACAACAAAAAGAAAAAATCCAGCGGCAGTATGACGACAGTAAGAATAATCATAATTTGGAATTGACAAAAGTCAACAAGGTCTTATCAAGAAATACCGAAGAAATTTTTTGACTATGAAATCATAACAAAACACTGTTTACAAAGATCAAAAAATTGGAAAACAGTAACAAGAGGGAACACTCCGGTGAAGACCTTGAAGGAAGAATACTAGAAAAGCAAGAAGAAAACCAGTGTCTAAATAATCATCATCAGGAATCAGATAATCAAATCAAGAAGTTAGAAATTGACAAAAAGTCACAAGATGAAAAAATAAAAAAGATTTAGAATCATCACAATTTACTAGAGAACCAGGAAGCGAAAATCTAGGAAGATGCATCCAAAAGTCAAGTCGAGGAAGTGAAGGCAGTCTTCGGTGCAATTCAAAAGAAAGAAAAACAAACAACACTTACGCCTTACATACATCCCAATTATAATCATCATTTTGACCAAAGACAAGGTCAAAATGAGCATTCACAAAAGAGTTATGTTGATAGGCAAACAATTTGACATACTAAGCAACCATTGAGATGACCCATTCCCCAAAACGATCTCAGAGGTCCAATCAAAATAGATTTGGGATGGACCACAATAGATACAATGCGACAATTCTCCTGGGTAATCCATAACTTGTATCGTCTTATTTCATCAAGTGTTGCAAAGGATTCCAGAGATGACAATTCAAACAAAATCAGACATTTGTGTCAATGAAGCTTTGAGGACAAAGCTTCCCTTAAGGGGAAGGCAATGTAACAATAAAATAATAAATTAATATTAATATTAATTATTATTAATTAAAGACTATTTAAGTCAATAGTCATGCCCTTTTACGAAAAGGTGCATGACGGGCTTATATAAAGCCCAAACCTATGTAACTATTAATCATCTATCATACATTCATTTTTACATTACTACTTAGCCATTTATGGCTTTCTTATGTTACTTGTACTGGTTATTTACTTAGTAAGGAACTCTGGTTCCTTCACATAACCACCATTCCCACGGACCCTCATGACAACCTTAGTGCTTTGGCCATGTATCCCCCACTTACGCCCCCCCGGTCGCACCTCAACCATATTACCACCCACAGGTCGCGCAAGCTCCTATATCCTCTCAAACCCCCCTACTTATTATCCGCCATAAGCAGCACCTGTGGCAAACCCACAACCCGTTACACAGACATATCAGCAACCCCCACAAGGTTCAACACCTGTACCGCCTCCACCCACTTATTATTCACCGCAGCCTGCTCCTGCACCTACACAAACCCAGAACCCACCTACCACCCAAGGGCGAGTGTACGCACAACAAAATCCATAGCCAAACCAAAATAACCAATGCCAATAAGGCCAACAAAATGGCAAAAAAGGGCGCAACCATGGGAAAAACCCCCCTCCCGACCAAGGCAGCCAACCATCTACTCCCCCAAATAATAATAATGTGGCACCTGCCAACCAAAACCCCAACAAGCCTCCCAAACAAGCTGAAAACCCTAATTTGAGAATGAACCATCCTTGTTCTATTTGCAGGGTCTATGGCCATTACACACATGCTTTCCCACATTTGGAGTGGGCTTGACAACTTTGGACTGATGATGCCCACTGCCAAGGGCACGCAGCTCCTCAGGCACCACCTAACCCCCCACCACCTCAAACTCAACCCTTGGTGTTACAGAACCCTTTACCAACCCAAGGAGTGGTGAACACCCAACTGTTAGCTCCCCTTCAAGGAAACGCGCCACCACAACAGCAAATCACTTATGCCGTTCCTGATCAACCCATGCTAGACTCAGGTACCCATCACTTGTTAATGATTTCATCCATTGATGTCAACCTTCAAACCCATCAGAACCAATACGGCTCCACCCCTGAAGCCCCTCCCGTCGACAAAAACACCAATGCTCTTCCCATCGATCAGTCATTGCGAATACCTCTGGCTCCATTAGATGGTGCCCCCAAAGCCCCTCGCTTCCCACTTCACCGCATCAACAATAACCCTAATGCTCGCACTGCATCTAATTACAACATTGTGGATGACTTAGCTCAATCCCCCACAACCATGTCTGTGTTAGAGATCTTAAAAAATTGTCCTACACAGCATAACACGCTATTATCAGCCATTGGTGCCATTGACCTAATTGATTCACGAATGATGGCCTTTGATTTGGACCAATCCGAACCACGCCTACCTTCCACATTAGCATTCTAAGTTTCTATATGCATTCAGAATCTTGTTATCCATCGGTGCATCATCAATGAGGGTGCCTCTACATGCGTTATGTCCACATTCGTTTGGCAGAAGTTGGGATCCCCTACTCTTCAGTAGTCCACCACTGCATTGCGAGCCTACGATGGTCGTTCGGCTCAACCCCAAGGTCTCTTAGCTAATGTCCCTATCCAGTTGGCTGATAAACCAGTGCTTATTGACATAGAGGTCATCAACACCCAACTTGATTATAACCTCTTACTTGGCCGTAGTTACATGTATGCCATGTGGGCAGTTGCCACATCTATTTTTGATACCATGATGTTCCCCCATGAAATATGCATGGTCAAGATTGATCAACTCACCTATTACGATCCCAATGTCCCCGCTGCACCCGAAAACGTTCTCCCGATGGTTGAACAACCCGTTTGCAGTGCATCTACCTCGTTGCTTTTCTCAGTGGGACCCAGAGTTTACTCAGATACGTTGATGACTTCCACATTCCAATCTATTCCACCCCCATCACCAGCGACTGAAATATCTGCCTTATGTACACTCTCCCATAATACACAAACACCCAACCATCAACCGCCTTTGTTACCCCAACCACCATTGGTACCTAGTCATGTTGGTGTTACACCCATCCATACGATTCCCTTCCCATTCCCTCCTTCGGGAGTAGTAAGCGCCCCGGTTATGGCTACTCTCAGCCTCCCCGGGTTAACATTAGGGTTACCCATGTGGTATCTCACACTTCCCGTTTCCCCTCCGACACCAAATGTCGTCCTACAACCGGTGCAACCCATCACTGCTACTAGTCAACCACCTCCCAGTGTCACTACTCCTTCCTCATCCACCAGTCCCACCCCTCTTATCAAGCACACTGGGGGTAGAAGCCCACAACCATACACCGCTCTACCCCCGCCCAAAACTATTAAAAATCCCCCCGTGTTTGGCGCTCCTCCCAAAGTCTCTTTGTGTGATGAGTTGGGCCATGCTACCCATCAATGTCCATAATTACCCGCATTAAAAGAGCACATGCAAATGCTTGACGACGACCCCAACATCCCAGTTGTCGAACTCGACCATACCCCTAAGACTCGCGGTAAATCACTGCATACCAACCACCCTTGTGCAATATGCGGTATTTACGGCCATTACTCACATCACTGTCTAGATCTCCCAGATTACAGAGCAGCTCTCTATGAGATGAATAACTTGGACCTCGAGACGTCTCCCCCCACCATTGAAGAGATCCACCCTCCAGAATCCCCGCCAACCAGAGAGGTCAATACCATTTATATGATCTCTTCTACTAGCACTCCCTCGTCAACCGATTTGATGACCCAAATTTTCCACAATGATGAGGAGATTCTTGAGGCTCTTACTGCACCTGATTACCCCTGGGAGGATATGCACCATCATTCCTATTTCCTCCTGGAAGAGTCCTCCCCCACCACAACCACCCAATTTTTGGTTGAGTCCAAAGATTTACTCCCCACCAAAGTTGACTGGTTTAAAGAGCCCATTCCCACTCTCGATGCCTTCGAGGAAGGTAACATGGCCAATATCTCACCCACAATCCACATTGATATCTCTGCCCCAGCTAATGCTCCTGAACTCATTACGTTAGGAGCCTCTTGCAATGAGTACGAAATCAGAGAGTACCAAAACATTTTGCAAGAGTTCCATGATGTATTTTCCTGGTCCTATACCGAAATGCCTGGT
Source organism: Larix kaempferi (assembly GCA_027924585.1). Classification (NCBI taxonomy): domain Eukaryota; kingdom Viridiplantae; phylum Streptophyta; class Pinopsida; order Pinales; family Pinaceae; genus Larix; species Larix kaempferi. The sequence continues at coordinate 2,034,845 of BSBM01000945.1, forward strand.
CTTGACCCTACTATCATAGAGCACCACATTGACACATGGCCATATGTGCCCCCCGTCTGCCAAAAACAGCGCCCCATTCACCCATCAAAGCTCCCCACTGTTAAAGCAGAGATTGAGAAACTTCGTGCAGCAGGTTTCATTTATCCTATTGCAGACACCACTTGGGTTTCTAACCCCGTCCCTGTTAACAAGAAACAAGGCACCATCAGAGTATGTACTGACTTCCGTGATTTAAACTGAGCATGTCCCAGAGACAACTTCCCCACTCCGTTTATTGACCAACTCATCGATGCGTGTGCGGGGCATGAAGTTCTATCCTTCATGGACGTTTTCTCTAGGTATAACCAGATTTAGATCCGCAAAGAAGATCAATACAAGACTTCCTTCACCACCCCATGGGGCACCTTTTCCTATCGTGTCATGCCTTTCGGCCTTAAAAATGTTGGTGCCACCTTCCAGCGGGCCATGACCTATTGTTTTCATGACTTGGTCCATATCCTATTAGTCTATCTTAACGATCTCACCGCACGTTCCAAGAAATTATCCGACCACCTCAATGACCTCCGGCAAGTTTTTCTGCATTGTCGCAAGTATCAGATCCGCTTGAACCCACTCAAGTGCGTCTTTTGCGTTCCGGCAGGCCGGTTGTTAGGTTTCATTGTTTCCCACAAAGGAATCATTGTAGACCCTCTCAAAGTTCAATCCATATTAGACCTTCCCACACCACACATGCTTTGACAGCTACAGAGCTTACAGGGGAAATCTAATTTCCTCCGCTGCTTCGTTCCTGATTATGCCACCACAGTTCATGGTTTCTTTCATCTGCTTCATACCCACATTCCATTTGTTTGGGACGACCAGGCATAAGCTACCTTCGAATCCTTTAAAAAAGATCTCATGCAAGCCCCTTTGATCTCCCCTCTAGATTTCGCTCAGGACTTCATCCTTTATGTCTTGGCATCCGACCACACTGTGTCAGGGGTCCTGGTTCAAGAAGACACTGTTCGCCAGGAGCATGTCATTTATTATGTCTGCCAAACCTTGTCTGGACCACCCCTACGTTACTGATATGAGGAAAGACTGGCCCTTTCCATCGTCTTTTTCGTACAAAAAATTGCGCCATTACATTTTACTCAGTCATACTACAGTTGTCTCCAACTCCAACCCCATGGTCTACCTTTTAAACCGGCGACTTCTGCAAGGTCGTGTCGCCAAATGGGTAATCATACTCTAAGAATATGACCTAACTTTCACAACCCCTAAGAGTACTAAATCCCTCACACTTGCCCAGCTCATTACCAACCTCCCATCCCTTTTTCCATCCCCACCAATCTCCGATGAGTTACCAGACAATCATTTGTTCATCATCTCATCAGATGACCCATGGTACGGTGATCTTCTACTGTACCTTCGCACGCAAAATTTTCGACCCGACATAAATCGCGATGGACGCTGCCATATTCGTCACCATGCCTCTCAGTATCTCCTCTTGGGCGATGTCCTTTACCAGTGAGGGGTTGATACTATCCTCCGCCATTTCCTTACACATGAGGAAGCCGAACAAGTCCTCAACGACTATCATAGTGGTGCCTGCGACGGACATTTCTCTGGAATGGCCACCGCCCAGAAAGTCATCCATGCCGGACACTTCTGGCCTACATTGTTCGCCGATTGCATCACTGCAGTCAAGCATTGCCATAATTGCCAACTCTTTGCCCCAAAGGCACAGACACCACCCGCCCCACTCCACCCAGTCGTCACAGTTGGCCCATTTTGCAAATGGGCCATCAACTTCATGGAATGTAAACCCTCATCCAAAAATGGCCATAAGTACATCATTGACGCCATCGACTACTTCACCAAATGAGATAAAGCCATGCCCACCTTCAACTGTAAAGATGGCACTGCTGCCCGTTTCTTTTTTAACCATGTTATTACATGATTCGAGGTCCCAAAACAACTTGTCTCAGACCATGGTTACAATTTTGAAGATGCCATTTGGTGTGAGTTTTCAACACTCCTTAAGTTCAAACATGAGTATGCCTCTGCTTACTACCCCCAAGGGAATGGCCAGGTTGAGGCCATTAACAAAATTTTGAAAACAATCCTCCAATGTACTATTGACCAACATAAGTCCAATTGGCATCACATGATTTTCCTCGCATTATGGGCTTACCATACATCAACTAAGACCACCACCGGTTTCACCCCTTTTCACTTCGTTCACGATATCAAATCTATCCTCCTTGTTGAGTGTTAGATCCCCGCCCTCCACATCGCTATTGAACTTCTCCCCGATACCTCCCCACTTGAACAATGCCTATTGTTATTAGAACAAGCTGATGAGGACCGTTGCGCAACCCTCCAAACCATTGAAGCTGCCAAGAACCGCTCCAAAGCTAGTTACGACAAACATGTCCACCCACGATCTTTTCGTGAAGGAGATCTAGTCCTCGTTTACGACCAAGCCCACGACAAGACCAGAAAAGGGAAGTTCGAATCCATGTGGCAAGGCCCTTACATAGTGCATACCTGCCTTGGACATGGGGCATATATTCTAACTGACTCAGAAGGCCGCCCCTTGCGCAACCCCCATAATGGGTTGTATCTTAAATGCTTTTACCCTTAACAATACTGTAGACCTGTTGATCCGTACTGTACAGTTTGCTTTCTTTTTGTTTTCCACTTTTTTACTGCAACCTTGCATTCATCATTTTTGCATGATCACAGATGGACCATCTTCCACCTCATTACATAGTCTTCGTCGATGGAGCAAGCTGCTGGTCTCCAAACCTGGCTTCTGCAGCTTGGGTCTTATATTCCTCTTCACATGAGTTGATTCACCTTGACAGAATGTGCATAGGCGCTACTACCAATAACCAGGCTGAGTATGATGCTGTGACCGATCTCGTGACTAATGCCCTTCAGATGGGTATACGTCACCTTCATGTGTTCCTTGACTCCCAGCTACTTGTCTCCTAGCTCAACAATTGCTACTAGGTGCGTGATCCTTTCCTCTTTCGAAAGTTCCTGTGCCCAAAACATATAAGCCAAAAGTTTGAATCCATAACATTCACCCATGTCCCAAGAGCTCAGAATAGTGTTGCAGATCAAATGGCTAACAACATCCTTGACTGGCATATCAATCACACCATGTAACATCATCCATCATGCATAATCATCACATCAAAAACATAAAAATCCCAAAAAGAATGCATCTACAACAATGGGCATCCACATGCCTATCATAACAAATCATTTGCATCCATGTGCAATAAAATAACACAAAACCATACAGGGGCATCCACGTGCCTATCATAACAAATCATTTGCATCCACGTGCAATAAAATAACACAAAACAATACAGGCACATCCATGTGCGTACAAAGAAAAATCATCGCAAAAATGCACCCATGTGCATATCTATATAAATATATCATCGTCATATACATGTCATGAGTGTCCCAGCACTCAGCTATACAAAAATTATACATCAAGGAGCCCCAACAGCATCACTATCATAAAATACATGGCGTATATACAAAAAATCCCGATTGGCCATAGTTTCCACCACTGGAATCATAACAACGAGACCTTCAAAATGGTCAACTTGGTTTCTCGTTTTCTCCAAACCCCTTTATTTGGAATTTTTTCCATGCATGGTGCCATCTCGATTTGCGTGCCACATCGACCGTTGTCAGTTTTTCACATTTCTTATACTATCGGATTCAGTTTTTTGAGCCCGTGATGATGCTTGAGATCATTTCTCGCTCTCACCCCCAGCTTTTTCGGGCATTTTTTACCTGCCACTAGTCATCTTTGTTTGCGTGCCACCTCAGTCGTTCTCCATTTTTGACACTTTTTATATTTCCGGATTCAGTTTTCCGAGCTTGTGATGATGCTTGAGATCATTTCTCGCTCTCACCAGAAACCGTTTCAACATTGTGTCCCGACACCTTGCTACCTCGGTTTGCACGCCACATCGGTCGCCGTCAAATCGTTACACATTTATACATGATCCATTCGCTCCATTCATACTGCAATTATTTCGTTATTTTTCCACCATTCATCATCCTGCAAGGAGGCCCACCAGTGTTCCCCCCCAACCCTCGTTCTTGGTTCTCATTAATATCCCTTGATTGAACACTCTCTCCTTGCTTGGCCATTCCTTTTGTTCGGTATAATTTTATCCATTTTTTGGGCCGAACAAGTCCTTTACGAAAAAGCCACTTAGGGAGTTTCTATTAAGCTCTTTTCTGACTCCTAAAAGAATGAAAAGATCACCGAGCAATCTTGCTTCCTTTCATTCTCATTAAAGTACTTGAAAGGGCGTCTATCTGGTATAAGTTTAACCCTTTTCCGGACCTGGTAGACTAATTATGAAAAAGAAATACTGTAGTCACACCGGCTAGAAGAGTTCTTCATTGCATCCTTTTATGCCTTGGAGACTAACACATGAAAAAGAACCCCCCTGGGGTCTTCTTATTGCTTTCAGACTCTCTAAAATTGAAAGTAACCACGAGCATGCACCGTTCTAGGCTCATATAAATCCACATGACGGTACCATTCCATTATTTCAAAGTCTTCTTATCGCTTTCAGACTCCTTACAATTGAAAGCAACCACGAGCATGAACTGTCCTAGGATCGTATAAATCCACACAATAGTACCATTTTGAGCACACTTCTTCTAGCTCCTTAAACCCTGAAGATGCCCCCGCCGGTGCCCCTCGGCACTATGATCAATCATCTCGGCAGCACCCCCAATAAGGTCTCCTTTGTTCAAGGTATTCTGCAGTCTCCTGCCATCTTACACCAACTTGAGTATCACTCATCCCAGTCACCATCCCTGATCCATTAAAGCTATGATCCCCTTCCCATCATTCAGTTTCATGTGCTGCCCAATCACCCCCGCCATCATACTCTGAACAAAGAAAGTTTGAGTCCACCCACTCTATTTGCCCAGCTATTCCCCACCTCCACAGTATGTCAGTCCTACCATTAGTACTCTCACACTTCGGTTATCCACCTCGTGCTCCTATCAAGGAAACATCATTGCCTTGCTATTTGTAGGTCTCCCTTTGTCGACGACAACCCATCTATTCCAGAGGATAGGCCCAGAGGTCCCTGCACCTTGGACTCATCACCATCTGTGGTGAGTGCCTATGGACCATTTTGAGTGGATTCATCAGTGCCTCTCCAAATGGTTCTTTCTCACATGCTCAACTTCAACACCTTGATCGCATCATTGAGATTCGTGCAGGGTATATATCCCTTCAGTTATTGGTCGAAGACCCCAGATTCCCCCCGACTCTAGCACCTTGGTGAGTCACCTTGGAACACCCAGTTATAAGTTCCCATGAATCTTCGGGTTGCATTGGCGATTGTATTCGGAAGCCATCCATTTATATGCCTCCTTGAGTACCATTAAGGGTGTAAATCCCTGTCATCATGTTATTCCAGTTCATCGGTTCCCCTGGTACCATACTTAGCACCACTATTGGTATTCTAGTGTATCAGTTCTTCAGCTCAGACATGGTCGGCCCGGCAGTATGTCCTAGATTTGTGTCCCCTTTTGGACCCTTATGATGTACACAGTGGTTCTCCATGTATCTTTCAGGTCCCCATTTTTAGGCCTCATTGTTATTTTTGTATATCTTGATATGAGCATGGGTATGCCCACCTCATCCATATATTGATATTATTCCTCATTCATTATTGAGGTCATGTATTTTCAGGTTTTGCAGTTTGTTCGGGACCATGGTTCCAGGCTCTAGTTCGTTTCTTCTCCTCTCCACATCCCAGGAAAACAATAAAATACCTATGATGTCTATCGACCATACGATGAGCTCCTGCCCTCACACATTAGGGGGCAATCTATTAACACCTAAAAAGTGCTCACCATCTCATCTCCCTCATTACATGACTCATTTGTCTATATTTCCTACCATATTTGCCACCAAAACCTTGAAAAACCATTAAAAAGCCACCCAAAGGCCAAAAAACTGTTTTTTTTCCCCAAAAATAACAAAAACCCTCTAAAAGGGCCCTAAATTCCCAAAAATCAAATAAAAGGGAATAAAAAAGTATAAAAAAGAGAAAAAATGAGAAAAAAAGAAGCAAAAACCCTATACAATTGACCTAAACCATATGGTGCCAAAAACCATGGGTCAATACTCCACCACTAAAAACCTATAAATAGGTGATGGAGGCTCCCCATTTCACATCCACAATCTTCCCTATCCTCACTCTGCCAAAATCACTCTTGAAATCCTAGCTTACCATTTGAGCTAGTTTCTCCCATTTGAGTGCCCATTTTGGCCCATTATTCAAACACCTTGGAGAAGGAGAAGGAACCCATTGGAGCAGGGAAGCAACCCTCCTGGACTACTGCAAGAGCTCCACCAACTTCAACACTTGAGGTAAATTTAATACAAAAGGAAAATCTTTATCATCTTGTCATTGTTTTTTATTTCTGTTAATGCTCATGCTAGGTTAAATTTCATATTGTTTTACTCCTTTAATTTACTTTTTATTGAACTGCTACTAAGGAGACCCTTCTCCTTAGTAGGTGCTCATTTGCACAAGCTAGGGTGAAAACCCTTGATACATTTACTGTAACAATAAATTAGTGCTTGCAGCGCGGCTATCCTCCCTTAGATTGTTAAGGTTGATTACTAGTTTGATGGCTAGATTGCCATCTGTGTGACCACAATAGCTTCCAATTTCTTGCTTCTGGAGAGTTCTGAGAGGTTTCATATATGAAAAACTGGCCTTTCAGAATATCATGCAGCCTTACTTGACTGTTGGCTGCTTTTTGGACAGACCCGGGTTTTAATGAGGCGCAGCAACAAACACCCCTTGGCGCACTGGCCCTCTCGGCAACGAGCTGCGCAGCAGCCCGAAGTCTCACCCAAAGTGGCTATGGGGGGGCTAAGGAATTAGGCTTCCTTAACCTAGGTGACGCAGAGACTGCAATCTTCTCCCTCTCTTTCTTCCGAGAGGATTCCTCAAAGCGGGACGTCTTACTCTTCCGCAGACCTCTCAGTGCAACAACGCTGAAACTCACGCTTACCAGCCTAGCTGCACGGTATCTCTGCTCCTGTGCACGAGGCAATTACCCACTTCGATACACTGTGTATCGTCTCTTCTTGTGTGCCCAGTGCAGTAACGCATTCCTTGGCGCTGCGGCGATAGTGCTCTTATCGACTCCTTCGATAGTGCGCAAAAATACCTTCCAAGGGAGCTTCAAGGACTTGCTTTATATACTCATTCATAAAGACAATGAAACATTCATGTAAACACAGATAGTAAACTAAAACATGCATTCACACAACACAGCATCATAACAACGAGAATTATGTAGTGCACCTCCACGGGGAAATCACATTCACTGGAACTATTATCGTATATTATCTCAAAATGAGAATTGCATAGTCCTGCTGCGCACACAACTGCAGCCTTAGATCTTTCTGGGAAACTCCACGCACACAGCTGGGAGCCCTTCTCCTAGATCTACTCTCTTCTTCTATAGAGATTACAATGACTCAGACATCAACTTAGATTGTCTGTAACTCAGTGACTAGCTCTACAGCTATCACCTCTCCAACTTATCTAACATCTAATATCTCTCTATCGTCTAAAACATCTAATGGCTAACGTCTAACCTTTACAATTACACATATATATAGGTGGCCCTAAGGGTCGCACCTTTACAAAACTGTGGGCCTTTCCCAACAATATTCCCCAAAAACCCTAACCGCGGACATGGCTAGGTGTACTATAGGCACCGCTTGCAGTCACGTCGTCGCTTCCTGCAGGCTCCACGATTCCTTGCACAGATTGCGGGTATGGGCGCCGCTTCATCATTCACTGCTCCTTGTCCTTTGCCTTCAATGCTTTGGTCCGTTGCTCTTCCTTGGTCAGAGCAACCATAACTGCTATACTTAGCCTTAATGAGGGTAGCTGAGCCCTCTATTCTGTCGCTTCATTTATTGTGGTAGCTGAGCTTTCAACTCGGCCACATTCATTCTCCTTTGACGTGTGCGCGTGAGCTCCGTGATTTCCGGCCCGTAATCTGCGTTGAGCTCGTCCATCTGGCACCATACTACGCACTGTTCACTTCTGCCCAAAAATTGGTGCTTATTCAAAATTAGCACTTTCCCTTCAACACTTGTGCTTTTTCCTCAAAATTTGCAGCTTTACTATAGCTGCGGCCTAGGCTCCAACATTAACTATCTTTCCGCACTTTTCCTTATTAACATTTGTTGTACCCTCTGCTTGATCGAGCCCTGCTTTTCGTTTCATGATTTCATCTTGCCCCATTTGCTCTGATTATTTGGAAGTATGGCAGCTAGATGTGGGTTTATCATTTGCTGACATGACAAAGGTAGTAATCATGACTCATTGAGGCAGATATGACTTAGGTAGCACTCATGATTTATTGAGGCCTTCTGAACTGAACCATGCCGCCGAATGGAGATTGAAGTTGTCCTCGGCTTCAGAAAACAAATGTCTTGTGGGATAATGATTTGGCCTTAAAAATAAAACAAATATGTTTAGAGAATACCTTGTAATGTTTTAGCGTACCTGATTTGATGATCTATCCCAATTTTTATGCTTGGCGGATTCTATAGTATATTTGGCAATGTCTGTAGTAAATTTTGGCATGTCAGTAGTTACGTGCGCTTGTTGCTTTTTCCTTGCGTTCATTTGAATATTATGTATTGGTTTCTTTTGAATTTTGTGCCTTCTTCTGATTCGAGTTTGTGATGATGCTTTTGCATTGGGTTTCGGATTGTTCATTGTATTGTTGTAATTTATGCTGGCTCTCTTGAATTGATCTCAAGCTCGCGTGAAATAATAGATGCAATTGGATATCATGTTTGCTGGAAATAAATTCTATAGTTTAGTTGATACCTTTCCTCTCTTTGCTTATAGATGTGGTTGTCTCACTTGATTGCTTTAACGATTGAAACTAATTGGGCTCACTTGATTAGATTTCTGGCTCGCTTGAATTTTGATGACATGCTCGCTTGAATAGTAGCAAGTTTTGAATAATACAGGCTTGCTTGATTGAATTCTGTAGTATGATATCTTTGTTGCTAACAGTAATATACGACTAGCTTGCTTGATTGCTAATTGTCTGCATTTTGCATGATGTGCCTTATCATTTCTGTAGTGTGTTATTTGGCATTTTTCCCATCCCCCTTTCTTATGTTTGTTTTCGTATTCTTTATCTTGTTTTTTTTTTCTTTTCTTTTTTCATTCCTTTTTTCTATTCCTTTTTTAGCAAATGTTTTTTCTCTTTTTTTTTCATTTTTTCTATATTTATTTATTTTTATTTTTTTACATATATATATATTTTTAACTGAATTTCACTTATTTTTTATGCTCTCTATCAACATCAGTTGTTGCTAGTAGAGTACTTGTGTAAACTCTTCCTTTGAATGTGGCTTCTTGTAAAATTTGAGCCGATGTCAATTTACTATCATAGGAAACTCTTCTTCATCAATTGTGATGATCCTTACAGCTCCATTGTCATAGATATTTTGAATTATGTAAGGTCCCAACTATCTTGTTGTTAGTTTTCCCTTGAATGTGTGAAACCTGGAGTCATAAGGTAGTTCCCAGTCACCTTCCTTGAACTTTTCATCCTTTAGGTGTTTGTCATGCCACTTCTTTCTTTGCTGCTAGATGATTTCAGTGTGGGCAAGTGCTTGCTCGCGTTGCTCATCCAGTTGATTCAATTGTAGCATGCATTCTTGTTGTATTTATGATAGTTCTATATTCAAATCTATTGCAATTCTTAATGTTTTTATTTCAAATTCAATTGGCAGCATGAATTTCTTTCCATATACTAGTTCATAAGGTGTGAATCCTGTTGTTGTCTTCCATGTGGTATTATAGGCCCAAACTGCCTCACTCAGTCTGTCATCCCAATCTCTTTTGTGGAGTTGGATTGTCTTTGTCAGAATCCTCTCTAATTCTCTATTGGTGACCTCAGCTTGACCATTTGCTTGAGGGTGATAGGAGGAGGACTATCTGTGCTTGAAATTGTTTCTTTTAAGCAAGTCTTCTATTAAATTTGATGTAAATTGTGGGCCTTGATCAGAAACTAGTTCTCTTGGTACTCCAAACTTGTGAAATATATGCTCAGTGAAGAATTTTGCCACGTTGTTTTCATTGGCTGCAACAAGTGATGCTACCTCAATCCACTTTGTGAGGTAGTCAGTGCATACTAGGATGTAGCTCTTCTAATTTGACTATGGGTTGATTGGACAAACAAAATCAAATCCCCATTTTTTGAATGCCTCCAAGGAGATCTGTGGATGGAGTGGCATTTCTTCCTTTTGTGTAGGTTTTCCCATCCTTTGGCAGTCATCACAGTGTGAAACATATTCATAAGCATCTTTGTGGAGTGTTGGCCAATAGTATCATGTTTGTAAGATCTTATAGGTTGTCCTCTATGCAGCATAGTGTCCTCCACATGGTTCATTATGAGTGGCATGCATTATGTCGTGCACTTCATCTTCTCTGATGCACCTTCTGAGTACTTGATCAGGTCCTTGTTTGAAGAGCATTCCTTCTATCCACGTGTATGTGGCACTTTTCCTTATTACTTTTGTCTTTTCTTTATAACTGTGATGTTCTGGAAACTTCCCAGACACTAAATAGTTTGCTATGTCAGCAAACCATGGGCTTCTTGTGGATATGAAAAAAAGTTGCTCATTTGGAAAACTATCATTGATTACTTCACTATCTTGTCCATGTGTCGGCCTAGATAGAAAGTCAGCCACTACATTGTGTTTATTTGGCTTGTCTAAAATCGTGATTTCAAACTCTTGGAGTAGTAGCAGCCATCTAATTACTCGAGCATTTGTGTTGGGTTTTGTTCATTAGATATCTTATGGATGAATGGTCTGTATGAACAAAGACTTGGTAGCAAGTGATATAGTGCCTGAATTTATTAATGGCACGTATGACAGCCAAAAATTCCTTCTCAGTGATAGTATAATTTAATTCTTCCCCTCCTAAATTTTTACTGATATAATATATTACATAGGGCTTCTTCTCTTTTTCTTGTCCAAGGGCAGACCTAAGTGCCTTATCTAATGCATCAGAGTGGATGTGGAATGGAAGTGCCCAGTCTGGTCCTTCAAGTACTGGGGCTGTAATTGTTTTCTCCTTAATTTTATTGAATGTTGTCATGCAATTGTTTTTCGATATGAACTCAGTATCTTTTGTGAGAAGTGCAAACATTGGGGTAGCAGCTCGGCTATAATTTTCAATAAACCTCCTGTAGTACCCTGTTTTCCCAAGGAAACTTCTCACATCCCTTTATTTAACAGGCGGTGGCAGCATTTTGATTATTGAGACTTTTTCTTGATCAACCTCTATCCCCCTCTGTGATATATGATGTCCTAGAATGATGCCTTCTTCCATTAACATTTTGCATTTGTCATTGCTAAGGCATAAGCTCATCTCAATACATTTTTTTAATACCAATTCAAGATGGCTCAATGCTTGATCAAAGTTTTGTCCATAGGGTGTGAAGTCATCCATGAAGACTTCCATTTGATCATTTATGAAATCAAACAATATACTTTGTATGGCCCTTTGGAATGTTGTTGGAGCATTACATAACCCAAAGGGTAGTACTCTGTATGCGTAAGTACCCCAGGGGCATGTAAATGTTGTCTTATCTTGATTAGCTGGGTGTATTAAAATTTGGTTGTACCCACTAAAGCCATCCAAAAATGAAAAATACTTGTTCTCAACTAATGTGTCCAGCACTTGATCTATAAATGGAAGTGGAAAGTGATCTTTCTTGGTTGCTTTATTTAGCTCTCTGTAGTCCACACAAATTCTCCATTTGCCTCCTTTTTTTGGGACTATAACCAGTGGCGAGACCCATTCACTGTCAGAGATGGGATATATGAAGCCAAGATCTAATAACTTTTGTAGTTCTACTTTGACAATGTCCTTTAATGCTAGGTTCAACCTCCTCTGTGGCTTCCTAATAGGGATAGAACCTTCTTTGATGTAAATATAATGTTTGCATATATCAGGATGTATACCTTTCATGTCTACATATGTCCATGCAAAAGCTTTATTTTGTTCTGATAATACTTTCATTAACTGCGTTTCTTGCACTGGCTTGAGATTGGAATTAATGTTGACGTTCTTTCCAGGCATAATTTCCACTGTCTTTGCTTTTTCTGATTGTTCTTGTAGAGATAGCAGTTCTGTCCACATTTTATTTAAGTTTTGGTTTGAACTTTCACCTTCTTGTTGCTGCTCTGTGTCAAAAAATCTTTCAAGACTAACATTGTTAGAATATGTATTTTGTATGAACTTATCTATATGACCATCTTCATCTATTGATTTTAACGATAGTGCAGCATCAATTGTTAGGATAGGTCGTAGGTTTTGATTTGGTGCATCATTATAATCATCAGTCCAATTTTGGTATTCTAAGTCTGAAGATTTCCTTGTTGGTGGGTAAATCGTAATTTTCTTCCTGGCATGTCCACTAGTGATAGTCATATTTCCTGATTGGAAACCTATGTAAGCATTTGCAGTTTCCAACCATGGTCTACCTAGTATGATTGGATAACCACTAAGTTTACTTTTGACTTCAATTAATATGAAATCAACTGGTTATTCCCAGGATTCAATATTGATCATAATGTCTTCGAGCATCCCTTCGAGTTTCACAGTGGATGTGTCAACGAGTTGGACTACTGTAGTTGTTGGTCTGACCATTGATTCGAGTCCTAGGTGTATCATGGTTTCTCTAGTCATGAAGTTGATAGGAGCTCCCAAATCGATTAAGATTCTATTTATTTGTTTGTTATTGATGGTGACATTTACTACAGGACTACTTGGATCAAGATACTTAGGGTTAATAATAATACCCAACATTAAATCAGCCAATTGTCCTACTACATTTATGGTTGGTGGGTCACGCTTCCTCCTCCCAGGTTTCCTCAGACAATTTTCTCTAATAAATTTGTTACAAATGGGCACATCCCTTATGGATTTCAAAATCAGGACTTGCATGTCTAAGTGCTTTAATTCATTTAAAATTGCATTTTCTTCTTCCTCTTTTGTACTTTGTATAAGTTTCTCTGGAAATGGAGGGTTTTTTTTTCGTGGGAGGGGTTGGGTTTCTTCCTCTGGAGGATTTGGTTCATCCAGATGCTAAACATAGGATTTTGTTGTTTGTTCTTGAGCTTCAGGTTGTTGGATATTTTGTGTGGATGTATTTTGCAACTTTTTTCCAGATCGGAGGTTTATTTCATTTATTTCCATGGTGTCTATGACATAGGTAGGGAATTGTGTGAGATCAACGTTATAAGTCTGTTGTTGTTGTGGAGGTCTATTATTATTGGGGTTTGGGATGGGTTGGGTTGGACTTGGTGGGGATATGGGGGGTGGTTGAGTATGTGGGGGTGACATAATAAGTGGTTGTTGTAATGGGGCCCTCCAATTTGATGGATGGGGGTATTGATTTGCATAATTCATGGTTGATGGAGGAAAAGATGGGGGGTATGGAGGGTAAGACGGGGGGTAATAAGATTGTTGATAGGGTGATTGATAAGTTTGTTGATTCTACTAATAAGTCTGTTGATTTTGCTTCCATTAATTTGGATTTGGCTGTGCTTGCCATGGAGTTAGTGTAGAGTTCCAATTTTGTTGGCCTTGATTATAGTAGGCTTGATTACTAGGTTGATATGGTCTAATAAAACTACTCCTCCTTTGATTTATAAAACAAAGTTGTTCTATTGCTCCTTCAGTTGAGGGATCTTGAATAGCAGCCTTACATGGGGGTAAGAGGGGACATTTATTAGTGGAGTGGTCATCAGTGCATAGACCACATATTTCTATGGTGTTTAAAGTGCACTACCCCTTCTCATGTTTCTTTCTACAATGAGGACATAATACTGCCAAGGCTTGGTTAATTTCATCCTGCTTCTTTTTTATCTGAAGTGCATCAAGTTGCATGGCCAGAGATTGTAAGATGTCGGTCTTCATGTCATCTAATAGGTTTCCTAAATCAGAATTCGTAAGATTGGGTCCTGAAGATGACAACGATCCTATGGGTAGATGTGTATCTCTTGTCCCATACTTGCTTTTCCTACACCTAGAATGGTTCTTGAAGATCTGGAGTATCTGGTCATAAGTCTTCTAAAATATGTCTCCATCTCCTAAGAGGTTTAAGATATCAAAATTTTCTTCTTTGATCCCTCTAAGAAGGACAAGTTTCAGTGATTCAGGGTCTAGGGTGCAATGGTTAGCTCATTTGTAGCTGAGCTGAAAATGCTCGGCATAGTCTTCTAAGGATTTACGGTCTCCCTGCTGCATCCTAAATATTTCATCCCTTGTATCCTTTGCTTTGTAGTAGTCCCTATATTTTTCTAGGAATGCCTATTTCATCTGATCCCAACTAAAAATACTATTTCCTTCTAAACTCATGAACCACCTAAGTGATAAATCTTTCAGTGTGGAGGGAAAAAGTCCCAACTTTTGTGCATCCATAGTGTAATCAAAGGATCTGCAAACTACCTCAAATTCAAACAGGAATGTGTCGGGATCATCTGAAGTCAATCCATGGAAGTCTGGAAAATTGTTAGGGTTGATATTCTTCATCCTAGCATCTCCAAGAGGTATGCTAATGGGAAAGGTGAACAGCTCCCTAGGTTCCTCTTCTTCCTCTGCCATAGTGGTGTTTGAGATGGAACTAGTAGAGAAGTTGTCTCTGTTTGGATCGTATGTGGATTCAGTTTCGTTTTCAAAGTTTAGAAATTCAAATTGAGAATGGTTAGAACTATTGTTACCGTTGTTGCTCATGGGATGCTTAGTCCGAAAGCGTCCAAACCTATCCCTTTGCCGACGAGGCATTCATTGGTAAAATATTTATGTTGTTTTTGTTTTTTTTTCTTATGTGATTTTTTCCTTTTGTAATGTTTAGTGAAGATATCTCCTAAAATATTTACCACCTCCCCGACAACAGCGCCAAAAAGTGGTGAGCTTTCAGAATGGATGCCTAATGAGTGAAGCTAGACTAGGAGCCTACTTTAATTATCAACCCGGGGAACGTAGAAACTTCAGAGGAGCAGGCACTATATGTGCTCTTATAGGATAGTCTTTGTCGTGGTTGGGTGTTTCTATCAGTGTTTAAGGTTTGCCTAAAAGAAATCAAATAACCTGGAAAAAGATTGCATAATCTATGGCTGAAAAATACCTATGCCAAGAGGCTCAAATACTGAAGACAGTAAATCTATATTGAAGAATTTAAATGCTGAAAACAATAAATATGTTCCTAAGAATTGACTTGCTTAAAAATAGAGAATTTAGACGATGAAAGTGAACACTGAAAACATAACAGATCTATTCTGAAATAATGAAAGATGGATATGCAGGTATCTTTGCTGAACCAATGCGCTTGTTGCCTTCACGAGACCTTTCCGATAAGAACTTAGCCCCATCTACCTGTCAGCAGGAAATGATGGCTATTTTGCATGCAGTACAGAAGTGGCAGCCATACCTACTAGGGAATTATTTCTGCATCAAGACTGATCTCCCGAGTCTGGAATATTTTCTGGAACAATGGGTCTCCTCCCCAACACACCTAAAATGGGTTATCCAACTCATGGGTTATCCCTATGTGATCACTTACAAGAAGGGTAAGGACAATATGGTGGAATATGCTCCTTTTTGCACAATTGATGAACCAGTTTCTCTTACAGCTCTTTCTCTGCTTGTTCCAAATTGGTTGCAATATGTTCAACAAGGCTCTCTCTTCTATGAACTCCATGCTTCTTCATCAACAGGGCACTATGGGTTCTGCAACATGTATGACCGGGAACAATGTAACTTCTTTTGGCAGGGAAAAAAAATGACAATTCAACAGATGGTGGCTGACGATGATACTTTCCCAGTCAACAAGGGTGAAACAACACTCCTTTCGGGATTGCTCAAACCCTTTCCCATCCCTACACAGCTTTGGCCAACTATTTCTATGGATTTCCTAGCAGCGCTCTGGTGGTACAATACCACATCTCAAAGGACACCATATGAAGCAGTCTATGGAAAAACACCACCAGTTCTTCTTCCATACACCCTTAGCAACTCCCCAGTTCAGGCAATTGACTCGGTTCTTCGAAACTGCGATCATATTCTTCTCATTCTGCAGGACAATCTTCACATGGCCAGAATTCGCCTGAAACAACAAGCCGATCAGCACCGTTCTGAGCGCATTTTCCACGCAGCTGACAGGGTTCTTCTTCATCTACAGCCTTCCAAGCCATCCTCCTTGACACTCCAATGGCATCAGTGGCCTGCAATGCAACCCGAGGATGCTACCGGGGAACCACTCCTTCAGCTTCTGCAACAATTTCTCCAACCAAAGCTTTGAGGACAAAGCTTTTTCTAAGGGAGAGGGGATGTTAGGAGCCTATGTCAACCCTTCTCTTTACTATGTTAGTATATTGTTGTTGGACTCATATGCTTTGTAAGTCGTCCCGTAGTATTATATGTCCCATGGTTTTGACTCATAGTATTGGGCATATACTTAGTATATAAGTTTATGTTGAGGTCATTGAAGGCACCGTGAAGTTAATTGTATTGAGCTTGCTCAAAGGAGGTTTCCCCCTCGAAGTGGCCCGTGATCAATATAAAAGTGATTCTGTTCTATTATTTCTGCTATTTCACATATTCTTATTAATTAATTGTTGTAGGTGCATCACAGAATTAGACTAGTCACATTACTACATAAATCAAATCATACTAGTTGGTGCCATTCAAATGCGTTCATGTGTAATATAGATTTTAGTCAATGTAAAACACATAATGCAAGAAAATACCTGAATAGTAAGATCTCTTGACTTATGTGTTGGAGGGGCCCTCTCCAACCCATACTTAGGAGTGAAAGAAACTTATATACGCGAATTGAAAGCAGCATCAAATCTTTAATTAACATAGCAGCTTCATAGTTTGAAAAAAAGTCTGTAACTCAGAGTATCTCGATAGTATAAAAACGTAACCAGTGATTCTCAAAAATAGCAGCAGGATCCTCTCGCTAGCCGAGAGGCCCGTATATATATATATATATCTAATGATTAACCTAACTTCTATGTCTAATTTCCGATTCTGTTTGAATAGGTGTTCTCCCTAGAAATCAAGAAAAAGGCGTTGCGTTTTGCATGAGCTTTCCAATCCACTGCTTAATCTGCGTGGGTGTCCTTTAGTGTACCTGGACCTGCTCAATCATACTCAATTTTCACATAATTAGTTCATTGAACACGCATTTAAACATACAAGAATAATCTTTAAAACAAATTCATTAAATAATCAAGGTAAATCATTTCTCCCACAAAACAAGTGTATTTCTTCACCCTTTCTTGTGTTTTTTCTATGGGGGAGGGCTATCAGATACCTGTATCTTGGACTCATCAACCGCCATTTAGGATTTAACATTTCATATCACTCAAGAACCTCGATAAATGACTTGGTAATAATTACTTAAGGATTTTGTCATTTGGGAATAGACGTCTCCCATCACTCAAGGAGCCTGATGAATGACATGGTAATCATTACTCAATACCGACACAATTTTTGAGGGACGAGCAAATGAATTTATAAATACCCAAAAAAATTGTAGAGATAGAATCATGGAGCTTTATGAGCTTTAGGGGTGAGAATCGCTTAGCAGAATGTGTGATTCTACTAGAGCTACTGTGAAGTAGCTAGAATACAAGGTTTACAATGGTGCATTTTATTTCTAGAGGAATCACACGGGGCACACTAAGGGAAAGGACGACAGGTGTTCATGAGCAGACAATAGATTCACATGCAGAAACAATCAGGGGGAAAGGAAGTGGCATCTCGCCTAAAATGTCTAAGCAAACTTCAGTTGTTGAAGGAGAAGCGGGCCTTCTGAATGCTGAAGCACAAAGGGCAAGGGAACACTGGTCCTAGCAAAGGATGATCAGATTGTGAAGCAGGTGTGTCGGAACGGCTTCAATTGTCTGAGGAAATATCAAGCCCTGTTTCATAATTCGGTGATGTCGATGAACTTTTGTCTCGTCGAAAGCAAGGTTTGAGAGAAAAGGGCTTGGATGGCATAGAGGGGCTAGATGGTTTGAGAAGTACATGACAGTGAAATGAGCTGGTGAAGTTTTCAAAAGAGTATGAGAAGTACATAACAACGAAACTAGATGGTGAAGGTTTCAAGAGAGTCTGAGAAGTACATAATAATGAAGGGCCCAGATCAAACTCGGTGAAACATAACTATAGCAGACGTATCGATCTCAGGTGGCTCAAGGGCGAGCCACAATTTTGTATTGAGAGCTTGTTTGGATAAGCCACTTACATGGAGCCTTGAAGCAATTAAAGTCTGCCATCATGGTTTTTGGTCACACACCTCCAAACAGTCCAGCCGTTAGAAGAGAGGGCATGCGTCACATATCTGCACCAGCTGGGTGCGCACTCAAGAACAACAAACAAGCCAACATTAGTCTGATGGACTATTTTGGTAACCAATTTTTGTTAGAAAGCACAAACTGAAACATTAATCCGTTGGGTTGTAACAAATGTTTTGTAACAAAATATTTTGTAAGGCATGTTAAGGCTATATATAGAATAAAAGGCAAAGTCCATAAGGTTGACTCTTTTGGTAAGAAGTGTAACTTCTAATGTTTGTGGTCTGATCAAGATATAAAGAAGAACTTCATTGCCCCATCTTGGTGTCTTGTGGATTCAAACCTTTGATATGTCCAGTTAGTAATCTCTTCTCTTGTAAATTCATCTCTTTCATATATGTTCATGATTTGCAGATTTAATTTTGGATTCAAATATGTGTGCTATTAGCTTGAATTATTGTTTCTAAGATGGTTATAGCGTGAAATATTCATGTTTTGTTATCGGGTTATGATATCCTCACACTATTTGGATTTAGCTATGTGATCATTGTTGTTTAAAGTATTGAATTCTTCCTTCGGCTCAATACATTATTCATACACATAAGATAAAGATTTACTTCCATTGAGGTACCTTTTTCTTATGCCATTTCATCAGTACCACCCTCACTCAAGTTCTTCCATTGGCATATTGAAGTACTTCCCACATTAATCCAAGATTTGGTTATTTGCATTATATTGAAGTGAATGTGATTTCGATTTAGCAAATAATATAATAAATTTTATGGATTCCCAAGCACAGTTCTAAAAACAGCCTTAGAACGTCTTTGGGACTAATAGTCATTAATAGGATCATTATGGTTCTAAATTTTTTACCTTAAGCATTGTTAGAAGGTGTTGGAGGGAAACCATTGGTGCTAATGGTGCAGCTAATCCTCCAGATGATGCAATATTATACAAAGGTAAAATATATTGGCTATGTTTAAGAATAATTTCAGAGGAAGGTGCCCTATATTTGTACAAGATGTACTCATTGAATATTGAATTGAACACATGGGGTGTTCACTCAATTCACACTTGATGTATCAAATGATCTATGTGCCTTATTATACATTCCAATCAACTAATATGCCTTGTGAATGATGGCTCTACAAAAGTATGGTGCATAGATGAGATAAAAGACTTCCAGAAAGGTCAATGTCCAGTTCAACAAAGAGAGGGATATTTTGAAGATGGAAAAGGTTTAAAATGGAGTATTTTACAAGACTTGACAACAAAAATAGATACAGATTGTTCATAATACTCATCCCATGCTGTGGGGAGTTCTATATTGATGTGCAAGAATGATCAGATTCCTTTTATATACTATGATCTTCACACTTGCAACATAACTCATTTAGCAGTTGATAAAAAATCATTGTTTTCCAATCATAATCTTCCTATGCTAACAGAAAATCAATGCAGGAATATATTAATGTGTAGGAATTTTTTTCACTAACCAAATCCATGATCTTATGCCACTACCTATAATATGACTTGAGTATATCCAAGGTTTTCGTATCTAATCCATTCAACATTAAGAATGGAAAATATGTTTAGATTTTGTAGCCGCATGCAAATTTTGATAAATGTTGCAATTTAATAAATCATGGCTTTAGTCCATTGAACAGTTTCATATTTAAATGAGTAGATTTTAAAATTTATTACAAAAACTATGTTTTAATTTTTGTAAATGTAACTCACTGGCATTAATCATTTTAAAATATAAGTACAACTTGGTTTTTGCTTCATATACAAGTTCAATATATCATCTAATCATTTTTTGTCTAAACTGCAAATTTATTTATACATTTTGTATCTTACAAATGGTAAGTCTATTAGCCATTTGTAATCAAGTAAATTGCTTATTTATATTGAAATTTACACTAATGTATTCTCTTATGTTATATTATATAAATGGGCATGATACCTTCTATTTGGCGCTCCATACCAATTGAGATTCGTGAAATGATATTAATGTGGTTTCCTTTATCCGCTATTATTCGATTCAGAATGGTTTTTAAAGAATGGAATCAAATATTATCAAATAATTGTTTTGTTTCATCATCGGAACAAAGTGGAATACAAGAATATGGAGTTTTGGTAATTTTTCCTTCTCAATATGAACGACAATTTGAAGGTCCTTACATTAATCAAGAAGGAAACTTACCAAACATATGTATGCCATTTGTTAGTAATGTGTATACAAATGAGTCTGCATGTAGATCAATTCTTTTGGTTTCTTTACCGACAAGCTTATATGGAAAAAAGAACTACTATATTATCAATCCATTCACTAAGACATTTACATTCATTGTCTCCCTTAATCTTGGTGATTGGGGATTCTTTTGGCTGCTAAGAAATGCGCATCAAAGAATATATGATTGGGTAGTTGTGAAGCATGTTCCTATACCAACTGAACCAAAATACTTCATTTATAGTAGTCTTAACAAGAAATGGAGACAAACATACCTTCCACATGGTGATGTTTTGTCTTCCAAATATCATGTTTTGCATAATGGAAGTATTTATTGGGTGAATACTCATGTTATTTCGATACCAGACCGTATTTTTTTATACCAGATATATTGGATAGATGTTGAAGAAAATAACTAGGGCTTCCATTTAATTCAGCAAGCACATCCTATAGTGTCTATTTTCTTAGCAATGCACTCTGGTTAGCTTCTTTGTTTCATGAACGACGGGTCAACTAATGTATGGTCAATAGAAGCTAGTAGAAATCAATGTGCTCCAACAATGGTAGAATATGTGTCAAGTGCCTCTTTCCAACACACAGATGGATTGCAATGAAGATTGATATCGACTATAAATTCAGACATAAATAAAAAATGGGTTGTATATTTTCATGTTTTATCAGTTGATAAATATATACTTATGTGTAAAAAAAATCGCATTGATTTCTTGTTCTATGATTTCAACACGACACTTTATAACGAAGTAAATCGTGCTAGAATGTCAAGATTCATTCATTCCACACTTAGAATTCCAAGTGCTAAAAATGTTTATGAACTTCTTAATGGCATTTCAATTTTCCCAGTTTCTCCAAACATGGACTCCTTTGATGATGCCTTTAAAACATTAACACATAATTAACTCGGTTGTTCCAGATACCAATAATATTTTGCAATATATGATACAACTTTTTTTACTATCAATTCAACGTAATTCCAACTGTAATAATATTTTATATATTATTGTCTTTGATGAAATCATGTTTTCATATTGTATAGGTTGAATATATTTCCATTCGTTTCCATATTTTCAAAATAGCTAATTGTGTCATATTCATGTATATATGTCACTAAATGAAAACAATGGCCACCACGATGACCAAAATTTATCAAATACATCATCTTCAATGAAAATTGAATCTCGACGTAAAAACTATGATGATAAAAGATAACATATTAATGCAAAACATCGTTTAAATTATGGAAAGAAAAAAGATCGCATCAACAAATGAAGGATAGAGTATCATGGTCAATTATCCAATGTAGTTATTGATTCACAAGATGAGCCTATCAAATTCCTAATCATATCTAATATAATGAGAATATCAAATCGTCGAACTGAGATTGTAACACCAATACCTACGACCAACAATGATTTTGTTCACACATTAAATGCAATTGTTCAACCATCCACAAAACAAAATTATACTCATGGAACAGATGTATTAGTCAGTTATGATAGTGTATGTTTAAATAAGTATTTTAGTCTAACAATAGTTATATTCTCACATATATGTTGGATTCTCAGACATTTATTTACAACAATTGTATGGATAGACCATCTAACGAGGGCAATGATGTTATCAACACAAATGTAAATGGGAGGGTGGAAAATGAAAGCACCGATATGAGAGATTGTAACAACACAATAAGAACAATTTCTCTTGGGACAACAAAGGTTTTATTTCATTGATATATAAATAGATTTATATGTATTTCTTATAATGAACGGTGATGAAAAAAATCAAATTTTTTGTGACTCTCATTGATATGCAATTGTTGATGTATATAATTGTTTTATATGTTTTATCAACTCTGCTAACATATCTATATTTCACTTTCAGGGAACGAATACCAAATCTACTAGGAATGATTCATACATTCCTCCAAACAATGCGCTATTAATAAATGAGGTAGAAAGCATTCAAAATCAATTCATGATCAATAGAGAAAATACAGGTGTTGATAAAACTATTTCTCTTGGAACAATGAAGGTCTTGATTTAATCAATCTACAACCCAATTCTTACACCAATTAAGTAAACGTCTTAACTATATGCTAACTATAGCATATAGTTAGTGTCCAATGTTTTTTTGACATGTTCTTATTTGATTCTCGGGACATTATTGTGGGTGGTCAAAGATGTATTTTTGTTGAAACAATACAGGTGTTACTCAATCCATCCACAACTAAGCATTCCATCTCGATCACATACAAGTATTGTAATATACAATAGTATTTAAGTTTTGTGTACAATTTATTTTCTGAAAAAACATGATATCAACTTCCAGGATAGTAACATTGTGGTTCAAAAACCATCCAATGTTGCCATTGCTAACTATATTGACAACACAGTTGCAAGCAATGTCCTCTCTTCCTCTGGTGACAATGATGTTATGCAACATGTTGGTGGCACTTTTGTCCAATGCAGTTGTTAGTCCCATAGACGTTCTAAGGATTTTTTTAGAACTGTTCCTGGGAATCAATAAGTTTCACGGTTTATATTTTTCAATATTTAAATCAAGAATCATACTCATAATGTTAGAATATAATGATAACAATCAGGCTTAGTAAGATGTGGGCAACACTTCTGATATGCTAGCAAAAAATTGAATGAATTTTTGTTGGTGAAATGTCATGAGAGACGGTACTTCACTGAAAGTAAATCTTTATCTCATGTGTACAGACAAACGTACTGACCCAGAAGGAATTCAGTAGTTTATAAACGATGACCACAAAGCAAAATTCAATCATTATGAGGACAATGTAACTAGATGATATATCATGAATACTGCAACAATTAATTAATAAAATGCACGATAGATTAGAACAAAGAATATTTTAATTGATCGTAGGACACTTCAAGGGGGAAACCTCCTTTGAGAAAGCTCAATACAAATAAATTCTCAGTTCCTTCATTGGCCTCAACATGTACTTTTATACTAAGTATATGCACCAATACTATGGATCGATGTAAAATTAGTCACAACAGATCTATTAAACAAGTACATCAATCACAATGATGTAAAACAAATTGGAGTAAAAACTGTGCAAGAGAGATGCATCAGTGCTCTATAATCCAAAATAGTAGAATTACAATACAATACTGTCACAATGAGTGAGCAATTCGAATTAGCAAAGGAGGTCATTCGAATATACTGCATGGCATAGCTTGGCTCCAGCTAGGATTCCTCATCATCAATCAGTGGTGGTCATCAATGCACAAGTAACTGTTATCCAGGTGTCAAACTGATTCTAATTGAGTCTAACTGAGTGTAATAAGTGTAACTGATGGTAATGGCACTAATGTAGGGAAGGAGGCTCAGTGGAGGGTACATGAAGAGTTAACTGGACTCAGAATAGGTAGTCAAGTCTCACTGGAGGTCCATCAAAGTGATAACAGCAGTTAGGAGTCAGTCTAGCCTCAAATCAAGGGAAGACAACTAGCTAACTGAAGTGAACTGGAGTGGTAGGTGAGAAAAGGAGCCCCTCTCTCAGGTGGTAGGTGCATGTTGGGTGCACTAAGCACTAGGAGGGCTAAAACTGAGTGGAAGAAATCTCTCGGGAGCTAGAAGACTAGGGACTAGGTGTTGGAGGCATCAAACTGGTGACTGGGCTTCATGCGGATGCAAGCAATACATGAAGATGCATGCATGCAAAGTACATACTGAATGATGAGATATCCTAACACCCCCCCTCAAGCTATACTATGATGTAAAAAATAAAAATTAGGGCCATGGTTACTAAGACCAAACATCACCCCAATACAATAATCCAAAAATGCTGAAAATAAGCTAAGTGAGGAAAGAGGGAAAACCCAGTGGGAAGAAAGCCCCCCCTCAAGCTAAACATAAAATGGATATAATCTCTCTCCACCATGATGGAACTCACCCTCAATAGTGAATAGAGGTAAGATAACTTCTTCTCAGTGAATCTCCTGGTGAAGATGTCTGCAATTTGCTCATTAGTAGGGCAATATTGTAGAATGATGGTGTGATCATGCACCAACTCTCGGATGTAGTGCATATGAATCTCAATGTACTTGGTCCTTTGCCACTGAACTGGATCTATGGAGATCATAATAGCACTTTGATTGTCACAAAATTATTATTGAAAGTGTAGCTAGGGTTTTACCCCTAGCTTGTGCCAATGAGCACCTACTAAGGAGAATGGACTCCTTAGTAGCAGTTCAGTATATTAAACTAATTATGCAATAAACAAAACATTAAATTATTTCTAATACAAGCATGAAGCATAAACACCAAAATGAAAGAATGTCTTTGTATTGATGTTACCTTGAGTGTCAAGGTTGGTGAAGCCCTTTGCAGTGTCCAAGAGGATGCTCCAAGCTTCAAGAATGCTCCTTCTCCTTCTCCAATGTTGGGAATGGGCCAAAGGTGGCTCTCAAGGTGAAAATAGTTCAAAGGTGAACTAGGGTTTCGAGAGAGATTTTGGCAGAGTAAGGGTGCTTGTGATTGTGGATATGGAATAAGGGATCTCCATCACCTATTTATAGTTTTTTGGTGGTGGAGTGCTGACCCATGGTTTTAGGAAACACATGGTTTTGTGCAGCTGTATAGGGATTTTTCCTCCTTTTCCTCATTATTTTATATTTTTATTCCCTTTTTAGGGGATTTTTGCTATTTTTGGAGGAAAAGGGGGTTTTTTAGCCTTTTTTAGGCTATTTTGATGGTTTTTTTGGCCTTTTGGAGGCATTTTAGGCCCTTTGGAGGCTTTTTAATGGGTTTTTTTTGGGATTTTTAAGGGAAAAATGGTAGGAAAATGGACAAATGAGCCATATAATGTGGTAGATGAGGTAGTGAACACTTTTTGGGTGTTAACAGATTGCCCCCTGATGTGCGAGGTCAGGAGCTCATCGTATGGCCGATGGACATCATAAGTCATGAATGGTTTTCCTGGGATGTGGAGAGAAGAGAAGAAACAAACTGAAGCCCGGAACAACGATCCCGAACAACTGCAAGAACTAAAAGTACATAACCTCAATAATGGATGAGGAATCATCTGATCATATGGACGAGGCGGGCATACCCATGCTCGTATCAGGATATAACATAATAACAACAGTGGGGTCCAAAAAATGGGGACCTGAAATATACATGACCTCAAATACTGACTGAGGAATAATCTCAATATATGGACGAGGCGGGCATACCCATGCTCGTATCAAGATACATAAACATAACTGTGAGGCCCGAAAAGGGGGACCTGTAAGATACATAACCACTGTGTACATCATAAGAGTCCAGAGGGGACACAAATGGGACATACTGCTGAGCGGATCATGTGTGAACTGCAGAACTGGTGCACCGGAACAATCAACAGTGCTACTGAGTGTGGTACCAAAGGAACTGATGAGCTGCTGGATCATAGTGACTGGGGCATACTCTCCATGGTACACTGAACTGGAACTGATCTGGAACTGAAACTGGGTACTCAAGGAAGCATGAAACTGGATGGCTTCCGAATACAAACGCCAACGTATCCCGGACATCCACGGGAACATACAACTGGGCGTTCCGAAGTGACTCACCAATGTGCTAGAGTCGGGGGAAATCCGGGGTCTTCGACAAAAAACTGATGGAATATAATCCTACGCGATCCTCAACGATGCGATCAAGGTGCTGAAGTCGAGCATGTGAGGAACAACCACTCGGAGAGGCAATGATGTCTCCTCTCGGAATGATCCGTAGGCACCTACCACAGATGGTGATAAGTCCAAGGCATAGGGACCTCTGGGCCTATCCTCTGGAATAGAGGAGCTGTCGTCGACAGAGGGAGACCTGCCCCTAGCAAGGCAATGATGTTTCCTTGACAGGAGCGCGAGGTACAAGACCGAAATGTGATAGTACTGATGGCAGAACTGATAAACTGTGGGAGGACAACTGGGCAAGTAGAGCGGGTGGACTCAAACTTCCTTTGTTCAGAGTATGATAATGGGAATGATCTGGCAGCATATGAAACTGACTCAGGGGAAAGGGATCATAGCTGTAATGGATCTGGGGGAATAACTGGCTGAGGGAGACTCAAGCTGGTGTAAAATGGCAGAAGACTGCTGAATACTCTGAACAAAGGCGACCTGATTGGGGGTGCTGCCGAGATGATAGATCAAAGTGCCAAGAGGCACGGGGGGAAAACTTCTTCAGGGGTTAAGGAACTAGAAGAAGTGTGTGTAAAATGGTACTGTCGTGTGGATTTTACGAGCCCAGGACAGTGCATGCTCGTGGTTGCTTTCAATTTTAAGGAGTCTGAAAGCGATAAGAAGACTCTGAAGTAAAGGAATGGTACTGTCATGTGGATTTAACGAGCCCAGGACAGCGCATGCTCGTGGTTGCTTTCAATTTTAGAGAGTCTGAAAGCAAGTAAGAAGACTCCAGGGGGTTGCTTTTTCGTAGATTTAGTCTCCAAGGCCCAAAGAAGCATAAAAGGATGCAATGAAGAACTCTTCTAGACGGTGTGACTAGAGTATTCCTTTTTCGTAATTAGTCTACCAGGTCCGGAAAAGGGTTAAACTTATACCAGATAGACGCCCTTTCAGGTACTTTAACGAGCATGAAAGGAAGCAAGATTGCTCGGCGATCTTTTCATTCTTTTAGGAGTCAGAAAAGAGCTTAACGGAAACTCCCTAAGTGCCTTTTTCGTAAAGGACTTGTCCGGCCCGAAAAAGGGATAAAATTATACCGAACAAAAGGAATGGCCAGGCAAGGAGGAAGTGTTCAATCAAGGTTTAGTAATGATGACCAAGAACGAGGGTAGGTGGGAACACTGATGGACCTCCTTGCGGGGTAGATGAAATGGTGGCAAAATAACGAAACATTTGCAGTATGACAGGAGTGAATGGCTCATGTAAAAATGTGGAACAATCCGATGGCGGCCGATGTGGCGCGCAAACCGAGGCAGCAAGGTGTTGGGACACAATGTTGAAATCGTACCAAGTGAGAGCGAGAAATGATCTCAAGCATCATCACGGGCTCGGAAAAATGAATCCGGCAATATAAAGGATGTCAAAAACGGGTGGCGGCCGATGTGGTACGCAAACCGAGGTGACGGGGGCATTTTGAAAAACGCCCGGAAAAACTGGAGGTGAGAGCGAGAAATGATCTCTAGCGTCATCACCAGCTCGGAAAAATGAATCCGATGATATAAAATAGGTGAAAAACGGAGAACGGCCAATGTGGCACGCAAACCAAGGCGACTAGTGGCGTCTGAACAATGGGTAGAAAATGACAGGACAAAAATAATGCAACGAGGTGACCATCATGACGGTCACGTCGCGCTGATTCCAGTGGTGGAAACGGTTTGGAAAACGGACGCCGTATGGGGCCAGAATGACCAAAACAAGAAAAAGTCAACTGACTATAAATAGTGATGGGTCCAACATGACATGTGTCATTTGTACTGTGTTGACTTTGACTTGTGAGTTGATTGGACCAGAGCTTAGGTGGCATTTCTGGATGATCCGTCTGGCTGTTTGCATATCCGCGAGATACAGGTATTTCAGTAAACTCATACCTGCATAGTTTTTCGGGTGGGGGGTTGGGTAGTGGGTCCCAGGGTTGACTTGTACGGTCCACGTGGGGTGGACCGCGGGTTAGGGGGTCGAAACCGCGGATGGGGACCGCGAGTTTCGGGCCGAACCACGCGGTTGGAGACCGCGTGATTCTTGGATGGAACCGCGGTCGAGTACCGCGAGTTCCAAGGAGGAGCACGCGGTTCCCAACCGCGGGTTTAGGGCTTGACAGGCGCGGTTGGGAACCGCGACCATGTGCCTGACAGCCGCGGTCGGAAACCGCGGCAAGAAACCCGAAAGCCGCGGTTTTGGGCCGAGCTTTTAGGGCTTTTGGGAGGGGAAAAGTATTTTGCTTAAGTTGTCATGAGACTGATGAGTTCACTTTGTGTGATTGGCAGGATGCCCCAGGTTCTCTGGAGAGAGCGGGAGATCCCTGATGAGAATATGCGTTTCATCCGAGAGAACCGCCATGTGCGGTCAGTGCTGGGGTTGTGCGGACTTTTGAAGTTCGCACGGATACCTATGATACGGACAGCAACATTGTTGCTGAACCGTCTGATCAGCTTCTGGGAGCCGGACATACAGGCGTTCCGGGTACAGGGGGAGAGGGTAGACCTTACCCTCACTGATGTTTACTTTCTGACGGGGTTACCCTGCTTGGGCAGGGTGGCAGATACACAGCCGCGGGTTGCCGCGGACGTCGACATGGAGGACATGTTGGAGAGGTACTGCGGTCAGGACGCGAGGGTGCATAGGAATGCACTCCTGGTTAGGGACCTACAGGAGCCAGCAGTGCAGGCCATGGCGGCGTGTATGGTGAGGGTATTGGGTTCCCAGTCACCGGAGAAGGTGTCTGGGGGTCAGATGCAGATGGTAGAGCGCGTCTTAGATGGGACGTACTACGCCTGGGGCCAGATGTTCCTGACCTGCGTTCAGCGACAGCTGACGGCAGCGAAGGAAGATGGCAAGAGCTTTTGCTTTGGGTCCTTCCTATGTGCCTTCTTTATGGAGAGGGTACCCACACTGCGGCCACGGGTGCCGATTAGGGCAGGAGGGATGAGGGAGCCGAGGATGGTCCGTTGGGGTGAGATGATGCGCCGCCGTGGTGGCGGCGAAGTGGGCAGATATTTTACGCAGGAGTTGTACCTGCAGTGGCTCCAGATACCGTTGACGCTGGACGACTTCCCGTATCGAGACATGGACTTCACGGGAGATCCGGAGGCGCCACGAGCACCAGGACAGGCATGGGGCCCTGATGGTACGTATGTGTTTTTATTTCATGTTATGTATGTCAATATTTTATGTATATGATAGTCGATGGATATACTTTGACTGTGAGGCCCGAAAAGGGGGACCTGTAAGATACATAACCACTGTGTACATCATAAGAGTCCAGAGGGGACACAAATGGGACATACTGCTGAGCGGATCATGTGTGAACTGCAGAACTGGTGCACCGGAACAATCAACAGTGCTACTGAGTGTGGTACCAAAGGAACTGATGAGCTGCTGGATCATAGTGACTGGGGCATACTCTCCATGGTACACTGAACTGGAACTGATCTGGAACTGAAACTGGGTACTCAAGGAAGCATGAAACTGGATCTGGAACTGAAACTGGGTACTCGGGCCTCACCTTTGAACTATCTCCTCATCCAGTTTCATGCTTCCTTGAGTACCCAGTTTCAGTTCCAGATCAGTTCCAGTTCAGTGTACCATGGAGAGTATGCCCCAGTCACTATGATCCAGCAGCTCATCAGTTCCTTTGGTACCACACTCAGTAGCACTGTTGATTGTTCCGGTGCACCAGTTCTGCAGTTCACACATGATCCGCTCAGCAGTATGTCCCATTTGTGTCCCCTCTGGACTCTTATGATGTACACAGTGGTTATGTATCTTACAGGTCCCCCTTTTCGGGCCTCACAGTTATGTTTATGAAACGCCAACGTACTCAATATTTTATTTCTTTTGTTGCATATGTCTTCATGACTCAATAGTAACAGGTTTTCACTTATCAATGAGTGATCAATTTGTCCCCTACACCACTGATATGAAAAAGGATTTTCTTGTAGAATCGATCTGAGAGGGCTTGGTGGTATCAAGAATGGTTTCTAAATTTGGTGGTGTATGATCGTCAGATAGTAAGTGGAATGGTTACACTAGAAACAGAGAGCAGGGAGACTGGTTGATGACTCTTCTGAGTATTTTTCACAAGCTCTCAGCATGGTGAAAGTTAAATTTACAGAATAAAATTGGTTGGGAGGAGATATGTTGGGATACTTACTCGAAAACTGGATAACGCCCAAACACCATCTTGAACCAACTCTTTAATCTTGCCTTGTGTACTGCCAGGAATCAGGTCAAACTCAAACATTATTGGCAACCCCTTGCACAAGAAGAAAATTGCGTGCCAATAGAAGAATGACGACTCCAAGAGGCAATCAATGCAGAATTTGCCCTATCTTCAATATTTTTTGTCATGTGTCTTATTGATGTGCTCAAGGAAAGACTTTATTGTATCCATTTCTTTTTAAAAATAAATGAAATATTTTATCTTGGTATCTTTGGAAACCATTTTGATTGATTGGATTTCACACAACCTGGCCCAACATCGTTTTAACTTTGATTAAGTAAATCTACTTTTCTGTCGCCTTCTAGTAAAATATCCTTCTTCCCATATTTGAACTAGCTCTATGTACTTATTATATGTTGTTGTAATGCGGTTCCATCACTAATATTGAGTAGCTTTGTTCTAGGAAAAAATGCGCATTCTCTCTCATTCTAGATTTGTAATCACTTTGTTATGATATTTTCACAATGTTATGATCCCATTCCAACTTCTCCACCATTGAAATCTCACCTAGGATTGGTGTAGATCAAATTTCCACTCAGAACTTGGATATGGAAACCAAGATCAACCAAAGTATAAGGAATTACTAAGAGCAGAAGGATGAGACTCAATTTTCGTCTTAAGAACTAAAGTTGTCTAAGATGCCTCTATAACACCATACCTATACATGAAAATTCCCTAAATGGATTATAGTCAAATCGATTCTATTCATTTTATGAAGATAATATAAGCTAGCCTAGGTTTAGTATAAGTCTAGTTGAAGATACCTAATAACACTAATACTAATAATCATGAGTATAAAAGAAGTAATAGAGTTCCTAGGGCTAACATAGATAAGATAACACATAAAGTATACAAATTCTCATTATTAATACTCTTCCTAATGCTAATAAATACTAAGGAGTACTAAAGATTCCTAAGTTCAAAACCAAACCTTAATATGTTGCTAAAGCTACTAGAGACCAAATTACTCATTTTTCTGGCCTTTTGCACACATCTCTTTATAGCGCCTAATTTCTACACCTACTAGTAATACCACCAGCAATATCAACAAAGAAAGCTATGGGATAGTTAAAGCTAATTCACCTTTCATTAATGAGTAATCTAGTTGATCGAGTTCAAGTTCCACATAATTATCAATTCCATATCAAAAGATGATGCCCATAATACATGAGTATTTCAAATTTATCCTCGTTGAGTGACTCTTTCCTTTGAAAAAAAAACTTAAATATTTGTTTACCTTACATATGAAACACTAGTTTTTAGCTAACTAGACGACACTCTAATTATCACATTATGTCTTTGTAGTCCCCACTCACATCAATCTTTAGATTTTGTATACTCTCCCTTTTGAAGGCGATAAGAGTCACCACTTTTAAAGTAGCGAAGGAAAAGTTGTGTGGACATAGGTTTGGATCTTCCCATATGTAATAAATTTTGCACCGTCGATGGGGTTGTGATTTGACCCTTTTGTTCTTGGGCGCCTTTATTGTAAAATTCCCTTTATAATTGAGAACTGGAAATGGGAGAAGAGCATGGACATGATCTGAGGGAAGGGGTTTGTTTATAAGTGAATATAAAAATTGCATATCAAAGAGGGAAGGGGGAATGACCACTGCCATTGGCACTGGATTTGTAAGAGAATGGGCATCTTAGCATTTTATAGATGGTTATCTGACAGATGTCCCCTGGTTGTGGTGGATGTTGTAGAAGACGAAGCTATTGTGGATGTCACCGATTCCAACCCCAATGAGATAGATTTTGACAACCTTTATTTGGACATAAATGGAATTATCCATCCATGATTCCATCAAGAGGATAGGTTCTGTATATTCATGCCTTCTCTTTTTTTGGATTACTCTTGCTTGACATTAATGGAATTATCCATCCATGCTTACATTAAGAGGATAGGGTCTGTATATTCACACCTTTACTGTAAAATTCCCTTTAGAATTGAGAACTAGAAACAGGAGAAGAGCATGGACATGATATGAGGGAAGGGGTTTGTTTATAAGTGAATATAAAAATAACATATCAAAGAGGGAAGGGGGCACATCCACTTCCATTGGCACTGGATCTGTAAGAGAATGGGTGTCTCGACATTTTACAGATGGTTATTTGATAGATGTCCCCTGGTTGTGGGGGATGTTGTAGAAGACGAAGCTATTGTGGATGCCACCGAATCCAACCCCAACAGGATCAATTTTGACAACCTTTATTTGGACAAATGGAATTATCCATCCATGCTTCCATCAATAGGATAGGGTATGTATATTCACGCCTTCTCTTTTTTTGGATTACTCTTGTTTGGAATTTATGGTATTATCACCAAATATTTGATTGTGTTATTGTTATTG
Organism: Larix kaempferi; assembly: GCA_027924585.1. Taxonomy (NCBI): domain Eukaryota; kingdom Viridiplantae; phylum Streptophyta; class Pinopsida; order Pinales; family Pinaceae; genus Larix; species Larix kaempferi. The sequence continues at coordinate 2,067,795 of BSBM01000945.1, forward strand.
ATTTGACTGGGTGTGATTTTTACTATTTGGTTTCCATTATAATTTGTCTTCCACAGTTTTACTTGATACAGGACAATTTATTTGATTGGTTTATGCTTTTATGATCATAGTTACATAATATAGCTAGCAGTAGATTGGTCAACTAGTATTTCTTTTCTTGAAAATTTGTGTTTCCTTTGTGGAGTGTGTAATGTTTCACCTTCATGATTTTATCCAAAGATGGTAGTGTGTGATTCCCTCGGAGGATGGATTTTCACAACTGGTTATGTTAAAGTAGATTGAAGTGGTGTAAAAATTTGAGTTCTAAATTATTGATCAAATGGCGAGGGGACAAATCCCACATGTCATAACAAAATAAGATGGAAAAATGAAATGCTACCCCAAGATGTCTATAAATCTACTCTAATCAGATTTACATATTTGTCCTTGGATTAACCCCATAAAAGGATTAAAAAAAATAGAACAGGTACACTCCAAATTGACCTCCAATAGGCACATTCAAGCTAATATTTATACCCATTCATTGCAAGAATTAATTAAATTTGGCTCCAAAGTTTAGTTTATTCATAGGCCACCCCCAAAGTTTATAATTATTTACAAGTCATCCCTAGCCCTGTGCTAGGATAGATCACCCACTTCACAATCTTAAGACACACTTTTCTCCTGAACTTCTTACCTTTTTTAACTAGATTTATGATGAGGAACTATGCCCAACTACTACAGGTCAAGCCTTTCCTAGATGGTGACTACATCTATCGAACATTCTTTCATCAAGATTATCTATATCATGTTGTTGTTGATGTCACTTCAAATAGACTGCCCATAATTTATTCTTTAGGGCCTTTTAGTTCCCAGACCTACTGCTACAAAGAGACCAACCTGTTGCTTGATGAAGAAACATGATCCTAAAATGAGGACCTCCAAGATGGTCTACTATAGGCCATAAAATCTCCATTCTATTTGTTAATTCCAAGGATGTAGTAATTTGGTATGAAATCTGCTGAAAGGAAATCCAATTAATACAAATGTATAAATGGCTTCCAACAACCTAAACATTCCCTTTATCAAGTTCCCTTAAGATCCTTTCTTCATAGGTCTAAAGTATTATTTTGAAGGTAAAATTGTTTAGAATACACCCAAAAATGATTTTTCTATTGTTCAAATTGCTCCAGAACTCTATTTCCAGGCATCCAACATGATTTGAGATACTCCAAGAAAGCACTATAAAATCTTTCATATCCAATATATTTGACCCATTCCATGCACCGGTGTACTATTGTTTGCTGCAAAAAGATGCCCTAGAATAGGGCTGCATCGCCCCTACAACAACCTTTATTATACCTATAGATGACGATCTTAGAGTTTCCTTTGGCTTGCTTACAATCCTTAAATGTATGCTTATAGCTGCAATGATATGAAAAGTGCCCATAATAGCCTAGGATAGTTGTATGTGCTCAAAATGAATTTTACTGTCCTTGCCAATGCTTTCTATGTCGTTGTTCCTTGCCTGGAATTAGTGCTTAGTTCTATTGCTTCGCAGAGATACTACCCAACATAATTCTTAACAGCTGTTTAAAATTCCCAAAATGACTTTTTGATGGCCAGACCCACTGCAACAAACCCAAAAATGATTCTTGCCCCTTCTTAATGCTCCATAAGTATGAGAGAGTGTCCAGAACCTCAGTAGCTTGATGATATGTTCCCAACACTATTTATTTGATGATGGATTACAATCACCATGATGAGAACACCCATTACCATCCACTTGCACAGGTCACCCATACAAAATGGGTGGTAACAAAACCCATAATTGTTCTCTTTTACTGGATATTCACTGAGGAGATGTAGTTTACTCTATTTCTAGTTCCATTATGGTTACTTTTGGTTACACTATTTTAGTTTCTTTGATGAAATATGAAGAAAACCTACCAATTACATAGGCAGTCAAATGTTTTTCATGCAACCTGGGCTTCAATCATGAGTGTTTATGCACAACCTCCCTCTCATAATAGTTGAATTTTAGTTTCCTCCCACTGGATTAAATCCTCAAATCAAATTTTAAGGTCTATCCTAACATTGCCATCTATTTAATGTACTTACAAGGATTTGTGAAGCATTTACTATTTTTCTTATTAATAAGGGTTTAAAATGTATCTAAGTACTACAAAAATATCATGTTTTTAAATTAATTCTTGTATTTTGTGACTGTGCATGTCCAACCTTCATTTGAACTGTTAGGAAAGCTTGCTGCAGAAACCAACAAAGTAAGGGGTTCGGAATACACAACCTTCTTCATATAATCAACTAATTAGATTTGATGTACATATTTTGAAACTGCTTTCATGCACTAATAAAAAATCATAAGAAAATCCAATTGTTATAAATTTTAGTGATTGTCTCTATGCTCTGCCGTATTCCTGAGCCAGTATCATCATAGCGTAATTTTCCGGCACAGAGACTATTTCTTATGGTCCAGATGTCAATGTTTAAGTAATTTGTTTTCAAAAATTGCATCTTGTATTTCGAGGCCAAACAATAAAGAATGTCTGATTACCTCAAGGTGTATACATCATTATGCAAAGCTGTGATTATATAGGCCACTTATCCCTATATAGGCAAGGAGTGGAAGCATATTTGTCTTATTTCCAATCTCGAGAGAGTTTACATATTTTCGAATAATATTCATAGTTACATTATCCATCGTCTCAAATTGGGTGTTAATGTGAAATGTAGAATAAATTTTCTTTTGGAATGATTTATATCCTCTTAAGATTTTACAAAATTAATAACATATGTGACAGGTTTAGCACTGTTATTCAATGAACCGCCTGATGCACAGAAACCAACTATGATGTAGTCTCTATGTTCTTAGGGGTGGAGAGGCCCTCATTGGTAACTGCACACGTGTCACAATTTTTGTTTGTGTTCATCTCATTTGTCTGAAATTTTCTCCATTTACCTTTTTGCTATCTACCTTTATTTAATTGGGCTAAAATGTTATAAATTTTCTTCCATCTTGATTTGATTTGGTTGAGGCCTGACATTGTATTGATATCACTTGGAAGGAGAGCCATGCATGTAAATGCAAATTGTGCCAGTGAACAATCCATGAAGCTCTTTTTATTTGTTCAGAATTATTGTTTTTGCATGTTCAACTTCTGCATATATATTTAAGAGAACCAATTGGAGATGCACACTAGTAATTACATATTTTCTCCAAATTAGTTTGTGTTTGTCCAATTTATCTGCAATTCTCTCCACCTATTTGTTGTCCACATTTATTTAATAGCACTGGCTGTGTTATGGATTTTCTTGCATCTTAATTTGATTTGGTTAAGTCCAGACATTGGTATGTATTATATCAATATCACTCTGTAGGAGAGCTATGCACCCAGGTGGAAAATTGTGCTAGTGGACAACTTCTTGGCTATGAAGTTTTTTACCTTGAATTGGGATGGATGATGAGAGTTTCCATGATTGAATCATTGTGTGGCATTGTTAAAATTATGCCTGATTGGTGCCATTTGTAGGAAAATGAAGAAGCAAATGATAAGGTGTTGGAGATTGAACAAATTTACATGGAGAAAAGGAGACCTATTTACCATAGGCATAGCGAAGTTATACAAAAGATCCTGGAATTTTGTCTTACAGCAGTAAGTTTTTATGAACCTTAAGTTTGTCTTATATGTGTGTGTTATCATGTTTGTATATATAATATAGATGACTCATGCTTATCTATTTATTGAGAATTGCATCTGAAAATGAATTTACTGACCACTATTTTATATTTGTGAATTTACTGACCACTATTTTAAATTTTGTCAACTTTACATGTCTTGTAAATGTGTTCTAAAAAAAATGAAATCCTTAGAACCAAGTTCTTTTAAACTTTATGGAAAAGTGTCAAATATGGTTTTGAGACCAAGCAACTTTTTTTATTTTTATGTCTTCTATTATCACTCTATGATTGTCCTATGTTCACAGTAGGAATCCTAGAGGTAACCATTTCAAACCAAACTTTAGACTGAAAGCTGGTCTCTTTTAGTCAAAGAGGGATCTCTCTAGAGGGATCTCTCTACAACTCTACTACCTAATGTCACTACGGTAACAGCTTGACAATAAGTTCAATGACCAGATTTGTAAAAGGGAAGGATTGGTGACTTTCAAAGATTGTGGTTGGACAAATAGGAGAAAGATTCCATTGGGAAATGGGGTCAAATTTTGGAATATGATATGAAGACAACTACAGCTATGTACTTCTGAGGAAACAGAGGAAAAGTAAGTATATCCTTTAGCAATAAATAGTAATTTAATGGTAGTAGAACAAAGTAGGAAATCCCATTACATTGAAAGCATCAAACAAGATGAATTTTCAATATAACTTTAGAAGAAAGACTTTAAATGATGATAATAATGAACAGAGCACCAAAAAAGGGTGAATTCAGGACCAGTAATAATTAAACACATAACATGCATTCACTGTATGTAAGGAGCATCAATCATGGATGAATTCCATACATCTCATCTCAACTGAATGCAAGAAAGAAATGACAATAATGAAATGATCATAAACAAGATGGCACACACTGAATGAACACACTGTAATGAATCTCTTCTTTCAAAAGTACTGCTCCTTTTCAGAATTATACCACATACAGTAAAAGAGTCTCTCTCAAACTAAAAGTTGAACCTTTTCTTTGTCCTTTTTCTTAAAAGATATAGAAAAGTCTTTACATGCTAAGCTCAAGATTCGAGCCTTCTAACTTCTTTATAAAAGTAGTAAATAATTACTAAGTTTAATGACTCATGAAAACATATCTCTAACTTATAGGGAGTAGTTATAATGGGATGACATGTGTAAAACTAATCCATGACTTTTAGGATTTTGTTTTTTTTAGATTCCCTTCAGCCATTTGGAAAATGGAACGCATATGTAAATGAAATTTTAATTTCATTTAATAATACTTGTTGACTTGATGCTGAATCATCCATCTTAGAGTCGAAATTTTACATGTGAGCTGAGCTGGAACATGATCGGGAACTTTTTCAGCGTCCCAAGTTCAAATCTAGCCCATGGTGCTGCAAATTGCTAAAACTTTATGGAAAATAGGTCATAAATAAACACTCATAACATACAAATTGTAACACATGTGTAAAAAATGAGAGAGGCTTTTGTGCATGGGCTCGTTCTTGAAAAACTCCTCTTTCAGTTTTCCAAAATACCTCTCCAAATTCTCGTAATCCATGCCCAAATATAATGACTAAAACATGAAATTAAAAATATGGAAAAAATGGTTGTAACAGAGGACTATATCTAGGTTTCTATTCATGTGGCCTTAGATGTGGTCAATGGAGGACACCCAATCCTTGAGCTCGAAAGGAATCTTCTATCCATCCAATTCTAAGGAGGTTTCCTCTACCAACCACGCATGGTCTCCCGAGTGTATCATTGGCCTATGATTCATGATGTTGGTTCCATTAGGTGGATTTGACCAGAAAATATGTGTCTTAAGGTATTATGAATCATGTTCAAAGGAAGAATACCATGCCTTTATCCCTACATAAATAATTGAGGCATCCAAATCCATGAACACTACCTCAAAGCAACATGCATGACTTTGTAGGGGCATCTATGGAACTATGTATCTAGGGCGTGTGGCGTTGGGGACTGGGACATGATTAGTGGAGGAAACCTAAACATTGGGATCTAAAGGAATCTTCTAGCCATCTAGGGATAAGTAGGTTTCATTCAGAAACAACACATGGCCTGCTGAGCATGACATTGGCCTATGACTGAGGATGTTGGTGCCATTAGGTGGTTTTTGAGTATTATGTAGGTGTCCTAGGGCCTTGGGAATGAAATTCTAGGGAAGAATATCATAAATTTGGCTCGAAAGAAACCATTGAGGCATCCAAATCCATGAGCAATGCCTCAAAGCACTACACATTACTTTGCATGGGTATCCATAGTGTTATGTTTATAGTTCGTATGTTCTTGGGGATTTGTACATGGTAAATGGAGGACACATTAAAAGTCCTCCATGTACCATGTACAAAGTTCCTCCATTGACCATGTACAAAAGTCCCCTGAATTTTTAAGGAACTTCATCTGTAATACAAAGGTAATGAAAAGATAGAGAAGAACACCAACCTTTTCATTTTGTTTGCAAGAAATGAGATGGTTCTCTTCTTAAGTGCTAGAAACATGAGTTTCTTCATATATATACCCCATACAACCCATATTTTGTTTATATAGAATTTCAGAGAGATTCTAAACTTGCCTCGTTGAATGGAAAAATTAAAAAAACTAAGGTGAATTCATCTCTCATAGGAAGAATATGCAAACTCAGAGAATTCGTATTGAACTAGAATGAGTTTTCATAGTTGCTTCAGTTCACCCTAAAAGCCACAAAAATGAGGTTGTGAGTTAAATCCTCAAAATCAGAGCAAGATAGTCATCCCTGAGATACCATTGTTAATAAAAAGTTCCAAAAAGGGAAAAATTGACAAGACATACTAAAGGATTATTAATGCTCCAAAAAAATTTGTAATTTATAAACATGTCAAAACCTAATTCACATCCCATGTTTGTGGTGGGTGTGATTTGCAACTCTGGAACATGAAGAGTCATAAACGTGGTGTTGGACAATCCCTCTTTATCTGGACAGATCATTAGAGGTCCCACCAAGTCTAGTACTTTCACACACTTTCTCTTGCTTACAACAATTTCTCTAGCCATATAAATATCAATTCAGATCTAGTGTAGATTCCTAGCCTCAACATCATGAATTTGAATCAGAATGCACTCTCTGGTACAATTCCTCCTAGCTATTTCAACAATGTGATTCTCTTGGGGTCATTTTCCTTTCCCACAATGCATTGAAACTTGAAAGGTGCCCTTCCTTCTAACCTTATCTCTTGTTCCAATTTGACAGCATTGAACTTGTCTGCAAACCATCTATCTGGGTCTCTTCCTGGGCTAATTTGGTTGTTGAAAAATCTAAGATCATTGGGCTTGTCACTAAATTCCTTTTCAAGACCTATTCTTGTGGGTTTGAGGGTTTGAGTTATTTGCATGTGACCAGGTACACTATATCTTCCCTCTCCTTCCTATTTTATAAAGGAGATGCAAGGCACACCACTGTGCTAGTTGGTGAGCTTTAGTTGTGAGCTAATGCATTGTCATTTTCTTCCTTATAATTTGAGATAGAATGCAGTTTTGAGTGATTATGTGTCAGGTGTTTCCTTTCATAATTTCTAGCGATTTCCCTCCAAGGATACCCACCCTGATTGTTTCTTCCATTTTCTACAATTCCTTCCACACATGTAGGATCAAACAACCTAGTTGCATTTTTGGCACTCGTCTCCTTGTTTGTAACATATCCAAATTATTTTACTCTAAAGAAAAGACAAAAACAAAAGCATCCACAAAACATGACAAAAACCAAAATGAGGGAAGTATTAATACTCAGTTTGTTTCATCATCAACATCATCTCTATTTCATGGCAAAAGTCCTTGTAACCCTTGTCTAGAGCATATGCACTTAGTCACCCATGTCTACACATAATCTATTTGGTTTATTGAATATCCCCTATCCCAGTTGAATCCATCGCTGTGATTGTTGAGATTTATTTGGTGATATTTCAATTCATGTCTGGGTGTGATTTAACTCATTCTAGGAAGCTTTATGAGCTCGTTTCATGATGAAATCTCATCTCTTCCAAGTTGAAGTAATTATGGGCACATATTTAACCCCAAACAATGGTCCTTTCTGAAGTTTTGGGCATAAATAACAGTGAACAACCCTAAAACCATGAATTCTGGATAAGTAGCAACAATTCTAGGCAAGAAGATAGCCTTAACATCCACTACTGCACCACACAGAGTTTATTTTAGACCTAGTTTTGAAGACATCCTTAACATCCCCTTGTATTTAATTAAGTTTTCCGCAAAATTACTACCACCACAATAGTATCAGGTTGATCTACGGAAAAGTGTTTCTTTACATCTTAATGCAAGTTTTTCCCTCATAAACAAATAATTTGCTTTATTTCTGTAATTTGGTGTGATGGCATGAATATGGCTGTGATTGCATACAAATTGAGCATGGTACAAAAAAAGCAAGAACTTTTTAATAATTATCTGATCTATTTTCCTATCTAATTTAACGTTGAATGTATCATTGTATTAGCCAAGTGCAAGTCCTTTTAATAAAGTGTCAATGTCCCCTTGATTATTAGTGGCTGGAGTCCTGACCTAGGCCCCATGTGAATTAAAGTTCGCAAAAATCATCTTGGTCTCGAATAAGTCCCCTACACCAAAGCTCTCAAGATTCTTGTTTACAAACTCATGACTTAAATAATTATTATTCGTCAATCCATAGAAAACAATTCTCACATGTAGGTGACTTGTAGGTGAATTTAGACCCATTCTTGGGTTGTATCATTTACTAGTACACTGCTTGTAACCAATGTGTTTGGATGTAGGTTGATATTTGGGTTGTATCATTGAATGGTGTACATTGCATGTAACCAAATATTTTTGGATGCAAGTTGATTTTTGGGTTGGATCATTGAGTGGTGAATTCTCTCTTCTTTGAATGGGGTAGAAAATGAGCACTTATTGTCTCTCTGAAGTGATACCAATAAATATTGTGTAGTCTTTAGTTACCTTCTTCCTCTATCCAGATTAGAGATGCTTATCTATTTCAGGAGGGAGGCATTAGGATTCAAGACATAGATCTTACAAGGACCTCCCTAGACAATCGTTGTCAGGGAGGTCATTTTGTTCCTTCCTTCTATCCCATCTATTAGTGGCAATAAGCGGATGAAAAAAACTCAGGTCATTTTGAACACCACATCAGTGAGACCACAAACATTTTCTTGATATTCAACAAGCATACTTTCCCTTGTGAGGCTTTTGGGAGTTCCCATTCTCGATCTCAGCATTAGACCTCATCTTATCTCTAATCACATGTTAGTTTGTTAGTCCCCACCTTTGAGACACCGGTCTGCCATCAACTGATTCTTTTAGTATCTTCAAGTGTTAGAATAGTCTCAATGGATCATTCTCAACTCACTCCAAGGGTTTCACAGTCAGGTTTTCTCAGCCTTGGACTTTCTCATGAGGACATTGTCAGACAATGTATCGGTTCCTTCTTTGTGGTTAATGGTGTAGCAGGGATGTCTTCATCTTCTTCGTCCTTTACTTCCACCTCTATTTCTGATGTAGTTGTTGTGGTTTCCATTTTTTCTAGGATTATGCTTTTGGCTACTTTTCTCATTTAGTTGTTTAGTTTAGTTTATTTTGTACTTTATTTTTTATCTTCTATGAGTTATTGAGTCAGGCTGGTCTATCTTTTTGGTCATTCATGGACATCGATAAAATTAGCTTAGTTTATCTAGGGGAGGATCTTCATAATACTACTCTTTAGGAGGAGGCTACGAGGTTGGAGATGGTAGTGCATAGAGATGAGAATTATATTTCCAAAGGTACTAGGATATGCTTCCATCTTCAGTGGATTCAAGAGGAAGATGAAAGGTCCAAATTCTACTTTGACCTCCTCAAGTGGAAGGTGGTTGTTGACAAGGTGCTTGGTCTTCATAGGGTCGATAGTTCTCTTGCAAAGAACCCTTCTGAGGTTAGAGGTGTTTTTAATTCTCATTCCAATAGAATTTTGCTCCTTATACTCTAACAAGTGGGGCAGTGGCTACTAGAGATACTTGTGGCAAGGTTCTTCTTTGCAAGGCCTCCGATGGTTATTGGGACAAGTTGATAGGGACTTTTCATGTGAGGAGTTGTATGTTACTTTCTTGTCCATGAAGAATGGCAAGTCACCGGACATGGATGGCCTTCCTTGTGAGTTTTACAAGTCCATGTGGTATTCCATTGGTGATGACTTTTGTTCTGTATAAACATCATAGAGGGTAGTTTTATGAGGATGAGGTTTTCAAATGAACATAGGGATGTCATGGCCTTTTTGGAGAGATTGGGGTTGGAGTTTTGGTCACTTGTTTTTTTAGTATGACTTTAGGAGTTGTATTTAGTGCTTCATCAGTGACATCTGTTATCCTTGGTTCTTAATGCAATGTGGGTGTCCACTGATGCCAAAGATTGATGAGTTCATCGGCTTCACAATGTGTGATATGTTTGGATTTCTTATATGCTGAGGGTTTTTGATTGGTTGATGATCTACTAGGGGATCCCATCGAAGACTTGGCTAGCCACGAGTGGGCTTTCAGATGGGTTATGTCCAATTTTCCATCTCTCAAAGCATGTTTTTTGGTATTGTCCATTTTCCAAGCATTGTTGGAGTCATGTTGAGGATCTGTATTCAGCTCCAATGTTGAAAAATTCGGCATCAGAAAAAAGTTGACAAGGGTCCCGAGTACAACTTCTCGGCAACATCGGCGAAAAAATTGGGAAAAATTGGCAAAAGTTGGCAAACATTAAAAAATACAAAATACATTCATTTTTTAAAAGAATTTTAAACATATAATGCAACAATAACATCAAATAAACACATTGGAACATAAATATGGAGAAAGTGCTAATATATAGATGTAGTGGATGCAAATAACTCAGAGTGGTTTGATTTCAATGACTCAGTTGCTAAAAAATACATCAAATTTTACAATTTTAATGAAAATATATATATATTAAAGATTCCAATCTATGATTCCAAACCATTAGAGACAAAATATTATCAAAATGGTACCAAGTGCAATACATATCTAAATCAAAATTGAAAAAACATAATCATCAAAATCATTGTCTATGTTGAGATCATATTCATCAATAGCACCATGTTCCCCCACCTCTAAGCTCTAGGCCTTGCCTGGTTATCAAGGATGCCCAATCTCTTGACCCCGCTGCTTACTCTGATTCTATCTCAGCTTTAATTGTTCTTTGGAAGAGGTTATGATGTTCATTGTATATACCTTTCCACTATTTTCCTTATTGTTTGTAAATATTTTTCTGTAAATATAAAAAAAATTCAAAAAAAAGTTATCTTGGTGTCATAGACTGTGGTTTATCTAAACTATATCTCAAATCCAGATCTAACAATGAAAGTATTTAGGTAGACATCCTTTTGTTATAGTTGTCTTGATTCACTTTCTTACTAAACAATTCTATTTTTATGTTAATATTATATGGCACCAGTAGATTTTGGCACACTTCATAATATGAAACATAGTGGTGAAGAGCGAAATCTGAATGTGGGCATTTGTTGTATAAAACCATTACCTGAGGTGCCAGATGGGGAAAGTGTCCATGTTGTCCCTTACAAATTTCAATATTATTTGATGTTCTGGCCATGGAAACCAACATGTAGTTGCAGAGCTTATAAAAAGGTAATTGGTGGTCGCTTTGAAAGAGAGCTACCTATGTTAATTCATTGGACTGACATGGTAGAAGAATCTTGAGAAAGGAGTGGTTGGAATTTCATTTTTTTTTAAAGAAGGATCAGTTTTCACCTGTTTACTGTGAAGATGTATTTGCTTAATTATTTTTGGTGTTTACACCAATTGTTAGTTTAGAACACAGAATACAATATGATGTAGTTAAGAGATGCATCAAGCACCGATGGAAACAGTTATTCCTTTTCTTATCTGTTTTTAACCTGAGTTGCAGCATAGGCTCAATATTATGAAATGGTAAGAGTTTGTAACAAACCCATTAATAAGCAATTAGTAGTCAACCATTGGTAGATTATTACATGTAAGAGGTGTTGGTAAGTGTCAAGTCATAAATAATTACCTCATTGAAGTTGTTGCTAGGCTCTATGGAAAGGAAGCAGACATACATTAGTGCAAACATAGTAGATTAATTTCAACCTTCAGGTAGGACAAATCACAGATGACCTACTTCTGGGGCATTTGGAATTAGTATAAAACCAAGAAGCATGGTAGAAAGGTAGATAGTAAACAAATTGATCCACCGAGATTTAAGATGGTTGCTCACTGTTTCCTTAAGATCTGAAATGAAGACTTTGGGAGGCTATTTTTTATGCCCAGGCTTGGTGATTAAGGTATGATCATATTCATTACTGCTGCAAGCTCACTTGGACCTTTATTGCATCCCTTATGGCACATTGAAACAATTTATTAGTCTGTTAATCATGGTTGTGTGAATGTGGCAGATTTTAGAGAATGAAAACATTCTCCATCAATCATTAACTATTAGATAAATACCCCATGGACTTACTTCATACCTTTTAATTCTTAGATATCCTCAATATGGGAGCACTAGGACAGATATATTAATAAACCTTTGTTCCTTCTCCAAAAATAGGACAACCCAGAAACATGGGCATCCCTAAAGTGGTTGGAATAGGTTGGCCCAAGACTTTATTTGCATAAGTTGGCCCTTTAGACCTTATTGGAATGGCACCCTAAAACATCATTTAATGTTGGGTTCTATTGTAATGAGTGCAAGCTGCAAGGAGTCCCTTTCCAAGGCTGCAAACGACATTAATCTCCTCTAAGGTTAGATTGATAACGATAGGATGTTATACCAGCACTGTTGATAGTCATCATCATGCTATTTTCTCTAAACAATCCCCAAGGAAATTCCCTTATTATTCTCAACATCGTTGACTGCTTTTCATGCATCAAAACTACCCCATAGACTGATCATTATCAAACTTTCACTTGAAATTAGTTGTAAAGACCTCAAATGATGATTTTTCTAAAACAAGGTTGGGCTGGCATAATGGCTAACCACTACTATTTGGCACCTTCCAAAACAATGATATAACTCCCTCTATTTTGTGAGCATATCTTCAATCTGACTCCTAGAAGATGCACTCATACCTCACTATGTGTTGTTACAGGAATACTATGCAATTGTAGGCTGCTGATCCAAGTCTGGGTGTTGTAGGTTACCTTACTGTTGAATGGGTTAGGGCCCCTATTTAGGTCTCATACAGTGCACATAATGTTCTCATACCTGTTGCACATACCCTTTCAGCTACAGGCCTAAAAAATGATGCTTTAATGGCCTCCTTGGGGATAATATTGCCACATAACCAACTCCAAAAGAATACAAATATGCCCACATATGAAATTTATCCTCACTATAATTTCCCAGAACGCCTTCTAGTATGCCCTGATTTAATGTATGGCCATATTCATTACTGTTGGATTGTACGGCGATTGACAATGAAAGGGCCCAATGCTGTCACAAATCAGAATTTCCCATTATGCTCATAAGTGGTGTATCTTATTGTCTCAAGACTATGATCACTAGCACATGTGGACACCCATACAAAAGGGGGGGGTAAAAGGCCCAAATATGGTAGTAATCCTCGTACAAAATGGTGGTTAATAGGCCCAATCATAAGAATTCTGGTAGAGTGCATTTTGTAAACAAATGCAAATTAGTCTACCATGCAATTTACTCGACATAAAAATGTCATTGAAGACAAGAAGGAAAGCTTAAGATGCATTTGGTTATAGTCTAGTTGGTATACCTATTGTTCAATGTGCTTACTATGAAGAGGGCGCATAATACGAGGCCCTTGCAATTTCTTCTACTTGCATATCTTCTCTCTTTTCGATGACAGTTTTTTCACTTTCATCCAAGTATGTTATGCTCCTTGTGCTGAGAAGATGATGATTATCAACACCCATGTATTCTCGTCTGTCTCCAACCTTTACTGAATTTTGTAGTTGATTATCATCTTGTAGGTCATGTCACAGGTCACTATCTCTTACTTGGTTATTTCTAAGGTCATAGGACAAGATTTTATTGCTAGCATCATTAAATGAAGGCGTGTTGAGAACAGATTTGCTATCTACATTCACTTCTTTCTCAAATTCTTTCAACACTGGGGAAGAAACCTCCACCGTTTTATCGGGGGTCCCTGCACCTACTGATCCAGGTGGATATCGGTGGCATCCCATTTCTTGCAACTGGCTCAAAACAATCTTCTGGCAATTTTGGTAAATTACTATTTTTAGCAGTTTTTCGGGTCCTGAACTTTCGGAGCCATTTTGAGGCCCTAAACAACATTTTTTGGCGATTTGGGGGACCAAATGGTTTCCAATGGCGTACATTTGGGCCCATTCGAAAGTTGTAAATCTCGGATAGACCTTTCCAATGGGCTACCGAGCACCCCAAACGGAGATCGTATGCAAAAGTTATGACCCCGGGTGTTCAACTAACCACTTTGGGGCCGCAAACTTTATGACGGTTCATCTTCTAGGGTTAGGTTTTTGGATGCTTGGGATTCTTTCCCTCATGCTTATGATAAATAGGCCCTTTCGGCCTCTCTTTGTATTCATCTTGGCATGAATGAGTATAGCGGCCACATCTCTTCTCAGAGATAGCTACCACCATTCTAGCTATTGTATTTTACAGTCTGTTCTATTTCCGCTATTTAATAGAATATGTGTTTACTGTATCACTGTGTTATTTGCAATATATCTCTATATATGATTCTGTATATGCTATCTTTTATTTCGTTCCCACATAAATCCGGATCACCTACAAAATACTCCACTACTATCAATTGATCATCTACACTATTATCTTTAATATTTATGTCCAATCTAGCTTCACTAGTTAACCTACCTTCTCCTTCAAAAACACAGGTTTTCACATCTATTTTAGCTTCTTTTTCACCATCATATTTACTCATCTTGGATGCATTTAACCCATCCTCTGTCCTCCTTCCATAAACACGTCATTTCTGTTGGTAAAGCAGAAACCATCTCTTTCACTGCTTCACCCTAAGCAGGAAACCATATTTTTATGTTCCACGGAGAAGGTATATGTGCACTGGGGTTCATAATACCACTCCTTGCACGTTCATACTGAAAATTGTGCAAGAATATCCTATCTCAGCTGCATTTGTCAAAATTATGGAGAATCAATTTAGATGATTGTGCTTTTATAGTGCTTTTAGTGGCCTGTTGATGCCTCGGATATAGTAGCATCAATCAGAAAGGGATTCTCCCCGAGAGATGATCCCAATTAGATTATCTCCTGTTTGGTGTAGGGAATCCATCCGGTTAGCGGTTCCAGCAACCGTGGGTTTGGAGTTTAATTCCGATTATATCGGTTATGGACCGATCCACCTTTCTTTTGGATTTTATGTTTTTTAATGAGATGCAAGTGCCTAATCTATATTTGATCTAAATGCAAAACTAAAGCAGATCTGAATCTAAGAAAGAATGAAGTAAATCTACCTATCTTTGCAGGGAACGTAGTTAAAGTGTGAGCAATGAGCTGTGAGAGTTATCTTTAAAGAAAGAATAGGAAGCCATTGAATCTTAAAGAGAAAACTACAGCAAGATGAAAGATCTCAGAAGGTAGCTTCTGATTATAAATGACACATTTCATTACTCATCAAATAAAGAAGCAAAATTATCTAATCTAGCCGGAAAGAATGAAAGAAACAGATCTAAGTTTAACACAAACTGAAATAAATCTAATGATCCCTGCAAAGAGAAAATTTAAAGGATGAACAACGAACAGTAGGGATTATCTTGAAGAAAGAACAGTTAGCCATTCGATCTAAAAGAGAATTCTACAGCAAAGATGAAGAAATCAGCAGATAGCTCCTGATTTAATATGAAACACATTCATTGTTCGCAAAAATAGAGAAAACGTTTACACAGAAAGAAGCAAGATCATTCGTTGCAAAGAAATAGTTCAAATAACAAGAAAGATCTCACATTACAGTCTAGAAGCAATCAGAATAGTCCAATACACATCCATCTTCCTTTCCCATGCAAAACGTCCATCTCCCAGGCTTTTATTAGAAAATTCGATTTTATAGAACCAATACAAGGTAGCTCATATAGGTTTCAAAATTTCCTTCCCTGCCAAAAGTCCTTTCTAATCTTTCCTAACTTCTATTTATAGTTACAAATCTGCCCTTTGGGCTGCCACCTAGCATCTTCCACTTGTCATCTACAGAAATTTCTCTCCTATAATAGACAAAATTGTGATTCTCTTTCTTTTACAAAATATTTAACAAAAGAGAATGGACAGCTGTCCCATAGCTCACGCTCTATACATTTGAGAGTTTAACAAAATACACATAGTAGAAATAATGTTCTAATATCGTGCTATCATTCTTGTGCGTGAGCTTCAGCTGGGAGAGGATCGCCCAAGTCAATTGATGCTGCTGATGCTGCCTGGGAAGAGACACTCGAACCAATTGTTGCTGCTGCTTCTACTTGGGAAGAAAGGAATGAGCAGGCTAGAATTTCTGCCACTGCTGGGGAAGAGGGAATCGGGCCTACTGTTGTTGCTGGAATGGCTGCTGGGAGAGAAGATTATGGATCTGTTGTTCCTCCTGCTACTGCTGCAGCTTTCTTTTCCTCTTCCGCTATGTAGTTATACCACATACCTGTGTCCCTTATGACTATGTTTGCTGCAGCAGGGAACAAGATTTTCTGAGAGGTCACATTCTTCCCGAGCTTTGCTCCAATGCTTTGAAATTCTGCTACTCCAGCTTGATGCACTTCTTTGAGCAAATGATCGTGGACTGATGACATTCCAACATAATGTGGTAAGTCATCAAATGCTAGGACATCAATTTTCTTCATGTATTCGGTTTGGATGCCTAGCTCTTCCTTTAGCTCAGCCAAGCGCTGTTCTGAATCCGGGAATTCATCGAGGGATTGTGGGAAATTCAGCTTGCACCTGTCATGCACTCCCTTGATTCTTTGATGCAGATCGTCGATCCTATCCCTTGTTCTTTGCACACTGGCTATCAGCTTACTGGCACAGTTCCTGCCGAACTCCAAAAGGGCTATGTCCTCATTAAAACCATCCACAGATTTAAATGGGAGATGCGTGGGGAAACCCCCTTTTCCTTCTCTCCATGCCATCTGACTCATGATATTTGCCTTGACACGGGTATTCTTAGCTTTGATCCTATGGGCCTCCGCATTAATTTCTTTTAACCTGACCACCATGGCCTTGAGCTTGCAAACCTCATTAGTGATTAGCTCCTGAGTTTCATGCATTTGCTTCAGGATGCTGCAGGACAGCTCATGGAAGGGAGACATGTCCATCGTTCTGTTCTCAGCGTGCTCCAATTGCTCAGCCAATGTCAGCTTGTCTGTTTCAAGCTGGGACACTCTGGCTACTGCATCATTCTTTTCTGCTTCTTCTATCATCATCAAGACTGATAGCTGCTCTTTCTCTTCCTCTAACCGATTATATTTATCTAACAACTCTTTGTGCTCGGCGTACAGGCAATTATACTTGTTCACCACCAGATCCCTGTGGGCCTGCTCATTAGCCACAGTCTGTTGTAGCGAACGAGCTCTCTTCTTTGTCAATACATTTTCTCTAACTATAACCCCTACATTGTCCAGTGATGCTTTTGCTGTTTCTACAGCTGCGGATGCCATAGCAAAGGGATCTTGATCTGTATTCTTCATTATAGTGACCTCTCGGTGGGTAATGATGTCCTCTTGGAAGGGACTTTTGATCCTTTCTTCCGATTTGAGGACCACTGCTTTCCTTTTCTTGTCATAGACAAACTCATTCCACCTGCACACCGTATGTTTTCGCGATGGAGTGTACGGGACAATTGGACGGTCCATGATGTCTATTTCTTCTTCAGCAGGTGGGGTTCAGACTTCCTGAGCTGGGTCTACTCCCTTATTTTGGGTACCAGAGCCACCTGCTTGAGATGCGTCTATTTCCATGTCTTGGACACCGGACCCACTTGCTTGGGCATCTTCCGCTGCTTTCAGCTCTTCTTCCGCTTTCCTTTCTACTTCAGCTCGTAGCTGATCTTCATTCTCTCTACGTAGCCTTTCATCTTCCGCTTCTTTCTGCTGCTGGGCTTCCTCTGCCTCTTTCCGCAGCCTTTCACCTTCAGCTTCTTGCTGCATTCTCGCCACTTTAGCTTCCTGCTGCAACCTGGCTTCTTCAGCCTCTTGGAGTAACCTGGATTCTTCACTTAATCTGAGCTCTTCCTGAGCTCAGACATCATCAGCTTCTTTCTCCTTCTGCTGGCTAGTCTTCTGGACCTTGGCTGAGCTAGAACTTGTTCTCGTGCCTTGGCGACTGATCCGCAGCTCACCCATGTTGCTGATGCCCCTAAACACCTCTTCCTCGGCATCAGGATAGTGCGAGTACTCAAAATGAGCATAGATTTCCCTACAATGCTCGGCCACTCTTCCCTTCCTGTCATTCCTGTGGAAGATCACCTCACTGAAGTGGACAACTTTCAGCTCCTGCACAAACTCTTCAGCTGAGGAAACCCCCGAGAACTTGTAAGCACCTATGCAGAAAGGTAGAGGGGGAAAGGAAGCCTTATGCTATTTGTGGAGCATTGCTCCAATCCCATCCAGGAAGATTTGTCTTACTGCTTCCTTGAGGACCACATAAACTGTGGCATACTGCGGTAAAATGTATGGGGGCTTAGTCCCTCCAAACATTCTGAGGTAGGTGCCTTGCTCTAAAAAGTAAAAATCCTCGTAATTCTCAAGGACTTCCACAGCGTTCTCTGACAGGCAATTGGGATCCTCCTTGAATATCTTCTCATATATGGGCATGATGAACCCCTCACAGATGAGTTTGTAGCTAGGTTTGTAATTCTGGGCCCACATCATCTTAAAGGCGGTGTAAACCGGAGTGATGGCCTTATCCCATGTGCAACTCAATTTGGGGAAGTCCACCTTGGCCAAAATACAATCAATCAGATATGAGGACATAAAAAATTCTGCCTTCTTCAAGGCTAGTCCTTCCCTTGCAGCAACTATCATTGAGGCCAGACTATCTGACAGGATAGTGGCCCAGTCAAACACAGTTCCCTTAAATGCCATGAAGTTGATAATAGGGACCCACTGAATCTTATACATGGTGCCATCGGGCATGCCGAAGATTCTGCACATCATCAAAGCGATCAATCTTAAAGGAGGTCTCAGATTCTGTACGTCATATTCGTCGCTACCTTTCTTTCTTAGATGCTTGCCTACGACCAGCAGCTTCTTGGCCATCTCAACGTTGTCCATTTTTCCCAACCATTCATCAGTCAGAGCTTACTGGGAGCGGGGAAAATTGTAGGCTATTGCAAGATATGCGGGTTGAAATGAGGCAATGGCCACTTTCCCACTGTCATTTATCACTCTTCCTTCAGCATTGGCATGTTGGAGTATCCATCCGATCACTTCAGCACAGGGGAATAGTTCAAGGTAGATAGAAGCTCTGTTTATGCCTGAGGCTTTGATATTTAGATAAATCGGCCCCTCTTCTAACAACATGTCCAGGACATCCTGGTCTTGGATCATCCTGTAAATGTCTCCCCAACGGATTTCTGGAGGAACACCGGTAGTGCACCTAGTATCCTGGAGTGAGGTCTCAGTTTTAAGTGGTGCAGGTTTTTTCTCTGTCATCTTAGCCTTCTTCTTACCACCTTTCGGCATTTTGGCTTATCCCTGATAGCACCCACATATAAGCCATTATAAAATTGAGCAACATACTGTGATATCTTAACAGAGATCATCATCGTTTTAATATGTGAATGAGATAAAAGAAATGTGAAGCTGTATGTTTAGGAAGCAAAATACACCATTTCAACATGAAACACAAATTAAAACATTTGAATCTTTTAAAGGGATGAGTTTGGAATGCTCCTGAGAGGATAGGTATGTCACGGAAACAATCCGCTCTTGGGCTAGCCCTAGGAGAAATGGTGATCTTCGTCATTCTGTTTTTAAATGGCTAATGGCGGGGAGGTTCGGGGTGACATAACAAGTTTAGTACGAGATCAAGGAGGAGCTCCTGCGTTGACACATAGGTGAGGGGTTTCAGCCCAAACGCTGTTGTTACTTATAATATTTGACGGGGCATCGTACGGCTGGTTTGAGCAGGGGTGATGGTGCCTGTCTTAGGATTTAAATTGGGTAGTGGCTACGCCGGGACTGAGGCTTATGAAAAAGCCCGAGGGGCTATGGTTTTAGCTTTCGGCTGGGGACATGAAGAAAAAAAACCACGGGGCCTCAGGGGGGAACTTTTAAAAAAAAACAATAAACCCGTCTGTCCAAAAAAACATTTTCTTAACCAATATACAAACAACAGGAAAAACGAAATTTAGACCGCATTTGACGAGCAAACGGCCCATGATGGGCATTTTTCCCGTCAAAATCCAACCAATTCTTATCGTTTTTGAAAAAGAGAACACCCAAAAGATACTCAGACGCGTGGAAGACAAGATTTAATGGTTGAAGTTCCTACCTGGCACCGTGAAGACAGCTGAATGAGGTGGCCGTGAACGTGGACAAGTATGCTGAGCTGGAGCGGTTTGCGCGGCATCCAACAAATCTTCCAATCGAGAATTAACAGTGTTTTGGCTCGAGCCCCCCACTACCTATTTAAATAAGCTGGCACGTGCGGGGTGGGTGGCGCATTTAAAACGGGTTTAATACGGGTACGTCGGCGTCAAATCAAGCCGTCTCGGTTTGCGTGCAACTGCCTCTTGCGGGACAAACTTGTGAATCTCACCCACCGTTGTGGAAAGATATGGCGAAAGCTTCCGCCGTGTCGGGAGACAATGGCGAACGGCTACCGCAAAAGGCTTCTGCAATGCAGAAGGGAAACCTAAACATTTCGCAAAGCTCAAATCGTTCGGAAGGATAACGCGGAAGCTTCCGCTATTTCGGGAGAGGTTGGTGAATTGCTTCCGCAAGTTGGAACGCGGACGATTAAGTTCTTTTGGCAGCCTCTTCGGGACGAAAACGTGAAGGCTCCTGAAACTGCGGAAAGCTTTCGTAAGTGGCTTCTGCAGTTTCGGAAGACTTCCGCCAATGCTTCCGCAAAAGGTTCTTGCGAATTTGAGAAAATTTCTATGTTTTGGCAGCGCTCGTTTCTGACGTTGCGGAAAGCTCTCATGATTTGCTTTTGTTGTTTCGGAGGAAATCGGCAAATGTTTCCACGACCTTTTCAACAAATAATTTCGAAGCGTTTCGGGAGACTTATGACGAGCGCTCCCGCAGTTTCGGGATGGAAAGTTCAAAGGCTCTGCAATAGTTCAAAAGGAAGTTTCTAAGTCTGCTTCAGAGTTCCGGAGAGGTTCGGCGAATGGTGCCCACCGTGTCGGGAGACAATTCTTGAATTCTTCCACGATTTCCTTGCATTCTTCCGCAACCTTTTGGGGAAAAATTTCCAAGTTCTTTTCGATAGGTTTAATCAAGTGGTTTCCGCCACTGTGGGAGGATAGCCCGAAATATTCCGCAATTTCGGGAGACAAAGCTAAAAGGTTCCGCAGAGTTTGTTTCACAAACTTAAAAAAAAAACTAAGTCCTCTTCGGAAGGCTTACGCGAATGGTTCCCGCCGTTTCAGGAGCAAAAGCCGAATGTTTCCGCGGAGTTTCTTTCTTCCGTTCCGCAACTTTTCAAAACAATGTTTCTAAGCTCCTTTTCGGAAGGCTTAAACAAAGGCTTCCGCATTTCGGGAGGAAAACCTGAATCCCTCCGCGCTCGCGGAAGGCTTTAATGAAGAACTCCGCCGTTTCGAAAAGGATTGTCCAATGGCTTCCGCGACTTTCCAATGAAATTTTCTAAGTCTTCTTTTGGGAGTTTAAACACAGGCTTCCGCCCTTTGGCTGAAAACTCAAAAGAAACACAACTGCGGGGAGATAGTTTGAAAGCTCCAAAATTTTGGGAAAATTTTCTAAGTTCCTTTTCTGTCCTTCGGAAGAAATTCGGAAAGGTTTATGGCAATATTTTCCGTTGGAAAGCCAAGATAAAAGCTGGGAATGGCCCCTTGAGGCATCCTTCCTAAAAATACTAAAGGAGGGGCCCCAATATGTACAAAAGATTGGGGGGGATGTTGCTGCAACAACAATGGCGAGTCGCTGGTGAACACAGATCTCTAAAAAAATTCCTCTTCATGGTCCAAAACCTTGTCAAAGACATCCATCTTAGGTGCAATACTCTGCTGGACATTTTAAATTCATGCGAGGGGAAGGAGACACTTTACTTGCTAGCCATTGGGGAAAGGGGAGCTTTGACCAAGACATCTTCACCACTCTCAAAAGGGCCAACATATGAGATTCATTTTAGGAGGGTCATCTTTCAGGTGGTTACTACTGCCGGACTCCACAGGATTTGCAACACCTTCTCATGGACATTATTGCTCTTGTTCCTCATTCCCATGCTGCTTGCATCCTTTTGGATGTTTGTACTTTGGACAGCTTAGCTGTTTGAGCCTTCCAGAGATATTTTCTTTGGACATGGTCTTTGATTTAGGCTCCTCAATCCATAACGTCCTTTTGTGTGAGTTAGAAATTTTATTGATTTGATCAAACCTCACGGACGGAGAGGAGCCCATTTTGGGCTGAGTCTTTTGGACAACCATCTTGATTTTACATGTCTTTTGCTTTTGTCTCAGCCATGCTTTAATTGAGGCGAGAATCCCTGGAAAACAGACCCTTGAATATAAGCCATTTTGGCTGTTAGATTTGCAGCATGGAGTCACTTCAATACTTTATGTCCTCGAGATGTGCTACTTTCCATGGGTCCAACTTTGGTAGCCTTCTTGGGATGCCCTTTAAGTGTGAGAGTGGGTGGAGCCGAGAGATAGTAGTGAAGATGGTCATAGGTCTCTGCTATTAAACAGGATTAGTGTGACCAACAGAGTAGGCATCCTTCCTTCTGAACATTTCAGCGAGAGCACACAGACAGGATTTATTTGAGCATAGTTCCGGACTCATGGGTTGCGAGATTTCTTTGAAAGATCTATCCTCGGCGAGAGACTCAACCATAAGGGCTTTCAAAAAACAAAACTTGTTGCAAAAGTTCAAATAACAATGAAAGAAACCAAATGGCCGAAAATAAAGCAAACAAAGGCTAAATCAAAATAAAAGAAACTTTTATTTATGTACAGAAAGTCTCAGCAAGACTATGCAAAGTATTGTTTCAGAGCAAGGCCATTGAGAGGAAGGGTTACTTCCTCTCCCTCAAGATTTGTCAATTTGTAAGTGGATGGGCCTAATTTTGCTGAAATTTGGTACGGGCCTACCCATAGATGTTGAAATTTCATATGCATTCCTTTTCCTTCGTGATTATGATCCCATTTCAGGACTAAGTCCCCAACTTCAAAACTTCTTTTACCGGACTTCCTCTTGTCGAACCATCTCTTAACTATGTCTTGATGTTGATGGAATCGGTCTTTAGCTTTTTGTCAGGCTTCTTCAAGTTGAAGCAAGGTATCGATCCCGGATTGTAAGGCTTGGCTACCAGAACCCCGAGAGGCCTGGGATAACTGTAAGGATGGGAGTAAGATGTTTGGGGGGAGGATGGCTTCCTTTCCATAGACAAGAGTGAAAGGGGAAACACCTAAAGCATTCTTTGGGGTCACCCTATCTGCCCATAAGGTGCTTGGGAGAGCTACATGCCAACTTCTCTGGTTTTCTATCACAGTCTTCTTAAGAATTCGAATCAGATTCTTGTTTGAGGATTCAGCTAATCCATTCCCCTGAGGATAATAATTGGCTGAATAATGCAACTTGATTCCCCATTCATAAACAAATTCATTTATCTTGCAAGACGAAAAATAAGTAGCATTATCAAACACAAGGGAAATTGGAACCCCAAACCTGGTTATGATGTTCTCTTTCAAGAAGCTGATGACCGCGTCTTCATTGACCTTGCGCAAAGGGATAGCCTCCGTCCACCTAGTGAAGTAGTCGGTAGCCTTCAGGATGTATCGATGTTGTAAAGAAGAATTTGGATTTATTTCTCCGATAACATCTATACCCCACTGCTCAAAAGGCTCAGAAATGATGACCAGCTGCAATGGTCCTGCTGCCTTAGGTAACTTCCCAACGCTTCTTTGACATACATCACAGTTTCGTGCGTATGTGTGGGCATCTCGAAACAGGGTGGGCCAATAATAACCAGCTCTCAGTATCTTGTGTGCTATTGTCTCTCCTGAATAATGTCCACCTGCAGGTCCATCATGTAATTCTTTGACAACTTTGCTTGCATCTTCCTTTTCTAGGCATCTGAGAAGAACTCCATCATAATTCTTTCTGAACAGTATCCCATCAATGATTTGATAAGGAGCTGATTTCAAACGGAGTTCCCTTCTTTGCTTGGAGTTCCAGTGCTCAAGTAGATATCCTTGCTGTAAATAGTGCACCAGATCCCTATACCATGAATGGGGAGTTGTGAAGATATGACACACTTCAACCGAATTTAACTCAGCTTCGTTCTTCCAATGTTGCTCTTCATTAGTCGAGTTTCCCGCAAGTAACTTGCACAGGCCTTGTCCTTTAATGATCGTGGCTGGTTTAAATTCCAAATCATATTCCTGCAGAGCTGTGACCCAGTTCCCTCTCCTTTCTCCCAATTCCTTTTGAATGAAAAGGGATCTAACAGCTGGGTGGGGAACTATGACTTTAGTTCTGTTCTTCAGAATGTATGGCCTAAACTGCTTGACTGCTTTGAAGACCGCATATGCATGCTTGTCAACCACGGGATAATTCAGCTTAGCCCCTTGCAGACCAGTGCTCATAAATGAAATTGGGTACTCATCTCCCTGCTCCACCTTTTGCGTGAGTACAGCTGCGAGGGAGTCATCCGAAGCAAAGGTGTACAAGATGAAATCCTTATCAAAATCTGGGCTTCTTAAGGAAGGAGCCTTAGCTACTGCTGCCTTGATATCTCTAAATGCGTCCTTCTCCAAATCTGTCCACTTGAATTGTATGCTTTGTTTAACCATCTGTTGCAACGGCTTAACAATTTGTGCGAAATTTGGAACAAATGTGCGGACAAAATTGATGGTGCCCATAAAGGACTGCATAGATTTCTTGTTGTGGGGCATTGGAATCTTATTAATAGCTTGGACTCTTTCTTGATCTATTGACACTCCCCCTTTAGAAATGATATGGCCCAAGAGCTTACCTTTGGGAACCGCAAATACGCTCTTCTTGGGATTCAAAGAAATACCATATTTCAGACAACGATCAAAGATATGCCTCAGATGAACAACATGATCTTCCCTTTTCTTTGAAAAGACTGTAACATCATCTAAGTATACAACCACGCATTTTCCACCCAATCCTCGGAAGGCAATATCCATCGCCCTTTGGAATGTAGCTCCTGCATTTATCAGACCAAATGGAATCCTTCGGTATGCGAAAGTTTCCCATTTAGTTCGGAAATTAGTCTTGAGACGATCTTCTTCGGCTACTAAGACTTGATTGTAGCCGGAGAAACCATCGAGGAGAGAAAACAATTCGGATCCTGACACCATTTGAAGGATTTGTTCCATTGAAGGGGTAGTTGTCTTTATCCGAAGCTTTGTTTAAATTTCTGAAATCTACACATAGCCTTATCTCTCCCGACTTCTTTCTTACGGGAACCAAGTTTTCAACCCACTCAGAATGTCGAACTTTGAAGATTATCTTAGCGTCCAGGAGCTTCTTTAATTCCTTTTGAATCAGCGGTTCTAGAGTAGGATGCATCCTTCTTAACTGCTGCTGAAATGGCTTGACACCCGCTTTCATTGGTATAACATGCTGAATAATGCAGACGTCATACGTCTTCAGATCTTCATAGGTCCACACAAAAACATCTTTGTATTGTTTAAACAACTTGATGAACCTGTCTCTTTCTCCTGGTGAACAACATTTGCCAAGGTTGACAAATCTTGGTTCTGCCTCGGTACCCAAATTAACTATCTCATGTTGCATTGATGAGCTGTTAGTTTTGGTATTAGCTGGTCTTTTGAACTTATTTTGAAGATTGAACAACATTTCGAGGGACCTTACTCCCTTGGGAATGAAATTTCCTTTCTCCTCGTCCTTCTTCATCAAATCAGCATCATGTTCTTCTTCATCTATTGTAGCTCCTTGAAAGCTATCTTCGTTTGTCAGGAAGCTGATAATTTGTTCATCATGATCGAAGACTCTAAAGTTCGTGATGTTATCGGGAACGGGAGGCCTAAAAATCAATTCAATCGAGCATTTATTATTTGATGGTACCAATCTAGAAGCAAATGTTGCTAACAAATCAGCTGCAGAATTTTGCAATCTAGGAATTGATTTTATATTGAAAGCATCAAAATGCATAATTAAATCCCATACCTCAGCCTGATAACCCTTCAAGTGAGGTGATAGACAATGAATGGTGTCCCTTACCTGTCTTACAACTATCTCGGAGTCACCAAAGACCTTCAGGTACTTAACATTTAAGCCAATGGCCTTCTTTAATCCATGCACCAAAGCTTCATATTCAGCGGTGTTATTAGTACAATAGAATTCTAATCTACAAGACAAAAAATACTTGTTTCTTTTTGGATCCATTAGAACACAACCGGCTCCGGATCCTTCCAGAGTTTTAGAACCATCAAAGTATAATGTCCAAAAGGTATCTTTAGATTCAACTAAGTTAGTTTCTTTGTGATCTATGTCAGTAACTAAATTGGCTATGTTACAATCAACATCATCAGTCCGAGAGAAATGAAGGGGATCGGACTGTTTATCTGATTCATGGCTAATGGCTTCAGACTGATAATTACCGAGATCCATTTCTAAGAAATAATTCCCTAGAACCGAGGATGAGAAAGCTACGGCCTCATTTTTTTCTTCTAACTGAGTTACGTTTTGTTTCATATGAGGTTCCCTAAGAACTTTAATCTGATTCTGTCTGTTCTGATAAGGTAACCATAGGTGGGACCAATCAGTAGCAAAGTAGCCACTCAGCTTGGTAGACCAATCCCTACTTAAAATCAGCCCATAGGCTTCAGGAATATTGACCACCATTATGTCAATGAATTGACAGACTCTAGGGTCAGCTGATAGTCTAATTAAAACCTCTTTCATCTCCCCAATAACCTTGACAGCAGTCCTATCTAATTGGATAATTTGAGCTGGAGATGGCACGGGCTGCCCGTTAATTTTCTTACAAATTGACAGTGGCATAACGTTTGAGGATGCTCCAGAATCTACCAAACAATTGTGAACATTATGGTTGAAAATTTCAAAAGTCAATAGGAATGGAAAAGTTTGAGATTTAGACTTTCCACCGATGCTAGCCTCATTAATTTCGGGATTGTCTTCAGAAACCATTAATGGAGTGCTAGTCTGAGGTTGTAAAACATGCAGCAGTTTGTCTCGTTGATGGGGCAGGCTGCACATGTCAAATATTGACACGTTCGCTTTGACCTTCTTGATATCTTCAATAATATCATATCCTATGTCGGATTCGTTCCCAATTCAAGTTCGCTGATCTGTTTTGCTCATTGTGACTTTAGGTGGCTGAACTATGGTGTTAGCACTTGGCTGTTTGACCGCTGTTTGGTTAACTTTGGGTTGTTGTGGGATAACTGTTATATGTCTCCTAGGCGGTTCTTTTGAAACTTTAGGCTTATGAGGAGCTACGCTTGGCACAGGATCGGGAATAGGACCTTTGCTGTGAGTAGCAACATTTATGGTAGAGGGAGAGCTATCTATGTGATCTTCTTCTACTAATTCATTCATAGGTACCCAATCCCACAACACCATAGCAGTGTCCAGGGTTGGTTCCTCTAACTCAGGGCTCGACTCTTCTGGAGGATCATCTTGGTCTGGGATCTGTGAATCTATCATTTGGTTCATGACTAAGCTCATGGAATTAATCCATTGCGGGCAGCTCTTTTCCGAATGCGGTTCTTGGTGAAAAGTGCAGAAATTTTCCATCCCAATCTCATTCAAGTTTAAAACAGGGGCAGTGTTCATTGGTGGATGAGTTTGCTCACTGTCTTCCCTTCTTTTATAAAATGGCTTGAAAGGTTTCCTAGATGTGCTAGCATCCTTGTCTTTCTCGAGATCTACGATTTTATTAGATAATTTCTACATCATTTTGACTACATTTTCCATGTCCGTAGATGGCTCTTCTTTACTTCTACTGAGTAGCAAAGGTCTTTTGCTAGCTGCTGGTTTTGGTTCTACATCTAGGGCATGTTTAGCAATGCTATCAGCTTCTTCTTCTACCTTTCTAGCTTCCTCAAAGTTCTCTATTAGGGTAGTTTTCTTGGATCTTTTTACGAACATTGCTATTGGTCCTTCAAGAGTTGTTGTATAGTATTCAATCAGAGACTCCTCCGCTGGTTTATTAGCTTCACTGAAGTTATTTAACAGCGTTGTGAATCTTTGATTGAAATCTTGAACCTTTTCTTTCTTTTCCATTCTCATGGATAAGAGTTCTTTCATAAGCGTTGCCATAGTCTTTTGGTTTCCGTATTTCTTTAAAAAACATTTTTCGAATTCATCCCAACTAGAGATTGAGCTGGGTTGTAGGCTAAAGTACCAGGATGATACTTTTGGCTCGAATGTATATGGAAACAACCTGCAGACTATGTCTTCATGTTGTACGTTCAAAAGGTTCAGAGCTAAGTAAAAACTCTTGAGATGGTCTTCCGCCGAAATGGCTTTCCCTGGATCATACTTAGGCAAGACCTTTTCTGGGTTTTTAGAAAGATTATGGAATGGTCCAGCTAGGTTCAGCGCTCCCCTTGCTCTCCAAGCAGGTACAACCATGTTTGGATGTGGAGACCCTAGCGGAGAATTGTAAGGTGAATTCTGTGGAGTACTCTTCGGAGTAATTGGTTCTTCAAGGTTTTCTTGGTCTGAAATTTTGTTTGAGTTTTCAGGATCTGCCTTGTTAAGAGTGTTCTGAAATTTCTTCCAAAGTCAGATTCACAAGTTCTTCAAAACTTTGAACAAGAATCGAATCTCGGGTATATTGTGGCTCTTTTCTAGGGGTAGTTTTCTTAGGGAGGAAATTGATAGCGTTTAAACCACCTAGCTGCCTAACGTAGGATCTCGTATGCCTTCTCAAATCCTCTATTTCTGTGAAAGGGACAAAATATAAAGCTTCTTGAGGCTCAAGGTCAGAAATGAGGCATTCTTGATTTGATAATTCAAGATTTGGGCTGTTTGAAATGCTTTCTTTAAGCGGGTTTTCAGTGTCGTCTATGGAAGTGGGAGATTTTCCTCTATCAGCCATGCACTTTCAGGCCCTCCTTCTAGCGCCAAAAACTGTTGATGCCTTGGATATCGTAGCATCAATCAGAAAGGGATTCTCCCCGAGAGATGATCCCAATTGGATTATCTCCCGTTTGGTGTAGGGAATCCGTCTGGTTAGCGGTTCTGGCAACCGTGGGTTTGGAGTTTAATTCCGATTATACCGGTTATGGCCCGATCCACCTTTCTTTTGGATTTTATGTTTTTTAATGAGATGCAAGTGCCTAATCTATATTTGATCTAAATGCAAAACTAAAACAGATCTGAATCTAAGAAAGAATGAAGTAAATCTACCTATCTTTGCAGGGAACGTAGTTAAAGTGTGACCAATGAGCTGCGAGAGTTATCTTTAAAGAAAGAACAGGCAGCCATTGAATCTTAAAGAGAAAACTACAGCAAGATGAAAGATCTCAAGGTAGCTTCTGATTATCAATAACACATTTCATTACTCATCAAAGAAAGAAGCAAAATTATCTAATCTAGCTGGAAAGAATGAAAGAAGCAGATCTAAGTTTAACACAAACTGAAATAAATCTAATGATCCCTGCAAAGAGAAAATTTAAAGGATGAACAACGAACAGTAGGGATTATCTTGAAGAAAGAACAGTTAGCCATTCGATCTAAAAGAGAATTCTACAGCAAAGATAAAGAAATCAGCAGATAGCTCCTGATTTAATATGAAACACATTCATTGTTCGCAAAATAGAGAAAACGTTTACACAGAAAGAAGAAAGATCATTCGTTGCAAAGAAATAGTTCAAATAACAAGAAAGATCTCACATTACATTATAGAAGCAATCAGAATAGTCCAATACACATCCATCTTCCTTTCCCATGCAAAACGTCCATCTCCCAGGCTTTTATTAGAAAATTCGATTTTACATAACCAATACAAGGTAGCTCGTATAGGTTTCAAAATTTCCTTCCTTGCCAAAAGTCCTTTCTAATCTTTCCTAACTTCTATTTATAGTTACAAATATGCCCTTTGGGCTGCCACCTAGCATCTTCCACTTGTCATCTATAGAAATTTCTCTCCTATAATAGACAAAATTGTGATTCTCTTTCTTTTACAAAATATTTAACAAAAGAGAATGGACACCTGTCCCATAGCTCATGCTCTATACATTTGAGAGTTTAACAAAATACACATAGCAGAAATAATGTTCTAATATCGTGATGTCATTCTTGTGCGTAAGCTTCAGTTGGGAGAGGATCGCCCAAGTCAATTGATGCTGCTGATGCTGCCTGGGAAGAGACACTTGAACCAATTGTTGCTGCTACTTCTACTTGGGAAGAAGGGATTGAGCTGGGTAGACTTTCTGCCACTACTGGGGAAGAGGGAATCGGGCCTACTGTTGTTGCTGGAATGGCTGCTAGGAGAGAAAATTCTGGATCTGCTGTTGCTCCTGCTGCTGCTGCAGCTTTCTTTTCCTCTTCCGCTATGTAGTTATACCACATACCTGTGTCCCTTATGACTATGTTTGCTGCAGCAGGGAACAAGATTTTCTAAGAGGTCACATTCTTCCTGAGCTCTGCTCCAATGCTTTGAACTTCTGCTACTGTAGCTTGATGCACTTCTTTGAGCAAATGATCGTGGACTGATGACATTCCAACATAATGTTGTAAGTCATCAATTGCTAGGACATCAATTTTCTTCACGTATTCGGTTTGGATGCCTAGCTCTTCCTTTAGCTCAGCCAAGTGCTGTTCTGAATCCGGGAAGTCATCGAGGGATTGTGGGAAATTCAGCTTGCACCTGTCATGCACTCCCTTGATTCTTTGATGCAGACCGTCGATCCTATCCCTTGTTCTTTGCACACTGGCTATCAGCTTACTGGCACAGTTCCTGCCGAACTCCAAAAGGGCTATGTCCTCATTAAAACCGTCCACAGATTTAAATGGGAGATGCGTGGGGAAACCCCCTTTTCCTTCTCTCCATACCATCTGACTCATGATATTTGCCTTGACACGGGTATTCTTAGCTTTGAGCCTATGGGCCTCCGCATTAATTTCTTTTAACCTGACCACCATGGCCTTGAGCTTGCAAACCTCATTAGTGATTAGCTCCTGAGTTTCATGCATTTGCTTCAGGATGCTGCAGGACAGCTCATGGAAGGGAGACATGTCCATCGTTCTGTTCTCAGCGTGCTCCAATTGCTCAGCCAATGTCAGCTTGTTTGTTTCAAGCTGGGACACTCTGGCTACTGCATCATTCTTTTCTGCTTCTTCTATCATCATCAAGACTGATAGCTGCTCTTTCTCTTCCTCTAACCGATTATATTTATCTGACAACTCTTTATGCTCGGCATACAGGCAATTATACTTGTTCACCACCAAATCCCTGTGGGCCTGCTCATTAGCCACAGTCTGTTGTAGCGAATGAGCTCTCTTCTTTGTCAATACATTTTCTCTAACTATAACCCCTACATTGTCTAGTGATGCTTTTGCTGTTTCTACAGCTACGGATGCCATAGCAAAGGGATCTTGATCTGTATTCTTCATTATAGTGACCTCTCGGTGGGCAATGATGTCCTCGTGGAAGGGACTTTTGATTCTTTCTTCCGATTTGAGCACCATTGCTTTCCTTTTCTTGTCATAGACAAACTCATTCCACCTGGACACCGTATGTTTTCCCGATGGAGTGTACGGGACAATTGGATGGTCCATGATGTCTATTTCTTCTTCAGCAGGTGGGGTCTAGACTTCCTGAGCTGGGTCTTCTCCCTTATTTTGGGTACCAGAGCCACCTGCTTGAGATGCGTCTATTTCCATGTCTTGGACACCGGACCCACTTGCTTGGGCATCTTCCGCTGCTTTCAACTCTTCTTCCGCTTTCCTTTCTGCTTTAGCTCGCAGCTGATCTTCGTTCTCTCTCCGTGGCCTTTCATCTTCCACTTCTTTCTGCTACTGGGATTCCTCTGCCTCTTTCCGCAGCCTTTCACCTTCGGCTTCTTGCTGCATTCTCACCACTTCAGCTTCCTGCTGCAACCTAGCTTCCTCAGCCTCTTGGAGTAACCTGGCTTCTTTTCTTAATCTGATCTCTTCCTGAGCTCGGGCATCATTAGCTTCTTTCTCCTTCTGTTGGCTGGTCTTCTGGACCTTGGCTGAGCTAGAACTTGTTCCCATGCCTTGGCGACAGATCCGTAGCTCACACATGTTGCTGATGCCCCTGAACACCTCTTCCTTGGCATCAGGATAGTGCGAGTACTCAAAATGAGCGTAGATTTCCCTACAATGCTCGGCCACTCTTCCCTTCCTGTCATTCCTGTGGAAGATAACTTCACCGAAGTGGAAAGATTTCAACTCCTGCACAAACTCTTTAGCTGAGGCAACCCCCGAGAACTTGTAAGCACCTATGCAGAAAGGTAGAGGGGGAAAGGAAGCCTTATGTTGTTTGTGGAGCATTGCTCCAATCCCATCCAGGAATATTTGTCTTACTGCTTCCTTGAGGACCACATAATCTATGGCATATTGCGGCAAAATGTATGGGGGCTTAGTCCCTCCAAACATTCTAAGGTAGGTGCCTTGCTCTGAAAAGTAAAAATCCCCGTAATTCTCAAGGACTTCCACAGCGTTCTCTGACAGGCAATTGGGCTCCTCCTTGAATATCTTCTCATATAGGGGCATGATGAACCCCTTACAGATGAGTTTGTAGCTAGGTTTGTAATTCTGGGCCCACATCATCTTAAAGGCGGTGTAAACCGGAGTGATGGCCTTATCCCATGTGCAGCCCAATTTGGGGAAGTCCATCTTGGCCAAAATACAATCAATCAGATATGAGGACATAACAAAACTATGCCTTCTTCAAGGCTAGTCCTTCCCTTGCAGCAACTATCATTGAGGCCAGACTATCTGACAGGATAGTGGCCCAGTCAAACATAGTTCCCTTAAATGCCACGAAGTGGATAATAGGGACCCACTGAATCTTATACATGGTGCCATCGGGCATGCCTAAGATTCTGCACAGCATCAAAGCGATCAATCTGAAAGGAGGTCTCAGATTCTGTACGTCATATTCGTCACTACCTTTCTTTCTTAGATGCTTGCCTGCGACCAGCAGCTTCTTGGCCATCTCAACGTTGTCCATTTTTCCCAACCATTCATCAGTCAGAGCTTGCTGGGAGCAGGGAAATTTGTAGTTTGCTGCAAGATATGCGGGTTGAAATGAGGCAATGGCCACTTTCCTGCTGCCATTTATCACTCTTCCTTCAACATCGGCATGTTGGAGTATCCATCCGATCACTTTAGCATAGGGGAATAGTTCAGGGCGAGTAGCAGCTCTGGTTATGCCTGAGGCTTTGATATTTAGATAAATCGGCCCCTCTTCTAACAACATGTCCGAGACATCCTGGTCTCGGATCATCCTGTAAATGTCGCCCCAGTGGATTTCTGGAGGAACACCGGTAGTGCACCTAGTATACTGGAGTGAGGTCTCAGTTTTAAGTGGTGCAGGTTTTTTCTCTGTCATCTTAGCCTTCTTCTTACCACCTTTCGGCATTTTGGCTTATCCCTGATAGCACCCACATATAAGCCATTATAAAATTGAGCAACATACTGTGATATCTTAACAGAGATCATCATCGTTTTAATATGTGAATGAGATAAAAGCAATGTGAAGCTGTATGTTTAGGAAGCAAAATACACCATTTCAACATGAAACACAAATTAAAACATTTGAATCTTTTAAAGGGATGAGTTTGGAATGCTCCCGAGAGGATAGGTATGTCGCGGAAACAATCCGCTCTCGGGCTAGCCCTAGGAGAAATGGTGATCTTCGTCATTGTGTTTTCAAATGGCTAATGGCGGGGAGGTTCGGGGTGACATAACAAGTTTAGTACGAGATCAGGGAGGAGCTCCTGTGTTGACACATAGGCGAGGGGTTTCAGCCCAAACATTGTTGTTACTTATAATATTTGACGGGGCGTCGTACGACTGGTTTGAGCAGGGGTGATGGTGCCCGTCTTAGGATTTAAATTAGGTAGTGGCTACGCCGGGACTGAGGCCTATGAAAAAGCCCGAGGGGCTACGGTTTTAGCTTTCGGCTGGGGACATGAAGAAAAAAAACCACGGGGCCTCGGGGGGGAACTTTTAAAAAAAAACAATAAACCCGTCCGTCCAAAACGACATTTTCTTAACCAATATACAAATGACAGGAAAAATGAAATTTAGACCGCATTTGACGGGCAAACGGCCCATGATGGGCATTTTGCCCATCAAAATCCAACCAATTCTTATCGTTTTTGAAAAAGATAACACCCAAAAGATACTCAGACGCATGGAATACAAGATTTAACGGTTAAAGTTCCTACCTGGCACCGTGAAGACAGCTGAATGAGGTGGTCGTGAACGTGGACAAGTATGCTGAGCTGGAGCGGTTTGCGCGGCGTCCAACAAATCTTCCAATCGAGAATTAACAGTGTTTTGGCTCGAGCCCCCCATCGCCTATTTAAATAAGCTGGCATGTGCGGGGTGGGTGGCGCATTTAAAACAGGTTTAATACGGGTACGTCGGCGTCAAATCAAGCCATCTCGGTTTGCGTGCAACTGCCTCTTGCGGGACAAACTTGTGAATCTCACCAACCGTTTCGGAAAGATATGGCGAAAGCTTCCGTCATGTCGGGAGACAATGGCGAATGGCTACCACAAAAGGCTTCCGCGACGCGGAAGGGAAACCTAAACGTTCCGCAAAGCTCAAATCGTTCAGAAGGATAACGCGGAAGCTTCCGCTGTTTCGGGAGAGGTTGGTGAATTGCTTTCGCAAGTTGGAACGCGGACGATTAAGTTCTTTTGGCGGCCTCTTCGGGACGAAAAAATGTGAAGTCTCTCGAAACTGCGGAAAGCTTTCGTAAGTGGCTTCTGCAGTTTCGGAAGACTTCCGCCAATGCTTTCGCAAAAGGTTCTCGCGAATTCGAGAAAATTTCTAAGTTTTGGCTGCACTCGTTTCTGACGTTGCGGAAAGCTCTCGTGATTTGCTTCCGCTGTTTCGGAGGAAACCGGCAAATGTTTCCGCGACCTTTTCAACAAATAATTTCGAAGCGTTTCGGGAGACTTATGACGATCGCTCCCGCAGTTTCAGGATGGAAAGTTCAAAGGCTCCGAATATTTCAAAAGGAAGTTTCTAAGTCTGCTTCAGAGTTCCGGAGAGGTTCGGCGAATGGCGCCCGCCGTGTCGGGAGACAATTCTTGAATTCTTCCGCGATTTCCTTGAATTCTTCCGCAACCTTTTGGGGAAAAATTTCCAAGTTCTTTTCGAGAGGTTTAATCAAGCGGTTTCCGCCACTGCGGGAGGATAGCCCGTAAGATTCCGTAATTTCGGGAGACAAAGCTGAAAGGTTCCGCAGAGTTTGTTTCGCAAACTTTAAAAAAAAACTAAGTCCTTTTCGGAAGGCTTACGCGAATGGTTCCCGCTGTTTCAGGAGCAAAAGCCGAATGTTTCCGTGGAGTTTCTTTCTTCCGTTCCGCAACTTTTCAAAACAAAGTTTCTAAGCTCCTTTTCGGAAGGCTTAAACAAAGGCTTCCGAATTTCGGGAGGAAAACCTAAATCCCTCTGCGCTCGCGGAAGGCTTTAACGAAGAACTCCGCTGTTTGGGAAAGGATTGTCCAATGGCTTCCGCAACTTTCCAACGAAATTTTCTAAGTCTTCTTTTGGGAGTTTAAACACAGGCTTCCGCCCTTCGGCTGAAAACTCAAAAGAAACACAACTGCGGGGAGATAGTTTGAAAGGCTCCAAAATTTTGGGAAAATTTTCTAAGTTCCTTTTCTGTCCTTCGGAAGAAATTCGGAAAGGTTTATGGCAAGATTTTCCATTGGAAATCCAAGATAAAAGCTGGGAATGGCCCCTTGAGGCAGCCTTCCTAAAAATACTAAAGGAGGGGCCCCAATATATACAAAAGATTGGGGGGGATGTTGCTGCAACAACATGGCCCTAATTGTAGATCCTTTCCTGCTTCAATGTCTATCCTTCTCACTCTATACAATTTTGAGTAGTTGTAGTGCGATCTATACAAAAATGGTTGCTCCTTTGCTGCAATTTTCTTTGTCATTCCCTCCCAAACTCCTGTGTTGCAGTGTCCTTGTAGAGGTTGTCATTTATTTGTAGCTGCAGACACCTAAATGTTGCAAAGTAGTCATCTCCTACATTTATTCAAAGGAAAATTAGAGTTTGTCTTCTACCATGCATTCCAAAAAGTCCCATTGTTAGGAGATCAACCAGCGCAAGTAGAAAAATAAAATGAAATATGGCATTTAGACCTTTTTGCAGACCACCTTAATAGATTGTATAATTGTTTTGGATATTCCGTTGCCTTATTATGGAAGATTTTTGTGCTTATCAGTGTGTTTTGAAAATTAAATTGGATTTTAAGCATGGTTGTCTTTGGATATTATTTTCTTTTCTTAGAATTACAAATGATGCAATCTAAATGTTCATATTGCTCCTCTCCCCAATTCTAAAAGGGTGCTAGCTCAATGGAAGATCACCTGCCTTACAAGCAGGAGGTTGGTGGTTCGATTCCTCCATGCCCTATTGATATTGCAATATTGATATTTTTAATAAAATATATTTTATTATGATTTATTATGGATATAGAGGGGGTTTCAAACTATCTTTGTATGTTTCTACGAGGTGGATTCTAAACCGCCTTCATATGTCACTACGAGGGGGGTTCAAAATTGTCCTCATAGGTACCTACGAGGGGGGTTTGTAACCACCCCCAAAGGTTTGTAATAAGGACATTTAGGGGGGGTTCTGAACTGCACCCATAGGTATCTACGAGAGGGGTTTAGAACTACCCCTATAGGGGTCACAAACATCCCTTATAGGGGTTACAAACTGCCTCTATAGACCTCTACGAGGGGGGTTCAAAACCATCCCTATAAGCCTTTGCGAGGGGGGTTCTAAACTACCCCTATAGGCCTCTACAAGGGGATTTTCAAACCCCCCCTATAAGACTATATGAGGGGGGTTCTAAAATGCCCCTATAGGCCTTTACAAGGGGGGTTCCAAACCGCCCCTATAGGACTATATGGGGGCGGTTAACAACTGCCCCTACAGGCCTCTACGAGGGGGGTTTGAAACTACCCCTATAGTCCTCTACGAGGGGGGTTCCAAACCACCCTTGTAGGTTTGTATGAGGGGGCTTATGAGGGGGTTTCATAACCGCCCTCGTAGGTCTCTATGAAGGGGGTTCAAAACTACCCCCGTAGGTCTCTACGAGGGGGGTTTAAAACCGCCCTCGTAGACATCTACGAGGGGGGTCACAAACCACCCCCAAAACTGACTTTTGGGGGCGGTTCCAATCTCGTAAAAAACTGCCCTTAAAGGGAAAAAATTTTAACATTGGTTCCTTTAGGGGCGGTTTTTCCAAAACCGCCCCCAAAGCCAAACCCCCCCCCTGTAGGTCACTTTTGGGGGCGGAAGACAACCCCCCCTAAAGGCCAAAAATGTAGTAGTGACATATGTGTTGGTTTGAATGATGGGCTCATTGAAGTGTTGAGATAGATGTGATGGGGTAGGGTCAAAATGATTGATCATGCCCCCTTATCCCAGGTTCAAGGTAATATATTATGCCCCCGAACTCAGAGGTGTCAATGCGGTGCAGATGCTGTCTTAGAGAGGGATCAACAGGGAATTGATCAACTACTGGAGGGGGGGGTGTACCATGAGGCTGTGGGACGTGGTGGCATGCTGAAGTGATGGTATGATGATGGGGGATTCCCATTGGGGGCTGGATGCCCCCAATATCATCTATGAGAATGAAAATGATGATGAGTAGGAAAGATATCGGGCCTGCCCCCATGCTGTGGACATGTAGTTTCCCCTTTGATTTGAAAAGGTTGAATATGTGGGTCAGAGGGATCAATGGAAGGGGTCGACCGGACATAGGGGTCTCCATTGGAAACCATGTAAATTGTGTTAATATATTATGAGGAGGAATATGGTGGGGGATGAATTTCCTCAATGAGAGGAGGGGATGTCTCTAGGTCGACATTATTCAATTTGTATAGAGCTGCTCTATAATCTGGGAGATCAAGGCAATGATGTGAGTAATGGCCGTAAATGCCGCATATCGCACAAGGGTGATTGGTACACAGTGATTTATCACAAGGATGAGGGGGAAGTTCAAGTTTGACAACTGGAATGTTAGCGTTGTCATCCAATATTTGCATGCGTTCTTGAAGTGTTGTTAATTGTGGACATTGATGGGTAGCATGGTGTATATCATCGCACAAAGAGCACTTAGGGGGAACACGGATTGTTGGGGGATTCTTCGCCAACTTTGGAGTTGTTGGTGGGGTGCGGGTGGTGGGTCCAATGGTGTAGCTTTGTGGTCCTATGC
This sequence comes from Larix kaempferi, assembly GCA_027924585.1. Taxonomy (NCBI): domain Eukaryota; kingdom Viridiplantae; phylum Streptophyta; class Pinopsida; order Pinales; family Pinaceae; genus Larix; species Larix kaempferi. Next base: position 2,106,118 of record BSBM01000945.1, read on the forward strand.
CCCCATTGTAGCGGAGTTGAGGGGGAACATTACTAGATGTTGATGCAGTGGACCCTGTTGGAGGTGGTCGGTTCTAGATGTTTGCTACATCAGGGGGTGGACGGTTAGAAGTATTGATGGGTTGCACTAGTTGTAAAATGACGTTCGGTGTCGATGGAGGGGTTGGGGTAGGTAGGTACCACACAGGTAGTCCTAATGTTAATACTGGGAGATTAAGTGTAGCCATGACTAGTGCATTGATGGCGCCTGAAGGGGGAAATAAAAATGGCATAGTATAAATTGGTGTGGCTCCTACGTGAGTTAGCACTGATGGTGGTTGCGGGAGTAAAGGGAGTGGTTGGTTTGGTACCTTTGTGTTATGAGAGAGGGTGCACAAATCAGATATCTCGGTTATCTTCAAAGGGGCTGGGATGGATTGGAATGTGGAAGTCATAGGTGATTCCGATTATAATCCGGATCTGACTGTGGAGACGAATGATGTAGGTGCGTTCTGAACTAGTTGTTCAATCATAGGGAGTGTTGGCTGCTTTTTGGACAGACCTAGGTTTTAATGAAGTGCAGCAACAAACACCCATTGGCGCACTGGCCCTCTCGGCAATGAGTTGCACAGCAGCTCGAAGTCTCACCCGAAGTGGCTATGGGGGGCTAAGGAATCAGGCTTCCTTAACCTAGGCAATGCGGAGACTGCAATCTTCCTTTTCTCTTATAGGAGGATTCCTCAAAGTGGAACGTCTTACTCTTCGCAGATTTCTCAGTGCAACAGCGCTAAAATTCACGCTCGCCAGCCTAGCTGCGCGGTATCTCCGCTCCAGTGCACGAGGCGATTACCCTCTGTGTCCAATACTGTACTGTTTCCGTCCCTGCGCCATGGCATAGCAACACTCTCCCCAATCACCGCAGCGACATCGTTCTACAGACTCCTTCGACACTTAATGATTATAGCTACCAAGGAAGCTTCGAGAACTTACTTAACATATTCATAAAGATAACGCAATGTTCATGTATACACAGATAGTGAACTAAAACATGCAATCACACAACACAGCATCATAACAACGAGAGTTAGGTAGTTCACCTCCACGGGGAAACCACGTCCACTGGAAGTGTATCTTATATTAATCTCAAATGGGATTACACAGTATGCTGCGCACACAGATGTAGCCTTAGATCTTTCCAGGAAACTCCACGCACACAGCTGGGAGCCCTTCTCTAGATCTAGTCTCTTCTCCTACAGAGATTACAATGGTTCATACATCGACTCAGACTGTCTGCAACTCAGTGACTAGCTCCACAGCTATCACTTCTTCAACTTATCTAACATCTAATGGCTAACGTCTAACGTCTAACCTTCTTATGTCTAAAACATCTAATGGCTAGCTAACTAACGTCTAACCTTTACAATTACACATATATATAGGTGGCCCTGAGGGTCGCACCTTTACAAAACTATGGGCCTTTCCCAGCAGTAATCCCCAAAAACCCTAACCGTGGACATGGCTAGGTGTACTGTAGGCGCCGCTTGCAGTCACGTCGTCACTTCCTGCAGGCTCTGCGATTTCCGGTGCAAATTGCGGGTATGGGCACCGCTTCATCATTCACTGTTCCTTGTCCTTTGCCTTCAATGCTTTGGTCCGTTGCTCTTCCTTGATCAGAGCAACCATAACTTCTGTACTTAGCCTTAATGAGGGTAGTTGAGCCCTCTATTTCGTCGCTTCATTTATTGTGGTAGCTGATCTTTCTACTCGGCCACATTCATTCTCCTTTGACGTGTGCATGCGAGCTCTGCGATTTCCGATCCATAATATGCGCTGAGCTCGTCCATCTAGTACCGTACTGTGCACTGTTTACTTCTGCCCAAAAATTGGTGCTTATTCAAAATTAGCACTTTCCCTTCAACACTTGTGCTTTTTCCTCAAAATTCGTAGCTTTACCATAGCTGCAGCCTAGGCTCCAACAGGCCCCTAACACTTACTTGTGGCTCGTCCCCGAGCCACTTGCACTAGCGTGTGGTCGCTTTAGTTGTGCATCTGCCTTTGCGTGGGTCGCAGCAACTGCATTCTTCCACTGCGCAATAGCGGAGTCCATTTCATCGATGCAATCCACAGCTGTCTGCACCATTTCTGCAGTGGCTTCTTCTTCAGTTATGTCGTCAACCAACTGTTGAGATTCAGCAAATTCTTTGATCTTTGCCTCGGCTTGGGCAGCAAGTTCATCATACTCATCCATAAATGGCTGAATGCTGTTGGTGAGTTTAGCATCTTCATTTCTGAGCTTGTGCAGTTGCTATTGTATTCTACGCACTTCACTCATTTTCCTCATTTTTGCTAAGCCTTCTAAGGCCTTAGCTTCTTCAGTCAGAACAGTTAGGGACTGTTCTGCGGCTTGTACCTGTTCCAAAAGACCAACTTTGAAAGGGAGCTTCTCAAGCTCAGACCAAGCCTCCATAGCTTGCGTCATCAGGTTCTCGGCTTCATCTACTCTGCTCTTCATTTGTGTGGAAGCTCTACGCAGTGCTTCAAATTGTTCCTGCCTATCATCTGTAGAATGCGCTGCAACACGATCTTCCAACTCGGTGATCTGCATTCTATGGTCTTCAGCCATAGCAGCTATTTCTTGCTCTAGGGCTTTCACCCTTCCACCAATAATTTGAACTTTCTCAACTAGAGGAAGGTCTGGTTGAATCTCGCAGGCCGGCATCTCCTGGGCGATTTCATCAACTACGTTTCTTATCCCAATGTCTTGTGCCTCATAGAGTGCAAGCTTCTCAGAGATGTTCTTATAGCCTGTCTTCAGCTCTATTTCCTATGATTGCAGTCTTTGGTTTCATGGAATGTGGAGAGCTCTCTAGCTCTTAGCTCAATAGAGACCTTCTCTTGCACTAACTGCAAGGTTTCTATCGGAATCAAAGATAAATTTATTTCAACGGGGCCAACTGCGCTTACCTACAGTGCGGCCAAAGGATCCGGAAGTGTCATGCTTGTAGGCGGAATGTGCACAACAGTATGCCTCTCTGCAAGTGCTTCAACTCGCTCGATACTTGTAGAGGCATGCGGCGCCTGCAAATTAGATGTTGGCGCATGGGTATGCGCAACTCTTCCTGTGAGACCTTTTAACTCCACTAATTGTGGGTCCAGAGCACTTCTGATGTGAGCGTGCGCAGTCCGCAGCTCATGAAATTGCTCCTTCAAGTACTGGTCGATCCCCGAGGCAATGGTCTCAGAGGGATGCGACACCTTCTGCTTCTTGGCCGCTGGTTCTGTTGAACCTTCATCACTTCTTTGTTCAGGCGCTTCCTTGCCCTTATCCTTCTCTTGCACAACAGGGGGTGGCATCGTGGCAGTGACTTCGGCGGCCTCCCTCCATTCATCCAACCAAGACTTGACAGTTTCTTCAACATCTTCAGTAGTCATCCTGTCAAGGCCTACGGCCCATTCTTCTTGAATGCCGCAAGGGCGGAGGTAAATTTCGTGCAAGTTGGAAGAAAAGACCAACTTAGTTCCATATCTTTGTGCTGTCTCCTCGCTCAGCCTCGGCATTTCCTGTATGGTATCTTTGAGGAGATGGTAATACTCACAAAATACAGCGCGGTTCATCTTGCGCTTCACGGGATTACTAGAATCCCAGAGGTTTACATAGCGCATTCCTGCAACCTCTCCTGCGCGTCGCGGAAGGAACTGAGTGTTGGGGGGCTCCTTCCACCCAACAAAGGCACATAAAATTAAAATCCAAGAAAAATGGAACAACTGACCGATGGTGTCTTGGACGTTCCGGCAGTCTTCCAAGAAAGAATTGAGGAGGAAGAGAGACCAATTGTACTGCTCTCCCTCCGCAGTTGCGATTGCGAGCTCCACGACACCTCTAGTGACTTCTTTAGGTCTATACTTCGTAAGAAGTCTGCCTGCAAGCAGACTGCCTATAAATCTTAGTGCTTCATCCTCAACTATGGTGAGGTCATAAGCTCGACCTCCTCTTGTCAATTTGTATTTTTGCACCAACTGTGCAGCCAACTTTTTGTCCTTATCTTTTCCAACAAAATGAATATTGGGGTCCTTACCAACCTTAGATAGGACGGTAATATGATGAATCAAGTCGACATTTAAATCGATTGGCTTCCCCAGCCAAAGGTAACCACCATGAACGTAGGATAGCAGTGCCTTAACAACTGCATTGACTTCATTGCTACGCCCGAAGTGCGGTATCTTTAACAGGTTCAAAAGTCCAGGCTTCTCTAAATTTGCTGCAAATTCCTTCGAGACGAATTCATCAACCTTTCTGGTGGGATTATGGACTACCATCAGATAGCGATCAAGCGCGAACTGAGGATACATTCTGTAGTCTCCCAAGTTGAAATCAGAAAACTTGACCAGTGGAAGGTGTCCAAGCAGGGACCCTTCTTGTCGCACGACTTCCGCCATTGGAGGCAACGGAATCAGATATTTTGCATTCTTCGGAATATGCACCTTGGGTGCATCATCTGGACGTGGCGGAATGTAATTCACCATAGTGGCCAATGGTTCTGGAATGGGCTCGTCCGGCTACTGCTACTGAGACGCCCTCATTCCCGAAGATTGCCTGGGATCAGTCCAACCAGGGTGCGTGTAATCCGAGGTCGTCACCGGGGTAGTCATGCCGAAATCTAAGCCTCTGTGCTTAAATTGACGAACAATTTCTTCAGTGGACAAGTTCTCCGTCGTGAACCGGTATAGACAACAAGGACTTGAATAGACAAATGGCAGAACAACGTAGGATACGAACGCTGGAAACAAAGGAAGCAGTCTGCACAACTCGGCTCTGAAAACAATAACTTAGCTCCTCAAATAAGACACTATGCAACTTGAGAAAAGTAACCCAAAGATATACAAGTGCGGGGTATTTATAGCTAAAGGTGATAGTAAATGCGAACAAGTGGGGCTAATAGCCGTAGGTTCCTATGCATGAGTTGACAACCCCCCTACCCCCGTGCCTCTGCGGTGCATTAATTGTGATGGACGGGCTCTGACAGCCTTCTGGGAGAAGCTAAAGCTTTCGGCGCATGACATAAATGCGAATCTTAGGGAGATCAAGCCGACTCTATCAGAGCGGATATAATTAAATGGCGAGCTTATCCTTCATTAATATTCAGACGCGGTTATAGGACTACCGTAATTCAAATTTTCGGCGGGTCATTTCAGCATAAGTAGCTGTGCATATAGAGGGGTCCACAATGAGAACTCCTCAACCGACAACTAGACAACACGGAACTCCGCAACAGCGACGGTTTGACAAGCCAAGGAAAACATTCGCAAGAGTGCAAATAGGGTCGCTTCAAACAAACTGTATTGACATGCGCGGATGTTTCAAGGAACTGCGTGGGAAGCCAGAGACTGAAAGTGTCTCGTGACTTCCGTGTAGACTGTGATAATGCGATGCCTCTTTCAACTACACTCGACATCTACACTTCTTTAGCATGTAATTACGTCGATAGGGCGGAGTGGCCGTCACGATAAAGCTTGAGCCGACTCCCGTTGATCATTGTGGGCAGCAATTCTCCATTAAGCTTCGCAAGCTGAACTGCTCCTCCTTCTGTTATCTTTATGACCCGAAAAGGGCCTAACCAATGTACATGAAACTTGACTAGAAACTTGATGAATTAACTATCGAAGAGGAGTACCAAGTCTCCTTCTTAAAAGATTTTATTCTTAATATGCCTATCATGCCAAGCTTTCTGTCTTGCCTTCTGTACTTGTTGATGGAATCCAGCTAAAAGTCTGTCTTCTTCTAAGGCAAGCAATTGTGAGAGTCTTTCACTCATAGTATCAGTATCTGCCATTTCTGTAATTTGCGCAATTCTGAGACTGGGAACAATGTATTCCATGGGCATAACTGCTTTTTGTCCATATACCAAACTGAAAGGTGTGTGACCTGTTAGTTTCTTACATGTGGTTCTATAAGCCCATAACACAACTGTGACTCTAAGGTCCCAATCATCTCTTTGTTGATTACAGATCTTTGTCAGGGCATTCTCAAGAATCTTATTGAATGCCTCCACTGTACCATTAGCTTGAGGGTGGTAGGGTGTACTCTTATGGTGACTAATGTGGAATTCCTCGGTAAGGGCCTCTATAGTTTAATTCAGGAAATGTGTACCCTGATCACTCATTAGAATCAGTGGACATCCAAATCTAGTGATAATGTTCTCAAAAATGAACTACGCGGCAGTGACAGTGTCGCAGTTCTTAACTGGCTTCACCTCAGCGCATCTGGTGAGGTATTCAGTAGCTGTGATGATGTATCTTGCGCCGGTTCTTTTTCCTGGTGGGTTGATAGGTCCTACAAAATCAATGGCCCACTTATCAAAAGCACACAGTGTTATCTGGGGTCTTAGCGACATTTCATCTCTCCTTGAAGGTTTTCCTATTCGCTGGCACACATCGCAACATTTGCAGAATTCCTTAGTATCCTTGTGCAATGTTGGCCACCAAAGACCTGCGGCTAAGATCTTCTGCGTAGTCGGCTTTCCTGCGAAATGGCCTCCTGCAGTACCTGAGTGCGCTTCTATGATGATGGAGTTCTTCTCGTACAGTAAAATGCATCTGCGCAAGACTTCATCGGGGCCCAGCCTATAGAGCTGGCTTGCTATCAAAGTGAAGTCTGCGGCTTTGACAACAAGTTGCTTCTTCTGTTGGATTGAAAACTCAACTGGTGCTTGCCCGGTAGTGAGAAACTCAAGAATATCGGAATAATATTCGTCTGGTACTTGAATAGAAAAGAGTTGCGCATCAGGCAGATTGTCCTCTAGATTTGTAGGTTCCTCCCCTGACTCTATCCTAGATAAATGGTCAGGTCCTACATTCAATCTACCTGGCTTCATAATAACCTCAAAATCATACTCTTGGAAGAGCAGTAGCCATCTGCAAATTCTTCCCCCTAACACTGGCTTATTAACCAAGTATTTCAAAGCAGAATGGTCAGTATACATTTTAAAATGTGCACCCAATAGGTAGTGTCTGAACTTCTGTAGGGCATACACCATAGCTAGTCCTTCTCTTTTTGTAGTGGTGTAGTTCTTCTCAGCTGTAGAGAGTTTTCTTCTAGATTAAGCAATGGGGTGGTCAATACCTCCTTCTCCCGGTTGTGTCAGCACAACCCCCAATGGTATGGAAGAAGCATCTACATGAACATGAAAGGGTTTTCTCTAGTCTAGGAAAACTAGAATAGGTGCAGTGATCATCTTTTCTTTAAGTGTATCCAAGCTCTGTTGGCATTCTTCTGTCCATTGGAACTTCGAATCCTTTTTCAGCAGTTTTTCCATAGGCGCAGTAATCTTTGCATAACCCTTGATAAATTTCCTGTATTACCCTGTATGTCCCAATGTAGTGCGCAATTGTTTGACTGAGTTGGGCGCAGGTAAATTAGCAATGATGGCAACCTTTGCAGGATCCATCAGGAGTCCTTGTCTGCATACAATATGTCCCAACAAAATACCAAAAGGAGCACAGAAGATACATTTTTTCAATTTTAGGGAAATATGATATTGTCTACATTTTTCTAACATCATCCGCAGGTTTCCTATATGGTTTTTTAGTAAACCAAACACAGTCCAGTCATCAAAATAGACTTCTAGAAACTTATGAATGAATTCTTTAAAAATAGCAACAACGACTCTAGAGCAGATAGCAGGTGCATTTTTAAGGCCAAAGGGCATTACCGTATACTGGAATGAGCCCCATTCAGTCGCAAAAGTGGTCTTATGGCGGTCTTCCGGATGGATTCTGATCTAATGGTATCCCGAAAAGCCATCAGTGAAGGAGTAAGCCTCTTGTCCTCCAACATTATCAAGCACTTCGTCTGTAAAGGGAGTAGGAAATGGATCATGCGCTGATGCGTCATTCAGCTTGTGTAAGTCCACGCAGATTCTTATTTCACCTTTTGTCTTCTTCTCTTGTACCACCATAGGACTAATCCAATCGCTTTCTTCTACTGGCTCAATGATACCTGCTGTGAGCATCTTATCAATTTCTTCTTTAACCTTTTCTTTATATCGCGGGTTCAATCTGTACGAGCGCTGTTTTACTGGCTTGGCGTATGCTTTCAGAGGTATGCGCATAACTCCTAAGTCCCCTAATATGCCTTTCATTTCTGTGAACTTGGTAGGAAAGATATCCTGGTAGTCACGTAATAAATCTGAAATATGGCCAACAGTTTCATCATCCCAATAATCTCCTATAGAAGCAAACTTGGGTTCGGCTTCTGTACCAATGTTAATCTTTTTGAGCTTGATGTGTTCTGTAATAGCAGGGATATCAAGCTGAGGACCTTCGACTTTGCGCATCCCTTCTAACTCTGGAATATTGACGTTACGAGGATCATCTTCCTCTTCTTCAGTGGTGAAATTATAGCATTCCAGGGCATGTTCTATCTGGATAGTCCAATCTGGTTGGGAATATTCTGGTAATGGACATTGTTCAAATACCTTCTTTCTAATACACTTTAAAGCGTGGTCGATGCTTGGATGTTCTGACTCAAAGCTGAAGGTAAGTTGAAAACTTTCTATCATATGAGGCCAAGTGACAGTGCCTCTGCGCAATTCTGTTTCAGTGTACCAGTTCCTTGGAACTGTATCCAATGTGTGGATGAATAGGTGAACCCACTCATCTTCTGGAATATCTGACCATTACTGACTACATGCTTCAACGTGTGACTTGGGGTCACTCTGTCCATCATATTTGCACAACACTTCTGCTGTAGTTCCCTGAAATCTGTGTAGTATCAATCTGCGACACTCTTGCCATGTGTCAATATTCTCTTTATGCGCACCCCACCATCTTGCGGGTGTAGCGCGCAGTGCTACATCCAATGCTTGTATGCGCTACTCATCTGGGATTTGTTGTTCATATGTGTGTATGAATTCACTTACTTCAGTTAAACCATCAAAAATTGGAGTGTCATTCAATTCTGTGCCAATCCATCGAATTGATTTAGTCATCATGGCACAACGCCTTGCAGAAACCTCATGTAAGCGATTCTGCCAGTTTTCCAGTCCTGCTTCTGAATCTAATGTGCGCGAGCTATCGCATCGCTAGCTAATATGGCCGTCCGCTATGGGATTGACATAATCACTATGACTAGCAGTCATCTGATACAAACTTTCCATGTGGCGCGCTTCTTCTTCTGCTCGAATGGGTTCAATATACCATGGTCCTTGAAGTGGATCAAGCGGTGCGATGACCTTGATCTGCTCATCTTCAAAGGTCATCTATCTTTTCTTCAAATTAATGACAGCCAAATTATCAAATGCCTAGTCTATGCCTAACAGTGCTGGATAAGGTTACTATCATCCAGAATTTTGATTACTTCAAAGTCTGCAGAACTTCTTACTCCTTCAATATCAATAGGTACATTGGGTAGTCTGCCCAATGGAGAAACTCGTTGTTGATTTGCAAGTCTTAGCTGGATAGGAGATATTGTAAGCTGAGGGCTACCCATCTGTTCCCATGTCTGCATGGTGAGAACATTAACTTCTGAGCCTAAATATAGAATGACTTCGTCCATTTCAAATGCTCCAATCTGCGCTGTGAGCCTCATCTCTTTTCCAGTTCTAGTATGACTCCCAATCTGGTGAACAGCACGCTGCGGTGTATTCATCGAAGTAGATTGTTGACACTTATCCAATAGGTGTTGAAGTTCCATAGTTGCTTTTTCATTGCACAACAACTTTAAGCAGTTTCTCAGGAAAGCATGGACACTGCCTAGTGCATCCTCATCATCAGGCCTTCTAGATGTAGTGGCTTGTTCTTGCACCAGGTTCTCTTGTCTTAGCACTTGGGATCTGATATCATTATGTGGAATTGCGACAGAAGTTGAAGCTCGCGGGTCTAAGAAATACTCTTGCACTTGCTTGAATGCTTCTTTTTGCTTCTGCAGGTCAAGCAGGGCTGGTTTAATATTAGCGCGGCGTACCCATTGCATCGCTTGCTTTCCAGTTCCCAACTCTGGTGCACCAGTGGTTGCTCCACTGCACATCACTATATTAACTGTAGGATCTGGTTCTCTTCTTTCTACCCCAATCAACTGAATATTTTGATTGACCTGTGGCGTCTTTGCTTGCATCTTAGCCATCAACTGAGGACATTCTTCAATGACATGATCATAAGATTTACAGTATCTGCAGATGGTGGTAGGATTTTGGCAATCCCTTGCATAATGACCTTGAGCTCCGCAATTGTAACAAGTGATCTATCCTCTTCCACGACCAAAACCCGTTGCGCATCCGCGACCCCTGTAATTTCCTCCTCGGCCTTCGCTATTTTGGTCATACTGTGGACCTGCTGTGGGTCCTTGTGCCTCTGATTGTACTCTATAAACATCATGTTTCCTTTCCATCATAAGATCATATGCTCTGCAATTGTTCTCATCATGGCCTACTGATTTACAGAAATTGCAATATAGATTCTTTGGAGTTTGTACATATTTCTGTAACAAGTGACATTCTTGTGGTCTGTGACCTCTAGTTCTACAGATTTCACACCAAGGCCCCTGGGCCTATGGTAAAGGGTTAGGTGCTCCAGTTGCAATATATTTTATGAAAATGGGACAATGATCCTTTGAATGACCTTGCGCTTTACATTTTGTACACCAAATTTCTTCAACATCCTTTCCTTTCTTAATATCATGCACTTGTAAGGTTAGGTTTGCTAATTGGTTCTGCAACTGCGCAACATCGTTGCTTGTTCCAGTAATTGGTGAAGCTTCTAGTTTCATAGCCATCTCTAGAGCTTGTTCCTGAGTAGTGAGATTCTGTTGCATCAGAGGAAGTCTAATGTGTGGAAGCAGCGCAACAATGAACCATTCCTTATGCTGCATTTAGGTTTCTTGAATTCTCTAATCATAGCATTTCTGACATCAGCAAGCGTCCTATTTTGTGCTACTGAGTATTTCATGAACCAAGTTAAGGCTCTTTCTCTTAGTGTGGTTGCTAACTGAACCAACTTAACAGCATCATCATTAATTTGCTTAATTGTCCAAATGGCTTCACATAGGAACCAGTGTTGCTCAGGGTCTTCTAGCCCTGTTCCTCTAAAAGTTGGTAGCTTCATGTCATCACCCATCCTTCTTGCACTAGGTTGAGGTGGAGGTGTTGTAGCACTGCCTCCGGGATGGTTAGACAACGGTGGTGCTGAGGTACTAGAAGTACCGTGTGGGCTACTAGAAGGTGTTACTGCGGGGTTATACTGAGCCCCGTCTGGCTTTTGCGGTGTAAAAGGGTGATAAGGGATATGAGCACTCCCTTGTCTCTCTATATGGCTCACTCTAGGAACTTGACTATCTTCTGGGCTAGACTCAAAATAATGTTGGTCAAGGCCTACTTTATACCGTTTTCCACTACGAATGCAACCAATAAGTTCAAGATCACTATCAGAATCTGTGGACATTACTTGTCTATGCTATTCATCGGAAGCTATGCATAGTTTTCCTTTTTCATACAGAAGCATTTTAATCCATAAGTTCAGAGAATTTAAGAACTTACCCCTGTGTGCTTTGAAGAAGCTCCTCTCAGCTTCGCTGAAGCTCTTTCTCATGTCTACTGCAAACTCAGTGATGAAGCCTTCCAGCAGACTGTTCAACCAAAAGTCTACTGCGCGGGACACAGAATTATCTACCCGCTTCAAACTGCTAACTAGCTCAGGCGTCCAAACGACGGGTTGATCAACATGCACAGTGGGTCTAGTATCTGCTAGCTTAGCTACCCACGCATGCAACTCAAGTGCAAATGTGACAAAGAAAATTTTGTGAAGGTCAGTATAAATATATTTCTGCAACTAGTCTTCTGTCTGAAGCCTAGAGCTTCTATTTTCTCGTTCAGCAAACTCTCTAGCCTTTGAATCAAACCAGTCTTGAATTTCTTTAGCTATAGGATTCCAGGAGCACATTTCCTTCAAACTAATATGGTTGAAGCCGACAACGAAACCATTTGTTGGCTTCCTTTTTCTCTAGGTTGCGCATCAATCTCGCACGTCGCCGAAATAACAAGTCTCAAGGCAACGGAACCATTTGTTGGCTTCAGCAGTATCTCACACGTCGCCAGAATAATAAGTCTCAAGGAAATGAAACCATTTGTTGGCTTCAGTAGTATCTCACACGTCGCCGGAATAATAAGTCTCAAGGCAACAGAACCATTTGTTGGCTTCAGCAGTATCTCACACGTCACCGGAATAATAAGTCTCAAGGCAATGGAACCATTTGTTGGCTGTTTTTTGGACACACTCGGGTTTTAATGAAGCGTAGCAACAAACACCCCTTGGCGCACTGGCCCTCTCGGCAATGAGCTGCGCAGCAGCTCGAAGTCTCACCCGAAGTGGCTATGGGGGGCTAAGGAATCAAGCTTACTTAACCTAGGCGATGCGGAGACTGCAATCTTCCTTCTCTCTTACAGGAGGATTCCTCAAAGCGGAATGTCTTACTCTTCGCAGATTTCTCAGTGCAACAGCGCTGAAATTCACGCTTGCCAGCCTAGCTGCGCGGTATCTCCGCTTTGGCACACGAGGCGATTACCCTCTGCGTCCAATACTGTACCGTTTCTGGCCCTGCACCATGGCGCAGCAACACTCTCCCCAATCGCCACAGCGACAGCGTTCTACAGACTCTGTTGACACTTAACGATTATAGCTACCAAGGAAGCTTCGAGAACTTACTTAACATATTCATAAAGATAACGCAATGTTCATGTATACACATATAGTGAACTAAAACATGCAATCACACAACACAGCATCATAACAATGAGAGTTAGGTAGTTCACCTCCACGGGGAACCACGTCCACGGGAAGTGTATCTTATATTAATCTCAAATGGGATTACACAGTATGCTGCGCACACAGCTGCAGCCTTAGATCTTTCCAGGAAACTCCATGCACACAGCTGGGAGCCCTCCTTTAGATCTATTCTCTTCTCCTACAGAGATTACAATGGTTCAGACATCGACTCAGACTGTCTGCAACTCATTGACCAGCTCCATAGCTATCACTTCTTCAACTTATCTAACATCTAATGGCTAACGTCTAACGTCTAACCTTCTTATGTCTAAAACATCTAATGGCTAGCTAAATAATGTCTAACCTTTACAATTACACATATATATAGGTGGCCCTGAGGGTCGCACCTTTACAAAACTGTGGGCCTTTCCCAGCAGTAATCCCCAAAAACCCTAACCACAGACATGGCTAGGTGTACTGTAGGCGCCGCTTGCAGTCACATCGCCGCTTCCTGCAGGCTCCGCAATTTTCGGTGCAGATTGCTGGTATGGGCGCCGCTTCATCATTCACTATTCCTTGTCCTTTGTCTTCAATGCTTTGGTCCGTTGCTCTTCCTTGATCAGAGAAACCATAACTTCTGTACTTAGCCTTAATGAGGGTAGCTGAGCCCTCTATTCCGTCGCTTCATTTATTATGGTAGCTGAGCTTTCTACTCAGCCACATTCATTCTCCTTTGACGTGTGCGTGTGAGCTCCGCGATTATCGATCCATAATCTGCGCTGAGCTCGTCCATCTGGCACCGTACTGCACACTGTTTACTTCTGCCCAAAAATTGGTGCTTATTCAAAATTAGCACTTTCCCTTCAACACTTGTGCTTTTCCCTCAAAATTCGCAGCTTTACCATAGCTACGGCCTACGCTCCAACAGGGAGAACATTTTCAGGTGTTGCAGGGGCATTGGGATCATAGCATGTTATCTGGTCAATTTTGACTACGCGTCCTTCGTGGGGAAACATCATGAGGTGGAAAACTGAAGAACCAATAGCTTTCATTTTATACATGTAGCTTCGTCCCAAAAGGAGATTGTAATCAAGTTGGGCGTTGATGACCTCTATATCTATGAGTACCAGTTTTCCCCCAAGCTATATAGGTACGTTAACTAACAGACCGTATGGTTGAGCTGCATGACCATCGTAAGCTCGTAATGCGGTAGTGGATGGTTGAAGTGTTGGGAATCTAAGTTTCTTCTAGACAAAAGTTGACATAATGCAGGTGGAGGTACCTTCATCGATGATGCATCGATGAACGACAAGGTTTTGAATGGACACAGAAACCTGAAAAGCTAGTGAAGAAGGAAAACAAGGTTCAGCTTGGTCTAAGTCGAAATCCATCATATTGGAGTCATTAGGGTCTATGGCACCAATGGTGGACAACAACAATTTTCTCTGTGTAGGACAAGTTTTTAGGACTTCTAGAGTGGACATAGCAGCGGGGGACTAGGCTAAGTATTCTACAATGTTATAGTTTGAAGTTGCATGGGCATTAGGGTTGTTGTTGATTCGTCTTAAAGGGAAGCGAGGTGCTTTTGGACCCCTGTCCATAGGCATACTAGGTATGCGTAGTGTCTGATCAGTTGGGAGGGTACTCGAAGATGGATCAGTGGGCATGGTTTTAGGGGCTGAGCCATATTGGTTTCAGCGAGTTTGAAGGTTGACATCATTTGATGACATCATTAGAAAATGGTATGTTTTGGACTTTGTATGCTAGTAATCGGTTGTTGCATAGGTAATTTTCTACTGTGGTGTGGTGGGTCCTTGTGGGGTATCCATTGGATGGGTGTTTACTACTCCTTGGTTGGGTAGAGTATTTTGCAATATCATGGGTTGCGGCTGAGGAGGTGGTGCTAGCTGTGCAACATGTCCTTGTCGTTGGTCATCATCGGTCCAGAGTTAATGTGCTCTCTCCAAATGGGGGCAATTATGCATGTAGTGGCCGTATACCCCGTAGATGGAACACGGGTGGTTTGTTCTCAAGTTAGGATTTTTTCCTTGTTTTGGTGGACGATCAGGGTTTTGATTTACAGGAGTAGCGTTATTGTTATTGGGATGATTAGGTGGCTGTCCTCCTTAGTTTTGGTGTTGGTTATTTCCGTGGTTGCATCCTCTTCCATGATTATGTTGACCTCCTTGGTTACGCTGGTTGTTCTGGTTTTGAGGTTGGTTTTGCTATGTGTATACATGCCCTTGGGTAGTAGGTGGGTTTTGAGGTCGTGTTGTTGCTGGAGCAGGCTGTGGTGGATAATAAGCAGAAGGGTTCTGAGGTGGACCTGGTGCTTGTTGTGGTTGTTGGTAATCTTGAGCTATTGGAAGTGTTGGAGCAAGAGGTGCTTCCTGTTGAGGGTAATAAGCTGATTGGGATTGTGGGTGAACCGGAGTCTGATTGGCCTGCTGGTTATAATATGGAGGTGGTGCATAAGCTAATGGTGCTTTCCCATAACACTGCAGTGGAAATGAGGGTCCATGAGTGTGATGGATGTGCATCACTAGAGCATACGAAGTTGTAGCTCCAAAATGAGATGTAGCCCTAGAAAGTTCTAGGGCGTTGTTTATACTCGTCATGGTGAAAGGTTTGTTTTGTGCCATAACCTAGCCAATGATACCATCGACGGCATGGGATGCCCCCAGCATGTCATTCTAGGATGGATCGCCATGTGGGGTGTCAGGTAATATTGTGTATAAATATCCACACTGGGCATATATCAGGTCGAACTGCTAGGATTTTAAAATGGCTTCTTCTTCTGACTGGGGTCGTTCAAAAGCTACATCCTTGGCTATGAGAGGCAGGAGTGATTTCAAGAACCAATCTAGGAAGATATGATCATCTAGTTTGATCTTGCAGATACTACGATGTTTATGCCAATCATGGATATGATCTGTGATATGGGTGGCCGTATTCTATCTACAAGACATTAAGATTTCTACTCCTGCATCATAGCATACAGGTAGTTGAAAGAACTATAGGAAGTTTGAGTCGAGGGATGTAAATGTAGGGTATGTCCCATGTGGTTGCTCAATATACCATTTGGCTTCCAAGCCAGTGAAATTTCTTTGTAAAAGTCAGAGTCGAATAGAATCATCGACTATGGAGTTTGAGGAACACCATAGGTGAAAAGACATGATATTGTTTTGGGGGTCTTCCCCAGCCTTCCCTTCAAAATTTTGGATGTCTGAGGGGAGCTTTGTGGGAATGGGGGGCCAACTAGGGTCATGTCTAATGGGGTCATTTGTTAACCTCGCTAGGTCTGGTAAGTTCATACTAGCCATAAATGGCAGACTGGCAGAGGGGTATCACATGGTTGGTGGGGCATAAGTGCTAGTGGTAGCATTATGAATTGGGCCACTACCCCCAAGGGGAAAATTAGTCATAAAAGGGATGTGTCCTCCACCTAAATATGTGTGATAAGGGCTAGCACCCCCAAGTGAAACATGAGTTACAGATGGGTTTGGAATGGTTCCAGTAATTGGTGGGATCTAAGTAGTGGCAGTGATGGTAGGTGTAGGTCCCATGTTGGGCATACCTAAGTTAGGTGTGGGTCCCATGTTGTGTATCCCTAAGGGAGGTGTGGTAGTTGTGGCTACCATGGTGGCCGTTGTGGTGGAGGGGATGGATGATGTTCCACCAACAGCCCCCGTGAAAAAAGAATCAAAAGGCATACTAGCCATGTGTCTAGTGGGTGCGGTATAGATGGGATTTTCGGATTCTATGTCATAATCACATGCCATATATGGGGCCTCCAAATCGGGCGATGAGGCTCTATATCGATGACGTGTGGAGTCGAGTTACAAAGATCTACATCTATGACTTGTGGTGTCAAGTGAACCGAACTGAGGGGGTTCACCCCAAAAACACCGAGAACGTCTCGGGGACTAGATGGTGATAGTTGTCTATTAAAATTAAAGCGTGGTGGTGACTGGAAAGCTCGAAAGGCCTAATGAAACCGTGTGTGCAAGAGGGGAGCGTAAAAAGTAATGGTACTCATGCCAACAACCAAACTCAAAACATGTACTATAACAGTTGTGCTATAGTAAGTGGAGTAATCGAAAAATGTGGTCAGAAAACCAACATGCAAACGGCTCCTAAAAATAGAAAAAGGTGTACTCATTGACCAAAGGGAGGTAATAGAGTATGCAAACACCTAAATAAAAAGTATTATGACTAAACAAGACATATCCTCTGCAAGGTGATGAAATCCAAGTCAGAAAATATGAATTGTAGAATCAAAGGCTAGATATCCCCCTACCAGGAGGGATACTGGGTAGACAATCCTAGAAGATAGGTCACTAAGATACCCCGTTCATGACACGTCCGACTAGGTGAATCTGTAGCTCTTGTTCTATCACCGTTGTACTCCTACAAGGGTGGTACAATGAGAAAAACGAGTAGGTATCCTTCGGTGACTGAATGGATTGCGGTATTCCACCTAGGCCTCCAGAACCAGTCTGGCTACTTCAACCCTCCTAAGGGAGAGGCCTTTTCGACGAATTGGTTTTAAATTGTGCCAACAAATAATAAGGGATTTTAGTACCCTAAATGTCTACAACTATGTCCTAATATGTAAGTGAGTGAGGGTTTTTATTTGGATACTTATCCCTTCAGTCCTACCTAACTACAATATTATTTTGGTGTTCCCCAAATGGGGTTAGAATGTTGGTTGAGTTAAGAGAATTTTAAGGCTCACTTGGATTTATTGTGACAGATTGTGTGCTAGTGTGGTTGAGAACCAAAAAGAAATTGCCTCACTTGGGCGACTATTCAAAAATTAAAATAATGATTTTAAATTGCAAAAATGGAAGACAATTTAAATGTAAATGCTTTAATAATCTTTTTCAAGAAATATTGCTTCTTTGAAATTTTCAAGGTAAAGCAAATAACATAAGCATAAATGAGTCGATTTCTAAAGCCTCGCTTGGGTGAAATATCAAGCAATTCACAATTATGATTCTAACTTTGCAAAATATGAAATTTCTAATCTGAAAAATGCTTAACAAATCTTTCTTTCACTTAACTGAAAATTTTCAAAAAGATGTAGTAAAGCAAATATCAGAAAAGTGCAGCTAGAAAAATGGGTGCAAGTAAATAAGCCTACTAAAAATATGATGAAAGAGATAGCGATGCAAGCGGATAGGAGTCTATCAAGTGCTACAACAAGCCAAAAGTAAGCAAAAGTGCTATGAGCATAAAATATAGTATGAGAGGGCCAACTACAATGGGTAGAGGATGAACTGAAATGATAAATCACACTAAAATAAAAAAAAATAGAGAAACTTCTATGAAACATTTCTAAAATATGATAGAATATTTGGATTCCTTGTTCGAAAACACCCAATTTGAAAAAACAAATCATCTCAAACGGAGTTCAAGAGAGGTAGATATGGTCATTTCAAAGTTGAGTCATGTTGCCAGAAGATTACATTGTGGGTTTCGGGCTAAAAGTTGCGATATCGCGGCTTTCGGGCTAAAAGTCGCGATGTTAATCGTGGATTTTTGGCTGAAAATCGCAATGTGGATCAAGAAAAATAGGTGAAAAGTCACGATGTGCAGCGCGGAAAACATGTGAAAAACCGCAATGTGCAACGCAACTGTGGGTGCCTAAAGCCGTGATTTGTGGACGGAAAACAGTCGCCTAAAAACAAACCTGAAAATTAAAATTTCAGGCTGTTTGGGATACAGAAAGGGATATTGGCTAGGGCAGCAATGAAGAGGATGACTAGTATGGCAGATCTACAACTTTAAAGGGAAAAAACAACTAAAATATAGATCTAAATCAAATATTCAAAGTTCAAAAACCAGCGGAGTCGCCAAAAACTGTTGCTTGGTTTTTCAACCAAGCATGTGCTAAAGAGCACCTACTAAATTGTAGCAGTAGTCTCAATGTGAAAGTAAAAACAAATGTAAATAATAGTAAATTTGATCTAACATGTGCAAATAAATAAAAACTAGATTTAAGAGCAATAAACAATGAGATCTATGAGAGAAACAATAAATAGAAAATTTGATCTTTTGTATTACCTCAAATGGTGAGGATGGTGAGTTTGAGCAGCTCCAAGGTTGAGATGCTCCAATGGTCCAATGGTCTCTTCTTCTCCAATGCTCTCATGGGGATCTTCAAACTCAAAAGTGAGGCTAGGGCTCTCAAGAGTGAATTTGGCAACATAAGGATAGGATGAATGTGGATGAATAGTGAGGAGCCCCTATCACCTTTTTATTGTTTTTTGGTGATGGGAAAAACCATTGTGATTTAAGGAAACCAATGGTATTGACCAACATGGTTTAGGTTTCTTTTTCACTTATTTTCCTTGTTTGAATATTATTCCCTTTTAATTGATTTCTGAGAATTTTGGACCCTTTTTGAGGGTTTTTTTGAGGAAAAATACATATTTTGAGGGGGAAAAGGTGTATTATGGTATTTTTGGTGACCTTTTGAAGGTTTTAGAGGCTCAAATGGTGGAAAAAGTGGACAAATGGGTCATGTGAATAAGGGAATGAGCTAGTGAGCACTTTTTGGGTGTTAACAATGATGCAGTCCTATCACGTACATTTTGTTGAATATTGTAACTTCTAAGAATATTATAATTTGTACATTATTATTCTGGAGATGTTTCAGCCCTCCGAGGTAACCCTATCATGTATCTAGAGATTATCATTCCTTTGGGGGTTTGTGGTAACTAGGGTTATTAGACCCACCATGTGGAGGTCGGCCCTGATCTTATATTTTAGGGGTTATTAGACTTCTCCAGGAGAGGTCGGCCCCATTAGGTATTTTGGCCAGTCGGGAGTTAGTATAAATAGAGGAGGTGAACTCCTCATTAGACACACTTGTATAACTCAGAAAAGTAGTGCACTTGTCTGGGAGATCTTCTAAGGAGGTAGAGAAGGAGGGAGCACATCTTGTATTTTGGTTGATCATCTTGTTGAGGAAAGCTTTGCTAGGTTTTCTACCCCATGAGGGTTTCCCAGGGTAAATTCTATGTCTATCTTGTGATTATGTTTCTTTCAGTGATCTTGCTAGTCTATTTGGTTTAAACTTAACATGGTATCAGAGCTAGACTGAATAGGACATCTTTCACAAGGTAAGAATACCTCTCTCTCTCTCTCCGGTGAAAGTTAGGTTTTCAGCAAAAAGTTGGTATTATTGGATTCTGGTTACATGGCTAGATAGCCCTTCTCAATACCAATCTTTTCAGCCCTAGATCAAACTTTTTGGTTGGTTAGAACTCCAGAAAATCCAAACCCTAGTTTACCAAAAGTGTGATAAATCAGAAATTGGGTTCAGCAAAAAGTTGGAATTTTTGAATTCTGATTACATGGCTGGATAACCCTTCTCAAAACCAATCTTTTGAGCCCTAGATCAAACTTTTTGGTTGGGTAGAACTCCAAGAAAGTCAAACCCTAGTTTTACCAAAAGTGCGATAATCCAGAAATTCTGTCCCAGGATCCAGAAAGGTAAAAATGTTATATTTCTGGGTAAGTACTACTCTATCTCTTACCTCTTGGACTCCCCCAAGAGAAGATGGCTACAAACACTAAGCTTGAAGACAAGCTAGAAGGAATAGATAATTTTCGAGCATGGAAATACAGAATTGGTCTCATTCTTGAAGAGAATGATCTTTCTCATTATGTCAAAGATGAAGTTGCAGAACCGGAAGGAGATGAAGCCAAAGAGAAGCATAGGAAGGATTTGATTAGGGCAAAGAGAATCATAGCTGATTCTATTAAAGACCACTTGATTCCCCAAGTGGCTTCCAAGAAGACTCCAAAGGAAATGTATGATGCCCTAGGAAGAATGTATGAAGAAAAGAACATCAATAGAAAGATGAACCTAAGGACTCAGTTGAAGAGTACCAAGATGCACAAAGGAGAATCCATTCAAGACTACTTCTCAAGAGTCTCTCTAATCAAGGAGAAACTAGATGCCATTGGTTATACTCTTGATGAAGATGAACTTATGATGACTGCCCTAAATGGTCTCACTAGACCTTGGGAATCTTTCATACAAACCATGTGTGCCAGAAAAGAAAGCATGAAGTTTGATGTAGTATGGGAGGATTGTGTTCAAGAAGAGGCTAGGGTAGCCAATAGAGAATCTCTTCTCAAAGAGGATGACCAAGCTTTGGCCACCCACACCAAAAGAGGAAAGAGAGGCCACTTCAAGAAAGTGAACTACAAAAGGTCTCAACCCTCTCTTAAATTCAAAAGGAAAGGAGGAACAAACTCAGAAAGAGACCTCTCCACAGTCCAATGTTATAATTGTTTTAAACTAGGACACTATGCTAAAGACTGTACTCTTCCAGGAAAGAAGAAGAAGAAGTTTGTTCACAAAAGACATCATGCACATATGGCAGAAGATGATAGTGAAGAAGAAGAAGGAGAAGAAGAAGAAGAGGAGGAGGAGGAAAGGCCTCAAAGGAAAAGATCTGAAGTAAAGAAGGAAGATCCAGAAGAATATGTCATATTTTCTGCACTCTCTGGATCTGTGTCCCCTAGTGAAGATACATGGCTCATCGACAGTGGTGCTTCAAAGCACATGACATGTCAAAAGAAAACTTTCTCAAGAATTGAAGAAAATCTCTCACCCCAAAAGGTATCTCTAGGAGATGATTATCAATATCCCATCAAGGGAATTGGTGAAGCAAGCTACAAGCTTGATTCTGGAACACCCTTGAAAATGAAAGAAGTCTTATATGTACCAGGTTTAAAGAAGAACCTTCTCTCTATCTCAACACTAGATAAGAAAGGCTTTAGGGTGGCTTTCATAGATGGACAAGTACTCATGTGGTCCAACGAAAAATCAATTAAAGATGCAGTTGTCATTGGTGAAGAAGAAGGAGGTCTCTATAAGCTCAAGGGTCATCCAGAAACTGCCCTTGCTCATGAAATCTCTAGCCGCAGACAGTCCCAATGAGCTATGGCATAGAAGATTAGCTTACATTAACTACAAAGCCTTACCCTATGTAAGCAAGGTGGTCATAGGATTACTAGACTTGAAGGTTGATCATGATGGCTCATGTAAAGGGTGTAAGAAAGGGAAGAATGTCAAGAACCCCTTTCCAAAGAGTGAAACAAAGACTAAGAGCATTTTGGAGCTAATACACTCAGATGTATGTGGACCTATTCCCACCACTTCTCTAAGTGGGTTTGAATACTATCTTTCATTCATTGATGACCATTCAAGGAAAAGTTGGATATACTTTCTAAAAGGTAAGAATGAAGTCTTTGGAAAGTTCAAAGAGTTCAAGGATCTAATAGAAAATCTCTCAGAAAAGAGAATCAAGATTCTCAGAATAGATAATGGTGGAGAATATACTTCAAAAGACTTTGAACACTTTTGTAAAGAAGCCGGAATTAAGAGAGACCTAACCACTCCCTACAATCCCCAACAAAATGGGGTTGCTGAGAAGAAAAATAGAACCATCATAGAAGCTGTAAAGACTATGATACATGACCAAGATCTTCCCATGTATCTATGGCTGAAACAACTAAGACAGCAGTATATGTGCAAAATAGACTATCCCATAGTGCTCTTGATTTCAAAACTCCAGAAGAAGTGTTTACAGGAAAGAAGCCCGAGGTAAGTCATCTTAAAATATTTGGGTGTCCTGTGTACATCCACATTCCAAAAGAAAAGAGAACCAAGTTGGATCCTTCTGGTAAGAAGGGAATATTTGTTGGTTATTGTGAATCATCCAAAGCCTTTAGAATTTACAGACCAGGCTTTCATCATATAGAAATAAGTAGAGATGTAACATTTGATGAAGAAGCAGCTCTCAAGAAATCTAGGAAGTGCCAACTTGAATAAATCTATGAAGAATATCCATCTCCTAGAATCACAAAGGTTGTACACATCCCTAAAGATGATTCACCAGAGGATCATGACATGTTGGAACCACAAGAACCTCCTATTACAGATTTATCTAAGAAAAGAAGGCCAACATGGGCTAGAGATATTATTCAAGGAGCTGAAAGATATGGAGCTGCTGAAGGCTCCACTAGAGAAAGAAAAAAACCAAAGCTAGTGTCCAACTATATGGCTTTGATGTGTGATTTTGTGGATCAACAACCTACTAGCTATGAAGAGGCATCTCAGAAGAAAGAATGGATAGAAGCAATGACAGAAGAATATCAGTTAATAATGAAAAATGATGTCTGGGATGTAGTTCCCAAACCAAAAGATAAAAGTGTGGTTTCTTCCAAATGGATTTTCAAGATAAAACATGCTGCAGATGGTAGCATTGAAAAAATATAAGGCAAGATTTGTAGCCAGAGGATTCTCTCAGAAGGAGGGAATTGACTATGAAGAAACATTTGCACCTGTTGCTAGGTATACTTCAATTAGAACTATCATGGCATTTGCATCTATGATGAAGTGGAAATTACACCAAATGGATGTTAAGACAGCTTTTCTGAATGGTGTAATTGAAGAAGAAGTGTACATAGAACAACCACAAGGGTTTGAGGTTAAAGACGGAAGAAATCATGTATGCAAACTGAATAAGGAATTATATGGGTTGAAGCAAGCTCCCAGGGCTTGGTATGGAAGGACTGACAATTTCTTAACTAGCATGGGTTTTACCAATAGTAAAGCTGACCCAAATATTTATCTCAAAGTGATGGATGATGAACCAGTTATACTGTTGCTATATGTAGACAATCTATTTCTAACCGGAAATGAGAAATATATTATTGAAAGCAAGAAGAAGCTTTCTTCAGAATTCGAGATGAAAGATCTCAGATTAATGCACTACTTCTTAGGTCTAGAAGTATGGAAAGAACCAAAAGGAATCTTTCTGAATCAAGGTAAGTATGCTGTGGAGATTCTAAAAAGGTTTGATATGTTGGAATGTAAACCCATGGCCACTCCCATGGACCCCAACCTGAATTTATTAGTTAATGACTCATCGGAACTGGTGGACCTAACTCTATATAGACAAATCATTGGGTCATTGATGTATTTAACAAATACTAGGCCAGATATATGCTTTGCTGTAAATACTCTAAGTCAGTATCTAGTAGAACCTAGAAAGGTCATTTAATAGCTACAAAGCATGCGATGAGATACCTAAAAGGTACATTGGATTTTGGTCTATATTATCTTGGAGGTCATGAACTCAGGTTACATGGTTACTCAGATTATGATTGGGCAAGAAGTGTCTCAGACAGAAAGAGTACATCAGGTGGATGTTATGGTCTTGGATTTGCCATGATCTCATGGTTCAACAAGAAACAATCTAGTGTGGCCCTCAGTACTGCTGAAGCAGAATACATAGCTGCCTGCTCTGCCAGCTGTGAAGCAGTATGGCTTCGGAAGCTATTATCTGGAGTATTTGACTTAGAAATGGATCCCACTATGATTATGTGTGACAATCAAAGCTGCATTAAGATGACAGAAAATACTGTATTCCACGATAAGTCAAAACACATAGAGATCCGATACTTTCATATATGAGATATGGTGCAGAGAGGAGCTATCAAGCTCGAGTATGTAAGCATTGAGGATCAAATTGCAGATATCTTGACCAAACCTCTGTCTCGAGTGAAATTTGAATATTTCTGAGACAAGCTTGGTGTAGTTCAAAAGGACCCTCCTCGAAAGGGGGAGTAGTATAGTTATTGATGATGAGATTGCCTCATCAAACACAAGGTCGATGATAAGGTTACCTGTTCACCACACCTAGATACTTAGAAATATTTAGGTTTAGGACTCTTATGCTCAGAATACTTAGTTTTTACTTATACATGCTTTTGATGTTAGATGTATTGGTGAGAATACATGCTTTTGATGTTAGATGTATTGGTGAGAATACATGATTTTGATGTTAGATGTATTGGTGAGAATACATGCTTTTGATGTCGGATGTATTAGTGAGAATACATATTTTTGATGATACATGTATTGATTAAATGTACTTGTATGGTTGAGGATACTTGTACCTGTATTGATGAGAATACATGTGAGGATTGGATCATCCTTGAAATCAAGTTATAAAGAGAGCCGTAGACATGATGTCTCTAAGAATGAAGTCCTTGGTGGACATGATAGGATTGCATCATCCTTGAACTCAAGTTCTAAAGAGAGCCGTAGACATGATGTCTCCGAGAATGAAGTCCTCGGTGGACATGATAGGATTGCATCATCCTTGAACTCAAGTTCTAAAGAGAGTTGTAGACATGATGTCTCCAAGAATGAAGTCCTTGGTGGACATGATAGGATTGCATCATCCTTGAACTCAAGTTCTAAAGAGAGTCGTAGACAGGTGTCTCCGAGAAAGAAAAAGGATTGGATCATCCCTGGACTTCAGTCCTAAAGTGAGCCGTAGACAGGTGTCTCCGAGAATTGAAGATAGGAATGCATCATCCCTGAACTATGTTCAAAATGTACGTGACAGGATTGCATCATCCCTAGACATGAGAATTGTCTTAAAGTGATAAGGACTGATCACCCTGGAACTGGATCAGGATTGCATCGTCCCTAGACATGAGACTTGTCTTAAAGTGATAAGGACTGATCATCCTGGAACTGGATTGGGATTGCATCGTCCCTATACATGAGACTTGTCTTAAAGTGATAAGGATTGATCATCCTGGAACTGGATCGGGATTGCATCATCCCTAGACATGAGACTTGTCTTAAAGTGATAAGGACTGATAATCCTGGAACTGGATCAGGATTGCATCGTCCCTAGACATGAGACTTGTCTTAAAGTGATAAGGACTGATCATCCTGGAACTGGATCGGGATTGCATCGTCCCTAGACATGAGACTTGTCTTAAAGTGATAAGGATTGATCATCCTAGAACTGGATCGAGATTGCATCATCCCTAGACATGAGACTTGTCTTAAAGTGATAAGGACTGATCATCCTGGAACTGGATCAGGACTGCATCATCCCTAGACATGAGACTTGTCTTAAAGTGATAAGGATTGATCATCCTGGAACTAGATCGGGATTGCATCGTTCCTAGACATGAGACTTGTCTTAAAGTGATAAGGACTGATCATCCTAGAACTTGATCTGGATTGTATCATCCATGGACTTATGTCCTAAAGAGAGCAGGATTGATCATCTTGCAAATTGATTGTATGTTGATGACGATGCTGATGATCGTGCGATGACGATGCTGATGATAGTGTGGTGACGATGGTGATGATCATGTGATGACGATGCTAATGATCATGCGATGACGATGCCGATGATCGTGTGATGACGATGTTGATGATCGTGCGATGATGATGCTGATGATTATGCGATGACAATGCTGATGATCGTGTGATGACGATGCTGATGATCGTGCGATGACGATGCTGATGATCATGTGATGATGATGCTGATGATCATGCGATGACGATGCTGATGATCGTGTGATGACGATGCTGATGATCGTGTGATGACGATGCTGATGATCGTGTGATGACGATGCTGATGATTATGTGATGATGATCATACGATGGTGATGCTGATAACATTGATGTTCCAGTAACTGGTTGAGTTACTGATGATGATGAATTGAAGAAAGCTTCCGATGATTTATAGATGTATCATGTATGATGTAGTCGATGACTCCTTGCTCCTACAGATGTTGTTATAATATCCTTCTCGTTAAGGGGGATTGTTGAATATTGTAACTTCTAAGAATATTATAATTTGTACATTATTATTCCGGAGATGTTTCATCCCTCCGAGGTAACCCTATCATGTATCCGGAGATGATCATTCCTCCGGGGGTTTGTGGTAACTAGGGTTATTAGACCCACCATGTGGGGGTCGGTCCTGATCTTATATTTTAGGGGTTATTAGACTTCTCCAGGAGAGGTCAGCCCCATTAGGTATTTTGGTTAGTCGGGAGTTAGTATAAATAGAGGAGGTGAACTCCTCATTAGACACACTTGTATAACTCAGAAAAGTAGCGCACTTGTCTGGGAGATCTGCTAAGGAGGTAGAGAAGGAGGGAGCACATCTTGTATTTTGGTTGATCATCTTATTGAGGAAAGCTTTGCTGGGTTTTCTACCCCATGAGGGTTTCCTAGGGTAAATTCTGTGTCTATCTTGTGATTATGTTTCTTTTAGTGATCTTGCTAGTCTATTTGGTTTAAAATTAACACATTTTGAACCAAACGTTCAAGGACGATGCAGTACCGATCTGCTTACACGATGATCAATCCTTCTCACTTTAAGACACCTCTCATGTCTAGGGACGATGCAATCCCGATCTACTTATAGGATGATCAATCCTTATCACTTTAAGGCACCTCTCATGTCTAGGGACGATGTAATCCCGATCTACTTACAGGATGATCAATCCTTATCACTTTAAGAAACCTCTCATGTCTAGGGATGATGCAATCCCGACCATAGTTCCAGTCCTTTTTCATACTGGATATGACCTAGATTAAATCTAGGATTTTACCACCTGTGAATGATCACCTGCTGCTACGCTGAGCAGTGTAGGAGTGAACATTACATCATTACAAGACCTGCAAATGATCACCTGCTGCTACACTGAACAGTCCAAGAGCACAAAATACATCATTCCAGTCAACCATAGAGCCAGTACTATTTCAAATGGGGTGTGACCTAGATCCGATCTAGGATTTACAACCACAGAGACAGTACTATTTCAATTGGGGTGTGACCTAGATCAAATCTAGGATTTACAACCTGTGAATGATCACCTGCTAATCCAGGAGCGAACATTACATCATTACAGGTTTTGTGAATGATGACCTACTGCTATGCTAAA
Organism: Larix kaempferi; assembly: GCA_027924585.1. Classification (NCBI taxonomy): domain Eukaryota; kingdom Viridiplantae; phylum Streptophyta; class Pinopsida; order Pinales; family Pinaceae; genus Larix; species Larix kaempferi. Next base: position 2,133,645 of record BSBM01000945.1, read on the forward strand.
CAGTTCAAGAGCACACATTGCATCATTCACCAACATCTTTCTCGAAGACATGAGTCTACATATCAATTCAAGGACCGAAGTCCGGGGATGATACAATCCCTCTCATCCACTGGGGACCATTCATAGACCTCATCATCGGTATAGGTATCCTCATCATTGATACAAGTATCCATATCACCGATACAGGTATCCTCATCATCAATACAAGTATCCACATCATCGATACAGTATCCTCATCAATATAAGTAACCTCATCGTCGACCTTACCGTCGATATAGGCAATCTCATCATCGATATAGGTATCCATATCGATACCAGTATCCAAATATCATCATCGACCATATCACTCGCCCTTTCGAGGAGGGTCCTTATGAACTACACTAGGCTTGCCTCGGAAATACTCAAACTTTACTCAAGACATAGGTTTGGTCAATACATCAACAACTTGTTCGCAAGTGCTCACATACTCGAGTTGGATAGCTTTGTTAGGAACCCATGTCTTTACTTTGTTAGTATATTGTTGTTGGACGCATATGCTTTGTAAGTCGTCCCGTAGTATTTGTTGATCCATAGTTTATATTATCCCATAGTAATGACCCATAGTATTGGATGCATATGCTTTGTAAGTCTTCCCATAGTATTATATGTCCCATGGTTTTGACTCATAGTATTGACGCCTAGACTTAGCCCATGGTTTGTATTGACACATAGTATTGACCCATGGTATTGGTGCCTAGACTTAGTATATAAGTGTGTGTTGAGGCCTATGAAGGCACCATGAAGTTAATTGTATTGAGCTTGCTTAAAGGAGGTTGCCCCCTCGAAGTGGCCCATGATCAATATAAAAGTGATTCTGAGTTCTATTATTTCTGATATCTCGTGTATTTACATTAATTAATTATTGCAGGTTCATCACATCTAGTATCAAAGCACTTTCTTGGGCTCGTTGGGTGGAATTTCTGCCAAATTTTTTTTCACATATCTTGCAGCTTCGGATTTGGGAATAATCTCTATCTGCTTAACTGTGGGAAGTACTTGGGCATAAGCCCTAAAACTCATTGTGAGGAGTACCACAGGAACCCCAAAGTAGCTAGCCCATTGAGAGGACCTGCCAGCAAAAAGGGCAAGGACCCCTACCTGATTGACTAGTTCCCACCCGTGAGGTAAACAAAGAGCTGTCGTTTGTGGCAAAGCAGTTATCAGTTTTACCTGAGCCGTGGAGTGAGGGGTACTGCCCCAATACGCAAGCCGTCAAATAGCATTGGTGGCCGAGTGAAACACCTGAACTGTTAGGAAGCCGTACATACCTGGGGTGCATATCTATTTTCAGTTGAACTGTTTCCGATCACTTCCGCTCCAGATCTAGCCATTTCAGATCTATTATGAAAGTCGTTCCAGATCCAGTCGTCATTTCAGATCCAGCCATTTTCGATCCCTTTCACGCCGTTGCAGATCCATCTATTGCGGATCCCTTCTGTGCCGTTGTTTCCGATCCATTTCTGAAAGAAGAAAAAAAAATTTGTTTTTCGGCCATATCTCCCTTGTTTCAACTAAATCCTTTTTGGCCATATCTCCCTTGTTTCAACTCTGTTTTCCCTTAAATTCAATGACATCCCTGCAATCCCATTCTGCATATTTCATTCCTGAAGACCCTATCCCAAATTTCCACTTCCCAAGACCAAAAATCCCACATTTGTCTATTTTTAGGGTTTGCCATAACTTCTTCAACTTTTACCCGATTGCCTTCAAATTTTACCATAGAGTTCCCGCTTCTGAAATCCCCATTTTTTGCTTCCCTGTCCCTCAGAAAGTGTTGAAAACCTAGTCAAACCCCAATTACCCCTCCGAGTTTTTCCTAAATCGAAATTTCCCCTTACTAAATAAGCTTGTGTTTGTGTTTTTCCATCCCCCCCGCCCCCCACCCCCACAAAAAAATAAAAAATAAAAAAAAATACCTAGTTATGGTTTTCACTCACACAGGAGCAAACAACATGGAGGAAGCACTTACAGCCATCCAAACCAAACTCCAAGATTTGGATGAAAAATTTCTCAGCCTCCATCTTCAGCATTCAGCCATGAACAATAACCGACAGCCAGAATCTTTTGCAGCCACCGAGTTCTCTTCTTCCACCAATTTTCATGGGCCGAAGCTTGATTTTCCTCGCTTCAATGGTACTGATCTGACTAGATGGATATACCAAGCAAAATAATATTTATGTCTACATAATACTTTTGATGTTCAGAAAGTTCCACTTGCATCCTTTCATTTGGAACAAGAAGCCCTTCAATGGTACCATTGGTACATCAAAGCTCATCCCGAGCCAAACTAGACAGATTTTTGCCAACTCCTTTTGTCACGATTTGGTCCTAGTTATTTTGATGACTTCATAGGAGCACTCACTAAACTTCACCAAACTGGCACAGTGAGAGAGTATCAAACGAAATTTGAGAAACCAGCCAATCACACAGAAGGATTGTCCAATGAATTCTATAGGAGTTGTTTTATCAGTGGTCTCAAGGATGAAATCCGCTCAGAGGTCAAAATGTTTTGTCCCAACACAATGATGGAAGTCCTAGGGTTGTCTAAGCTGGCTGAGAACAAGATCGTAACTCAACAACGCTCCAAACCCACATTTATTCCCTTCAGAAATATGGGTTCCCAATGACCTCCCATCACACCTGCTCCTCAACCAACTCCTATCAAGCAATTGTCTAAAACAGATATGCAGGCACGCCGAGAAAAAGGGCTTTGTTATAATTATGATGAGAAATTCACTTGGGGACATAGATGTGTTCAACAAAAGCTATATCTCTTGGATGTGGATTCTCCGCCTGCCCCAAAACTTGATGAAGAAGCTCCAGATACACTAGATGATCAGGTCGACATTCAACACCCGCCTGTTGACACCCCATCTCAGGATGACCCACCCGAGATCTCTCTCCATGTTGTAACTGGCGTCACCACCCCACAAACAATGCAAGTCAGGGGATACTTCAAGAAGCTCCCTCTTACCATACTCATTGATTCTAGTAGCACTCATAACTTCATTGATCCTCGGATTTCCAAACAAGTTGATTGTTTTGTCCATCCTTGCTCCAAATTTGAAGTCATGGTTGCCAATGGGGGCACCTTACCTTGCAAGGGGAAGTGTCACAATGTGCGTATCTATATGGAATATTATAACCTGCGCTCTCACATGTTTGCCTTGTCCTTAGGCAGATGTGATGTGGTTTTGGGCGTTCAATGGTTATGCACACTTGGCCCAATCTTATGGGATTTTGCTGAACTTTGGATGCAGTTTCCAGTCAATGGGGCACAACACAAATTTATGGGCTTACAACCAGGGTCTCTTTGCATCATCAGTTCACATCGCCTGGAAAAAATACTTAAGAAGAATTCACATTGTGTCATCGCTCAGCTCCATTCCATTCAGATATGCAGGTGTCTTTGCTGAACCATCAACAGTCTCCACTACTTCCTTGGATAGATATGCAGGTGTCTTTGCTGAACCAATGAGCTTGTTGCCTTCAAGAGACCTTTCCGGTAAGAATTTAGCCACATCTAACTCTCAGCAGGAAATGATGACTATTTTGCATACAGTCCAGAAGTGGCAGCCATCCCTATTGGGGAATTATTTCTACATCAAGACTGATCTCCAGAGTCTGGAAACTTTCCTGGAACAATGGGTCTCCTCCCCAACACACCTGAAATGGGTTATCCAACTCATGGGTTATGACTATGCGACCACTTACCAGAAGGGTAAGGACAATATGGTGGAAGATGCTCCTCCTCACACATTTGATGACCCAGTTTCTCTTACATCTATTTCTCTGCTTGTTCCAAATTAGTTGCAATCTGTTCAATAGGGCTATCTCTTCTATGAACTCCATGCTTCTTCATCAGTAGGGCACTCTAAGTTCCTCAAAACGTATGACCAAGAACAATGTAACTTCTTTTGGCAGAGACTCAAAAGGACAATTCAACGGATGTTGGTTGACTGTGATACTTTCCAGGTCAACAAGGGTGAAATGACCCTCCTTTCAGGACTGCTCAAACCCTTACCCATCCCTCCACAGATTTGGACAACTATTTCTATGGATTTCCTAGAAGTGCTCCACTGGTATAGTACCACATCTCAAAGGACACCATATGAAGCAGTCTTTATACATGCACCACCAGTTCTTCTTCCAGACACCTTCAGTAGCTCCCTAGATTAGGAAATTGACTCAATTCTTCGAAACCGTGATCAACTTCTTTTCATTCTGCAAGACAATTTTAACATGGCAATAATTCGACTAAAACAACAAGCCGATCACCATTGTTTTGAGCGCACTTTTCACATAGCTGATATTGTTCTTCTTCATCTACAACCTTCCATGCAATCCTCCCTAAATCTCCAAAGGCACTGTTGGCTCAGAATGCAACCCGAGGATGCTACAGGGGACCCACTCCTTCATATTCTGCATCAATTTCCACATCTAAAGCTTTGAGGACAAAGCTTTTTCTAAGGGAGAGGGGATGTTAGGAACCCATGTCTTTACTTTGTTAGTATATTGTTGTTGGACTCATATGCTTTGTAATTCGTCCCGTAGTATTTGTTGATCCATAGTTTATATTATCCCATAGTATTGACCCATAGTATTGGACGCATATGCTTTGTAAGTCGTCCCATAGTATTATATGTCCCATGGTTTTGACTCATAGTATTGGTGCCTATACTTAGCCCATGGTTTGTATTGACACATAGTATTGACCCATGGTATTGGTGCCTAGACTTAGTATATAAGTGTGTTTTGAGGCCTATGAAGGCACCGTGAAGTTAATTGTATTGAGCTTGCTCAAAGGAGGTTGCCCCCTCGAAGTGGCCCATGATCAATATAAAAGTGATTCTGAGTTCTATTATTTCTGATATCTCATGTATTTGCATTAATTAATTATTGCAGATTCATCACAAGCTCCTTTCTGCACCAAATCCCGTATATAGAAATATCGGATCTCTATGTGCTTTGACTTATCATGGAACACTGGATTCTCTCTCATCTTTATACAACTCTAGTTGTCACACAAGATCACAGTGGGGTTCATCTCTAAGTCAAACAATCCTGAAAACAACTTCTGAAGCCATATCGATTCACAAATAGCAGAGAAAGCAGCTATATATTTCGCTTCAGCTGTGCTTAGAGCCACACTAGACTACTTCCTGCTAAACCACGAGATCATGGCAGATCCTAGACAATAAAATCCGCCCGATGTGCTCTTCCTGTCTGATACACTTACTCCCCTGTCAGCATCTATGTAGCCATACAATCTGAAATCATCATCTCCAAGATAACACAAACCAAAGTCTATCGTACCGTTTACGTACCTTATCACATGCTTTGGAGCTATTCAGTGAACACACCTAGGTTCCACTAGATACTAACTCAATGTGTTTCACAACAAAGCATATATTCGGCCTTGTATTCGTCGGATACATCAATGACCCAATAATCTATTTGTACAGAGTCACATCCACTAACTCTGATGAGTCATCAGCTAACAACTTCAAATTGGAATCCATGGGAGTGGCCATGGCTTTGCATTCCAATACATCAAATACTTTCCCGGGTTGAGAAAGATTGCTTCTGGGCCTTGCCACACTTCCAAACCTAGGAAGTAGTGCATCAATCTGATATCTTTCATCTCAAATTCTGTAGCTAGCTTCTTCTTGCTTTCCATGATCTGTTTCCCATTCCCAGTCATAACGAGATCATCCACATATAGTAATAGTATGATAGGTTCATCATCCATAACCTTAAGATAACGGTTAGGATCAGCTTTACTTTTGGTAAAGCCCAAGCTTGTCAATAAGCTATTAATTCTCCTTCTATGACTGAACATCATTCACACTCTGCATTGAGTATTCTTCTACATATCTATCAAGGCCATCTTCCGTCAAATGGTCTACTGATATGAGCCTCGAGATCATTCAAAATATGTGGTGAGTTCCTTCTTGCATCCATCTAAGATAAGAATATCATCTGTGTACAGACAACATCTTTAACCTTGTGGCAAAGATTGAAATCCGCATCACCCATGGTGATCATTAAGCTCATCAAATGACTATTGATCCTGGGTACACGTACAGAGCTTTGTTCAGTTGAATGCTGGGAGTTTTCTCGATTTGCACTTCTTCTTCAATTGCACCATTAAGACAATGGTCTTATCTATCCACTTGGAGTAAACATCTCGTCATGATCCTCTTCATCTTTCTAAGAGAATCTTCTAGCCACGATCCTTCTATAGTATGTTTGATTTGTAAATCTTCTTGTTGAACATCCATCACTTGTTCAGTGCTCATCATTCTTCATGATATTTCCTACAAATCAAAGTTAATTACATGATTGGTAATACTTCATAATCATCAAATCATGTTGACATGATAAACTATTATGCATACAGATATGATTCACATAGTTATGCAACTATCTTGACCAATACTTTGGAACAACACTTTTCCACATCCTGTATGCATACAGTGGGAATCTAGCTACCTTCCATCTCTACCGGAACATAATGTTAAGAGCATGCACAACTCTCAGCATGTCATCAAAGAGGTTTCATTCTAGACAAGCAACAATGGAATGTTTGTCCAACTTACCAATCATATGCATATTAGTAGTATACTGCTCAATGCTATATGAATGCTTACACTCAGCATGAGCAATATCATTGACTATTCAGAGATTCAAGAAGTAATTCAAATGAAAACTTAAATACTTATATTTTATGTTTGTGTGGTTTCTTCCCGCTTGATATATATTTTCCGTTTATGATTATATGTCTTTGAACTTCTATCCATCGTGGACTACTATGCATGCTTAAGTATGCGCTAGTTTCATCCTCATGATCTCATACATAAACATTCATTAGTATAATCTCAATACTATCAAAACATTATAATTCCAAATAAGCTTAAGTATGTATGGTCGTGATCATTTCATACATAGGTATACTTACCTAAGATCCTAACACAAAGTAGGATTCTAACTTGATATAGGAAAACATACCTGGATTGTCATGCTTAGTTATGTCTTATCATACCCAAACAATATCTTCTTTGTTCTCTTCAATGATTTAGATACTTTGTGCTAGAACCTGCATATCTCATAACTTAAGCATAGTAGAACAAATTCATACATACCTCGTAAGTAGAGATTCTATGTGGTCAAAGACTAAGGATGAGTCTTTGTCTTTATGTAATCATGGTCATATAACTTGATTTGTCTTTCTTGATGTACCTGTATCTTGTTAGCAAACAACATCATCCTCATACAACACCACAAGTGCATTAGTACAATCATAAGTGTCATAAAATTAAACAATGAATGTCTTTTGTCACTCACATGCATTCATTATCAAACACTCATAATTGTACTAACCTCAATAACATGAAGACAAACATATTATGAATTTAATCAAGAATCAGATTTCAAAACATACCAGTGTCTTCTCAAGTCATACCTGTCGAGTAGTCTTCTCTATAAGGGTAAAACCCTACCATCCAAGGTATATCACTTGTAAACATCGTATGTATGTTCATGGTGCTAGGATGATAGGATATCAATGCCATTTAAACCTTCTTCATCGCTGCCCTATGAATCTCCCAATTTTGCTAGGGTTTCTTCTTACTTGGAAACCCTAATCTTCAATCTCCTTCCTCCCACAACATTTTGATGGAGGATCAATATGAATGGATTCCAAATCCATTATAAAATATTCCAATGTTGTATCAGGTGTCTCCAACATTGTATTAGGTCCTTCCAAACCTAAGAACTGAAAACCGTAAGTGAGAGCTTCTTCCTCCTCATCTTAGATTTCATCCGTTGAGCCATTTCAGATGTGTCGTACTGTTTATGGTGCATCTATGACACTTAGGATCTAAAGGGTCTGAAAATTTGGCCTATGGTAGACTGAATTGTCATATTTCCAACCCCATAGGTCTGACCTCAATTGGATTATCTGAGAGAGAGTTATGCCACAGGTCGCAACGTGACCTGTTTTTGGGATAAAACAAGCGAGCAAACGTGTACATAGTTCCACGTGTCACTGTCTCAACTTCGGCCTCTGAAAAGTGGACCTTTGAAAGTACAGTCTGTTCTCTACGTATCACATTTTACAAAACTTCATTTGGAGCGTCCTAGCCCGAGATATGACCTATTTTCCAAGGTCACCTGTTTAGGACTATATTTTGGAAGAGGCAGAAACCCTAAATTATACTGATCATATCACACAAAGTACAATGAATCTGAGGATGTCCTTTGGACACAAGGTATAGGGGGATGTTATCTACTACTTGTAAAGGTTTAGAATCCTGAACCATCTCAAAAATGGATTTATAGAGAAAGTTCCAATATGATTGGTTTTGCTATATAAAACCCTAACTTTCAAATTCTCGCAAGTGAGACAAGTGTCGTAAGTGCCATACATTGCCTTCCTTCAGGCTAGCTCTAATACCATGTTAAAATTCAATATGCTAAGACATAAAATATCAGCATTACATTGCATTTCACAACAATAGAATATACAAGATCACTGAAAGAACAACAAGCACAACATAAACACAAGAGACACAGATTTATCCTAGGAAACCCTCATGGGGTAGAAAACCCAACAAAGATTCCTCAATATAGATGACCATAAAATACAAAGATGTAATCCACAAACTTGATCTCCTTTTCCTCCATAGCAGATCTATCTCTCACCTATGCACTAATCGCAAGTGAGTGAATGTGTGTTAAATGAGGAACACACCTCCTCTATTTATACACAAGTGCTCGGAAGTGCACCATATGGATGTCAAGAGTGCATTGCTCCATGGGGATTGTTAGCACTTAGATTTTATTCCGGTTGTAAAAAAATAACACCTAAGGTAACCTATTTCAAACCAAGCTTTAGGTAGAAAACTCAGCCATTTTTCCACCAGAGAGGGCTCTCTCACAATATATATAAGGACTGAAAAATATAAAAGTTCTCTCAAATTTTCTCAAAAGGATTTTCTGGTTGAAAAGGAAAACAAGAAACGTTGGGCATGGAGTCAAAGTTTCAAATATATAATATGCCAGTAAGAGATTTATACCAAACAGATTTCCACAGAGGCAAGATAGCAATCATATTACAGTCAATTTGATTTTTTCAGGTGGTATAGAAAGAAATAATGACATTCCATCAACAACAGGCATCTAACTCGGATGAATCCATTGTCAACTTTGGAGAATATAGTGAATATTTAAATGCAATAAAACGAGGCACAACCAGTATGAATCTCGAATTATTTCAGATGTTCATTTAAATATAGAAGAAAAACATAATGGAAGATATAACAAAGGAAGTGAACATGCACATATAAAGATAACGAAAAAACAGACTATAAAGCTGATCAACACATGGATCTCTGGTCTCAAAAAATGGGTATTTTCACTGTACTGCCTTTATTTATCAAAAAATAGATCTCCAAACATACACTGTCTCTCAAAAAACTTCCAACCCCTTCAACAATGACTTTCATTGTTTTTATACAAAATTCGGAAGAAGCTTCACATAACTGCTTCTTCTAACTAATAACTGAAAATACTTTAACCTAAAAGATAACTGTCTTTGAGCGATAGATAACTGTATTCAAATAATATTACAAATTTAAAATAAAAGTATCATTTTTGCCACTTGGCAAAAATTTTGAATATCATCTTTTCGCCACTTGGCGAGAGTTTTGAAAGCCTCTATGAATGGACAGAATATCTTGTCCTTCCATATTTTTCCACATAATTCCACTGGTCGGCCGTGGGTAAGTCATAGTTGGTCATTTCCTTCACCAAGACTCGCATTTCAACATGACTTGCATAAGAAACAGGAAGAAGATTTCCACAGGTTGAGATTAGCATATTTAAAATTTCAAATTCCTCTGATATTTTCTCCATTAAAATTTTCCTTGTAAGCATACGATCCAGCTGCTGGAACTTTCTGTGATCCATCCTTATATCAAACAGCAATCTCTTATACTCATTCGGAGGAATTAATTCATTCTTTTCATTCCAAAAAGAAGGGAACCCTTTGTTTACTAATTTTTCAAATTGCTTTTTGAACTTTACTACTTCTTCCCGTATTTCTCCAGCTTTAGCTTCAACATTCTCAACATGCGAGTATTTCCCCAAGATCCTTCTGGCCCATGTGATGACTGAAATTCTATTCATTATATTCATGGCTATCAGGTCTGCCTCAGTTAGACTGTTTAAAAATGTTATTGCTTTCTGAGCTACGTATTTTGGCTTTTTATTTAAGTTCTCCCTGACTGCTCTACAACTTTCGAAGGCATCTTTGACCACCTTTTCTTTGACTCTTATGTAATCCAGATATGGTCTTAGTTTCTCAACTTCTTTTATAATTTGGTCCCACACCAGGTGTTTACAACCTTGCATAGCAGCTTGCCCTATCACATGAGATGCTAATCCTTTATTACTATTACTTAATTCCTGATTCTGTGTCTGCAAAGTTTTTATTTCCTTATTTTTGATTTCATTCTCTTCTGTCAGCTTCTGTATTTCAATCTTCAATTCTTTTATTTCATTTTCTTTCAAGCTTACTTGGGACATGGCCTGCAAAATTCATTCTACTCCAGTTTTATCTTCTTCTGTGGCTATTTGTACTTCATACTGACGACTTTCTGCTAATCTTTTCCTTGCTTCTGCCAACTGTTCTTCTAAAATGATTTTCTCTTTTTCACAATGATCTTTTTCATCAGAAAGCTTTAACATTTTAGCAGTAACATCATTGACTTCATTAGATAATTCTTCTTTTTCTTTTTCCAATATTGTCAATTCTGCTCCTTGGATAAGTACAGTGTTTGGAATTTTTAATTTTCGTCTCAACATCTGGATCGTATCGTCTTTCTCTTTGAGCAGTTTGGTTGCTGCACCTCCTTCTTTATTTATCAAATCTACTTGCAATTTTTTAATCTGTTGCTGTCAAGACTTATTCTCTGCCTTCTCCTGTCTCAACTGATTATTCAATTTATCCACTAAACTTTTCAACTTTTCTGCCCTTAATATGGCCCCCAAATAGTTTGAATATATGACTTCTCCAGTTTGTCTATGCAACAAAATTTTATCCGGGGTATTTATTTTAGACAAATCTATATTCATTTCTGAAATATTATTTTTTGTGACAACTGAAAATTTCAAGGAATTCTCTCTGATATTTCTGCTAGTAAATAAGCTTACCTCAGTATTAGATATACTTCTAACCTTCGGAAATAATTGACTGGTTTGTTTCACGGACTCCTGTTTATTTCGACTATGCTCATCAAACACATCCATGATATTCTGGGGTCTATTTACATCACCCTTTACAGGGGTTTCTTCAATGTTGTACTCTTTAACTGTAACCTCTGGTAATTCTTCTTCAGCTATTTTAGCCTCTTCTGAAACTGTTGTTAACTCTTGTGGTTCATTCATTTTCAATCTTTTTCCTCTTTCTGTTTCTTCATCTTCAATGATCATTATGTCATGTATGGGTCTTTTAGATCCAACCAATGCAATATCTATTTCGCTTTCTGTCTTTGTTGTTTTGTCAATCAATGCCATTTCTTTGTCGGATGTATCTGGAATGGTTTCTTCGTTATATTCTAGCCAATTGGCTCTTTCCGACAATCCTTCAACAATCTGATGGTTTAGGGCCTTGATACGATGCTCCGTTCTTCATTTTGATATGATGTTTAACGGGTCATACTCCATAGCTGTATCTGTCTCAAAATTCATATCCTTCAACAACTTCTCTATATACACAACAACATTCTTACTCTTTATTGTGAACGGACCAAATGTGAATGGGTATTTAATGTCTGTTGCTTGTCTGTGAACCAAAAAATTGTTATCTTCCACAATCAACTTTTGTCTTAAGAATTCCAAGGCAAAAACTATTAAAGTAAGAAAAGATGGTAACACATAGGGTTTATGTCTGAATCCATATAATCTGATTACTGTACTGTCTTCCGACAAAAACCAATCCCCTGTCGCATACTCTGTACTCAATTGCATGGATGCCTGCATTTCCGGTAGTACTCTAAGCAGATTTTTTCCAAAAATCATTCTATAAATCTCTGAGAGCATGTAATTGATGTAATTGAACATGTTATTTTCTAGTAAAGTCATGAAAATGATTTATGGGAACTGCAACTCATCTTGACTGGCTATCATAATCATTTTCATAAAAAAGGCCTGAAACCTGAAATGTCGGAGAGGGGGAAAATTGACCATCTGGTCATGAATCTTTTCTATTAGAAATGTTTCAAAATTAAGCCGAGGGATTTGATTTTCATCAATCCCTGACTGGACCGTACTCATTTTGTACAACAGACTCAATTGAAACTCGGTTACATACAAATCCGTATCCAAACCTAGAACTAAGGCCAATAATGTCAAAACTAACTGTGTATTTTCATTAAAAAGATTGGTATCTATAGGGTATGGGACCTACGAAATGCTGGTCTCTGGCTTGAGACACGATGACAAAAACATTTCCCTATCATTTTGAGAAACATGATGATAATTTTCAATAATGGAGACTTCAGAAAAAACCTCAGGGTCAAGGGTTTGGGAACAATCTACTTATAGGGCTTTAATTAACTCTGCTAGTTTTATTTCGCAAATGACTCGGGTTTTTTGGCTGTTTAGAACGACTTTTTCTTCCCAGGAGTAATTTTCGGCACACCATGATACGAATTCTGGGAAAAAAGGGATTTGGTCGAGGCAAAAGGCTATCAAAGATGATTGGTGAACTCTGTGGGGGTCTGTCCCTTCCTTTAACAATTCAGACAACCTAATTTTTATATCAGAGACTCGAAACCTAATTAGGGTATCGTAGACATCTTCGTCCCTATCCTCTAGGGCTTCTTTTGATTTAAAAACGTCTATATCGTGCACAGTCTCCATTTAAACATTTTTTTTTAAACAAAATTTTGTTTAAAAAGTAGGATAGGTCACCAGACCCTACCTGTATGTACCCGCCTTTCACCTTATGTCGCAATCGCAGACCTCCACCAGTCTTCAGAGCTCTTCAGGATAGCGACACATGCAGAATGCCATTATGTGGAGCCCCTTTTGTTTTATATAAGTCTCTTAAATTAACTTCCCTGCACCTTTATGAATGCGGTTCATATCTGACTATTGATCTCGAGACTTTGTTTTGGGCCGTCAGATCTCGTCTCCCTTTATTCCATCTGGTGGTATCCACGATCAAAAAGTTGTTTTCTTCTCCGGTTTATTCCCTGCGCGGATCAACCACTTGCTGACACCTGTTAGAGTGGTTTATTATCCGTGACCGCTCTTCCTCATATCTAGTGTGCACCTTCCTAGATGTGGATGAAACAATGGCCATTGATTTGCTTAAGGTTTATATCGGCCCTCCGATTGCTACAAAGTATAACGCCATGTGCTATGACCCTGCCGAGTTTTCTCCACCCGCCACGTGTCAGGTCCCACCCTGCCACGTACTATAGCCCCGCCACGTTTCCATATTTGGTGGTTCCTCCCGGCGCTATGGTGGTTTCCGATACCACCATATCACATATGCGGAGGGATGAGGTTCGGACACGTGCCCCGGTGGTATTGATTACGCTACTGCCCACAACTATTTGTCGACGATCACTTTGGCGATGCGGGGAGTGATATTAGCCGTAGATCTTGATCTCTATCATCTCCACCGGTGAAACTTGGTCGGGATTTAATCCTTTCCGAAATTTGCTTTCGGACTTTGTAAATGTGGGTTTTTCCTTTATGTTTTTGTATTGCAAACCTTTTTTCAACCCTTTTGTGGTGATTTCTTCTCCTTTAGGACATTTTAGCAAAACTTTTTAAGACTTAGGTTTTCTCAGACATGGTGTCAACAACTGGCTCCAACTGGGGATGCTATCCTCCCTATGAGGTAGCAAAGAACATCGTAGACCAAGTGCCTGGTCCATTGGGCTGCATTCAAACAACTTTTTCTTTTTTCTTTTTCTTTCTTATCTTTTTTTTCTTTTTCTTTTTTTTGAATATTTACACTGTACAAAAAACTCTTTTTCACTTCTATCTGTTAGGAAAGATAATGCTTGAGGTGTCTCCCATTTACTGGTCCTCCAGGATAAAATTCTCCATTTCAATTTTTTAAGATAAATGCATTTTCTCCTTGACATCCTGCAACAATATATGGTCCTTTCCATAAATGCTCAAACTTTCCATGGTGATCTTCATTTCTGGAGTCCCACTTCAAAACCAAATCATTTATCTGAATATCCCTTTCCTTAACTTTTCTGTCAAAAGTTTTCTTCATTTTTTCTTGATGCATTTGAGTTCTGTTATATGCTTTTTCTCTGACTTCATGCAATTCTATCATTTGATTTATTCTTCTTTGCATATGATTTGGTTGTTCATCGACTTCTTGTAATAATTTCATAACTAGCAATCCCAACGAAATGGGGAAAATGACCTCTGTGCCGTACACCAACTGGAAAGGGGAAGTGCCAATTGCTCTCTTTGTACTGATTCTATCTGCCCACAAAGCGTATTTCAGTTTAGTGTGCCATGCCCTCTTGTTATCTTCCAGCAACCTCTTTATGATTCTCACTAAACTTTTATTTGAAGATTCGGCCAATCCATTTCCTTGTGGATAATAAGCAGTGGAATGATTTAGATGTATTTGATATTTATGACAAAAATTTATCATCTTTTTCGACTTGAACGCTAGAGCATTATCTGTCACTATCCTTTTAGGACAACCAAACCTGGACAAAATGTTTTCTTCCAAAAAGTTCATAATCACTGTTTCTGTAGCATTTCTGGTTGGGATGGCCTCAATCCATTTTGTGAAGTAATATGTAGCAGTCAGAATCCACTTATGTTGCCCTGAAGAATTTGGGTTAATCTCACCAATAAAATCTAACCCCCACTGTTGGAAAGGAGCTTCAACTGAAATAGGTTTCAACGGAAATGGCAATAGTTCTCTTTTTCCATCAAAAATTTGACATTCATGGCATTTCGTTATTTCTTTATAGACATCTGAATACATGCTAGGCCAATAAAAACCAGCTCTAAGAATCTTGTTTACTGTAGCTTTCCATGAATGGTGTCCTCCACACATACCTTTATGAAATTCCACCATAATATGCTGTGCTTCATTCTCTAATAGACAATTCAACAGGATTCCTCCTGGATCTTTCCAGAACAAATTTCCATCTAATATACAAAACTTTGTTGCTTTCAATTTTACTGATCTCGCCCTAGTTTTTTCCATATTAGCAGGCACTTGGAGATTCTGCAAAACATATACAATATCTGCGTACCAGGGGGATAAAGAGAAATCTTCAATTATCTGTGAATTTAGAACATTTTCGGTGGAAGTTTCAGAAATAAAATTCATACTGAGAGAATCCCAATTTGTTTTTGTCATCATTTTAGCCAAACCTTGACCCTTTATCAGTTTTGTAGGTTTAATGTCCAGGTCATATTCCAATAGCACAGATATCCATTTTGCTCTTTTCCCCTCAAGATCTGGCTGGGTAAGAATGTCTTTCACTGCCGCTGATGGAACATGTGCTATTGTACGAGAATGAAAAATATATATCCTGAAATCTTTCAATGCTTTCACTAGAGCATAAGCTTGTTTCTCCATGATGTTGTATTTTAATTCTGCATCTCTCAGAATCTTACTGAAAAATGCAATTGGTTGTTCCACTCCTTCTGGATTTTTTTGTAGCAATACCCCAGCTACTGTGTGTTCTGATGCATAAGTAAACATAATGAAATCTTTTGTATAATCTGGACTTATCAACACTGGTGCTTCAGTCAATGCCTTTTTAATGTTATTAAAGGATTGTCTTGCTTCTTTAGTCCACTTAATTTCCTTGTCTTTTCTTAGCATTTCGGTTATGTTTCTCATAATTTCAGCAAAACTAGGAATGAACCTTCTTAACCAATTTACCCTTCCAATAAAAGACTGAATCTCCTTTTTGCTCATGGGGATTCTCACCTTTTGTATCGCAGATACTCTCTCCGGGTCAATTTTAATGCCTTCTTTTGATATGATATGTCCCAATAATCTTCCTTCCTCCATGCAAAAATGAGATTTCTTTGGATTTAGAGAAATCCCAAATCTTCTACATTTTATAAAAACTCTTTCCAGATGCTTCCAATGGCCAGCAGCATTTTTTGAATAAACAGTGATATCATCCATGTATACTACCACAATTTTGTCCATTTCATCTGCAAATGCAATATCCATGGCTCTCTGAAAAGTTGTGCCTGCATTCATCAAACCAAATGGCATTTTGGCGTACATAAATGTTCCCCATGGAGTAGTAAAAGCAGTTTTTTCTTGATCTTCTGGGTGAACTTTAATTTGATTATAACCTGAGAAACAGTCTAACATGGAAATTCTTTCAGCTCCCACAACTTGTTGTAAAACATGATCCATTTTAGGGAGTGGATAATTATCTTTCAAAGAAGCTCTGTTCAAATTTCTAAAATCCACGCACAGCATTATTTCACCATTCTTTTTCCTCACTGGTACTAGGTTAGCTAACCACTTGGAAAACCTCAAGGACACAATTATATTGGCATCAAACAGCTTTCTCACCTCTTTTTCTATCACTGGCAGCAATTTGGGATTTATTCTTCTTAATTTCTGTTTAAAAGGCTTTTCATCTGGTTTGATTGGAATTGTATGCTGTATAACAGAAACATCATATTCCTTCAGGTCTTCGTAGCTCCAAGCAAAAACATTAGAGAATCTCTTCATCACTTCCACACTTTTATCTTCTTCCTTTCTTGGTAATTTCTTGGAAAGCTTTACCAACTTGGGATCTTTTTCTGAACCTAAATTGTAATCTTTTACATCTTCAGGTCTAGGTTCTATCTTTGGATTTTTCACCACATCATTTTTATCAAATAATTTTTCTAAAGGAATCAAGCCTCTAGGGATAACATTATTCTTCAGTTGAATTATATCCTTACCTCCAATCCTTTTCCTGAACTTTTTTGTTTCTTCTGGAGATTCCACGTCATCTGGACCAATTTCATCACCTTCTGCATCAATAGACCTGTAATTGAATTCATCTATCATTTCCAAAAAGCGTTTAATCTGTTGATCATCCTCAAAAACCTGCCAATGCTTGATATTGTCTGGTATAGATGGTTTGTGTATAACCTCAATATCATATTTCCTTTTAGAAAAGATGGGAGTTTTGAATGCTGCTCCTGCAGTGGCCAAAGAATCTGCCACAGTGTTGCTAACTCTGGGAATTGAAACAACGTCATGTTCATCGAAAAAAATTTCCAGCAAATCCCACACTTCATTCCTATAGGATCTCATTTTAGGGTGTTTGGTCTGATAAATAGCTTTTACTTGATTTATAACCAATTCGGAATCTCCAAACACTTCAATCTTTTTTGCTTTTAAATCTCTCAACACGTTCAACCCCAAAATCAAAGCTTCATATTCTGCAACATTGTTGGTACATTCAAAATTCAGTTGGTAAGAAAACATTAGGAATTCTCGATCAGGTCTAATTATCCATACTCCTGCACCAACTCCTTCTCTGCTTCTAGCTCCATCAAAATGCATTGTCCAGGTCCCTTCTTTTCTGATCTTTTCTCTCAACAATCTTTCCTTTTCATTTTCTTTCGGTTCAATCAAATCAAGCTTTTCTTTAGATTCAACATCATTGTACAAAATGAAAGAACCCAAATCTGTATCTACTGCATATATAGCATGTTTCTCAAGTTCTTTTAAATCACTTACCAAATAAGCAGCCATCTTTTCAGCATATAATCTTCTGTGTACCCCCAATACCGGAATAGTAGCAAAAGACATATCCATCTGCAAAGTTCCCTTTAACTTTGAGGCCCATGACCTAGACAGTAACATACCAAACTTCGCTGGAATGTCAGCAACCACCACATCCATAAGAATACCTTTGGCTGGTATCTTACTGAGATTGACTGTCAAATCTTTTATCAACCCTAAACATTTAACTTTCCTTGAATCAAAAGAGAATAAGTCATCATACGGTCTTGTGATTTCCAGTCCCAAAGATTCTACCACAAGTTTTGGCATCAAATTATGAGAAGCTCCTGAATCTAACATACAATTATGCACGACTTTATCATGAATATTCAAATTCACATAGAAAGGAGAAACTTTCAACACTATTATCCTCCATTCTGGAACCCAGGCAGATATTAGGAGTATCATCATCTAGTTCCAAGGTATCTATTTCCACTCGATTTTCTACCTGCATCATCTTAAAGATTTGTTCCTTGTATTCTTTATTCTTTAATATCTCATTGAAAGGTACAGAAATCTTGACTTTTGACACTTCATTCTGTATGTTGAAAGGAACCAAATTTTTATCAACCTCCTTCACCGAATCTTTCTTGTTATCTGAAATTACCTTTGGCACATCTTCAATTTCTTTTCTTTTAGTTTGCTGGTCATGCTGACTAGCACAAGGTTTATCCACAGTTCCCTTTGATTTTCCCATTGGTTCTTTTCCTTTGTCCTTTCCCTTGTCTATTATAACGTCCCGATTTCTAAGATTTATCTTTCTTTGGAGATCGTTTATAGCATTTTGGTAACCAATCTGGTATTGATTAATTTCTGTTTCCAAATTACAACATTCCCTTTCTACAAGGAACATATCATGTTCTTGTTTAGTCAAATACACTTCTGCCTCGGAACTGCTACAATGGTGAATGTCACTCTCAGGTATCTCATCTTCTAATTCTCCGTCAACATAATTTTCAGGGAAAGGAGGTCTGATTTGATCTTCTTCTGCATTCCTAGGGTTTCGCTGTTCTCTAGGCCTTGCAGCTAAAACAAAGGGTCTCCTAAAATTTGGGTTTCTGATTTGAGGCTCTGCTTGTTCTTTATTTGGAGCTTTGTTATCCACCACTAACCTTTCTAATAACTTTTCCATAGTTTTCATCATTGCTTCAAACTTTACATCTGTGGAAGAAGAAGAAGATGCTGCATTTTTATTATCTTCTCTAATTTTCTTTCTGTCCATATCTCTATGTCTCATCTTTCCAGAAGCCATCATATTAGCTTTAACTTCTACCGCATCTTTCATCATTATTGCCAAAGTAGTAGATCTTCTTTCTCTTAATGTGCATGAAAAATCACCTGCAAAAGCATCGGCATAATGTAACTTGGCTGCTCCCACTGGAGGTTTTATGTCTGTGGGGATAGAATTATATACCTTCATAAATCTGGCAGAGAACTCCTGAACTGACTCAAAACCTCCTTTTTTCAGATTATTATACTGTGTCAACACCTGTGAAGGATTTTTCTGGTCTTCCCATCTTTCGATAAAAAGAGTTGTAAAGGCATCATAATTAGCAATTGATCCTGCAGCTAAAGCTCTAAACCATTTTTTGAATTCACCTCTTAAGCTTTGAGCAAACAGCCTCATTTTTGCATCATCATAATCCACTTCTTCCAAATCAATGAAATAACTAAAGTTATCAACATGTTGATGTGCAGTATAACTACCCTCATTATCAAAAGTAAAGATTCTATGTGCATAATTTTGAGGCAAGTCATGTAAAACCGCGGGCAAAACCAATGGGGCGAATCTGGCAGCCATAGGTGGTGGATTATAAGGTGGAACAACCACAGCCTGTTGTCTATTACTTTGCACAGGTATTCTTTGGGCTTTGGATATCCTGGACTCTACCCTTTCAGATTTTTGTAAATTTTCCCAAACAGATTTTAGAGAATAATCCCACAAACTTTTTGGATCAACTTTTGTTTCTTTCAAATCAGAATCTGACTTAGTTCTAAGCAAAATCTTTTCACTTGAACCAATATTTTCTTCCTCAAACAGATTTTCTTGCAAAGAAGGAAATATATTCGAAAACTGAGAAATACCTTCTTTCGTCTTGCCTTTGCCTCTCTCCGTCTTGAGGAGCTTTTCTGGATTATCCACGCCTGAGAAGAACTGCAAACCGGGATTTCTTCTTGTAGCCATAGTGTCTGTCTTAGAATATCTTGAAAAAACCTTCAGAAATTGTCACAAGTGAAGTCGCCAGGGCAATATCTACAACCAACTTATTTCAAACTTCCTTGCCCAAGAAATTTGACCTTTATTTGTCGTTTCTCCCAGGGAAAATTTCACTTTCGTTCCCCGGCAACGGCGCCAAAATGTTAGCACTTAGATTTTATTCCGGTTGTAAAAGAATAACACCTAAGGTAACCTATTTCAAACCAAGCTTTAGGTAGAAAAATCAGTCATTTTTCCCCCAGAGAGGGCTCTCTCACAATATATATAAGGACTGAAAAATATAAAAGTTCTCTCAAATTTTCTCAAAAGGATTTTCTGGTTGAAAAGGAAAATAAGAAACGTTGGGCATGGAGTCAAAGTTTCAAATATATAATATGCCAGTAAGAGATTTCTACCAAACAGATTTCCACAGAGGCAAGATAGCAATCATATTACAGTCAATTTGATTTTTTCAGGTGGTATAGAAAGAAATAATGACATTCCATCAACAACAGGCATCTAACTCGGATGAATCCATTGTCAACTTTGGAGAATATAGTGAATATTTAAATGCAATAAAACGAGGCACAACCAGTATGAATATCGAATTATTTCAGATGTTCATTTAAATATAGAAGAAAAACATAATGGAAGATATAACAAAGTGAACATGCACATATAAAGATAACGAAAAAACAGACTGTAAAGCTGATCAACAAATGGATCTCTGGTCTCAAAAAATGGGTATTTTCACTGTACTGCCTTTATTTATCAAAAAATAGATCTCCAAACATACACTGTCTCTCAAAAAACTTCCAACCCCTTCAACAATGACTTTCATTGTTTTTATACAAAATTCGGAAGAAGCTTCACATAACTGCTTCTTCTAACTAATAACTGAAAATACTTTAACTTAAAAGATAACTGTCTTTGAGCGATAGATAACTGTCTTCAAATAATATTACAAATTTAAAATAAAAGTATCCTTTTTGCCACTTGGCAAAAATTTTAAATATCATCTTTTCGCCACTTGGCGAGAGTTTTGAAAGCCTCTATGAATGGACAGAATATCTTGTCCTTCCATATTTTTCCACATAATTCCACTGGTCGGCCATGGGTAAGTCATAGTTGGTCATTTCCTTCACCAAGACTCGCATTTCAACATGACCTGCATAAGAAACAGGAAGAAGATTTCCACAGGTTGAGATTAGCATATTTAAAATTTCAAATTCCTCTGATATTTTCTCCATTAAAATTTTACCTGTAAGCATATGATCCAGCTGCTGGAACTTTCTGTGATCCATCCTTATATCAAACAACAATCTCTTATACTCATTCGGAGGAATTAATTCATTCTTTTCATTCCAAAAAGCAGGGAACCCTTTGTTTACTAATTTTTCAAATTGCTTTTTGAACTTTACTACTTCTTCCCGTATTTCTCCAGCTTTAGCTTCAACATTCTCAACATGCGAGTATTTCCCCAAGATCCCTCTGGCCCATGTGATGACTGAAATTCTGTTCGTTATATTCATGGCTATCAGGTCTGCCTCAATTAGACTGTTTAAAAATGTTATTGCTTTCTGGGCTACGTCTTTTGGCTTTTTATTTAAGTTCTCCCTGACTGCTCTACAACTTTCGAAGGCATCTTTAACCACCTTTTCTTTGACTCTTATGTAATCTAGATATGGTCTTAGTTTCTCAACTTCTTTTATAATTTGGTCCCACACCAGGTGTTTACAACCTTGCATAGCAGCTTTCCCTGTCACATGAGCTGCTAATCCTTTATTATTATTACTTAATTCCTGATTCTGTGTCTGCAAAGTTTTTATTTCCTTATTTTTGATTTCATTCTCTTCTGTCAGCTTCTGTATTTCAATCTTCAATTCTTTGATTTCATTTTCTTTCAAGCTTACTTGGGACATGGCCTGCAAAATTCCATCTACTCCAGTTTTATCTTCTTCTGTGCCTGTTTGTACTTGATGCTGACCACTTTCTGCTAATCTTTTCCTTGCTTCTGCCAACTGTTCTTCTAAAATGATTTTTTGTTTTTCACAATGATCTTTTTCATCAGAAAGCTTTAACATTTTAGCAGTAACATCATTGACTTCATTAGATAATTCTTCTTTTTCTTTTTCCAATATTGTCAATTCTGCTCCTTAGATAAGTACAGTGTCTGGAATTTTTAACTTTCGTCTCAACATCTGGATCGTATCGTCTTTCTCTTTGAGCAGTTTGGTTGCTGCACCTCCTTCTTTATTTATCAAATCTACTTGCAATTTTTTAATCTGTTGCTGTCGAGACTTATTCTCTGCCTTCTCCTGTCTCAACTGATTATTCAATTTATCCACTAAACTTTTCAACTTGTCTGCCCTTAATATGGCCCCCAAATAGTCTGAATATATGACTTCTCCAGTTTGTCTATGCAATAAAATTTTATCTGGGGCATTTATTTTAGACAAATCTATATTCATTTCTGAAATCTTATTTTTTGTGACAACTGAAAATTTCAAGGAATTCTCTCTGATATTTCTGCTAGTAAATAAGCTTACCTCAGTATTAGATATACTTCTAACCTTCGGAAACAATTGACTGGTTTGTTTCACGGACTCCTGTTTATTTCGACTATGCTCATCAAACACATCCATGATATTTTGGGGTCTATTTACATCACCCTCTACAGGGGTTTCTTCAATGTTGTACTCTTTAACTGTAAGGTCTGGTATTTCATCTTCAGCTGTTTTAGCCTCTTCTGAAACTGTTGTTAACTCTTGTGGTTCATTCATTTTCAATCTTTTTCCTCTTTCTGTTTCTTCATTTTCAATGATCATTATGTCCTGTATGGGTCTTTTAGATCCAGCCAATGCAATATCTATTTCGCTTTCTGTCTTTGTTGTTGTGTCAATCAATGCCATTTCTTTGTCGGATGTATCCGGAATGGTTTCTTCTTTATATTCTAGACAATTGGCTCTGTCCGACATTCCTTCAACAATCTTATGTTTTAGGGCCTTGATACGATGCTCCGTTCTTCGTTTTGATATGATGTTTAACGGGTCGTACTCCATAGCCGTATCTGTCTCAACATTCATATCCTTCAACAACTTCTCTATATACACAACAACATTCTTACTCTTTATTGTGAACGGACCAAATGTGAATGGGTATTTAATGTTTGTTGCTTGTCTGTGAACCAAAAAATTGTTATCTTCCACAATCAACTTTTGTCTTAAGAATTCCAAGTCAAAAACTCTTAAAGTCAGAAAAGCTGTTAACACATAGGGTTTATGTCTGAATCCATATAATCTGATTATTGTACTGTCTTTCGACAAAAACCAATCCCCTGTCGCGTACTCTTTACTCAATTGCATGGATGCCTGCATTTCTGGTAGTACTCTAGGCAAATTTTTTCCAAAAATCATTCTATAAATCTCTGAGCATGTAATTGATGTAATTGAACATGTTATTTTCTAGTAAAGTCGTGAAAATGATTTCTGGCAACTGCAACTCATCTTGACTGGCTATCATAATCATTTTCATCAAAAAGGCCTGAAACCTAAAATGTCGGAGAGTGGGAAAATTGACCATCTAGTCATGAATCTTTTCTGTTAGAAATGTTTCAAAATTAAGCCGAGGGATTTGATTTTCATCAATCCCTGACTGGACCGTACTCATTTTGTACAACAGACTCAATTGAAACTCGGTTACATACAAATCCGTATCCAAACCTAGAACTAAGGCCAATAATGTCAAAACTAACTGTGTATTTTTATTAAAAAGATTGGTATCTATAGGGTATGGGACCTCCGAAATGCTGGTCTCTGGATTGAGACACGATGACAAAAACATTTCCCTATCATTTTGAGAAACATGATGATAATTTTCAATAATGGAGACTTCAGAAAAAACCTCAGGGTCAAGGGTTTGGGAACAATCTACTTCTAGGGCTTTAATTAACTCTACTGGTTTTATTTCGCAAATGACTCGGGTTTTTGGGCTGTTTAGAATGACTTTTTCTTCCCGGGAGTAATTTTCGGCACACCATGATACGAATTCTCGGAAAAAAGGGATTTGGTCGGGGCAAAAGGCTATCAAAGATGACTGGTGAACTCTGTGGGGGTCTGTCCCTTCCTTTAACAATTCAGACAACCTAATTTTTATATCAGAGACTTGAAACCTAACTAGGGTATCGTAGAGGTCTTTGTCTCTATCCTCTAGGGCTTCTTTTGATTTAAAAACATCTATATCGTGCACAGTCTCCATTTAAACATTTTTTTTAAACAAAATTTTGTTTAAAAAGTAGGACAGGTCACCAGAACCTACTTGTATGTACCTGCCTTTCGCCTTCTATCGCAATCGCAGACCTCCACCAGTCTTCAGAGCTCTTCAGGATAGCGACACATGCAGAATTCCATTATGTGGAGCCCCTTTTGTTTTATATAAGTCTTTTAAATTAACTTCCCTGCACCTTTATGAATGTGGGTCATATCTAACCGTTGATCTCGAGACTTTGTTTTGGGCCGTCAGATCTCGTCTCCCTTTATTCCATCTGGTGGTATCCAAGATCAAAAAGTTGTTTTCTTCTCCAGTTTATTCCCTGCACAGATCAACCACTTGCTGACACCTATTAGAGTGGTTTATTATCTGCGACTGCTCTTCCTCATATCCAGTGTGCACCTTCCTAGATGTGGATGAAACAATGGCCGTTGATTTGATTAAGGTTTATATCGGCCCTCCGATTGCTACAAAGTATAACACCATGTGCTATGACCCTACCGAGTTTTCTCCACCCGCCACGTGTCAGGTCCCACCCTGCCACGTACTATATCCCCACCACGTTTCCATATTTGGTGGTTCCGCCCGGTGCTATGGTGGTTTCCGATACCACCATATCACATATGCGGAGGGATGAGGTTCAGACACGTGTCCCAGTGGTATTGATTCCGCTACCGCCCACAACTATTTGCCGACGATCACTTTGGCGATGCGGGGAGTGATATTAGTCGTAGATCTTGATCTTTATCATCTCCGCCGGTGAAACTTGGTCGGGATTTAATCCTTTCCTAAATTTGCTTTCGGACTTTGTAAATGTGGGTTTTTCCTTTATGTTTTTGTATTGCAAACCTTTATTCAACCCTTTTGTGTTGATTTCTTCTCCTTTAGGACATTTTAGCAAAACTTTTTAAGACTTAGGTTTTCTCAGACATGGTGTCAACAGGGATATTCAGGAGGATATTTATATGCAGCAGCAAAAATGTTATACATCTGATCCTAACTATGTGTGCAGGTTGAGGAAGCCCTTATATGGGCTTAAGAAATCCCCCAGCGCTTGGTATGCCAAAATGGACAACTTTCTCTTGTCACAATATTACGTTAGATGAAAATTTGATCCTAATGTTTACATGAAGCTGATTGATGGTTCAATAATGATTATAGTGTTGTATGTTGATGATTTTATAATCATGGGTATCTCTATTGATCAAATGGCTTCATTGAAGACTGCTTTGCATCAAGC
Source organism: Larix kaempferi (assembly GCA_027924585.1). Taxonomy (NCBI): domain Eukaryota; kingdom Viridiplantae; phylum Streptophyta; class Pinopsida; order Pinales; family Pinaceae; genus Larix; species Larix kaempferi. The sequence goes on from BSBM01000945.1 coordinate 2,159,205, forward strand.
TTTTTCCATGAGTGACTTGGGAATTCTTAAGCAGTTTTTGGGGCTTGAGATTTCTCAAACAGAGAAATGGAACAAAGGTATCTCAGTGAAAATATGCATCTGATATGCTAAAGAAGTTCAAGATGGATGATTGCAAGCCTTCAAAGACTCATTTCCTTTTAGGAGTTAGACTTGAACACACAGAATCTACACCCTTGGTTGACAGCACCTTGTATAGGAAGCTTGTTGGCAGCTTCCTATACTTGAATCACACTCGACCTGATCTTGCTTATGTTGTGAGTGTGGCATCAAGATACATGGAGCAGCCACATGAGCTCTATTGGAGGGATGCAAAAATAATTTTGCACTATGTGCACGGCACCAAAACTGATGGGATCCACTATGCTGCATATTCTAGCCTAGATCTTCTTGGCTTTACCGATTTAGATTGGGTTGGTGATAGCCTTGACAGAAAATCCACATCCGGATTTGTATTCATGCTTGGAGGTGGTCCTATTTGCTGGTCTAGCAAGAAACAAAGTGCAATTGCACTATATTCAGCAGAGGCTAAGTATAGAGGAGCAGTGAATGCTACCACTCAGTGTGTGTGGTTGCAGGGTATTCTTTCAGAGTTTGAGATTGCTTTTAGTACTCCTACTATCATATTTTGTGACAATCAGAGTGTTATAAGGGTCTCAAGTGATCCAATACAAAGAAAGAGGACCAAGCATATTGAGATACATATGCACTACATTAGAGGCTTAGTGTATGACCAGATCATTGATTTGCAGTATTCCCCAACAGGTGAGCAAACTGTAGACATCTTCACCAAAGATTTTACAGAGAATACTTTCAGCTATCTTAGATCACTACTTGGGATGGTTGAACATGTGGTGGAATGAAGGATTGATCAGCAATATTTCAATTTTTATATGTCCATTTTTTGAGGGAAGATTTTTTCCATGAGGTTTTCCTTCTATCCTTGCTTTTGTGGACCAGGCAGTATTGTACAACGTGACCATGTCTTGTTATTGGGCCCTTAGTATTTTTATTTTGTGATATTTAGCACATAAAGAAAGACTTATGGGGGGGTGTTGGGATAATTAAAACCCACTCCATGTCAATTAATACATTAGAGACATTAATTAATCATTTTATGATTAATTACTATGTATTAGACTAAATAGTTGGCATATGAGTCATTGTGTGGACCACAAGGCATATTTGGGTGGACCACAAGTTTTCTAAGTCACTTGGGCACATTTCAGATTATTCTGGATAAGATTCTGGTGATAAAGGCACACATGCTTCTTTTTACTGCTTTTGGGTGAAAGGTGAAAAGCTAGTCAACTAGGGAAACTGTTTTTTGGACCATTTTCACTCCTTGATGTCTCTTCCTTCCATTTTTGGTATTTATCATGTGTTTTCATCACATATCACTATCTGATCACTAAATCAGAAATTCATGAGCCTTTGGTGTGACTTGGAGAACACACTTGCCACCTAGGGGGGTTTTGCATCAATTTAGTAAGTCTACTTTTGTGAGGATCCAAATGGCATCTTTAGCCATTCAAATATCTGATGTAAAAATTACATGTTGACAACCATTTAATTTCCTAAGGTTTGCTGATGTACTTTATTCATTGAGAGTAATACAGTTTGTATCTATTGTGAGTAATTTTTTGGGTTCTTGACTAGTTGTGTGAGATCTTTTGTGAGAGTGTGTAATTTCTTGATCAAATCTTGGTGTGAACTGAATTTCACAAAATGTTGCTACTGAAATTGTCACTATGCTGACCCAATGAGTGTGCATGTTTCTGCCGAACTAACTGCACCTCTCTCTGCAACCCTGTTTTGTTTTTGAGCCAACTGTACGAACTGTGTGAAGGTGACTAAGATCAGATATCCTCCCGAGCTCGTGCGACCATTATGCACTTGTTCCCCACTTCTTCTTCTTATTTATCCCTTAGGCTTGGTCGAATCCTCCTTTATATATTCTTTGTCGCGTGGGTGGGTGCAACCCAAAGTGTGCTCATGCTTATCGCCCACGCTACCTCACATCGGCTCGTGCAAGCTTCCCCATGTTCCAAGATTTATCCCATCTCATGAATCTTCCAAGTGTCTGGCACGCCCATTGGCCAATGCCCGTCGAGGTTCCTTCCATCCATCTCTGTGTGGTTCGAGCACCCAACGCTCTGTCTTCTTTGTGCCTCCATTTTGCATCGTACGTTTCACATCAAGCTGCCTCCTCTCTGAAAGATTACAACATGAGTTGCGGCTGCGCTACCAATCTGAGTTCATTGTTGAGCTACGAACCTATGCTAGAGTATCGACTTCTAGCCCAAGCTCATTCTCTTCCTTCCAACTTGAGTTCCTCATCGATCTGTGAACCTGTGTTAGAGTCTTAGCTTCCAACCCGAGCACATCCGACGGCTTCAAACCCGAGCTCATCTCTGGGCTCTCAACCTGAGCTCGTTTCTTGGCTCTCTACCCGAGCTCACTTCCCATGCTATCATTTACGGATATGTGTTGGACTCTTAGATGCTTTCTCCATGGATTGCTTGGCCCGCGCGCCATTGCTCCCAATGTATGGTGGTCCAGGCGTGCGCCTGGCGCCCCTTCTCTTGCAAAGTTGATGATGTGCAACTGCACCCCACTCTCAGGCTTTTCATGCGTCGATGGGTGATTTTGAGCTTCGTTTGTGGTAGTGTGCCCATGCATGGTCCATGCACCCCTCTGTTTGATCCGTTCACTTTCCTTCTCGCTAAGTCCCGTGCAACTGAACTTCGTGTTTCCCAATCGGGTGTCCAAGCCAGCCTCTTGGGAGGGAGTCCAAGACTCCCATGCGAGTGTGAGTGTTGTGCCAAAAAATTGCTCATGACAGTGATATCCATGAAGGCTTTTGTCACAATGTGATTTTCATGAAGGGTAATGTTGTTGATGTTAAATGTTGTCATTGGTTAGGATTGGTGTTGATTTGAGGACACATTTTGGTTGTGAATCTATTATTTTGAATATGATTTCAACCATAAAAAATTGGAACATATTAGGATGGAATGTGGTATTGTGGTATTAGGGTTGTTTTCTTGTTCTATGCACACTCAATTGATAGAAATAAAAATGTAGCTATGTTATTTTAGTAGTTGTGAGTTATACTTGATATGAGTTGTAATGCAATTGGTATATGAATTCAATGTTGTAATGGTTAATTCATTGTATTGTGTGTCAATGTGAATACAGAATAATACATTGCAAAAATTAATAACCTCCCATTGTTTCAGAGAGTTAGTCTCTAGATATATACAAAAAATTTGTGAAAATGGATAATGTTTCAATCAAACTTGTGAAACATATAAAGTAGGATTGAAAATGTCATTTTTTTTCTTGTAATGTGAGCTGAATGTAGCAAACATTTGTAATCATCGTTAAGTAAACAATCATTTTAAACAATTGTGCATTCAATAGTCTTGCTTCGTGGCATGCATGGAGGATATCATTATTGATTCAACCTGAAAATCGAATTATTTGCGTTGAATGTAGTTAAGTATTGTAAGTAATGAAAATTAAGCAAATTTAAAATAGTTTTTTTTGGAAGAATGAAAATATTGATTGAAACTTGACTGAGCTAACCTTACATGATCACACATATGACCTAGGGTCTTATTCATATATATTTGTGTCTTGCAGTCCATAACTGTTCAACATAAAAAAAATACAACAAAGTTAAGTGAAATTATAATCGTAATGAAACATCGAAATAGATGATTTTTTTTTACACAATAATCAGCTCACCTCTTTGAATAATAACAATGATGGTCATATAGAAATGGTCTCTAGGCTTTGTTCTTCCTTCTTCCTGATGGTAGCATATGCACTTTCAGCCATATTTGCATACCTCTCATAATTAAATGGTGGCGATATTCGTAAACCATTGATAGTCTTGACTCTTGATGCCAATCCATGACCTTCCTCCAACTCACGTCTATTCCAAAGAAAATCTTGAGATTCAGAATAGAGATGATGAGGATGGGGAAATGGATTCCATCTTGAATGATGAATAGTTGTTGCAGAAGCAACTGAGGCTGGCAAGAATAGAAAGCACAGCAGGAACATAGTCACCAGGACAACTCTTTCATGATCCATTTCTCACTCTCGAAGCTCAAACATCCTTCAAAGCTCAGTGAGTCGTGTTTTAGCGATGCACTTATATAAAGAGAAAGAGAGAGAGAAACTCTCATATTACGAAGCCGTGCAGCAATAATGCGGAAGAGAGAGAAATCGGCGTAATATAAAGGTAAAGAATTAAGTGGACATCAAGAGGTAAAGAGAGACTGCGATTTCGGAAGAAGGGTAAAGAATTAAGTGGACATCGAGAGGTAAAGAGAGCCTGCAATTTCAAAAGAATGAGAAAAATCACCCACGTATTCACTCTCTTCGTTCATTACAGAGTTCACTCTAAGAGAGAGGAAAAGAGAGACTGCCTATTCCATTGCGGATTTCACTCTCTTCATTCCTATAAATGATTTGCGTATTGACCCTCGGTCGTCTTAGGCGATGGTGTTGGAGACAAGAGAAGTCACCATAGAGACCAACACAAGACAACTTTCATTTGTCCCTAGGGGACCTTTTCCTATCGGAAGATTCTAGTTGGCCTAAAGAATGCTGGAGCTACCTTTCAGCGGGTAATGAAATTTGCTTTTCATGGCATCAAGCACGTAGTTGAACCTTATCTTGATGATCTCCCAGCGTGATCTCGAAAGAGACGGGACCATCCTGATCAATTGAGACTTGTGTTTGAGTGATTCAGATACTACAAGATTCGATTGAATCCAAATAAATGTTTTTTCTGCGTCGAGTCTAGATGATTACCGAGTTTCGTAGTATCCAATCATGGCATAATGGTCGATCCATTAAAATTTGAGGCTATTGTAAATCTTCCTCCTCCTCTAACCCTGAGACAAATTCACAGTCTGCAGGGCATGTTCAAATTCTTACGACACTTTATCATTAACTATGCCAAAATTACAAAATATTTCATGAAATTGCTCAAACAAGATACCTACTTTGTGTGGGATGTGGCTGCTCAAGCATCATTTGAGGCCTTGAAAAAGGCATTATTATCAGCCCCCTTGTTGAGCCCTCCAAATTATTCCAAGGATTTCCTGTTATATCTGGATGCATCTGTATACACGATCGACATAGTACTAGTTCAGGAGGATGACATGCTCCAGGAGCATGTCATTTACTATTTATAGTGCACCTTGATAGCTCCCGAGATCAAGTATTCATATGTGGAGAAGTTGGCATTGTTAGAAAAACAGGATCGCAGAGCAATAACAATAAACAGAAATGCAAATATAATCACACATACACATTACAAGAGAGACACAGATATATCATGGTTCACCCAACTTGGGCTACGTCCACACTGAATTTGCTAGTCCTTATTATTATTACCGTCCAGCAAGTCGAAGGGATACAAACTGCAGCACAACCACTGCACTTCCTCTTCTCTGTTTCACAGTCTCTCTCATGATCTCAAAGATCTTTACAATGCATAAAACCTAATACATCCTCTACCCTAGCCGTATTACAATGTCTTTCTTTTATAAGGGAAATACAATGGGAAAATACCATGAGATACCCAAAACCATGGGCCCGCACCCCCTCGCTGGGGTGAGTGTACAGTCCACCTACATATCATATAAAACTGGGGTACAAACACGGCTGATACAATATCATCTATGAGACTAGGAGATCTGGCTCCACAACCAAGAATCTCCCACTTGGAGATTGATCACAGCAACTCCACCGCTGCTGCACTTGCTGGACTTGGACTTGGCAAATTTCTCCTCTTCACCTTCATGCTAGAAGTCCAACTTAAACTGAGCATGAACTCAGTTTCTCTCTGGTCACTACCTTTGTGAACATGTCTGCAGGATTCTGGCTAGTATGTATCTTTTCCAGCTTCAACAATTCATCTTCCAGAACAGAGCGTATGAAATGGTACTTGAGCTGTATATGTTTAGTCCTGGAATGGAATGCTGAGTTCTTTGGAAGGTGAATGGCACTCTGGCTATCACTATACAATCTGCTATCCTTCTGCTTCTTACCCACTTCCTCCATAAACCTCTGCAGCCAAATCATCTCTTTACTAGCCTCTGTAATGGCAACATACTCTGCTTCTGTTGTTGAAAGTGCAACAACCTTCTGTAGTTTCGAAATCTAGCTTACTGTTGTTCCACCTACAGTAAACACATACCCTGTGGTGCTCCTCCTACTATCCTTGTCACCTGCCATATCTGCATCAACATATCCATGTAGAACAGTGTCTGAACCTCCAAAACATAATGCCTCAATGGTAGTACCTCTCAAATACCTGAGAATCCACTGTACTGCCTTCCAATGTTCTTTACCTGGATTGTTCATATATCTGCTCACAACTCCCACTGCATGTGCAATATCTGGCCTTGTGCACACCATGGCATACATCAAGCTGCCAACTGCTGATTGACAGGGAATCTTGGACATGTAATCTGTCTCTTCTTGTGTCTTGGGACACATTTCCTTACTTAGACTGAAATGGCTAGCCAAAGGTGTACTTACAGGTTTTGCATTCTGCATTCTGAACCTCTACAACACCTTTTGTATGTACTCACTTTGAGACAATGTCAATTTGTGATTTTTCCTGTCTCTCATTATTCTCATACCAAGGATTTGCTTTGCAGCACCCAAATCCTTCATCGCAAATGAATTAGCTAGCTTCCTTTTGAGTACATTTATATCCTGCATGTCAAACCCTGCAACAAGCATGTCATCCACATACAATAACAAGATAATATATCTTCCATTGTCTAGCTTCTTGAAATAAACACAGTGGTCATAATGACATCTACTATAACCTTGTTCTGTCATAAACCTGTCAAACTTTAGATACCACTGCCTTGGAGCTTGCTTCAAGCCATACAAGCTCTTTTTCAACCTGCATACCAGATCCTCCTTACCTTTGACCTCATACCCTTGTGGCTGCTGCATATATATTTCTTCCTCCAAATCCCCATGGAGGAAGGCTGTTTTTACATCTAACTGTTCAAGATGCAAATCTTCTACTGCCACTAGACTTAAGATAGTCCTAATTGAAGTCATCTTAACAACAGGAGAAAATATTTCATCAAAATCTATACCTTTCTTCTGTGCAAACCCCTTTACAACAAGTCTGGCCTTGTACCGCTTCTTACCTCCTTCTTCTTCCTTCAACCTGTAAATCCATTTGTTTTGCAATGCTCTTTTACCAGCAGGCAACTGAACCAAATCCCAAGTCTGGTTTCCTACCAATGAGTCCATCTCCTCATTCATGCCTTGCTCCCTCTTCTTTCTAGTTTCCACCTGCATTGCTTCTTCATAACATTTTGGTTCACCAGAATCATTCATCAATAAATAATACATTGAAGGAGAGTATCGTTCAGGGAGTCTACTTAACCTGGTAGATCTTCTTACAGTTGCAGGAGTTTCAGGTACTTGCTGCTGCTCTTGATTTTCTGGCACCTTCAGAACTTCATTTTCTTTAATTTCATCAAGCACTATGTACTCTGTGTTTTCCTTTTCCCGTTTCTTTCCCTGCAACTGATCTTTATACATGACCTTTTCATTGAATATCACATCTCTACTTTTGATGATTTTGTTATTTTCATAATCCCATAAACGATAACCAAATTCATCAACCCCATATCCAATAAAGGTACATTTTTTGGATTTAGCTTCAAGATTTGTTTTATTTTCTTTATCGATATGGACAAATGCTTCACAACCAAACGTTCTCAGAAATGAGTACTTTACCTTTTTATCTGTCCATGCTTCCTCTAGAATACCACCATCCAAAGCACTTGAAGGTCCTCTGTTTATTAAATAAACAACAGTATTTACAGCATCCACCCAAAACTGTAAGGGCAACCCTGCATGCAGTCTCATACACCTTGCACGCTCCATGATCGTTCTGTTCATCCTTTCTGACACACCATTTCCTGTGGTGTTCCTGGGACTGTCATCTCTCTACGAATCCCATGGTATGAACAGTAACTATCAAATTTCTTGCCACAGTACTCACCTCCATTATCAGATCTGAGACACTTCAATCTTTTTCCTGTCTCATTCTCAACCAAAGCTTTCCACTTCTTAAAGGTAGCAAACACATCATATTTCTGTCTAATGCAATAAACCCAAGTTTTTCTAGTTGCATCATCAATAAATGTAACATAATAATGAGAGCCACCAAGAGATTGTACCTGAGCCGGTCCCCATACATCTGTATGCACAAGCTCTAATTTTTCATTCTTCTTCTATTTCCCAACCCTGAGAAATTTGACTCTCTTCTGTTTTCCATAAACACAGTTTTCACAGAATTCCAAACTTACCTGCTTCAAATCCGGCAGCAACTTCCTTGAGTGGAGAATCTGCATCCCCTTCTCACTCATGTGGCCAAGCCTATGATACCACAATGCTGTATCTATTCCTGTGGAAGCTAAAGAGATAGAATGGTCAGTATTATGAGGACATAAATACAACGTACCTACTCTGTCTCCTTTTTCTATCACCATTGATCCTTTAGTGATCTTCCACCACTTTTCTCCGAACGTAGATAGACAGCCACCATCTCCCAACTGCCCTGTTGAGATCAGATTTCTTTTCATAGCAGGAATATGCCTAACTTCTTTCAACAACCAATCAGTTCCATTCTTAAGTTTTATCCATACCTTACCCATTCCAACAATTTTACATGGCTCATCATCACCCAATAAAACATGTCCAAAGTCGCCAGGAACATACTCATGAAAGTATTTCCTATGGGGTGTAGCATGACATGAAGCTCCTGAATCTACTACCCAATAATCACTAGTATTATCTAATGCAAGAATCAAAGCATCTTGTAACACATCACCTGCTACATTTGCTTCCTGGGTAGTTTCCTTCTGTGCATCTCCATTCTTCTTTAGAGATTTGCAGTCTTTCTTCAGATGTCATTTCTTTCCATAGTTCCAACACTCTATCTTTCCCAGTCTGGACTTGGATCTGCCATTTTAGACTTTCCACGATTACCTTGGCTCTTTCCTCTCTCCTTTTGTCTTCCCCTGCTCTCTATGGTCAACGCATTACCTGATGTCTCACATGTGCTTTTTCTTCGCATTTCCTCGCTAAGAATAACACCAATAACATCATCAAATTTCAAGGTGTTTGAACCAGAGACAGAGTTACTTACAGCCATGACCAAGCTATTCCAGCTTTCTGGCAATGAACACAAGATTAGAAGAGCCCTAACCTCATCATCAAAGTTCACACTTACAGAACTTAGCTGATTTGTAACCATATTAAACTCATTTAAATGATCAGTAACAGATCCACCTTCAGACATCTTCATATTAAATAAACGCTTCATTAGAAATACCTTGTTGGAGGCCAAGGGTTTTTCATACAACTTACCCAATGCTTTCATCAAACCCTCTGTTGTCGTTTCTTTTGAGATATTGAAAGCCACCGACGAAGCCAGGCTCAACCGTATTGTTCCCAGAACCTTTCTGTCAAGAACCTCCCATTCTTCATCCTTCATAGCCATCGGCTGCTTTGCTTTTCCTCCCAACGGTAGGAATAGATCCTTCTGGTACAGATAGTCCTCCATTTGCATCTTCCATAACCCAAAGTTTTGGCCGTTAAACTTCTCGACCTTAAACTTTCCTTCTTCTGCCATTGCTCCCACTCAAACCAGAAACCCTAGCTTCCTGCGGGTTTAATTGCCAAATAGACCTTTGGCTCTGATACCAATTGTTAGAAAAATAGGATCGTAGAGCAATAACAATAAACAGAAATGCAAATATAATCACACATACACATTACAAGAGAGACACAGATATATCGTGGTTCACCCAACTTTGGCTACGTCCACACTGAATTTGCCAGTCCTTATTATTATTACCGTCCAACAAGTCGAAGGGATACAACATGCAGCACAACCGCTGCACTTCCTCTTCTCTGTTTCACAGTCTCTCTCCTGATCTCAAAGATCTTTACAATGCATAAAACCTAATACATCCTCTACCCTAGCCGTATTACAATGTCTTTCTTTTATAAGGGAAATACAATGGGAAAATACCACGGGATACCCAAAACCATGGGCCCGCAAAACAGCTGGCGAAAACAGCCCCAAAAATTTTCTTCGGGGGTGCTGCCCCCGGACCCCCCAGCCAGGGGGGATGGTCCCCCCTGGAACCCCGTGGGGGGGCGATGCCCCCCCATACCCCCTTGCTGGGGTGAGTGTACAGTCCACCTACATATCATATAAAACTGGGGTACAAACACGGCTGATACAATATCATCTATGAGACTAGAAGATCTGGCTCCACAACCAAGAGGCATTAGCTGTTGTCCATGTTGTTCAAAGGCTACGTCACTATATCTTATTGCTAACCATGCTAGTGATTGCTGAGGTCAACTTGTTTCAGTATATTCTCACTTGACATGGGAAATTCAATAAATGGATTGTAATCTTGCAAGAATTTGACTTGGTTTTTCAGTCCGCTAAGTCAAAGAAGTCACTGGTTTTCGCCGAACCAATTTTTGAATTTCGTAGTGACATAGTACACAGTGAGGAAGAATCATCATTCTCGGATGAACATATCTTCCTTATTGCATCCTCTGACCCATGGTATGGGGATATTTTGGTATAACTCCAAACTTTCAGGTGTCCTTCCACTTTCTCTCGAGATGAACGACGAAAACTTAAGAGTCATGCAAAGAACTGTCTCAACATTTCTGACACTTTGTACAGACGTGGGATAGATTCCATCTTACGCTGTTGTTTAACCTTAGAGGAAGTTGAAACAATATTGAATGATGCTCACAATGGAGCCTGTGGAGGTCATCTTTCTAGGTTGGCAACAGCCCAGAAAATACTTCATGCTGGTTATTTTTGGCCCACAATCTTCAAAGATTCTGTGGTAGCTATGAAACGCTGTCAGTGATGCCAATTTTTACCAGGAAGATGAGAGAACACCCATCTCCTCTCCATCCTGTGATCACAACAGGCCCCTTCACCAAGTGGGTTATTGATTTTATGAATTGTAATCCAGTTTCTGTTGGAGGTCATCATCATATCATTGTTTCCTTCGACTACTTCACCAAATGGGCCGAGGCAATGCCTACTGTCAAGGAAGATAGGGAAACGGCTGCTTATTTCATTTTCAACTAGATCATTGTAAGGTTTGGTATACCCAAAGAGATCGTGACAGATCACGATTGACATTTTCAGAACAACATGATGACCAACTTATACATGATGTTAGGTTTTCGGCAGGAACATTCGTCTTTCTTTTATCCACAAGCGAATGGTCAGGTCAAAGCAGTTAACAAAAGTTTGAAAACAATTCTGCAAAGGACCGTTAATGCCAGTCGAACCAAATGGCACATCATGTTGTATCCAGCTCTTTGGGCATACCGAGCTAATGTCAAGACTGCTACCAGGTTCTCTCCCTTTCAACTTGTTCATGGGATAGAAGCAGTTATCTCGGTTGAGTGCGAAATTCCTTCATTGAAGTTGGTTGTCCAACTACTCCCGGACACTTCAGTCTTAGAAGAACGTTTGTTGTATTTAGAACATCTTGATGAGCAGTGTTGTGATGCGATCACAACAAAAAAATCCCATAAGAATCGAGTTAAAGGTCAATATGATAAGTCTGTCAAACCTAGGGTTTGTCTCGAAGGAGACCTTGTTCTGATCTATGACCAGGACAAGGAACCCTTAGGAGCTGGAAAGTTTAGGTCCATGTGGCTCGGCCCTTACATAGTTTCTAAGGTGCTGGAGGAGGGTGCTTATGAGTTAACGGATTATGAAGGTAATAAGTTGTCGGAGCCTAGAAATGGGCTCTATTGGAAGAAGTACTACACTTAGGCCTCTATTTTTTTTCATGTATTATAGTTATACATTTTATAGAGTTAGCTTTGCTTATTGGTTTTTGTTACATCTTATGTGTCTATTGCTTTTTGTTTCAAATTTTGACTAAACACTTTATAGGGTTTGTTGATGGCGCTAGCCACCACACCCGTCAGTTGGTTGTAGCTGCTTGGGTTATTTACTCACCAACTGTCCAACTGGTCTCTTCAGGAGGGGATTGTTTGGGTCCAACAACGAAGAATGTTGTTGAATACAATGCAGTCATAGAGTTACTCTGAGATGCTCTTTTCCATGGCATTTCACATCTGGAGATAAGACTTAACTCGCAGCTGGTTGTGTTTCAGTTAATGGGTGTTTATCAAGTTAGAGATCCTGTTTTGCTACGTCAGTTCTTGCGAGTTAATTTACTTGAGAGACAGTTTGATTACATCACATATCAACATATTCCAAGAAATTTAAATGCACTAGCTGATTCATATGCAAAATACGTTTTAGATTGGCATCTACATCATACACATCCATCATAAACAATTCATGCATAAAGATTATAACACACATGTAAATAAAGCCGATATTGTATATATAATCCGTATCAAAAAATATATGAGTCTAAATCATAAGTCTGTCACAGGGTCATGTCATAATACGAAAAGGGCTCGATGGCCTCAAAGTCATCCTCATTATAGCAGAAGTTGCTCTCGCCACCACCATGGTGCAGGAAGATCTCTCCCCAACAAGACATAAGTGGCTCACGAGGGTTGAGTGGGGGCAAGGCCATCCCTAAACTCATGGAAGGCACCCTTTCAAATAAAAAGGTGCAAAGTATACTTATGTACATTAAATTCTTCATCCTCCCGGTTTTGCACTCGAAAAGCTGAATTTTCTTGTTTGTCAGTAAGCTTGAAAACTAGTCATACACTATCCCCTGCAAGCATTCAGTGCCCACATGCATATATTTCCTCAAAGCGAGGTGTTGTGTCATGCTTCCCCCATCCGGTTTAGAACACTCAAGATGACTTTTAATGGGAAGCTTGCAACAGTCGTAATAAGAACTTGACTACCGGTTTTCTTAGTACCCAGTAGGCAGTAGGTGTTGATATAGTCTTTCACGGATAAGGAACCCACATTGCGAGAGGTACCTTTGAGATTCACCATGTCTCCTCTACGAGAGAGACCCATGATGAATTAGATGTCATCAACAGTAAGTTCCAGTATCTCCCCTTGGAGATTGAACACTAATGCATTGGCATCCCAATACTATACAAGCCTTTCAAGCATTCGGTTTTGTGCCCGCATGTTGACCATTTGATAGAATTTTAATAAACCGCATCTTCTCAATGCATGTAGGTTCAATGGATCTTCCAAAGCTTGACAATCCATCTCCTCATGTTCCCTTTCATGCCATATAAGCACCATCCTGCCAAGTAAACATTCAAACATTGGTCATTTTCCATTTTTTACCCTATGTTCTGTGGTGTGTGCTACTGTCTTAAATAGACAATGGCGTCCCAAACATTACTGTTCTGCAAGTAGACTAGCGCACTTTTGTCAAGTGCGGTAGTCTTTTACAAAGAAACTAGTGCACACGCAGAAATGTATGTAAAACATCATTAAAAAATGATTTTGACCACTAAAAATTAAAAACTTTGCATGTAAATGAAAGTACGGGATGAAATAACTGACTTGGTGAAAGCGAAAGTTGGATTGGTAGCCCAGTTCGATCACAACAAGCAAAGGAAGTTAAGGTTGTTCTCCACACTTTGCCCTAAAAAATCCAAATTGTGAAATTTGATTTCTAAAATGAAACTATTCATGGAAAATTGTTTTTAAATTTTTACCCACTTTTTCAAATAAGGTATAGTTTCATTTTGTTTTTAAAATTTTATTTTAATTCACTAATACTTTCAAATTTTGGTGAATTGGATAAAGTATACATTTCAAATTTTCACTATATTTTTTAGACATCGATCTATTGAAACTTGATTTTTTCATTGACATATCAATATAGGTACCATATTGTTTCAGTATTTTTGTCATCAAGGAAATTTGTCTTGGTTACTAACTGGTTTGTTTATAATTCTATCATTTGGCAGGTTATGAACTTATGATGTCCTGACGCCTTGTAAGTCATTTTAAGCCCTTGTTTTGACTTTTCAAAAACAAACAAGATTGTCGGGCATACTTGTTCTCTTTAGAATCGTTAACGGAATTGAAGGAACATCCACCTAAGTATAAGTTTACCCATTTTCTGGACTTTTGTGGAGTGACTAGAAGAGTTTTTCTCTCATTGGTTTACACTTTTTTGGGTGACGATACTAACTTTACGAAAAATGACCTTCTGGAGTCTTCCTTAGGGTTTTCAGAATCTCAAAAGATGAAAACAGCAACGAGCATTCACCTACTCGGGCTCGATGTGATATCCTGAGAGGGTATATAGAGGATTGTTTAAGTTTTTCATACTCTTTAAACAAGAAAACATCGGCGAGCACATACTAACTCGGGCTCGATACTAAAATCCACGAGTAAGTTTATGGAGGATTGTTTAAGTTTTTCAGACTTCGTAAACAAGAAAACAACGGTGAGCATAAATTGATCCAAACTCGATATTAAAATCCATGGATCAGTGTTATAGAGTATTCGTCTATCTCTTCTTCGAACTCTGTAAAAAATGAAGAAGGTCCCGAGTCTTCCTCCCATGGGCTCATTAAAATTTTACATGGTTGGACTTATTGATTTTGCTTTCTTGGACTCATTAAATAACAAGGATATTCTTTTGACAAAAAGAATAACGGAAGAGAAGGGTATCATACATCTTTTCAGTTTCAAAGGTAACTAAGTTAGTGATATCCTTGAACACAACATGTATTTGAGTCCATCATTTAGTTGGGTTTCAATTTTTGACCTTTGGGTGAACCTGATCTCATAGTTTTATACTCCTCTGATTGGTTATTCTTCCAATCATATGGAGAATCTGCTAATGTCTCCTACATTGCAGGTTTTTATCATATTCCCCTCATGTTAAAAGCTGCCTAAGTCACTTTGTGTCGTTCTCACTGTTCAAGGATACAACCTGTGTTGGCCATTCTGCAGTTACCTTGACTTCATGTGTCGGCCATCTTGGTGTCAGTTTGTTTCATCTTGTGTTTGTCCTACTCCAAATCAGCTCAAACCTTTGAGTGTTCCTTGTGTTGGATGATGGAGGATGCATTAAGGCCTCCCTTCCAGCGAACTTCTTCCCATCATCTTCAACTCATTATGCTCTGGGAATGAGGTTTAGAGTTTCGGTTAGTACCTTGGGGATTGCAGTCATCAGTGGAAATTTTCCTTGCTGTTGAATAATGGGAATACATCAATGTCTCTTATTCGACAGGTTCCTCAGGTGTTCGACTTCAAGTCCACTTATTCACACTTGTTGGAACATACTAGGTACCTTGGGCCCCATTATCATTATCGATAAAAGCCCTTGCATTTGTTAATGGTATACATCAATGACCGACAATCAAACGGTACCCCCCATGTTCGACTTCAGCTCATTTATTCACATGGATAGGGTTCGTACCCTGGGATGTTTTTTGGATAAATACCTTGGGACCTTGATAGCATCATCACGTTCATGATATCACCCAAGTTGTGCAAGACTGAACCACACTCATTTTTGGCTCTTCATGAGACATAGATCCAGCTTCTTGTTATGGCTATGATCTCTTATCTTTGACATGGATCCACGCTTGTATTTCAGTTTCCATGCTATATATAAATCTCCCAGTTATGTATTGGAGATCATGTTGTATCACATCGAACATATATATGATGTTAAGATTGTAATTGCTCGCTGACCTTGATCATTGTTTCAGGTACTTTTGTGACTTCGTCCTGTGGTTTCTTACTCCTCCTCTAACTTGGAATTATAATGTATTTCATCCATCATTTCCCTCTGACCTCACACATTAGGGGGCATCTGTTATAGGTAAAATATGCACTTCTCTGTCCATGATCACATTTCTTTGACGGTCACACAAAAGGACACTATGGATGGAAGAGTTGGATTGACATTGGATGAGTTATTGCGGAGATCACACATCCTCCGCAGAAAATCATATTTTTTCTACAATTTTCATGATATGTGCGTTACTCTTGCCACTGACATGTGGGGTTCCAAATGCTGGTCTTAATGAAGACAACCCATTGTTAACACCCAAAAAGTGCTCATTAGCACATTTGCCTATTCACATGACCCATTTGTCCTCTTTTCCTACCATTTTAGCCTCTAAAACCTTCAAAAGGTCACCCAAAATACCAAAATCTATCTTTTTCCCCTCAAAGTATTTATTTTTCCTCAAAAAATACAAAAAACCCTCAAAAAGGGTCCAAAATTCCCAAAAATCAATTAAAAGGGAATAAAACTCAAAAATATATTCAAAAGAGAGAAAAAGAGGGAAAAAGAGGAAAAAGAAACCTAAACCATTTTTTACCAATACCATTGGTTTTCTTAAACCATAATGGTATTCCCCATCACAAAAAAGCTATAAAAAGGTGATAGAGGCTCCTCACTAATCATCCACATTCATCCTATCCTTATGCTGCCAAATTCTTTCTTGGGAGCCCTAGCCTCCTTTTCGAGTTTGAAGATCCCCATTAGCATCCTGGAGAAGAAGAGATCATTACAGCTTTGGAGCACCTCACCATTGCAGCTGCTCAAGCTCAACCATCCTCACCCTTGAGGTAATATATTATTTGTAAAGCTACTTTTTCAAACATAAAAATTTGTTTTACATGGATCATTAGAGTTTTTACTGTTTATTGTAGATTTACTTTTCTTGCACTTCTTAGATTAATATTTGTATTTACATTAGTTTTTACTGCTTTAATCAAGACTCCTACTACAAGTTAGTCGGTGCTCACTAGCACATGCTTGGGTGAAAACCCAAGCAACAGTTTTTGGCAACTCCGTTGTATTTCGAATATTTAAATCTTTCTTTAGATCTAGAGTTATTATTATTTTGTTGTTATTTAAGCTTTAATAGTGTAGATGTGGCCTGCTACTAAGCCCATAGCTTACTTCCCTAGCCATTGCCCCTTTCTGTATCCCATACAGTCCAAAAATTTGATTTTCGGTTTCTGTTTTCAACATTTTTTTCCATCCCAAAAATCATAGGTTTTTACATCTGCAGCCGCGATCCACATCACAGGTTTTCCACCGAAATCCACGATTTAAAAATCTGTTTTTTCCCTTGATATCACGGGTTTTTGCCTGTCAGTTGTGATCCACATCACAGTTTTTTGACCCACAGTCGCGATCCACATCGCAGGGTTTTGACCCATAGCCGCGATTCCATATTGCGACTTACAACCCCCAGCTGCGACGCAGATTATGTGTTTTTCCAAAATCACGAGATTTGCCATAGATAGCTTTGCTTTCATCCTGAACCCAAGGATTTGCCGTTTAACTTTTCATCACCCATTTCAGCCCATTTTTTCCAGCCATCTCCGCTGCAATTTCACAGCCCATTGTCTTACTTGCAGCCTTTGTGATTCATTTTCATTTTCTGTTACTTGCTTTACTACATCATTTTGAAAAAATTTCAGTTTATTGAAAGAAAACGTTTTAAAGCATTTTTTCAGTTAAAAATTTCATATTTTGCAAGTTGAACTCATAATTTTAATTTGCTTGATATTCCTCCCAAGCAAGGAAACTTATTTTTGGTACATAACCACACATGCACATACTATGTCACCAATAAATTAAAGTGAGCCATTAAAAATATTTTACTTAACTCAGCCAATCTTTTAAACCCACTTGGGGAACATCAAAAGAATATTGTAGATAAGTAGGACTGAGGGGATAAGTATCCATATAACACCCCTCACTCACTTTCATTTTGAGACATAGTGATTGACATTTAGGGTACCAAAATCCCTTAGTATTTATTGGCACGGTTTCAGAACAATTTTTCGGAAAGGCCTCTCCCTTAGGAGGGTCGAAGTAGCAAAACTGGTTCTTGATGCCTGAGTGGAATACCACAATCCATTCATTCACCAAAGGATACCTACTCTTTGTTCTCGGTGTACTACCTGTATGGGATTACAGCAGCAATAGAACAGGAGCTGCAGATTCACCTTTATGAATGTGTCATGAACGGGGTATCTTAGTGGCCTATCTTCTAGGATTGTCTACCCGGTGTCCCTCCCGGCAGGGGGATATCTAGCCTTTGGTTCTACAATTCATATTGTTTGACTTGGATTTCATCACTTGAAGAGGATACGTCTTGTTGAATCATAATACCTTTTTAATTAGATGTTTGCATGCTCTATTACCTCCCCTTGGTTGGTGACTACACCATTTTTATTTTTTAGAAACCGTTTGCTTGTTAGTTTTCTGACCCCCCTTTTTTATTACTCCACTTACCGTAGCACAGTTGTTACTGTAAGTGTTTCGAGTTTGATTTTTGGCCTGACCATCATTATTTTTTGTGCTCCCCTCCTGCACACACAGTTGCATTAGGGTTTTCAATTTTTCCACTCACCACCACCCATTAGTTTTACTAGCTGATTGTCACCATTGAGCCCCCAAGACATTCTTGGCACTTCTGGGGTGAACCCCCACAGTATGTTTCACTTGACACCACTTTTCATAGACGAAGAGAATTGTCACTTGAATCCACATGTCATAGGCATAGAGCCCCATCATCTGATTATGACACACCTCATTTCACATCTAACTCTGAGGCAAAATTTGAAAATCCCACATATACCACACCCACTAGCCCCATGGTTGGTATGACTTTTGACCCTTTCTTCACAGGGACTGTTGGTGGAACATCAACCACCCCCACCACAACAATGGCCACCATGGTAGCCACAACTACAATAAAATATCCCTTAGGTATGCCCAATATGGGACCCACACCTACCCTAGGCATGCCCACAATGGGACCTACACCTACCATACCCGCCACTACTCAGATCCCAACAGCTATTGGACCCAATCCAATAGCATTTGGGGGCGCAGGCCCCTCTCACACACCTTTGGTCGGAGGGCACATCCCTTTTACAACTAATATTCCCTTTGGGGGCAGTGGTTCGATCCATAATGCTACCACTAGCACTTATGCCCCAGTGACCATGTCACAACCCTCTGCTAGTCTGCCTTTTATGGCTAGTCTTAACCTGCCAGATCTGGCAAGACTAACAAATGATCCTATTATACATGATCCTACTTGGCCCCAAATGCCAACTAAACTCCCATCTGACATCCCCAAGTTTGAAGGGAAGTCTGGTGAAGACCCACAAAACCACATCATGTATTTTCATCTATGGTGTTCCTCAAACTCCATAGTAGATGAATCCATTCATCTACATTTGTTACAATGAACTTTTATTGGCTCAGCAGCCAAATGGTATATCGAGCAACCCCATGGGACACACCCTACATTTACATCCCTTGCCTCGAATTTCCTATGGTTCTTTCAACTACCTATCTGCTATGATGTGGGAGTGGAAATCCTACTGTCTTGTAGATAGAATACGGCTACCCATATCACTGATCATATCCATGAGTGGCGTAAGCACCGTAGTCTATGCAAGATCAAGCTTGACGACCGTATTTGTTGATGTATATGTAACTTCGGAATGTATTTCACCCATGTATTTCATCTATGTATATTGTACTCCTATAGAGATGTTATTATTCCTCTATACAGAAGTGTTGTAATTTGTATTGACAAGTGTCGCAAGTGTTGTAACTTGCCGATGGGTTATTAGACCACCATGTGTGGGGTCAGCCCTGATTAAGTTAACCATGGATTATTAGGCTAAGTTAGACAAGTCGGTCCCATTGGTTTATTGGGTAGGACAGGATAAGTATAAATAGAGATCGAGAGATCTCTATTTGATCATTCACTTACTCACTATTCTATCACTCGGAAAGTGGCGCACATGTGAGGAGGAGGATCAGCTGCTAGGAGAAGACTATCTCTTGTACTTTGGTTGTATCATTGCTCTCTCTATCTCTAAGGAAGTTGTGGGGTTTTTCACCTTTATGGTTTTCCCCAGTGAAACCCTGTGTGTCTATTGTCTCATGTGATTGCTTGGTGTGATTGATATGCATTGTTATACTTGATATGTTGTACATGTTATTCTCTCAGTAAATATCCTAGAGTATATGTGAGTTTATGCTAAAAAATTAACAACTCAAAAATTAACATGGTATCAGAGCTTCCCTGAGAACAAGACATTGTGCAGTGGCGGAAACTAGGGTTTCTTGTTTATTGGGTTTCTCTCCATAGATTTTGCAAACGCAGTAAGGTAGATTGACTCTACTCATCAAGGAGAATATATTTGTCCAATCAGAATTCAATTCTAAGCTCTTTCAGTTTTGGCCCTAAAAATTAGGGTTTCCACAAAAATAGGAATTTCTGAATTATGAGGACATAGCTGGAAGCTCCTTGGAAAAATCAAATTTTAGAGCTTTGGATCAAGATTTGTGGTTGGGTGAAGCTCCAGGAAACTCAAGCCCTAATTCAGGGTCCTCCCTAGTGAATCCGAGAAGACTAAAAGGCATTTATGAAGGGTGAAACTTTGCATATCTGAAATTATGAATATACCAGGCTGATCAGCTCATCAAGGCAGATCTTTCTATCCTTTCAGAAGTTTGAAATTCACATTTTGAATTTTTAGGGTTTCTCTAACAAACCCTAATCCAGAACCAGATCCATTTTTTAGCAAATCAAGTGGTAAGACCTAAATATTTTCTATTTCCATTTTAAGTACTCTTTAAAGATGTCTCACCACACCAAGCTTGAGGATAAGCTTGAAGGGGCTGATAACTTCTGAGCATGGAAGTATAGGATTGGGTTAATCCTGGAAGAAAATGAGTTGGACACTTATCTAAGTGAAGAGGTCCCTGTCCCAGAGGGAGAAGAGGCTAAGGCTCTTCACAAAAGGAACTTGGTCAAGGCAAAGAGGATTATTGCTGATTCTATCAAGGATCATCTCATCCCACATGTGTCATCTCTGAAGACACCCGAGGAGATGTTTGATTCCCTTACCAAGCTATTTGAAGGGAAGAACATAAATCGGAAGATGACCCTGTGGAACCAATTGAAAGGGGTAAAGATTCAGAATGGAGAGACCATTCAATCCTATTTATCTAAGGTCTCTCAGATCAAGGAACAACTTGAAGTTGTGGATGAGGTAGTGGATAATGGTGAAGTTGTTATGACCGCATTGAATGGCCTACCTAGGTCATGGGATTCCTTTATCCAAGGAATCTGTGCAATAAAGAAACTAATCTCCTTCAGTAGACTATGGGAAGAAATCTCTCAAGAAGAAGCAAGGCTTGTGGCCCAAGAATAAATAATGGGGAATTTAGATCACGCTCTCATAGCCCACACCAAGAAAGGAAATCCTAAGAGAGAGCCACCTCACTTCAAGAAATCTTCACACCGCCATCACAATAGAGAAAGGAGAATATTTTTTAGCTATAATGAGAAGGGACATATTGTTGTAAATTGTCCCAAGAACAAAAAGGACAACAACAACTTCAACAAGAACAAGAAGGGCAGCAAGAGAAGGTTCCATGATCATGCTGCTGAGGATGATGAACCTCCAAAGAAGAAGGCTAGGGAAGAAAGTGATGATTCATCAAGTGAAGATGAATATGTTCTAATATCCGCTCTCACAGGTGCTATCTCTCATGGATGTAATGATTGTCTTATTGATAGTGGGGCTTCCAAACACATGAATGGGTTTAAATAATCTTTTGTAAATCTATCTGAACATGAGTCACCCCATAAAGTGAAACTTAGGGATGACTATCAATACCCTATCAAAGGAAGTAGTGAAGCCTCCTACAACCTAGACTCTGGGAAGTCTTTGAAGATGAAATATGTTTTATATGTACCTGGGATCAAGAAGAACCTACTCTCCATATCTGCATTGGATGCGAAAGGCATGAGGGTTGCATTTGTGGATGGCCAAGTCCTAATGTGGCCAAAGGGTAAATCTATAGATGATGCGGTGGTGATTGAGAGAAAGAGGGAGGATTGTACAAATTGAAGGGACAACCTAAACATGCCATGGTACATGAATCCATGGAGCCAAGTGAACTTTGGCATAGAAGGTTTGCACATGTGCACTATAGAGCACTACCAATTGCAAGCAAAGCTATAGAGGGTCTTCCTGAAATCAAGACCAAGCATGAAGGTGTTTGCAAAGGCTGTGCAAAAGGAAAGAACATAAAGAAGGCATTGCCAAGTAGTGAAAGAAAATCAAAAGGAAACTTGGAAATTATCCACTCCGATGTATGTGGTCCAATGTCATCCAGTTCTCTGAGTGGGTATGTTTACTATGTCTCTTTCATTGATGACTTCTCCAGGAAGACTTGGGTTTATTTCTTAAAGAACAAAGATGAAGTGTTTGATAAGTTCAAGGAATTCAAAGCCTTGATGGAAAATCAAACTGATAAGAAGGTAAAGACATCCAAATCTGACAATGGCGGAGAATTCACTTCAAGTGATTTCAAGAAGCTATGTAGTGATTCATGGATTAATAGGGAGTTGAATGCTCCATACAATCCATAGCAGAATGGAGTTGCATAAAGGAATAATAGAACAATCATGGAAGCATCACGAGCAATGCTGCATGACCAGGATCTCCCTATGCATCTATGGGCAGAAGTAGCTAGGACAGCTGTATATGTGCAGAATAGAACACCTCACAACATATTGGACAACAAGACACCAGAAGAGGTCTTCTCTGGTAAGAAGCCTGAGTTCAGCCATCTTAGAATATTTGGTTGTCCGGTATACACTCATGTTCCAAAGAAAAAGAGGACAAAGCTAGATCCTTCAGGGAAGAAGGGTATCTTTGTGGGGTACAGTCAAAGCTCGAAGGCTTACAGAATATACTTTCCAGGGTTCAAGAAGATTGATGTCAGCAGGGATGTAACATTTGATGAAAACTCAACCTTCATCAAATCAAGGAAGACACATGTTGAAGATCATGAAGAACCAAAGGAAAACAGATTTCAAGATACCACCATGACTAAATCAATTCCAGAAGCAGAACGTGAAGCTAAGGATCCTCAAATACCTGTAGATCCACCCCATGAGAATAACTCTCACAAGAGGAAACCTGCATGGGCTAGAGAGATCCTTCAAGATATAGAAAGATATGGCATTCCAGAAGAAGAACATAGAGCAATGAAGAGAACTAGATCACCTACCAGCTATGTTGCTTTACTCTGTGATATTATGAACAAAGAACCTTCCAGTTATGAAGAGGCAATGGAAAAGAAAGAATGGAAGGATGCCATGGTCGAGGAATATCAGTTGATCATGAAGAATGATGTTTGGGATGTGGTCCCAAGACTTGAAGGGAAGTATGTTGTGACTTCCAAATGGATCTACAAGATCAAGCATGCTGCAAATGGCAGCATAGAGAAATACAAAGCAAGATTTGTAGCTTGTGGCTTCTCCCAGAAATAAGGGATTGATTATGAAGAGACTTTTGCTCCTGTAGCCAGGTACACTTCCATCAGATCAGTACTTTCCGTGGATGCAGTGATGAAATGGAAAATACACCAAATGGATGTCAATACAACTTTCTTGAATGGTGCAGTCGAGGAGGAAGTGTATGTGGAGCAACCACTTGGTTTTGAAACACATGACAGTGAGTCATATGTGTGCAAGTTGAAGAAAGCCTTGTATGGCTTGAAGCAAGCTCCTAGGACTTGGTATGGTAGGATGGACAGTTTCCTATCCAGTTTGGGCTTTACCAAGAGTAAAGCATATTCCAATATTTACTACAAGGTTGAGGAAGGAAATCTTGTGATACTACTGCTATATGTGGATGACCTGTTTGTTATAGGAGAAGATAGTTTGATTGTTGATACTAAGAGGAAGCTTGCTTCCAAGTTCGAGATGAACGACTTGGGGATGATGCACTATTTTCTAGGAATGGAGGTGTGTCAGAGTGTAGATGGGATCTTCCTTATACAAGGGAAGTATACAATAGAGATCCTAAAGAGGTTCGGGATGATGGACTGCAAGGCCATGGCCACACCTATGGCATCGAACCTAAAGCTTCTGTGTGATGCTTCATCTAAGCCAGTTGATGTCACTGTGTATCGTCAGATGATTGGGTCCTTGATGTACCTGACGAACACGAGACCTGATATTTGCTTTGCGGTGAACACATTGAGCCAGTTCCTGATGGATCCCAGAGGTGTTCACCTGGTTGTTGTAAAGCATATTCTGAGGTACCTGAAGGGTACAATTGATTCTAGGCTGATGTATGATGCAAATCAAAAATTTAACCCACAGGGTTATGTTGATTTGGACTGGCCAGGTAGTGCTGCAGATAGGAAAATCACTTCTGGGTGCTACTTTAGTATGGGATCAGGTGTGATATCCTGGTTTAGCAGGAAGCAGTCATGCATAGCACTGAGTACAGTCGAAGCAGAGTATGTTGCAGCTTGTTTGGCTAGTTGTGAGGCAGTATGGCTCCAAAAGATACTATCTGAGCTATTTGATCTCCCAATGGAGCCTACTGTTATCTTTTGTGACAACCAGAGTTGTGTGAAGTTGTTTGAGAACCCGGTGTTCCATGACAGTTCAAAGCACATTGAGATCAAATATCACTATATCAGGGATATGGTGCAAAGAGGAGCAGTGAAGCTCCTGTATGTTGCGACGGATGAATAGATTGCAGATGTGTTGACGAAACCATTGGCCAGAGTGAAGTTTGAGTACTTCAAAGAGATGCTTTGTGTTCTTCAGATTGACGATGCTTCAAGGAAGAAGTGATGGACACATTTGTAGGAGCCATTCCAAGCATGGTGAGAGGAGGATCCTTCCCATGGCTATCAATGTAAGCACTGGATGATGAGCATCAGGATGATACTCCAGTTACTACTTTGTATATGCATCATGTTGGATGCTTTTTATGATCAGTTAGATCATGTATATGTATATGCATCATGTTGGATGCTTGGACCATGTATCTGTATATGATCAGGTGGATCATGTATGATGATATGTATCAGTTATATACTTGGTATGCATCAGGTGGATGCATTATATGATCAGGATGATCATGGATGACGAGCTTTAGGATGTTGCTCCAGATGACATGCATCGGGATGATGCAGTGATGATGATCAGGGTGATCATGTGTACATTAGGATGATGTATGGTGAGTATCAGGTTGATACTCTATGGCCGTGGACAGGTTGAGCAGATGAGCATGTAAGTTGACCTGGGATATCCGATAGGTAGAGCTGTGTGCTCGTAACAGCCTAGGATTCTCTTTGGAGGCATTGCTCTGGGAGGACATATAATAGCGCCTTGGGAGATATGACAGGTAGAGCTCTGTGCTCGTAACAGCCTAGGATGCCCTTTCGCGGTTTTTTCCTATGGCATGTAATGTGTCCTTGGGAGATCTGACAGGTAGATATGTGTGCTCGTAACAGCCTGGGATGCTATTGCAAGGTTTTTCCATGACCACATGTAATGTGTCCTTGGGAGATCCGATAGGTAGAGCTATGTGCTCATAATAGCCTGGGATGCTCTTGTAAGGTTTTGGTGGTGAGACCACATGTAATATGCTCCTGGGAGATCCGATAGGTAGAGATAAGTGCTCGTAATACCCTGGGATGCTACAGCTAGGTTTTGTGGTGGGGTCACATGTAATATGCTCCTGGGAGATCTGACAGGTAGAGCTATGGGATCGTAACAGCCTAGGATGATACAACCAGGTTTTGTGACGCATGTAATAAGTCCTGAGGATTCCACAGTGTGTCCAGTGATGAAGACTTGCAGGTGGTGGGCCTACATCCAGTATGAAAAAGGATTGGCTCTGTAGAACTTCCTATGACGAGTAGATCGGAGATTGATTGAGATAGCAGCAGCAGTTACGATGATGATGATTCGATGATGATGATCCATTGAAGAAGACTTGTGCTAGTAGATCTGTGTCAAGAAATACGTTCCTAGTTAAGAGGGAGTGTTGATGTATATGTAACTTCGGAATGTATTTCACCCATGTATTTCATCTATGTATATTTTACTCCTATAGAGATGTTATTATTCCTCTATACGGAAGTGTCGTCATTTGTATTGACAAGTGTTGCAAGTGTCATAACTTGCTGATGGGTTATTAGACCACCATGTGTGGGGTCGGCCCTGATTAAATTAACCATGGGTTATTAGGCTAAGTTAGACAAGTCGGCCCCATTGGTTTATTGGGCAGGACATGACAAGTATAAATAGAGATCGGGAGATCTCTATTTGATCATTCACTTACTCACTCTTCTATCACTCGAAAAGTGGCACACATGTGAGGAGGAGGATCAACTGCTAGGAGAATATTATCTCTTATACTTTGGTTTTACATTGATTGTATCATTGCTCTCTCTATCTTTGAGGAAGTTGTGGGTTTTTTCACCTTTATGGTTTTCCCGAGTGAAACTCTGTGTGTCTATTGTCTCATGTGATTGCTTGGTGTGATTGATATGCATTGTTATACTTGATATGTTGTACATGTTATTCTCTCAGTAAAGATCCTAGAGTATATGTGGATTTATGCTAAAAAATTAACAGTATTTTCCTGGATTGGTTCCTGAAATATCTCCTTCCACTCATTGCTAAAGATGTGGCTTTTGACTGACCCCAGTCAGAAGAAGAAGCCATTCTAAAAGCCCAACAATTCGATTTAATCTACGCTCAGTCGGGATACCTATACACAATTTTACCTAATGCCCCCTGAGGTGATCCATCCCGGAATGACGCACTGAGGGCATCCCATGCCGCCAATGGTATTATTGGTAATGTTGTATCACACAACCAACCCATTTTTATTATGACTAATAATACTGTCCCCGACCTTTCGCGGGCCACATCCCAATCCGTAGCCACAAACTCATATGCCCCCATGGCACACTCTAATCACACTCATGGACCCTCATGTCCATCACAGTGTTATGAGCACACACCATTAGCTTACACACCCCCTGCATATTATCACCAACAAGCCACTCATGCTCCTGTTCACTGACAATCTCAATCAGCTTATTATCCCCCGGAAGCAGCACATGTTGCCCCAACACTTCCAATAGCTCAAGGTTACCAACAACCACAACAAGCACCTAGACCACCTCTGAACCCTCCTGCTTACTATCCACCACAACCTGCTCCAGCACCTGCGCGACCTCAAAATGCACCTACTGCCTAAGGGAAAGTATATGCACAACAAAACCAACCCCAAAACCAAAACAACCAACGTAATCAAGGAGGTCAATAGAACCGCGGAAGAGGACACAACCACGGAAACACTCAAACTCAAAACCAAGGAGGTCATCCACCTAATCCCCCGAATAATAATAACACTACTCCCGCCAACCAAACCCCTGATCGTCCACCGAAACAGGGTGAAAATCCGAATTTGAGAACAAACGATCCATGTTCCTTTTGTTCAGTATACGACCACTACACAAATAATTGCCCACATTTGGATAAAGCATGCCAACTCTGGATTGATGATGCCCAACACCAACGGCATGCAGCACAGCCAGCTCCACCTCCTCAACCGCAACCCATGATATTGCAAAATCCTTTACCCAACCAAGGAGTAGTAAACACCCATTAAATGGATCCCCCACAAGGATCCGTTGCACCACCGCATCAAATCACCTATGTTGCAACTGATTACCAGCATTAAGATTCGGGCACTCACCATTTACTAATGATGTCATCAAATGATATCAACCTACAAACTCGTCGAAACCAATACGGTTGAGCCCCTGAAACCATGCCTACTGATCCACCCACAAGCACCCTTCCAACTGATCAGCCATTACGCATACCTAATATGCTGATGGATGGGGGCCCTAAATCCCCTCACTTCCCCCTACAATGGATAAACAATAACCTCAACGCTCATGCTACTGCAAATTATAACATTGTAGAAGACTTATCCCAGTCCTCCTCTGCCATGTCCACCCTGGAAGTCCTAAAAACCTATCCTACACAGAGGAAATTATTGTTATCCACCATTGGTGCAATAGACCCTAGCGATTCACGAATGATTGCATTCGACTTAGACTAAGCCAAACCACGATTTCCTTTGACGTTAGCATTTCAGGTTTATGTATCTATTCGGAACCTTGTAGTTCATTGATGCATCATCGATGAAGGTGCCTGCACCTGTGTAATGTCTATATTTGTCTGGCAGAAGCTCGGATCTCCCACATTACAACCATCAACAACTGCATTAAGAGATTACGATGGTCATTCCGTTCAACCCCAAGGCCTCTTGGCCAACGTTCCCATTTAGCTAGGTGGAAAAATGCTCTTGATAGATATAGAGGTCATCAATTCCAAGCTTGATTAGAATCTCTTACTTGGTTGTAGTTACATGTATGCTATGAAGGTCATCGCTTTGTCCATCATCTGCATCATGATGTTCCCCCATGAGGGACGTGTTGTCAAAATTGACCAAATAACATACTACGATCCCAACGCCCCTGCTGCTCCTGAAAATATTCTCCCCACGATTGAACAACCAATTCAGAATGATCCTACATCGTTCGTCTTCACAATCGGACCCAGAATATATTTGGAATCACCCATGACTTCTACATTCCAATCCATTCCACCCCCTTTGAAGATAACTGAGATATCTGATTTTTGCACCCTCTCACATAACACATAGGTACCAAACAAATAGCCCACTTTACTCCCGTAACCACCCTCAGTGCCAACTCATGTAGGGGCCACACCAATTCATACTATCCCATTTTTATTTCCCCCTTCAGGAACTATCAGCACACCAGTCATGGCTACACTTAATATCTCAGGATTAACATTAGAACTACCTGTGTGGTACCTACCCGCCCCAACCCCTCCCCTGACACTGAATGTCATTTTACAAATGGTGCAACCCATCAATAATTCTAACCGTCCACCCCATAGTGTAGCAAACATCCAAAACCGACCACCTTGAATAGGGGCCATTGCATAAACATCTAGTAATGCTCCCCTTCAACTCTGTTACAATGGGGGCAGAGGCCCGCAAACCTACACCACTGGACCCACAACCTGGACCACCCCATCGACTCCAAAGATGGCGAAGAATCCCCTAACAATCCATGTTCCCCCCAAGTTCTCTTTGTGCGATGATATAGGACATGCTACCCATCAATGTCCATAATTACCAGCACTTCAAGAACACATGCAAATGTTGGATGTTGACACTAACATCCCAGTTGTCAAACTTGAACTACCCCCTCATCCTTGCGATAAATCACTGCGTACCAACCACCCTTGTGTGATATGTGGCATTTACGGCCATTACTCACATCACTGCCCCGATCTCACAGATAATAGAGCAACTCTATACGAATTGAATAATACCGACCTAGAGATATCCTCCCCTCTCATTAAGGAAATATACCCCCCAAAATATTCCTCATCAGAAGAGATCAATACCATTTATATGATCTCATCTACCAATACACCCCAGTCAACCAATTTGACAACAGAATACTTCCGCAATGATGAGGAAATACTTGAAGCACTTACTGCACTAGACTACCCTGGGATGATATGGATCATCGATCATACTTCATCCCTGAAGTATCTACCTCTTCCACGGCAAATCAATTCTCCATTGAATCAAAATATTTCCTTCCCACAAAGGTTGATTGGTTTAAAGATCCAGTCCCAGCCCCTGATGCCTTTGAGGAAGGTAATATGTCAAACATTTCACCTGTTATTAAAATCGACATTTCTACCAAGCCCAGAATACTCAAACTCATTTCCTTTGGCGCATCATGTACGGAGGATGAGGTATAAGATTACAAGAAAATATTCCAAGAGTTTTGTGATGTCTTTGCATGGTCCTACACCGACATGTCGATTCTTGATCCTGCTATTGTAGAACACCATATTGACACATGGCCCAACATACCACCTGTCCGCCAAAAGCAACAACCCATCCATCCATCTAAGCTTCTTGCCGTCAAAACAAAAATTGAGAAGCTTCGCATAGTAGGGTTCACTCACCCCATAGCCTACACCACCTAGGTTTCTAACCCAGTACCAGTTAGCAAGAAGCGAGGCACTATCAGTGTCTGTACTTACTTCCGCAGCCTAAACCTCGCCTGCCCCAAAGTCAATTTTCCAACACCATTTATCGACCAACTTATCGACGCATGTGCGGGGTATGAGATATGATCTTTCATGGATGGATTCTCCTCGTATAACCAAATTCACATTCGCAAGGAAGACCAGTACAAGACTACCTATACCAGCCCATGGGGCACTTTCGCTTACCATGTGATGCCCTTCGGTCTTAAAAATGCTGGAGCCACTTTTTAGCGGGCCATGATATATGGTTTCCATGAATTGGTCAACATTATCCTTGTCTACCTGAACGACCTGTTGGCAGGATAAACGTAATTGTTAATCGCTAGCTCATGTTGGAATTATTCTCCATTTTGATGCAACTATTTCATGCCTGATGAATTTATCAAGTTAATAACTATGAGATGTAGTAGATCCGAAATTTACCATGAATTCATCAAAATGAAAGGGGAGATCTCCTGTTTACCATTTCCATTACTCTTTTTGTCTCAATTAGTTTATGATTCACTTTTCTTTATGTCCCTGATATGCAGATTTATTGGCAGTTAGAAGATGGTTAATTCTTATTTGTTTATTAAGAGGGGTTTATTTTTCTT
This sequence comes from Larix kaempferi, assembly GCA_027924585.1. NCBI lineage: Eukaryota > Viridiplantae > Streptophyta > Pinopsida > Pinales > Pinaceae > Larix > Larix kaempferi. Next base: position 2,189,861 of record BSBM01000945.1, read on the forward strand.
GCAGAAAAGCGTGGAAATTTTACTTGAACCTGATATAAAGAGCAGCTGATTCACTAAGCTGATGCAACACACCAATTCAACGAATTTGACAAAGAAAATGGAATTTGTTAAATAACAAAAATTCTTTATGTTCGTCCTTGGATGCTAGTGCATCAAAATCACCGGTAATTGTTGGATTAGTTCGCTAGTTGAAGAAGGCGAAAATATTGCTAGACCTGCTCAAAGAAGATAGTCATTATTGCATTCATCCAACAGAAGGATAAGAAGTGGAAGATTCGACTGGCCAGCTCATGAGTGGAATTAAGTATTACAGCCGCTAGTTTTGAATCAGTTGTTATCCTCATACCCTATTTAAGGATGAAAGAGTCCACTGTATTATGGGGGGGGGAATGCTCCAGGAAACTAGACTGACTTATCTTTTCATTTTTCTGTATGTTGTTTCTCTGCTGAGGGAAGGCTCTCTATAGGGCTAAAGAATAGTTTTTTTTTATGCTATGTATTTCTCTTTGTCTCATTGGTATGTGAAAGGGGGGAGAGAGATTCCGCCATAAGTGATTTCTGGTTATGTAAAGAGATCTGTGTTCTTTAATACAGAAATATTTGCAACTAGACATTGCTGCTATTACTATTCCAAGACTCTTTCAACAATTTTAGTGAGATTGTACTTTGTTGTTGTTCTTTACTTATTTGTTGGATCGATTTTTTTTAACACATTTTGTTCATACATTCTTGCACTTAAAATCTTATGTTTATTTGCTTAGAATGATTGATTTCATTGTGTTTGAATGTTTGGGACAGTCATAGGTATCTGATGTAATAAGCAACATGTAAATCAGTAATTATTTTGTTAATTATTCGGTTTTGAATATGTTGATGTGCTTAAAAAACTATATTTTATTTGAATTTCTTTAAATAAACTATACTTAAATCATTCTCTTTATCCATCAGAAATTATTCTTTTAAACTTGCTCCTGATCAGGATAGTTAGGATAGAATATATTAGTTAGAGTTTTTGATTTTATTTTGTAGTTGAACCTATGGTATTTTTAGGAGCTACTAAACTGTTGTTTAAAGTTTAGGAGCTACTAAACTGTTGTTTACAGTTTAGGAGCTACTAAATTTTATGTTTTTCAGTTTTTTTTAATTGCATCATAGATTAGATTAATTTGCATCTTAAGATTTCAATTGTAGTTTTAAGCATTCAGATAAGTAGTTTGAGAGACTCTCATTTGAGAGCAAATTCATAAGGCAGCAGGGCCTTTATTCCTGTGAGAGTTAGCTATTTCAAACACATCAGAAGCTGCTATAAGCGACCTACGGGGGCTATCTCTCCTTCGTTGGCGTCGATCATAAAATTGGACCAACAAATGGCGCTAGAAGGAGGGCCGAGGTAAAACAAGTGGTTTTAATTCTTTTCAATTATTTTTAAAAAACCATTTATCCTTTGGCTCTTTGATTTTCATCTTTTATATTTTGATCTTCTACATCAGTACATATGTGCGTAAGAGCTGGTTAGATGACAAGCTAACCATTTTTATCAATCACTTTTTTCAATATCAATTATCATTCATGGATTCAGCCCAAATCTCTATTAGGAGTCATGTCTCAAGAAATAATCATTCTACTCCTAAGATAGTTTATCACTTGTCAAGAAACAAATTCAATGGTGAAAGTGAAATTTCTGCAATTGATCATGTTTCTCAATTTTTGCAAAATTGTTTTAATAATCATGTTTTTGATGAAGCAATCATTGGTAGATCGTTCGCTTTGACTTTCAAAGGTCGAGTTTGAAAGTGGTTTGAAACTTTGCCATTGCAACATTCTTTACAACAATTTTTAGGTGAGTTCATTCATGCTTTTCACGATCTTGATTATGAGAAATTGTTTGTAGAATTATTAAATCTTAAAAGAGGATACAATGAATCATATGAGGACTATGCAAATAGATTTTTTAATCTTTTTTATAGATTTCCTTTGAAACTTGTCACTTCTATTTTTCAATTGATCCATGAGGTTATGTCTTTTTCAAATGAATTAGATCAATCAGATAAAAAACAATTTTCTTCATATAACAACATTTCGATTGATTCTAATCAAAGTTCAGAAGTTATAGATCAACAATATTGTCCAATTTTTTTCACCTCACTTAATCAGAAGGAATATAATGTATTAGAAAATGCTAATGTCCCTTCTGATAATGATAATTTGTCTTTATCTTCTCTTATTGAGAATAAAATTCAAAGACTCAACGAGAAAAGTTGTCAATCACATCAAGCTCTTATGACTATTTTAGAAGAGAAAGAGACCAAATCTTAAATCTATATTGAAAAAGCTCCTCCTGCATTAATTAAGCAAGACCAAGATATTATTTTAAGGGATTCCATTCCCGAATCTCATTTTTCTAATGGATCTTGTGTTTCGTTGATACCTTTACCTATTTTCAATGAACAAGATAATTTGTCATGTTCAGATTTTTTAGTAAAGGATATTGATCTGATTTTAGGAGAAGAAATTAATGAACATTTGAAATCAAATGCAAATACTCAAATACAAAAAAACTTTTCTTTGAAAGAAAATTCGTTATCAACAGATACTTTTAGTTTTCTTTCTTCATCCACCTATTTTCCATTATACCCTAATTTATTTAACAATTGTGCTTCTCAGGATAATCTTTCACAACTATTAGAATTTCATCCTGATACACAAAATTCTCATGGGTTTTCAGATGATAAATTATATTTTGAGGATGAAGATAAAAAATGTTATTCTTATGAATCTTTTGGTAAATGCAATGATGAGAGTCATACACCTTTAGAAACACCTCTTATTGATTCGTCACCTCTCACAATTGATGAAGGGTCTCTTTGTTTGAATAATGAGTTAGCTGAAACTGAATTTTTCATTAAAACTAGTCATGATTCCCATTGATTTGATGAAGTCATGCCTAAGACAATATGGGATGATACCTCATCAGATTCTAATTATTTACTTCAGTTTCGACCAATGATTACCATAGATCCTCATTCTTCTTGTACAATTTCTCAATCACACAGCTTTGTTGACATTGATCACTCATCTATAAATTCATATGTTTATATTTTCCATGATAGAGTTGCAGATGGGCTTGAGGCTTCTTACCTCAAGAAGTTTCCATTTAATGGTAAGGATTTATTTTATGTATATATAAGTAAATATTTTTGTGGTAAGCACGATGCATCTAATTTTATATTATTAACATATCATTTTATTTTACTAATTGAAAGTGATGTTTTTCTTACAGGAATGAAAATGCTTCGATGGCTTCATTGGTTGTTTCATTTCACTTGATTTTTTTTATTGTACATATGTAGTGTAGGAGTAGGTTTGGATTTAGTTTAATTTTATTTAGTTTTTCTTTTTACGGATAGATTACTTCTGTTGAATAATGTGCAGTTATTTAAGCAATATCATGATTTCAGGATGAGGACAAGCTATCATTCAGTGAAGTACACATTACTCTTTATTGCTTTTAATTATTATATCTTGCTTTTGGTTTTATGTATAAGTCATCTCATTTAAATTCTTATCCTTAATTGATAATAATTATTAAGACTTATTTATGAGATGATTGTATGTGATCATTTAAAGTTGCAAAGCAAGAATATTTTAAAAGAAAAAGAGTAGATGGTAAAACAATTTTCATACATAACTTTTCAAAAACTTTATGAATGTACCTCATTCGTTTTGAAATTGTTATTATGGTTGCACCTTTTAGGATTTATCTTTAACATTTTCTAGTTTTTTTAAGATCTTTTTAATAAAATCTTATTAAATCAACATCTCATTCATCAATTAAAGAAACCTTTATTCCCAATCTTAAAGAAAGATAAACTTTTCATATTAGGTTTAGAATTCTTATCTTGGTATCAGTGGTGAATTGATTTAAACTTTTTTCATAAAATCATTTGATTTATGTTGTCACTTCTATATTGGTATGCATGTTATATTTTTATCTCCTTATTAATTTTCGCTCATATCTAATCCCTTCAGCGAATTTGTTTAAATTTTACCTTATGTTTCGCCAAGTCGTAATCAAATCAATTACTAGGAGATTTATTATCTTTTAAAAATGCATGTCATCATGTTATGAATTCTTTACCTATATGTTTATCTCATCTTACGAATCATGACTATATTTTATTTTATTTTTCCGAGTTCATTTGATCCCCTCGTCGGTCGATTAAATTTTCGACAAGTATTAATTATTTTGATTATCAACTTTAAAATTGTCGATTCTATATCGATTTGCAGGGAAAATTTGATTCTTTCTTTTTAAATTGAGATACATTTTTACTCACACTTTTCTTTGTTTGAGATGTTAGTAGGTTAACTTGTATATATCTTAGCTTATTTTTAATAGTTAATTTTTACACTTTTCTTTCTTTTTAGTTTGCTTGAAGTTTTAAAGAGGATAGTGTAAATAAATAAAGCTGGAGGCTTAAATCCAGTTTGTTCCTTTATCTCGATTAGTTGTGATAATGAAAGATCTTCAGGATTTGATTAGACTGACCAGTCCTTCTCAAATCTGATAGGAACCTATAACTGATGATTGTCTGTGTTTATGATCAGGATTAATCTTCAGCCATCTATTTCTTTATACGTTAGGATTGCCGATAGATTTCCTTTTCAAAACTCAATACTTGGGAAAACCTTTATCAATTTGTATTATCAGTCATCTATTAAAAGTCTATTTATCATCTGCAAAGATTCTAAAAGTCTGCTCCATGCATAATTATCTGTAATACATTAGAGTTTGATTGGAGAATAGGAGGTCTCATCACGAGCCGACCTATCATGATCATCAGTTTTATTAGGAATAACATCATTTCTGATTACCAGGGTGATGGCTCTTGATCATATGATCAGGAGACATGAGGTCTCATCGCGAGCCGACCTGTTTATATTTGATAAAACTCGTGAATGATGTTGTTAATATCAAGTTACCACGCTTGGACAGTAGTCTTAAGTTAAAGTTTAATGGAAAATCAATAAATCTTTTATAATTGGAGCAAGTCTTGAAAGTTTTTCAGAGAAGTGAATGGATTTATCTTTATACTGATGATGTAGGTTACATTTATACTAAGTACTTTCTTTTGACAGGGAATTTTTCAGCTTGTCTGTAACCAAATCTTTATCAACATAAATGAAGATAATTCTGAAAGTATTCGCAAGTGTGAATTTGGTACTGGTTCTTGTTAGATTAAGATTTTCTGATTTGTTTCAATTGAATTTTAAGATTTTGTTTTATTGCAATTTTTGTGATGAATGAACAGAGATAATTGGTTCTCCCAGGTATGTCACCATTTTTTGGCACCCCCAACAACTCCCCTTGATTTTCTAAAAAAATAAATGGGCCCCCATGTAATTTTTTGTATATAAGCTCGCCTTTGGTTTCCTTTAGTTTGGTTCGTTTGACTTATCTTGATTTTTCAACAATCTGCTTTCTTTTCGGCTCAAGTAAAATTTGGTTGTTTTGGCTTATTGAAATCAATTATGTTAATTAACGGAAAGAAGTCTATAAATTCGAATTTGGATAATTTCATTAAATTTTACTTTTATTAAAATCATTCATTATTATAATTTTCTACTCTTTGACATGAGAATATTAATTCAATCAAGGTCTTATTTAAGAAGACTCTTTCTTGATAGAATATATATTAAAAAATTCAAAGCCACTTCATAATTCTAAATTTGAAACAATTATTAATTTTTACAAGCAGTAAATTTTTATTTGTTACACACTTTTATACTTTTGACTAAATTTGATTAAAGCTTACTTATATGCAACTAATTTTAAAAGCTTTAACAAAATATACTTGAAAGATTATACACAAGTTAAAAGTTTTCTAATTTAAACAAAATATTAATTCTTATGAAGCTTTAATTTGCATAAGGTGATTTTATCTTTTTACTTTTTGCAAATTTAAAAAATATATATATCATAATCTAATGCAAATAAAGTAAAACTTGTTACCTTTCTAAACACTTGAATCTAAAGTTTCATATAATTTATTTATTGACATTTAAACTGCTTGTAATTTAATTATTTTTGAAACGGCTTGGATCATTGTTACACACGGACTTCAAGACTATCTTAAACCTCTTCCAAAACCATTGGTTTAAAAGAGAGACTTTTTTAGTTTTTTATATTTATACAGAAGTAAATGGGCATAAAAGCAAAATTTTAGTTGTACATAACTTTTGGAATATTGAATTAAGGAAAAATATTTCGAGAAGTGTCTTCTGGTTGAAAAGTCCGCATGTTTCATTGCATCCCATGGCAAAAATTTCAATAAGATAAATCTTTAACATCTCTTTTCTTTTGCAGGAATTTACGTTACATTTAGTCAAATATTAAAATACAAAAGGGAAGCAGACTTAGTGGGAGTTCAAAATGCCAGCTGGAGTCTCAAAGAATCACAAGGTTTCAGCCACATGAGAAGGAGGTCAACGTTTTGAGGACTGCATTAGATTTATACAATGCCGTAAGTGAGTAAAGCTATGAAATCACAATAATGTGTGCAACTAAATTTGACGATCTGGATCCATGCATTGACTGCAAAAACACTTTGAAGATGCCACGAAGTTGCTCCACGTGCCGTAGATCTACAATGAAGGTTGTTTTCATATATGCCACATCATAAAGACAAATTTTTTTCTATAAACAGATTATTGAGTTTGTCCAACCGCCCGCGAGAAGCTCCAAGTATGTTGACTGCATGTTGATCAAAGAAGAAGAATAAGATGACGCGTTAATTGAGATAGTTGGGCATATTCCAGATTAATTGATTTGCCTGTTAGATTGCCAATTTAGCCGCAAATAAAATCGCAGAGAATCTCAGAAGTATAATTTCACTCATTTTCTTTGTCGCCTATTCTATTGAGTCATCACCGAGCAAATTGCTTAACATTTTCCCATGATACCCCAGCCTGGCAGAATCGAATTTCCTCGTTACTAGATCTTAATGGAGTTAAAGGGAGAATTTCTATCTTTCGTTCTTATTTTTACCCTTCGTAAAAATTTGTATCGATGTGTTTAACTCTCATACTTATCTTATTTGGGTTTTTGGTGCTGAGATTTGCAGGTATCATGGTTACATATGAGGCGAATTCAGAATAATGTTCGATGGTGAAAAATTCAGAATAATGTTCGATGGTGAAATGGTGAAAATGCGTGGGAATAATTCCCTGGAAGATGGCATGAAAATGAGTCGAGTTTACTAGCATGAATACTCCAAGAATCGCGAAGGAGATTACTCCAGATTGCAGATAAGCAAAGATCACGCCGGCTACATGAAATATGTGTTTAACACGCCATTGAAGACCACCGAACAGATAGCATCCGATCTAATTTGTTACTGATATGAGAGTTTTATGCCTGTGGTTGAGGAGCCTTTCTTCAAAGGAAAACTACCAGGATTGTTGGCAGGATAAACGTAACTGTTAATCGCTAGCTCGTGTTGGAATTATTCTCCATTTTTTATGCAACTATTTCACGCCTGATGAATTTATCAAGTTAATAACTATGAGATGCAGTAGATCGGAAATTTACCATGAATTCATCAAAACGAAAGGGGAGATTTCCTGTTTACCGCTTCCATTACTCTTTCTGTCTCAATTAATTTATGATTCGTTTTTCTTTACGTCCCTGATATGCAGATTTATTGGCAGTTAGAAGATGGTTAATTCTTATTTGTTTATTAACAGGGGTTTATTTTTCTTGCAGAAAAGCGTGGAAATTTTACTTGAACCTGAGATAAAGAGCAAGTGATTCACTAAGCTGATGCAGCACACCAATTCAACGAATTTGACAAAGAAAATGGAATTTGTTAAATAACAAAAATTCTTTCTGTTCGTCCTTGGACGCTAGTGCATCAAAATCGCTGGGAATTGTTGGATCAGTTCGCTAGTTGAAGAAGGCGAGAAGATTGCCAGACCTGCTCAAAGAAGATAGTCATTATCGCATTCATCCAACAGAAGGATAAGAAGTGGAAGATTCGACTGGCCAGCTCATGAGTGGAATTAAGTGTTACAGCCGCTAGTTTTGAATCGGTTGTTAGCCTCATACCCTATTTAAGGATGAAAGCTTCCACTGTATTATGGGGAGAAACGCTCCAGGAAACTGGACTAACTTATCTTTTCGTTTTTCTGTATGCTGTCCCTCTGCTGAGGGAAGGCTCTCTACAGAGCTGAAGAATAGTTTTTTTTTATGCTCTGTAATTCTCTTTGTCTCATTGGTATGTGAAAGGGGGGAGAGAGATTCTGCCAGAAGTGATTTCTGGTTATGTAAAGAGATCTGTGTTCTTTAATCCAGAAATATTTGCAACCAGAGATTGCTGCTATTACTATTCCAAGACTCTTTCAACAATTTTAGTAAGATTGTACTTTGTTGCTGTTCTTTACTTATTTGTTGGATAGATTTTTTTTAACACATTTTCTTCATACATTCTTGCACTTAAAATCTTATGTTTATTTGCTTAGAATGATTGATTTCATTGTGTTTGAATGTTTGGGACAGTCGCAGGTAGGTATCTCATGTAATAAGCAACATGTAAATTAGTAATTATTTTGTTAATTATTCGGTTTTGAATATGTTGATGTGCTTAAAAAAATTATATTTTATTTGAATTTCTTTAAATAAACTATAATTAAATCATACTCTTTATGCATTAGAAATTATTCTTTTAAACTTGCTCCAGGATAGTTAAGATAGAATAGATTAGTTAGAGTTTTTGATTTTATTTTGTAGTTGAACCTATGGGATCTTTAGGAATTACTAAACTGTTGTTTACACTTTAGGAGCTACTAAATTTTATGTTTTTCATTTTTTTTTTTAATTGCATCATAGATTAGATTAATTTGCATCTTAAGATTTCAATTGCAGTTTTAAGCATTCAGATAAATAGTTTGAGAGACTCTCTTTTGAGAGAAAATTCATACGGCAGCAGGGCCTTTATTCCTGTGAGAGTTAGCTATTTCAAACACATCAGAAGCTGTTGTAAGCGACTTGTGTGGGCTATCTCTCCTTCGTTGGCGTCGATCATAAAATCAGGCCAACACGACCACACAACCTGATCAAAAAAACGATCCGATCATCTTAATGACCTCTGGCAAGTCTTCATAAGTTGTCACAAATACCAAATCCGTTTGAAACCTCTCAAGTGTGTCTTTTGCGTTCCACCAAGCCAGTTGTTAGGTTTCATCATCTCATAGAAGGGTATCGTAGTCGATCCATTAAAAGTCCATGCAATCTTAGAGCTCCCATCACCATGAACACTTCGACAGTTACAGAGCCTACAGGGGAAAGCTAACTTCCTCCATCGTTTTGTCCCAAATTACGCCACAACGGTTCATGGTTTCCTTCATTTGCTCCGCACCCACATCCCTTTTGTGTGGGACGACCAAGTGCAAAGAGCCTTCGATGACCTGAAGAAAGCTCTCACCAATTCCCCTTTGATCTCCCCTCTGGACTTCTCTAAAGATTTCATTCTTTACGTTTCGGCATCTGACTATGCCGTTTCAGGAGTTCTCATTCAAGAAGACACTGCTCGTCAAGAGCACGTCATTTATTATGTAAGCCAAACCTTATCTGGCCCACATCTACGGTACCCATACGAAGAGAAACTGGCCCTTGCCATCGTCTTTTCAGTATAGAAGTTGTGACATTACATCCTCATAAGCCACACTATAGTAGTTGCAAATTACAACCCAATGGTCTATCTCTTGAACCGTTGTCTTCTGCAAGGTCGTGTCGCTAAACGGGTGATCATCCTACAAGAATATGACCTGACTTTCAAAACCCAGAAGAGCACCAAATCCTTAGCACTTGCTCAACTCATTACAGAACTACCATCCTCATCGCCATCACCAGCTGTCAATACCGATCGAACTGATGACCATTTATTCATCATCTCATCAGACGACCCTTGGTACGATGACATTTTGGTTTACCTCCGTACACAAAATTTTTCACCCGATGTTGACTGTGACAGACGCCGTCGCATCCGCCACCATGCTTCCCATTATCTCCTCTTAGTGGATGTCCTCTATCGACGTGGTGTCAACACAATCCTCCGACGTTGCCTTTATCGGGGAGAAGCAGAACAAGTCCTTAATGACTATCATAGCGGTTCCTGCGGCGACTATTTCTCTAGAATGGCCACTGCCCAAAAGGTGATCTATGCAGGTTATTTTTGGCCCTCGTTATTTATCGATTGAATCACAACAATCAAACATTGCCAAAATTTCCATCTCTTTGCCCTCGAGGCAAGAACCTGTTAAGTTTATACTACTTTTACTAGCAAGATCATTGAAAGAAACACAATTAGAGGATAGACAAAGATTTACCCTGGGAAACCCTCATGGGGTAGAAAACCCAGCAAATATTTCCTCAATATAGATGATCAACCAATACAAGATGTAGAAACCAAACAAGAGTTCCTCCTCCTCCTCCTCCTATGCAGACCTCTCTCTCACTTGTACGCTACTTCCAAGTGGATGGATGAATGAGATAAGTGAGGAACATCCTCCTCTACTTATACTTTTTTTTCCGACTGACTTTTTACCCTATGGGGCCAACCTTTCCTAGGAGAGTCTAATAACCCTCAAATAACTAACCCAGGGTCGACCTCTCCTAGGAGATCTAATAACCCTAGTTACCGCAATCTCTCAGAGGAATAAACATCTCCGGATACATAACAAAGTCCCATCGGAGGAATAAAACATCTTTGAAATAATAAAGTACAAATATAATATTCTTTGAAGTTACAATATTTCAACACTCCCCCTTAATGAGAAGGATATTATAACAACATCTACAGGAGCAAGGAGTCATCAACTACATGATACATGATACATCTATAAATCATTGGAATCTTTCTTCAGTAACTCAACCAGTTACTGGAACATCTTCAAGATCTTCAATACTGGAACATCAACATCTTCAGTACTGAGTCTTCATCTTCTGCAGCACTCGAACAACTACAATAGCATCATTGTCTGGATCCTCTCGATCAACAGCATCGTCATCACATGGTCATCCACATTGTCATCACATGATCATCAACATCGTCATCACACACGATCATTAGCATCGTCATCACAAGATCATCAGCATCGTCATCAAGATCATCATGATCAACAGCATCATCATCTAGATCATCACGATCAACAGCATCGTCATCTAGATCATCACGATTAACAACATCATCATCTAGATCATCACGATCAACAACATCGTCATCTAGATCATCACGATCAATAGCATCATCATCTAGATCATCACGATCAAGAGCATCGTCATCTATATCATAACGATCAACAGCATCGTCATCTATATCATCACGATCAAGAGCATCGTCATCTATATCATAACGATCAACAACATCGTCATCTAGATCATCACGATCAACAACATCATCATCTAGATCATCACGATCAACAACATCATCATCTAGATCATCACGATCAACAATATTGTCATATAGATCAACACGATCAACAACATCGTCATCTAGATCATCACGATCAACAGTATCGTCATCTAGATCAGCATCATCGTCATCTAGACCATCATGATCAACATCATTGTAGCTGCATACCCTACAATAGACATGATCCATTTAAGACACCATAACATGTCTAGGGACGATGCAGTCCACTCCTCAACTTAGACAAAGCCTAAGGACCATTTTTCAAAGACATATATCTACGGATCAATTCAGGGGCTGAAGTCCAGGGATGATACAATCCCCTCTCGTCCACTAAGGATCATAGAGACATATGTCTGTGGATCAATTCAGGGACCGAAGTTCGGGGATGATACAATCCCCTCTCGTCCACTAGGGACCACTTCTCGGAGACATTTTTCTACGGATCAATTCAGGGACCAAAGTCCGGGGATGATACAATCCCCTGTCATCCACTAGGGACCACTTCTCGGAGACATCTGTCTATGGATCAATTCAGGGACCGAAGTGCGGGGATTATACAATCCCCTCTCCTCCACTAGGGACTACTTCTCGGAGACATCTGTCTACGGATCAATTCAGGGACCGAAGTCTGGGGATGATACAATCCCCTCTCGTACATTTTGAACTAGTGGTTCTGGGATGATGCAATCCCCATCACGTACATTTTGAACTAGTGGTTCTGGGATGATGCAATCCCCATCACGTACATTTTGAACTAGTGGTTCCAGGATGATGCAATCCCCATCACGTACATTTTGAACTAGTGGTTCCGGGATGATGCAATCCCCATCACGTACATTTTGAACTAGGCATTCAGGGACGATGTAGTCCTATCATATCAACTAGGTACCATCCCCTAACCTCATTGTCAGAACAAGTAGCCTCATCATCGATACAAGTATCCATATCAATATAGGTATCCACATCATCGATACAGCATCCTCATCAATATATTATCCTCATCAACAATACAGTATCCTCATCAATATAGTATCCACAGGTATCCTCATCATTGACCTTACCGTCAATATAGGCAATCTCATCATCGATATAGATATCCACATCGATACCAGTATCCAAAGATATCTTTATCGACCATATCACTCCCCCTTTTGAGGAGGGTCCTTTTGAAATACACCAAGCTTGTCTCAGAAATACTCAAAATTTACTCGAGACAGAGGTTTGGTCAACACATCAGCAACTTGTTCATCAGTGCCTACATACTCGAGCTTGATAGCTCCTTTCTGCACCATAACCCGTATATAGAAATATCGGATCTCTATGTGCTTTGACTTATCATGGAATACTAGATTCTCTATCATTTTGATACAACTCTGGTTGTCACATAGGATCACAGTGGGGTCCATCTCTAAGTCAAACAATCCTGATAACAACTTCTGAAGCCATACCGCTTCGCAAATAGCAGAGCAGGAAGTTATATATTCCGCTTCAGCTATGCTGAGAGCCACACTTAACTGCTTCCTACTAAACCATGAGATCATGGCAGATCCCAGAGAATAACATCCACCTGATGTACTCATCCTATCTGATACGCTTCCTGTGCAATCAACATCTATGTAGCCATACAATTTGAAGTCATGCTCTCCTCGATAATATAGACCAAAATCTATCGTACCCTTTAGGTACCTCATAATACGGCCTCATCGGATTCTAACGGAATCTGGGCCTCATCGGTACTAGCCGGCATCTGGTTCCCGGTACCCTGATCCTGATACTCTCGGTACCCTCGATCCTGATATCAAGATCATTATACCCCAAGCATCTTGGAAGGCTAGCCTAAACATCCTCCATAGCACCCTCAAGGCACTAGCCCCAGGCATCAGAAGTCCTTCTCCATAAACCTCCCTCCCGGTGAGTATGTCTCCAACCGTGGACTCTGGTCACATCAGAAGTTCTCCGGGAAGTATATGTGGCACTGCCACCTTCCCAACTTCTGGTACTAAAGTCAAGTGCTGCTGGCATAGAGCTAATTGTTGGGCTTGTCCCCCAGCCCATAATATATTTATAGTAGCCATTCTCATTCATGGTTATGGGCTCCCACGGAATCATAGAATACTTAGCCTCATCAAGCTACTTGAGTAGATCACTTGGAACAACTGGCACTTGCCATTATGAATAATCATCAGTAACCATTTCTCAATATAATAATATCATGGATCAACCTTGAATCACATGCTAACAAGAATGTCTATCCACTAATTCATATTGCATTACTTTGCATCATAAGTCATTGTCACGATAAGTCATGCCAAGTTTAACATCTAATGCATTTAGGTGCTCTGTGCTACCATTATAACATAACTGGTCATGATACTTTCATAATTTCAATAAGCATCTCATTAACATGCCATGATAAGCTACCATATTTCAACATTAGTACTATCAACATGGAGTAACAATTCACATAATCCATCATCATATCAAATATGTATTCTAACAACCCACATAATCCATCATTATATCAAATATATACTATAAGAGGAGCAATAAGGGTTAGCATGAAATGTTAACATGTCATACCAAATTTCCGAGATAATTTCTTATTCTTTACTGACACAAAACATAGCTGTGAAATACCAACGTTAACCTCAACATGCTTTCCTACCATTTATGTGTCAAATGTCATTTATCTCCAGATGCAATGATAGCTATTAAGATACTATCACGAAATATTAACATGACGTCATGAAATAACATCCAAAAGTATCACATGCACATGCTAATAACCACATGTCTTAGGTGAAATGGAGCCACATGCTAATAACCAAATATCTTCTTAAGTAACACAAGGATACATGATATTATGAGCATTCATCCCATGATCATAAACTTAAAACATATCATATATAGAAAGGAATATAAATATCAAGAATACTCCTATCACGATTAACCAACTGATTACATGGCATATATAGGTACCTTAATATTTCTTGAACATATAGGAATGAGTACCTAATTATCACAAATTTTGGTATTCATGAGGCATTCACACACTAGACCAGAATATAGATTAAGTTCAGATTATGTTCATTTCTTCAATTTTCTTCTTGTTTCTCATCAAGTGATATTGTCCATCTACTAATCATGTATTATGATTGTAATTCCTCATCTTATAAGAAAATGGGTATTTTATGGAGTAGGTACAACGAACTTGGCTATTAGGTGCTAGTGTATTTTTGGTATATTTTCATCACCTAAGTATTATGTTGAAATAAGTAATCCCATTATCTAGGCTATAACAACATGGTATCTATCATTCTTTGAACAATAAAATTCCTCCATAATTTATAAATGGTAATAATAATACGTCTCAAAAATCCAAATCAAGTTATTTTCATGATGAAATTACTATATATGTATTCATTATTAATTCACGGTGCCATTTCCTATTTTGCAACATGTTATATATGTTTATCATTCCCAAGGTCCTAATGTTACCTTACATCCATGGATTAAATTATTCCCAAGGCCGCCATAATCCATAACATAAATTATTTTAATACTCGAACATCATTTCTAGTTGTTATGTTACTTTAATTCATCATAGTTTTCATGATTCTTATTATTGTCCAAGTATATAATGACACACCTACTCATTCGGTGGCTAGGTCAACCATTCCATATAAGTATCAGTATTATGTTATGTCATTTTGATTATGTTTAAGTGTATAATTAGCATTTTTTGTTGTTCCCTTTGTCATGTTTAATTGATACTAGTAGATGTTGTGTTGTTGTTACATCTGTGTATGCTATGTTGTTGATTTAGTTCATTTATTTTACAATAATCTTGTTTAAAATCTTAAACAACTTACTTCCATTCTAACGTTTAAGAATGTAACTACCCTCAAATGTAAGAACTGTAAAATCATAAAAATAACAAGACAAACAAATGACCAGCATGCAATAACAGATCTGATAAAGACAATGGATCTAATATCCTCAAGATGAATAAATATAGTATACAACAAGAGCCAACATGCAATGAAAGATCCGATAAATACAATGGATCTGATATCTTGAATATTTATAAATCTAGTTATAAATCTAGTATACAACAAGAAACCACATGCAATGAAAGATCTATAACAAAAGAGTACATACCTGGTTAGAAAACATGGTGATTACCTTGATGGCTCTAAAATGTGCAACTAAAGGTGGGGGGACGACTCTCCACCCAACCAACCCTCAAACAAAAAGGCTGAGGCCCCCAAGCCCCCAACAATTAACCCTATGCCAGTGCTATCTTGCTTTCCTCTCCTCCAAAGCTCCTCTTCCAAGATGCCCAAAGACAAAAAGGCCCCTCTCTTCACTTCTTCTCCTCTTATCTCCTCCTCCCAATTTATTAATTTCTTATTTAATGCAATTTGTTTTCACTTATTTTCTTTCATATCCCTGATTATATTATTATCTTACATTATTTTATATTTATTATATTAAATATTCTCTATATCCGTATATGAGGGTTGTTACATACTGACTCAAGGTGTTCACTGCAAAGCATATGTCTGGCATGGTATTTGTCAGATACATTAATGACCCAATATTCTGTCTGTACAGAGTCACATCCACTAACTCTGAAGAGTCATCAACTAATAGCTTCAAGTTGGAATCCATGGGAGTGGCCATGGATTTGCATTCCAACATATCGAATCTTTTTAAGATTCCCACAACATACTTTCCTTGGTTGAGAAAGATTCCATCTGGTCCTTGACACACTTCCAGACTCAGGAAGTAGTGCATCAATCCGAGATCTTTCATCTCAAACTCTGATGAGAGTTTCTTCTTGCACTCGATAATCTGTTTCTCATTTCCTGCCAGAAATAGATCATCGACATATAGCAACAATATGACAGGTTCATCATCCATAACCTTGAGATAAAGATTAGGATCAACTTTACTTTTGGTAAATCCCAAGCCTGTCAAGAAACTGTCAATTCTTCCATACCAAGCTCTGGGAGCTTGCTTCAACCCATACAAAGCCTTCTTCAGTTTGCATACATGGGTTCTTCCATCTTCCACCTCAAATCCTTGAGGTTGTTCTATGTACACTTCCTCCTCAATCACACCATTCAGGAAAGCTATCTTCACATCCATCTGGTGTAAATCCCTCTTCATCATGGATGCTCAAGGCCAAGGCCAAGGTCCCACTAGTGTATGTTCGTATTTTATTTAAAATGGACAAACATTTGATATTTTGTTACCCATGTGCTATTAAGCCATGGGATATTGTAAATTGATGTAAATATTTAATATTGCAATAAAATACCAAAAACTGGCTATGGAAGCAACAAATGAGAAGGGGCCATGTGTATCCACTAGGGAGTGGTGAGGGGGTTGTGGGGATGAACCATATGCTGTCAAATGTTATTGTGAGAACCCATTTGACTTTTCTTGATGACATTTATTTCTGTTGTAAGGAAGTAGTTGAAGATTTCAGTCCATGGCTTGAATGGAGCATGGGTAGCCCAGAAGTTCGTATTTGTAGGTATGGGATCTGTTTTCTTGTACCACAAGTCACTCTACCTCATGGGAGTTGCTTCTTCCTCATCCCCATTCCATTGTGGAACTTACCAGCATCAGTTTTCATCCAGGTCGAATTACCAGTAGTGAAAAAAGCTAGAAATCGCAACTTTGCAAGAACCCACGTTTGGAAAAGCCAAAAATGCCCAGATTTGGTATTTGACAGTGAAATCCAATGGGGGATCCATAGATATGAACCTTGGGGTGAATTTGAGAGTATTAGATACCTCGAAATCCATTGGAAAACCTAGTTTTTATAGCCCAGAAAACCAGTGACGGGATTGAATTATTTGATGAACAGAATTGTGAGAAATCCAATTGTGAATGACTGAACAGAGGTTGGGCTTGCTTGATAAACCCAGTTAAGGCTAGAATCTCAAGGATTAGCAGCTGGACCTTTCTATGCCAACCCTGAAGAGCACTGGAGGGAAGGGACGCGTGAGGGACTATGCAGCAGAGAAGGGGACCTTCCTTGTGTTGGGTGTGGTAGGTAATGTGGGTGCCTTGACTGTTGAATTCCTTTGAGATGCATGTAGCTCTGTGGATGAGCTCACTGGCTTAGCATTTTCCTCCTTTGTCTATTGTATGCTTGATAAACCCAACTGTGAGTTGGATTAGCATAGCTATTGAGAGAAACCATGGCTGTGAGTGAGCCTATTTAGTTCCTCCTTAGTGGATACACAACTTAGCTCGGGGGTGATCTCTCAGCTGAAAGAATACAAGCCGGACATAGATCTATGGTTGGGTGGAACGTTGCTCTCACATAGCCAGTTGTTTGGACAACTTCTTCTTCAAGATAAGTGTTTTCTGTGATTTACATTATATGCATTTGTGTTCTGTAATGTGTTAATTCGAAATGGTAATTATTCATGTTAATGGAATTGGTATTCAGTCTATGCATAGCATGAGAATGGGATGAATTTCTTTCCTGTTGATGCATCATTTGCTTGAGATAAATATCCTGATGTATGTTTGTTATGTGTGTGCAATTATGTATTTTAATTCCGTTGTGTAATTTAATTGTGCATTTTATTTAAATGGAAAAACTTTTACCATTATGGCTTTGGGGAAAAATTAGACACCCCATGTTACAGTCATGTTCCCTCCCTTGCATTGGATTTGATGGAAGAGGACGTGACAGAGTGGTATCAGAGCGCAATTTCTAGCACTGGGGCTGCTTGGGCCAAACTCTGAGTTACAGACAAGTAACATAATGGTTTTAATGCAGTATTGGTGAAGTTGGGGAAGCATTTTTTATTGAAAAAATGATAGGGTTAGAGTTCTCAGGTGTGGGAGAGGATCACACCATTGTATAGATCTCTCCAACAGCTTTCCAACGGTACCAGATTCATCCCATTTGGATAAGGGACGAGGGAGTTATGTACCCCAGAAGTTACAAGAAACACACGTGTTTTCGCAGTTTCGAGATGTCGGGTTTCGGGTTGCGCGAACCAAAGTTGTGAAATTGCGCATTCCGGTTTCCGCAATCCCGAACCCTCAATTTTGGGTTTTGGGTTGCAGGTTGCAGATTGCGGGATGGTTACATCCCCATGACCGCAACTTGACCCCCGAACCCGCAATTTCGGGTTTCGGGTTGTGGGTTGCGGGATGGTTACATCCCCGTGACCGCAACTTGACTCCTCGAACCCGCAATTTCGGGTTGCGGGATGGTTACGTCCCCGTGACCGAAACTTGACCCCCGAACCCGCAATGTCGGGTTGCGGGTTGCGGCCTGTGTGTGGCAGGATAAAAAAAAAAGCGGAGTATAGAGCCCGAAAATTGATTTTTGGATTGCGGGAGCATACAAGGTCAGAATTTGATGCGTCAGTGGCATTCTGAGGCCATCGACGGAGGCCATGAATGAACCAATGAAAATCCCAAGTGCATTACGCTCCAATTTGGCACAAAATTGGAATTAATGGCTTTTACAAATCGGTGTCCCGGCACTTGACAGAAGGTCGGATTGGGCCAAAGTTGATATGGGGAAGTCATGGAGTAGGCACGGTGTTAATTTTGGTGTTTTGGAGCCAAACTTCAAAGGAGGTGGAGTCAAGGTGTACAAGAAGGCCAAAAAGCACTATTTTGGGCCACGTTTTGGGAATTTTGAAAAGCTTGCAGTGGTTGAAAATGATCCTATAATTCGGAATCAAGAAAATTACCGAACTCAACATTTCCTATTCTCAGTAAACCAAACATATTCCATTAGACAAAGATTTCCCAAAAATGTACCGTTTGGGAAATAGCCATTTTTGGCCCAAAATTTGAAATTTTGGAAAAATGTGAAAAGTGGAAAGTAATCAAACCCATAATTTTATAGAAGATGAATGGTGCATTGGAACAGAGATCCGTGAGTTGCTGAACGTTCCTTGTTATATAGACTAACTTTGCCCGGTAGAAAATTTTTCGTGATTCCTCATAGATTTTCTTCCACAGGTGGCTGAAGTTGGCATTCCAGACCAAAATACAACTGTGTAAAAATGTGTAGAATTATTGGTAAAAGTTGTCATTTTTGAAGTGATGTAGTTCCCACACCGGATGTCGGAATGGAGCAAGTGGATAGGCATTGGAAATCTTATCCAGCAGGGAACAATGGTGCATAGGCAGAATTTGAATAGGGTTATCACACACCATGGATAATTAGGGCAGAAAAGTGCCACTAATTGTTTTGTCAAATTGTTGATAATATGGGCAATTTCCAGAATTGCATGAATGGGCAAAAGAAATGAATGCATAACAGCCATGTGAATTATTCCATGAGTTTGATTGTGTTAAATATTGATGTTTTATATTTCTATATGCATTCCTAATATGTCTAACAAATTTTTTCATAATGCACAGTGCTTGCAGCTCATAAGATTTAATAATTGTAGCAGAGGTAGCATACAGGAAAAATGGTGACCATAAATGATGCTCAAGATCCTTATGAGAATGAAAAAGACGTCCTAAGAGAAAATGTGCATGAAGAGAATGCTGAGACTGAATCCAATGGGACAAGGGAGTAGGTGACTTCTCAGAATTTGGTTGAAACCATGGTGAGCTTCAATGAAAGATTGATGAAGGCTCAAGAAGAACAACGCCAACTCAATGCTGCTATCTTTGAAAGTCTCACTGATATGCAACAGAGGATAAACCTTGGGTCCAACCCAAGCAATGTGGGTGAAGAAAGAAGAGATGCAGAGAGTCGCTCTAGAGGTCGTTCAAAGAAGAGGACTCCAAGCCCAAGGAAGAGTTCGGTGAGTAGAAAGCATAGAACACCTTCCTCTTGTTAAATTTTGAGCATTAATTCACAATACTCTTGGATCTTTACTGAGAGAATAACATATACATTATATCAATGCATAACAATCACAATAAGCATGACAAGCATCACAAGAATCAAAAGCATGAGAGACAAGGGACACAGAGTTTCCGTGGGAAAAACCCTAAGGTGAAAAACCCCACAACTTCCTCAGAGATAGAGAGAGTAATGGCTCAACCAAAGTACAACCATAAATACACTAAGATAGTCTCCTAGTAGCAGATGATCCTCCTCCTCACTAGTGCGCCACTTTTTGAGTGAGAGAGATATAACTTTTTGAATGATCTAAATAGAGATCTCCTGATCTCTATTTATACTAACCTATTTGCCTAGTGACCTTATGGGCCCGACTTGTCTAGCTAGGTACATCCACAATATAATATATATTTCAGGGCCGACCCCACACATGGTGGACTAATAACCCATCGACAAGTACACACACTTGTGACACTTGTCAATCCACATGACGACACTTCCTTATACAGAATAACACATCTCTAATAAGGGTACAATAAATATATATGAAATACATAGATGAAATATATTTCGAAGTTACATATACATCAACACTCCCTCTTAACTAGGAAGGTATTTCTCGACACAGATTTGCTAGGCAAGTTTTCTTCTCGGGATCATCGTCATCGATGCATCGTCATTATCATTGTCACTACTGCTACTATCTCAACCAATCTCTGACTCTACTCATCATAGGAAGTTCTATAGAGCCAGTCCTTTTTCATACTGGATATAGGCCCACCACCTACAGGTCTTCATCATCACTAGCCATACTATGGAAATCTCAGGACTTATTACGTGCGTCACAAAATATTAAAAGAGTTTCTTGACTAGCAAGAACCCTAAAGAGCATCTGAGGCCTTTTTCATCCTGTCTAGATCTCCAGGACTTATTACATGTGACCCCACCACAAAACCTCGAAAGAGAATCCCAGGATTGATTACGAGCACAAGGCTCAACCTATTAGATCTCCTAGGGCACAAATTACATGTAGTCACCACAAAACCTCGAAAGAGCATCCCAGGACTGATTACGAGCACAAGGCTCAACCTATCGGATCTCCCAGGGCACAAATTACATGTGGTCATGGAAAAATCTCGAAAGAGCATCCCAGGACTGATTACGAGCACACGGCTCAACCTATCGGATCTCCCAGGGCACAAATTACATGCCATAGGACAAAACCTCGAAAGAGCATCTATCAGATATCCCACGGCACAAATTACATGCCATAGGCAAAACCTCGAAAGACTATCTGCAGATCTCCCAGGGCACAAATTATATGTCCTCCCACGCAAAACCTCAAA
The DNA here is from genome assembly GCA_027924585.1 of Larix kaempferi. Lineage (NCBI taxonomy): Eukaryota > Viridiplantae > Streptophyta > Pinopsida > Pinales > Pinaceae > Larix > Larix kaempferi. The sequence continues at coordinate 2,211,532 of BSBM01000945.1, forward strand.
AGATCATTTGCCAGATATCCCAATGTACAAATTACATGCCATAGGCAAAACCTCGAAAGACTATCTGCAAATCTCCCAGGGCACAAATTATATGCTTATATGCACAACCTGTTCCACAGCCACAGAGTATCAACCTGATACTCACCATACATCATCCTGATGTACACATGATCATCCTGATTATCATCACTGCAACATCCTTGTCATGTCCCAAATTTGGTATTGGGTCACAATGGCCTAATCACATTGGCCCTATTCATTAGAGTTTGTCAAATTGATGCTAAAGGTCAAATAATTGCCAACGAGGAAAATTACTAGTTTCCTAGGTTTGGGGTGGAAGCTTTGGGATTTGGAATAATGGGGATAATAAATGATGTTTGAACATTAGAATGGAATAAATATTTAATAAAGGAGCTAAATAAATATATACAAGTGAAAATCAAAGTGGCATTTCATCATGAAGACACATGGAGGAAGTGGGATCCACATATGGCTAGATTTCCCCACTACACTTGGCATCATTCTCTCACCAATTCGAATTCAAGGTGAATGGTAACATACTTGGGGGAGTCCAAAAGGTATTATTCATGGAATGAATCATCCAAGGTCGAAATATAGAGGAAGAGTAACTCCCATGGAAGAGGAAGAGGCAATTTGGAGCTAGTGAGACACTTGGGCTAGATTCCCTAGCTCTATGACAACAATGATGAAGATGCTATGACACCTACGACACAAATCAGACCTGAAGGCTGACATATGACATATATGACATGTCAGGGCTAAAAATAGACTCCAATAGGGCGCTCAAGGGTGTTAGGGCAGCTAAGATGCTTCCACATGTGATTTGGTGGAAGTGGGAGACTAGGAATTGTTGTACAAGTGGCGTTCTTTGGAATCTCTTCCCAACTTGAGTTGGCATGAGTCTCTTGGAAGGAATTCGACCCATGGAGGACATTAGAACTTTATAAATTTCAATAACAAAGAATGAAAGCAGCTTTTGATCATTTGTAGAATTTGCAATTGCATTTGTGAAGAGGGAGAGCTAGTGGATGACTAGTTTCTTGCCTTAGCCAATTTCGAGGGTGAAAGATTCCCATCCAAGTTGGTAATTGGAAAGGCCATTCAGACCTTTCATTTGGAGCTTTAATGGAGTCTTTATTTGCAGGTGTAAGCTACAGGGCAGCTCATGGTTTCTTCTATTGCAGCTCACGCCTTCAACCATTTCCAGTTTTGATGGCATATTCTTGATCCTTAAGGGAGGGCATTTTTGGTGAGATATTGTACTCTTTGGGGAAGCTTTTAATGCCCCATTTCTTTTGTAATATGAATTAAATACTCTTTTATTCATCTCCAAAAAGTTTCAGGTCGAAATTCCAAGTAGAAATGTATAAATCTCATTTTTAATGGAAGAACAATGCCATTTCCCCACTACCTTGTTGTGAACCAATGTATTGATGATGATTTAGAATGAATGGATGATTCTCTGATATATTTGTGATTAATATACTTCCATGGATGTATTTTACAAGTTTCATGTACTGTACTTGAGCATTTGAAGCATTTTTACTCAGTTTAGTTGTATTGGGAGGTGAAATAGTGCCATTTCCCCAAGGGTTGAATTGGGGGTTTTTGCTGTTGAATGTGAGAGAGTTAGAACAGTAGTAAAAATCAATTAATGGTGCATATGAGACCTTAATCACATATTTAACACATTATATACCTCTGTTCATAAATTTGTGGGAGTTTGGAAGCATTTGGAAGGCCATTTGCAGTGTTACCCGGGGGGGATTTGATGCACAAATTACTAGTTAAAATTACATATATTGATTAGAATACAAATCAAGTTTGCAGCAGTATTTGGAGGGCCATAAAACATCCCTGAACCTGATATTCAAGTATAAATACCATTCATACACTCCTACAGAAGATTTGGGAGCATTTGGGTTGATTTGGAGGTCAAAACAGTAAAACTAGTCAAAGGTCGAAATTGGAAAAAAAAAGTGAAAAATTGGGCATTTTAATAAAATTTGAAAAAGGGATATTACAGTGGTATCAGAGCATGGTCTTGGCACCTAATGTGGTAGAACATTAATGAATACCAGGAGTCAAAGAAATAATCCACCACCCTTAGAAACTGAAACTGGATGTTCTTTGGTGAAAGGGAATAAATAGGAGAAGAAGTGCATTCATTGGTCACCATGAGTAAGGATGAGAAAGGAACCTCAAAGGAGAATGAGGAGTTTAGAAACTTATTGGAACCTTCCTTTGAAGACAAGTGGAGGAAATACTTTCAAGAGTTCAAATTGTTGCTTAGTGAACTTGGAAGCAACTCGGGAAAAATAATGAGCAATGGTTCTCTTTTCAAGGAAAAGGATGAAACAATTTATGCCACAAAAGAGGAACCTAATGTAATTGTGGAACATGAGGTACATGTTGATATGCGGGTTCTTGAAGATGCTACACTAAAACAAGAAGAAGGACAAGCACTTGTCCTTGTTCAAAGGGATTATGAGTTGCCTCATGGAGAGAGTTGCAAAGCCTTGGAAGAGGTACATGATCTCACAATAGTTGGACCAACCAATTATGGAGAAGATGGATTAAATATTTCAATGGGTAAGAGTTGTAAAGAATTAAAGTTGGTTCATAATTCCTCACCCCACACTTCTTTTCCAACCACATCACTTTGGGATGAAAATTGGGTGAAAGGTTTTTTTCTAGTGGTGCCACATGAGGGGTATGAAACTCCTACCTCTCCTTTTGATGATGACATGAATAGAGCACCTCATTATTTAGAATTTCAGCAGCATATTGCTTTACCTTATGATGATACATATCCTCATGGATGTATGGATGAGACTTCTTTGAGTCCTTTGAAGTCTCCTTGTGTTTCCTGCTCATTATTTGGTTCAGATTTTAGTGGAGATTCTTCATTCACTTCTTGGATGAAAGAATGCATGGCTGAATATTTTGATGCATATCACATTCTTTTGGAGGAGCACTATCGGACATGGGATCCCCACCTATGTCATTGGATCAGATTTGAATGGTCACTTGAAGATTGTATGCACCTAGCAAATGGTGGTCTACTTACTTGGAGGTATAAACACTTTCATGACTCTTTGATGAAGCATCTTCTTGATGTACATTTTCATTATGTTGTTATGTACTTTGATGATATATATTTTGTACTCGTGATGCTTGGAAGAATGCATACAAGAAAATGGGATCCAGGAATCCTTTTATCTAATGGTGTGGGTTGGAGAGCACTCTTAATTGTTGGGGTGCAATACAAGCAATGGGACCCTGGAATAATTTTTATCTCATTGGTTTCATATTTTTTGGGGAAGCAAGCAGTATGGGAGATGGATTCCACACTTAATAAAGTGATTTTAATCAGAGTAGTGCAGCAGCAAGCATGGTGGTTCCTCTCTAAAATCTTCATGGAAACTCAAAGACTCAAGGTTGGGCAATTTAATGGCAACTTCAAAGAATTATACAGAAAGCAGGTTCTTCAACACGCACGTTTAAAATTGCTTGAGGACAAGCAATATTGGGAAGGGAGGATTTTTCATGTCCCAAATTTGGTATTGGGTCACAATGGCCTAATCACATTGGCCCTATTCATTAGAGTTTGTCAAATTGATGCTAAAGGTCAAATAATTGCCAAGGAGGAAAATTACTAGTTTCCTAGGTTTGGGGTGGAAGCTTTGGGATTTGGAATAATGGGGATAATAAATGATGTTTGAAAATTAGAATGGCATAAATATTTAATAAAGGAGCTAAATAAATATATACAAGTGAAAATCAAAGTGGCATTTCATCATGAAGACACATGGAGGAAGTGGGACCCACATATGGCTAGATTTCCCCACTACACTTGGCATCATTCTCTCACCAATTCGAATTCAAGGTGAATGGTAACATACTTGGGGGATTCCAAAAGGTATTATTCATGGAATGAATCATCCAAGGTCGAAATATAGAGGAAGAGTAACTCCCATGGAAGAGGAAGAGGCAATTTGGAGCTAGTGAGACACTTGGGCTAGATTCCCTAGCTCTATGACAACAATGATGAAGATGCTATGACACCTATGACACAAATCAGACCTGAAGGCTGACATATGACATATATGACATGTCAGGGCTAAAAATAGACTCCAATAGGGCGCTCAAGGGTTTTAGGGCAGCTAAGATGCTTCCAGATGTGATTTGGTGGAAGTGGGAGACTAGGAATTGTTGTACAAGTGGCGTTCTTTGGAATCTCTTCCCAACTTGAGTTGGCATGAGTCTCTTGGAAGGAATTCGACCCATGGAGGACATTAGAACTTTATAAATGTCAATAACAAAGAATGAAAGCATCTTTTGATCATTTGTAGAATTTGCAATTGCATTTGTGAAGAGGGAGAGCTAGTGGATGACTAGTTTCTTGCCTTAGCCAATTTCGAGGGTGAAAGATTCCCATCCAAGTTGGTAATTGGAAAGGCCATTCAGACCTTTCATTTGGAGCTTTAATGGAGTCTTTATTTGTAGGTGTAAGCTACAGGGCAGCTCATGGTTTCTTCTATTGCAGCTCACGCCTTCAACCATTTCCAGTTTTGATGGCATATTCTTCATCCTTAAGGGAGGGCGTTTTTGGTGAGCTATTGTACTCTTTGGGGAAGCTTTTAATGCCCCATTTCTTTTGTAATATGAATTAAATACTCTGTTCTTCATCTCCAAAAAATTTCAGGTCGAAATTCCAAGTAGAAATGTATAAGTCTCATTTTTAATGGAAGAACAATGCCATTTCCCCACTACCTTGTTGTGAACCAATGTATTGATGATGATTTCGAATGAATGGATGATTCTCTGATATATTTGTGATCCATATACTGCCATGGATGTCTTCTACAAGTTTCATGTACTGTACTTGAGCATTTGAATCATTTTTACTCAGTTTAGTTGTATTGGGAGGTGAAATAGTGCCATTTCCCCAAGGGTTGAATTGGGGGTTTTTGCTGTTGAATGTGAGAGAGTTAGAACAGTAGTAAAAATCAATTAATGGTGCATATGAGACCTTAATCACATACTTAACACATTATATACCTCTGTTCATAAATTTGTGGGAGTTTGGAGGCATTTGGAAGGCCATTTGCAGTGTTACCCGGGGGGGATTTGATGCACAAATTACTAGTTAAAATTACATATATTGATCAGAATACAAATCAAGTTTGCAGCAGTATTTGGAGGGCCATAAAACATCCATGAACCTGATATTCAAGTATAAATACCATTCATACACTCCTACAGAAGATTTGAGAGCATTTGGGTTGATTTGGAGGTCAAAACAGTAAAACTAGTCAAAGGTCGAAATTGGAAAAAAAAAGGGAAAAATTGGGCATTTTAATAAAATTTGAAAAAGGGATATTACAGTGGTATCAGAGCATGGTCTTGGCACCTAATGTGGTAGAACATTAATGAAGACCAGGAGTCAAAGAAATAATCCACCACCCTTAGAAACTGAAACTGGATGTTCTTTCGTGAAAGGGAATAAATAGGAGAAGAAGTGCATTCATTGGTCACCATGAGTAAGGATGAGAAAGGAACCTCAAAGGAGAACGAGGAGTTTAGAAACTTATTGGAACCTTCCTTTGAAGACAAGTGGAGGCAATACTTTCAAGAGTTCAAATTGTTGCTTAGTGAACTTGGAAGCAACTCGGGAAAAATAATGAGCAATGGTTCTCTTTTCAAGGAAAAGGATGAAAAAATTTATGCCACAAAAGAGGAACCTAATGTAATTGTGGAACATGAGGTACATGTTGATATGTAGGTTCTTGAAGATGCTACACTAAAACAAGAAGAAGGACAAGCACTTGTCCTTGTTCAAAGGGATTATGAGTTGCCTCATGGAGAGAGTTGCAAAGCCTTGGAAGAGGTACATGATCTCACAATAGTTGGACCAACCAATTATGGAGAAGATGGATTAAATATTTCAATGGGTAAGAGTTGTAAAGAATTAAAGTTGGTTCATAATTCCTCACCCCACACTTCTTTTCCAACCACATCACTTTGGGATGAAAATTGGGTGAAAGGTTTTTTTCTAATGGTGCCACATGAGGGGTATGAAACTCCTACCTCTCCTTTTGATGATGACATGAATAGAGAACCTCATTATTTAGAATTGCAGCAGCATATTGCTTTACCTTATGATGATACATATCCTCATGGATGTATGGATGAGACTTCTTTGAGTCCTTTGAAGTCTCCTTGTGTTTCCTGCTCATTATTTGGTTCAGATTTTAGTGGAGATTCTTCATTCACTTCTTGGATGAAAGAATGCATGGCTGAATATTTTGATGCATATCACGTTCTTTTGGAGCAGCACTATCGGACATGGGATCCTCACCTATGTCATTGGATTAGATTTGAATGGTCACTTGAAGATTGTATGGACCTAGCAAATGGTGGTCTACTTACTTGGAGGTATAAACACTTTCATGATTCTTTGATGAAGCATCTTCTTGATGTACATTTTCATTATGTTGTTATGTACTTTGATGATATATATTTTGTACTCATGATGTTTGGAAGAATGCATACAAGAAAATGGGATCCAGGAATCCTTTTATCTAATGGTGTGGGTTGGAGAGCACTCTTAATTGTTGGGGTGCAATACAAGCAATGGGACCCTGGAATAATTTTTATCTCATTGGTTTCATATTTTTTGGGGAAGCAAGCAGTATGGGAGATGGATTCCCCACTTAATAAAGTGATTTTAATCAGAGTAGTGCAGCAGCAAGCATGGTGGTTCCTCTCTAAAATCTTCATGGAAACTCAAAGACTCAAGGTTGGGCAATTCAATGGCAACTTCAAAGAATTTTACAGAAAGCAGGTTCTTCAACACCCACGTTTAAAATTGCTTGAGGACAAGCAATATTGGGAAGGGAGGATTTGTCATGTCCCAAATTTGGTATTGGGTCACAATGGCCTAATCACATTGGCCCTATTCATTAGAGTTTGTCAAATTGATGCTAAAGGTCAAATAATTGCCAAGGAGGAAAATTACTAGTTTCCTAGGTTTGGGGTGGAGGCTTTGGGATTTGGAATAATGGGGATAATAAATGATGTTTGAACATTAGAATGGCATAAATATTTAATAAAGGAGCTAAATAAATATATACAAGTGAAAATCAAAGTGGCATTTCATCATGAAGACACATGGAGGAAGTGGGACCCACATATGGCTAGATTTCCCCACTACACTTGGCATCATTCTCTCACCAATTCGAATTCAAGGTGAATGGTAACATACTTGGGGGAGTCCAAAAGGTATTATTCATGGAATGAATCATCCAAGGTCGAAATATAGAGGAAGAGTAACTCCCATGGAAGAGGAAGAGGCAATTTGGAGCTAGTGAGACACTTGGGCTAGATTCCCTAGCTCTATGACAACAATGATGAAGATGCTATGACACCTATGACACAAATCAGACCTGAAGGCTGACATATGACATATATGACATGTCAGGGCGAAAAATAGACTCCAATAGGGCGCTCAAGGGTGTTAGGGCAGCTAAGATGCTTCCACATGTGATTTGGTGGAAGTGGGAGACTAGGAATTGTTGTACACGTGGCGTTCTTTGGAATCTCTTCCCAACTTGAGTTGGAATGAGTCTCTTGGAAGGAATTCGACCCATGGAGGAAATTAGAACTTTATAAATGTCAATAAAAAAGAATGAAAGCAGCTTTTGATCATTTGTAGAATTTGCAATTGCATTTGTGAAGAGGGAGAGCTAGTGGATGACTAGTTTCTTGCCTTAGCCAATTTCGAGGGTGAAAGATTCCCATCCAAGTTGGTAATTGGAAAGACCATTCAGATCTTTCATTTGGAGCTTTAATGGAGTCTTTATTTGCAGGTGTAAGCTACAGGGCAGCTCATGGTTTCTTCTATTGCAGCTCACGCCTTCAACCATTTCCAGTTTTGATGGCATATTCTTGATCCTTAAGGGAGGGCGTTTTTGGTGAGCTATTGTACTCTTTGGGGAAGATTTTAATGCCCCATTTATTTTGTAATATGAATTAAATACTCTGTTCTTCATCTCCAAAAATTTTTAGGTCGAAATTCCAAGTAGAAATGTATAAATCTCATTTTTAATGGAAGAACAATGCCATTTCCCCACTACCTTGTTGTGAACCAATGTATTGATGATGATTTCGAATGAATGGATGATTCTCGTATATATTTGTGATCAATATACTGCCATGGATGTCTTCTACAAGTTTCATGTACTGTACTTGAGCATTTGAAGCATTTTTACTCAGTTTAGTTGTATTGGGAGGTGAAATAGTGCCATTTCCCCAAGGGTTGAATTGGGGGTTTTTGCTGTTGAATGTGAGAGAGTTAGAACAGTAGTAAAAATCAATTAATGGTGCATATGAGACCTTAATCACATACTTAACACATTATATACCTCTATTCATAAATTTGTGGGAGTTTGGAAGCATTTGGAAGGCCATTTGCAGTGTTACCCGGGGGGATTTGATGCACAAATTACTAGTTAAAATTACATATATTGATCAGAATACAAATCAAGTTTGCAGTAGTATTTGGAGGGACATAAAACATCCCTAAACCTGATATTCAAGTATAAATACCATTCATACACTCCTACAGAAGATTTGGGAGCATTTGGGTTGATTTGGAGGTCAAAACAGTAAAACTAGTCAAAGGTCGAAATTGGAAAAAAAAAAGTGAAAAATTGGGCATTTTAATAAAATTTGAAAAAGGTTTATTACAATCCTACTACATGTCATATAGAGAAACATCCTGATCATCCTGATCATACAATGCATATACCTGATGCATACCAAGTATCTACCTGATACATATCATCATACATGATCCACCTGATCATACAGTGTATCCACCTTATACAAATACATGATACATATCAACATACATGATCTACCTAATCATACAATCTATCCACCTGATACATATACAGATATATGGTCCAAGCATCCAACATGATGCTTATACAAAATACATACACATGATCCAACCGATCATATCCAACATCCAACATGATGCGTACATACATATAAATGATCCAACTGATCATATCCAGCATCCAACATTATGCGTACATACATACATATAAAAATGATCCAACTGATCATATCCAGCATCCAACATGATGCGTACATACATATAAATGATCCAACTGATCATATCCAGCATCCCACATGATGCGTACATATATACATATAAAAATGATCCAACTGATCATACCAGAACATCATCCTGATGATCATCATCTAGCGCTTACATCCATAGCCATGTGAAGGATCCTCCTTCCAACACGCTTGAAATGGCTTCAGCAAATGTGTCCATTACTTCTTCCTCGAAGTGTCATCAATCAGAATAACACCAAGCCTCTCTTTGAAGTACTCGAACTTCACCCTGGCTAGTGGCTTCGTCAGCACATCTGCAATCTGCTCATCTGTCACAAAGTACAGGAGCTTCACAGCTCCTCTCTGCACCATATCCCTAATATAGTGATATTTGATCTCTATGTGTTTCAACTTATCATGAAACACTGGGTTCTCGGATAGCTTCACACAACTCTGGTTATCACAAAAGATACCAGTAGCATCCAATGGGAGATTAAATAATTCAGACAGTAGCTTCCATAGCCATACTGCCTCACTATCAGCTGAACAGGCTGAAACATACTCTGCCTCAGTTGTACTCAGTGCTACTCAGTACTGCTTCCTGCTAAACCAAGAGATCACACCTGATCCCATACTGAAGCAACACCCAGATGTGTTCTTCCTATCTGCAACACTGCCAGCCCAATCTGAATCAACATAACCCTGCAGGTTAAACTTTTGATTCGCCTCATACTTGAGCCCATAATCCACTGTACCCTTCAGGTACCTCAGAACATGCTTTACAGCAACCGGATGAACACTCCTCGGATCTGTCAGGAACTGACTCAATGTGTTCACCGCAAAGCAAATATCTGGTCGTGTGTTCGTCAGGTACATCAAGGACCCAATCATCTGACGATACATAGAGACATCAACCGGCTTAGATGAAGTATCACATAGAAGCTTCAGATTCGATGCCATAGTTGTGGCCATGGCCTTGCAATCCATCATCCCAAATCTCTTCAGAATATCTACTTTGTATTTCCCTTGACCAAGGAAGATCCCACCTGAATTCTGCCACACCTCCATACCTAGGAAATAATGTATCATTCCCAAATCTTTCATATCGAACTCAGCAGCAAGCTTTCTCTTAGTATCTGCAATCAATCTATCATCTCCTGTTACAAATAAGTCATCCACACACAGGAGTAGAATCACAGGATTCCCTTCCTCAACCTTGTAGTAAAGGTTGGAATCCGCTTTACTCTTGGTAAAGCCCAAACTAAATAGGAAACTGTCCATCCTGCCATACTAAGTTCTGGGAGCTTGCTTCAAGCCATACAAGGATTTCTTCAATCTGCACACATACGACTCCCTGCCATGTATTTCGAAACCGAGTGGCTGCTCCACATATACTTCCTCTTCAACTACACCATTCAAGAAAGAAGTCTTGACATCCATCTGGTGTATTTTCCATTTCATCGCTGCAGCCAGGGAAAGTACTGTTCTGATGGAAGTATACTTGGCTACATGTGCAAAATTTTCTTCATAATCTATTCCCTCTTTCTGAGAGAAGCCACGAGCTACGAATCTTGCTTTGTATTTTTCTACACTGCCATCTGCAGCATGCTTGATTTTGTAGATCTATTTGGAAGTCACAACAGACTTCTCTTTAGGTCTTGGGACAACATCCCAAACATCATTCTTTATTATTGATCGGTATTCCTCAACCATGGCATCCTTCCATTCTTTCTTTTCTGCTGCTTCTTCATAACTGGAAGGCTCTTTGTTCATAATGTCACAAAGTAAAGCAAGATAGCTGGTATGTGATCTAGTTCTCTTCTTTGCTCTATGTTCTTCTTCTGGAATGCCAAATCTTTCTGCATCTTGAATGAGCTCTCTAGCCCATGCAGGTTTCCTCTTGTGAGAGTTATCCTCACGGGGTGGATCTACAGGTTCTTGCGGATCTTCAAACTCATGAACAACTTCTGGAACTGCTTCAGTCATGGTAGTGTCTTGAAATCTAGTTTCCTTAGGTTCTTCATAAAGTTCAATAGGTGCCTTCCTTGATTTGATGAATGCTGAGTTTTCATCAAATGTTACATCCCTGCTAACATCAATCTTCTTGAACCCTGAAAAGTATATTCTGTAAGCCTTCGAGCTTTCACTGTAACCCACAAAGATATCCTTCTTTCCTGAAGGATCTAGTTTAGTCCTCTTTTTCTTTGAAACATGAGTGTATACTGGACAACCCAATATTCTGAGATGGCCGACTTCAGGTTTCTTACCAGAAAAGACCTCTTCTAGTGTCTTGTTGTCCAATATCTTGTGGGTGTTCTGTTCTACACATATACAGCTGTTCTAGCTGCTTCTACCCATAGATGCATAGGTAGATCCTGGTCATGCAGCATTGTCCTTGTTGCTTCCATGATTGTTCTGTTCTTCATTTCTGCAACTCCATTCCGTTGAGGATTATAAGGAGCAGTCAACTCCCTCTTAATCCCTGAATCACTACAAAGCTTCTTGAAGTCACCTGAGGTGAATTCTCCACCATTGTCGGATCTGAATGTTTTGATGTTCTTGTCAGTTTGATTCTCCATCAAGGTTTTGAATTCCTTGAATTTATCAAACACCTCATCTTTGTTCTTCAAGAAGTATACCCAAGTCTTCCTGGAGAAGTCATCAATAAATGAGACATAGTAAACATATCCACTCAGAGAACTAGATGACATAGGACCACATACATCTGAGTGGATGATTTCTAGGATGTCTTTTGCCTTGCTTTCACTGCTTGGGAAAGCCTTCTTAATGTTCTTACCTTTTGCACATCCTTTGCAAACACCTTCATGTTTGGTTTTGATTTCAGGAAGACCCTCTACAGCCTTGCTTGCAATTGGAAGTTCCCTATAGTGCATATGAGCAAGTCTTCTATGCCAAAGTTCACTTGGCTCCATGCATTCATGTACCATGGCATGTTCAGGTTGTCTCTTCAATTTATACAAAACTCCCTCTTGCTCTCCAATCACTACTACATCATCTATGTTCTTCCCCTTTGGCCACATTAGGACTTGGCCATCCACAAATTCAACCCTCATACCTTTTGCATCCAATGCAGAGATGGAGAGTAGGTTCTTCTTGAGCCCAGGTATATAAAGGACTTCTTTCATCTTCAAAGATTTTCCAGAATCTAGGTTGTAGGAGGCTTCACCACTTCCTTTGATTGGGTATTGATAATCATCCCCAAGTTTCACCTTATGGGGTGATTCATGTTCAGATAGATTCACAAAAGATTCCTTAAACTCAGTCATGTGTTTGGAAGCCCCACTGTCAATCAACCAATCATTAAACCATGGGAGATAGTACCTATGAGAGTAGAAATTAGAACATATTATTCTTCACTTGATGAGTCATCATCACTATCACTTTTTTCCCTAGCCTTCTTCTTTAGGGGTTCATCATCTTCGGCAGCATGAGCATGATATCTTCTTTTGTTATTCTTCTTCTTCTTATTGAAGTTGTTGTTGTTGTCTTTCTTCTTCTTGGGACAATCTGAAGCAAAGTGTCCCTTCTCATTGCAATTGAAGCATCTAAGATCTTTCTTAATGATAACGGTGGTGTGAGAATCTCTTGTTATGAGATGATTCCTTCTTGGACTTTCCTTTCCTGGCATGTGTTGTGAGAGCTTGATCTTCATTTCCCATCTTTTCTTCTCGGGCCACAATCCTAGCTTCTTCTTGAGAGCATTCTTCCCGTAATCTATTGAAGGAGATCAACTTCTTCCTTGCACAAATTCCTTGAATAAAGGAATCCCATGACCTGGGTAGGCCATTTAGAGTGGTCATCACCACTTCACCATTCTCCACCATTTCATCCACTGCTTCTAGTTGTTCCTTGATCTGGGAGACCCTTGAAAAATAAGATTGAATGGTTTCTCCATTCTGAAACTTTACTCCTTTCAATTGGTTCCCCAGGGTCATCTTCTGATTTATGTTCTTCCCTTCAAAAAGCTTGGTCAAAGAGTCAAACATCTCCTTGGGTGTCTTTTGTTAGGATATTTAGACACTTAGGAGTTAGTTAAGATCAACTTGTGTAATATATCCATTAGGGATAGTGTGTTTCTTTAGTATGCATTAGTATGCGTTTGTAAATATTTAATCCGATGGTCACAATATGTTCCCGACATAGAGTGATCCAACGGCTCAACTTCTCTTAGATCAAACCTAACCTTGATCTGTGGCTTAACACCTGATTGGTCCATGATCTCTATTTAAAGAGCATGGAGGGTCATTGTTTAGTTGATTGATTATGAGAAGCTCATTTGTAACTTTCTTTCTTTGCATAATAAATTGTCCCGTAGAAGCTATTTGGCCGAGGCCGTGGAGTGTTTCCCTCAAGAGGGTTTAAACCACGTCAAACCATCGATGTGTTGATCCGTGATCTGTTTGTATGAAGTGGTTTCTTTTGGTGTTCAGTCCTTTGGTAGTACCCTGTGTACCCGAACATGGTATCAGAGCTTTTATGAAGTGCCGCTTCCGGTTATGATCTAGATCTTCAACTGTTGTTGCCGAAACTCGAAAGGGTTTCTAGTTCCGGTATTTCTGTGCATTTTTGGGCTATGGGAGGTGTTCCATTGCATCCGGAGCGTCGTTTCCATTGGGAAATAATTTTCGTTTGATCGAAAACGGTTCTCAGTTGCTCCAGAAACGTGTATTTCATCAGATCTGAAAGTATAATGCTACAGTGACGCATTTTTTATTTTCTTTTTTTAAAAGGAAAAAATCTCATATTTCATCATTTTTTACTGTTAGATTTTTTTTGGGTTCGGATTGTTGCTTTCCCGTCTGTGTATGCTCTTTTCCGTGCACCTTGAGTGATCTCGGCAAATCAGAAACAGAAAGGGAAAGGGTTTTTCTCGGCTGCGTATGTTCTTTGCCGTGCACCTTGCACGATCTCGGCAAATCAGGAGCAGAGAGAAAACGTAGACTTTCCGGGAAAGCTAACAAGATCTAACTCCACAAGTGTTAAAAAAAAAAATTTGTTTCGATTTGTGGTGTGTTTTGCAGGAAAAAGGGCAAGCACGCAAACCGAGCAAGAAGAGTAAAAAAAAAAGAGCCCCCTTCCTCATTCCCATATTTTACATACCTTTTAATCTAGCTCACTTGGTTCAAAGTTGCTTTATTCCTTAATAGGTCTTGAGTTCAAGTCTTAGGAAGTTACTTTTAAAAGAAAAAGTGCATGCAATTTCTATTTTCAAGTTATTTTATTATAAAAGTGTATCTCACTTAAATAATAAAAAAATAAAAATACAAGTGAGTCACTTAAGTTTTTTTTATTGTTGCACTATTTAAAAGTAATATCATTGTAAAAGTGAAATCACTTATTTTAGAAAAGTGGTTCACTTAAAGCAACTTTCTTGTAAAGTGATTGTCAAAAGGTTCATCTTGGGAAGAGGTGGGTTCTTTTTTTTGCTGGACATTTTCTAGCTACCACGTCACTATTGGGGACATCTTCAACAGTTTCTTTGTTCAAGCATAACTTCATCATACAGAGTCAGTTTTCAGTGTCGTTTTTTTTGAAACCGCCTATTTTTTCGAGCTCTTTACATATAGACTATTGATTTTTGCTTTTACATCCATTAATTTACAAATATGGCCGCCCCTTGTGATATTCTACTTAACAGTTCCAACTATTTCTCATGGAAATCTCGTATGGAGGATGTTCTACGAAGTAGGGGACTTTTCAGAATTACCTCAGGGAAAGAAAAAGAACCCACTGATGATGATAAGGAAATAAAATTGGCAAATAGATGTGATGAAGCTTGTGGATTGATTGGAATGTCAATCTCTACTGATTTGCGATTCCACATATCTGGAATTGATGAACCTGCTGCTTGGGACAAGTTGGAATCTGTGTTTGGTAAACACAATGAAATTCGAGGTCACCAACTCGAAAATGAGTTGATTTCTTTAAATCCAAGTGACTTTTCATGCATCCAAGATTATTTATCTAAGTACAAAACTCTTAAACTCTTATGTGCATAATGTAAGATTGAGAGGGAAGACAAACAATGCATTTATCATATTCTTTCCAAACTTGGACCTGCATATTCTATTTTTGTATCTACATTTGACTCCATGAAAGCATCGTTGAATGTAGCTAGCTATCAAGAGCCTAGTCTTGAATCCTTTTGTGATTCCTTGATTAGAGAACAAAATAAACTCATTCATCTTGGAATAATCAACAATGCAGATACATCTGGGAAAGCCTTATTGTCCCAACAGAAAGAAAAGTCCAAGCCTCCCAAGAAATAAAATTTTTGCAATAATAAGTCAAACAAGGGTCCCAAACCCTCTCAGTTAGCTCCTTCTTTAAAAAATGATAAAGGATCCAAGACAAAAGGCAAGAATACTGAGTGTCATTGCAACTATTGCGGGAAATATAATCATGATGAATCTAAGTGTTTCAAGAAGATGGCAGCCTTGGAAGCAGCAATGAAGAAGCACTACATCAGCCTAGATTCTTCTTCCGAATCTGCCTCTCATGGACATGCACTTTGTGCTTCTGGTTATTCTTATGATGCATCTTCTTCTTCTACTTCAAATGAATGGCTCATTGATTCTGGAGCATCTTATCATATGGCTAAGGATCAAGCCATCTTTTCTACTATGCATGAATGTAACACGAAACAAATATTTGTTGGTGACGATAGATCTCTAAGTGTTGTAGGAGCTGGAACAGTTCCAGTAGATAATGGTCATTTTAGTGATGTACTATGTGTTCCAAGAATTTATTGCAATTTGTTATCAGTCTATCAAATCACTCATTCTGGTGAAGGTAAAACTGTGACCTTTACACCTCACCAAGTTGTAATCAAGGATTTTAAAGATCCTCAACAGGTCCTAGCTACCGGAATTGTTGATGATATTACCAGGTTGTACAAGTTTAACAACTTTGGGTCATCACCTTTCCTTTTAGTTTTTGTTGCTCATAGTGATAACTTGAGCAAACTTTGGCATGAGCGATTTGGTCACTAAATTATCGCTCATTGCAACAACTATGTAAAGAAAATATGGTGACAGGTCTTCCGATGGTATCTTGCAGGGATGGTTTTTGCTTCAGTTGTGTACTCGAAAAACATCATCGGGACAGTTTTGACAAACGTGCCTCTTGGCATGCCTCGGTTCCCTTGGAGCTTGTGCATAGTGACTTGTATGGTCCTCTTCCATCTGCTTCCTTTTCTGGTTTCAAATATTTCTTAACTTTCATTGATGATTACACTAGACGCACTTGGGTTTATTTCCTAAAACTTAAGAGCAAAGTATTTAATATGTTCTTGGCCTACAAGGCCCTTGTGGAAAAATAATCTGGTCATCAAATTATTAAGTTAAGATCTGACAATAGAGAAGAATATGTTAACAATAAGTTCACTACTTTCTGCACTGAACAAGGCATCCAACAACAGCACATTGTTCCATATACACCACAACAAAATGGTATAGCTGAGAGGAAGAACCGCACTTTAAAAGAAATGGCTAATTGGATGATCCAATCTAAGGGACTAAGTCTTCAATTTTGGGCTGAAGCCATTAATTGTGCAAATTACATAGTTAATTGCACCCCCACTAAAGCATTACAAGGTATAACACCGGAAGAAGCATGGAGTAAAAATAAACCTGATGTAAGTCACTTCCGTGTGTTTGGTAGTGAAGCATGGGCTCACATTCCGGATGAAAAATGGAAAGCATTGCAGCCTAAAAGTGAAAAGTGCATATTTGTTGGATATTCTAAAGATGTAAAAGGTTATAGACTTGTTCAACCACATTCTCATGATATAATCATTAGAAGAGATGTTAAATTTGATGAAAATCTCTTTGCCTGCGAGCCTAACTCGGCGATTGTGCCATCTTTGGCCTGCGAGCTGGATTCGGCATTTGTGCCTTCTTCTTCTTCTTCCAACTTCCTTGACAGGTTTCCAACTCCAGTTTCTTATGATGACAGTGAGGATGAAAATCCACCTCCGCCTGCTCATGTTCCTCCAGTTGCACCAGCACAAGTGCTTCATCGATGGGTCCGTTCAACATGTAAAGTAGCTGGTGATCTTGACAGTGATCCTAGAGATCAACGTCGAATACGTTCTCAGTTTCAGCGAGCCTCTTCTCTTTTGGCTCAAGTTTCCGAGAATCATGATCCAGAAACTTTTGCAGAAGCTTCAAGGAATCCAGATTAGGATGCAGCCATGGATGAAGAATATCGTTCCTTAATGGCGAACGATACTTGGGATCTTGTACCTCTTCCAAAAGGAAGAAAACTTGTCAGATGTAAATGGGTCTACAAAACTAAGGATGCATCAAATGGAAGTGTTGAAAGACTTAAGGCAATGTTAGTTTCCAAAGGTTTTTCCCAAGTTGAAGGGATTGAGTACAATGAAACCTTTGCTCCCGTCGCAAAAATGAACTCCATCCGCCTTATTCTTTCCCTTGCAGCCTTACACAACTAGGAAGTCCATCAAATGGATGTCAAGTCTGCCTTCTTACATGGTGATTTACAGGAGGAAATTTACATGGAACAGCCTCCTGGCTATGTTCAAAATAACTCTAGCCTTGTCTGCCGCCTTAAGAAATCCTTATATGGCCGTAAGCAATCTCCTAGAGCTTGGCATGCCAAAATGGATAACTTTCTCCTTGACACTGGTTTTTCTAGATGCCATTCTGACCCCAATGTCTATACCAAAAAAGTAGGAAACCATCTCATCATACTTGTTCTATATGTTGATGACCTTATTCTTACTGGTAGTGACCCTAAGCTTATAACCCATGTGAAATGCAGTCTTAAACAAAATTTTGAAATGTCAGACTTAGGACATTTACATTATTTTCTTGGTCTCCAAGTCCTGCAAACCAAAGAAGGAATCTTTCTTTCTCATTCTAAGTATGCTTGTGACCTTCTTCATCACTTTCACATGGAAGATTGTACACCAGCCCCTTCTCCCTTCCAGTCTGGAGTCAAACTTTCTGCCACTTGTACTTCACCTGAAGTTGATGCCACCTTGTATTGTCAGCTTGTTGGTAGTCTCTTATACTTGACTCATTCCCATCCTGACCTTTCCTTTGCCGTTGGTCGTGTTGCCCGTTATATGCAGACACCTCATGAAAGTCACTGGAAAGCAGCTAAAACAATACTTCGATATATTTGAGGTACAGTTCGGTTTGGGATTTATTACAGTACAGGGGAAAACCTTTGTTGGTTGGTTTCACTGATTTAAATTGGGCCGGTGATCTTGATGATCGAAAGTCTACTACAGGTCATGTTTTCAGTCTGGGATCTGGACCTATTACTTGGGCTTGTAAGAAACAACAAGCTCTTGCTCTTTCTTCAGCAGAGGCAGAATATCGAGCAGCAGTTAATGCTAGTGAGGAAGCTTTATGGCTTTGACAGATCCTTTCAAAGTTTGGATTCGAGCAACAGCAGCCTACTCCACTTTGGTGCGACAATCAAAGTGCCATCAAGCTTGCCAAAGATCCAGTTCTACATCAACGCAGCAAACACATTGAGCTACATATGCACTTCATCAGAAATCTTGTTCATGATCGTGTTCTTGAAGTGCTCTTTTGCCCTACAGATAATCAAGTTGTAGACATCTTCACCAAGTCTCTTACAGAAGTGAAGTTTTCTAAACTTCGATCTATGTTAGGAGTTCAGGAACTTGTCATTATGGGGGGATAGGCTCTAATGCCTCCTTCCTTTTCCTAATAGTGTCACTTTTGTAAATCCTTCAATACTATCCCAAGTTGTTCTTAAGGGGGGATGTTAGGATATTTAGACACTTAGGAGTTAGTTAAGATCAACTTGTGTAATATATCCGTTAGGGATAGTGTGTTTCTTTAGTATGCATTAGTATGCATTTGTAAATACTTAATCCGACGGTCACGATATGTTCCCGACATAGAGTGATCCGACGGCTCAACTTCTCTTAGATCAAACCTAACTTTGATCCGTGGCTTAACACCCGATTGGTCCATGATCTCTATTTAAAGAGCATGGAGGGTCATTGTTTAGTTGATTGATTATGAGAAGTTCATTTGTAACTTTGTTTCTTTGCATAATAAATTGTCCCGTAGAAGCTATTTGGCCGGGGCTGTGGAGTGTTTCCCTCAAGAGGGTTTAAACCATGTCAAAACATCAGTGTGTTGATCTGTGATCTGTTTGTGTGAAGTGTTTGCTCTTGGTGTTCGGTCCTTTGGTAGTACCTTGTGTACCTAAACATCTTTAAAGAAGACACATGGGGTATGAGATGGTCTTTGATAGAATTAGAAATGATTCTCTTTGCCTTGACCAAGTTCTTCTTATGCAATACCTTATCCTCTTCATCCTCTGGGATAGGGATGTCTTCTTTTACATATGAGTCCAACTCATTCTCTTCTAGGATTAACCCAATCCTATACTTCCAAGCTCGAAAGTTATCAGCTCCGTCAAGCTTATCCTCAAGCTTGGTGTGGTGAGACATCTTAAAGAGTACTTCATATGGAAATAGAAAAGATTTAGGTCTTACCACTTGAAATGATGAAAACTGGATTTGGTCCCGAATTAGGGTTTGTCGAAAAAACCCTAAAAAATTAAAATGTGACTTTCAATTTTCTGAAAGTATAGAAAGATGCACCTTGATGAGCTGATCATCCTGGTGTATTCAGAATTTGAGATCAACAAAGCTTTACCCTTCAAATTTGCCTTTTTGTCCTCCCGGGTTCACTAGGGAGAGCCCTGAATTAGGGTTTGAGTTTCCCGGAGATCTACCTAGCCAAAAATCTTGATCCAAAGCTCTAAACTTCGATTTTTGCAAGGCGCTTCTAGCTATGTCTTCAGATTTCATAAATTCCTATTTTTGTGGAAACCCTAATTTTTAGGGCCAAATCTGAAAATGCTCAGAATTGAATTCTGATTGGATAGATAAATTTTCTTTGATGAGTAGAGTCAATCTACTATACTGCTTTTCCAAAAACTGTGGAGAGAAACCCAATAAACAAGAAACTCAAGTTTTCGTCACTATAAAATGTCTTCTTCTCAGGTTAGCTTTGATACCATGTTAAATTTTGAGCATTAATTCACAATACTCTTGGATCTTTACTTAGAGAATAACATATATAGTATATCAATGCATAACAATCACTATAAGCATGACAAGCATCACAAGAATCAAAAGCATGAGAGACAAGAGACACAGAGTTTCCGTGGGGAAAATTCTAAGGTGAAAAACCCCACAACTTCCTCAGAGATAGAGAGAGTAATGGCTCAACCAAAGTACAACAAAAAATACACTGAGATAGTCTCCTAGTAGCAGATGATCCTCCTCCTCACTAGTGCGGCACTTTCTGAGTGAAAGAGATATAACTTTTCGAATGATCTAAATAGAGATCTCCTGATCTCTATTTATACTAACCTGTTTTCCCAGTGACCTTATGGGGCCGACTTGTCTAGCTAGGTACATACACAATATAATATATATTTCAGGGCCGACCCCACACATGGTGGTCTAATAACCCATCGGCAAGTACACACACTTGCGACACTTGTCAATCCACATGACGACACTTCCTTATAGAGGAATAACACATCTCTAATAAGGGTACAATAAATATATATGAAATACATAGATAAAATACATTCCAAAGTTACATATACATCAACACCTCTAGATCTTCTTCTAGTAGATCGTCTGACTCCAGAGATTCTCAAAGAAGTCCAAGACATATGCCTAGGAGATTTGATGGAAGAAAGAAGTCCAAGGGAATCCCACAGGGAGAATTCAGGAAGGCAAGGTCTCCCACATTTGATGGAGAAGGAAAGAATGGCCAAGAGGCAGAGGCATGGCTTCTTGGAATGAAGAAATATTTTAGAATTCAAGACTACTCAAGAAATGAAAAATCCAGAATTGCCATCTACAATCTAAATGGCAGAGCTTCAATTTGGTGGGACAACCTCTTGCAAGTGAAAGGAATCAGTGAGAGGAAGATCAGTTGGGAGAGATTCAAGAAGTACTTCAAGGAGAAATACCTATCTATTAGGTATTATTATAGTAAGAGAAAAGAGTTAAATGAACTCAGGTTGGGACAAAAATCTATGGAAGAGCATGTCCACAAATTTTTGGAATTATTGAGGTATGTTGACTATATGAAAGATGAGAGAGTAAAAATCCAATGCTTTCTTGAGAGTCTGCCTCAAAGTTTTAGAGATAGGATTGAATTTGTTAATCCACCAAGTCTTGATGAAGCCATTAGAATGGTAATGCATTGCTATGAGCATAATAAAGGAAAATCAGAGGTTAACCAAGCATGGAAAGGAAAGCCAAGAGAGAGGTTTGATCAAAAGAAGAGTGGCTTCAAGCAACCATTCAAAGGTCAGCCTAGAACCTTTCCACAGGGGAAGCAAGCAAGGAGTGGATTCAAACCAACAGTAGCAGCAAACAAAGCATCAAAGGGACCACTTTAGTGTTGGGGATGTGGAGAAAACCACATGTTGAAGGACTATCCACATCGGAAGGATAATCCCCGAAGGTTGCACAACTTAAAGGGAGCAGCTATAGTGGAGGACATGGCAAGGGCAGCGCCTCGAATTTATGCAGCGTTGGATAATCATCAACCAGATCATCAATTATCAGTGATGGAAGTTGAAAGTAAGATTGCTAAGTAATCTATTTATATTTTGATTGATCCAGGATCTACTCATAGTTATGTTTCTCCAAAAGTGGTGGAAGGTTGTTCTCTTAGAAAAGTGAAGCACAATAAGTCTTGGGTTGTTCAATTAGCCATAGGGACTGTAATGGACCCTCTCTTCTAGCCAATTCCTGGAAGGGAACATGATGCCAAATTCTGGGCTTTCACATAATCTCAGCCCAAGTTATTAGCTTCATACAATTAAAAGCAGAGTGTGCAGATGTAAATTAAGCAATTTAAGCACAACGAAATTAAAACTCATCCACACACACATTTCATATGCATACAGCATATCCAAAACAGTCATCAATTTAAACATTGCAGAAGTAAATGCATAAACAGATAAACACTTATCTTTATGGTGAAATGGCCCCAAACATCTAGCTATGTTGCTGCAACGTTCCACCCAACCATAGGCCAGTTGTGTTCATCAATTCTCTCAACACAACTGCCACCTCCAAGCTGAGCATGATTATTACAAGGAAAAGGGGACATTCAAGCTGATGCACAACCAAAGCAATAGAAACCCATCTTAACCCCAACATTCTTTTACACAAAGCAACTCAAACTGGGCATGGATGCCCATTTTCAGCAATGGGATTTTACAAATAAGATGGCCATGGACTTCCCCAAATCGTGGGCACACCAAAAACGAAATGGCAATTGGGGATCAAACCTGGGTGAACACAATCGTTTCCAGAAAACATTTATGGGCATTGAAGGGACAAAAATGGCCTCCATAAAACCCAAAATTGTGGGTCCCTTCCTCCCAGCCATTGTGCAATACAAAAACGAGTCCCCAGGCATGGAAAAATGCAGGAAAATGGTGAAAAACGTGATGGGGAAAGCCCAGCTAGCTCCAAAAACATGAGAGAGGCAAAACTGCTTAATGGGTTATGGCTTGGGAAGTAATTCATGGCTGTTTTCTTGCCCAGGAAGCAAAAACATATTTTTCCATGAAGGGTGACTTGCCCAACTCGAATTTGGACAGCCATACCTCCCATTCCCCAAGGCAATAACTACCTCAACCAATTCTTGAGAGAAATGAATGATTGGGTACAAAGTCAACATGTGCAGTTGAGTGTTTGATGCGTTACCTCATTGATACTTAGCTTGACTTTATTGGCTGAAGGGTTTGAATGTTTTCTCTCCACAATTCCTTGTAAAATCATGCCCCCATCTCTTGTTGCATTGCATAGCTAGTTGTGGGTATTTTTATTAAAATGCATATTTACATGATATTCACAATTCCATTGTGCATGGCTAGCACGTAAACCATATGCATCAATAAATCGATGGTGGGGCCTTGGCCTTGATCTCCTCACCACGATTTTAGAACAATATTACATCATTTATGATTTTAATGCCATGGAGTCAAACTGGGGACATTACAGGGACCAAGAGGAAAGTAAGTGAAGTAGTGGTGGAGTGCCCCATAGAATTGAATGGACTCCACACACTTGAAGAATTGAATGTGCTACCATTGGGATCGTATGATGCCTTGATTGGTATGGATTGGTTGGAAAAACATAGAGCCAAATTGGACTGTTATGAGAAAGCACTTGAATGTATTGACGAAGAGGGAAAACCAAGATTCGTAAGAAGAATTCCCAAGCAAGTTTCAGTAAGACAAATTTCAGCCTTACAGTTGAAAAAGTTCTATAAGAAAGGTTGTAAATTGTATGCAGTCCATATGTCAGATTCATCAGAGGACAAGGGTCCAAGGATAGAATATTTCTCATTATTGCAAGAGTTCCAAGATGTATTTCTGGATGAAGTTCCGAGACTACCACCAAAGAGAGATATTGATTTTACAATCAATCTTGTTCCAGGGGCAGCTCCAAATTCCAAAGCTCCTTATAGAATGAGCACACCGGAATTGGTAGAGTTGAGGATGTAGCTACAAGAATTAATGGACAAAAGGTATATCAGGCATAGTGTGTCTCCTTGGGGAGCATTGGTGTTATTTTTCAAGAAGAAAGATAGGACTTTAAGGCTGTGTATTGATTACAGGCAGCTAAATAAAGTGACAGTCAAGAACAAGTATCAATTGCCAAGAATTGATAACTTGTTTGATCAAATGAAAGAAGCTAAAGTGTTTTCCAAGATTGACCTGAGATCCGGCTACCATCAAGTGAGAATTAAAGAAGAAGACATTCACAAGACGGCTTTCAGAACTAGATATGGTCATTATGAGTTCATTGTGCTTCCATTTGGCCTTACCAATGCACTTGTTACATTCATGTGTCTCATGAATAGTGTCTTCAACAAATATTTGGATAAGTATGTGATTGTATTCTTGGATGACATTCTTGTCTATTCAAGGGATGAAGAAGAACATGAAGAACATCTAAGGATGGTGTTGCAAGTCCTTATAGAACACTAGTTGTATGCCAAGTTAAGCAAGTGTGAATTCTATCAAAAGAAGGTGCAATATTTGGGTCATATCATTTATGAAGAAAGAATTGCAGTGGATCCGGAGAAGATTAATTCCATCATGGATTGGTCAATTCCAAGAAATGTTTCAGATGTTAGATCTTTTATGGGTGTTGCTAGTAACTACAAAAGGTTTATTGAAGGCTTCTCCAAGATAGCTCATCCGATCACTTCATTGCAAAGAAAGAACATCAAGTTTATATAGTCTGAAAAATGTGAGAAAAGTTTTCAGAAGTTAAAGGAGTTACTTACCAACACTCCTGTTTTGAAGATAGCAGATCCAAAGAAGGATTTTGTAGTGTGCACAGATGCTTGCATTGAAGGGCTAGGTGGAGTGCTTATGCAAGAAGGAGTTGTGATTTGCTATGAGTCAAGGAAATTAAATGAGCATGAAAAGAATTATGCCACACATGATTTAGAATTAGCAGCCATAGTGCATGCTCTCAAGATGTGGAGACATTATTTGATGGGAAGAAGATTTGAGCTTAGAACCGACCACATGAGCTTAAAGTATTTGTTTGATCAACCAAACTTGAATGCTAGGAAAGCTAGATGGATGGAGTTTCTTTGTGAATTTGATTTTGAAATTAAGCATGTAAAAGGGAAGGAGAATAAGGTTGTAGATGCTCTTAGGAGAAAATTTCATGTTGCAGCAGTAAGTATGTGCAAATCAGATTTGAAGACAAGAGTTATTGAAGCCCAGCACAGTGATGAAACTTGCCTTCAAATTAAAGAGAAGTTGCAGCAGGGTAATGTAGATGAAACGTGTGCAGAATATCAGCTTGGTGAAGACAATATACTCATCTACAAGGATAGACTGTACATTCCAAATAGTGCAGATTTGAAGAAGCTAGTGATGGATGAAATTCATCAAATGCCATACTCTGGACATCCAGGATATCAGAAGACTATAACAACAGCAAGAAAGCAATACTTTTGGCATGGCATGAAGAAGGACATAGCTAAGTACGCTGCTAGATGTCAAAAGTGCCAGTAGGTCAAGGCAGAGCACCAACATCCAGCAGGATTGTTGCAGCCCTTACCCATTCCAGAATGGAAGTGGGAAGTGATCTCTATGGATTTTATAACAGGTCTTCCCATGACAGTGAAGAAGCATGATTCAATCATGGTTGTGGTGGACAAGATATCAAAGGTAGCTCACTTTATTATAGTCAAGTCCACTCACAAGGCTAATGACATTGCAAATATATTCATGAGAGAGATATTCAGATTGCATGGATTGCCCAAGGCAATAATTTCTGATCGCGATACAAAGTTCACTTCTAATTTTTGGAAAGGATTATTTCAGGAATTGGGAACTAAATTGAATTTCATTATAGCATATCATCCTCAAACAGATGGCCAAACTGAGAGGGTCAATCAGGTTCTTGAAGACATGCTCAGAATGTATGTGATGGATAAACCATCCAAGTGGGAAGATTTCCTACACTTTGTAGAATTTGCATACAATAATGGATATCATGCATCCTTGGGGATGAGTCCATTTGAGGCATTGCATGGCAAGGGATGCATGACTCCAATGAATTGGTACAACCCGATGAACAGGGTAGTACTTGGACTAGAGATGATCAAGAAAATGGAACAGGAAATTGTTAAGATCAGGCAGAATTTAAAGGCATCTCAGGACATGAAGAAGAGTTATGCAGACTTGAAAAGAGTGCATAAGGAATTTCAGATTGGGGATCATGTTTATTTGAGAGTGAAACCAATGAAAAGTTCTCTCAAGTTGGGGAGCTGTGCCAAGTTGTCACCAAGATATTGTGGGCCATTTGAAGTCCTAGATAGGATAGGGCCAGTTGCATATAGACTTTCATTTCTTGCTAACATAAGAGCTCATAATGTTTTACATGTATCTTTGCTTAAGAAGTATGTACATGATCCTAATAATATGATTGATTAGAATGTGATACAGGTGGAACCCGAGGGAGAGTTCCAAGTAGAGCCTATGTGCATTCTCGACAAGAAGGTCACTTTGCTCCGGAACAGAGCCATCGGGCTGGTAAAGGTCCAATGGGAGCACCTTAGGCCCGATGAGGCTACATGGGAGCTGGAGGATGCCATGAGAGAGCAATTCCCATTTTTGTTCAGTTTTGAGAACATCAAGGATGGTGTTGGACGGTGTTGGTCTAAGGGGGAGGGGAATGTAATACCCCAATTTTGAACTGTATGAAATACTGGTTCTTAATGTAAATATTGTATGCATGTGATGTATGTTTCCCTAGCATGGAGCTTAAGGCCAAGGCCCCGCTAGTGTATGTTCGTATTTTATTTAAAATAGACAAGCATTTGACATTTTGTTACCCATGTGCTATTAAGCCATGGGATATTGTAAATTGATGTAAATATTTAATATTGCAATAAAATACCAAAAACTGGCTATGGGAGCAACGAATGAGAAGGGGGCATGTGTATCCACTAGGGAGTGGTGAGGGGGTTGTGGGGACGAACCATATGCTGCCAAATATCATTGTGAGAACCCATTTGACTTTCCTTGATGACATTTATTTCTGTTGTAAGGAAGTAGTTGAAGATTTCAGTCCATGGCTTGAATGGAGCATGGGCAGCCTAGAAATTCGTATTTGTAGGTATGGGCTTTGTTTTCTTATACCACAAGTCACTCTAACTCATGGGAGTTGCTTCTTCCTCATCCCATTCCATTGTGGAACTTACCAGCATCAGTTTTCATCCAGGACGAATTACCAGCAGTGAAAAAATCCAGAAATCGCAACTTTGCAAGAACTCATGTTTGGAAGAGCCAAAAATGCCTAGATTTGGTATTTGACAGTGAAATCCAATGGGGGATCCATAAATATGAACCTTCGAGCGAGTTTGAGAGTATTAGATACCCCAAAATCCATTGGAAAAACCAGTTTTTATAGCAAAGAAAACCAGTGATGGGATTTAGTTATTTGATGAATAGAATTGTGAGAAATCCAATTGTGAATGATTGAGCAGAGGTTGGGTTTGCTTGATAAACCCAGTGAAGGATAGAATCTTAAGGATTAGCAGTTGTACCTTTCTATGCCCACCCTGAAGAGCACTGGAGTGAAGGGACACCTGAGGGACTATGCAGCAGAGAAGGGGACCTTCCTTGTGTTGGGTGTGGTAGGTAATGTGGGTGCCTTGACTATTGAATTCCTTTGAGATGCATGTAGCTCTATGGATGAGCTCATTGGCTTAGAATTTCCCTCCTTTCTCTATTGTATGCTTGATAAACACAACTGTGAGTTAGCTTAGCATAGCTGTTGAGAGAAACCATGGCTGTGAGTGAGCCTGTTTAGTTCCTCCTTAGTGGATACACAACCTAGCTCGGGGGTGATCTCTCAGCTGAAAGAATACAAGCTAGACAGAGATCTATGGTTGGGTGGAACGCTGCTCTCACATAGCTAGTTGTTTGGAGAACTTCTTCTTCAAGATAAGTGTTTTCTGTGATTTACATTATATGCATTTGTGTTCTGTAATGTGTTAATTCGGAATGGTAATTATTCATGTTAATGGAATTGGTATTCAGTCTGTGCATAACATGAGAATGGGATGGATTCCTTACCTGTTGATGCATCATTTGCTTGAGATAAATATGCTGATGTATGTCTGTTGTGTGTGTGCAATTATGTATTTTAATTCCGCTGTGTAATTTAATTGTGCATTTTATTTAAATGGAAAAATGTTTACCATTATGGCTTTGGGGAAAAATTAGACACCCCATGTTACAGTCATGTTCCCTCCCTTGCATTGGATTTGATGGAAGGGGACGTGGTAGTGATCTTCAATTGAGCTCACAGGTTCATCTTCCTATTGATGTTCTTTCCTTCATACATTCTGGAAAGGGCATCATACATTTCCTTTGGGGTGTTTTTGGATGCCACTTGTGGAATCAAGTGGTCTTTTATAGAATCAACACTGATTCTCTTTGCCCTAATCAAGTCCTTCCTATACTTCTCTTTGGATTCATCTTCTTTAGGTCTTGCAATTTCATCCTTGATATATTGGGAAAGATCATTCTCTTCAAGAATGAGACCAATCCTATATTTTCATGCCCAAGAATTCTCTATACCCTCTAGTTTGTCTTCAAGCTTAGTGCTTGGAGCCATCTTATTCAAGGGTCAAAGAGATTGAAGTTTCTCAGGAGATAGAATAACACTTACCAGGAGATGTTCTTGATTGAGTTTAAGGTTCTGGTGTGTTCTGCTTTTGGAAACTTCAACTTTTCACCTTCCAGATCTGCAACAGAATTTCTGATTTTCTGGTCTTCTCTTTTCTGGTTTTTTGGTGCACAGGTTCGCAGCTTTTCTGGTTCACTGGTGCACAAGTACGAATATTTTCTGGTTCTCTGGTTTTCTGGTTTTTTGCACTTTTGGTCAAAACTAGGGTTTGACTTTCCCGGAGTTCTACCCAACCAAAAACCTTGATCCAGGGCTCAAAACTTCAATTTTGAGGAGGGCTATCCAGCCATGCAATCAGAATCCAAAAATTCCAACTTTTACAGAAACCTTAATTTTCACCGAAGGAGGAGAGAGAGGTATTTTCACCTTGTGAAAGATGTCCTATTCAGGGTAG
This sequence comes from Larix kaempferi, assembly GCA_027924585.1. Lineage (NCBI taxonomy): Eukaryota > Viridiplantae > Streptophyta > Pinopsida > Pinales > Pinaceae > Larix > Larix kaempferi. Next base: position 2,240,385 of record BSBM01000945.1, read on the forward strand.
CTCTGATACCATGTTAAGTTTATACTAATTTGACTAGAAAGATCACTGAAAGAAACAAAATCAGAAGATAGACAAAGATTTACCCTAGGAAACCCTCATGGGGTAGAAAACCCAGCAAAGCTTTCCTTAATATAGATGATCAACCAATACAAAATGTAGAAACCAAACAAGAGCTCCTCCTCCTCCTCCTCCTATGCAGACCTCTCTCTCACTTGTGCGCTACTTCCAAGTGGATGAATGAATGAGATAAGCGAGGAACATCCTCCTCTACTTATACTTGTTTTCCAACTGACTTTTTACCCTATGGGGCCGACCTCTCCTAGGAGAGTCTAATAACCCTCAAATAACTAACCCAGGGCCGACCTCTCCTAGGATATCTAATAACCCTAGTTACCACAATCTCTTGGAGGAATAAACATCTTCGGATACATAAGAAAGTCCCATCGAAGGAATGAAACATCTCTGGAATAATAAAGTACAAATATAATATTCTTTGAAGTTACAATATTTCAACAGAACCCCCCCAACCCCCCTTCATCCAATCGTCACCGTTGGCCCATTTTGCAAATGGGCCATCGACTTCATGGAGTGTAATCCTTCATCAACTAGCAGCCATAAATACATCATTGTGGCCGTCAATTACTTTACCAAATGGGCAGAGGCCATGCCTACTTATAATTGCAAAGCTGACACTGCGGCCCGCTTCTTCTTCAACCATGTTATTACTCGTTTTGGAGTACCAAAGCAACGCATCTCAAACCACAGTTCTCACTTTGAGGACTCTATTTGGCGAGAATTGTCAACCCTCCTTAAGTTTGAACATCATTTCTCTTCCGCCTACTATCCCCAAGGGAATGGCCAAGTCGAAGCTATTAACAAAATTTTTAAGACCATCCTCCAGTGCACTGTCGACAGACATAAGTCCAATTGACATCACATGCTTTTCCCCGCACTATGGGCTTACCGCACGTCCACTAAAAACACCACCGATTTAACCCCATTCCATTTGGTTCATGGCATAGAATCTGTCCTCCCAATTGAGTGTCGGATCTCGACATTGCATATTGCTATCGAAATCCTCCCGGATACCTCACCAATTGAACAATGCTTACTTCTTTTGGAGCAAGCCGGCGAAGATCATCGCGCAACCCTCCAAACAATAGAAGCTACCAAGAACCGATGCAAAGTCATTTATGATAAACATGTTCACCCACGAGCATTTAGTGAAGGAGACCTTGTACTCGTTTACGATCAAGCCCATGACAAAAAGGGAAAAGGAAAATTTGAATCCATGTGGCAAGGCCCATATATCATCCACACTTGCCTTGGACATGGGGCATACATTTTGACCGACTCAGAAGGTAATCCCATGTGCAACCCTCATAATGGGTTGTACCTCAAACGCTTTTATCCATAAAAAATCTTCTAGACACCACAGTTCATATTGTACAGTTTTAATTCATTTTTTCATTGTAAACTTTCAAAACCTTACATTTTCATTTTTCCCTGCATGACCACAGATGGATCCTGTTCCACTTTACTATGTTAGCTTCGTTGACGGTGCAAGTCGTTGGTCTCCAAATCTCGCCTCCGCAGCTTGGGTACTCTATTCCCCCTCACACAAGTTGACCCACCTCGACGGAGTGTGTATAGGCACTGCTACAAATAACCAGGATGCGTACGATGTTGTGACCGGTCTCCTAACTGCTACCCTCCAGATGGGAATTAGTCACCTTTACTTATTCCTGGAATCCCAACTTCTTGTTTCCCAAATCAATAATTGCTACCAGGTACGCAATCCCTGCCTCTTTGGAAAATACCTACGCACTAAACAAATGATTAGACACTTTGAATCCATTTCATTCACTCATGTCCCAAGAAATATTAATAGTATAGCAGACCAATTGGCTAACAACATTCTAGATTGGCACGTCAACCAAACCATGTAGTACATCAAAACATGCATAACATAGGCATAAGAAAATCAAATAAACAAACAAAATAAACCATCATAGTATTGCATCCACATGCATAGAATGTGCCTCCACGGGCATACAAAAACATAGTATTGCATCCACGTGCATAGAACGTGCCTCCACGGACATACAAAACACATACAAATGCATCCATGTGCATATATATATATATATCATCATATAGTCATAATTTCAAGAGCTCCCTCAACACCCGAATATACAAAAAGTACATCACCCGTACATAATACATATCCACAAAAACGTCCCCATATGCTCATCAGCATTTGGGGGCAAGAAAAAGATAGCCTAATCCTCATCATCAAAGTTGGCCGCCTCCTTGGGCTCCTCCTTTTACAGATCATACTGGTCCCTAGCCCTCCTCTCCACTGCCAACATAGCTATCCACCACAAAATCGATCTCCACTCACACGGAGCATCGTAACAACGATCTAACGCAAGCTGGTCCAACTCTCTCCAACCATCATCTGGCACACCATCCAACAGCTCATCGATAGTCTCATGTATGCCCTCTACATCATCATCTCAGCGATGTACAACTCCTAGTGTAGGAGGTGGGGGTGCAACCACCACAAAACGACCCCTGTGACCCTGATGATCCGGTGGAGGCCGCAAACCCAGATCTGCGATAACCAACAATAGAAACGTCAACATCATGTAAACACCTCTATCTATCATCATAACAAAACATACAAACATGATATGATAGAAAAAAAAACAAAGACGTACCATATGTCCCCCAGGCCTGTCCCTAAGCTCGAAGCATCTCGACATCCCCATGGAAATCCATAGTCCTGTACGGATAGTCATCGAATAGAACTGGCATATGCTCCCACTGCTCGTACATCTCTATCATGAAGACCTGTCGAACTACACCTCCACCACTCTGAGGCATCATCTCTCCCCACCTCACCATCTGCGGCTCGCTGATCAAACCGTCCTGAACCAGCACACGAGGCCGCAATGTAGGTACCCTCTCAAAAACGAAGCAACACAGAAATGAAGCATAACTGAAATCTCCTCCCTGTAGCCTCACCTTGATCAGTTGACGCCGAATAAAGGAAAGGAACATCTACCCCCAGTCATAGTATGTCCCAGTCATGACCCTATGAACCTTCAACATCTCCCCCCCCCCCCCCCCCCCGACAAATGGTGGGGCGCCTGTGCTCCAAGCACCCGAAGTATGCAAGCCGCCGCTGCCCACATCTTTGGATCCCACAAATCAGCAACTAGGAGTACGCTAGCATGCACAAAGGACCCCCGACGGGAAAATCTCTCGAGGAGATCCTCTATATCAACACCAACCGGTATCCTGGGTTGAGTGTCTCCTATCTCACCCAAATGGGGTAGTCCAGTTAGAAAATAAACATCAGTCAAGGTGAGATCTAGTCTCTCACCTTGAACCATAAAGGCCTGCATATCCGGGTCCCATAAATCAATCAACTTGTTCAGCAACAAATTTGCTGAATGCATAAGGGGAATCTAAGCAAACTTCAATAGTCCTCCCAAAGCAAAAGCTACATGTGCATGATGGTCCTCCTGGATGATCTCCATCAGAGCATCCAGAATCTTTCTTTCCCTCCACAACGCCTTCGGCCATCTAAGCCTCCTACCAAGTCAACAAGAAAATTTTAAAAAATTAGAAAAATGCCATAAGATTTCCCCCAACAAACGATCCAGATCGCGGTTGTTGGTCACCCAACATGACTTATACACCACCCCCGAATCCTGAGCCCCCCCCCTTGAAAGCAAATAAAGTTAAATCTTAGGGATAATAGGCTTATGTGGAACTCACGGAATAAAAATCTGACGGTCGGTTCTCCCGCAAATGAAGAAATAGCTCTGACCAACTCAAATCTCCTGTCATACTCAACTGTGAAAATGACACATGTCACTATCGGTCCACTTGCTATTTATAGAAATTTGACAATTTTCAGTCAACCATTCCAGAGTCATACAACGTCCATTTTTCAAACCGTTGGTACCATTAGATTCAATGCAGCGAGAACTTCACGGAGGTTAAGTCAGATTTTTTATTTTGTCGGACCCTATTTTGGGCACTTTTTTACACGCCGAGTCTTACTGTCTCGGTTTGCATGCCACATCGGTCGTTCTCCATTTTTGACAAGTTTCATATCAATGGATTTATTTTTTCGCACTCGTGATGATGCTTGAGATAATTTCTTGCTCTCACCCCCATATTTTTCGGGCATTTTTTCTTTCACAAGCCCCTCGTTGCCTCGGTTTGTGTGCCACATCGGCCGTTGTCTAGTTTTGACGTTCTTTATATCGTCGAATTTAGTTTTCCATGCTTGTGATGATGCTTATATCATTTCTCACTCTCACCAAAAACCTTTTTGACATTGTGTCCTTATACCTTGCTACCTCGGTTTGCGTGCCACATCGGCAGCTGTCAAATTTTACAAATTTATGCATCACAACCTATTTTATGACAGTTGAAGCATTGGAATGTGGAAAAATTATTTCCCTGATTAGTTCCTCTTTTCTTTTGAACTCTTTGTGGAGGTTGAGACTCCTTGTGACTATCCTTCTTGAAGTAGGGTTTATTCCTTCTTCTCTTGGTGTGAGTGGCCAAGGCTTGGTCACCTTCTTTGAGCAAGGATTCTCTGTTAGCAACCTTAGCTTCTTCTTGGATGCAATCTTCCCATACCCCATCAAACTTCATGCTTTCTTTTCTTGAACACATGGTTTGGATAAATGACTCCCGTGGTCTAGTGAGATCATTCAGAGCAGTCATGACTAGTTCATCTTATTCAAGAGTATCTCCAATGGCATCTAGTTGTTCCTTGAACTGGGAAACCCTTGAGAAATAATCTTTAATGGATTCTCCTTGATTCATCTTGGTGCTCTTCAATTGAGCTCTCAGGTTCATCTTCCTATTGATGTTCTTTTCTTCATACATTCTGCCTAGGGCATCATACATTTCCTTTTGAGTCTTCTTGGATGCCACTTGGGGAATAAAGTGGTCCTTAATAGAATCAGCAATGATTCTCTTTGCCCTAATCAGGTCCTTCCTATGTTTCTCTTTGGCTTCATCTTCTTCAGGTTCTGCAATCTCATCTTTAATATATTGGACAAGATCATTCTCTTCAAGAATGAGGCCAATTCTATATTTCCATGCCCGGAAGTTTTCTATACCCTCTAGCTTATCTTCAAGCTTAGTGCCTGGATCCATCTTCTTCAGGGGTCAAAGAGATTGAAGTTTCTCAAGAGATAGAGTAACACTTTCCTGGAGATGTGCTTGATTGAATTGGAAGTTCTGGTTTGTTCTGCTTTTGGAAACTTTAAATTTTCACCTTCCGGATGTGCAACAGAATTTCTGGTTTTTTGGTCTTCTCTTTTCTGGTTTACTGGTGCACATGTGCACAGCTTTTCTGGTTCTCTGGTGCACAAGTGTGCAGCTTTTCTGGTTCTCTGGTTTTTTGCACTTCTGGTCAAACTAAGGTTTGAATTTCCTGGAGTTCTACCCAACCAAAAACCTTGATCCAGGGCTCAAAACTTCGATTTTGAGGAGGGTTATCCAGCCATGCAATCAGAATCGAAAAATACCAACTTTTGTAGAAACCCTAATTTTCACCGAAGGAGGAAAGAGAGAGATTTTCACCTTGTGAAAGATGTCCTATTTAGGCTATCTCTGATACGTTGTTAAGTTTATACTAATTTGACTAGCAAGATCACTGAAAGAAACACAATCACAAGATAAATAGAGATTTTACCCTGGGAAACCCTCATGTGGTAGAAAACCATGCAAAGCTTTCCTCAATAAAGATGATCAACCAAATACAAGATGTAGTCCAAGACTAGAGCTCCTTCTCCTCCTCCTATGCATACCTCTCTCTCACTTGTGCACTACTTTCCGAGTGATGAATGAGTGAGATAAGTGAGGAACATCCTCCTCTACTTATACTTGTTTCTCGACTGACTTTTTACCCTATGGGGCCGACCTCTCCTAAGAGAGTCTAATAACCCCTAATAAATTAACTCAGGGATGACCCCCACATGGGAGATCTAATAACCCTAGTTACCACAATCCATCGGAGGAATAAACATCTCCGGATATACAATAGGGTCACCTCAGAGGAAGGGAACATCTCCAGAATAATAAAGTACAAATATAATATTCTTGGAAGTTACAATATTTCAACACTCCCCCTTAACGAGAAGGATATTATAACATCATCTGCAGGAGAAAAGAGTCATCGACTACATCATACATGATACATCTATAAATCATTGGAAGCTTTCTTTATACATCATCATCAGTAACTCAAGCAGTAACTCATCACACGATCATCAACATCGTCATCCATGATCATCAGCATCGTCATCACATGATCATCAACATCTTCATCACACGATCATCAGCATCATCATCACATGATCATCAACATTGTACCCTGCAAAACACATGATCCATTTAAGACACCATAACATGTCTAGGTACGATGCAGTCCACTCATCAACTTAGACAAAGTCTAAGTACCATTTTTCGAAGGCATATTTCTACGGATCAATTCAGGGACCGAAGTCCGGGGACGATACAATCCCCTCTCGTCCACTATGGACCACTTCTCGGAGACATCTGTCTACTGATGAATTCAGGGACCAAAGTCCCGGGACAATATAATCCCCTCACGTACATTTTAAATTAGTGGTTACGGGATGATGCAATCCCCATCACGTACATTTTGAACTAGTGGTTCTGGGATGATGCAATCCCCATCACATACATTTTTAACTAGGCGTTCAGGGACGATACAATCCTATCATATCAACTAGGTACCATATACTGACCTCATCGTCATAACAAGTAGCCTCATCATCGATACAAGTATCCTCATCATCGATACAGTATCCAAATCATTAATACAAGTATCCACACCAATACAAGTATCCACATTATACATACAAGTATCCATACCAATACAAGTATACATATCATCAATACAAGTATCCATACCAATACAAGTATACATCTCATCAATACAAGTATCCACACCAATACAAGTATACATATCATAAATACAAGTATCCATACCAATACAAGTATACATCTCATCAATACAAGTATCCACACCAATACAAGTATGCATATCATCAATACAAGTATCCATACCAATACAAGTATACATCTATCAATACAAGTATCCACACCAATACAAGTATACATCTGAGTAATCTCATCATCGATACATGTATCCGTTCTCGATACTAGTATCCTAATATTATTATCGAACATATCACTCCCCCTTTCGAGGAGGGTCCTTTTGAACTACACCAAGCTTGTCTCAGAAATACTCAAACTTTATTCGAGACAGAGGTTTGGTCAACACATCAGCAACTTGTTCATCAGTACCTACATACTCGAGCTTGATAGCTCCTTTCTGCACCATATCCCATATATAGAAATATCAGATCTCTATGTGCTTTGACTTATCATGGAATACTGGATTCTCTATCATTTTGATACAACTCTGATTGTCACACAGGATCACAGTGGGGTCCATCTCTAAGTTAAACAATCTTGATAACAACTTCCGAAGCCATACCGCTTCACAACTAGCAGAGCAGGCAGCTATATATTCTGCTTCAGCTTTGCTAAGAGCCACACTTGACTGCTTTCTGCTAAACCACGAGATCATGGTAGATCCCAGACAATAACATCCACCTGATGTACTCTTCCTATCTGATATACTTCCTGCCCAATAAGCATCTGTGAAGCCATGTAATCTGAAGTCATGATCTCCACGATAATAGAGACCAAAACCTATCGTACCCTTTAGGTACCTCATCACATGTTTTTCAGTAATTAGGTGAACTCGTCTAGGTTCCACTAGATACTGACTCAGAGTGTTCACCATAAAGCATATGTCTGGCCTCGTATTCATCAGATACATTAATGACCCAATAATCTATCTATACAAAGTCACATCCACTAACTCTGAAGAGTCATCAACTAATAGCTTTAAGTTGGAATCCATGGGAGTGGCCATGGCTTTGCATTACAACATATCGAATCTTTTCAAGATTCCCACAGCATACTTACCTTGGTTGAGAAAGATTCCATTTGGTCCTTGCCATACTTCCATACCTAGGAAGTAGTGCATCAATCCGAGATCTTTCATTTCAAACTCTGATGAGAGCTTCTTCTTGCACTCAATAATCTATTTCTCATTTCCAGTTAGAAATAGATCATCCACATATAGAAATAATATGACAGGTTCATCATTCATAACCTTGAGATAAAGATTTGCATCAGCTTTTCTTTTGGTAAAGCCCAAGTTTGTCAAGAAACTGTCAATTCTTCCATACCAAGCTCTGGGAGCTTGCTTCAACCCATACAAAGCCTTCTTCAGTTTGCATACATGGGTTCTTCCATCTTCCACTGTGCGGCACCTGCAACAATTAATTAACAAGAATACGCGAAATAGTAGAAATGACAGAACTCAGAATCACTTTTGTATTGATCACAGGCCACTTCGAGGGGGCAACCTCCTTTGAGCAATCTCAATACAAATAACTTCACGGTGCCTTTATAGGTCTAAACACACACTTATATACTAATTCTAGGCGCCAATACTATGGGTCGAAACCATGGGCCGTTACAAACTATGGATTAACAATACTACGGGTGGCTTACAAAGCATATGCGCCAACAACAATAACACAAACTATTGATTAACAAATACTACGGGACGACTTACAAAGCATATGCGTCCAACAACAACATACTAACAAAGTAAAGACATGGGTTCCTAACATCCCCTCCCCCTTAAAAAAAGCTTTGTCCTCAAAGCTTTAGATGTGGAAATTGTTGTTGAATCTGAAGGAGTGGTTCCCATGTAGCATCCTCTAGTTGCATGCCATGCCACTGAATTAAGACCTCTGTGATAGAGCGAGAGCAAAGCTAACGCGTGCGCCGATTGAGGATGGCCTCTATCTCCAAAAGGATGGATCCTTCATTATCCAGTTCGGGTAAAATCGTTTGGCCGCTGATGTTGGTGCCAAGAACTTTCTTCAGACAAGAGACATGAAAGACTGGATGAATGCGGGAAGAAGGAGGAAGTTCCAATTTATAAGCAACGGACCCAATCCTCTGAAGAATCCGATATGGCCCATAGAAATTTGGAGCGAGCTTATGACGCCCTTTGATTTTCAAGGAGGATTGTTTGTACGGCTGGAGACGAAGAAAAACCATATCGCCGAGTTGAAAAGTGTGCTCCGAACGGTGCTGATCAGCTTGTTGCTTCATGCGATTTCTTTCCATGTGAAGATTGTCCCGCAAAATGTGAAGAATCTGATCGCGGTTGCGAAGGACCTTGTCAACTTCCTGAACTGGTGAACTGGTGGGGGTGTATGGAAGAAGAGGTGGAGGTGCCTGACCGTAGACTGCTTCATATGGGGTCATTTTAGAGGCAGTATGGTAAGAGGTATTGTACCACCATTCCGCGAGAGGGAGCCACTTTGCCCACTGATGTTGTTGTTCCGAGGTGAAGCAACGAAGATAAGTTTCCAAGCATTTATTGATAATTTCAGTCTGACCATCTGTTTGTGGGTGATACCCTGAACTCATCTTCAGTTTGGTGCCAGTGTGGCGAAATAGTTCTGTCCAAAAATGACTAGTGACAGTCGCATCACGATCCGAGACAATGGAAGAAGGGATGCCATGAAGACGAAAGATCTGGTCCATAAAAATTTGAGCGACAGAGGAGGCTGTAGAGGGATGGTTGAGAGCACAAAAATGACTATATTTGGAGAGACGATCAACCACAATGAGAATCACTGTCTTCCCGCCAGATTTAGGGAGCCCTTCAATGAAATCCATAGAAATATCTGTCCAAATCCGTGTAGGTATGGCCAAGGGTTCAAGCAATCCTGGAAGGAGTGTTGTTTCACCCTTATTGCGCTGACAAGTATCACATTCGGCCACCATCTGTTGAATTGTCCTTTTCATGCCCTGCCAAAAGAAGTTACGCCATGCTAGTTCATATGTTTTGAGGAACCCAGAGTGCCCGACCGATGGAGAAGCATGGAGTTCATAGAAGACAGCCTGTTGAAGATCTGTGCTCTGGGGAAGCACCAGACGACCCTTGTATCGCAGAGAAGCACCATCCCAAGAGTAATGTGGGACAGCAGAAGGATTGTTGGTCAATCGTTGGATGATCTGAGATAAGGAAGAGTCATTGACATAACCCTGTTGAACAGATTGCAACCAATTTGGAACAGGCATAGAAATAGCTGAAAGAGAACCTTGGGCATCAAATGTGCGAGAAAGAGAATCTGCCACAATATTGTCTTTACCCTTCTTGTAAGTGATCTCATAGTCATAACCCATGAGTTTGCTAACCCATTTCTGTTGTGCCGGGGAGGAGACACGCTAGTCCAAGAAATATTTCAGACTCTGGTGATCAGTCTTGATGCAGAAATGATTCCCTAATAGGTATGGACGCCACTTCTGTACTGCATGCAAAATAGCCATCATTTCCTTCTCATAGGTAGAGGCAGCTAAATTCTTACCTGAAAGGGCTTTGCTGGTGAACGCAATGGGGTGTTCATCTTGAAGGAGAACAACACCAAGTCCATTGCCGCAAGCATCACTCTCAATAGTGAAGGGCTTGGAAAAATCGGGCATAGCTAGCACAGGTGTAGTACACATAGCTTGTTTTAGTTTGTCAAATGCACACTGAGCAGCAGGTGTCCATGTAAAAGCATCCTTTTTCAATAGAGCAGTTAATGGAGCTGCAATCTTCCCATAATCCTTGACAAACTTGCGGTAGTAGCCAGTCAACCCCAACAAACCACGAAGGCTCTTGACTGTCTGAGGATGTGGCCAATTGTTCATGGCCTCGATTTTGGCAGGATCCACGTGAACCCCTTGTGCTGAGATAATGTGCCCGAGATACTCAACTTCCTTTTGTCCAAAAACACATTTAGACTGCTTGGCATGGAGATGATGGTCAGAGAAAAGTTGCATGACAAGATCCAGATGTTGGAGATGTTCATCCCATGTTTTACTGTAGATGAGGATATCATCAAAGAATACCAGAATGAATTTCTGCAAGTAGGGTCGAAATATTTTATTCATTAAGGCTTGGAATGTGGAAGGAGCATTAGTGAGGCCAAAGGGCATGACCAAAAACTCATAATGGCCATCATGTGTGCGAAAAGCTGTTTTAGGAATATCATCCTCATGAACCCGAATTTGATGATACCCAGAACGAAGATCCAACTTGGAGAAAAAGTGAGCCCCATGAAGCTCATCAAGAAGCTCATCAACAACAGGAATTGGAAACTTATCCTTGATGGTGAGGTGATTAAGTGCTCGAAAGTCAATGCAGAGGCGCCATGACCCATCTTTTTTGCAGAAAAGAATAACTGGAGAAGAAAAGGAACTAGTGCTTGGGCGAATAATACCTTGCTTCAATAAGTCCCGAACGAGCATTTCAATCTCCGTTTTTTGGTGAAATGGGTAGCGATAGGGCCTGATGTTGGGAGGAACGCTGCCAGGAAGGAGCTGAATACGATGGTCTTCTGGCCTGGAAGGTGGTAATCCCACTGGTTCAGCAAAGACACCTGTATATCGATCCAGAATTTGTTGTAGATCCAAAGGAGTAGTGGAGACTGCTGATGGTTGCATCTGGATGGAATGGATCTGAGCGATGACACCATGTGAACTCTTCTTGAGGAGTTTTTCCATGCGATGTGAACTGATGATGCTGAGAGAACCTGGTTGTAATCCTGTCAATGTGTGTTTGTGTCCATTGAGGGAAAACTGCATCCAAAGTTCGGCAAAATCCCATAAGATAGGGCCGAGTGTGCGTAGCCATTGAGCGCCCAAAACCACATCACATCCGCCTAAGGGAAAGGCAAACATGTCAGAGCGCAAGATATAATCTCCCATAGAGATACGCACATTTCGACACTTCCCTTTGCAAGGTAAGGTACCCCCATTGGAAATCATGACTTCAAAGTTGGAGCAAGGATGGATAAAACAATCAGCTTGTTTGGCGATCCGAGGGTCAATGAAATTATGAGTGCCACCAGAATCAATGAGGATTGTAAGAGGAAGCTTCTTGAAGTAACCCCTGACCCGCATTATTTGGGGGGTGGTGATTCCAGCTAAAGCATGGAGAGATATCTCTGGCTGGTCATCCTGAGACGGAGGGTCAATAGGCGGTTCCTGACTGTCGACCGGAGCATCCAGTGTTTCTGGATCTTCGTCACCCATTTCAGAGGCAGGCGGAGACTCCACATCCAGGAGATAGAGCTTTTGCTGAACACATCTATGTCCCCGAGTGAATTTCTCATCACAATTATAGCAAATCCCCTTTTCTCTGCGTGCTTGCATCTCTGTTTCAGACAAACGCTTGATAGGAGTCGGTCGAGGAGCCTGCGGTATAGGTGGTCGCTGAGAACCCATATTTCGGAAGGGAACAAAAGTGGGCTTGGAGTGTTGTTGGGCTGCAAGCTTGTCTTCTGCCAACTTAGCCAACCCGAGTGCTTCCATCATTGTGTTGGGGCAGAACATTTTGACCTTAGAGCGAATGGCATCCTTTAGACCACTGATAAAACTACTTCGGTAAAATTCATCAGACAATCCTTCGGTGTGGTTGGCTAGATTTTCAAATTCGGTTTGATACTCTCTCATAGTGCCATTTTGGCGAAGTTTAGTGAGGGCTCCTATGAAGTCATCAAAGGCACTAGGACCAAATCGTTGCAAAAGGAGCTGGCAAAAGTCTGGCCAGTTGGGCTCTGGATGAGCCTTGATGTACCAGCGGTACCATTGAAGAGCTTCCTGTTCCAAATGAAACGATGCTAGCGGAACTTTGTTGACATCAAAAGTATTATGCAGACTGAAATATTGTTCTGCACGATAGATCCACCAGTTGGATCGGTACCATTGAAGCGAGGAAAATCAAGCTTCAGACCACGGAAATTGCTGGAAGCAGAGAACCCATTGTCTACTGAAGACTCGGACTGTCGTTTGTTGTTCATAGCTGAATGTTCAAGATGGAGACCAATAAATTTTTCATCCAGATCCTGGAGTTTGGCTTGGATGGCTGCAAGTGCTTCCTCCATGGTTTTTGCTCCTGCACAGGTGACAACCATAACCAGGATTTTTTATTTTTTTAATTTTTTTTTATTTTATTTTTTTTTCAGACTGGGTAGGAAAACAAAAACAGGAACTACTTCAGTAAGGGAAAATTTGGATTTGGGAAAAAATCAGAAGGGTAATTGGGGTTTGACTAAGTTTTGGACATTGTTGGATAGATAGGGAAGCAAAAATGAGGATTTCAGAAGCGGGGTGAAAGAATGGGAAAATTTGGTAGAGGGGAACAAAGAAGCAGAATTCAGAAAGGAACTCTGTGGTAAAATTTGAAGGTGATTGGGTGAAATCTGAGTAAGTTATGGCAAACCCTAAAAATAGACAAATGTGGGATTTTGGGCTTTGGGAAGGGGAATTGGGGATAGGGTCCTGAGGACTGAAATATGCAGAATGGGATGACAGGGGTTCCCCGAAAATTTCAAGGGAAACAGAGTAAAATTTTTATTTATTTATTTATTTATTTTTATTTTTTTTTTCCAGACTGGAGCGGCTACGGCTCGAAAGAGATCTGGAACAACGCCGAATGGACTAAAAATGGCTGAATCTGGAATGGCTTGCAAAATAGATCTGAAACGACGCAGCAGTGATCGACAATAGTTCAGTTGAAAGTAGATATGGACCCCAGGTATGTGCGGCTTCCTAACAGTTCAGGGGTTTCACTCGGCCACCAATGTTGTCTGACGGCTTGCGTATTGGTGCAATACCCCTCACTCCACGGCTCAGGTAAAACTGATAACCGCTTTGCCACAAACGACAGCTCTTGGCTTACCTCACGAGTGGGAACTAGTCAATCAGGTAGGGGTCGTTGCCCTTTTCGCTGGCAGGTCCTCTCAATGGGCCAGCTACTTTGGGGTTCCTGTGGTACTCCTCACAATGAGTTTTAGGGATTATGCCCAAGTACTTCCCACAGTTAAGCGGATGGGGATTATTCCCAAATCCGAACCTGCAACAGATACGAAAAAAAAATTTGGCAGAAATTTCACCCAGCGAGCCCAAGAAAGTGCTCTGATACCAGATTTGCAGCACCTGCAACAATTAATTAACAAGAATACGCGAAATAGCAGAAATGACAGAACTCAGAATCACTTTTGTATTGATCACAGGCCACTTTGAGGGGGCAACCTCCTTTGAGCAAGCTCAATACAAATAACTTCATGGTGCCTTCATAGGTCTCAACACACACTTATATACTAATTCTAGGCGCCAATACTATGGGTCGAAACCATGGGCCGTTACAAACTATGGATTAACAATACTACGGGCGGCTTACAAAGCATATGCGCCAACAACAATAACACAAACTATTGATTAACAAATACTACGGGACGACTTACAAAGCATATGCGTCCAACAACAACATACTAACAAAGTAAAGACATGGGTTCCTAACATCCACCTCAAAACCTTGTGGTTGTTCTATGTACACTTCTTCCTCAATCACACCATTCAGGAAGGTTGTCTTCGCATCCATCTGGTGTAAGTCCCACTTCATCATGGATGCAAGTGCCATGATGGCTCTAATAGAAGTGTACCTTGCAACTGGTGAAAATGTCTCTTCATAGTCAATTCCCTCTTTCTGAGAGAATCCTCTGGCCACAAATCTTTTTTTATATTTTTCAATGCTACCATCCGCAACATGCTTTATTTTGTATATCCATTTGGAGGATACCACACTTTTGTCTTTAGGTTTAGGAACTATATCCCAAACATCATTCTTCATTATTGATTGGTATTTCTATGTCACTGCCTCTACCCACTCTTTCTTATGAACTGCCTCTTCATAACTAGTAGGTTCTTGATCTACAAGATCACACATCAAAGCCATATAGTTGGAGAAAGGCTTTGGTTCCTTACTCACTCTAGTAGAGCCTTCAGGAGCACCATACTTTTCTGCTCCTAATATAATATCTCTTGCCCATGCTAGCTTTCTTTTCCTTGAAATATTTGAAATGGGGGGTTCTTGTGGTTCTATCATATCATGGTCTTCAGGTGTTACATCTTCAGGGATGGGAACAGACTCTACAATTCTGGGAGGTGCATCTTCTTCATATACCTCTTCATACTAGCACTTCCTAGATTTCTTGAGAGCTATCTCTTCATCAAATGTCACATCCCTACTAATCTCCATATGGTGGAATCCTGGGATGTAAATTCTAAATGCCTTGGATGTTTCACAATATCCAAAAAATATGCCATTCTTTCCGGAAGGATCTAATTTAGTTCTCTTTTCTTTTGGAATGTGAATATATACAGGGCACCCAAATATCTTGAGGTGGCTTACCTCAGGCTTCTTTCCTGTAAACACTTATTCTGGAGTTTTGAATTCAACAGCACTATGAGATAGTCTATTCTGCACATAGACTGTTGTCCTGGTTGCTTCAGCCCATAGATACATAGGTAGGTCTTGATCATGTATCATTGTCTTCACTGCTTCCATAATGGTTCTATTCTTTCTTTCCTCAACACCATTTTGTTGAGGATTGTAGGGAGTGGTTAACTCCCTCTTGATTCCAGCTTCTTTACAAAAGACTTCAAAATCTTTTGAAGTGTATTCTCCACCATTATCTGTCCTCAGTATTTTGATCTTCTTCTTTGAAAGATTTTCTATCAATGCTTTGAACTCCTTGAACTTTCCAAAGACTTCATTCTTCCCTTTTATAAAGTATATCCAAGTCTTCCTGGAGTAGTCATCAATAAATGTAAGTTAGTATTCATATCCACTCAAGGATGTGGAAGGCATTGGTCCACATACATCTGAATGAATCAATTCCAAAATACTCTTAGTCTTTGTTTCACTCTTTGGAAACGGGTTCTTGATATTCTTTCCTTTTGCACATCCTTTGCATGTGCCATCATGATCAATCTTCAAATCTAGTAGTCCTATGACTACTTTACTCACATGAGGTAGTGCTTTGTAGTTAATATGAGCAAGCCTCCTATGCCATAGTTCACTAGGGCTATGCAGCAACCGTATCTGGTTGGATCATTAATAGTTGAATCCGACTCTCATATTGAATGATAAATAGAATAATATATTATATGATAGGATAAAATATGACTACAATGGTTGATAACTTGCCTATTAAATAAGGCTTGGGCATCGTGAATGAAAGGTCATGCCCTTTCATTCTTAAGTACAATTAATTATGTTTATTTATTAATTATTTACTATTTATGTTCGTAGCATTGCCACTCTCTTAGAAAGGCTTTGTCCTCAAAGCCTTATAACGTTTTCACATTGTTATTTGAGATGTCGTGGTTGACGAAACATGTCGATAAGAACTGCTAAGTGTAGAGCATAAATTTAGATATGTGTATGGGTCAATCCATCCCAAATTCATTTGTTGTGGACTGTTGGGAGTCCATACTGATCTGTCGTCAGGAACTTTGATCATATTAGTATCACTATCTTCCGACATTTCCCACTTTTCAGAATATCGGTTTTTATGGTTGGGGTGTCAATAGGGAATTTTCACAATGTCATTTTCTTTTACGAATGTCATATTTTGAGCATTGATCTGAGTTGGAAGTTGTATTTTCATCCCTTGAGGTTTTAAGATTTTGTTATGTATTTTTTCCAACTTGTTCTCTAACTGCATGTTATCATTTTGAAACTTCTTAACCAACTCTACTTGTGATTTCCTAGCATCTTTTGACTTCTGAAGTTGTTCTTTAAGATCCTCATTATGACTTTTGATGCAGCTATTTTCTTCCTGCTTCTCTAAAATTCTCCCTTCAATGTCATCCGTAGATTGCTCTATCTTTCGGCTATTTTTCAACTTCTTAATTTTTGTGACTAGTATCTTGTTATGATTTCTTAGTCTGAAAATTTCTTCAGCATTGTTGGATAATGCTTTATTATTCTTTGCAATCTCTGATTTGTGTGTCTTTTTAGAATCGTCATTTTGTATTTGAAGAACTTTTATCTGCTCCCGATACTGGTCGATCACTGATTCTTGATTCTCTAATTTCTTTCGTATCTGCGCCAGTTATTCATCCTTGTCATTAAGGATCTTGTTCAAGCATATTATTTCTACTTCGTAATTATTTATTTCCTTCTTTATCTCTTGATTTCCTAACCTCTGATTGAATTCATTTTCGGTTTTTAATTCATCAATTTGCGCATACAATTTTTCTATACACTTTTCCTGGTTAAAGATTTTTATTTCATTGCACCTTGCTTGTAATTCAATTCTTATTTCTGAACTGTTATTTATGTCGTGCAATTCTTCATTGTCTGTTCGATAACGTTTTAACTTTGTTTCTAATTTTTCTATTTGTAGCTGCAAATCGTCTTCCATGGTTTCTGACTTCTTTGACATTAGATGCTCGATCTGGACTATAGACAGTGTTTGACTTTTTTTCTTTTTTTTGAGTTTGTCTTCCTTTGACTACATTGGTGCTAATTTGTCTTTGATTTCTTTGATGATAATTGGTCTCCCTTTGATTTTGACTTTTCCGACGATAATCTGTCTTCTTCAATTTTTCTTCTTTCTTTCAATAACAAGTGGACACCAAATATGTGTGATAACCCTTAATGTGGTTATTTCGTAAAAATATTCTTTTGTTATGGTTAAACAATTTTTTTTCCAAAAATAATTATTATTTTAAAGTTAATAAATATAATATAATAATTATTATGATAATAATAATTATTAATGATAATAATAATTATTATTAATTATTATAATAATTGTTTTTGGAGTTAAAGGATAATAAAAATGGTGTGGATTGAGTGGTTGGGAGGAATGATTGTTACCTTCCCCACCTAGGTTCAAATCTCACTTTTGGTTTGTTGTTAGGGATTAAAACCAAACCCACTTCTCACAAAACCATGTGCACCTTAAAACCATGTACGGTTTCATTTCTTTTTTCTTTTCTTTTTTCTTTTTTACTTCTTCTCACTTCTTTTTTTTAATTTACTTTTACTTTTTTTTTTCCCACTATCTTTTTTTTTTTCTTTTACTTTTGTTTTTTTGTTTTTCTTTCTCTTTTTTCTTTTTTACTTCTTTGGGCCAAGGGCCTGGTTTTTTGGACAAGGTCCTATATTGGTGGCTACAAGCCTGGCTCTAATACCAAATGCAGCAACCGTATCCGGTTGGATTGTTATTAGTCGAATCCGACTCTCATGTTAAATGATAAATATGATAATATATTAGATGATAGGATAAAAGATGACTACAATGGTTGATAACTTGCCTATTAAATAAGGATTGGGCATCATGAATGAAAGGTCATGCCCTTTCATTCTTAAGTACAATTAATTATGTTTATTTATTAATTATTTACTATTTATGTTCGTAGTGGGCTAGTGGATTCATGAACAAGGGCAGCTTCTGGATGTCCCCTGAGTTTGTATAGACCTTCTTCCTCTTCACCAATAACAATTGCATCCTCAATTGATTTTCCTTTCGACCACATGAGTAATTGTCCATCTATGAATGCAACCCTACAACCTTTCTTATCTAGAGCTGAGATAGAAAGTAAGTTCTTCTTCAATCCTAGGACATATAATATCTCTTTCATCTTCAATGGTGTTCCAGAATCAAGTTTGTAGCTTGCTTCACCAATTCCCTTGATGGGATATTGATAGTCATCTCCTAATGACACCTTTTGTGGGGAGGTCTTCTCTTCAAGTTTTGAAAGAGTTTTCTTTTGTCTAGTCATGTGCTTTAAAGCAACACTATCAATAAGCCATGTATCTTCTCCAGGTGTTATAGATCCAGAGAGTGTAGAGAATAGAACATACTCTTCTGCATCTTCTTCTTCATTCCTTCTAGATCTTCTCTTGTGAGGCCTTTCTTCCTCTTCTTCTTCTTCTTCACTTTCATCTTCTGCTAGGTGTGCTTGATGTATTTTATGGTGGAATCCATTCTTCTTTCCCTTTGAGGGACAATCCCTAGCAATGTGTCCTATTTTATGACAATTGAAGCATTGGAATGTGGAAAACTTATTTCCCTGAGTAGTTCATCTTTTCTTTTGAAATCTTTGTGGAGGTTGAGACTCCTTGTGACTATCCTTCTTAAAGTAGGGTTTATTCCTTCTTCTCTTAGTGTGAGTGGCCAAGGCTTGGTCACCTTCTTCGAGCAAGGATTCTCTGTTAGCAACCTTAGCTTCTTCCTGGATGCAATCTTCCGATACAACATCAAACTTCATGCTTTCTTTTCTGGCACACATGGTTTGGATAAATGACTCCCATGGTCTAGTGAGACCATTTAGAGCAGTCATGACTAGTTCATCTTCTTCAAGAGTATCTCCAATGGCATCTAGTTGTTCCTTGAACTGGGAAACCCTTGAGAAATAATCTTTAATGGATTCTCCTTGATTCATCTTGGTGCTCTTCAATTGAGCTCTCAGGTTCATCTTCCTATTGATGTTCTTTCCTTCATACATTCTGCCTAGGGCATCATACATTTCCTTTGGAGTCTTCTTGGATGTCACTTGGGGAATAAAGTGGTCCTTAATAGAATCAACAATGATTCTCTTTGCCCTAATCAGGTCCTTCCTATGTTTCTCTTTGGCTTCATCTTCTTCAGGTTCTACAATCTCATCTTTAATGTATTGGACAAGATCATTATCTTCAAGAATGAGGCCAATTCTGTATTTCCATGCCCGAAAATTTTCTATACCCTCTAGTTTGTCTTCAAGATTAGTGCTTGGAGCCATCTTCTTCAGGGGTCAAAGAAATGGAAGTTTCTCAAGAGATAGAGTAACACTTACCAAGAGATGTGCTTGACTGAATTGGAAGTTCTGGTTTGTCCTACTTCTAGAAACTTTAACTTTTCACCTTCCGGATCTGCAACAAAATTTTTGGTTTTCTGCTCTTCTCTTTTCTGGTTTACTGGTGCACAGGTGCGCAACTTTTCTGGTTCTCTGGTGCACAGGTGCACAGATTTTCTGGTTCTCTGGTTTTCTGGTTTTCTGCACTTTTGGTCAAACTAGGGTTTGAATTTCCCGGAGTTCTACCCAACCAAAAACCTTGATCCAGGGCTCAAAACTTTGATTTTGAGGAGGGCTATCCAGCGATGCAATCAAAATCCAAAAATACCAACTTTTGCATAAATCCTAATTTTCATCGAAGGAGGAGAGAGAGAGATTTTCACCTTGTGAAAGATGTCCTATTCAGGCTCGCTCTGATACCATGTTAAGTTTATACTAATTTGACTAGCAAGATCACTGAAAGAAACACAATCACAAGATAGACAAAGATTTTACCTTGGGAAACCCTCATGGGGTAGAAAACCCAGCAAAGCTTTCCTCAATAAAGATGATCAACGAAATACAAGATGTAGTCCAAGACTAAATCTCCTTCTCCTCCTCCTATGCAGACCTCTCTCTCACTTGTGCGCTACTTTTCGAGTGATGAATGAGTGAGATAAGTGAGGAACATCCTCCTCTACTTATACTTGTTTCCCGACTGACTTTTTACCCTATGGGGCTGACCTCTCCTAAGATAGTCTAATAACCCCTAATAATTTAACTCAGGGCCAACCCCCACATGGGAGATCTAATAACCCTAGTTACCACAATCCATCAGAGGAATAAACATCTCTGGATATACAATAGGGTCACCTCGGAGGAAGGGAACATCTCTAGAATAATAAAGTATAAATATAATATTCTTAGAAGTTACAATATTTCAACAATTGATACCCATATTTGTCCCTTGATTGAAGACTTCCTCCTTGCCTCACCATTACTTTTGTTCGGTATAATTTTACCCCTTTTTCGGGCTGAGCAATTCCTTTACAAAAAGGAACTTAGGGAGTTTCTGTTAAGCTCTTTTTTGACTCCTAAAACAATGAAAAGATCGTCGAGCAATCTTGCTTCCTTTCATGCTCGTTAAATGTATTTGAAAGGCCGTCTACCTGGTATAATTTTGCCCCTTTTCTGGACCTTGTAGACTAATTACAAAAAAGGAATACTCTAGTCACATAAGCTAGAAGAGTTCTTCATTGCATCCTTTTATGCTTTTTCGGTCCTTGGAGACTAACACATGAAAAAGAACCCCCTTGGAGTCTACTTATCACTTTCAGACTCTCTAAAATTGAAAGCAAGCACGAGAAAGAACAGTCCTGGGCTCGCACAAATCCATTGGATAGTACCATTTTTAGCACACTTGTATCCCTTCTTGAAGCTCCTTAAACAAGGAAGAAGGCCCCAAAGGTGCCTCTCGGCACCACAACAGATCACGTCTAGTCACACTATCATGGAAGCTTCCCCATTATGGTCACCTTTGTTCAGAGAATTCTGCAATATGTCACCCTGAGAGTTTCCCAATATTATCCGTCAATTTACCCCATAGAGTCACTCCCACTGCAGTACCTACCCCTGATCCCTTAAGCTATGATCCCCATACCTAAATTTAGTTTCATATGCTTCCAGGTCATCCATGCCATCATGCTTTGAACAAAGGAAGTTTGAGCCCCCCCCCACTTTGCAACCTAAGTTGTTCCCCATCCCCACAGTATGACGGTGCCACCTTCAGTACTATCACCTTTTGGTTGTACACCTCGTGCTCCTATTCAGGAAACATCATTTCCTTAATAGTTGTCGGTCTCCCTCTATCGACACCAACCAATCTATTCCAGAGGATAGACCCAGAGGTCCCTGTACCTTGGACTCATCACCATTACTGATGAGTGCCTACAAATCATTTTGAAAGGACTCCTTAATGCCTCTCCAAATGATTGTTTCTCACATGCTCGATGTAAACACCTTGATCGCATCGTTGAGATTCGTACAGGATATCGGTCCTTTCAGTTATTAGTTGAAGACCTTGGATGTCACCTAACTCTAGCACATTGGTCAGTCTACTTTCGGAACAACTAGTTACATGTTCCTATGGATATCTGGGATTCCCTTGGCGACAGTATTTAAAAGTACCCCACTATTATACTCCCTCGAGTATACAGTTCCATATACTCTTCAGAAGTTGACTCACAATTATTGAGTCCCTACAGTTGTTGGATACCTTCAGATCCAACAGTTCAACAACCCTTCTGACACCTCATTCAGAACGGTTGTGGCTCTTTTCCAGTGTATGAGTTCTTCAGATCAGTCATGGTATGACCATGAGTATGTCCCAACATTGTGTCCCCTCTAGACCATTATGATGTGCACAATAGGTTTATATGTATTTTTTAGGTCCCCCTTTTTGGGTCTCATTGTTATTTATATGTCGTGATACGAACATGGGTATGCCCTCCTCAGCAATTATCATCTTTTATTCCTCACTCACTTTTGAGGACATGTATTTTTAGTTTGTGCAATTTGCATGGGCCTGGTGTTCCAGTCTCCAATCGATCTCTTCTCTCCTCCAAACCCCTGGAAAAAGACAAAGAAATTTTGATGTCTATTGGCCATACGATGAGCTCCTGCCCTAACACATCAAGGGGCAATCTGTTAACACCCTAAAAGTGCTCATTAGCTCATTTCCCTATTCATGTGACCCATTTGTCCACTTTTCCTACCATTTTAGCCTCTAAAACCTTCAAAAGGTCACCAAAAAGACCAAAATCCATCTTTTTCCCCTCAAAATATTTATTTTTCCTCAAAAAATACAAAAAACCCTAAAAAGGGGTCCAAAATTCCCAAAAATCAATTAAAAGGGAATAAAACTCAAAAACATATTCAAAAAAGGAAAAAAGAGGGAAAAAGAGGAAAAAGAAACCTAAATCATTTTTTATCAATACCGTTGGTTTCCTTAAACCATAATGGTATTCTCCATCACCAAAAAGCTATAAAAAGGTGATAGAGGCTCCTCACTAATCATCCACATTCATCCTATCCTTATGCTGCCAAATTCTTTCTTGAGAGCCCTAGCCTCTTTTTTGAGTTTGAAGATCCCCATTAGCATCTTGGAGAAGAAGAGATCATTGCAGCTTTGGAGCACCTCACCATTACAGCTTCTCAAGCTCAACCATCCTCACCCTTGAGGTAATATATTATTTATAAAGCTATTTTTTCACACATAAAAATTTGTTTTACATGGATGATTAGAGTTTTTACTGTTTATTGTAGATTTACTTTTCTTGCACTTCTTAGATTAATATTTGTTTTTGCATTAGTTTTTACTACTTTAATCGAGACTGCTACTACAAGTTGGTAGGTGCTCATTAGCACATGCTTGGGTGCAAACCCAAGCAACACCTGCGCACTTTCCTCAAAATTTGTGTGTGCTACTTGTTATGAGCAATAATTGCATATTGTGCACTGGTTTACTATGATAATACTCGCGCACATATTAAGATGAAATGAAAAAATATATTTAGATTATGAATTGGAATTAGTTGATGTTGGTTTTGTAACTCCCCCAACCTCCCAATTCAACTATCTCTTGAATCTAACTTCCAGCCTTGTGCCATAAATACAAGGGGAGCCATGAGAGATGGGCCAATGAAGAAGAAGCTGTTGTTACGCTGAAGGAATTTCTAAGTCATTGTGAGGAGCAGGATCCCAGGACTCGGTTGTAGAAGTGTTTGGAAAGATCAGGTATATCTGTACTTAACTACATTTCTTTGACAATAAAAGGTGGAAATACCCTTCCCATCCCAATGAAATGTCTATTTTATTGAATATATGATTGTGATTAATGTTAAATTACTTTCAATTTCATTATATATTTGCAGTCAATATATGTTGAGGAAGGTTGACTTGTTTTGCAGGTACATTACAGTGGAAGATTGGGCGAAATCTAGGACCAACCATCATTAAAAAGGTACAACTTTTGATTTCGGAATCCCAATCTCATTCCATTCACAATAATTAGTGCAAAGCATAATGTATTTACTTGTCAGCCCATGTAAGTTGAGAGTGTCATTTCCCTCACTATTTCGGAATCCCAATCCCTACGCAGCACTTCCACAAACACTCACACCTCTCCCTCCTCCTCACCTACCACACAGCACTCGCACCCTCTTGAACATTGATCCTCCCCACTGTGTTCGACTCGCACATCAACTCTCTTCTCCAATTCCATCCTCCACCTCTGCGGCCTCCCTCTACGCGAGATTCGTGGCATCTCCTGTCCTCTATGCCACCCCTCCTCGCTGACCCATGCCACTGATACCCTCCATATCCACCACTCTTTCTCCCTGTGCTCCGTCCACACTTGCACCATCCACCGTCGCGGCCTCATCTTCCCATCCTTCCACCAACCCCTGTGTCTGTCAACCCTTATCCACGTCACCAAACCCTAATTCAAATTTTTTTTTATGTAATAATAATGAAAATAAATTATTATTATAGTGCAACCCAAAAAAAAATTATTAAAAAAAACTCATATATATATATATATACAATAATTTCAAAAAGAAAAAAGAAAAAAATAATTATTTTATTGAAATAACAATTATTTTGGAAAAAAAAGGGATTAGAAAAATAGAAGAAGGCAAATTATCGTTGGAAAAATCAAAAATCAAAGGAAGAGCAATTATCATCGAATAAATCGAAGACCAATTAGCACCAAAGTAGTCAAAGGAAGACAAACTTGTAGAAAAAAAAAAGTCAGAGACCATCTATAGTCCAGAATGAGCATCTAACGTCAAAGAAGTCAGAAACTATGGAAGCTAGTTTGCGATTACAAATAGAGAAATTAGAAGCCAAGTTAAAGCATTATCGAAGAGACATCAAAGATTTACGCGACAGGAATAATAAATTGGAAGTAATAATTGAAATACATAAGTTCAAGGGACAAAAGATTTTTGACCAGAAAAATCATATAAAAAATTATGTGCACAAATTGAGGAATTAAAAGACGAAAACGATTTCAATTAGAGATTGAAAAATCAAGATATAAATAAAGAAATAAACAATTACGAAGCGGAAATAATACGCTTGAACAAAATTGTTACCGACAAGGATGAAAAACTAGCATTGATACGACATAAATTAGAAAGTCAAGAATCATACGTTGGCCAATGTGGACAACTGATCAAATTTCTTCAACAACAAAATGACAACTCTAAAAAGGAACACAACATGGAGACCAAAAAGAGTAATAAAGCATTATCCAATAATTCCAAATAAATTTTTAGATTAAAGAACCATAACAAGACGTTAGTCTCAAAAATTAAAAAGTTGAATAACAGTCGAAACGCAGAACACTCTATAGAAGACATTGAAGGGAAACTTCTAGACAAGCAGGAAGAAAATAGTTGCATCAGAAATCATAATGAAGATCTTAAGGAACATCTTAAGAAGTCTGAAGATGATAGAAAATTGCAAGTAGTACTGATTAGAAAGTTTCAAAATGAAAACATGCAGTTAGAAATCAAGTTGGAAAAGATACAGAACGAAACCTTAAAACCTCAAGGGACGAAAATACAACTTCCAGCTCTGATCAATACTCAAAAGATGACACTTGTAAAAGAAAATGACATTGTGAAAATTCCTTATCGACACCCCAACCATAAAAATTGATATTCTAAAAAGTGGGAAATGTCGAAAGATAATGGTACTAATGTGATCAAATCTCCTAACTACAGATTAGTAGGGAATCCCAATAGTCAGCAACAAATCAATTTGGGATGGATTGACACATCCACATATCGAAAGTTATGCTCTACAATTAGCAATTTGTATCGACATGTTTAGTCAGCCATGACATCGCAAAGAACGATGCAACAACATTATAAGGATTTGAGGACAAAGCCTTTCTAAGAGAGTGGCAATGTAATGAACATAAATAAGATAATAATTAAATAATTAATAATTAGGTTAATTAATGTTATTATGAAAGGAGGCATCTCCTCAACATCAAGTGTCGAAGCCATATTTAAGGCCAAGACATCATTGTAATCTATTATCTTTTTATCTATTCAATACTCAATATTTTATCCTATTCATGGCTTATTTAGTTTATCAATTATTTTGGTAATCTATTGTGTGAGCGAACTATTGTTTGGATCATTCAATTCGAGGTTTGATTTAGGGTTTTGATTGTAAGGGAACTTGACTAGGTTTCAATAAAGTTGTAAATTTAGTCCAGAAAAAAAATGGTGCTACTTGTAAAACCACTTTTCAAAATGGATATAAAAACAACTACTAACTGTGACCTCCAAAAAAGCTAGAACTTGTGTCGGTTCATATTATATAGTATATTGTTGTGTATGCATTTTATCTATGAACTCAACTCAAGTTTTTCATTATTCCCAATATGGTTTTCATAATTCAATAGTCATGTCAAGTCTCTGTGATCTTTGTATACCTTCAGAACCCAAGGTTATTTTCAATAGAAAAACTAAAATAGGAAGAATGACTCATCAAAGTTCTCATAGTGATTCTCATAAGGCTCATTTCTCACCCATGAATATCCTCCGACAATATCATGATTTACACTTTAAATTTCATGATAGAAATGCAGTATGCCTCGAGCTTTCTTATTTCAAAAGGTTTCCAGGGAATGGAAAGGATATTATGTTCATGTTTGTGAATAGAAATTCAAAAGATAAATGTGATATATTTCTTTTTATGTTTAATTTAGAAGTATTTTGATTCTAGGTACGTATATGTGATGTTGATGTTCTTTTGGGATTGGAAATGCTCTAATGATTACACTGGCTATTTGGTTTCATGTGATATTTATTATACCAATGTATCTTAGGATAGGAATAACTTCTTTTACTATTTTAGTTAGATTTGTTTTATGATAGAATAGTTTTATTTTCTGAATAAATCTATATGGTGGAAAATGGTTCCATGTAAATGATCCTTTTACTTTAGTTTTGTTTTTTATTTTATATGAAAAAGAAAAGAGTACAAGACATGTACTTAATACCATGAATAAGGTTCATGTCATGTCTACAAGAGTTTTTTCAAGGAAGCATCTTTCAAAATCATATTTACGATGTTCGGATATCCACATCATCTATTTCAGGATACATCATCTATTTCAGGATCCTGCATGATCTATTTCAGGATATGCAGAATCTAGGGTTTGCATGCACTGGCATGCATCCCAGTCACCAGTTTGATGCCTCCAGCACCTTATCCACATTCTTCTAGCACCCGGGAGCCACCTACCACAGAGTTTTATCCCTCCTAAGCTGAAAGGCGCCCACTTCTCACCTACTGCCAGAGAAGGGCGCACTTGTTCACCTACCACTGCAGTTCCACTTCAGTTACATTCAGTTAGCTCCGATTCTCCCTGATTTGAGGCTAGTTTCACTCCCGACTGACTGTATCACTTCCGTTTGACCTCCAGTTTGATTAGGTGACTTGTTCTGACTTCAGTTAGCCTCCCATACGCCCCCACTGAGCCTCCAAATCCTATATCAGTGCTACACACTTCAGTTACATTTATTACACTCAGTTAGACTCAGTTTGACACCTGGATGACTGGTTGTTGTGATTGATGAGCACCACCGATGATTGATGAGGACTCCTAGATAGAGTCAAGCTACTCCATTCAGTGATTCGAATGACCTCCTTAGGCAATTCGAATTGCTCAGTCATTGTGACAGTTTGTATTGTAATTCATTCACCCTTTCTGGGATAGAGAGCACTGCTGCATGTTTTGCACAGTTTTGCACCATATTTTCTATGTTCATCTGTTGTGATTGATTTACTTGTTCATTAGATCTGCTATGACTAATTTTACATGGTATCAGAGCCATTGCAGGGACAAGATCTCTTTTCTACAGGTGTTTATACAAGAAGATTTGACTGAATTGCTAAAAATTGCAAAAAGTTTGGCATGAGATATCTCAAGGGCATTCGCTCCTGTGCATGCAAAGCTTGAAAAATATTCCAAGACCACTCCAGAAGCTTGAGTTACCACATAATTCCTGGATCTGATACATTGGACCCATTCAACATTGCTTGAAATCCAATCCCAGGTGTGATGCAACTCTCAAAGGGTGGATTGTTCGACCTTATTGTGGTTGTTTTGATGTGATTTGCAGGTTTATTGTCTCCTCCAAGTGCACTCGCTATCTTCTACATGCAAGCTTCCCTACAGCAATTGCATTCGCTATAGTCTGCATGCAAGCTTCCTCTTCATCAGTTGACTCAATCCTTGCAATGGAATACTCTTCTTCAAATCCTATCCTCACCCCATTCAATTATTTTGATTGGAAAGATGATATGGAGATCATATTACGTTCAAAAGGTTACTACCGAGTCACTCTTGGTCTTGAATTGGAGCCAAACAATGTGTCAGATCGAACCAAACACTACAACAAGCTTGATGAAGCTTATGGTCTTCTTTGTCTCTCCATCTCCAAGGATCTTCACTTCCATCTCAGCGGATTGAAGACTCCAAAAGCCATATGGGAGCAACTTGAAACACTATTCGGCAAGCAGGATGAGCTTAGGGCTTTTCAATTAGAGAATGAATTGATTGGCCTTAATCCTGAGAATTTCGAGACCATCAATGAATTCTTCACAAAATTCAAGAACTTGAACTTGCAATTGAAGAACAGTGGTGTTATCAAAGAGGATAAACAGTTGATCCTCTCCATTCTAAGCAAGCTTGGGAAAGATTATTCGGTATTTGTCTCTACTTTCAATTCCGGTCGGCTAACTACCCCGAATTGGAAGATGCCTACCTTGAATGCCTTCATTGAGTCCGTTACGAAAGAGCATGACAAGTTGATTCAAATGGGGTCCATAAGCTCCAAAGATTCATCCCTATTTGTTCAAGGACCCAAGATCTCGAATGGTAAAGGAAAGCTAAAGAAGGAGAAGCCCAAATTCGAGCCTCACAACCAAAAAGACAAAGGCAAGCAAACGGATGCACCATCCAGTTCGAAATCCAAGCAAAAGGGCAAAGAAGGTAACCAAAAATCTAAATGTACTTATTGTAACCGTGGCTTTCATCCCGAAAGTTCATGTATGAAGAAGACAATAGATCAAATGGCCCTCCTTTTGGAAAAGAACAACATAACCCTTCCTGACGGTGCAAGGAAGAAGGATCGGAATGACGATCATGAAAGAGGACAAGCACTCATGGCAACGGTTTCGAAGCCCACTACTCTCTTGATAGATTCGGGTGCATCAAATAATATGGCTGCAAATATTGATTCTTTTTCCTCATTCGATCCAAACAGCTCCATCCCCATCCATTTGGGAGATGACTCAAAAATTTCTTCAAAGGGCAAAGGTACGATTCATGTAGAACATGGATGCTTTCAGAATGTTCTCTATGTGCCTTCCTTAGCTTCGAATCTCCTTTCTGTGTATCAAATGACACATACTGGTGAACCAAAGCAAGTCACATTCAGCCCTAATACAGTTGAAATTTCTGATATCAAAAGTGGAAGACTAGTTGCGGTTGGAAAGGCAAACCACACTGCAAAATGTTATGAGTTTTCGCACTTTATTCCGCTTGCAAAGCCCACTGCTCTTCGCACACATGGTAATGAGGTTAGTAGGATTTGGCATGAAAGATTTGGACATCTAAATTATAATTATTTGCTGCTGCTATCAAATAAATCCATGGTAGATGGGCTTCCACAACTCCGTTCCTCGAAGGGAATATGCACCGGTTGCATTATTGGGAAGCACCCCGAGCACAGATTCGACCGCGACAAGGCTAGCAGAGCCTCTACTATTTTGGGATTGATCCATTCTGATATCAGTGGTCCGCTGCCCCATATGTCATTAATGGTTCAAGGTATGTTTTGACATTTATTGACGATTTTTCCCGCTTTACATGGGTATTCTTTCTCAAAAACAAGTCAGAAGTGCTTGGAAAATTCAAGGATTTTAAGGCTTCTGTTGAGACCACCACTGAGAGCAAGATCAAATCTCTTAGATCTGATAATGGTGGGGAATATATCAAGTCCGAGTTGCTGCAACTTTGTGCCCAAAGCGGAATCAAGATCCAACATACAGTTCTCTACACACCCCAGCAGAACGGTGTAGCGGAAAGGAAAAACCGGTCACTGAAAGAGATGGCTACATGCATGATTGAATCGAAAGGTTTGGCTGCAAATATTTGGGCTGAAGCAATCAATGTTGCTGCATATATACAGAACCATGTTCCACATTCATCCTTGAAAGGTATGACTCCTTTCGAAGCATTCTTTGGTCACAAACCGGATGTGTCAAATTTGAGAGTTTTTGGCTCTACTGCATGGGCTAGAATTCCTTCTGAGAAGAGACGAGATTTGGATCCACAAAGTATCGAGTGCATATTGATAGGATATGGGGAAGAATCAAAAGCATATAAACTCATGGATATCAGATCTAAAAAGATATTCATAGAGCGCAGTGTGCAGTTTGAAGAACCGCTTCAAGAATTGCAACTAGTTGAGGAGAAAACTGTCGATTCACCGCCTTCACCAGAAGAAGATTCGAGCAGTGATAATGAAGGTATGAGTTCTGATATTTCTGATATTTTAGCAGCATATGATGATCATGACATATCAGGTTCAGAATCCGACCATTATGATCCCCCTCAGTTACCAAAGTGGGCCCAAAACACTCTACAATCTGCTGGTTCGAATCTTGGAAATCCTGCTGATCCGAGACGAACAAGAGGAGACTTTCAAAGAGCAGGTATGGCTCTTTCTATTGCTGATCCATTTCTTCCTGAGATTTGTTATTTGATGGCTGGTTCATATCCTACATCATACTATTCAGCCCATCGAGATCCGAGATGGAAAAGTGCCATGGATGAAGAGTACAGTTCTCTTCAAAAGAACAATACATGGGAGCTAGTTTCTCTTCCACCTGGAAGAAAATTAGTGAAGTGTAAATGGGTCTACCGTACTAAAGTTGCTGCTGATGGCACTATCAGCAAATATAAAGCAAGGTTGGTGGCAAAAGGTTTTTCCCAAGTCCAAGGAGTGGACTACACAGAGACCTTTGCACCGGTTGCAAAGATGGATTCCATCCGCCTTGTTTTAGCTATTGCCGCATCCAAGCACTGGGAAGTGCACCACATGGATGTGAAGAGTGCATTTTTACATGGAGACCTTGATGAAGAGGTCTATATGCAGCAGCCAGAGGGTTATACATCAGATCCATCATTGGTTTGTAGATTGAAGAAGTCTTTGTACGGGTTAAAACAGGCCCCAAGAGCTTGGTACGCAAAGATGGACTCCTTCCTTCTTTCTCAGAATTTCCAAAGATGCAAATCTGATCCGAATGTCTATCTTCAGCGAGTTAAAGGTAATTTGTTGGTTATTGTACTTTATGTTGATGATCTGCTTATTACTGGTAGCACACTTACTTCAATAAACAAGCTAAAATCTGCCTTAAATCTAGCTTTTGACATGAGCGATTTGGGCTTGCTGAGTCACTTTTTGGGCTTGGAGATAGCTCAAAATTTCGATGGGATCACTATATCTCAGCAAAAATATGCTTCCGACCTGTTTTTGAAGTTTAATATGGCTGAATGTAAGGCAGCCCCATTCCCATTCCTCTCAGGAATCAGTCTTGAGGAGGGAGATTCCACACTGCTTGCAGATTGCAGTATGTATCGACAGTTGATTGGTTCACTACTTTATTTGACACATTCACGGCCTGATATCTCATATGCCGTGAGTGCCGTGTCAAGATATATGCAGCAGCCACATGAGCTTCATTGGCGAGCAGCCAAGCGGATCTTGCAGTATGTGCAAGGTACGAGACAGTTTGGCATACACTATGCTGCAGATTCTGAGCTAGATTTCATTGGTTTTACTGATTCAGATTGGGCAGGTGATAGCATTGATCGGAAGTCCACTTCCGGTTATGTTTTCATGATTGGTCATGGTGCTATTTGCTGGTCCATCAAAAAGCAAGCAGCCATTGCACTTTCTTCAGCAGAGGCAGAGTATCGAGGGGCAGTCAATGCCTGCATTCAGGCAGTTTGGTTGCAGGGTATTCTTTCCGAGTTTGGTTTTGGTGGCACTACTTCGACTGTCCTATTTTGTGACAATCAAAGTGCTATCAAGATCTCCATAGATCCAGTTTAGCGGCAGAGGACCAAACACATTGAGATTCATATGCATTACATTCGACAGTTGGTGCATGACCGCACCATCACTCTGCAATATTGCCCGACTGATGAGCAAATTGCAGACATCTTCACCAAGAGCTTCACTGAGAAGAAGTTCTCTTACCTCCGTTCACTGTTGGGGGTGAGTTCCATCATGGTGGAGACAGATTGATTCATTATTATGCTTTAGCTTGAGGGGGGGCTTTCTTCCCACTGGGTTTTCCCTCTTTCCTCACTTAGTTTATTTTCAGCATTTTTTGGATTATTGTATTGGGGTGACCTTTGGTCTTAGTTACCAGGGCCCCACATTATTTTAGTTGGCACATCATAGTCTAGCTTGAGGGGGGGTGTTCGGATATCCACATCATCTATTTCAGGATACATCATCTATTTCAGGATCCTACATGATCTATTTCAGGATATGCAGAATCTAGGGTTTGCATGCACTTGCATGCACTGGCATGCATCCCAGTCACCAGTTTGATGCCTCCAGCGCCTTATCCACCTTCTTCTAGCACCCGGGAGCCACCTACCACAGAGTTTTAGCCCTCCTAAGCTGAAAGGTGCCCACTTCTCACCTACTGCCAGAGAAGGGTGCACTTGTTCACCTACCACTGCAGTTCCACTTCAGTTACATTCAGTTAGCTCCGATTCTCCCTGATTTGAGGCTAGTTTCACTCCCGACTGACTGTATCACTTCCGTTTGACCTCCAGTTTGATTAGGTGACTTTTTCTGACTTCAGTTAGCATCCCATGCGCCCCCACTGAGCCTCCAGATCCTATATCAGTGCTACACACTTCAGTTACATTTATTACACTCAGTTAGACTCAGTTTGACACTTGGATGACTGGTTGTTGTGATTGATGAGCACCACCGATGATTGATGAGGACTCCTATATAGAGTCAAGATACTCCATTCAGTGATTCGAATCACCTCCTTAGGCAATTCGAATTGCTCAGTCATTGTGACAGTTTGTATTGTAATTCATTCACCCTTTCTGGGATAGAGAGCACTGCTGCATGTTTTGCACAGTTTTGCACAGTTTTGCACCATATTTTCTATGTTCATCTGTTGTGATTGATTTACTTGTTCATTAGATCTGCTGTGACTAATTTTACATACGAGTCCCTTGAATACCTTTCTTTGAATTCTGAGGCTTGATATTTTTTTCATCATTGAAAAAAGGTCATTCAATCAGCATGAGAGTTTATTATTCTTTTGATTTTGGCTCTAGGTACACTTGGTTACATCATTTCAATGGAGTAGGTATTTGTTTCTTGAAACAAAGGAATACATTTGAAGAACATGGGTAAAAATGCGAAGATGGGAAACAATTCTGTGACAATGAAGTGAAAAATGGCAGGGCGCGTGGATGAAAAGGGAAAAAAGTCAACCTAAAACTCTAGGACGAGAGTTTAAAAAAGTCTAGGACGAGAGTTTAAAAAACTCTAGGCCGAGAGTTTAAAAAAAACTCTAGGCCAAGAGTTTGAACCAATCACCACGCTGTATTTTAAAAAAACTCTTGGATGAGAGTTTGAACTAAACTCTCAGTCAAGAGTTTCGAAGATATTTTTTGGCCGAGAGTTTATGGTCAACAAAACTTGCAAAAATATATGGCATCTTTTTGGAACCTGCAACTTCAGCAAGCCCAAGCCCCTGCAAATTTTAAATATTTTTTGTCAGACTTGGTAGCAATGGATTCATCTCTGAATCTAGTTTCCAATGATATGATAATTGTTTCATTTCAATTTGAATTTCTATTTATTAACAATTTTTTTCTAAACCTTATCCCTTAAGAATTTTATTACTCTGAAAATCACCAGAAATGCAAATTCATTATCATAACAAAGACAACACCAAAAAATTTGAAATCTTCACAGAGATCATAATTGGCGCGTCCTCTTCAAAATGGTACTTTTAGTTTTTCCAATAAGAGTCACACTAAAAAAAAAATTGAAGCTCACCAAGGTGTGTTGATAATGCACCATTTTTTGAACACATGTCGTTTCAATAAATAATAACAAATAGTTCCCAAGTCTTAAAAAACTAAACATATAGTCCATGCACAAGTGTAGTGTGTGTAGATTATGAGCATACAATATTTTTCCATAAAATGAATAACCATCTATCAAAAAACCGACGTCCACACAGGTCACTCATTATCCATACCTAAAATTTTCAAGTATATGTTGTTCGTGTGCACCAAATTTGTCCAACGCTATGTCCATTAAAAAAATTAAAACAAATACGAGTAGAAATCTAATTGAATTCTCTAAAAAAATTGTGTTTACTTTAAGTTTAAATTCCTAATGGAGATATGGGTTTGAATAGGTCGAAGTTGAAAAACATAAATTTTAGCAGTTTTGTTTGTAAAAAACAAGCCAAGAGTGTTATCCAATTTCGTGTTTTCACCCACATCATTGCAATTATTGCTCTAATGCAGGGAAGATCATATTTCACTTGATATTATGTTATGATGTTACAATGCATATAACTATCAAACATTTAGCTCTAACTTTGAAATGTTTCCAAACTTGCCTTTTCCATTGAAGCTTAAATTTTTTCCTACTTCATGAGAAATCATTTCAGACTAAAACGTGATTCTATATGTGCTTATCCCGATCTAACTAAATTAAACCCCGTTAAAGTTTATGTCAAAGAATTAAAAATAAATGGATTATACATTAAAATTTGCTTCATTTATTTTTTGGGTATGTTGATTAATTTTATTAGTCATGAGATTATGAATGGGGTTATGAATTTTGTTCGTTCATTGCCTTAACAAGTTTGTGTTTTAACTCTCTCTGATGAATATAATAATAAAACATTAAAAAGTTTCTAAAAGTTGGGTAAGAGGGTAGCATGATTTCCATTAAGAACAAGATCTTGATAACCTATAGGGCATTTGGAAAATGAATGTATGTGGGTTATATTACACAATATTATGCATTAATTTGAACTCATGGACATGTATTCTTTTGCTATGTCTTGATATAGGAGGTTTCTTTTCATTCAGCTTCAAGGTTTTGTCTTTGAGAGATGAGTAGCTAATTTTCATGATGTTTACTAATGTTGATATTCTCATTGACAATTTTTTTTTGAACAATTATTTCATTTACCAATTTTCATTTTATGAGTCTTTTACATGTTAATATTCCACCTTTACACTTGATATGAACTATGTGTTTCTCGGCTTGGTCCTAATCATTAGTCATTGTTGCTAGTCTTGGGTGATGATTCTCTTTTTGAGAAATTAAGTCTGCGTGATCTTCCAATTTTCATTTCCTATCCTGAACCGTGCTTGGCCTAATTACCTTGATTTCACTAGCCACAAGGATGTTATAGGGAGTTGTTGATCCAGGGATAATAGTGGCACCTAGTGAGGAACCTAACCATGCGCGTCTCAATAAATGGTAAAATTTTGCATCTAGAGAAACCATTATAAATTTTGATCTAGATCCATTGTATTCTTTTTCATGGAGGAACACGCATTAATTTCAAGGGATTAAAATTAAAAACATTAATATGTGTGAAGCTAGGTGCCTTCTAGGTATTCTATGGAAGCTCTATCCACCAAACACACTTAAAAGCTTATCCTTCTCTGCTTTATTACGGTGTGCACACAGGTACAACCAACTACGATTGTGACTACAAATCAAAAATTTATATAAATGTCATTTCGCACCTTTAAGAGGCTTCTGGATCTGCTCCACTTTTACTCGTTCTTTGTATCTAGGATTCAGTATGTAGGGTCTTTGCTTGATAGGATTTGCATCTAGCTTGAGAGGTATTTTCATAACTCCCAAGTCACCTAAAATTCCTTTCATTTCAGAAAACTTGGTGGGAAATAAATCTTCATATTCGCGCAGTAGGTCTGCTATCTGTCCTACTGTTTCTTCATCCCAGTAATCCCCTATAGAAGTGAACTTTGGTTCCTTCTCAGTACCAATATTGACCTTTCTAGTATTCATAGGACTACTGAGTTTTGAAATTTCTAAGTCAGGTCCTTCTACCTCGCGCTTTCCTTCAGACTCCAGTATGTTTACATTGCGCGTATCTTCATCTTCGTCTCCATCTAATGGGACGTTATAACATTCCAAGGCATGTTCAAGCTGTATAGCCCAAGCTGGTTGTTTATACACGCGTACTAGTACATCATTGAATACCTTCTGTTTGATTATCTGCAATGCCTTATGAATACTTGGACAATCATCCTCGAACCTAAAAGTCGCTTGGAAGTACCTTGTAAGACTTGAACATTCTATCATTCCTCTGCAAATTTATGTTGGCCATGGAAATGTCCCTATTATACACTATCTTTTCCCTACACTTAATCCCTTATTGCGTTCCCATGACCTTGTATTAATGCTTATTAATCCATTTTTATGTTTATTTATGGGATTTATACCTAAGGTGGTTTCCAGTTGCATTTTCTTAGTATTTCATGTGAATTATGATTAAGCATTGGAAAAATAACATATTTTGCACTTAACTTTGAAACATGGATGAGTTTGATTATTTTTGTAGAACCTGCTCTAGGCTAGTTGTTGTTACTCCAGGATATTTGCCGCAACTCATATGGTTGAAGATCAACGGAAGTGGATACTTGATTTTCTTTTATTACTACGGTTGTTACTCATGTTGTTACTGTTGTTGCTACTCCATGAAGCCACCATGAACATATTCATTAGGGGTGATGGATTTTTATAAATCCATTATTTTTATTGTTCTTATATGTCTCAAATTATGATGCTAAATTATTTGCAGATAAAAGAGTCAAGTTGGTGGTGGATGAGAGTGAATATTTGGTTTATTTACAAGGATTTGAATACCTCCATGTAATATATGAT
This sequence comes from Larix kaempferi, assembly GCA_027924585.1. Classification (NCBI taxonomy): domain Eukaryota; kingdom Viridiplantae; phylum Streptophyta; class Pinopsida; order Pinales; family Pinaceae; genus Larix; species Larix kaempferi. The sequence continues at coordinate 2,277,290 of BSBM01000945.1, forward strand.
GGACCCAACAAGTTAAATGCTATTAGGAGTCACTTAGGATGAGTTTTGGGCATGTTATGATGATTCACATCTCTAAATTCGAATTTGAATTCAAAGGAATCCTAAATAGCATGGAGGTTAGCAAAGGATTTGGGATTAGATTTGAGTTGATTTTGAGATCCAAACTATTAGTAATTTGCTGAGGATATTTTGGTTCTTCATTTATTATTTGTTATGCAAAACTCATGTATAAATAAGAGCTCATTCTCCATTCCAAAGGGAGGACTCTTAGAGAAACAAGTCCAATTTATGATGGAATAAGAATTATATTTATTTTAATCTCTTTTGTAATTTAGATTGGAGTCTTTAGTTTCTCTGTTTTGTTAATGTAGATTGCAATTCTTAGTTTCTTTAATTTGTAATTCGACTAACTTCTTCTTATTGCTTAGCATAGTATGTATTTTACTTTGATTCATTTATTTTTGTAGATGTATTTTTAATTCAAGTTTCTTTATTTATGCAAGAATGTTAGATTCATAGATTAGTATGGTTTCAACCATAGTGTGCAAGTGTGAGTGTGATTTACTTTCTGCAAGTGTGATTTACATTCTCACAAGTGTGATTTACTTTTCTGCAAGTGTGAGTATGTTTACTTCTACAACTGTTTTTTTATGCAAGAGTGTTCAATCAACGCATGATGGTAAGGGGTCATAGCAGCTACTTGAGTGGAGACTTCTCATGTTCTCCCTACCAACTGTGAAGATTGATTTTCATATTTCTTTTCTGTAAGAGTGAATTCGTTTATTTGACTGCAATGCATATTAGAATACCAATGCTAGAAGAGGAAATTGTGACCTGCATATATTTTGCATGATAACCTTGAAATAAACATATGTTACCCTGGATTGATAATTTATGTTGTGAATTGACTGTCTTAATAAGCAATTAATCCTCCCAACATTTTGGCGTCGTTTCTGGCGAGGTCATCGAAGGCGAAAAAGTACAAACTATAATTGGTCTTAGTTTCATTTCATGGTAGACGTGTTCCTGATCCTGAGGTGCCAAGGCGGTAAGACATAGTGAAGAGCTACGAATCATTCGATAGACTGTAATGGGCTCAGCCTCATAAGGGTCAGGGCATGTAGATTGCTTGATTACTTTTTAGTTCATTGAATTTGCTTTGAGTGATTTTTTTCTTTCTTTACATTTAAGCTTCATTTAATTTTTGGTGCATCATTCGCCTTAGTGGTACAGTAAGAGCCACCCATACTACTAATCATTCTTTTGCAGGAATTTGGTAATAAGAAGGAAGCATTGGTGAATGAAGATCTCGATAGAGGAGGAGCCATGAGGACACATAAGACTTCAAGCTTGAGACACACAACCATCACGGTAAGTGGTTGTATTTCATTTTCATATTATATTTTAGATTATTTTGAATTGGGAATAATACAACCACAAAATTACATAGGTTTTATTTTTAAAAATCATATCATTTTTTAAGAGTTGCAGTAGTTGCTGCAATACATTGTGTAAACCATTTTAGGTACTAAATGCTTTAAATTTTGATAGGTGGATGTAATTTATTGGAATTTATATTATTATATGTTAAGATTTAATATGATAAGACAGAAAATATCAGCATTATATTCCATTTCACAATAATAGCATATACAGGATCATTGAAAGAACAACAAGCACAACATAAACACAAGAGACGTAGATTTATCCTGGGAAACCCTCATGAGGAAGAAAACCCAGCAAAGCTTCCTCAATATAGATGACCAACAAATAAAAATATGTAATCTAAAACCATGAGCTCCTTCTCCTCCACAGCAGATCTCTTTCTCACTTATGTGCTATTCACAAGTGAGTGCAATGTGTGTTAAATAAGGAACACACCTCCTCTATTTATACACAACTCCGACTTGTATTTTATATTAACTAGGTCGGCCCCAACTTAACCACTGGGTTAAACACCCCATTACAACTGACTCGGCCGACCCCTCTAGGGTGGTCTAATAACCCTTTGACCCACATAACACATACAGGGCCGACCCCCACTAGGGAAGTCTAATAACCCAAGTTACCACATTCCGACGGAGGAATAAACATATCTGGATATACAATAAGGTCTTCACGGAGGAATGAAACATCTCCGGAATAATAAAGTACAAATAAAATATTCTTTGAAGTTACAATATTTCAACACTCCCCCTTAACAAGAAGGATATTATAACAACATCTACATGAGCAAGGAGTCATCAACTACATCATACATGATACATCTATAAATCATTGGAAGCTTTCTCAACATCATCAGTAACTCAAGCAGTTACTAGAACATCTTCAATACTGGAACATCAACATCTTCAGTACTGAGTCTTCATATTCTATAGCACTCGAACAGCTACAACAACATCATCATCTGGATCATCACAATCATCTACATCATCATCACATGATCATTAGCATTGCCATCACACGATCATCAACATCATCATCACACGATCATCAACATCATCATCCCATGATCATCACGATCAACAGTATCATAGCAACATACCCTGCAATACACATGATCCATTTAAGACACCATAACATGTCTAGGGACGATACAATCCACTCGTCAACTTAGACAAAGTCTAAGGACCACTTCCTCAGAGACATATGTCTACGGATCAATTCAGGGACCGAATTCCGAGGATGATACAATCCCCTCTTGTCCACTAGGGACCACTTCTCGGAGACATCTGTCTATGGATCAATTCAGGGACCGAAGTCCGAGGATGATACAATCCCCATCACGTACATTTTGAACTAGTAGTTCCAGGATGATGAAATCCCCATCACGTACATTTTGAACTAGTGGTTCTGGGATGATGCAATCCCCATGACGTACATTTTGAACTAGTGGTTCCGGGATGATGCAACCCCCATCACATACATTTTGAACTAGTGGTTCCGGGGTGATGATGGGTGAGTTCGTTCTATATATAGATACCATCTTCAACCTTGTAGAAAAGGTTGAAATCTGCATCACCCATGGTGATCATTAAGCTCATCAAATGACTATCGATCCTGGGTACCTGTACAGAGCTTTCTTCAATTGAATCCTGGGATTTTTCTCAATTCGCACTTCTTCTTCAATCACACCATTGAGAGAACAGTATTTATCTAGCTACTTGGAGCAAACATCCTGTCATGATCCTCTTCCTCTTTCTAAGAGAATCTTCTAGCCACGAGCCTTCTATAGTATGTTTGATTTGTAAATCTTCTTGTTGAACATCCATCACTTGTTCAATGTTCATCATTCTTCATGATCTTTCCTACAAATCAAAATTAAGTACATGATTAGTAATACTTCATAATCATCAAATCATGTTGACATGATAACCTTTATGCATACAGATATGATTTACATAGTTATGCTACTATCTTGACCAATACTTTGGCACAACACTTTTCCATATCCTATATGGATATAGTGGCTATCTATATGCCTTCCATCTCTACCAGAACATACTATCGAGAGTGTGCACAGCTCTCAGCGTGTCAGCAAAGAGGTTTCATTCTAGACAATCAACAATGGAATGTTTGTCCAACTTACCAATCATATGCATATTAGTAGTATACTGTTCAATGCTATATGAATGCTTACACTTAGCATGATATATTCTAGGAATACAAATATGCATACAACTATTACGAGCAATATCATAGACTATTCAGTAATTCAAATAACAATTCAAATACTTATGTTTTTATGTCTTGTGAGGTTGCATCCTTCTTGATCTCGACTTCCCTTCCATGTCATGAGCTTCTATCCATCCTTGACCACTATGCATGCTTAAGTGTGCACTAGTGTCATCATCATGATCTCATACATAATCATACATTCATTAGTATAAACTCAATATTATCACAACATTATGATTCTAAGTAATCTTGAATATGTATGGTCATGATCATTCAATACATGGGTATACTAAGATCCTAACACAAAGTAGGATTCTAACTTGACATATGAAAACATACTTGGATTAGATACATGCTTAGTTATGTCTAACATACCCAAACCATATCTTTATTCTCTTCAATGATTTAGAGACCTTGTGCTAGTAACCTGCATACCTCATAAGTTAAGCATAGTAGAAATAAATCATACATACCTCATAAGTAGAGCTTCTAAAGACTATGGATAAGTCTTTTGACTTTATGTCATCATGGTCATAGAACTTGATTTGTCTTTCTTGATGTACCTGTCTTTTGTTAGCAGACAACATCATCCTCATACAACACCATAGGTGCATTAGTACAATAATATAACCCTAATTAATGAATGTCTTCTATCATTCACATGCATTCATACTTTTACTAGGGTGATAAGACAATTCTAACATTAATCAAGATTGTACTAACCTAAATAATATTAAGACAAACATATTATGAACTTAATCAAGAATCAGATTTCAAAACATACATGTATATCCTTAAGTTATACCTGTCGAGATTTCTTGTAGTCTTCTTATGTAAGGCCTTAGCCTCATCTCCCCCTGAAACTGGATCTGGAGCTCGATTAGGGTTTGTCAGAGAAACCTAAAAATTCAAACTTTGACTTTCATACTTCTGAATGGATCGAAAGATGTGCCTTGCTGAGCTGATCAAGCTCACATACTTCAATTTTGAAATCTCCAAAATTTGACCCCTCAAAATTGCCTTTGAAACTTCATGATCTTCTGGACAAGATCCCGAACTAGGGTTTGATGAAGCCCACCCTTCTGCCCAATGAAAAGGTTCGATCCAAATCTCTAAACTTCTATTTTTCTGAGGAGCTTCCAGCCATGGTCACGGACTTAAAAAATTTCAACTTTTGCAGAAGCCCTAATTTTCCACCTTTCCAATCAAAATCCCGAACTAGGGTTTGATCAAGCTCGGCCTTCTGCCCAACCAAAAAATTTGATCTTGGTCTCTAAATTTCAATTTTTATGAGTATCATTCATCCGTGGATTCCGACTCTAAAAATTTCAACTTTCTTCGAAACCCTAATTTCCCACAGCAGTGACGATTCAAGAATGAAGGTGCTCAAAATCCAAATCTGTTTTGACAGAAATATGCACCTGATTGTTTCTAGTGTAACTCCAAAATTACGAATCCACAGGGTCTGAATATTCTTTTTGTGGTGTCCCTACCCGTCCTCTTTCAAACCCCATAGGTATGACCTAAATTGGATTCTCTGAGAGAGAGTTATGCCAAGGTTCGCAACGTGACCTGGTTATGGGTAAAACAAGAGAGCGAACTTGTACGGCGTGTCACGTGTCCCTGACTCAACTTCATCCTCTAGAAATGTTACCTGCGATAGTACATTCCATGCACTACCTGTCACTTTTTACTAAATTTTATTTGGATCTTCCTAGCCCAAGTTATGACCTTTTTTCCTAGCTCACCTGATTATGATTGAGATCTAGAAGAGGTAGAAACACTAACTTGTATTGATCATAACTCACAAATTACAATGAATATGAGGGTATCCTTTGGACACAAGGTACCTGGGGATGTTATCTACTACTTGTAAAGGTTTCAGATCTTGAACCTTTTCCAAAATGGATATATAGAGAAAATCCTATGATGACTGGTTTTTGCTATACAAAACCCTAACCTTCAAATTGTCGCAAGTGAAGCAAGTGTCGTAAGTGCCATACATTGCCTTCCTTCAGGTTAGCTCTGATACCATGTTAAGATTTAATATTCTAAGAAATAAAATATCAACATTATATTCCATTTCACAATAATAGCATATATAGGATCACTGAAAGAACAACAAGCACAGCATAAACACAAGAGACACAGATTTATCATGGGAAACCCTCATGGGAAAGAAAACCCAGCAAAGATTCCTCAATATAGATGACTAGCAAATACAAAGATGTAATCCACAACCATGAGCTCCTTCTCCTCCATAGCAGATCTCTCTTTCACTTATGCACTATTCACAAGTGAGCTCAATGTGTGTTAAATGAGGAACACACCTCCTCTATTTATACACAAGTCCGACTTGTATTTTATATTAACTAGGTTGGCCCCAACTTAACCACTGGGTTAAACACCCCAATACAACTGTCTGGGACGACCCCTCTAGGGTGGTCTAATAACCCTTTGACCCACATAACATATACAGGGCCGACCCCCACTAGGGAAGTCTAATAACCCAAGTTACCACATTCCGACGGAGGAATATGTTGATGTTTAAGTAACTTCGGAATGTATTTCATCTATGTATTTCATATATATTTATTGTACCCTTATTAGAGATGTGTTGTTCCTCTATAAGGAACTGTCGTCATGTGGATTGACAAGTGTCGCAAGTGTGTGTACTTGCCGATGGGTTATTAGACCACCATGTGTGGGGTTGGCCCTGAAATATATATATTATATTGTGGATGTACCTAGCTAGACAAGTCGGCCCCATAAGGTCACTGGGAAAACAGGTTAGTATAAATAGAGATCAGGAGATCTCTATTTAGATCATTCGGACAGTCATATCTCTCTCACTCAGAAAGTGGCACACTAGTGAGGAGGAGGATCATCTGCTACTAGGAGACTATCTCAGTGTATTTTGGTTGTACTTTGGTTGAGCCATTGCTCTCTCTATCTCTGAGGAAGTTGTGGGGTTTTTCACCTTAGGGTCTTCCCCACAGAAACTTTGTGTCTCTTGTCTCTCATGTTTTTGATTCTTGTGATGCTTGTCATGCTTATTGTGATTGCTATGCATTGATATGCTGTATATGTTATTCTCTCAGTGAAGATCCTAGAGTATTGTGAATTAATGCTCAAAATTTAACATGGTATCAGAGCTAACCTGAGAAGAAGACATTTTGCAGTGACGAAAACTTGAGTTTCTTGTTTATTGGGTTTCTCTCCACAGATTTTGGAAAAGCAGTATAGTAGATTGACTCTACTCATCAAGGAAAATCTATCTGTCCAATCAGAATTCAATTCTCAGCATTTTTAGTTTTGGCCCTAAAAATTAGGGTTTCCACAAAAATAGGAATTTCTGGAATCTGAAGACACAGTTGGAAGATCCTTGCAAAAATCAAAGTTTAGAACTTTGGCTCGAGATTTTTGGCTGGGTAGATCTCTGGGAAACTCAAACCCTAATTCAGGGCTCTCCCTAGTGAACCCAGGAGGACAAAAAGACAAATCTGAAGGGTAAAGCTTTGCTGATCTCAAATTCTGAATGCACCAGGCTGATCAACTCATCAAGGCACATCTTTCTATCTTTTCAGAAATTTGAAATTCACATTTTGAATTTTTAGGGTTTTTTCGACAAACCCTAATCCGGGACCAGATCCAGTTTTCAGCATTTCAAGTGGTAAGAACTAAATCTTTTCTATTTCCATTTGAAGTACTCTTTAATATGTCTCACCACACCAAGCTTGAGGATAAGCTTGAAGGGGCTGATAACTTCCGAGCTTGGAAGTATAGGATTGGGTTAATCCTAGAAGAGAATGAGTTGGACTCATATATAAAAGAAGACATCCCTATCCCAGAGGATGAAGAGGCCAAGGTATTGCATAAGAAGAACTTGGTCAAGGCAAAGAGAATCATTGTTGATTCTATTAAAGACCATCTCATACCCCATGTGTCTTCTCTAAAGACACCCAAGGAGATGTTTGACTCTCTGACCAAGCTATTTGAAGGAAAGAACATAAATCGGAAGATGACTCCGCGGAATCAATTGAAAGGGGTCAAGATGTTGAATGGAGAAACCATTCAATCTTACTTCTCCAAGGTCTCTCAGATCAAGGAGCAACTTGAAGCTGTGGATGAAGTAGTGGACAATGGTGAAGTTGTTATGACCACCTTGAATGGCCTACCTAGGTCATCGGATTCCTTTATTCAAGGAATCTGTGCAAGAAAGAAATTGATCTCTTTCAGTAAACTGTGGGAGGAATGCTCTCAAGAAGAAGCTAGACTTGTAGCTCGTGAGGAAAATATGGGAGGTGAAGATCAAGCTCTTGCAGCTCACACCAAAAGAAGCAATCCCAAGAAGGAGCACTCTCTCTACAAGAGATCCTATCAAAAGAATAAGAAGGATCTAAGATGCTTCACATGTAATGAGAAGGGCCACTTTGCTTCAGATTGTCCCAAGAACAAAAGGGATAATAATAACAACTCCAGCAAGAAGAAGAAGGGCAGCAAAAGAAAGTTCCATGCTCATGCTGCCAAGGATGATGAACCTCCAAAGAAGAAGGCTAGGGTAGAAAGTGATGATAGTGATGATGACTCATCAAGTGAAGAAGAGTATGTTCTAATATTTGCTCTCATAGGTACTATCTCCCATGGTTGTAATGATTGGTTAATTGACAATGGGGCTTCCAAACACGTGACTAGGTTTAAGGAATCTTTTGTGAACCTATCTGAACATGAATCACCCCATAAGGTGAAACTTGGGGATGATTATCAATACCCAACCAAAGGAAGTGGTGAAGCCTCCTATAACCTAGATTCTGGAAAATATTTAAAGATGAAAGAAGTCCTTTATGTACCCGGGCTCAAGAAGAACTTACTCTCCATCTCTGCATTGGATGCAAAAGGTATGAGGGTTGCATTTTTGGATGGCCAAGTCCTAATGTGGCCAAAGGGAAAGACCATAGATGATGCAGTAGTGATTGGAGAGCAAGAGGGAGGTTTGTATAAATTGAAGGGACAACCTGAACATGCTATGGTGCATGAATCCATGGAGCCAAGTGAACTTTGGCATAGAAGACTTGCTCATATGCACTATAGGGCACTTCCAATTGCAAGCAAGGTTGTAGAGGGTCTTCCTGAAATCAAGACCAAACATGAAGGTGTTTGCAAAGGATGTGCAAAAGGTAAGAACATTAAGAAGGCTTTCCCAAGTAGTGAAATCAAGGCAAAAGATATCCTGGAAATCATCCACTCAGATGTATGTGGTCCTATGTCATCCAGTTCTCTTAGTGGGTATGTTTACTATGTCTCATTTATTGATGACTTCTCCAGGAAGACTTGGGTATACTTCTTAAAGAACAAAGATGAGGTGTTTGATAAGTTCAAGGAATTCAAAACCTTAATCGAGGATCAAACTGACAAGAAGATCAAAACATTCAGATCCGACAATGGTGGAGAATTCACCTCAAGTGACTTCAAGAAGCTTTGTAGTGATTCAGGGATTAAGAGGGAGTTGACTGCTCCTTATAATCCTCAACAGAATGGAGTTGCAGAAAGGAAGAATAGAACTATCATGGAAGCAGCAAGGGCAATGTTGCAAGACCAGGATCTACCTATGCATCTATGGGCAGAAGCAGCTAGAACAGTTGTATATGTGTAGAATAGAACATCCCACAAGATATTGGACAACAAGACACTAGAAGAGGTATTTTCTGGTAAGAAACCTGAAGTCAGCCATCTCAGAATATTTGGATGTCCAGTATACACTCATGTCCCAAAGGAAAAGAGGACTAAACTAGATCCTTCAGGAAAGAAGGGTATCTTTGTGGGTTACAGTGAAAGCTTGAAGGCTTACAGAATATACTTTCCAGGGTTCAAGAAGATTGATGTTAGCAGGGATGTAACATTTGATGAAAACTCAGCATTCATCAAATCAAGGAAGGCACCTATCGAAGTTGATGAAGAACCTAAGGAAACTATATTTCAAGACACTACGATGACTGAAGCAGTTCCAGAAGTTGTTTGTGAGTTTGAAGATCCACAAGAACCTGTAGATCCACCCCGTGAGGATAACTCTCACAAGAGGAAACCTGCATGGGCTAGAGAGCTCATTCAAGATGCAGAAAGATTTGGCATTCCAGAAGAAGAACACAGAGCAAAGAAGAGAACCAGATCACATACCAACTATGTTGCTTTTCTCTGTGACATTATGAACAAAGAGCCTTCCAGTTATGAAGAAGCAGTAGAAAAGAAAGAATGGAAGGATGCCATGGTTGAGGAATACCAATCAATAATGAAGAATGATGTTTGGGATGTTGTCCCAAGACCTAAAGAGAAGTCTGTTGTGACTTCCAAATGGATCTACAAAATCAAGCATGCTTCAGATGGCAATGTAGAGAAATACAAGGCAAGATTCGTAGCTCGTGGCTTATCTTAGAAAGAGGGAATAGATTATGAAGAAATGTTTGCACCTGTAGCCAGGTATACTTCCATCAGAACAGTACTTTCCCTAGCTATAGCAATGAAATGGAAAATACACCAGATGGATGTCAAGACTGCTTTCTTAAATGGTGTAGTTGAAGAGGAAGTATATGTGGAGCAACCACTTGGTTTTGAAATACATGACAGGGAGTCATATGTGTGCAGATTGAAGAAAGCCTTGTATGGCTTGAAGCAAGCTCCCATAACTTGGTATGGTAGGATGGACAATTTCCTATCTAGTTTGGGATTTACCAAGAGTAAAGCGGATTCCAACCTTTACTACAAGGTTGAGGAAGGGAATCCTATGATTCTACTCTTGTATGTGATGACTTATTTGTAACAGGAGATGATAGATTGATTGCAGATACTAAGAGGAAGCTTGCTGCCGAGTTCGATATGAAAGATTTGGGAATGATGCATTATTTCCTAGGTATGGAGGTGTCGCAAAGTGTAGGTGGGATCTTCCTTGGTCAAGGGAAGTACACAGTAGATATCCTAAAGAGATTCGGGATGATGGATTGCAAGGCCATGGCCACAGCTATGGCATCGAATCTGAAGCTTCTATGTGATGATTCATCTAAGCCGGTTGATGTCTCTATGTATCGTCAGATGATTGGGTCCTTGATGTACCTGACGAACACGAGACCAGATATTTGCTTTGTGGTGAACACATTGAGTCAGTTCCTGATAGATCCAAGGAGTCTTCATCTGGTTGTTGTAAAGCATGTTCTGAGGTACTTGAAGGGTACAGTGGATTATGGGCTCAAGTATGAGGTGAATCAAAAGTTTAACCTGCAGGGTTATGTTGATTCAAATTGGGCTGGCAGTGCTGCGGATAGGAAGAGCACATCTGGGTGCTGCTTCAGTATGGGATCATGTGTGATCTCTTGGTTTAGAAGGAAGCAGTCCTACGTAGCACTGAGTATAGCTGAGGCAGAGTATGTTGCAGCCTGTTCAACTAGTTGTGAGGCAGTATAACTATGGAAGCTACTGTCTGAGTTATTTGATCTCCCATTGGGTGCTACTGGTATCTTCTGTGATAACCAGATTTGTGTGAAGCTATCTGAGAACCCAGTGTTTCATGACAGGTCGAAACACACAGAGATCAAATATCACTATATCAGGGATATGGTGCAAAGAGGAGCTGTGAAGCTCCTGTATGTTGCGACGGATGGGCAGATTGCAGATGTGCTGACGAAGCCACTAGCCAGGGTGAAGTTCGAGTACTTCAGAGAGAGGCCTGGTGTTCTTCGGATTGATGACACTTCGAGGAAGAAGTGATGGACACATTTGCTGAAGCCATTCCAAGCATGTTGGAAGGAGGATCCTTCACATGGCTGTGGATGTAAGCGCTGGATGATAAGCATCAGGATGATGTTCTGGTTTCTTCTTTGTATGATCAGTTGGATCATTTATATGTATATGTATGTACACATCATGTTGGATGCTGGATATGATCAGTAGGATCATTTGTATGTATTTTGTATATGCATCATGTTGGATGCTTGGACCATGTATCTGTATATGTATCAGGTGGATACATTGTATGATCTGGTGGATCATGTATGGTGATATGTATCATGTATTTGTATTTGTATCATGTGGATACACTATATGATCAGGTGGATCATGTATGATGATATGTATCAAGTAGATACTTGCTATGCATTAGGTAGATGCATTGTATGATCAGGATGATCGTGGATGACGAGCTTCAGGATGTTGCTACAGATGACATGTAGTAGGATGTTACAGTGATGATGATCAGGATGATCATGTGTACATCAGGATGATGTATGGTGAGTATTAGGTTGATACTCTATGGTTGTGGATCAGGTTGTGCAGATGAGCATATAATTTGGCCCTGGGAGATTTGCAGATAGTCTTTCGAGGTTTTGCCTATGGCATATAATTTGGCCCTGGGATATCTGGAAAATGCTCTTTCGAGGTTTTTCTCTGGGAGGACATATAATTTGGCCCTGGGAGATCTATAGATAATCTTTCGAGGTTTTGCCTATGGCATATAATCTAGCCCTAGGATATCTGGCAGATGTTCTTTCGAGGTTTTGTCCTATAGCATATAATATGTCCCTGGGAGATCCGATAGGTTGGGATGTGTGCCCGTAATAAGTCCTGGGATGCTCTTGCGAGGTTTTTCCATGACCACATATAATCTGTCCCTGGGAGATCCTATAGGTAGAGCTGTGTGCTCGTAACAGCCTGGGATGCTCTTGTGAGGTTTTGTGGTGACCACATATAATCTGTCCCTGGGAGATCCTATAGGTAGAGCTGTGTGCATGTAACAGCCTAGGATGCTCTTGCGAGGTTTTGTGGTGAGGTCACATATAATATGGCCCTGGGAGATCCTATAGGTAGAGCTGTGTGCTCGTAACATCCTGGGATGCTCTTTCGAGGTTTTGTGACACACGTAATAAGTCCTGAGGATTCCACAGTATGGCCAGTGATGACAAAGACCTGCAAGTGGTGGGCCTACATCCAGTATGAAAAAGGACTGGCTCTGTAGAACTTCCTATGACAAGTAGAGTAAGAGATTGGTTGAGATAGTAGCAGCAGTGACGATGATGATGACGATGCATCGATGACGATGATCCCGAGAAGAAGACTTGTCTAGCAGAACTGTGTCGAGAAATACCTTCCTAGTTAAGAGGGAGTGTTGATGTTTATCTAACTTCAGAATGTATTTCATCTATGTATTTCATATATATTTATTGTACCCTTATTAGAGATGTGTTATTCCTCTATAAGGAAGTGTCGTCATGTGGATTGACAAGTGTCGCAAGTGTGTGTACTTGCCGATGGGTTATTAGACCACCATGTGTGGGGTCGGCCCTGAAATATATATATTATATTGTGGATGTACCTAGCTAGACAAGTCGGCCCCATAAGGTCACTGGGAAAACATGTTAGTATAAATAGAGATAAGGAGATCTCTATTTAGATCATTCGGAAAGTCATATCTCTCTCACTCAGAAAGTGGCGCACTAGTGAGGAGGAGGATCATCTGCTACTAGGAGACTATCTCAGTGTATTTTGGTTGTACTTTGGTTGAGCCATTGCTCTCTCTATCTCTGAGGAAGTTGTGGGGTTTTTCACCTTAGGGTTTTCCCCACAGAAACTCTGTCTCTTGTCTCTCATGCTTTTGATTCTTGTGATGCTTGTCATGCTTATTGTGATTGCTATGCATTGATATACTGTATATGGTATTCTCTCAGTGAAGATCCTAGAGTATTGTGAATTAATGCTCAAAATTTAACAGAATAAACATCTCCGGATATACAATAAGGTCTTCACAGAGGAATGAAACATATCTGGAATAATAAAGCACAAATATAATATTCTTTGAAGTTACAATATTTCAACATTATAGACATCCACAACCATTCGTATCATTGTTTGGAAGCTATGTGTTGTTTATTGCATTTTGTGGCATTTTGGCTTATTGGGATTCGCTGAAACACTGTCAGGATAGTCTTATTTTGAGGGACCATATGGGATTAGTTTTAAAACCTATTTCTATCCAAAGTATCTCTTTAAGTCTAGTTTCTAATGCAATTTGAATTTTTCAATTTGGTTGTCAAACGGAAAATATATGATCAAAATATTGACTGGGGGTATATTAGGCAGCTCAAAAACAAAGTTGGGACAATCACATTTTGGGAGACCTAATGGGCGAATTTTAAAAACCCATTTCTAATTATTATTCTTCTATGAATCTATTTGACAACTCAAATTGAATCATTCAATTTTGATATCATACGAGGGAGATATGCCCAAAATACTAACTTCCTATCCTAAATTTGCACTCTGAAAACTCTGCTTTCTTGGTTGTTCATTAGCGTATTTTGTCATGTCCCAAATTTTGAATTGGGTCACAATGGTCTAATCCCATTGGCCATATTCATGAGAGTTTGTCAAATTGATGTTAAGGGTTAAATAATTGCCAAGGAGGAAAATTACTAGTTTCCTAGGTTGGGGGTGGAAGCTTTGGAATTTGAGATAAGGGGGATAATAAATAATGTTTGAACATTAAAATGACATAAATATTTAATAAATTATCTTAATAAATAAATACAAGGGAAATTCAAAGTGGCAATTGGTCATGAAGACACATGGAGGATGTGGGACCCAGACAAGCTAGATTTTCTATTCCACATGGCATCCTCCTCTTGTCATTTTGAATCCATAAGAAGCCAAAGGTTCTTGGGATGAGTTGGAAGGTCAATATACTTGGCATGAATCAATTAAGGTCGAATTGGAGTGTAAGAGTAAATCCCATGGAAGAGGAAGAGGCATTTTGGAGCTAGTGAGACACTTGGACTAGATTCCCTAGCTCTATGACAACAATGATGAAGATGCTATGACACCTATGACACAAATCAGACCTGAAGGCTGAAATCTGACATATATGACATGCCAAGGATAAAAATAGCCTCCAAGAGGGTGCTAAAGTGAGTTAGGGCAGCTAAAGAGACACCAATTCGAATTTGGAGAAGGAGAGAGCTAGAATTGGAAGGACAAGTGGCATACTTGGGAATCTCTTCCCAACTTGAGTTGGCATGAAGCTATTGGGAGGAATTCAACCCATGGAGGACCTTAGAATTTTATAAAAGACAATAAAAAATAAGGGTGGTATCTTTTGATCATTTTAGAATTTGCATTTTCTATTTGGGAGATGAGAGCTAGTGGAGTACTACTCTACTTGTCTTAGCACCAATTTCGAGGGTAAAAGATTCCCATCCTAGTTGGTAATTGGAAAGGCCATTAAGAAATTTCATTTGGATATTTAATGGAGTACTTTTTTATAGGTTGAATCTACAGGGAAGCTCATGGTTACATCTCTTTTAGATTGCTTCTACAAGCATTCTTCTATTTCTTGGCATATTCATGATCCTTGAGGAATTGCGCACTTGGTGAGATATTGTTCTCTTTGGGGGAGATTCGGATGCTTCATTATTTTATCATATGACATAAATTCTCTATTATTCCTTTTCGGAATGTCTTCAAGTTGATATTCTAAGTGGAACTATGTAAATCTGATTATTAATAAGCAAATGGTGCCAATTTCCCCACTATGTTGATGTATGCCAATAATGTGTTGATAAATTTGAATGTATAAGTGAACCACTGATGGATTATTGATATATGGAATTTTATTTACCTTTTATACAAGTTTCATATTCAGTACTTAAGCATTTGGAGTCATCTTGCTGATTTTTATACCATTTAAAGACGATTTAATGCCATTTCCCCCAAGGTTGAAACTAGTGATTTTGTAGATGTTGGGAGAGGGTTATAACAGACTTCAAAAACTGAATAATGATACACATGAGACCTTAATATTGTCCCTTAGACATCATTTTCCTCTGTTCATAAATTCGAGTGGGTTGGAATCTTTTGGAGAGCCATATCCAGCATTTACCCTGGGGGGATTTGAACCCCAAATTGCTAGTAAAATTCCATACATTGGCCAGAATATTAAAGGGGTTTGAAGAAGTATTTGATGGTCCTAAATAATACATGAATATCATAATAAAGTACTAATATCATTCATACACCTTCTCTGAATATTTGGGAGCATTTGGAGCAATTTGGAGACCTAGACCTCAAAACTAGTCAAAGGTCGAACTAGGGAAAAAAGTTGAAAATTTCACCATTTTAAATAATTTAAAAAATGGGACATTATAGTGGTATCAGAGCATGATATTAGCACCTGATGTGGTCTGATATTCATGAGGAAAATAAGTCAGGTACCACCATTATATATTGAAACCAAAAGTGTTTTTGTCGAAGAGGAAAAAGTAGGAAAAGAAGAGCAATTTTTTTAGGAAACTATGATTAGGGATGAAAATGGAACCTCAGATGATGGTGAGAAGCTTAGGAAAATCATAAAACCATTTTTTGAAGACATTACAAATGGTATTAGAGACATGAACAAACAAATTATGAAAGGATTCGAATTGATGGCTAGCCAACTTGGGAGAAAAGGAGTAATAGGAGGAAGGAGTAGTTCTCATCATGAGGAAAAGAAGGTAATGGGTGAGCATATATTCTCAATAACAAGACCCCGTAATAGAGCTAATGAATTTCAGAATGCAACAAGGAATACCACACCTAAATTTCTTGATTCCAAAGCAAATATTAATACTCCAATTGATGTGCAAGAACTTCTAATCGAATGGAAAAAATTGAGTGAAGATTGTAGAAACATCCTACCATTTGATCAATACCTCATTGTCTCAAAAAAGCTCAAGATGAAGGAAGGTAATAAGAATCCATTTAAATATTGATCTTAAGGAAACCAAGGGGAAAAATGAATCAGCTTGCTTGAATGAGCAAAAAAGGGAGACCCATGAACCACCTAGTTTGTAAATATGTGAAGTAGAAGAAGTAGTACATGAAGAGGATGAAAAGTCACTCCCCAGTGACTTTGGAAAAGATGAAGAGACATCACATGAACATGAATAAGTTTCTATTGAAAGTATTGAAGATCATTTCGAGACACAGTCTACCTTGGAAAGGAAACAAAGAGCAATGTGCAACATCAAAGGTAATTTCATATCTTTGCTTTTAATAGAAATAATTTGGTTGAATTTAATGAATTGTTATATGATGCATACTTGAAGAATAATGAGGATATTCATAAACTCAAAATTCAAAATGAGCAACTTCTTGAAAGGTTGCAATATACTTGTTCTTATTTCTATGTTTCAAATTTTTAGATGGTGGATTGCATGGAGTATTATCATGACATGGAAGATCATGAGAAACATGGGAATTTCCATTTGCTTGATGTGTTTGAAGATGAACTTGAAGAGATACAAACACTTGATGTGGTGGAAGAGGAACTTGAATTGTCTCTTAACGAAGGTTATGCAATTGTTAAAGAAGAGCATGATTCATCTACATTGGAACCAATCTACGACAAAGGTTTCACACTTTTGAAGGAGCTAAATGATACCACCAGTATGGATCATTCCCATGATGAAAATTCTGCACTTTTTTATCATTTGGGTGAGTTAGTTCATTCTCATACATCCTACAATTCCATGTTTTGCAGCATTAGTCTCAATGAAGTATGGGTGAAAGGGTTCTTTTTTATGGTTCCACATGAGGAGTATGGAACTCCTAGATTTACTTTTTATGATGACATGGTTGGAGCACATTCTTATTCACATTTGCAGTAGCATCCTTTGTTACTTTATGATGATGCACATCTACATGATGCACCTATGATATGCATTTGAGTCACTTGAAGACTCATGGTTTTTCTTGCTCAACACTTGGTTCATTTGATGTTGGAGGAACTTCATCCAACACTTGGGTGAATAGATTTATGATTGGAGAAAATTTTTGTTGGCAGCCACATACCTTGTTATATCTTTATGATTCTCACATTCATGAATGTATGGGTGAGACTTCTTTGAGTCATTTGGAGTCTCCTTGTTTTTTTTGCTCATTATTTGGTTCAGATTTTAGTGGAGATTCTTCATTCACTTCTTGGATGACATAATACATGGCTGAATATTTTGATGCATATCACATCCTTTTGGAGCAACGTTATATGACATGGGATCCTCACCTATGTCAATGGAGCAGATTTGATTGGTCACTTCAAGCTTGTATGCACTTGGAAAATGGTGGTCTACTTACTTGGAGGTACAAGCACTTTCATGATTGGGTGATTCCATGAAGATGGGTAACTCGTTTTGGCCAAATATGACGGTGAAAAACATAAATTTTACCCATGTATTAAATTGAAGCCCTCGAAACTCATATTTTCCACATGAATTTTGACATGTGGTTGAAAAACGAAATGTAGAGAATTATGTTGGCTTTCCAATGATAGTTTTTTCAAAATATACCAATGTCATTTATCGTGTCGAATTTTCATTTAATGAAATGTGTGTACTTAAAAATTTGAAGAGCAATTAATAAGTAGTTTGTGTGTGCGCACAATAATTTAGTGTTAAAGTAATAATTTTAAAAAATGAAATCTGTGAACATGATATAGACAGAATGCACTAGTGCTTACATATTCTGCTTTTAATTTTTCTCGAAAAATTATATTTATTATTATTTTTCGAAACTGACCAATGAATATTTCAGTTGCATTTTGCACACATGTGTGTGTGTGCACGAAATCTTTTGATTGTTTACATAATTTGCAAAACTAAAAATACCATTTTAAAGAGGATGCGTTTATCTAGAGCTTGTGTATTTTTTCAAATTTTTTGGATGTGTATTTTGAATGTTGTGGATTTATCTTTGAGCTCAATCGAAGTTGTTGGTAGGGTTTTTTAGGACAAGGTTTAGTAGAAATTTAAAAGCAAAACATACGAAGATAAAAAGTCATAAATTTTATGTATCTGGATAAATGATTCATTGATGAATACAATGGTATCAATTTCATCCATTAATGTGCATTTAATGAGATGGTTTAACCCTCTGCAAGGAATACAAAACTTTCATTCTGCAGTGAAAAGGGCTCTTAGCCTATTTTTTAGGCCCTCGATCGAGCTATTTGCTTGATCAAGGTATTTAAAATACCTCGATCGAGGGTTTTATACGAACTCAATCAAGGGTTTTAACAAGACCTCGATCAAGATATGTTCAAGCCCTCGATAGAGGTATTTGCTTGATCGAGGGTGTGTAAAATAAGCTCGATCAAGGGTTTGTTTGTGTAAAAAAAATATAAAAATGAACTCGAGAAATGAGTTGGACAATTAATGTTTCCAACTACCATTCCCTCATAAAAATATCAACCAATCTCTATATATTAAGCAAACACTTCATCAAAAATACTAATTTAACGCATTGCTAGTTTATTTTCAATTAGAGCTTTGTCATTTTGGTGTTGTTGAATTAGAGCTTTGTCATTTTGTATTGTTGAATTAGAGCTCATTAGACATGTAAGATTTCTTTGTAGACATATTTCAAGATTTCATACGAACATATTGTTGTTTGTTATAACAATTTGATGAAATTTTTGTTTGATTTCATTGTAGATTGATGGGGAGCCAAAGAAAAAGACAAAGAAAACATGCTAGACAACAAAATGACAATGAAGAGTGTGAGAGGAATAGAGAACGAATGAGACAACAAAGATCAAGCTTGAGAGAAGAAGAAGATGCATATTTGGTGCAACAAATTCCAATGGAGGACAACCAAAGTAAATTATTAAATTACATGCTATCATAATTTAAATATCATGCTACATAATTTACAAAATTAGTAACAATTTTTCAATAAATTTAACTAAACTTCATAATTTAATTTGCTTCATATTTATTTGTAATGATATTCTTATTTATTTCATCCATTTGTTATTTAAATTTAAAATTTTGCAACAATTCTTATGTTAAATGAACAATTTTCAAGTGGCTGACAAATTTTAAATTAGAACAATTTTCAAATGAAACATGTACATTTATATTATATTCTCATGTTAATATGTACATATTTTTAACTATTTTCAAATTATTTCAAAGTTGTTAACAATTTTCAAATTATGTTTCAAAGTTGCTAACAATTTTTGAATTATTTCAAAGTTGCTAACAATTTTCAATTTTATTGTCCAACAATTTTCAAATGAAATGTACACTTGGATTCTATTTTCAAGTTAAAATGTATGTACATATTAACTATTTTCAAAATTCTAAACTTTACTAACAATTTTCAATGTTATTAGAATAATTTTCAAATTAAATGTGCACTTGGACACTATTTTCAAATTAAATTGTAGATATTTAACTAATTGCAATTTTCTAAGTTACTAATAATTTCAAGTTAAATGTAATTTAAATTCTTATTTTGTTAGAAAATTCAATTTGAAAACAAATGAATGAATATTTTGAAATGAACATTATGATAGTTATGTATTAGTTATAAAATTCAATTTGAAAACAAATGAATGAATATTTTCATAGTTATGGTGGTTGGCAATATTTTCATAGTTATGAACATTTGAAAACAAATGAATGTTCAAAGAGTTAAATTATAATGCTTACTTTAAAAAAATTCCATTTAAAGGTTTCATCTATCACATACTTTTATTTACATAACATGACATATCACCAAGATAATTATGTGTATTTTTTACGGTATTTTAAAATTATGCAATTGGTAATTTAATATTTAAAAAAAATTATAATTATAAATAAAATATAATTTTTGGAATTGTTTCTTCATGGTATTAATGAATTATAAAATATAATTTAAATAAATATATAATTACATGTTATTTCAATAAATATAACATAATAAAGAACTTTAATGTACTAAAAGGAAAATTGAAATTCAATATTAAAATAATAATTTTAAAAATATATAATTTATGACTAGTATAATAATTGTAAAAAAATCAAATATAAAATTAATTTTGAATTCAATTAAAATGATAAGATTGATTATTAAAATCATATATTTTATTAGGACAAATTGGAAATAATTATTTGCAATGTTTGCAACCTTGCATTGATATGTGAAACATTATTTAAATTGAGTTTGATTTATGGAGATTGTGAGCGAGAGTTTCATAGATTGGTTTAATTATGAATTTTATTATATTTTATTCTTTCCATTTTTTATTTGAGAGAAATGTGTTTTTGTTGAGACTATTTTCAAAAATCTTTGAGGGTGAATTTCTATAAGTATTTTAATGGGTGCAATGTTGATGTGGGTTGTAAATTTGCAATGGTTTCAATGGAAAGCCCAAGACTCTAGCAAAACATTCACCATTAACAAGTTCACTTTATCACTTATTGAATGTATATATAAAAAAAAGAGTTTTAAAATTGTATAGAGTGATCTTTAAAAGAAGGAATTATAGCCCAATCAATTAATGCATTATGAATGAAATGATGTCTCTCATTTAACACCTATTTATTTAAATTTCTCAGGTTTATAATCAAATCAACTTACACTTCAAAATATTTTCATAGTTAATGTATTTCCAATTCATGTACCAATTTTTTCTATACATTAATGTAGGGATAAGTTAACTTTTTTTCCTATAGTAGGTATATAATTTATATTTCAAAAAATTTAACAATTTTCAAGTTAAATTGATAGTTATGTATAATTAGTCGAAAAATTCAATTCACACTCAATTTTCAATTTGTCAATTTCTACATCAAATTTCAAGTTACTAGCAATTTTAAAGTCCAATGCACAATTATCAAGTTATTAATAATTATCTTGAGTTAATTATATATACTTGATTTTCAAACTTTAGTAGCAATTCTCAAACTAAATGTACAATTTCAAGTTACATGTACATATTTAGTTATTTTGAAAGTAAGTTACAAACAATTTTCTTGTTTTAATGTATTTTCAATACTTGTACCGAATTTTTCTCAAGTCACTAGCAATTTTCAATTTGTTAATTTACATGTACAACAAATTTCAAGTTACTAGCAAGTTTAAAGTTAAATGTACAAGTTACTACCAATTTCAAGTTACAAGCAATTTCAAATTTTACTAGCAATTTCAAACTTTACTTCTAGAACAATTCTCAAGTAATTAAGTTAGCAATTTCAAGTTACAAGCGATTTCAAACTTTAGTGGCAATTTCAAATTTCAAGTTACTAGCAATTTCAATTTTTACTTAGAACAATTCTCAAGCTAAATGTATTTGTTGGAAAATTCAATTCACACGCAATTTTCAATTTTTCAATTTCCACCTCAAATTTCAAGTGACTATCAATTTTAAAGTTCAATGCACAACTATCAAGTAACCAATTTTCAATTTGTTAATTTACATGTTATGTAGGGAGAGATTATGGTCAGACATCACATCATGGTGATCAAGAATCACATGACCCTGTTCCCCCTCACGATCACGATCAGCCATCACATGACACATTTTCTTTTCACATTGAAAGTATAATTGGGAGTTGCAGTGGGGTTGGAAGGGGTGGAAATTTTCTAGAGGATTGTGCAGTTGTTTCTACACAAAAAGAGATTGAGAACTCAATCCCTAGTCGGAGAGTTAGAGAGCATGTCAATAACATAATAAAGTTATATTTTGAACAACATTCAACAATGGCACAAGCTCAAATCCTACATAGGTTGATAAAACACAAAAAATTGAAATGTACCACAAAGTTGTTGGGTTTTCAAGAGGTTGAAACAAAAAATACATGCGAGAATGCAATAGAAAATGTAAGAGCTGGATTACATTCGTTTGGAAAATCAAGAAATAATGATACCTGAGCTGCTCATAGGGAAATTACAACGGTTGTTGTGGCACAAAGCACCTCAAGAAATCGAATGGTATCAATAATGGCATCATTGCTCAATGTTTCAAAAAGAAAATTGCTCAGTTATACTAAATTCAGGGTCCAAATAGATGAAAATGATGAAGTTGCTTGTTGGGATCTTGTTTGCAGGGAACCCTATCGAGGCAGGATGGCAGCACGCATTCGAGAGAAGGTGATAGAGTTTTGGGATATACATTCTCGTGTTATTCCAAATCGAAAGAATGTCCTGCAACAACATTTATCCAGAGGCATTTATCAGGAGCACTATAAGCATGTGATGGAGATGATGGGAGTTGCACTTTATGAGGAATTCCAAGAAACTAATCCCGGTGTTCAAATATCATTTAGCATGTTCAACAAATTGAAACCGTGGTATATTAGGCCGAATACGATTCGCGACACTTGTTGCCGTTGGTACCACATTCAATTTCAACTATACTATGACACATTTCTAGATTTTTGCAAAATTCATTGGAACGGTGTACTAGCTCCTCACACGGTGCGAGATTTTATTTGTATGATACTATATAACAGGAATCCTGAACACGTGTTTTTCAATAAGAAGTGTGTAGGTGGGAGAAAATGCCATGAATGCGATGATTTCACATTGTTCCATAGGAATTTCCTATCGATCCAACACACCATGGATTGTTAGATATCACAATTAAGTGGAAGAGGTACGAGTATGTCTCCGTGAATCCATCATCTTTTTTCATATGTGCCATCTAAGAGGATCGACTTTCTCGAGGATGAGATTGTTGTTTCAGATTTCATGGAGAAGTTTCAAAGTCAGATTTATAAATACATAAAGCACTCCCATAGGTCCAGGTGGAAAGCTTCAGAATTCAAACATTCTCGTGAGGTATTTGAGCAAGGAACAATCTTATCAGTGGTAGACTCTGCAGAGAACTACACTTTTTCTCCTTAAAGAGAGATACAAAGTGAGTACTATCACTCCGACCAGGTGTCTATCTTCGTACATGTATTGTACAGACATGCTCAGGAAAGCATTGATGGTAGGGATAGCACTCCTTAGTCACGTGAAGTGATCAAGGAGTACCATTTTTATGTTAGTGATGATTGTGAACATGATACATTGTTCATTCAACACTACCTTGGGTTGATTTATGATTCATTCAGGCAAAGAGGTGTATCATTTGCCGAACACTGGATTTGGTCAGATGGGTGTGCAGGGAAATTCAAATCGGCACCCTCATTTTATTGGTCGAGTCTCCTTCATAAAGAGACAGGAATCCGACACACCTGGAGATTTTCTAAAACATGGCATGGAAATGGTGAACATGATGGCGCAAGTGCATGTGTGAAACGAGCACTTCGGAGGTACCAGATGAGTCATGGTGCAACCCGACTCAAATGCTCCTCGGAATTAGTTGATTGGTGCACACGTCGTTTGGGACATCAAGGTCGCGAATAAGCAAGGCCGGTGTGCAGGTAATAAACTCCAAACTCAATTAATAAGCTAATAACATTCAATATCATCATTTCCAAAAGAACACATACTCGATAGGAATTTACATATGACAAACTGAATTCCATGCAGGTTCTTTTGGGATGTTGCCCTTGGAGATGTGAATAGATCCATACCGTGGTATTGTGAGACCGTACCTGGTACGAAGGAATTACATTCTGTTCGAAGTAAATACATGGGTGACATATTTTCCATTGAAACGAGGAAGTATGCTTGTTTTTGTGATTTTTGCATTGATGCAAATGGATGCGGGCTTGATCACTATGAAAATGATGTATATGTGAAACCATGGAAATATGTCTCTCTTTATCCAAAGGGCCCACATCCAATTCCAACATGGCAAGGGATGCACACAGAAGAGGAAATGGTCTCATTAGATCGTGATCGAGTTTCTGATATGGTTAGGGAAGGTACAAGAGACTTCATTAAGTTAATTAGTTCATTATATAAATTACACTATACAAATGTTGTAGAAATGCACGTAGGACATTTGAATAATATTTGTAATGTATATTGCAGCTGATGTATTTGTTGTCATTGCGCCCCCCCACAACCAAGAAAATGTGGCATATTATTTGATGCGATGTACACAAATAAAAAGTAAGTTGGTGCGACCCTACCAAGATGGGGACTTCACATACCAAACTGGAGACATGGTTCTAATGGGACACTTTTTTGAAAGAGTGAAAAAACAGGGTGCGCATATTATTTACAAATATTTTATGCCTGAATATATATCATGTCAATACAGTCATTTGGTGGTGGCAGCTCAGATACATCTAGCAAAAATCAAGGTGAAGAGAGGTGAGCCAAAGAGATGGAAGATGACAGAAGCTGACCATGATAGTATTATGGAGACTTGCATTCCTATAACCCATTGGCCAGATGAATGAGTTACATGTATGCCACTTGCATCATTGACATAGTTTTCATGTTGTCTTGCGTAATATTTTTTTGGAGATTTTTGTGGAGGTTGTTTTATAAATGTATTTTTGTAGATGCTTTAATGTCAAGAATAAAAATACTAGATGGGTGGCTTTTGTGAAAATTGGGTCATGGTAATTGAATTGTAATGTTAGAAAATATAATGTAATTGTAAAATTTTAATTTTAAATTGTAATGTACATTCTAAGTTTAAATTTTGATTTCAAATACAATTGTAATGTAATTGAGAATTTAAAATACATCTATATAATGTAAAATTTTAAATTTTAAATTGTACAATGCATTCTAATTTTAAATTTTGATTTCAAATGCAAAATTATATACATTACAATCCATTCATTGTATTTCATCATCAATTACATTGTATTTCATTATCAATTATATAAAAATATTATCAAATACCAGTGTATTGAAAAAATGTTTCATTCAACAATAATCAATTAGTTTTGTTATTGAACATATCAAAGTTAGGACCAAATTTTTTTGCGTCTCCTCATTCCATTTAATAAAATTGTTGGCACTTGGTGCTACATGGAATATAACATAGGAGATAGAGGGTACAATTCAACTAAAGGGCACTTACACATAATCCTTGAATATATTTTCATGCCAACAATACCCATTGTTGGCACAACTCACAAACATTCACTATAATATCTAACCATCAAACCTTCTCAATTTCTGGATTGCATGCATCAAAAACCATCTTTATCATGCAGTTTTGCATGCGTAGGCATGGAATCTCTTTGATGGAAATTAGTTAGTTTTATATGGCCTTGCTTGCGTAAAAAAACCTCAATTATCAAACCAAAACACAACTTGTACATGCATTTGTTTTTGATAGACTTGGAAAAGTAATAATGAAAGTTTACAAGACTTTGACATAACAATTCGTTCCTTTCTTAAAACCTTAAATGAATGTGTGGATTAAAAAATGAGGTGATGCATAATACTCCATTGTTATTAGCACAAACACCACCCTTCAAATGATTGCTAAACAAAGGGAAGAAACATAATAGTAAGTATCACATGTTTTAAATAAGATTTGGTGTTTTTTATCTTTTCATCTAGATTATAGCACACACTTAAAATAAAAGAACATAAGATCACCTACATACAATAGAACTTGTTATTACACCAAATATTTTTGAATTTGATATAAATCTATCACAAACAATACCAAAATGGCATCAATCAATCATTGGTTGGTTGTAATTAGAGAATTTTGTCTCAAGGTATATTTCACACTCTCAATGGACAAAATCATTCTTGTATACAACAACACATTTGAATTTTCAATTGAAATTACACATTAAATTTTGCATGTAATTGAATTGGAATGTGGAAATTGTAATTGAATTGTAATGTGTAGACAACATAATGCAATTATAATTTCAATTTTCAATTTCAAATGTATTCTAATTTTAAATTTTGATTTCAAATACAATTGTAATGTAATTGAGAATTTAAAATACATCTATACAACGTAAAATTGTAAAATTTAAATTTTAGATTGTACAATGTATTCTAATTTAAAATTTTAATTTCAAATGCAATTATAATGTAATTGAAATTCAACTTTTAAATTGAATTGGAAATTGTAATGTGTATACAGCATAATGTAATTGTAATTTCATTTTTTAATTTCAAATGTATTCTAATTTTAAATTTTGATTTTATTTATGCAATTATAATGTAGTTGAAAATGAGCTTTTAAATTGTAATTGAATTGGAATTGAAATTACACATTAAATTTGAAATTTTATATTGTAATTGAATTGGAATTGTTATTCCAATTTTAAATTGTAATGTATGTATTCAAAATTATTGGAAGATGGAAGATGTTCTGTAATGTAGTCAAAATTTTCATTTTAAATTGAACTAAATTGTAACTACACATCGAGATTGAACTTTTATATTGTAATCACTGCACATTAAATTTGCATTTGAAACGGCAAAACATAAATTTGTAACTGTAATAACTATATCTATATGTAATATAAAAAACTTGATTGATTTCAAATCAAATACAAAATACACATGAAGACATCAATATGATAAAATATACAAAATATGTAACAAAATATCCAAAAGTCCATATCCAAAGTACATATATGATAAAAGTCCATGTATAAATAATAGAAATCCATATCCAAAACATGAAAACACATACATAGATCATCCAAAACATGAAAATATATAAAATATCCAAAACATGGAAATGTATAGATCATCAACTCATTGGTAACTACCCCCACGAGGACCTTGATCAACCTTGTGGCTGCCTTCGTGTGTAGTAGACCGACACTGGCTCTGAGGCGGTAAACTATGAAAGAATGCCTTGATTTCCATCAAGTCAATGGTGATATCCGACATCTGGGTAGGAATCTGGGTAGATGGCCCTTCATCAAGACCACATGCTCGAGTTGCATCCCAATCATATGTGAAAGCCATTGCAACATTGACACCATCCCGTAGCGATGCCTGTGTAATATGCCATTAGATGTAATAAGTTAGATTTATTAAAAATTAAAACTAAAACATAATTTAAGTTATAATTCAAAAATTGAAAAATAAAGTACAAAAATAAATTACTAAATGTGATTAAATAACATGATTTGGACCATAAATTAAAACTCACCTCTGTGTCTAGACCCGGCTGGTTAGGACCTTCGCGGTCCTCATGTCTATCATTAGGAGCAATGTCCTTTCCTTTTCCTTGTACAATTTGGAATTCATTTGAAGTTAAGATCTAAAACATAAAATTAAGAAATAAAACATAAATTATTTAAACTGGGGAATACTAAACTCAAATTAAATTAGAACATAAATTATAAATTACCTCGACTATTGTCGTCCACCGGTTGGGACAAGCAGATGGACCAACCGATGGCTCACTAGCAAAGAGTTGATCCATGAATGTGGTCCCTTGCATGGAGCAATAGAATACAACTCCCTTAAGTATTATTAACCATTCAATTTATGACATATAATATGATGTAGCATGAAGAACATATATACATAATTGTACAAAAGTAAACATGTCCTGCAGTAACGCATCTACGATACAACCGAAAGTATGCATCTTGGGCTGACTCAGCATACCCCAGTATGGCCTCGCCATCCAAACTCCTGAGCATGTCACTATCGACACACTCTATCTCTGTCTCTACAGGTGCAGGGGGTGGTCTAGATGCCTCTCCATGCCCAGCAACAACAACACTGCCCATGGTAGTGAACAACGAGTCTGCAAGGTCAGCTCTAGCATCTACAGCAAGCTGGGATGATTGTTCCATGTCCACCGACTTGATAACCGTCCTATCTCGAAACGGTACCAACCTCGGAGGGGGTGGCACAAAGGCAGGGTCTCTCCAAGCTCCAGGACATTGGTAGGAGCATCCCCTACCAGCCCCAAAGAACTCGTACCTTGTGCTGGTGTAATCTGGGTGCATATCCAAAACAAACTCTGCATAAATAAGTTTTACAAAGTACAATGGGACCTAGTCATCGTGGGGGAACATGCCCCATGCTCCAATGAATCTATCTTATAGATATGGTGCAGCAGTCTCCAACTTAAACTCCTTGACTCTAAGCAGTTGACCAGAAGGGCTGTCAGGAGGGATGTTGAACAAAGTATCCTTGATGTCATTCCCTTTTATGGAAACTTTGACATCCTCCCATTTTTGGATCCCAATGACATCCCATCTCCTCCTCTGGAATGAATGACGCCAAATGTCACTAAGAGGTCCCACCCTATTGTAGAGGGCCAACATCTCATCCACTACTAATAACATCATGAATAAAGATCGACGTGTGGGAGAATCCTCCCTCAATGTGCACACAGATGAGTTCACCCACTCTCGCTAGGTAGTGATATCAGCGAGAGTGATGCATGCAGCCTCATCGTCGTACGATCCCCCTGATGGGTCACCTGCGATCCAAACCAAAACAAAAATATTACTAAAAATATATATTATAACTTACAATTGAAATTCAATGCATTGATACTAAAAATTTACTGAAAATGTATCTAACAAAAAATATGCACCTGATGCACTCGAGTCTTGTCGCCCATCCCCCACCTGGGGATCAACATGTATGTCATCAAGATGAAATGACACACTAGCTCTCTTGTTGCTACCAATAGTGGCATCCGACCCCGACGTGGCCTCACTCCTCAGCGAACGGGAGCGCTACTGATGGCTGCCCTCTTGGGCGACGTCAGATCCTCTCATGCATCGCAGAGCACAAAACAATGAAGTTCTCTCTTCAGAACTCTCTGCATCACATTTCAATTTCTAATTCTAATTCTCTTTCAAATTTCACATTTAAAATTCAAATTCAAATTTCAAATTCTATTTCAAATTTCGCATTTCAAATCCAAATTCAACATTCAAATTCAATTCAAATTTCAAACTCTATTTCAAATTTCACAATTCAAATTCAAATTTCAATTTCAAATTCCAAGTTTCAATTTCAAATTCCAAGTTTCAATTTCGATTTGAATTCTAATTACATTTCCAATTCTCAATTTTCATTTCTCATTTCAATTTCAATTTTCGATTTTCAATTTGAATTTCATTTCAAAATTCAAGTTCAATTTCAATATCAATATCATTTTCATTTTCAATTTCAAATTTACATTTCAATTCCAATTTCAATTTCAATATCATTTTTATTAGCAACGATAGCATCATAGCCTGGGGCCTGGGCATCAAATTTAGTTGTTCAACACTTGTTGCGATAACATACAGGTATGGGATGGAGGGGAAATGGAATCAAGCCTAAGTCAACTGGGGCTCTCTACATGTTTGAGTCTCGATAATCTACCTTTTAAATTGAACCAGAACAAAAAAAGAAGTTTATTAATGGCTAAGCAAAGAAAAGCTAAGGAGTGAGTGCATGACATGAGTGAGTGAATGATTATAATTTATGATATTTCCAATATTTTGAATGACGGGTCGAATTTGATAGCATAGGAATGATTATAGAGATCCACAATGCTCTAGATCTATTGACATACATGAGAACGAATCAATGAATGGAAGGGTTGTTTGTGTGTTGGCTTGATACACATACCACATGAGAATCCAAACCAAACCAAGAGATAGTGTGGGTTGTTTGATGTATCTGCACCTAGGGATACAAGTTGACTCTACCTACCACATCCTAAAGTAATTGCATATTTGAAGAGGTTGTGTAAATCTAATAAGAATGTTCAAATGGAGCATGGGATATGTGTGGCTCGTTAAAGAAGAGTGTGATTAGTCCTTTCACGTGGAATTGACAAGCATGTAGATCTGTTTAGAAAATGTATAGACGTGTTGTTACATTTGCATGCAAGTTACCAGCGTTAAAGGTCTATTGAGGCAATTGTTGGGAAATATATAGTATTGTTTATGCCCCAATTTTGTGGGATTTAGTGGTTTGTGGCTAAAATGACAGTAGTGGTAGCAAGAAAACCCACATCAAAACTCCCACAAGGTGCCAAGACGTCATCTCTCTTGAGGAGGAAGCAATAAGCAAACCATCTGCTAATTAAAAGATGGTTTTTCTTGTGTGGCTAATCTACATGGTAGAGAATTACTTTGTGTCTAGGCTTTGAGGAGTTGTGTGAATGGAGTTAAAGTACAATGTTGTTAAGGAAACATAGAAAAGTTGCTATTTAGCAGTGATAGATTCTTCCTATTTAGATAAGGGTCACATGATTAATTGTGTCCTTGAAACAAATCTGTGACAACACACACACTTGAGAATTAGGATGGTGTTTGGTTTCAAGCGGGCAGCTGGTGCAACATCTTTAGGGATAAAATGTGGTGGTCACATTCAAATCATGTGAGCATGTTGGATACATATATTCATTGAGAATAGTTGGATTTCTTAGATACAGTCCTGAATGTCACACCAGGACTAGGACTAGAGGTTGGGATGTTGGGGGGGAACTAAACTATTTTTACAATGATATATTCTCAATACCTTGTAGGGATAGATCTACTAGTTGAGGGTCAAGAGGTGGTGCGAGTATTTTCAATGTTTATTTACCACTAGTAAACAAAGTAGATTTTTCTTTTAATGTTTATTTACCACTAGTAATCAAAGTAGATTTTTCTTTTGAACAATGTTTATTTACTCCCCTCGATGGGAAAACCACTAATCACAAACAATTTCCTTTAGCTAAGAGGCCATGACATGGGGTTACTCTTCCATCAAAATCACTCAGGATTTGAATTTGGTCCCCACAAAGACCATAAAAATAGATGATCAACAATGTCGACTAATATTAAGTTTTTATGTAATGTACTAGGTATTGAGAATAATCCCCATGCACCTTTTCTCTCTATGGTATTTTGGTTACCCTCTCTTGCCCATTTTCTTTCCTCTCCACTACATTTTCATCATCATATCTTGGTTTTTGTATATGGAGTTTATTATAGTGGTTAGTGTGGCCATCATGAAGTGGGAAGTGGAATTCTAAAAGGTTCAAACTGACAGTGTGATTTCACTCCCATCGGTGGATAAATTGGTGAATTTGCATGGTGGTCGACTTTACCCAACCTTGCAACTTCTCTGGTTTCCCTAGTCGGAGTTGTTCTATGCATGTCACTCTAATTCGCATTAGTAATTCTCATTATAGGAGGTGTAGGGAAACAAAATCAATTTAGCCTATCCTCTCTTTCACCAACTAGGTTACTCGTTTGTTTTTTACCATGACATTACAAAGGATTATCCCTATTGGATCAAGTAGAGACATAGGTGTATTTCCTCATCAACAAAAACACATACAATGTGTATGAACTAGCTCCTCTAGAACATATACTTGTTGTTTGTGTTTCTTATGAAGATCATGATTAGGAGTTTCTTAGGGTCCAATGTTTTTTTTGTTTTTCATTGTTATCTTAGCAATGATTAGAAACCTATCAACTTGCTAGGTAGTTTTCATAACTTTGATAAACTCAAGTTCTATAAGTGCTATGGTTTCCCTCTAGGCACACCATTTTTATTTATGTTGTAAATGAGTTTTTATCAATACAAATCATCATCATTATATAATATATATATATATATATATATATATATATATAGTAATTTACAAATATTTACAAAAAACCATAATCATCTATCTATATATATATCTATATATAATCATCTATCTATATATAGATAGATGATTATGGTTTTTTGTAAATATTTGTAAATTTATATATATATATATATATATATATATATGAGATATGTTTTGATATATTCATATCAACTAAAGAAATACCTAAAATTGACATATTATATTATGACATTTAGACCATGGCAAAGGGAGTATGTCCAAATCTTAATCATATAAGATGTTGTTGTGCTTGCTTTTGTCATCTTGATATGTACATGTTGTATGCACCTAAATGTGTTAGGATAGCTTTTAATGTGATGATTATTGAGGTATTAGACCTAAGCTTTGATTTTAAGAAAAGTGATTTTTTTTAACTTCAATATATTTATAATTTATATTATTATATAATTATTAGTTTCTATTAACATATAATTATATTAATAAATATTGAATTTAATAAACATATTTAAATTTAATTGTAATATTTAAATATTTATTTTTAAATGCTATATAATATATATTATTAAAGATATATATATTTTGAATATTTAGTGTAATGAAATGGAAGGCAACTTAGTGTGTATTCTATTTTTATACACTTAAGCATGTTTTTTAAAATGAAAATGTGCATATATTATTAAAAAGAGAGTAACACTACAATAATATTTATTATATATAAGTATTTATATGATATTATGTATAAATATAAAAATATATGTTTATTATATATAAGCATTTATATGATATTATGTATAACTATAAAAATATACATGATAATGTGATAAAAAATAAAATGACACTTCATCTCATTAAATAAATTAATAATAATGATGCTACTTACTTAAATATGGATTTTCCATTAGCAAAATTGTAGGTCATTTTCCAAAGTAACATTGAATCTAAGTTTATAGACGGAGACCAAATGAGTTTCCTATATGTCACTGTGGTGTTGTTGAGTTTTTTTTAATGTTAATGGTTTTTGTTAAACCGGCAACCTAATATGATTATTTTTTTTTCAATCCTCTTGGCATTCTCAGAGGATTGAAAAAAAATGGGCAGCATTTCTGCTTGTCAAAACACATTTTAAAATAAAACTGGAGCATCTATGCAATGAAATGCTATCGGTTTACATAAACAAAAATATTAATAATTTAAAAAAATAAATATAACATAAATTTAAAACAAAAAAATGTTTTCAAATAGTTTTTTTTTTTTTTTTTTTTTTTTTTTTTTTAATAGTATTTGGTTTCAATGGTTTTTGTATACAAAAAAAATAGTTTTTGGTTTCAATGGTGGTTTTTTTTAGTTTCAATGGTTTTTTGTTTCGATGGTGGTTTTTAGTTTCAATGGTTTTTAGTTTCGATGGTGGTTTTTCGTTTTCAATGGTTACATTCACAAATAGCAAAACAAAAAAAAATTATAGCTTTTTTTAAAAACAAATAGCAAAACAAATAAAATTTAAAATTTAAGTTTTTTTTTAAAAACAGATTACAGGGTTGAATTCCACTTACCTTGTGGATTAGAATCCATGGAGAGGTGGAGTTTGGAGTGGGGGTGTGGCGTGTTGTGCTAGCTACGGATGCTCGGTTGAGGGTGTTTGTCCCATCCTTGTCATTGTCTATACACTGTCGTTTTCAAACAAGGCCCGACCAGGCGGGCGAGCTTTGTTTTTGTTTTTTTTTCTATCTCAAACCCGCGATCGAGCAATAGCTCGATTGAGGGTTTAACCAAGACCTCGATAGAGTAATAGCTCGATCGAGGGTCTAGCCTATCCCTTGATCGAGGTATTTAAAAACCCTCAATCGAGGTCATTTCAAGCCCTCTATTGAGGTCTTTTAAAACCCTCGATCGAGGGTGCGAAAAATAATTTTTTTGAATCCCGTATGCCAACAATGGTGAACCACCTTGGTGGAATCACCCAATTCTTTGATGAGGCATCTCCTTGATGTACATTTTCAATATGTTGTTATCTACTTTGATGAGATATATTTTGTACTCATGATGTTTGGAAGAATGCATACAAGAAAATGGGATCCAGGAATTCTCTGTTGATTATGGAGCCAAATCTTCTAGTCTCATAGATGATATTGCATCAGCCGTGTTTGTACCCCAGTTTTATATGATATGTAGGTGGACTCTACACTCACCCCAACGGGGGGGTGTGGGGCTATATTCGCCAACTGTTTTGCGGGCCCATGGTTTTTGGGTATCCCGTGGTATTTTCCCATTGTATTTCCCTTATAAAATAAAGATTTTGTAATATGACTAGGTATGATGTATTAGGTTTTATGCATTGTAAAGATCTCTGAGATCAGGAGAGAGACTGTGAAACAGAGAAGAGGAAGAGACTATGAAACAGAGAAGAGGAAGTGCAGCGGTTGTGCTGCAGGTTGTATCCCTTCACCTTGCTGGACGGTAATAATAATAAGGACTGGAAAATTCAGTGTGGACGTAGCCCAAGTTGGGTGAACCACGATATATCTGTGTCTCTCTTGTAATGTGTATGTGTGATTATATTTGCATTTATGTTTATTGTTATTGCTCTGCGATCCTATTTTTCTAACAATTGGTATCAAAGCCAAAGGTCTATTTGGTAGTTAAACCCACAGGAAGCTAGGGTTTCTAGTTCGAATGGGAGCAATGGCAGAAGAAGGAAAGTTTAAGGTCGAGAAGTTTAACGGCCAAAACTTCGGGTTATGGAAGATGCAAATGGAGGACTATCTGTACCAGAAGGATCTATTCCTACCGTTGGGAGGAAAAGCAAAGCAGCCGACGGCTATGAAGGACGAAGAATGGGAGGTTCTTGATAGAAAGGCTCTGGGAACAATACGGTTGAGCTTGGCTTTGTCGGTGGCTTTCAATATCTCAAAAGAAATGACAACAGAGGGTTTGATGAAAGCATTGGGTAAGCTGTATGAAAAACCCTCGGCCTCCAACAAGGTATTTCTAATGAAGCGTTTATTTAATATGAAGATGTCTGAAGGTGGATCTGTTACTGATCATTTAAATGAGTTTAATACGGTTACAAATTAGCTAAGTTCTGTAAGTGTGAACTTTGATGATGAGGTTAGGGCTCTTCTAATCTTGTGTTCATTGCCAGAGAGCGGGAATAGCTTGGTCATGGCTGTAAGTAACTCTGTCTCTGGTTCAAACACCTTGAAGTTTGATGATGTTATTGGTGTCATTCTTAGCGAGGAAATGCGAAGAAAAAGCACAGGTGAGACATCAGGTAATGCGTTGACCATGGAGAGCAGGGGAAGACAAAAGGAGAGAGGAAAGAGCCAAGGTAATCATGGAAAGTCTAAAACGGGCAGATCCAAGTCCAAACTGGGAAAGATAGAGTGCTGGAACCGTGGAAAGAAAGGACATCTGAAGAAAGACTGCAAATCTCTAAAGAAGAAAGGAGATGCACAGAAGGAAACTACCTAGGAAGCAAATGTAGCAGGTGATGTGTTACAAGATGCTTTGATTCTTGCATTAGATAATACTAGTGATTATTGGGTAGTAGATTCAGGAGCTTCATGTCATGCTACACCCCATAGGAAATACTTTCATGAGTATGTTCCTGGCGACTTTGGACATGTTTTATTGGGTGATGATGAGCCATGTAAAATTGTTGGAATGGGTAAGGTATGGATAAAAGTTAAGAATGGAACTGATTGGTTGTTGAAATAAGTTAGGCATATTCCTGCTATGAAAAGAAATCTGATCTCAACAGGGCAGTTGGGAGATGGCGGCTGTCTATCTATGTTCGGAGAAAAGTGGTGGAAGATCACTAAAGGATCAATGGTGATAGCAAAAGGAGACAGAGTAGGTATGTTGTATTTATGTCCTCATAATACTGACCATTCTATCTCTTTAGCTTCCACAGGAACAGATACAGCATTGTGGCATCATAGGCTTGGCCACATGAGTGAGAAGGGGATGCAGATTCTCCACTCAAGGAAGTTGCTGCCGGATTTGAAGCAGGTAAGTTTGGAATTCTGTGAAAACTGTGTTTATGGAAAACAGAAGAGAGTCAGATTTCTCAGGGTTGGGAAACATAAGAAGAATGAAAAATTAGAGCTTGTGCATACAGATGTATAGGGACTGGCTCAGGTACAATTTCTTGGTGGCTCTCATTATTATGTTACATTTATTGATGATGCAACTAGAAAAACTTGGGTTTATTGCATTAGACAGAAATCTGATGTGTTTTCTACTTTTAAGAAGTGGAAAGCTTTGGTTAAGAATGAGACAGGAAAAAGATTGAAGTGTCTCAGATCTGATAATGGAGGTGAGTACTGCGGCAAGGAGTTTGATAGTTATTGTTCATACCATGGGATTCGTAGAGAGAAGACAGTCCCAGGAACACCACAGGAAAATGGTGTGTCAGAAAGGATGAACAGAACGATCATGGAGCGTGCAAGGTGTATGAGACTGCATGCAGGGCTGCCCTTACAGTTTTGGGCAGATGCTGTAAATACTGCTGTTTATTTAATAAACAGAGGACCTTCAAGTGCTTTGGATGGTGGTATTCCAGAGGAAGCATGGACAGATAAAAAGGTGAACTACTCATTTCTGAGAACGTTTGGTTGTGAAGCATTTGTCCATATTGATAAAGAAAATAGAACAAAGCTTGACGCTAAATCCAAGAAATGTACCTTTATTGGATATGGGGTTGATGAATTTGGTTATCGTTTATGGGATTATGAAAATAACAAAATCATCAGGAGTAGAGATGTGATATTCAATGAAAAGGTCATGTATAAAGATCAGTTGCAGGGAAAGAAACAGGAAAAGGAAAACACAGAGTACATAGTACTTGATGAAATTAAAGAAAATGAAGTTCTGAAGGTGCCAGAAAATCAAGAGCAGCAGCAAGTACCTGAAACTCCTGCAACTGTAAGAAGATCTACCAGGTTAAGTAGACTCCCTAAACGATACTCTCCTTCAATGTATTATTTATTGATGACTGATTCTGGTGAACCAAAATGTTATGAAGAAGCAATGCAGGTGGAAACTAGAAAGAAGTGGGAGCAAGGCATGAATGAGGAGATGGACTCATTGGTAGGAAACCAGACTTGGGATTTGGTTCAGTTTCCTGCTGGTAAAAGAGCATTGCAAAACAAATGGATTTACAGGTTGAAGGAAGAAGAAGGAGGGAAGAAGCGGTACAAGGCCAGACTTTTGATGAAATATTTTCTCCTGTTGTTAAGATGACTTCAATTAGGACTATCTTAAGTCTAGTGGCGGTAGAAGATTTGTATCTTGAACAGTTAGATGTAAAAACAGCCTTCCTCCATGGGGATTTGGAGGAAGAAATATATATGCAGCAGCCACAAGGGTATGAGGTCAAAGGTAAGGAGGATCTAGTATGCAGGTTGAAAAAGAGCTTGTATGGCTTGAAGCAAGCTCCAAGACAGTGGTATCTAAAGTTTGACAGGTTTATGACAGAACAAGGTTATAGTAGATGTCATTCTGACCACTGTGTTTATTTCAAGAAGCTAGACAATGGAAGATATATTATCTTGTTATTGTATGTGGATGACATGCTTGTTGCAGGGTCTGACATGCAGGATATAAATGTACTCAAAAGGAAGCTAGCTAATTCATTTGCGATGAAGGATTTGGGTGCTGCAAAGCAAATCCTTGGTATGAGAATAACAAGAGACAGAAAAAATCACAAATTGACATTGTCTCAAAGTGAGTACATACAAAAGGTGTTGGAGAGGTTTAGAATGCAGAATGCAAAACCTGTAAGTACACCTTTGGCTAGTCATTTCAGTCTAAGTAAGGAAATGTGTCCCAAGACACAAGAAGAGACAGATTACATGTCCAAGATTCCCTATCAATCAGTAGTTGGTAGTTTGATGTATGCCATGGTGTGCACAAGACCAGATATTGCACATGCAGTGGGAGTTGTGAGCAGATATATGAACAATTCAGGTAAAGAACATTGGAAGGTAGTACAGTGGATTCTCAGGTATTTGAGAGGTACTACCACTGAGGCATTATGTTTTGGAGGTTCAGACACTGTTCTACAGGGATATGTTGATGCAGATATGGCAAGTGACAAGGATAGCAGGAGGAGCACCACAGGGTATGTGTTTACTGTAGGTAGAACAACAGTAAGATGGATTTCAAAACTACAGAAGGTTGTTGCACTTTCAACAACAGAAGCAGAGTATGTTGCCATTACAGAGGCTAGTAAAGAGATGATTTGGTTGCAGAGGTTTATGGAGGAAGTGGGTAAGAAGCAGAAGGATAGCAGATTGTATAGTGATAGCCAGAGTGCCATTCACCTTGCAAAGAACTCAGCATTCCATTCTAGGACCAAACATATACAGCTCAAGTACCATTTCATACGCTCTGTTCTGGAAGATGAACTGTTGAAGCTGGAAAAGATACATACTAGCCAGAATCCTGCAGACATGTTCACAAAGGTAGTGACTAGAGAGAAACTGAGTTTGTGCTCGGTTTCAGTTGGCCTTCTAGCATGAAGGTGAAGAGGAGAAATTTTCCAAGTCCAAGTCCAGCAAGTGCAGCAGTGGTGGAGTTGCTGTGATCAGTCTCCAAGTGGGAGATTGTTGGTTATGGAGCCAAATCTTCTAGTCTCATAAATGATATTGTATCAGCCGTGTTTGTACCCCAGTTTTATATGATATGTAGGTGGACTATACACTCACCCCAGCGAGGGGGTGTGGGGCTATATTCGCCAGCTGTTTTGCGGGCCCATGGTTTTTGGGTATCCCGTGGTATTTTCCCATTGTATTTCCCTTATAAAATAAATATTTTGTAATACGACTAGGTATGATGTATTAGGTTTTATGCATTGTAAAGATCTCTAAGATCAGGAGAGAGACTGTGAAACAGAGAAGAGGAAGTGCAGCGGTTGTGCTGCAGGTTGTATCCCTTCACCTTGCTGGACGGTAATAATAATAAGGACTGGCAAATTCAGTGTGGAAGTAGCCCAAGTTGGGTGAACCACGATATATCTGTGTCTCTCTTGTAATGTGTATGTGTGATTATATTTGCATTTCTGTTTATTGTTATTGCTCTGCGATCCTGTTTTTCTAACATTCTCTTACCTGATGGTATGAGTTGGATAGCACTCCTAATTGTTGGAGTGCAATACAAGCAATGAGACCCTGGAATAATTTTTATTCCCATTGATTTCAATTTTTTTGGGAAACAAGCAGTACGGGAGATGGATTCCCCACTTAATAAATTTATTTCAATCAGAGTAGTGCAGCAGCAAGCATGGTAGTTCCTCTCTAATATCATCATGGAATCTCAAAGACTCAAAGTTGGGAAACTCAGTGGCAACTTCAAAGAATTATACAGAAAGTAGGTTCTTCAACACCCATGTTTGAAATTGCTTGAGGACAAGAAATATTGGGAAGGGAGGATTTGTCATGTCCCAAATTTTGCATTGGGTCACAATGGCCTAATCCCATTGGTCGTATTCATGAGAGTTTGTCAAATTGATGTTAAGGGTCAAATAATTTCCAAGGAGGAAAATTACTAGTTTCCTAGGTTGGGGGTGGAAGCTTTGGGATTTGAGATCAGGGGGATAATAAATGATGTTTGAAAATTAGAATGGAATAAATATTTACTAAAGGATCTAAATAAATAAATACAAGGGAAAATCAAAGTAGCAATTGATAATGAAGACACATGGAGGATGTGGGACCCACACAAGCTAGATTTTCTATGCCACGTGGCATCCTCCTCTTGCCATTTTGAATACATAAGAAGCCAAAGGTTCTTGGGATGAGTTGGAAGTTCAATATACTTGGAATGAATGAATTAAGGCCGAATTGGAGTGGAAGAGTAACTCCCATGGAAGAGGAAGAGGCATTTTGGAGCTAGTAAGACACTTGGACTAGATTCCCTAGCTCTATGACAACAATGATGAAGATGCTATGACACCTATGACACAAATCAGACCTGAAGGCTGAAATATGACATATATGACATTTCAGGGATAAAAATATCCTCCAAGAGGGCACTCAAGTGAGTTAGGGAAGCCAAAGAGACACCAATTCGAATTTGGAGAAGGAGAGGACTAGAATTGGAAGGACAAGTGGCATACTTGGGAATATCTTCCCAACTTGAGTTGGCATGAATCTCTTGGGAGGAATTCGACCCATGGGGGACCTTAGAAGTTTATAAAAGACAATAAAAAGAAGGATAGTAGCTTTTGATCATTTTAGAATTTGCATTTGGCATTTGGGAGAGGAGAGCTAGTGGAGTGCTACTCTACTTTCCTTAGCACCAATTTCGAGGGCGAAAGATTCCCATCCTATTTTGTAATTGGAAAGGCCATTCAGAACTTTCATTTGGATATTTAATGGAGTATTTTGTTACAGGTTGAAGCTATAGGGTAGCTCACGGTTACATCTCTTTTAGCTTGCTTCTACAACCATTCTTCTATTTCTTGGCATATTCATGATCCTTGAGGAATTGCGCACTTGGTGAAATATTGTTATCTTTGGGGGAGATTCTAATTATAATATGATTTAAATTATCTTTTCTTCATATTCATCATGTCTTCAAGTCGAGATTCCAAGTGGAACTATGTAAATCTGATTATTAATGAGCAAATGGTGCCAATTTCCCCACTATGTTGATGTATGCCAATAATGTGTTGATAAATTCGAATGTATAAGTGAACCAATGATGGATTATATATATATATATGGAATTTTATTTACGTTTTATACAAGTTTCATATTCATTACTTAAGCATTTAGAGTCATCTTGCTCAGTTTTATACCATTTGAAGAAGTTTTAATTCCACTTCCCCCAAGGTCGAAAGTAGTGATTTTGTAGCTGTTGGGAGAGGGTTATAACAGACTTCACAAACTGAATAATGATGCACATGAGACCTTATTATTGTCCCTTATAAATCCTCTACCTCTATTGTTATAGGTCAAACTTGCACCTCTCCGTCTGTGATCACCCTGAGCTGCTGATCACACAAAAGGACAACTTGGATGGAGGAGCACGTTGACCTTTGATGATATGTCAACTCATTCCATTTCTTGAAAATACTGGAAAACCCCAAAAAATATCAACATTTCGAGTGGGTTTGGAATATTTTGGAGAGCCATATTCAACATTTACCCTCGGGGCATTTGAACCCCAAATTGCTAGTAAAATTTCATACATTTGCTAGAATCTTAAAGGGGTTCGAAGAAGTCTTTTGATGGTCCTAAATCATCCCTTAACATCATAATCAAGTTCTGATATCATTCATACACATTCTCTAAATATTTGGGAGCATTTGGAGCAATTTGGAGACCAAGACCTCAAAACTAGTCAAAGGTCGAACTAGGGAAAAAAGTTAAAAGTTTCACCATTTTAAATAATTTCAAAAACGAGACATTAAATATTTGACCCATAAATTATTCTTATATTCAAAACCTATTTCTATTGGAGATACCTATATGAATATACTCACTTCCAATTCGAATCACGTCAATCCGTCATTAAACAAAAAATTTGTACTCAAAATAGTAACTATTGGTCTAGGGTGGAACTCACAAACAACACTAGGATGCAGGATGCTACTCAAAATATATGGCATATTATCTCATGGAATTTTTAAAACTTTTTTCTACTGGAAGTATCCCTATGAATACGCTTTCATTTGGGTTTGTAATCACTCAAGTTGGACAAGGAACGAATAATATATGATCAAAACATTGATGGTTAGTCTGGTTGGCCACCGCTTTCCAACAGGTATAAAGTGAATTTTGTTTCGTTCATTTTCTATGGATTTGTTTTATAAGAACTACTTGTTGTTTTTTTCGTATGAATTGGATGAAGAGATCCTGCACACCTTTCTTCTTCCATGATCTCACGTTTTATTGAAGGTAAGTGTTTTTTTTTTGCAGATCTTGAGATAATAGAGAGGTCAATTCATGTACAATGATTCTTGAAGCCAAAATTTATGCTAATGGGAATTCTTCATATACAACAAAATGTGAAGATGAATTATAAGGTTCCAGGAAGGTTATTACAATAGTGTCTTAGCTGAAGACAACAACATGAAGACTTCTTCCATTCAAAGTTGCAATTGGATCCAGAATGAGATACATGAAGAACTTATTTGAAGGATTTGAAAACCAAGTTTTCATAAGTCAAGTACCATTCCTACATAACTTGCACCATTTCCACATCAACCATCCCACTGCTACCAAACATTCCTTCAAAAATACCTCATGATTATCATGCTCATTCACCAATACTATGGTATGCATATGCATTTACTTCTTTCCATTTCAATATATATGCATGATAAAAATATCATTTGCTTATGTGGTTATCTCTGAAGGCCAATGAAATTCACTAGTATATCATTCATATAACCACTACATTCAGATCAATTTTAGCCTTCACTCCTCCACTTCCATGCCTTCCTGCTCCATACACCCTTAACGCACACCATAAAGATATCTTGGCTCACTTACAATGCCAAGTTTCCCCATTTTCCTACCCCAGTTCCAAATTGGTGAAAACCTATCTAAGGCGCCATCAGACCTTGGAATGCTTGAAAACCAATTTGTTGACGGGTATTCCTTAGGAATAATAAAATTTTGACTGTGAAAACCCTCTAGGCGTAGTTAGACAAATCTTTTTTGAAAACCAGCTTGCTGGCGGACAAGGTTTCCAAATAAAATAATAAATAAGTAATTCCATCCAAGTTTCTCTCTAAATTAAGATTTCCAAGTTCCTCTCTAAATAAGGTTTCAAGATTCATTGATACATCATAAGAATGTTCCAGATCTACATTGTGCTACATGTTCCAAGATCCACAATGTTCTTTCTTGCAAATTTTGACATCATTGTGGACATATCACATCTCTTGCCTCTCAGATCCTGCTACATATATCAAGTATTTCATAGGTGGGTGCAGGTATGATTTCTTTTCCTTTATTTAGTCACAATTCATTGAATGCTATGGATTTGTATTTGGAAACATAACTTGACCCTTTGTCCCACTTCCTCTTGATTTGTTATATTTACAAGGGTATTAAGATATTTCAGTTTGGGGGGAGGACACCATCATCCATAATCCCTTCCTCTGAATCATGGCATCCTTATCTCAACTTCCATACTCAAGTGCATTCCTACATATACCCAACCGTCCAAGCATATAAATAATCAAAGGATCCCTTATTGTTGTCACACAAGAACCAACACTAAGAAAAGAAAAAAAGAAGTTCATTGACATGAACAAGCCTAGAAAACCATTGGAAGAAAGGAATGTGTTGCTACCACATAAGAACCAACAACAAGAGAGGAAGGAAATTATCTCAAGGAAACCCTACTACTGCGACACAAGAACCAGTAGTAAGAAAGGAGATATGGATAATCTAAAGAAGCTATTGGGAGAGGAATCTTTGTTGCTGCCACACAAGAATCAATAGTAAGAAGAGGATTTGATACAGATGCACAAGCCAAGGCCACTACTGAAAGAGAGGAATAGGCTCCACAATAACCTACAATAGAAAAATTTGATGTAGAATCCATTCCTTCACAAGAGTATGTTGTCATACAAGCAAGGTGGAAAACATAGATGATTTGTTTGATTTGTTTGCATGGTTCACTGGTGCATATGATCGTTCACATCTTCAAAAGTCAAGCTGATATTTATTGAAGGATGCATTATGTCATTACAAAATATTTCAACATATTATGTGCATTTGATGGTGACACTCATTGGTCATAATAAATTGGACATTAAATGATCAATCACATTGAAAATGTACTTTCCCCACATATAGATCATCATGGTTGTTTTCTGCCAGAGCATTTCTCTTCATGATTGTTGGTTCATATTATTATTTTAAAGTGTTATATGTGCTCATTAGATTTAATGAGGAAGCATGATATAGTGATTTCATTAGCCTCTTTCACTTGCTTCAAGATGATGCATTCCTCATTGTTTTCCTCAAATTGATTCCAGTAAAGGTTTATTAGAAGCCACATTACATATGACACATATGAGCATGTTCAAGGATGGTTTACTCATTACTCAGATGTGCATGACTATTTTTGGTATATTGGCACATGGCATGATAGGGTGCAACATTTTAAATCAATTTGCAGCATGTTTTGAGTGCTTGGAGAAAGTCAAACTAAAAATATTTCAATATGTTTTCAAAGCACATTTTGCTCATTGTTTTCATGCACATGAGGTTGAATCAAGTAAATCCAAGACATTATTTTTGTGCCCAATGTAGCAATTTGAGTAAGACAGATGAATCATTTTCAAAAGGTGCATAAGGAAGTAGAAGCAAGCTTTCAAGTCATATGTTTACTTCTTGTCATGGTGCATGACTAAAACC
Source organism: Larix kaempferi (assembly GCA_027924585.1). NCBI lineage: Eukaryota > Viridiplantae > Streptophyta > Pinopsida > Pinales > Pinaceae > Larix > Larix kaempferi. Next base: position 2,321,600 of record BSBM01000945.1, read on the forward strand.
TTGAATTTCATATTTTTGCATAGTTGGGTCTTTTAAATGCAAACATGTAATTGTGGCATGATGGAAAGCATTTTGTGGGAAAGGATTCTATAGATTCTAAGATGCTTTATCATGGAAAAAAATTATATTAGCTTATGGCAACTTGTACAATGCTACATTTCAAGTCTGCTACACAAATGATGTTGTCATACCACTATTTTAAAAAACGATGTAGATCTTTCACTAGTATAAGGCCTCCCAGACAATGTTGCATGAGGACATGCTCTTTAATTAGTTTGGGGGAGTGGTTTTTTCCATTCTTTATGGATATTTTAGCCAACCATTGACTGATAATTTGATGTGGATGAAATTGTGTTTATTCGGGAGTTTTTACATGTGTTGTTTGCAGCCATTGATATATTTGATTTCACCTTACTTAGATGATTTATGAGCTCATAGGGACAAAATATTTTAGAGGAAATAACAGTGGCTATCTGGCATAGATATGGCAGCATTATGACAGTCCATTTGGCAAAGGTATGTGATTTTAAGACAACAGTGAAGCATTTTTTATGACAAATTTAAATTGAAAAAGTGCAGAAATTGATTCAAGGATATATTTCAAACGGTAAACGTTTTTTTTCATGAAATTTTGAGGAAAGAAGCATTATGGTAAGAAGAAAATTCCGGATAATTTTCAGATCAATGCAATGCACAATTTTCTAGAAAATGGACATCATAACCTACATCCATTTTGCATTTTTCTTGATATCTGTGATGTGGGTTTCTTTGATTTTTGGTGTGGAGATGCATGGGGATAATAAAAACTTGCTTGCAAAATTTCATCCAAACCCAATTTTTAGTTTGTGAGAAATTGGTTGAGGAAGGTTGTTGAAACACCTACTGAAGCACCTGCAAAATTTGTTAATACAGACCTGTCGTGACTTATTTGATTAGATATTGATATTGATAAGTTGGTTTGATGTGGTTTTTGGTATGGTGATGTAACATCCCCTTCCATCAATTCGGTGCAAGGGAGGAAACGTGACCAACTTATCGGGCTTATTTAACAATCTCAGCCCCATACATTACTCATAAACTCATAATAATTAAAATCGTTTGTGTGCAGACTCATACTTAATATAAACACAACGGAAATAAACATATTTACAAGCACACAAACATCAATGCATCATCATATGTAACACATGAATATGATGAATCAAGAGATAGTAAATCAATCCCATTCTTGCGCTATGCACAAGCTTCATATCAACCATATTAAGACATTCATTTCATCTCATTAACATGAACAGTTAACACTCAGAATTAACACATTGCCAAACACACAATGCATATAAATTAATTCACAGAGAATACTTATCTTGAAATGCAAACGTCCAAACAACTAGCTACGTGAGAGCAACGTTCCACCCAACCATAGATCTTTTTCCAGCCTATATTCTTTCAGCCGAGAGATCACCCCCGAGCTGGGATGTGTATCCACTAAGGAGGAACTAGACAGGCTCACTCGCAGCCATGGATTCACTCAAATGGTCATGCTAAGCCAACACACATCTGGGTTTATCATGCATGCAATAAGAAAAGGAGGAGGATGCTAATCCAGTGAGCTCAACCACAGAGCTACAGACATCTCAAGCTAAATTCAAGTAATCCAATCCTCTGTTCAAACATTCACTCTTGGATTTCTCACAAATCTGTCATCAAATAAATCAATCCCGTCACTGGATTTATGGGCTGTAAAAAATGGGTTTTCCAATGGATTTCGGGGTAGCTAATGCTCCCAAATTTGCCCCAAGGTTCATACCTATGGATCCCCCTGTAATGTACCCTCCCATCTAGTTTATTCCTGGAAGGGAACATGATGCTAAATTCCGGGCTTTCACATAATCTCAACCCAAACCATTAGCTTCATACAATTAAAAAAAACATAGTGTGCATATACCATTTAAGCAATTTCAGCACAACGGAATTAAAACTCATCCACACACACACATTTCATATGCATACAACATATCAAAAACAACCATCAATTTAAACATTGCAGAAGTAAATGCATAGACATATAAACACTTATCTTTATGGTGAAATGGCCCCAAACAACTAGCTATATCGTTGCAACGTTCCACCCAACCATAGGCCAATTGTGTTCATCAATCTCTCAAAACAACTGCCACCCCCGAGCTGGGCATGATTCTTACAAGGAAAAGGGGACATTCCAGCTCATACACGGCTAAAGCAATAGATACCCATCTCAACCCCAACCTTCTTTTACACATAGCAACTCAAACTGGGCATGGATGCCCATTTTCAGCAATGAGATTTTACAAATAAGATGGCCATGGACTTTCCAAAAACGTGGGCACACCAAAAACGAAATGGCAATAGGGGAATCAACCTTGGGAGAGCAAAACCATTTCCAGAAAACATTTTCGGGCATTCAAGGGACAAAAACGACCTCCATAAACACAAAAATCGTGGCTCCCTTCCTCCCAGCCATTGTGCAATACAAAAACGAGTTCCCAGGCATGGAAAAATGCAGGAAAATGGTGAAAAACATGATGGGGAAAGCCCAACTAGCTCCAAAATCATGAGAGAGGCAAAACTGCTTGATGGGTTATGGCTTGGGAGGCAAATTCATGGATCTTTTCTTGCCAAGGAAGCCAAACACGTTTTTCCATGTAGGGTGGTTTCCCATACTCAAATTTTGGATAGCCATACCTCCCCATTCCCCAAGGCATTAACTACCTCAACCAACTTTTGGGAGCAATGAATGATTGGGTACAAAAGTCAACATGGGTAGTTGAGAGTTTGATGGGTTATCTCATTGACACTTGGCTTGACTTGATTGGCTCAAGGGTTTGAATGTTTTCCCTCCCAATTCCTTGTAAAATCATGCCCCCATCTCTTGTTGCATTGCATAGTTAGTTGTGGGTATTTTATTTAAAATGCATATTTACATAATATTCGCATTCCATTGCGCATGGCTAGCATGTGAACCATATGCATTGATAAATCGATAGCGGGGCCTTGGCCTTGAGCTCCTCACCACGATTTTATAACAATATTACATCATTTACGATTTTAATGCCATGGGGTCAAACTAGGGACATTACACCCCCATTGGATTTCACTGTCCAATACCAATTCTGGGCATTTATGGCACTTCAAAACGTGCGTTCTTTCACAGTTGCGATTTCTGGTTTTTCTCACTGCTAGGAATTCATTTTTGGATGAAAATTGATACTGGGTTCTTCCACACTGGAATGGGAATGAGGAAGAAGCAACTCCCATGAGGTAGAGTGACTTGTGGTACAAGAAAACATAGCCCATACTCTGCCATACGAGTTTCTGGGCTGCCCATGCTCCATTGAAGCCATGGATTGTTTTCTTCAACTACTTTCTTATACAAAATTAAATGCTAGCAAAGAAAGTCAAAAGGGTTCTCAAGATGACATTTGGCAACCTATGGTTCAATCCCACAACCCCCTCACCACTCCCTAGTGGATACACATGGCCCCTTCTCATTCATTGCCTCCATAGCCAGTTTTGATATTTTATTGCATGATGTTTATTTACATCATTTTTACAATATTCCATGGCTTAATAACACACGGGTAGAAAAATATCCAATGCTTGTCTTCCAAATAAAATTCGAATATCCACTAGCGAGTGTTAGGAACTCTATATGTTAGTTAATTAAAGCTAACACACAGAATGATCAATATAAATTGTCAAACCCAGGAAGGTCTTTTATTTCAAAGGTAATAAGCACAATCTATGCACAACCAGATTAAGCAGTTGATTAATGAATGTAAGTAATGATCCTACCTAGATGCTCAACCAGCTCATTCCCTAAGCAACTAATCTAATTCACACATCTACAAATCCCAGTTGAAACAATCCTTACAGAATTAATCCAGAAAGTTAATGATCTAATAATGAAATGAAATGAGATTGCTTTTGCAAGAAGTTAAATCCTTATGATCATCGAACTACAGCATTCAACCTTTACCAGAATGATCTATCCAGTGACTACTGTAACTCTATTATTATCTGTCTAATCTATGTATGCAATTAAAGATACAACAAGAACCAGAATTGAAATACAAGCTTGAACTCTACTGATGATTACTGGAAGTCCTATAAAGCATAAATAACTACCAATTGATTGGGATCAAGCTTGGATGTTACAGCTGATTAAAACACACATGCAATTTAATTGAATTGTTCTACACAGTCTACTGTCACACCACTCTGCTACAGCTATTCAAGATGCAATTGTAAACTACTAGCAGGAAGCTAATCTCTGTTACAGGTATCAGCAATGTCTGCAACATTCCACACCATATAATCATAAATGAAATTAAACTATTCTCTGTTACAGCTATCAGCAATGTCTACAACTTTCCACACCACACAACAGAAATGAATTTAAACTATTCTACCTACTTAAATCGGCTATCTATGTGAGAAGGCGGGCCCTGGCCTTCTAACAGAGACGCCGAGAGTCACAGCTAATTACAACTCAGAAGTGAAGAATTCTGCTCTCATATTACTAATGGAATATCATGAGCTTCAATGCTCTGTTACAGCTTACACCAGTAATGATTGTCCAACCCCAGGCTACGAGAGCCTTCTGGGATTTATACAAAAAGAAAGACAGTTTCAGATCCACAAAAATAGTGCAGCAATGAAGATCTATGATCTTCATGCTGCGTAGTTACAGCTAACTGATACAGCATGTTGAATAGTGTTGTTAATACCGAAGGATGTTGTTGTCCCAATGGCAATTGGATCAACAGACTTGACAGCTGGAATTCCACTTGTCTGTTGCAACTAAGCTCTTCTTCAATGCGATTTGCTATAGTGTAAATATGTTACAGCTTGCGTGGAGGATGCGTCGTCCCTTAGAATATGAGGAGCTGACGTTGAAGAGTCACAACTAGCACTACTAGGCTGATGCACCTGCTCTTTTAGACCTTGGCTAAATAAAATCACATAAATTAATATAAACCAAGGACTAAGATCCATAATCTTTAACAGTCTTAGGCATAAAAACAAATAAATTAATAATAAATTATACCTGTCAATGTTATAGATTGATCTGGAAAGACATGGATATAGCTCATGAAAATAGGATGGAATTAGGGCAAAAAGGTGTAATAGAGGTAGCCAAAAAGGGGCAATTCCTGAACCCAAAATCTCCCTCCAACTAGCGAATTGCATGTCCTCATGCAACAACCTCCTTTAGTCTGAATCTGAATCTGAGTGAAATCTGTGGAGATTGGTGATGTTATAAGCAAATTCTGGTGCCTCCCCTCGAGGGACAAACCCATAGCAGTATACCCAATGCTCCCACCAACTCTCTTCTTCTTCTAATGTTAGAGCATAATTGGTTCAGTAAGAATTGCTTATAGGCAACCAAATGAGGGGGAACTTAAATCTTAAACCAATCCACCAAGGTTCACACCTCTGCATGCACTGCACATATCTAGGCACCCTAGTAAAGGCTTGCCTGAAATTTTTGAAGCCATATGGATCCATTTCCTTCAGAGATGAGGATGAGTACAGCCATCTGTATTCACTGCCTTCCAGGGAATCCTGCTGCATATTAAGAATCATTGGGAAACATGTAGTAAGGATTTTATCTCGCAGGCTCTCAAAATATTGAGCAATTGAAGGAATCCTGAGGGATTTAGCATGATGGATTCTGAGGTTCCCCCCTAATCCAGAGAGTAGAATTCTCCTCATTCCTAAGGATGGTTTGGAAAGCATCCTTCCATGTTACATGGTTAATGAAAAAGGAGGCAAATGCCCTCAGCTAAACATCCCCAAGAACAGGTAAAGGGTCAGATGGAACGGAAATATAGCAAGCCCTATCATGCAAATATAGCTCACATAACAAATGATGATCCTCAAAGTCACTCTTCAGAAAAGTCTCCAGAAATTGATCAGCTGTTGCTAACTCAAATGATCTTCCATCTTTGAGATCCTTCAATTTAAATAAGGTTGTCTGCTGATAGAGGAAGACAAGATAAGAGGGGGATGGAGCTCTGCAACTCATCAATTCTATAGAAAGATTATACATTTGGTTTTTGTCTTGCTGTAGGGACTCAAGCTTCTTCAAACCTTTTAGTTTTTCTTGGAGTTTCTCCCACCGAAGTTTCTGGAAGAATAGCTCCTCAGCCCATTTTTCTCTTAGTCCCTTAATGACATTCCTATGCTCCTGGAGAGGGATCATACCTTCTTTGAATGGTTCCATCCATTTGAGCCATTTATCCAGTTCAAGGTTTAACCAGAGAATTTTCTTCTCTAGTCGTTGAATCTTTCTATCTTCTACCTCCTTTTCATCATCAGAATATAGATGAATGACTTCCTTGTCTTGCCTCAGCACTGTGACAGCTTCATCTTCTATCGAGATTGCAATGTCCTGTGCATGTGGTGTAGTATCAGCCATAGGGTTTAAGGATGCTGGTTCTTGTGTAGCAGCATTCTTCATATCCATATCCATCTCAGCTTCCTCAGTCAGTGTTATAGTCTCAGTTAGTATTTTTAGGGTTGCTAGTTCTTGTGTAACAGCACCCAAGTCTTTCATTTCAATTTCAGCCATCTCAGTTTGTGTTGCCACTGTAGCAAATTATTTTGGAAACACTGGTTCTTGTGTAGCAGTGTTTCCCTCCTGATTCTCCACATCAAATGTTGCTATCTGAGTTACAGATTTAAACATTCTCAAGGGTACTGGTTCTTGTGTAACAGTCCCTTGTTCCTCTGTTTCTTTAAACTGCTGAGATTGTTTCTGATTTTTATCAAATCTTTCTAACTAGTAAGACTGGTCCTGAAGGAGCTCAGTATCCCCTTATGGCTAGGACTATACCATTTCATCCTCTAAATTCAAATCAGGGATTTCTTCCATTCTTGGCTCATTCTCCTCTATCAATTCGATCCCTGGCATTCCTTCTTCCACCTCCTTTATCTGTACATGACTCTGGGATACAAGTCCCAACACAACAACTCTGTGTCCTGCTGAAGCAAATATATCTCCACATTCTGGGCAAACAGTCTCCCCATACTTCTCATTTTCAAATGCAAAAGTTGGGTTTTCCAGCAGATTTGTAGCATTTGCTAATGTATCCAAATTTTTCTCTGCTTGTCTTCCAGTTGATCCCTTCCACTTTTCCAATTCTTTTCTTAATGTCTGCACTTCCTCCTTTAATAATTCATTTTCAAATAGGAGGTTTTCAATTTGGGGTTCTTCCCTAGAGGGTTCCTATGTAGCAGTAGGCAATTTGGGGTTCAAAATAGGAATCTCTATATCTTCCCCTACTGTATGTGCTTCTTCTAATGCAGGTGACCCCCTATTCCCTTTAACTGCTCCTATCATCTTTGATAGGGGTGTTCCACTACTACCCCCAACAGCATTCACTGTATCAGCTTCTGCTGCTGTCCCTGTTAATTCTGTTTCCCTTACAGTTACATCTGCTACTGCCACTGTAAATTCTGCTACCATCATAGTTACTTCTGCTGCTACCACTGTCACAACTGCTTCCACTCTGCCACTGTCACAGCTGCTTCCGCTGTTGCTGCTGACCGAGTTCTTCTTTTCCTCATCAATCCCACTGGGTGTTCCTCACCACTTGCTGCTACTAATGCTTTGGCAGTCCAACTCTTCTTCCTCTTTGCTGCTGTGGGTGTATGACCCCTGTTTCTTGATTCTATTCTTAGTTTCTTTGACAGAGGGTTGTTCACCTTGGTTTCTTCTTCTTCAATAATGATGCCCCTTATTTCTAAAGAGGACTCCACTTCCAAGACTTCCACAGTCCCTTCTGCTAATGTTTCTGGCCATTATCCTTCCTTCTGAATTCTTACTTATGCAATTGCAGCTTCAATAGCTGCTACTGATGCTTTGACAGTCCGACTCTTCTTCCTCTTTGCTGCCGTGGGTGTATGACCCTTGTTTCTTGATTCTATTCTTCGTTTCTTTGACACACGGGTGTTCACCTTGGTTTCTTCTTCTTCAATAATGGTGCCCCTTATTTCTGAAGAGGACTCCACTTCCAAGACTTCCACAGTCCTTCTGCTAATGTTTCTGGCCAATATCTTTCCTTCTGAATCCCTACTTCTGCAATTGCGGCTTCAACTGTCGTGGCTTCAATAGCTGCTCCAGTTTCAGCTTCTTTCAATTGAGTACTTGACTTTGCAATTACAGATTCCAATTTTTCTACCTCCTGCTCCAGGGTTTCCATCACACTTCCTTCAATTATAGGGTTTTCTGCTACTCCAACCTCTTCTTCACTTACTTCCCCTTCATTATTGACTTGAATTTCTATTATTCCAACCTCCCCCCCAACTGGGTTTGAGGAACTCCGGTCCTCACTATCCTCACCAACACCTCCCTCTTCTAATACATGTTGTCTGATTGGTGTGTCCTCAGGCAAAAATTGCTCCCAAGTTAAATGACGACTTGCAATGGCTCTTAGGACCAATAATTTAATTAAACCATGATTAGTGAGGGAGGAAACTGGGTGCTGGGTAGTTCTTGCATAGCCAACCATGGTTTGTAGGGATTTAAACAGATAGAATGGTATATTTACTAAGATACCATGTCATAAATGAGACAGTAAGGGAAGTTTAGAGAATGAAACAACTTGGTACCTACCTCCATAAGAAATATATCTCTTCACAAAGAATGCAACATGATTCTAGGGTGGTGGTAAGGATGCCAGTTCTAGTCCACGGAGCTTTGGAATGACCTATTCTCCTACTGACAGAAATTCCCTTACTGCATTCGCATTATGTACCTTCCGCCCAAATGACTTCTTTCCTACCATGGGAAAACCAATAACCTCAACTATGATTTCTTCTGTAACATCCATGCGTAGTCCTCTGACCTCGGCATGAGTATCAATCAGGCTGAGGGTGAATTGCAATGCAGTTTCTATGTGAAAACCATTCAATTGTTTGAAATACTCCATCCAACCTGCTGCTGTAACAATATTGAGAACCTCTGCATTGGTATGCACAATGTCTATATTCACAGGTTCGTGTTTGACTGGATTTCCCATTTTAACCTCTCCTCAAGGTTCAGACCTCAACAATTTCTAGTTTAGAAGTGGAGAGTTGCAGCTTACGAACATGCAAAGGGTCATTGGGGTTCAAGAATTAGGTTTCAGGCTAGTCTATGATAGTATGAATGTTCTATGGAAGCAACGAGGTTGGAAGATAGGAGTAACATGTGCAAAATCAAGTAAGGTGATGGAAAAAATAATCACAATTATGACCTTTAACTTAATCTTTAAAGTGTGACTCAATTCGGTTCATTGATCGAGGGTTATGACAGGACATAATCGTTATTACCGTATTAATTCTCTACCAAATCATGTAAAAGATAGGACTCATACCTTGCGTTTATGAATTTGAGCCATGAATTAATCATTGCGGCTGGCCAACATCTCGGCAGATGTAAATGCACATGTGCCGAAGTACGTGGCCCTTGCCACCCAGGCTGACAGCTACTCAAGGCATCTGGATTGTCCTTCATGGTGGATCATGGTTGGACCGTGTGAAGCAAGTGCCAAAACTGACGTCTAGTCACATCGTTATTGGAATCATTAATTAGAGAGCAGACAAACTGGCGGAGTATCAGCTGTGAAATCTAGCAAAAGAAACAAAAAATGGGGGAGTCGCAGCTATACAGAAGGAGCTATAATGAAGTGGAAGGAATGGAGCCACGGTGATAGATTTAGTAGAACGGACAAAGGTCGTAGAGTATCAACTGCTATACTTAGCGGAATGGACAAAATTGGCGGAGTCGCAGCTGCTGAGAAGGAGTAAAAATTAGAGGGAAATGGCAAAGTAGCAACTACCAAATTAGAAAGATAAGTAGAAGTAGCGGAGTCGCAGCCGCGGGATTTGGCCGAATGAGCAAAAGTGGCAGAGTCGCAGCCACGGGATTTGGCCGAATGAGCAAAAGTGGCAGAGTCGCAGCTGTGAATTTTGGCAGAATGGGAAAATGTAGCGGAGTCATAGTTGCAAATTTGGCAGAATAGAAAAATGTAGCGGAGTCACAGCGACGAATTTGGCAGAATGGGCAAATGTAGCGGAGTCGCAGCTGCATCCAACTATAGTATAAGAAAATTTTCTTTGTGAAAGACCATGAAATATTCATCTTCTTCAAAGAGCTTTATTAGATTAGCAACAAATATGGGGTGTTTGTAGTCATCTGGCCCAGTCACGGCTGCTGCTCCTCCAATAAGTTCCTGCACACAGTTCTTAAAAACAAACCGATCAAGTGCAAGAAAAAATAAAAATAGATAAAATATAGAATGAAAGAAAAACCGATTATTTATGTACAAAAATATGTGTGGAAACTGCAACTTTTTAGGAATTTACAAGGTTTAAAAATCCCTGTCCTAACATTAACTGATACTCTGGATCAGATGCAACTTGTGAAATAAAAGCTTCCCTTGAGATCGGCCTGTGATACAGTCGCAGCCGATGACCATTTACGAATAATGGTACTTTGTTCTCATCAATGGTGATCAATCGGACTGTTCCATTATCAAATAACCGATCTATCTGATAGGGTCCCAACCAACGGGTGCGCAATTTGCCTTTAGAATCCCTATTAAACCGTGAATCATACAACAGGGCCCGGTCTCCTTCTTGGAAGACTCTTTTCTTTATAAATCTATCATGCCATCTAGAGCGTTGTTGTTGGATTAAAGCTGTATGATGCACTGCAGCTGTGCGTTTCTCATCCAATTCATTGAGCTGATTCAGTCGATTCCTTTGAGCCTCTGATAAATCCAAATTTGCTTCAACAGCTGTTTTCAAAGTTATGATTTCAAATTCAATTGGGAAAACAACGTTCTTTCCATATACTAGCTCATATGGGGAAAAACCAGTGGTGTTAGACCAAGTAGTACGATAGGCCTACAGTGCCTCTGGAAGTCTTTCAGCCCAATCTTTACGATGGCTCTTCACTGTTTTTGTCAAAATATCCTCAATAACCTTGTTTGTGCTCTCCACCTGCCCATTGGTCTGTGGATGATATGGTTAGGTTATTCTGTGCTAAATATGAAATTTCTGCAACAGTGCTTCCAACTTGTGAGATACAAACTGTGGTCCACCATCTGTAATGATCTCCTTGGGTACTCCAAAACAAGTAAAAATTCCTTCATACAGGAAATCAATCACAGCCTGATCATTGGCCTTAACCAAGGCTACAGCTTCCATCCATTTAGTCATATAGTCTGTGCAAACCAAGATATGAACTTTCTGCTTTGAGGGAGGGTTGATAGGCCCTACAAAATCTAGGGCCCACCTGTCAAATAGTTCAACCACAAGCTGTGGCTGTAAAGGAATCTCATCTAATCTATTGGGTTGGCCCATCCTCTGGCAGCTATCACATGCCTGAACATACTTCTTTGCATCCCTGAATAATGTAGGCCAGAAAGAGCCCATTCTCAAAACTTTATGACCTATCCTCTTGTCAACAAAATGTCCCCCACAAGGCTCATCATGGAAAGCTTGAAGAATGTTGAATATTTCATCCTCTCTAACACATCTTCTAATTTCTAAATCAAGCCCAGTGTAGAAAAGATGGCCATCATTCCAGCAGTACCTAGCACTTTGTTGTATAATTTTCTTTCTTTTTCTCTTCAACAGATGTGCTGGAAGCTTACTTGCAGCCAAAAAGTTAGCAATATATGCATACTGTTGGCCCGGTTTTGCAACCAGGCTTAGTGCTATGGGCACCTGCTAACTAGTAGCAGCAGTTTCAATAGAATTAAAACAAGAAACTAATCTAAGCAAAACTAATCATGGATCTATGCAAGAATATAAGCAAATAGTGTAAACATTTAAAAAACAAGAACAAGAAAATATTAAAGAATGAATTTGTATTGAAAAATGGGGGGGCAAGCAAGTGCTTGTGATAATACCTTCAATGGTGAAGGTTGATGTTGAGAAACTCCCAAGATGAGTAGCTCCAAGATCCAAGAGGTATCCTTCTCCAAGGTTGCTTACAATGGCCAAAATGCTCAGGGAAGATTTTGGCAGCATGAGGATGAGATAATGGATGGATGTGAAATGAGGAGCCCCTACCACCTTTTTATAGGTTTTGGTGGTGGGGAATACCATTTGTGGTTTTGTGGAAACCAAATGGTATTGACCAACATGGTTTAGGTACTTTTCCCTCCTTTTTCCTTTTTTGAATAAAAATAATATTTTAATTCCCTTTTTAATATTTTTGGGAATTTGGACCCTTTTTGAGGGTTTTTTATGCTTTTCAGGAAAAATAATCTTTTTTTAATGGAAAAAGGGGTGTACTAAGGTCTTTTGGTGACCTTTTGTTGGTTTCAGAGGCTCAGATGGTGGAAAAGTGGACAAATGGGTCATGTGAATAAGGGAATGAGCTAGTGAGCACTTTTTAGGTGTTAACAGATTGCCCCTTGATGTGTGAGGGCAGGAGCTCATCGTATGGCCGATAGACATCATAGTTCTTTTTTTTTTCATGGGTTTGGGAAGGAGAAGAGACCGATTGGAGACTGGAGCCACAGCCCTTGGAAGCTGCAAGAAACAAAAAATATTACATGGCCTCAATATGATTGAGGTATAATCTCTGATAATGGACAAGGCGGGCATTCCCATGCTCGTATCAAGACATATACATAACAATTAGTCCCAAGAAGGGGGATCTAATACATAAAGAATCTACTGGTACACCATAATGGTCCAGGGGGGACATTATTTTGGGATGTACTCCTGATCATAACGGATCTCAATAATTGATACACTGGAATAACTGATGAACTGCTGAAACTGAAGGTGTCCAACATCTGTAGGGACTCAAAGACTATGAGTCATCTCTGAGAAATAATATAACTGTATGCTCAAGGGAGTATGAAACTGGGGTACATCTGAATACTATCGTCATGCGCAGCCCGGATATCTATAGAAAAAGTGTAACTGGTTTTATCCATAGGAAGACTCTCAAATGTGGAGGAGTCAGGAGGTATCCGGGGTCTTTGACTAATAAGTGAAACGGACCAATACCCTGTGCGAGTCTCAACGATGCGATCAAGGTGTTGAAGTCGAGCATGTGAGAAATGATCATTTGGAGAGGCACTAAAGATTCCTCTCGAAATGATTCGTAGGCACTCATCATAAATGGTGATGAGTCCAAGACACAGGGACCTCTAGGTCTATCCTCTGGAATCAATGTGGTTGTCGTCGACAGAGGGAGACCAGCAACTAACAAGGCAATGATGTTTCCTTGATAGGAGCACGAGGTGTAAAACTGAAGTGTTGTAGTACTGATGGTAGGACTGACATACTTGTGGGAATGGGAAATAACTGGGTCAAAAAATGGGTAGACTCAAACTTCCTTTGTTCAGAGCATGATGACATGGTTGACCTGGCAGCGTAGGGAACTGACTTGTAGGTGTGGGGATCATTGCTTTGACTGAATGGTATATATTGAATCTGGGGGGGAGGACGAGCTGATAGGTGCCGTCGAGGGATTATCAAGGTGACATACTGCAGAATACTCTGAACAAAGGCGACCAAAATGGGGAAGCTGCCTAATGAGACATGTGATCTGTCGTGGCGCCAAGAGGCACCATTGATTCCTTCTTCGTAGTTTTAATGAGCTCCAAGAAGGGATAAAAGTGTGCTCTGAAATGGTACGGTCCTGTGGATTTTGTGAGCCCAGGACGGCTCATGCTCATGGTTGCTTTCATATTTAGAGAGTCTGAAAACGGTAAGTGGACTCTATTGGTGTTTCTTTTTCGTAAGTTTAGTCTCCAAGGCCCAAAAAAGCATAAAATGATGCGGATGGAGAACTCTTCTAGCCGATGTGACTAGAGTATACCTTTTTCGTAATTAGTCTACAAGGTCTGGAAAAGGGGTAAACTTATACCAGGTAGACACCCTTTCAGATACGTTTAACGAGCATGAAAGGAAACAAGGTTGCTCGGCAATCTTTTCATTGTTTGTAGGAGTCAAAAAAGAGCTTAACAGAAACTCCCTAAGTGCCTTTTTCGTAAAAGGGGTTGCTCGGCCCGAAAAAGGGGTAAAATTATACCGAACAAAAATGAATTGATGAGGGAAAGAAAAGGTCTCAAGCATCGTCATCAGTGCGGAAAACTGGATCCGGTGACATAAGGATTGTCGAAAACGGAGAACGGTTGATGTGGCACGCAAATCGAGGCTATGTGGGGGGCATGAAAAATGCCCTGAAAATCGGGAGGTGAGAGCGAGAAATGATCTCAAGCATCATCACGAGCGCGAAAAACTGAATCCGGCGATATAAGGTACGTCGAAAACGGAGAACGGACGATGTGGCACGCAAACCGAGGTGACAAGGGAGGCATGGAAAAAATGCCCGAAAAATCTAAAGGTGAGAGCGAGAAATGATCTCCAGCATCATCACAAGCACGGAAAACTGAATCCGGTGATATAAGGCATGTCGAAAATGGAGAACGGCCGATGTGGCACGCAAACCGAGGCTACGAGGGAGGCCAAAAAATGGTCAAAAAATAGACCCCATGAAAACAGGAAAAGGAAAGAACCTGCATGAAGTTCTCGCTGTGCTGATTCCAACGGTACCAACGGTTTGAGAAATGGACATCGTATGATACCGCAATGGTTGTTTGAAAATTGGTGGAATTTCTATAAATAGGGCGTGGGGCCCAAATGACTTGTCATTGTTACGTGCGAGTTTGATAGAGCTGTCAGAGCTATTTCTTGATTTCTGGGAGATTTCACCATTGGTTTTCGATTCAGTGAGTTGCAGGTAACTCTATTTTCCTTAGCCTTGTCAATTATGTCTTTTTTGTTTGGCGGCGGGCCCCCGAAGGCCGCGAAATTCCATGTTGACCCTCCAACGTGGAATATCGCGGGTTTCGGGTCTGTTCCCGCGATGAACCGCACGGGTTTCAGGCTAACAGTCGCGATGTTCATCGCGACTGTGAGGTTGGAACCCGCGATGTTCATCGCGACTGTCTGGCCAAAATCCGCGATGTTCATCGCGGGTTTTTGCATGGAGGCCGCGATGGTCATCGTGGTTTTTCCACCAAAAGCCGCGATGGGATTTTTTTTTCAAAAAATTTCATGCTGGGGCTAAAAAATTTACTCTGTTTTCTGGCAGGATGTTGAGGAGACCATTGTCATCGTGGCGAGAGCGGGAGATCGATGATGATCTTATGGAGAAGATTCAGACTGATCCGGGGGTGCGACAGACTCTGGCTATGAGTAGACTTTTGAAGTTCGCTCAGATCCCACCTATTCGTTCAGTGAGACGGCTCCTGAACAAGCTAGTGAGTTGGTGGGTGCCGGCGGAGGGTGCATTTATTATTGGGGGTGAGAGGTTGGAGATCACTCTCACGGATGTCTATTTTTTGACTGGGTTGCCTCGTTTGGGTGAGGTGGGTGATCTCTTGCCGAGGATCCCGCCGGGTGTAGACATGGAGGACTTGTTACAGACTTTCTGTGTTGATGATGTTGTTTTGCAGAACAGCTCTATTAGTCTGCAATCCCTACGTGAGTGGGATATGCGGGCTGTTGGTGCATGTGTTTTGCAGATATTGGGTGCTACTGCGCCACATCGTATGTCTGGGGGACAGACGATGATGGTGGACTCTGTTCTCCGGGGGACTTACTATGCCTGGGGGCAGATGTTTCTGGCTGGTGTCCGGAGAGATCTGGACAAGGCCATTCGAGAGGGAGGTGAGTTCTGTTATGCCTCCTTCCTATGCTATTTTTGCTTTGAGCGCTTGCCGACCTTGCGGCCACGGGTACCCATTCGTGCTGGTCTGGTGAGTGAGCCTCGCATGATGAGGTGGGGGCAGATGATGCCTCGTGGCGGCGGTGGTGTGCATGGTTTCTTCACTGTGTATTTTTATGAGCAGTGGGAGAAGATGCCCCTGCTGATTGAGGACTACCCTTATGCCGGCATGGACTACCGAGGCGACCCCGAGATGCCTCGCGCCCCAGGACAGGCCTGGAGTTTAGACAGTATGTTTTGTGTTTTATTTTATATTATATCACGTGTTGTTTGATTTATCTGTCTATGATTATAGTTCTAATGATGGTTTATTTGCATTGTGCAGATGTGGGTCCAGTGCCACCGGCCGACTACGTGGCTCGTCAGGGGCGAGCGATGGTGGTCGCTCATCCACCTGCAGCGGTACCACCTCCACGTGGTGGAGGTTTTGCGGCTCGTGGGAGAGGGGTTGGCCCTCGTGATGACGCCATAGAGGGTGTCAGACAGACCTTCGACCGGATCCTAGCTGGACTCCCCGAGGATGGTTGGAGAGACCTGGATCGGGATATTTTGGAGGGTTGCTTCGGTGCACCGCCTGAGTGGCGGTCGCTCTTGTTGAGGACAGCGGTGTTTGTGGCAGGGCACAGGGGTGGTGCTCGGGATGTCCCAGCAGAGCCGGTTCAGATGAGGATCCGTCTACAGGATGACCCAGCGGGGCCAGCGGAGGAGGCGCCAGAGGAGTGCAGAGTTCGGGCTCGCCATGACCCGGCGGGGCCAGCGGAGGAGGGGCCGGAGGAGCCTAGGGATCCTGAGGAGTAGATGATATTGTATCTGCCCCCAAATGCTGATGAGCATATGGGGAAGCATTTTTTTTGTACGATTGATGTATTTTTGTATATCGGGTGCTGAGGGCACCTATGACATATTGACTATCATGGTTTATATATATATGTGTATATATTTTGGATATATTGTCGTGTATGCACGTGGATGCGCATTTGTCTTTTGTATATGCCCGTGGAGGCACATGTTATGCACGTGGATGCAGTATGTTTGTTTATTTATGTATGCCCGTGGAGGCACATGTTATGCACGTGGATGCATTATTTGGTTATTTGTTTTATGCCCGTGGAGGCATATGTTATGCATGTGGATGCATTTTGTTTATGGATATGCCCGTGGAGGCACATGTTATGCACGTGGATGCATTTTGTTTATGGATATGCCCGTGGAGGCACATGTTATGCATGTGGATGCATTTTGTTTATGGATATGACATGATGTGATTGGTGTGCCAGTCGAGGACATTGTTGGCCATATTGTCTGCTACACTGTTGAGGTGTCTTGGGACATGTGTGAATGAAATGGATTCAAACTGTCTAACCATTTGTTTAGTGCAGAGGAATTTTCTGAAAAGACAGGGATCACGTACCTGGTAATCATTGTTGAGCTGGGAAACTAGGAGCTGTGAGTCCAAGAAAACGTTGAGGTAACGGATGCTCATTTGGAGAGCTGCGGCCAGGAGACCGGTCACGGCATCGTATTCAGCTTGATTATTGGTGGCGGCACCTAAACATATTCCGTCAATGTGAATTAACTCATGTGAAGGGGAGTATATTACCCAAGCTGCGGAGGCGAGATTGGGAGACCAACGGCTTGCACCATCAGCGAAACCGACATGGCAGAGTGGAAGAGGCTCCATCTGTGGTCATGCAGAGAAAAAAAAATATTTAGGTTTTTCGAATTTTTTGTGAACAAAGAAAGTATGCCTATACTAAAATGGATGATGGTGTCCATCAGATTTTCTATGGGTAAAATCGTTTAAGGTACAACCCGTTGCGTGGGTTGCGTAGGGGATTGCCTTCTGAATCGGTCAGAATGTATGCCCCCTGCCCGAGGCAGGTGTGTATGATGTAGGGGCCTTGCCACATAGACACGAACTTTCCCTTTCCGGTTTTATCATGAGCTTGATCGTAAGCGAGGACAAGGTATCCCTCAGAAAAGGTTCTTGGGTGGACGTGTTTGTCGTAACTTAGTTTCGATCGTTGTTTAGCTGCTTCCATGTTTTGAATGGCTGTGCGCCAATCTTCATCGGCCTACTCTAGGAGTAGTAAACGTTGCTCGATCGGGGAAGTGTCCGGTAGGAGTTCAACGGCGATATGTAAGGCTGGGATCTGGCACTCAATCGGGAGGACGGATTCGACACCGTGAACTAAATGGAAAGGGGTAAAACCGGTGGCGGTTTTGGTTGAGGTGCGGTAGGCCCATAGTGCCGAGAAAAGCATGTGGTGCCAATTGGATTTGTGCTTGTCTACAGTACGTTGGAGAATGGTCTTCAAAATTTTATTGATAGCTTCGACTTGGCCGTTTCCTTGGGGATAGTAAGCGGAAGAGAAATGGTGTTCAAATTTCAACATGGTTGATAATTCTTTCCAGATGGCATCTTCGAAGTGAGAGCCATGGTCAGAGACTAGTTGCTTCGGCACTCCGAAACGAGCGATAACATGGTTGAAGAAAAACCGCGCTGCAGTGTCGGCTTTGCAATTATAGGTCGGCATGGCTTCTTCCTACTTGGTGAAATAATCTACGGCCACAACGATGTGTTTGTGACCGCCGGCTGACGTGGGGTTGCAGTCGAGGAAGTCGATGGCCCATTTGCAGAATGGTCCAACAGTGATGACTGGATGGAGGGGGGCGGGGGGGGTTCTTGCTTTGGGGGCAAAGAGTTGGCAGTTCTGGCAATGCTTGACTGCGGTGATGCAATCCGTAAACAATGATGTCCAAAAATACCCTGCCCGAATGATCTTCTGGGCGGTGGCCATGCCGGAGAAATGGCCTCCGCAAGCACCGCTGTGACAATCATTGAGGACTTGTTCTGCCTCACTATGGGATAGGCATCGGCGTAGGATGGTATCAATGCCGCTTCGGTAAAGTATGTCCCCTAACAAGAGGTATCGGGGGGCGTGGTGTCGTATGCGACGCCGTCCATCACGATCAATGTGTGGTCGAAATTTTTGCGTACGAAGGTAAGTCAAAATGTCTCCATACCAAGGGTCGTCAGACGAAATGATGAAGATTTGCTCGTCAATCAGGTCCGTTTGGACAACGGGTGATGTCGAAGAGGATGGGAGGTCAGTGATGAGGTGAGAAAGCGTGAGGGCTTTAGTGCTCTTGGGAGTTCTGAAAGTGAGGTCATATTCCTGGAGGATAATGACCCATTTAGCAACACGACCTTGTAGGAGCCGCCGGGTTAGGAGATAGACCATAGGGTTGGAGTCGACCACGACTGTGGTATGACTGAGTAGAATGTAGTGTCACAATTTTTGCACAGAAAAGACTACAGCTAGGGCTAATCTTTCCTCGTATGGGTAACGCAGAGGTGGGCCAGACAAGGTCTGGCTGACGTAATAAATCACATGCTCTTGGTGGGAGGCATCTTCTTGGACCAAAACTCCGGACACGGCATATTCAGATGCCGAGACATAAAGGGTGAAGTCTTGAGAGAAATCCGGTGGGGATATCAAGGGGGCTTGTGTGAGAGATTTCTTGAGGGCTTCGAATGTCATGTCTGCTTGCTCATCCCAAACAAAGGGTATGTGGGTACGAAGTAAGCGTAAGAACCCGTGGACTTTGGTGGCATAGTCAGGAACGAAGCGCCTAAGGAAATTGGACCGCCCCTGTAGACTTTGGAGCTGCCGAAGCGTGCGAGGAGGCGGAAGTTCTAAGATGGATTTGACTTTCAGGGGATCGACGGTGATTCCATCTTGGGAAACAATGAAACCCAACAAGCGGCCTGCCGGGACGCAAAAGACACACTTGTGTGGGTTCAAGCAGATTTTATATTTGCAGCAACGCAGGAAAAGTTGTCGGAGGTCGTTAAGGTGGTCTTATCTTTTTCGGGAACGAGCTGTGAGGTCATCAAGGTAGACTCACAGGATATGGACCAAGTCGTGAAAGCAATAGGTCATGGCCCGCTGGAAAGTGGCACCAGCATTTTTAAGGCCAAATGGCATGACACGATAGGCAAAGGTGCCCCATGGGGTGGTGAAGGCAGTCTTGTACTGATCCTCCTTGCGGATGTGAATATGGTTATATCTGGAAAACCCGTCCATGAAGGATAGGACTTCATGGCCCGCACACTCATCAATGAGTTGGTCAATGAATGGCGTGGGGAAATTGTCTTTTGGACAAGCGTGGTTTAAATCATGGAAGTCAGTGCATACTCTAAGGGTGCCTTGCTTTTTGTTGATGGGAACGGGGTTCGACACCCAGGTGGTGTACGGAATAGGGTAAATGAATCCTACTTTGCGAAGTTTCTCGACCTCCGCTTTAACAGCTGGGAGCTTGGAAGGGTGAATGGGTCGCTGTTTCTGACGAACAGGGGGTACCTCAGGCCATGTATCAATGTGGTGCTCTATAATGGCGGGGTCGAGACCAGGCATCTCGGTATAGGACCAGGAAAAGACATCACGGAACTCTTGAAAGAGCTTTTTGTACGCCTGAGTTTCTGCTTGGGTGCAAGATGCGCCCAGCGAGATGAGCTCAGGTTTCCCTGGTATTGTGGAAATATCGATTTGTATAATCGGGGAAATGTTGGACATGTTCCCTTCTTTAAAGGCATCGGGTGCTGGGATGGGGTCTTTTAACCAATCGACCTTAGTGGGTATGAAATCTTTCGATTCGACCGATAGCTGGTTGGATGTAGTGGATGTAGATGCTTCCGGGAGGAAGTACGAGCGATGATGCATATCATCCCAAGGGTAGTCGGGTACAGTGAGTGTCTCCAAAATTTGCTCATCAGTATTGAAGTAGTCAGACCATAAATCAAGGGGTTCTGGTTTGAAAGTTGTTGAAATCATATATATTGTATTGACTTCTTCCGACGAGGATGATGGCGGGGGGTAGATCTCCTCGATGAGGGGAGGAGATATCTCCAAATCGACATTGTTTAACTCGTACAATGCTGCTCTATAGTCAGGGAGATCAGGACAATGGTGAGAGTAGTGGCCGTAAACACTGCATATGGCACAAGGATGGTTGGTGCGCAGTGATCTGTCACGAGGCTGAGGAGGTGGCTCAAGTCTAACGACTGGGATGTCGGCGTCATCGTCCAACATATTCATATGCTCTTGGAGTGCTGGTAACTGTGGGCATTGATGAGTTGGATGGCCTATCTCATCGCACAACGAGCATTTAGGGGGAGCTGATACTGTGAACAAATGTTCGTTAGGGAAGGAATCTTCGACTGGTAAATTGCCATCACTATTAGTAAGTCGAGATAAAAAATCTGCAACAACATTTTACTTTCCTGGTCTATCAATAATTGTGACATCAAATTCCTGTCGCAGTAACAGCCATCTAGTAACTCTAGCATTTGTGATTGGTTTATTCATTAAATACTTGATGGCAGAATGATCAGTGTGAACCAAAGTAGAATATCCAGTAATATAATGCCTAAACTTATTGATGGCATAAACAATGGCAAGGAATTCTTTTTCTGTGACAGTATAATTCAGTTTAGCAGGAGACAGATTTTTACTAATATAATAAATAGCATAAGGAGCATTACCTTCCTGCTATCCCAAAACTGCTCCAATGGCAGTGTCTGAAGCGTCTCAAGAAATATGGAAAGGCAGAGCCCAATTGGGTCCTCTCAAGATGGGTGTTGTGGACAACCTCTTTTTTAGCTCAGTGAATGCTGTTTGGCATGCATCATTCCAGATAAACTGTGCATCCTTCATTAACAAAGGGAACAAAGGAGAAGCCAGTTTGGAAAAATTTTCTATGAATCTTCTGTAATAACCAGCATGCCCCAAGAAGCTACACACATTCTTTTGAGTTCCAGGAGTTGCTATGTTTTCAATTACCTTGATTTTAGATGGGTCTACCTAGATACCAGCAAAAGAGATGAAGTGCCGTAGCACTATGCCTTCACTCATCATCATGTGGAACTTTTCAGTGCTCAAAGAGAGCTGACTTTGTTCATAGCATTTCAACACCTTTTCTAAGTTCTTCAATGCTTCTTCATAGCTGTCACCATATGGAGTAAAGTCATCCATAAATATTTCCATGCAATCATTCACCATTTCTGAAAAGATTCCAATCACTGCCCTCTGAAATGTAGCTGGTGCGTTGCACAACCCAAAAGGAAGTACTCGGTATGCAAAAGTCCCCCAAGGACAAGTGAAAGTGGTTTTGTCTTGATCTTCTGGAGCAATCTGAATCTGGTTGTAGCCACTAAAGCCATCCAGAAAAGAGAAATACTTCTTCCCAGACAAGGTATCAAGGACCTGATCGATGAAGGGTAAGGGAAAATGGTCTTTCTGCATTTCCTTGTTCAATTCTTTGTAATCCACATAGACCCTCCATTTCCCATTTTTATTTGGCATGATCACAAGTGGAGAAACCCACTCACTGTCTGAAATTGGATATATGAATCCAGCTTACAACAGTTTCTAGATTTCCTCTTTCACTATGTCTCTCAGGTTTGGGTTCATCCTTCATTGGGGTTGGCATACAGGCCTGGAGTCACTTTTAATATAGATATGATGAGCGCACAGATGAGAGGGAATCCCCTTCATATCTGTGTACTCCCAAGCAAAATCTCCCCTACGTTGTTTCAGCAAAGTGACTAGCTATTCCAGCTCACTAGGTTCCAGATTAGGATTAATATTCAATGTTTTCCCTGGCTCAACCTCCATTGGAACACTCTTCGAATTCTTAAGTACTGGAATTACATTGTCATCACTGATCAGAGTTTCTTCTGTAAGGTTTTCTTGTTATGTTGCAGCTAAAGTACTGTCCAAGATCTGATAAACTTTCTTATTGACTGACGTGGGCTCACTGATGAAACTATTAATGGCATCATCCTCTGTTTCATCTTTAAATGTCAAGGCTCTCCCTATGGTTAATAGTGGCTGAACTCCCTCTTCCTCCTCCAAATCTACCCATAATGGAGTATCAGCTTTTGTGCTTGGTCGAGCTAGAGGGTATAGAGTTAGATTCTTGATCTCAGTCCCGTCTGAAATGGTCATAGAAGCTGACCGACAACTGATACAGGAATCAGCTGTGGCCAACCATGGTCTTGCCAAGATCAGTGAGTGTCCCCCCAACTGATATTTTGGCTGTAACACCAAAAAGTCTGTAGGGTATTCCCACGAGTCTACTGAGATTACAAGGTCATCTAAAATTCCATCAGGCTTGACCATTGATCTATCAACAAGTTCCAAAACAGTAGGGATTGGCCGAATATTAGTGAGTCCCAATTCCTTCATAGTTTTTATGGTCATAACATTAATAGTTGCGCCCAAATCCACCAGGACATTTGGAATCCATGTGTTCCCTATGTGCACTGTAACAGTTAGGTTCCTAGGTTCATCATACTTTGCCACAAGGACCTTTCCCATTATTAATTCTGACAGTTTTCCCAGCACATGGACAGTGGGAGGATCCCTAGGATTTCTTCCTGGTTTCTTAACACACAAATCTTTAACTATCTTAGCATAAATATGCACATCATGAAGGGCCTGTAACAGTGGAATTTTAACATATAAATTATTCAACTCTCCCACGAGATCAAATCGGGGCTGTTCCACTGTCTTCTGCAGCTGCAATCGTTCAGGATATGGTGGTTCTCTGTTCAACTGTGTAGGCTGTAGCAGATTGTGTGTTGCTTCCTGAGTTTCAACTGCTTCTTTAGTAAGAGTATCAGCATCCTCAATAATGGGGCTTGCTGAATAGTGCTTATTTACTCCAGTTTTAGTCACTGGGGATGACAGATCCTCAGTGATATTAGGCTCCACTACCCTCCCTTATCATAATTGTATATCATTGCAGGGAATCTGAGTAATGGATTATTAAGGCATGTTGGCAGTCTCAAACTGATGGGCTGCTTTATTGTTTGGGTTTGGGTTAGGTTGTGCAGGTAGCTGGGGTCGAAGTGGTGCATTCATGGGTGGGGAATTGTTTTGGAAAGGGAGTTGTGGTTGCTGATACTGCTGGTGCTGATACTGTTGAGGAGGGTATTGTTGATACTGAGTCTGGTGATGGGGAAAGTTATTTCCTTGGTAAGGGTTCCTCTAGTTGGAATTCCAAGGAGCTTGGTTTGACTGCTATGGCCAAGGTGTCCATGAATAAGAATTTTGCATTGGGTTCTGAGATGGATGCCACTGGTTGTTGGAAAAATGTGAAGGGAATTGTGTATTCATATTATGCATGTTGTTCATTCCATTCATATTATGCAGAAAAAATGCTGGATCTGGATTCATACCTTGGTTTCTAGACTGCCATGGTTCTTCTATGCCATAAAGTATGCTGGTTCTACATCAGGAATAGACGCCTGCAGGATTGCTTTAACCTTAGGTAGTGAAGGACACTCTTTAGTTTCATGCTCGAGTTCACATATCCTACACACCTCTGCTTTGTCCAACGGGCACTCCTTCAGTGGATGCTTCTTTCTACATTTGGGACAGAATACTCCAAGTGTAAGATATTCTATTACTTGTTTCTGTTTTGCCTTCATGGAATCCAGCTCTGAGGACAGGGAACTCATCATATTTGTTTTAAAGTTCTCCAGAAGGTTTCCTATTTCTGCTCGAGTGGCACCTCCACTAGCTAACTTCTAAGTCCTAGTGAAAACATCCTGATCTCGATCCTTGTCTCATTTGCTGGTTCTGGAAGATCGCCTGGAGTACCTTCGGCATAATTCAACAATTTTTTCAAAAGGTTCCTTCGAGATATCCCCTTTACCAAGCAGATTCAACATGTCAAGGCAATCTTCCCCGATTCCTCTTAGCAAGATGATCTTGAGCACATCCTTGCCAATCTCAGCATGACCATATCTTTGCAAATTGTATAGTAATCTCTCCACAAAGTCTTCCAAACTCTCTTCATCCTTTTGAACCATTTTGAACAACTCTTCCTTTCTATCTCTAGTTCTGCAATATTCTTGATATTTAGAAAGGAAGGTGTTCTTCATTTGGTCCCAAGTAGTAATGGTCTCACGACCCAAACTCATGAACCAGCGTAGATCATTTCCTTTCAAGGTGGCTAGGAATAGATTCAGCTTCTGAGCACTGGAGGTATAATCATAGCTGCGACAGAGAATATCAAACTTAAAAAAAAACTCATCAGGATCCTCAGAGGACTTACCATGGAAATTAGGGAGGACTGATGGTGAAATATTCTTCATAGGAGCTGTTCCAGGTGTCTGAAGGATAGGCAATTCTAATGTAGCCATAGTATTACCAGGATGATTATTTTCACCTTCTTCCTCTCGGCGGTCCTCATGTTCATTCTCACCCCCCTGTTGTCTATCAGCCATGGTTCTGGTCCAAAATTCAATAGTCTCTTTTATGCGTTCTTCCTCTGCTTTAGCTTCTTCCTCTTTTCTCCTCTCTTCTTTTTTCCTTCTTTCTTCTTCTGCTATTCTGCAAGTCTCCAACCACACCTCTTTAGTAACTCTGGTTCCATCAATATGGTAAATCTCCTCTCTATCTGGTGCACCTATAGCACTTCCCTTATCTTCAGGAGGTTTACTTTCTACAACAGGAGTTGAAGGTCCCGTTGTATTCTCCACTATGGATGCTGAATGTTAAAGATTAGGAGGAACATAATTTCCCTTGCCTGTAGAGTTCCGCTATGGTCTAGTGGAAGAATCATCTCTAGCAATTATCTCGTCAATATAAGTGTGTCTCCCCTGACCTACATTATGACCTCGACCTCTTCCACCTGCAATGTTAGTATTCAAAGGGGGTTCCCGATTTGTTTTTCTTGTATTCATGCATGCCGTAAAAAATATTGAACTAAAGTAAAATCAAATGAAACCAACTACTAACTTTGTCTATCTATTACCATCCCCAGCAACGACGCCAAAATGTTGGGCACTCTATATGTCAGTTAATTAAAGCTAACACACAGAATGATCAATATAAATTGTCAAACCCAGGAAGGTCTTTTATTTCAAAGGTAATAAGCACAATCTATGCATAAACATATTAAGCAGTTGATTAATGAATGTAAGTAATGATACTACCTAGATGCTCAGCTAGCTCATTCCCTAAGCAACTAATCTAATTCACACATCTACAAATCCCAATTGAAACAATCCTTCTTACAGAATTAATCCAGAAAGTTAATGATCTAATAATGAAATGAAATGAGATTGCTTTTGCAAGAAGTTAAATCCTTATGATCATCAAACTACAACATTCAACCTTTACTAGAATGATCTATCCAGTGACTACTGTAACTCTATTATTATCTGTCTAATCTATGTATGCAATTAAAGATACAACAGCAACCAGAATTGAAATACAAGCTTAAACTCTACTGATGATTACTGGAAGTCCTATAAAGCATAAATAACTACCAATTGATTGGGATCGAGCTTGGCTGTTACAGCTGATTAAAACACACATGCAATTTAATTGAATTGTTATACACAGTCGACTGTCACACCACTTTGCTACAGCTATTCAATATGCAATTGTAAACTACCAACAAGGAAGCTAATCTCTGTTACAGTTATCAGCAATGTCTGCAACATTCCACACCACACAATCAGAAATGAAACTAAACTATTCTCTGTTACAGCTATCAGCAATGTCTGCAACTTTCCACACCACACAATAGAAATGAATTTAAACTATTCTACCTACTTAAATCGGCTATCTCTGTGAGAAGGCGGGCCCTGGCCTTCTAACAGAGATGCTGAGAGTCACAGCTAATTAAAACTCAGAAGTGAAGAATTCTGCTCTCATATTATTAATGGAAGATCATGAGCCTCAATGCTCTATTATAGCTTACACCAGTAATGATTGTCCAACCTCGGGCTATGAGAGCCTTCTGGGATTTATACAAAAAGAAAGACAGTTTCAGATCCACAAAAATAGCGTAGCAATGAAGATCTATGATCTTCATGCTGCGCAGTTACAGCTAACTGATACAGCATGTTGAATAGTGTTGTTAATACCGAAGGATGTTGCTGTCCCAATGGCAATTGGATCAACAGACTTGACAGCTGGAATGCCACCTGTCTGTTGCAGCTAAGCTCTTCTTCAATGTGATCTGTTACAATGGAAATCTATTATAGCTCGCGTGGAGGATGCGCTGTCCCTTAGAATATGAGGAGCTGACATTGAAGAGTCACAGCTGGCACTGCTGGGCTGATGCACCTGCGCTTTTAGACCTTGGCTAAATAAAATCACATAAATTAATATAAACCAACTACTAAGATCCATAATCTTTAACAGTCTTAGGCATAAAAACAAATAAAGTAATAACAAATTATACCTATCAATGTTATAGATTGATCTGGAAAGACATGGATATAGCTCATGAAAATAGGATGGAATTAGGGAAAAAAGGTGTAATAGAGGTAGCCAAAAAGGGGCATTTCCTAGACCCAACAGCGAGGCCTTGGCCTTGAGCTCCACGCTAGGGAAACATACATCACATGTATACAATATTTACATTTAAAAGCTAATATATCCTAAGGGTCAAAATGGGGTATTACAATCCCCTCCCCCTTAGAATAATACCATCCTCAGTGTTCCAAGACTTAGGAATACATATACAATTTACACATCCAAAATTTTCAAAAAGATTTTGCAGATCTATGCTGCATTCTATCATTTAGCCTGAACTTTCAGAACCAAGTCCTTTGGCTTCCAAAAACTGCTCCTGCTGGTTCTGACGATCCAGCTCATCCACAAGTCTGAAAGCTTTATGGCTGCTACCCTCTTGATGTTCCCTTGTTGGAAAGTTGCGGAGGCAATGATGTCCTCCACATTTCCAACATTTCATTGGATGCTTCATCTTTACCTGCTCAATCTCCTTTGAGTCTTCATGCCTGGAACATTTCTTAATGGGCCGATTGGATGAATGCCTCATCATTGATCCACTTTCATTTCCATTACAGATTTCTCTCATAATTCTTTTTACCTCCCTTTGCAAACAAATAAAGTCCTGCAAAACCTTGTGGTTCATCTCATTCTGCTGCTTCTGTATCTTGAGCATCTCTCCAAGATTTTCTTGGGTCTTGGCAATTGTTTGAATGAGATTTCCAGCCAAGTCCAATATCCTTTGGTCTACTGCTATGGTCAAGGTGCACAAATGGCTTTCACTTTTCTCACAAGCAGCACTTGCTTTGCAACAATTGTAATAAATTAGCTTCACTTTCTCACCTGTGAAATACATCATGGCAGTTTCTGTTAGGCCAACCATAATACAAACATTTAAAATCAGTCAATTAATTGCCCAATTGACATGGGTAGTCCATGCTTTATCCATGAGACTTTCACACTTTCCATGCTTGCCCAACATACTCATGAATTCCTTCATGTTCATACATTCACAAGAAATTCATTAATTCAACATTCACAATTATTTTAAGCAATTAACACAATCATTTCAAGTCATGACATGCATCAAACAATTTTTTTTTTTTATAAATGCATCAATAAAAAGGAAAGACAGAGCAATAAGAGTTTTCTCCTCTTAGTCTTGTCCCATTCTGGAACCCACAGCACCACTGTGGTTTTCATGCTCCTAGCTTCTTTCACTTCAATGTGAATGCTTGACCCACCCTTCTTGGCTATGACACTTAGTGTATATGTTCTATTTCAGACCTCTCAGCCATGAAGTCCCTCCATATGATTTGTCTACAACTCTTGGCTGCTAGGACTCACACAGTTCCATTAGCCCCATCTTCCATTACTGCTCATGCTGAGCTCTTTAGGACAATTACATGTCCACATGCATCCCTACGATGCCTTCACAGTCCTTGCTTCCAACAATACCTACACTCAAATATTGAATCAATTTGCATGTTTAGTTTATTTTCATAGGATTTATCTTTAAACAAGAGTTTAGGAAGTCATAACCAAATCATATACATATGTATATTCATAAGCAAGAAATTACAAGATAACCAAATACTTATCTGCATTGGATGTCTCCACTTTATTCCATAGGTTCCTTCTTTGCTTTACAAGTCTTGGGCGCCTATGGACTTTGATGTTTGGCTAGCGCGCAGGCTACTCCTCAACATCAAATAATCTTGTATGTTTGGCCAGCACGCAGGCTGCTCCACAACATCAAATAGTCTTGTATGTTTGGCCAGCATGCAAGCTGCTCCACAACATCAAATAGTATTGTATGTTTGGCCAGCATGTAGGGTCTTCCACAACATCAAACAGTTAATGATCAACCAGTCACTCTCTGGATTTACCAAGTAATTTATAATTCTTTCAGGGTCCTTGCTTCCTGTATTATGCGTTTCCAACCAAGAAACAATAGTGTATCAGCTTAGCTGTTAGAAGACTTATACCTGAAATCTTTATTATTCCAAACAAGAAATAAATGGAAATGAATACTTATCTGTATTATGTGTTTCCTCTCTGGTCCACAGGGTCCTGCTTTTACTTTGTAAGACTCGGGATCCTCTTGCGGACTAGGATGTTTGGCTAGCTCGCAGGATGCTCCAAAACATCAAATAATTAATGCCCAACCAGTACACCTTCACGCCGACTGGATTTACCAAGAATTTGGTGGTACCCAACCAGTCCCATACCTGGTTGTCCCTCTCCATTGCCGATCCAACACATCCGTCTGGGTCATCGGCCAATGGAAGGTAACTACGCCACCAACCATTATAGTTCAAGGCTCTACTACTCTGCCTTAGGCTTGCATCATCCTTTCACATGTGTCACAATCCCTCAATGTGCATAACAATTCTTCACCCACACAAGGGTGGCACTCCTTCTCTTGTGCAAACCGGTGGTTCCTTTTAGGAACTCTTTAGTTGACTTTCTTGAGTACATTTTCTTCACTTTTCCCTTTAATGTGCAACACCAAATTTCATATGTATAAGCTGAAAACACAAAATGGATAAGCAAGCTCATCAGTATTGCTTCTCTAAAACTGTAATCATATTTCATAACATTCTCTATCCAACATTGAAACACCAGGAATGCCTCCATTCCCTTAGGGTGTAGTCAATGTTGACAATCCTGTCATAACCCAACATCGAAAAAGTGTGCACCCCTTTTCTGATGTGAGCCATGTAGGCCCTACTCATATTAAAGCAGTCTGCCATAATGGAAATAAAATCAAAACATGCTCTACATATTAAATCCAATAATTAGACATGCATGTATGTATATATATATGTGTGTGTGTGTGTGTGTGTGTGTGTGTGTGTGTGTGTGTGTCAGGGTTTACAGAACACTTATCCATTTTGCAGATGTAATTTCTCTTCGTTAGTGAGGAATGGGGGCTCCTTCTCTGAGTTGATAGTCCCTCGGTTTACCATCCCAACTCCTTTTGATGTTACATAACCCTCATATGTCTTACTGACATAATCTTTACCATTTCACTCATATTGTTTACCAATCATGTAGTGTAGGTGGACATTATCAAAATATCCAATAGCGTTTCACCCAAAACCCATTTCCAAGATATGGGATCCTTCCCATGAAGTTTGGTTTATGCAGGCCCTCTCTCATGGTCTTACTGCAATGTGCCTTCCTGACACACTTATTAAATAGCCAAACAGTCAGCAACATTTAACAATACAATTCAAATCGGATTGTTCCATAACCAATCAATGGCACTAATAATTAAATTCAATATGAATTTGCAACTCTGTCTACTACAGAAATTGATTTTCTTAGCCATGAGGCTATCCTCATATTGCTTGACTCTTGTAAGTGGCACCATTCTGTCCATTATGGATTTATGTTTGCTACCATACATGGACATCCACCTACAACATGTCCTCCTGACACAATTTTACATAAGCCAAACAGTCATTAGCAATTATTAGCAAAATTTCAAATCTAAAAATTTACAAATCTGAGATTTACAATTGTTCTTCCTAACAGAACTTAGAGTTCTCAACCATAAGATTCCTTCTCATAAGCTCTAATCAATTTTTTTTTTCTTCAAATATGTTCCCTACATAAATTAGATTTGCAACCATGATATTATTCTCATAAACTTAAATCGGAATATTTTCAGATTTGTCTCATGCATAAGTTAAATTTCACAACCATGAGAATCTTCTCATAACATTTGGCTTTTGCACATGGTAGATTCCAGCCTTCATCGTGGACTTATCCGCATTGCCATGCCCAGAACAATCTACCTGAAATCTAAAACTTCAATCAGCCAAACACTTTGCAAGTCTCTATGCATATAATATTTTTATTGTAGCCTTTACAACAGTCACTAAAGTGATCTTCAGAATTATAGCACTCCATAATTCAAATGCTCTCAACTATTAATATTTCAAATGCAATGAAATGTATAGGCTTATGTTATATGCACCCTGAGCACAATAAAATTACAAGACACCATCCATGAAATCAACTTAAAGCTTTTAAATGTTCATTAAGTCATATCCATATCATTTATACAACTCTGTCCTTCCAACAAAGCACTCTGGAAGCCTGTCAATCATGACTACCTTCATGCAATTTTTCCCCTGCATTCATAGCAGCTCATGAAATGATCTCAGAATTATCATTAATTCATCATTTCATCTACTGTTCAATTGTAATGAAACATATACATATATCACAATCATGCATGCACACAATACATCTCCTCAGGGGCAACTACCCACATGCATGCATATTCACAACATTTACTCAAGTTTTTCATATGCATTCACTCAATGCTTAACTACAAGATTTATAAAATATCTTAATGCACATCCACTCAATGCCACCTTGCATTGTTTCACGAGTAATATGCATTCAAGCATATTATGACTTAATCATGACTATCTCATATCACATGCATTCCCATAATCAAGACCACCAGTTCTCACTTGCTTTGGTTATTAAGCTCATAACCAACATACACATGGCATGATATATTTTATATGAGTGCAATCTAAATTTTTAAACAGTCACATGGTATGAGGCCTCTCGCCTTCACTACTCCATGATTACTAAATATTGTTCAAGGGATTCTTACCCAATCCCCTTTCAACACTTATGCAATCGTCATAAGTAAACCATTACCTGCATGGATCCCATTTACACCTTTGATGTTACCTGATCAGTTGGTATCTTACAGAGGATTACAGAATCCTTCCACCAATCTCTTGATCATGGATTTGATGCCCTAGCCTTTTTTTCATAAGGTTGTTGGTCATATGCAACAACATCATCAACACATGTGGCCATGCTTCTGTTGTCTTTGGTCCTACAACCAATACCAACACCAATAGTGATTATCAACCACAATATTTACCATTAGTGGTTCATTGCATATGTAAAATCCCACTACTTTTACCAATATGTAATATCATATGCGTGCAAAAACATATTCTCATGCACTGTGCATTGTTTATAATATGCAAACTAATACATATTCATGCCATCCATCTAATCTCTGCATTTCCAGCATTACCATGCCATAATTTTATGTACACAAAGCTCATAAAATATAATTATAACAACAAACACGGGTTAAGGAATCCTCCCTTTCCAATCCTTCATCGTGGCATGCAATTCCTTTGCCACATCATAGCTGGTATGATTTCATTGCTTCTAGAAAACACACAAGGGATCATTAGATATGATTTAATCACCAAGCATCAATTCAATACATATACTCATGCATAATATTCTAACTTGCTACTTTCCAAGCATGCAATTCTAGAAATTGCCCATATTGACAACAATTTTGTCAAAACAACCACTGGCATTTTCTACTCCGCGTAACTATGAGGTATGATAACTTCATTCATATTCTGGTCATGCACCATTGTTCCCTGCTGGATAAGCTTTCCAGTGCCTATCCACTTGCTCCATTCCGACATTGGGTGTGGAAAATGCATTACTTCAAAAATGACAACTTTCACCACAATTCTGCACATTTTTACACAGTTGTAAAATATCATGAACTTCCAACTTCAGCCACCTGTAGAAGAAAATCCATGAAGAATCACGAAAATTTTTCTACCGGACGAAGTTATTCCAGATAGAAAGTAACACTTAGTAACTTGCGGATCTCTCTTCCAATGCACCATTCATCTTTTATAAAATTCTGGGTTTGAATACTTTCCACTTTTCACATTTTTTCAAAATTTCAATTTTTGGACCAAAAATGGCTATTTCCCAACAGTGCATTTCTGAAAAATCTTTGTCTAACGAAATATGTCTGGTTTAATGAGAATATGAAATGTCGATTTCAGTAAATTTCTTGAATCCTAGTTACAGGGTCACTTTCATCCACTGCAAGGTTTTCAAAATCTCCAAAAAGTGGCCCAGAATAGTGCTTTTTGGCCTTCACACTCACCTCGACTTCACATCCTTTGGAGTTTGGCTGCAAAATTCCAAACTTAACACTGTGCCTGCCCCAAGACTGCTCCATATGAGTTTCATCTCAACCCGACCTTCTGTCAAGCGTCGGGACACTAATTTATGAAAACCATTCATTTCGATTTTATACCAAATCAGAGGATAATGAGCTCAGGATCTTCACTGGACCTTTCATTGCCTTTGTTAATGGCCTCAAAAATCCACTGAACTCATCCAAATCTGACTCCACAAGCTCCTATTACCCAAAAATCAAGTTTCAGGCTCTCTATATATATATATTTTTATTTTTTTTTGCCACCCGAACTCGAAACCCGAAACTGCGGGTTCGGGAGGTCAAGTTGCGGTCACGGGGATGTATCGATCCCGCAACCCGGAACCCGAAACCCAAAACTGTGGGTTTGGGAGGTCAAGTCACAGTCACGGGGATGTAACCATCCCGCAATCCACAACCCGAAACCTGAAACTGCCGGTTTGGGAAGTCAAGTTGCGGTCACGGGGATGTAACCATCTCGCAACCCGAAACTCGAAACTGCAGGTTTGGGAGGTCAAGTTGCGGTCACGGGGATGTAACCATCCCGCAACCCGCAACCCGAAACCTGAAACTGTAGGTTCGGATTTTCGGAAGTCCAATGCGCAATTTTTGGAAAATTGCGTTCCCGAAACCTGAAACCCACAACCCTGGAACACCTTCGGCTCTGCAACGTCCGGGGTTCATAACTCCTTTGTCCCTTAGCCAAATGAGACGAGTCTGGTACCATTGGAAAGCTGTTGGAGAGCTCTCTGCAATGTTGTGATAATCTTCCACATCTAAGAACTCTGATCCTTCCATTTTTCCATTCCAAAATGATGCCCCAAACTTCTCCAATACCACATTAAAACATTCTATTACCTTCCTGTAACTCAGAGTTTGTCCCAAGCAACCCCAGTGCTGCAAGCTGGGCTCTGATACCACTCTATAACGTCCCCTTCCATCAATCCGGTGCAAGGGAGGAAATGTGACCAACTTACCGAGCTTATTTAACAATTTCACCCCCATACATTACTCATAAACTCATAATAATTAAAATCTTCTTTGTGCAAACTCATACTTAATATAAACACAGCGAAAATAAACATATTTACAAGCACACAAACAGTAATGCATCATCATATGTAACACAGAAATATGATGAATCAAGAGATAGTGAATCAATCCCATTCTTATGCTATGCACAAGCTTCATATTAACCATATTAAGACATTCATTTCATCTCATTAACACAAACAGTTAACACTCAGAATTAACACATTGCGGAACACACAATGCATATAAATTAATTCACAGAGAATACTTATCTTGAAATGCAAACTTCCAAACGACCAGCTACGTGAGAGAAACTTTCCACCCAACCATAGATCTTTGTCCAGCCTATATTCTCTCAGCCGAGAGATCACCCCCGAGCTGGGATGTGTATCCACTAAGGAGGAACTAGACATGCTCACTCACAGCCATGGATTCACTCAAACGGTCATGCTAAGCCAGCACACAGCTGGGTTTATCAAGCATGCAATAAGAAAAGGAGGAGGATGCTAATCGAGTGAGATCAACCACATATCTACAGACATCTCAAGCTAATTTCAAGCAGTCCAATCCTCTGTTCAAACATTCACTCTTGGATTTCTCACAAATCTGCCATCAAATAACTCAATCCTGTCACTGGATTTCTGGGCTGTAAAAACTGGGTTTTCCAATGGATTTCGGGGTAGCTAATGCTTCCATATTCGCCCCAAGGTTCATACCTATGGATCCCCCTTTGGATTTCACTGTCCAATACCAATTCTAGGCATTTATGGCACTTCAAAACGTGGGTTCTTTCACAGTTGCGATTTCTGGTTTTTTCTCACTGTTGGAAATTCATTTTTGGATGAAAATTGATGCTGGGTTCTTCCACACTAGAATGGGAATGAGGAAGAAGCAACTCCCATGAAGTAGAGTGACTTGTGGTACAAGAAAACAGAGCCCATACTCTGCCATACGAATTTCTGGGCTGCCCATGCTCCATTGAAGCCATGGACTGTTTTCTTCAACCACTTTCTTACACAGAATTAAATGCCAGCAAAGAAAGTCAATAGGGTTCTCAAGATGACATTTGGCAACCTATGGTTCAATCCCACAACCCCCTCACCACTCCCTAGTGGATACACATGGACCCTTCTCATTCCTTGCCTCCATATCCATTTTTGGTATTTTATTGCATGATGTTTATTTAGATCATTTTTACAATATTCCATGGCTTAATAGCGCATGGGTAGCAAAATATCCAATGATTGTCTTTCAAATAAAATTCGAATATCCACTAGTGGGGCCTTGGCCTTGAGCTCCACGCTAGGGAAACATACATCACATGTATACAATATTTACATTAAAAACTAATATATCCTAAGGGTCAAAATAGGGTATTACAGGTGAAGCATGGGATTAGTATAAATATGTCTACAAATTTTCAACAAAATCCACTTTGTACTTTGTGAGAAACTGTGGTGTTTCATCATTGTTTCAACAGTGTTTCAACATCACTTGGGAACTAATGTTAGAAGTTTGTTGGCTATGAAAACTGAGCATATGATTGCTATGATGACCTACATGACCTTGTATTGAGAAATCATTAATTTTGGTGTTCTTGATTTTCTAATGATGACATTTTGAAGATTGTCCTCTCATGAGAAGTGCAACAACCATTATTTTTTAAGAGATTTCAGGGTTCTTTTGGGCACTATTGTCTTTTATCAGTATTATCAGTTGGACAAGCATAGAAGTGTTACAGAAATTGTTTTGGTAAGTGTGCATTGAAAAATCCGAGCCCTTACAACTTGGTTGATACAAAGGTATTGGGTTGCATGAGGACATGCAACATATTTAGTTTGGGGGAGATGTTGGGCCATGGAAATGTCCCTATTTACACTATCTTTTCCCTACATTTAATGCCTTATTGCGTTCCCATGACCTTGTATTAATTCTTATTAATCCATTTTTATGCTTATTTACGAGATTTATACCTAAGGTGGTTTCCATTTGCATTTCCTTAGTATTTCATGTGAGTTATGATTAAACATTGGAAAAATAACATATTTTGCACTTATCTTTGAAACATGGATGAGTTTGATGATTTTTGTAGAACCAACTCGAGGCCAGTTGCTATTACTCCAGGATATTTGTTGCAACTCATATGGTTGAAGATCAACGGAAGTGGATACTTGATATTTTTTATTACTACTATTGTTACTCATGTTATTACTGCTGCTGCTACTCCATGAAGCCACCATGGAGAAACATATTCATTAGGGGTGATGGATTTTTATAAATCCATTATTTTTATTGTTCTTATATGTCTTAAATTATGATGCTAAATTATTTGAAGATAAAAGAGACAAGTTGGTGGTGGATGAGAGTGCATATTTGGTTTATTTACAAATATTTGAATACCTCCATGTAATATCTAATGGAACCAACAAGTTAAATGCTATTAGGAGTCACTTAGGATGATTTTTGGGCATGTTATGATGACTCACATCTGTAGATTCGAATTTGAATTCAAATGCATCCTAAATAGCATGGAGGTTAGCAAAGGATTTGGGATTAGATTTGAGTTGATTTTGAGATCCAAATTATTAGTAATTTGTTGAGGATATTTTGGATCTTCATAAGGATATTTTGGATCTTCATTTATTATTTGTTATGCAAAACTCATGTATAAATAAAATCTCCTTCTCCATTCCAAAGGGAGAACTCTTAGAGAAACAAGTCCAATTTATGATGGAATAAGAATTATATTTCTTCTAATCTCTTTTGAAATTTAGATTGTAGTATATAGTTTCTCTCTTTTGTTAATGTAGAGTGCAATTCTTAGTTTCTCTAATTTGTAATTAGACTAACTTCTTCTTATTGCTTAGCATATTATCTATTTTACTTTGATTCATTTATTTTTGTAGATGTATTTTTAATTCAAGTTTATTTATTTATGCAAGTATGTTAGATTCATAGATTTGCATGGTTGCAACCATAGTGTGCAAGTGTGAGTGTGATTTACTTTCCGCAAGTGTGATTTACGTTCTCACAAGAGTGATTTACTTTTCTACAAGTGTGAGAGTGTTTATTTCTTCAATTGTTTTTTTATGAAAGAGTGTTCAATCAAAGCATGATGGTAAGGAGTCATAGAAGCTACTTGAGTTGAGACTCATCATGTTCTCCCTTCCAACTGTGAACGTTTATTTTCATCTTTCTTTTCTATAAGAGTGAATTGGTTTATTTGACTGCAATGCATATTAGACTACCAATGCTAGAAGAGGAGATTGTGACCCACATATATTTTGCATGATAACCTTTAAATAAATAGATGTTACCTTGGATTGATTATTTATGTTGTGAATTGATTGTTTTAATAAGCAATTAATCCACCCAACAAGTTCTGCCTTTGTTTACAAGTTCTTTGAAATTTGCTCCAATGTGTGCACAAACAGATGAACCCACTCTACTTGCAGTCTATGTATCCATGCTTTCAAACAAAGCTCTATGTGATCTCTAGGATCAGTCTGTCCATTATATTTTACTTGCACAATATCAGTTTGTTCTGTGAATCTGACCTGTGCTTACATTCTTCCCATGTGTTCAGATTCTGCTTATGCGCAGCCCACCATCTAGAAGGTGTACCGTGTAGTGTTGTATCTACCACAGCTAACTTATGTTCTGCTAGAACTGAAACTAGATATTCATGAAGGAATGTATGTATATTTCCAATACCATCACAAGTAGGAATTGGTACTACCTCTGTTCCAATCCAGCATAGTGAATTTGTGATCTGTGCACATCGTCTTACCAAGACTTCATGCATTCTGTTGTGCTAGTTCTCCATTCCTGCATCTGAGTCTGATATGCAAGAACTGTCGCATCTCCAGCTCAATGTTCCATCATCAGTAGGATTAATGTAATATGTCTGATTCACTGTCATCTTGTAGATGTGATCAATATCTTGAGCTCCGCATTCTTCTCGTACTAGTTCAGTATATATGGGTCCTTGTGCAGGGTCCAAAGGTGCGATGACCCGGATATCTAGTCCTTCAAATACCATCTTTTTTTTCTTGAGATTAATGATCGCAAGGTTATCCATTTCCTAGTAAATCCCTAATAGTGTAGGATAAGGATTGCTATCGTCTATGATTTCAATAACCTCAAAGTCTATTGTACTTTGCACTCCATCAATGTCAACAAGGACATTCGATAAACTCCCAAAAGATAGAACCTTTTGGTGACTGGCTAGTCTTAACTGTATCGATGACCATGATAACTTTGGCTTTCCATTCTATTCCCATGTCTACTTTTTCAAGACATTTACCTCTGAGCCTAAGTCAAGAATTATCTGGTCCATTTCAAAGTCTCTGATCTGCGCATTTAGTCTCATCTTTCTTCCAGTACTTCTACGACTCTTGATATGGTGAACTGTGCTATATACTTCGTTTATGGCATTACGTTGCTCGTAATGATTGAATAGGATTTCTATCACTGCTAAGGCATCTCCATGCTTTAACAAATTCATGTAGCTTTGTAGGAACTACACAATAGGAATTATGGGTTCTGTTGCAATACGTGATCCATCATATGAAATTGGCATATCCACAACAGGCGTTGGTTCACTTCACAACTGGATTCTTGGGTTCACAGGTTCTGAGCTCTGTGAGACTTTTTTGGTCTCCATGAAGGCTTCTTTTTCTTTGTCAAAGTTAAAGGTAAGCATTTTTCCAGTCGCTTTTCTTATCCAAGCCCTTCATTAGGCTTCTTCTTTGTGGTGTGGTCCTCAAAAGTCAGAGCTTCAGTTCCCTTATCTCCTCCTTTCATAGCTTTGTTTTGTTTCACAACATGAATGTTGCGATCCTTATTTCTTTCTTCAGCTGCAGTCATCTGTATGTTTTGATTCTGTCCTTCTGGTCTCTTTGGTTTCATTTCGTCTTGCAAAATGGGCATGCTTCAATGACATGGTCAAATGAATTATAGTATTTACATGTAGTACACAGACTCTGACAGTCTCTGGCTAGATGTCCTGGTTGAGTGCAATTATAGAATACAATTTGACCTCTTCCTCTTCCTTGTTGTCCAGTGTTTCATCCTCTTCCTCTGTATCGACCACGTCCTCTATATGTGCCTTGATCATACTGCACATTTTCATTATTATTCTGTGTTTCTCCTTGAACTATGTATACATCTTGTCTTCTTTCTATCATGATATCATATGCTCTACAGTTGCTATCATCATGGCCAACTAATTTATAGAATGTACAGTATAGATTCTTAGGTGTCTGCACATATTTCTGAATTAGGTAATAGTCTTATGGGAGATG
This sequence comes from Larix kaempferi, assembly GCA_027924585.1. Lineage (NCBI taxonomy): Eukaryota > Viridiplantae > Streptophyta > Pinopsida > Pinales > Pinaceae > Larix > Larix kaempferi. The sequence goes on from BSBM01000945.1 coordinate 2,361,074, forward strand.
TCCTTTGCATCAACAAATTTCACACCATGGACCTTTTTGTTGATTCAATGGGTTTGGTGATCCACTAGCGATGTAATCTCAAAATATAGGGAAGTGTTGTTTGGAATGTCCTTCTCCTTTACATTTAGTACACCAAACTTCTTCTCTGGTTTCTTTTCATTTATTCATGACTTGTAGCTGTAGTGTCAAGTTTGCTAGCAGGGCATGTATCTGAACCATCCCTGCGCTAGTTTCTCCTATAGGAGAAGCTTCTAGCTTCATCGCAATTTCTAATGCCTATGTTTGCGATGTTACTTTTTGTTGCATCAACGACAGCCTAAGATGGGGCAAAAACGTAGTTATGAACCATTCTTGATGTTGTTGCGGTGCTATGTCAAAACTTACTTGATCTGATAGTGCTTTAAATTTATTATCAAATTCCCATACAATCTCATTAGGATTTTATTTGATTTATTTTAGCTCTGTAATGCATTGAGATTTTGACTTAGGTTTCTTGAACTCTCTTATTAGCATAGTTCTGATATCTACTGGTGATCTGTTCTGTCCAACAGAATAATTCATGAACCATGTTAGAGCTCTGTATCTAAATGTAGTAACTAACTGAACTTGTCTTATAGCATAATCTTGGACTTGCTTAACATTCCACATGGCTTCGTAAAGAAACCAATGTTGCTCAGGGTCTTCCAGACCAGTTCCTTTGAAAATGGGTAGCTTAATGTCGTCTTCCATTCTTCTTCTAGGAGGTGTAGTGTTTTTTTTCAAAGAAGGTATATTACTACTTGGTTGATTCTGGGTATTAACTCCTGATGTGTTACTACTACTGGTGTTTTGCGAACTAGTAGTATTCCTTCCATCAAATAGAGGTTTCTACAGAGTGATAGGCTGATAAGTAGTTGTTCTAGGCTTTGTTTCACTATCAGACTCAACCTGATATGGTTGTCTATTTCCTTCTAACTCAGTTTCTAGGGGTATGCGAGGTTTGACTTCATGAGACCTCTCTCTAGTGTTAGGATTATGTCTTTTTCCACCTCGCAGCATATAAATATTTTCCTCAGTGTCACTATTGATGTTACTGGATATTACAGACTCAAATTCCTAGGGATTTTATTACATTCTCAAGACAGCTTTTTCTGCTAACAGCATTTTAATGTATAAACTGGTATTTTTCAGGTACTTACCTCTGAATCCTTTGAAGAAATCTCCCTCTACTGCGCTGTAAGACTTCAGAATGTCCACAAAAAATTCTGTAACGTATCCTTCTAGTACGTTATCCAACCAAAATTCTACTGCTCTTGAAATTGGGCTATCAACCTCTTTAATCCTCTGAATCAGTTCTGGATTCCACTCTGTAGGTTCTCCACCCTGGAAACAATTTTTCTATTCTAGAAGTCTTGATATCCACTTGTGTAGATCGTTATCGAAAAATGTGAAGAATATTTTGTGTATGTCAGAAAATAGGTATTTCTGTAACCACTCTTCCGTAGATAAGCACGGATGTCTATTTTCTTTCTTTGCAGACTCCTTTTCTGTCTTAGTCACCCAGTTCTATATCTCTATCCTCTTGGGATTCCAATTATTAGAACACATCACCAATTCAAGCGTGGAAACAGAACCATTTGTTGGTCTTCTTAGCTAGTTCTTAGACTGACCCGAGTTCTACATAGTTCAGAGACCTAACAAACCCCCTTTTCACTGACCCTTTCAACAACATCCTATGAACAGGCTGAGGTCTCACCCGAGGCAAAGTTATAGGGTGGATACAAAAGAAATTTTATGTAACCCGATGATGTGCGGCTAGAGAACATGTCCACTGAGTCGAGTCAAACTTACTCCACATCCACTTCTAGTACCATAGCACACTCTGGAACTGCACACTGGTGATAGTTACCCACACTACACTACACAACAATACAGCTGTTAGTGCACGTCCAGGAAATCACACACTCTACAGGATGCATTAACTTAGTATTATCTATGCAACTACGCGACTGTGCACTACACAGTTCTAACAATACAAAATACGGTGAATTACTGCTATCCCTTAATTGTTAGCTAGGCAACTATGCATTCATCACAATTAACACAAATACAAAAAGTTCATGCATGCATTTCCCTATACTTAACATATCATTTCCATCCTCATTCATTAACACTTAGCATATTTAAGCATGTGTGTCCAACACTTAACATATTATTCTCATAACATACACATGAAAATACATATAAAAGTGTGAACATACACAAACATGGAATAATCTCACAGACGCAATCACACAACACAAGTATTTGCGTGGTTCACCCCCCGGATGGGAGATATGTCCACGGGAACTGTTGTTTATTTCAGTGGGAAGGGTCAACAGTTCCAATCCACGTACACAGCTGTAGACTCTTCTCTACAATAGGTCTCTGTGCAAACAACTGCAGATCCTTTTTCCTCTCGGAGATCTCTTAGCACCGATCTTATAATCAATTCTTCAATATCTATTCTCTCCTAGAAAGATCTAACCAAAATATAACCCCTCCCTATGCAAAATTTTCCCTTTTATATATTGTGCCCGAAGGTCACATCTTTACAATAACTATGGGCCGAAACCCCATAGTACCCTTAACCCCCCAAAACGGTGTGGTTACCCTGCTAACCATGCTTTTCCATAACTTCTTATCTACTTCGCTTGTCCTTGGTCTTCCTCTGTGCTGCTTCCTAGGCTCTGACGTCATTCTAAAAGCCGCTTTCTCTGACTATGCGGCACTGACTGTACCCTGGTGTATCCTTTGCACTTGTCGCCTCATCAACATTGTTCCTATAGTTGTCAGGCCGTCACTTCGTATTTAACTGCTCCAACTACCATGGTCGTCCTTTGTCTTTCTACCTTTACTAAGGAATCATGTCCATTTCCACCATCTTCGCATCACTCCATATCTTGTTCCTGGGAATTGCGGATTCGCTTCTCCACAAAATAGGTGTGAAAAACTCGCAACAATTAATTAATGAGAATACATGAGATAGCAGAAATAACAGAACTCAGAATCACTTTATTGATCGCAGGACACTTCGAGGGGGCAACCTCCTTTGAGCAATCTCAATACAAATAACTTCATCGTTCCTTCATTGGCCTCAACACACACTTATATACTAAGTCTATGCCCAATACTACGGGTCAATACCATGGGACATATAATACAACGGGATGACCTACAAAGCATATGCATCCAATACTATGGGTCAATACCATGGGCTAATACAAACTATGGATCAACAAATACTACGGGACGACTTACAAAGCATATGTGTCCAAAAACAATATACTAACAAAGTAAAGAGAAGGGTTGACACGGGTTCCCAGCATCCCCTCTCCCTTAGAAAGAGCTTTGTCTGCAAACTTTAGATGTGGAAATTGATGTAGAATCTGAAGGAGTGGTTCCCCTGTACCATACTTGGGTTGCATTCGGAGCCACTGACGCCTTTTGAGTTTGGGGGAGGATTGCTTGGAAGGCTGTAGGCGAAGAAGAACCATATCAACTGCATGAAAAGTGCACTCAGAACGGTGCTGATCTACTTGTTGTTTCTATCAAATTCTTTCCATGTGAAGATTGTCCTGTAGAATGAGAAGAATCTGATCACGGTTTCGAAGAACCAAGTCAATTTCCTGAATGGGGGAGCTGCTGAGGGTGTATGGAAGAATAACTGGTGGTGCATGTCCATAGACTGCTTCATATGGTGTCCTTTTAGATGTGGTATTGTTCCACCGGAGTGCTTCTAGGAATTCCATAGAAATAGTTGTCCAAATCTATGTAGTGATGGGCAAGGGTTCGAGCAGTCCCAAAAGGAGTGTCATTTCACCCTTGTTGACCTGGAAAGTATCACTGTCAACCATCATTTGTTGAATTGTCATTTTCGGTCCCTACCAAAAGAAGTTACATTGTTCCCGGTCATACGTTTTGAGGAACCTAGAGTGCCCTGCCAATGAAGAAGCATGGATTTCATAGAAGAGATATCCCTGTTGAACAGATTGCAACCAATTTGGAATAAGCAAAGAAATAGATGTAAGAGAAACTGGGTCATCAAAGGTGCGAGGAGGAGCATCTACCACCATACTTTCCTTACCCTTCTTGTAAGTGATCGCATAGGCATAACCCATGATTTGGATAACCCATTTCAGGTGTGTTAGGGAGGAGACCTATTGTTCCAGAAAATTTTCCAGACTCTGGAGATCAGTCTTGATGCATAAATAATTCCCTGATAGGTATGGTTTCCACTTCTATACTGCATGCAAAATAGCCAGCATCTCTTGCTGAGATGTAGATGCGGTTAAATTCTTACAGGAAATGTCTCTTGAAGGCAACAAGCCCACTGGTTCAGCAAATACACCTGCATATCTATCCAAGGAAGTAGTGGAGACCATTGATGGGTGCATCTGAATGGAATGGAGTTGAGCAATGACACCATGTGAATTCTTCTTAAGGATCTTTTCCAGGCGATGTGAACTGATGATGCAGAGAGACCCTAGTTGTAAGCACGTAAATTTGTGTTGTTTCCTATTGACTGAAAACTGCATCCAAAGTTCAACAAAATCCCATAAGATTGGGCCAAGTGTGCGTATCCATTGAATTCCCAAAACCATATCACATCCTCCTAGGGACAAGGCATACATGTCAGAGAGCAAATTATAATATTCCAGAGAGATACGCACATTGTGACACTTCCCCTTGCAAGGTAAGGTGCCCCCATTGGAAATCATGACTTCAATGTTGGATCAAGGATGGACAAAAAAATCATCCTGTTTGGCGATCCGAGGGTCAATGAAGTTATGAGTGCTACTAGAATCAATGAGTATTGTAAGAGGAAGCTTCTTGAAGTAACCCCTGACCCTCATTGTTTGGGGTGTGGTTATTTCGGCTAAAGCATGGAGAGATATCTCCGGGTGGTCTTCCTGAGACGCAGGGTCAATAGGCTTCTCCTTAATGTCGACCTGATCATCCATTGTATCTGGAGCTTCTTCACCAATTTCAAAGGCAGGCGAAGAATCCACATCCAAGAGATAGAGATTTTGCTGAACACATGTATGTCCCCGAGTAAATTTCTCATCACAATTATAACAAAGCCCTTTTTCTCTATGTTCCTGCATCTCTGTTTCAGAAAAATGCTTGATAGGAGTTGGTCGAGGAGCTGGTGGGATGGGAGGTCGTTGAGAACCCATATTTTGAAAGGGAACAAAAGTGGGTTTGGAGCGTTGTTGGGCTGCAATCTTGTCTTCTGCCAACTTAGCCAACCCCAGGGCTTCCATCATTGTGTTGGGATAGAACATTTTAACCTCTGAGCAAATTTCATCCTTAAGACCACTGATAAAACAACTCTTGTAGAATTCATCAGGCAGTCCTTCTGTGTGATTGGCTAGTTTCTCAAATTCTGTCTGATACTCTCCCACAGTGCGAATTTGGCAAAGTTTAGTGACGGCTCCTATGAAGTCATCAAAAGCACTAAGACCAAATCGTTGCAAAAGGACTGGCAAAAATATGGCCATTTTGGCTCTTCATGAGCCTTGATGTACCAACGGTACCATTGAAGAGCTTCCTGTTCCAAATGAAATGATGCAAGTGGAAATTTGTTGACATCAAAAGTATTATGCAAACTGAAATACTGTTCTGCACGATAGATCCATCTAGTCGGATCAGTACCATTGAAGCGAGGAAAATCAAGCTTCGGACCACAGAAATTGCGGGAAGAAGAGAACCCATTGTCTGATGAAGACTCGAACTTTCGTTTGTTGTTCATGGTTGAATGCTCAAGATGGAGGCCGAGAAAGTTTTCATCCAGATCCTGTAGTTTGGCTTGGATGGCTACAAGTGCTTCCTGAGAAGAACCTGCAACAATTAATTAATGGAAATACACGAGATAGCAAAAATAATAGAACTTAGAATCGCTTTTATTGATCGCAGGCAAATTCGAGGGGGAAACCTCCTTTGAGCAAGCTCAACACAAATAACTTCACGGTGCCTTCATTGGTCTCAACACAAACTTATATACTAAGTCTAGGCGCCAATACCATGGGTCAATACCATGTGTCAATACAAACCATGGGCCAATACAAAATATGGATCAACAATTACTACAGGACGAATTACAAAGCATATGTATCCAACAACAATAATACAAACTATGGATCAACAAATACTATGGGATGACTTGCAAAGCATATGCGTCCAACAACAATATACTAACAAATTAAATAGAAGGGTTGACATGAGTTCCTAACACTTCCTCCATGGTGTTTGCTCCTGCGCGGGTGAAAACCATAACTATGAGTTTATTTTGTTTTTTTTGTGAATCGGTAGAAAAACACAAACATAAGCTTATTTAGTAAAGGGAAATTTGGATTTGGGAAAAACTTTGATGGGTAATTGGGGTTTGACTAGGTTTTGGACACTTTCAAATGGACAGGGAAGCAGAAAATGAGGATTTCAGAAGCGAGGTGAAATAATGAGAAAATTTGTTAGAGAGGGACAAAGAAGCAAAAATAGGGAATGAACACGGTGGCAAAATTTGAAGGCGATTGGGTGAAAATTAAAGAAGTTATGGAAAACCCTAAAAGTAGGAAAATGTGGGATTTCTAGCTTTGGGAAGTGGAATTTGAGATGGATCCTAAGGAATGAAATATGCAGAATGGGATTACAAGGGCGTCAGGGAAGTTTCAAGGGAAACATAGTGAAAACAAGGGAGATATGGTGAAAAAACGGAAATTTTTTTATTTTTTATTTTATTTTTATTTTTTCAGAATAGATCTGCTACGGCGCAGAAGGGATTGGAAATAGATGGATCTGCAATGACACAGAAGTGATCGGCAACAGTTCAGGATAGAGGAAATATGTGATTTATCAATTGAAAATATATATGGACCCCGTATGCTCGGCTTCCTAACGATTCAGGGGATTCACTCGGCCACTAATGCTGTCTGACGGCTTGTGTACTGGGGCAGTACCCCTCACTCCATGGATTAGGTAAAACTGATAATCGCTTTTCCACAAATGACAGCTCTTGGTTTACCTCACAGGTGGGAACTAGTCAATTAGGTAGGGGTCGTTTCCCTTTTCACTGGAAGGTCCTCTCAATGGGCCATCTACTTTGGGGATCTTGTGGTACTCTTCACAATGAGTTTTAGGGGTTATTCCCAAGTAATTCCCATATTTAAGTGGATAAGGATTATTCCCAGATCCGAACCTGCAACAGATGCAAAAAACAATTATGGCAGAAATTTCACCCAACGAGCCCAAGAAAGTGCTCTGATACTAGATATGAAGAAACTGCAACAATTAATTAATGAGAATACACGAGATAGCAGAAATAACAGAACTCAGAATTGCTTTATTGATCGCAGGCCACTTCGAGGGGGAAATCTCCTTTGAGCAAGCTCAATACAAATAACTTCACGATGCCTTCACTAGCCTCAACACACACTTATATACTAAGTCTATGCCCAATACTATGGGTCAATACCATGGAACATATAATACTACAGGACGACTTACAAAGCATATGCGTCCAATACTATGGATCAATACCATGGGATAAACAAACTATGGATCAACAAATACTACGGGATGACTCAAATGCATATGCGTCCAACAACAATATACTAACAAAGTAAAGAGAAGGGTTGACACGGGTTCCTAATAATAAGCTAGTACTAGGCCTTGCCGAGTTCGTACTTCTGCCTCAAAAATGCTGTGTTTGAGATACACTTTGACAAAAATGCGCTAACTTTGAACTTCGCTTCACCAAAACTGCGCCAACTTGGGCCTAGCCCAACATTAATTGGTTGTCGAGAAGTTTGTCTAGACTGCAATGAAGAAGAAGGCATGGATATGTGGTATGTCGACTTGGGACATGGTGATCTTACCTGGACCACATATAACCTTATTCTTCAATTCTACAGAGAAGAACGTGAGATAATTATATGTGCAGATCTGTCAAATATTATCAGCAATAAATGGTCAGGGTGGACTGAAATATTTTTGGATAAGTTTTGTCCAGGAAAATATTAGGTTCATCGAAGGGCTAATTTCACCCTCCACCTTCAAGCTGATATGCAGGCTTCAAACCAGAACCATATGTGGTTCAAATGTAAATTACGACACCTTGGACGAAGATATACGCCGCTTGAACATACTGTTTATACAACCTAGAAGTTCATCAAAAGAGATCAAGACGACAAGAGAATTGACAACAAATTTCACACCAAAAGGATTCCTCTTAACTATAGAGCAGAGTCAACTTTTCAGGGAAATTTTATTTGTGGATGTAACCAAGTTATGTTTGAGTTGGACGTTGAGTAATGCTTTGACTCTACTCTCTACCCATACATTATGCCAGAAGAACCCGTGGATTCTAACGGGGATACTTTTAATTGTCTGTGTGGTCGAGTGGATCTCAGTGATCATGGCCGAAAAATATGTATCTGTCCACAAGGGTGGGACCCCAATGATTGATTGTAAGGTATGGTGGGCCGCCTTAATAGGTTCCACATTGTAATAATTTATAAATTATGTTGTCAGGATGTATCTGTCTGCAGGGGTGGGACCCCTATGATTGATTGAAAGGCATGGTGGGTCGCCTTAATAGGTTCCACATTGTAATAATTTTATTTTATGTTGTTGGATGTATGTCCCTTTGTTTTAAAAAGGCAAGTCGGTCTGATTCTGTCTTAAAGTTCGTCTAAAGTAATTTATTCAGGTCCCTATATGTATGTTAGACCACTTAAGGGATGGGATAACAGATGTGGCTGTCCCCACACTTCGCCCATAATATTTACTTTTGATTGAATGTGTTCAGTCAGGAATCACCGGGCCACCGACTAATTTTTGTATAAATAAGATTCCAAGGCTCTCATTTAGGCATTTTGGTTTTTCAAATTGAGAGCTTTGGAAATATTTGAGTCGAGGTCTATGTATCCTCTATTCCCGCGCTTAGTGCAAATGACCATATGAAAAATAGATATCTCAAGTGTAAAGAGTCTGTAAGAATTCAGTAGTCTATGCTCTCCATCTACGCTTCGAGCGAACAGTTGGGATCAAAATCTATCTGATCTTCAAGTGTGTTAATATCAGTGATGATCTTCGCAGTCCGAAGTCAAACTAATAATATGTATGTATGTTTTGTAAGAGTTTAGTAAGCATATGCTGGTGTGCCCAGGAATCTTTGGATTAGACTTCATATTTTCTGATGCTCAAAACATAAACAGCCCCAGTACCTTGTGATTAGAACTCTGTTTATGTAATGTCCCCAATTTGGCCAATTTTTGAACCTTGGACTAGTGAAACTCCAATTTGTCCCAAATGATCCCAAATAGTTTTGAATTATGTCCAGAGTGAATTGAGGTGTATTAGGACACACTAATGTAGTTATTATATTATTGTACACTTTCTAAATACTTCAACAACTTGCATTTACAATTAGAGAATGAAAGGAAAAATTACTAAGAAAATCGATGTTGAAATCCCCATGGGTAGATGGCTCCAAAAGACTCCTAAGGATTTTGAATTGGGTCTGAGAGTGTTTGAAAGGTATTAGGACATAAAAATGATCACAATGGGTGCTTATACACTATCAAAATACTTCTTCAACATTCATTTAAGTTTAGGATAAAATAGGGAAATTTGCTAGTAAATTCGAGGTTCAAATCCCCAAGGTTAGAGGTCACTAATGGATTCCCAAATGTAGTCCGCACCTACCAACTTTCGGAAAATAGACATGGATTAGTTAGATGACTTCAATGGGAACCCAAATGCATCACTAATCAATTCCTAAAGGTGGTTGTAACTCCCATAAATCAAAGATTTGTAAACATGTCTTAACATAGGAGGAAATGAGAGAAAAATGCTATAACTTGCTATGAAATTTGTAAGAAATGTCACAAGGACTTGCATAAGGTGTATGAAACTTCTTCAGTATATTAATGGCTCTCCAAACAACATTAAAACCATAGATATTTACTGATACAAGTCATTACCAAAAAACTTCAAGCTCTCTCAACAAAATATATGGGAAAATGACACCATTCATACATAGTTTGGTATTTTTACATGTTTTTACTTGTATTTTCGATCTGAGATATATTTGAGAATCAAATATAGACTGTGGACATAATATTACAAATAAATGGGCCCCCTTGGACTCCCCCAAAGAGATCAACATCTCTCTATGTGCACCCTTCCTCCAAGAGCAAGAATATAGAGAGAAAATTGGAAGAGATATGGAAACAAGTCGAAGAAGAAAAGATCACGAGCAACCCTGTAGCTTCAACTTGCAACAAATGATTCCATTATAGCTCCAAATGAAAGTTCTGAATGGCCTCTCCAATTTCAAATTAGGACGGGAATCGTGTACCCTCAAAATTGGTATTAAGGCAAGTAGAGTAAACACTCCACTAGCATGGACAAGCTATGCTCTCCAGTTTGCAAAATGAGAAATTATCAAAATATGGTCTCCTTCTTTATTCTTGTCTTTTATTAACCTCCAAAGGCCTCCTTAGCTCGGATTCCATCCAAGAGACTCATCCCAACTTGAGTTAGGGAGAGATTCCCATGAATGCCACTTGTCCAACTTTTCCTAGCTCTCCTCTTCCATCAGTTTGAATGGGGGAACCTTGGCTGCCATAACTCCCCTTGTGCTCCCTCTTGGAGGCTATTTTTAGCCCTGACATGTCATATATGTCATATGTCAACCATCAAGTCTGAACTTTGTCATAGGTGTCATAGCATATTCATCATTGTTGTCATAGGAGTTAGGGAATCTAGCTCCAAGTGTCACAATTCTTCTAAGATTCCTCTTCCTCTTCCATGGGATTTATTCTTCCACTCCAATTTGACCTTACACGATTCATGCCATGAATAATACCTCTTAAAATCCCCCAAGTATGTTACCCTTCATCTTGAACTCGAATTGGTGAGAGAATCATGCCAAGTGTAGTGGAGAATATAGCCACATGTGGGTCCCACAACCTCTTATGTGCCCTCATGATCCAATGCCACCTTATTTTCTTTGTATTATTATTTAATTGACCCATTTAATGTGAATTTGTAAGTCTAAGGTCATTTTGGGTCTTGTAGCTTCTTTACTCCAACTTTTAATGCTTCAACCCCCAACCTAGGCAACTAGTAATTTTCCTCCATGATAACTCATTTGTATGGGAATATTACAAACTTTGAATTGGGAGTTTTTCTCTTAATGTGAACCACATTGTCCCTTTGGATCTAATTTTACATTATTACTAACTTGGACATCATTCTTGGCAATTATTTGATGCTTAGCATCAATTTGACAACTATCATGAATGTGGCCAAGGGACTTAGGCCATTGTGACCTAATGAAAATTTTGGGGACATGACCTAACTCTAAATTGAGTGTGAAAATTTAATGAAAAACAAGCAAGACTGCCAGAGAAAGCCAAAAGAGATCTTGGAGGCATGAGTCTCGTTCATTTAAATTTAAGTTTAGGCATCCTCGCGATAGTTTTTTGTTTCAATGATTGATTAGGTTAATCAAGCAATTTGGAGGATTAAAATAATTTAACCAATGTACATTTTTCACTATCTATGCCTTAAAAGAAAATATATAAAGGATTAAAACATTCACATTTATCGTGTCATAAAAATCTATGTGTAGGAAGGAAAGAGAAATAAAGTGTTAGGTTGAACTATACTTGGTAAACTAGTTAAGATAGGTTTAACAATGGTGGTTTACATGACCATGGTTTTGGTCTTCCATGCTATTACATGTAAACTAACAAATTAATCAAATCCTTCTTAATTAATTTAATATATATTTCACATTTTAACATTATTTTCAAATTAAGAAACAATGATTATTATATAACAAAATGAATTTAAAATGTAAATAAAGAAAGTTAATTAAGAATTATTTGAAAACATAAGGATAAATTAAGCCAAATACAACTACGAATGAATCTATGTAACTATAAAAACGAAATAAACCATTTTGGCTCTAAATAAATAGAGGATATTTACCTCACATGAAGAGGGGATGCTCCACAAGGAAGGCGTGGAGGATTGAAGTATTAAAGCATTACTACTCCACAAGGAGAGCTTGGAGGATTGAACTATTCGGGCATTACTGTTTAATGGTTCTGATTATTAAATTTTATGTACACGTTTGTTCATTTATTTAATTTTTGGAAATTAATATTACGTGAACTTTCTTCTACCGATAAGTGCACCCGGGTTTCAATCCCACAGCCAACATTTCATATATATAATTTATGAAAATATATGAGAAAGATTTTGAACCACTGTTTTTATAAATATGAGAAAGGTTTTCTTATAAATTCTTCTAAATAGTTTGAAATAAAATGCTACTGAGAGGAACAACATAAATTAACCTTCTATTTTATTACACATCAACATAAATTAACCTTCTATTTTATTACACATCAGAAGAACATGACTTTAGCACTACAAACTCCGACTGATATAAGCTCCTACATACAGACAGACGTACTTAAATAGAGGATTTTTAGTATAATACTCCTACGTACTTTTGCTAAATGGTCTGTTCTGAAATTTGGGGTAATAAGAAAACTCTATGGAACAAGTTTGACTAGTGAAGCTGATCGTGAAAGAGATGGGCAGACAAGCGTGGTGAGGGGACTGCAATTAATGGCGAAGCCTTCTGCAGCGCGATTCCAAACTTCTCAGTCATGTCCATCTTCTCTGCTGTGACGCCATCTGGAAGAGACCAGTTGAACGAGTGGAGGAGAGAAGCTATGATCACGTGAACCATCCGATGAGCCAAGGGAAGCCCGGGGCAAATTCTCCTTCCTGCTCCAAACGGAATAAGTTCGAAGTTTTGCCCTCTGTATTCCAACCCAGACTCCATAAATCTCTCAGGCTTGAACTCTAATGGTTCGTCCCAGATGGTTGGGTCTCTTCCTATTGCCCAGGCATTTACCAGCACCTGAGTGTCCTTGGGTATCATGTATCCTGCAACTTCACAATTGCTCTCTGCTCTGTGAGGGACTAGCAGAGGAGCTGTCGGGTGCAATCGAAACGTTTCTCTCACCACCGCGTGAAGATAAGGCAGGCAATCGATGTCGGTTTCCTCAACTGGTCTATGTTTGCCGATTACCTCCTCCAATTCCGCCTGAGCTTTCTTCATTATCCGAGGATTGCGAATGGCCTCAGATATTGCCCATTCAATCGTTGAACTGCTCGTTTCGCTACCCGCTATTAACAACTCCTGCACATAATCAGTCATAACAAATTGAGACTGAAGAAAATTTTAAATTCATCTCAAACTACCTAATAAGCTAAAGTAGCTTTCAATAGTGAAGAAGTCGAGTTACAAATAGAAATTCAATAGTGATGAAGTCGAGTTACAAATAGAAAGGCGATAATATCTTTCTTGGTGAATGTTTCGTCGCTGTCGCTTCTGTAATCGAGCAAAATGTCCAGAAAATCTTTTGCCTTGGCACCGCTGTGCCCAGTCGTAACCTCTTTTCTACTTTGAAGTCGGGGCTCTACGTATCTATCAAGTAACCCAAATACCATGTCCGCGTATTTGGTTCCATCGCGGCTCACGCCCTGAGGATCCAAAATTCGCAGAAAAGGAAAGAAGTCAACCAGATTAGGCTTTCCGGCGATTTCCACTAACTTCGCGATCGTTTCTTTGAATTCTTCAGCGGCCTCAGAGTCCCGTGCGAACATGTTTTGAGAAAAAAACATATTGCCCATCAGATTCAGACTTGTAAGAAACACAGTGTGACCGATATTCACACCCTTGGCCTTTGTAGAACCCTCAAAAATGGATTGAATGGTGGAGAAGACCTGATCTCTTCTGAGATGCAGCAAGGCCTCCAGTCTCTTGACGCTAAAGAGCTCGTTGTTGCAGACTCTTCGGAGCATACGCCAACGAGACCCGCAGTTGCTCCATGCCAACGAAGACTCGGTGTAGGAGAGGCGTTTGGCTGCTTGTATGACGGTGCGTCCAGAAAAGACTTGGTCATGAGTCTTCAAGACTTCCTTCGCCATGGCCGGAGATGAGACCACAACTGTTGTTTTCATTCCGAGATGAAGGGTCATTAGAGGACCGTATTTTGCAGCAAGGTCATACAGAGACTCGTTGGGTAATTTCTTCCCTAGCTGGAAGAGATTCCCAACAATGGGCCACCCGGGAGGCCCTGGAGGCAGCTTGCGGCCTGCGCCCTTCCTTGAGCTGATAATGAACTTTAAAGCCAACGATAATGCCATGGAAATCGTTACATAATACCAGAAACCACTAATTCCCTCCATTGTTAATCTAGTGCTCTCAAGCAACACGATATATTGAGATGGTTTTAGAGTTCAGAAAAAGCCCCAAGACTGCGTGTGACCATAGTTAAACAGATATATCGTATATATAACTTCTTCCATGATGACCTGACACGACTGGTATTGTTTTTGTATCATGAATATGAAAATGGGAGAAAGGAGATTCCAATTACCCTAGGAAACGCAACACCAGTAAACATGCAAGTCGAGCAATCCAGGGCGACAATTATAATTTCTTGAGGGCGTAGAAGGTCAAGTGGGATTAAAATAATGATTACAACTCACGAATTCGCGTTTTTCTGCACCATGTCATGGGGCCTGCGAGCTAGGGTTGGAATTTGATGGGCCCGTGACACGGCCAAAAAATTTAGTAACCGTCATGACTGACGGCTAAGTTAATTTCAATTTAACTAGGGTTCGAGTTTGACGGGCCCGTTATGAGGCATATTGCTCGTGCCATGACCGTCATGTCTTACCGTCAAGTTAATTTTAATTTAACAAGCAACTTAATTTTAATTTTAATTGGAGACATACTATAGGCAAAACAATAATATGAAAATAATGTGCCTAGTTTATGCTTATTGAAACACATTAATAATATTAACGTGGTTGCTGTTTGTATAAAATAATATTTTTTAATAATTTTAATGATAAATATAAAATAATATATAATAATATTAATTATTTAAATAATTAATAATATATTAAATAAGTATTTATTATTATTATTATTAATTTATTAATACTAGAGATATGTATTATATAATAATGTATTTGAGAGATATTTTTTCAACAGAAAAATCACATAGGTGGATGAAATGAAATTCATCTAACCCCACTAACTAATTAAATAGATGTAATAATTGTTTCTTCAATGTTAATAATTAATTAAAGAGAATAAATATAAAATAGTAATAAAATAATATTGTTTAATAATTATAATGAAATATGAATTGAATGGGGGTGGATGAAATGAAATCCATCTAACCCTAGCAAAGGACCACCCTATTGGAAGATATGTATTAACATTTCTTATATATTTCACACATTAATAATGCTTTTTTCCTATAATATTTTTAATAAAATAATATTATTTAATTATTTATAATATAATATATATTGTAAAAACTATTATTTAATTATAATATTTTATTAATATAAATAATTATAATGAAATAGTTGTAATAATTGTTTATTCAATGTTAATAATTAATTAAAGAGAATAAATATAAAATAGTAATAAAATAATATTGTCTAATCATTATAATGAAATAGATAAACCAGGCAGCGGTGGATGCAGCCTCTGCCCAATTCAAGAATTATGGATAGTTTTCAGTATTAGTCTAGGTTTTAATTTATGTAAATATTTTGTCTATGTATTTCTGCACTATACTCAACAATCACTTCATCAGGGTTTATTCCAGTTCTTTTTTGAACTCAGAAATTACTTAATCTTTCAAACTTTGGCTCCTCTGTCAAAACAATTTTGGATGCATGTAATGAATAGCTGTGCATAGCTTTTATAAATATATCTTCTTCCTCTCTTACTGTTAAAACAAAAAAAATAGATGTAATAATTGTTTCTTCAATGTTAATAATTAATTAAACAGAATAAATATAAAATAGTAATAGAATAATATTGTTTAATAATTTTAATGAAATAGCTATAATAATTATTTGTTCAATATTAATCATTAAGTAAATAGAATAAATTTAAAATAACTTAGTTCATATTATTGTTATTTACTTCATAATAATATTGATTAATATCAAGATTAATCATTAATTAATTAATAATTATTAATATTATTTAATTAATTAATAAATTAATCAATATTAGTAATTAAATATTATTATTGTTTTACAATAAGTATTTAAACAAAATAATTAATGATAATGTTAATGAATATCACCAAATATTAATATTTAGTTAATGATAATATTAAATAATTAATAATTTCTTAACAAAAATATTAATTAGTTTAATAAATAATAATTTATAAATAATTAATATTGCTATTTAGTTAATAATAATATTAATTAATGAGATAATTAATATTGTATTGAAATAATTATATGTTATTTATGTAATTATTTATTATATTATAATTAATAAAACATTATTAAATTATTAATATTGAAGATACTTATAATATGTATAATATTATCATGTACTTTGGAGATATTTATTAATATTACGATATATTTGACACATTAATAATGTTGTAGTGGTTAAATTGTTGCACTGCTTATCAATGTGACTATTTTTCGTGAAGGTGATTATCACAGCCACGACACGCACCCAATTTTTTGATGGTCTGCGAGGACGTGCAGCACCACCTAGAAGCTTTCCCAGGGCGTGGCTAACTCGGGCGCAATCTCGAGCGAACTATGCCTAACCAAGCTTGTGGAAATTTCAATACTTAAACAATTTAACACTTATCTCCTACACTCGTTTACTTAGCACATTTCCTACTTAGCAGCTTACATTCATTTACACAGTTGCATCAAGTAAATACACCATGTGCATACATTCATCCACAAAATTACAAGTAAACATGAGATAAGTATGGGTGGGGCGCCTAACTAGCGAATCCCCGTAAACTATTCACATAAGAGAACCGATTTACAATAATGGAGTTGTCGAACCTAGAAGAGCTCCTAGTATGCACACAAATAGCTAACACACTGAAATTACAAAGATTACAAGAATACTGAGTTGACCCCTCTCAAGGGTGTCCAACTCTGTGACTGTTGACTGTGTGCACACTTGAATGTTGCTGCCAAAACTATCACTATGCTGACCCAACGACTCTGCACATTTATGTCGAATTGACTGCACCCCTCTCTGCAACCCTGCTTCATTTCTAAACCAACTGTGTGAACAGTGCGAAGGTGATTGAGCTTGGATAGCCTCCCTAGCTCGTGCGACCCTTCTGCACTTGTTCCCCACTTCTTGTTCTTTTATCTCCCTTATGCTTGGTCGAATCCGCCTTTATATATGCTTTGTCGCTTGGGTGGGTGCAACTCGAAGTGTGCCCATCTTTAGCGCCCACCTCACATCTACCTGTCCAAACTTCCCGATGTTTGATACTTTAGCCCATCTTGCGAATCTTCCAAGTGACCGGCGCACCCACTAGTCAACTCCCATAGAGGTGCCTTGTGCCGATCTCCATGTGGGTCGAGCGCCCAACACTGCATCTACTTGGCACCTCCATTTTGCATCGTGCATTGGATGCAGAGCTGCCTCCTCCATGCAAGATTCCAACACGAGCTGTGGTCGGGATACCAACCTGAGTTCCTTGTCGAGTTACGAACCCGTGCTAGAGTCTCGACTACCAACCTCAGCTCATTCTCAAGCTTCCAACCTGAGTTCCTTGTCGAGTAGTGAACCCGTGTTAGAGTCTCGGTTGCCAACCTGCGCTCATCCTCTGACTTCCAACTCGAGCTCATTTCTAGGCTCTCAACCCAAGCTCATTTATGGGATCTCAACCTGAGCTTGTTTCTAAGCTCTCTACCCAAGCTATCATTTGCAGCTGTGTGTTGGACTCTTAGATGCTTTCTACACCTAGTGCCCCTTCTCTTGCCAACTTGTTGGTGTGCAACCACGCCCCACTCTCGGGCTTTCCATGCGCCGATGGGTGAGCGTGGGCATCATTTTTGGGAGTGCGCCCATGCATGGTCCATGTGCCCTTTAGTTTGATCAGTTCACTACCATTCTCGTTAAGTCCCATGCAACAGAAATCTTTTTTGACCAACCAAGCGCCCAAGCTAGCCTCTTGGGCGGGAGTGCAAGACTCCCATGCGAGTGTGGGTGTTGTGCCAAAAACATGGCCGTGACAGCCTCCCCCACTTAAGCTTCTTGTCATCTCGATAATGTCTCCAAGTAGACCCATTCCTCAGAAACATGCTGCAACGACTGTCTCTGACCATCACTATTCTGTGTGATGATCTGCAACCAACTGTCGCAGCTTGAGACTATAAGTCCCACATGGTTCAACTGTTGTTCCTACCACCTAGTACTACATCATTACTTAGTCAATTCTTCAAAAACTCCATTTGATGCATGTCCCAAAAGCTGGACCAGTTGGGTAGCTAATCCAACCATCTTCCCAACTCGAAGGAACGAACTTCGTTGTGCTTGAACTATGTTTCCTTCTACGTTTCGGTGTACTCCACAACCTATTGAATCCTTGGCAAAGCCTCCTCTACCAGGTTTTGAACTATCCATTTACTTAGACAATTTGTTGCAATGCCCCTGGCTTCGTTTGTTGTGTGCTTTCGCACTCTTTTGGTTGAATTTTTCTAAGGAAACCTTCCACAAGGTTCCTTTGGCCTCACTATCATCGCCATTGTTAGATTTTGAGCATTAATTCAATATGCTCTAGGATCTCTACTGAGAGAATAACATGTACAGTATATCAATGCATAATAATCATATCAAGCATGTCAAGCATCACAATAAGCAAAAGCATAAGAGACAATGGACACACAGAGTTTCCATGGGGAAAACCCTAAGGTGAAAAACCCCACAACTTCCTCAGAGATAGATAGAGCAATAGTACAACCAAAGTACAACCCAAGTACAAGAGATAGACTTCTCCTATGTGTTGATCCTCCTCCTCCAATGTGCACCACTTTCCAAGTGATAGAAGAGTGAGTAATGAGATGATCTAAATAGAGATATCCCAATCTCTATTTATACTTGTCCGACCTACCTAAAATACTTATGGGGCCGACTTGTCTACTTAATTCTAATAACCCCTAGTTACAATAATCAGGGCCGACCCCACACATGGTGGTCTAATAACCCATCGGCAAGTTAACACACTTGCGACACTTATCAATACAAATGACGACACTTCCGTATAGAGGAATAATACATCTCTACAGGAGTACAATAAATATATATATGAAATACATTCTGAAGTTACATATACATCAACACTTCCTCTTAACTAGGGAGGTATTTCTCGACACAGATCGTTTGGCACAAGTCTTCTTCTCTGGATCATCATCATCGATGCATCGTCATCAAATCATCGTCATCGTCACAGTTGCTGCTATCTCATCCAATCTCTAAATCTACTCACCATAGGAAGTTCTACAGAGCCAACCCTTTTTCATGTGAAAGGCTCACAGCACTTACTTCAATGACCATGGGAGGACTAACCTGCCACAATGTCAGAACAGCCCCAACACTTACATCAACGACCATTGGACGACTAACCTGCCACCATGTCAGAACGACCCCATCACTTACATCAATGACCATGGGAGGACTAACCTGCCACCATTTCGGAACGGCCCCAACACTTACATCAATGACCATGGGAGGACTAACCTACCACCATGTAGGAACGGATTGTGTGTATCTGTGTCTCCAGACTCATCACTTCCCCTTGGAAGGAATCTCGATCTAAAGTACACCAAGTCTCCCTCTAAAGTATTCAAATTTCACTCCGGCAAGAGGCTTGGAAAACACATCTGCTATCTGCTCGTCTATCGCAACATACAGGAGCTTCACTACTCCTCTCTTCACCATATCCCGGATATAGTGGAACTTGATCTCAATGTGCTTCAACTTGTCATGGAACACTGGGTTCTCCGACAACTTCACACAACTCTCGTTGTCGCAATATATACAAGTAGCACTCAACTAAAGATCAAACAAATCAAACAGTAGCTTCCTAAGCCATACTGCCTCACAACTAGATGAACAAGCTGCGACATACTCTGCTTCGGCTTTACTCAGTGCCACACAGGACTGCTTCCTACTAAACCAAGAGATCACACCCGATCCCATACTGAAGCAGCACCCTGAAGTGCTCTTTTGATCAATGGCACTGTCTGCCCAATCTGAATCAACATAACCCTCCAGGTTAAACTTTTGATTTGCCTCATACTTGAGCCCATAATCCACTGTACCCTTCAGGTACCTCAGAACATGCTTTGCAGCTATCATGTGAACATGTCTCGGATCTGTCAGGTACTGGCTCAAGGTGTTCACCGCAAAGCAAATGTCTAGTCTCGAATTCGTCAGGTACATCAAGGACCCAATCATCTAACAATACATCGTAGCATCAACCGACTCAGAAGAAGCATCACATAGAAGCTTCAGGTTCGATGCCATAGGTGTGGCCATGGCCTTGCAGTCCATCATCCCGAACCTCTTCAGGATCTCTACTGCATACTTCCCTTTCCCAAGGAAGATTCCATATACACTCTGCCACACCTCCATACCAAGAAAGTAGCGCATCATACCCAAGTCCTTCATCTCAAACTCGGAAGCCAGCTTCCTCTTCGTGTCGGCAATCAATCTATCCTCACCTGTCAGAAACAGGTCATCCACATATAATAGTAGTATCACTGGATTCCCTTCCTCAACCTTGTAGTAAATGTTAGAGTCTGATTTACTCTTGGTAAAGCCCAAACTGGATAGGAAGCCATCTATCCTGCTATACCAGGTCCTGGGTGCCTGTTTCAAACCATACAGGGATTTCTTCAGTTTGCACACATGTGTTCCTCTGTCATGTGTCTCAAACCCAAGTGGCTGCTCCACATACACTTCCTCTTCAACTACACCATTCAAGAAAGATGTATTGGCATCCATTTGGTGTACCTTCCATTTCATCACTACAACCAAAGCAAGTACTGATCTAATGGAAGTGTATCTGGCCACAGGAGCAAAAGTTTCTTCATAATAAATCCTTTCTTTCTGGGAGAAGCCACGAGCTACAAACCTAGCTTTATATTTCTCTATGCTGCCATCTGCAGTGTGTTTGATCTTATAGATCCATTTGGAAGTCACCACAGACTTCCCATCTGGCCTTGGGACCACATCCGAAACATCATTATTCATAATTGATTGGTATTCTTCGATCATAGCATCCTTCCATTCTTTCTTTTCTGCAGCTTCTTCATAACTGGAAGGTTCTTTATCCATAATGTCACAGAGCAAAGCAACATAGCTGGTATGTGATCTTATTCTTTTCCTTTCTTTGTGTTCCTCTTCTGGAATGCCAAATCTTTCTGCATCTTGGATGAGCTCTCTAGCCCATGTTGGTTTCCTCTTGTGAGGATTCTTCTCACGAGGTGGCTCCACAGGTTCTTGTGGATCTTCCATTTCTCGATCTTCTTCAGGAATTGCTTCATTCA
This sequence comes from Larix kaempferi, assembly GCA_027924585.1. Classification (NCBI taxonomy): domain Eukaryota; kingdom Viridiplantae; phylum Streptophyta; class Pinopsida; order Pinales; family Pinaceae; genus Larix; species Larix kaempferi. Next base: position 2,382,551 of record BSBM01000945.1, read on the forward strand.
TAGTGGTGTCTTGTGTTTTGGATATTTTGGGTTCTTCACTATCTTTAATAGGTGTCTTTCTTGATTTGAGGTATGTTGAACCTTCATCAAATGTTACATCCCTACTGATGTCGATCTTCTTGAATCCAGGGAAGTAGATTCTATAAGCTTTCGAGCTTTCACTGTAACCCATGAATATACCCTTCTTTCCTGAAGGATCCAACTTTGACCTCTTTTCTTTTGGGATGTGGGTGTATACTAGACAACCAAATATTCTGAGATGGCTAACTTCTAGTTTCTTACCAGTGAACACTTCTTCTAGTGTTTTGTTGTCAAGTATCTTATGGGGTGTTCTGTTCTGCACATATACAACTATCCTTGTTGCTTCAGCCCATAAGTGCATAGGTAAGTCTTGGTCATGGAGCATTGCTCTAGCTACTTCCATGATTGTTCTATTCTTCCTCTCGGCAACCCCATTCTGCTGTGGATTGTAAGGAGTAGTCAACTCCCTCTTAATCCCTGAATCACTGCATAACTTCTTGAAGTCTCATGAAGTAAATTCTCCACCATTGTCAGATCTGAAGATCTTGATCTTCATGTCAGTTTGGTTTTCTATCAAGGCTTTGAATTCCTTGAAGTTTTTAAACACTTCATCTTTGTTCTTCAAGAAGTAGACCCAAGTATTCCTAGAGAATTCATCAATAAAGGAGACATAGTACACATACCCACTCAGAGAACTGGATGACATTGGATCACAAACATCAGAGTGGATAATTTCCAAGATTCTTTTTTCCTTGCTTTCGCTACTTGGAAATGTCTTCTTCGTGTTCTTTCCCTTTGCACAACCTTTACAAATTCCTTCATGCTTTGTCTGGATTTCAGGAAGACCTTCTACAACTTTGCTTGCAATTGGTAATGCCCTATAGTTCATGTGTGGAAGCCTTCTGTGCCAAAGTTTACTTGGCTGTACTGAGTCATGGACCATGGCTTCTTCTGGTTGGCCCTTCAATTTGTATAGTCCTCCCTCTTGCTCTCCAATCAAAACTACATCATCTATAGTCTTTCCCTTTGGCCACATTAGGACTAGGCCATCTACAAATGCAACCCTCATGCCTTTTGCATCCAATGCAGATATGGAGAGTAGATTTTTCTTTAGACCTGGAACATAAAGTACATCTTTCATCTTCATAGACTTTCCAGAGTCTAGTTTATAGGAGGCTTCACTTCTCCCTTTTATTGGATACTGGTAGTCATCCCCAAGTTTCACCTTGTGGGGTGAATCATGTTTACATAGATTCACAAAGGATTCTTTGAATCCTGTCATGTGTTTAGAAGCCCCACTATCTATAAGCCAATCATTAATTCCATGAGTAATGGTTCCAGTGAGAGCAGAAATCAAAACATATTCTTCATCACTTGAAGAATCTTCACTATCTTCTCTAGCCCTCTTCTTTGGAGGTTCATCATCTTTTGCAGCATGAACATGATGCTTTCTTTTGAATTTCGTCTTATTGTGAGAACCATCTTTCTTATTTCTAGGACAGTCTCTGGAGAAGTGTCCCTTTTCATCACATGTATAGCAATGAGCATAGGACATGTGTCCTCGAGATTTGGTGTTACCTCTTTTATTTTGATGGTGGTGCTTTTCTTTCTTACTGTGGTGATGTCCCTTCTTATCATCATTCTTCTTGGAGTGTGTTGTGAGAGCTTGATCTTCATTCCCCATCTTCTCTTCTCAAGCTACAATTCGAGCTTCTTCTTGTGAGCATTCTTCCCACAGCCTACTGAATGTGATGAGTTTCTTCCTAGCACAAATTCCTTGGATAAGAAGGAATCCCATGACCTACGAAGGCCATTAAGAGTGGTCATTACCAATTCTCCATTTTCTATATCTTCACCCACAACTTCAAGTTGTTCTTTTATCTGGGAGACCCTTGAGAAATATGATTGCATGGTTTTTGCATTCTGGATCTTGATATTCTTCAGTTGATTCCTCAGGGTCATCTTCTGATTTATGTTCTTGCCTTCAAATAGTTTGGTCAAGGAATCAAACATCTCCTTTGGTGTCTTTAGGGATGACACATGGGGTATGAGATGATCTTTGATAGAATCAGCAATGATCCTCTTTTCCTTGACCAAGTTCTTCTTATGAAGAGCCTTAGCCTCTTCTCCCTCTGGGACAGGGACCTCTTCACTTATATAAGTGTCCAACTCATTTTCTTTGAGGATTAACCCAATCCTATACTTCCATGCTCGTAATTTATCAGCCCCTTCAAGCTTGTCTGCAAGCTTGGTGTGGAGAGACATTTTAAAGAGTACTTCAAATGGAAATAGAAAAGATTTAAGTCTTACCACTTGGTTTGCTGAAAACTGAAACTGGTGCTGGATTAGGGTTTGTTAGAGAAACCCTAAAGGTTCAAATTTTGAATTTCCAACTTTTGAAAGGATGGAGAGGATGCACCTTGATGAACTGATCAGCTTGGTATATTCATAAATTTAGATCTGTAAAGTTTCACCCTTCAGAAATGTCTTTTAGTCTTCCCGGATTCACTAAGGAGAGCCCTGAATTAGGGTTTGAGTTTTCGGGAGATTTACCCAGCCAAAAATCTCGATCCAACTCTCTAAAATTCGATTTTTCCAAGGCGCTTCCAACTATGTCTTCATATTTCATAAATTCCTAATTTTGTGGAAACCCTAATTTTTAGGGCCAAAACTAAAACAGCTCAGAATTGAATTCTGATTGGACAGATAGATTCACCATGCAGAGGAGAGTCAATCTATCATATTACTTTTCCAAAATCTATGGAGAGAAACCCAAAAACAAGAATCCCTAGCTTCCGCAACTGCATAGTGTCTTCTTCTCAGGCTATCTCTGATACCATGTTAGATTTTGAGCATTAATTCAATATGCCTTAGGATCTTTATTGAGAGAATAACATGTACAGTATATCAATGCATAATAATCATATCAAGCATGTCAAGCATCACAACAAGCAAAAGCATAAGAGACAATGGACACACAAAGTTTCCGTGGGGAAAACCCTAAGGTGAAAAACCCCACAACTTCCTCAGAGATAGATAGAGCAATAGTACAACCAAAGTACAACCCAACTACAAGAGATAGAATTCTTCTATGTGCTGATCCTCGTCCTCCAATGTGCTCCACTTTCCGAGTGATAGAAGAGTGAGTAATGAGATGATCTAAATAGAGATATCTCGATCTCTGTTTATACTTGTCCGACCTACCTAAAATACTTATGGGTCCGACTTGTCTACTTAAGTCTAATAACCCCTAGTTACAATAATCAGGTCCGAGCCCACACATGGTTGTCTAATAACCCATCAGCAAGTTAAAACACTTGCAACACTTGTCAATACAAATGACGACACTTCCGTATAAAGGAATAATACATCTCTACAGGAGTACAATAAATATATATATGAAATACATTCCGAAGTTACATATACATCAACAGCCACAAGCAAGGAGCCAACTTGTTCATCCCTCATCCTAGATTAAAAATGAAGTGACATTTCCATCCGTCACATTCCACTTTGTCGTTGGTAAGCCTCATTTCCTTCTCGAATGCTTCTTGTTCTTCTAACGAAGCTTGTTCATCCAACTCTAATAATAGATTAAGTTGTTTGCATGTAGGGAGTTAGATCTGCAACATATCAATCTATCTTACTAAGAAATGGTGAGTTCCTATGTCAGCAACACAAAAAGATTATCACAAGTTTACAAAGATCTATATTCATTAATCAAAACTCATTAAGATCTAGATTCATTTAAGAATTAAATTCATGCATGAGAAGCCAAATTCAAACTCTTAGATGGTAGAAACTTGAATCCATTCATATTAAAACTAAGAAGAACTACATCCTTACCAATGATCTTGGTGTGAATCCCTCTTCCATTGTCATGAGCTTCCCTTCCTTCACCCTTGCTTTTGAAGAATTTGAGCTCCTTCTCCTCCTTCAGAATCTCTTCAGCATGTCTTTACTCTTCCTTTGGTTTCCTCTACAATGCCTCCCATGCCTTTCTTATATAGCATTGGAAAATGAGCCCTCATGCTTCTCTTTTCAATGTGGGATTATCCCTTTTCATCTTTTTTTATTATTTTAGCTCAAAAACCCACTTTCCCATAGTTTTTAGGCTTTTTGCACAACTTTAACATACTTTAAGTACAATTAATGCACTTTAATGCATTCATCTTCACTTATTGATTGGTGTAGCTTAGTTTTAGACCTTTTATGAGCATTTCAATCACTGAACTTGGTCTTCTTAGGTTCTTACTGTCTTCACCTAATCCTTCCATTTATGGGAGAAGTGATTATATCAGAGAGGACTTGTCTCTGAATGTACTTATGTTTCTGTCTTCATGTTATGGGCGCATGGTAAAAATGTGCTTCTTTTGTCACATGACTAGGGTGTTAATTTGATGGTTAACAAACTCCCCATCAAAGAGTGGTTGAGTCTTGTCGTCATCCTTTCCTTGGCTTAGAAATCTCTCTGCTTGATCTTTTATTTCCTGCAATACCTCATTTCCTTGAGGAATCGCTGCAAGCTTGCATAGAGTCACAACCAACTCTACGTCTTTGAAAATCATAAGCTTTGGTCATCCTACCAACTGAAACTTTCGTTGAGCATCCCATCCTCGGTTCTGATCTTGTCCAAGAATTTTCCTGCCTTGGTCATTTTGGTCATCAAGCTGAGTAAGCTTCCAGAGTGTGCCTTCCCCGATGGCCAATTTCTTGATTGAATCCGCAATAGAACTCGCTAAAACCTCCATTCTTTCCAACTTATGAGCTATCTACACCATTTGTTCTTCCATGTTGAAGAATTCTCTACTCGAGTTGCTGGCTTCTTATTCCTCACCTAAAACTTGTGTCGATTTTTTGACTTAACTTTGTTCATCCACAAGCTCCCATGTGGTATCATCCATCCTGGATGCAGACGCACATGTTTGCATTGACTCTCGTCTCATCATGTTCATCTCCCAAGTCTCGGTTTCTCGCAAGAACTCCAAACTCATCATTTCCACCTCTTTGGAATAACTTGTGGCTTCACAAACCTTCATTGCAACCATACTCGGTGCCCTTCCAAACTTGCTAAAAAGTGCTTCTGCAACCTCTTGGGTTGTCAAACCGAAGATGGAGTCTGCAACCTGCTGCAACCCACCTTTAACAGGCTACTAGAATGCTTGTTGCATTAGGCCATCCAACTCTTGCAAACACTTGGTCGTTGTTCCCAACGCATCCAACAAGCTTCCATCCATCTCTATTTACTCTTGGATCTGCTCTAAGCACATGCTTCCGCAAGTGGAACCGTCTCTTTCCTTATGACTTGATGGCTTGCTGCATGCCCCGTGAACCTGCTTCCTTCAACTCTACGGCAATGCTGACTTCCTCCAAATTCAACACTTAATGTGCTTCTCTAACGAACTTCTCCAACGAACCTTTGGTTTTTCTTCGCTACTTCCTCCGTCTGCTGAATGTTTGCTTCATGGCACCCTGTGATAGTTTTCCAAGTTACATCCGAATGTCCCTTCCGCACAACTCTACCCCATTTGACTTCACTCCTGCTAAACCTATGTGATGTTTTCCCCAACACCACACACGAGTTTCCATGCTCTTTGGCTACAACTTCCCTCTTGGAAACCTTCGTTTCAAATGAACAAGCTTTCTCACAACGTTTTCTACCTCCGTTTACCTACTGTCACCGTCGTGGCACCCTGATGAGTGGCTTTCCAAGCCAACTCCTGGATGAACCCTTCGGTTTGACTGCATTTTTGTTTGGATTACTTACTACAGAAAGAAGAGGTGATTTCCCCAGCTAAGGAAACACCAATGCGGATCCTTACAAAACTACTTCAACCAAAAACTAAGCCAACCAAACTCGGTGCAAATCCTTTGCAACTGCGATTCTACAGCTCTGCATTGTTGTGGAACTGCGGTTTTTTGACTCAATGGATGTGCCACTCCGTGGATGTGAAAACCTACGGTTCTATGACCAACTCCTATGAGCTTCGGTTTTCCAAGTGTTGCCCAGCCAACATCACCTACGGGCTTCCAAGTTCCCTTTTCTTTGTTCCGACAGCCAAACTCTTACTTCACCAGAAATTTTGGTGCACTCCTTCCACACGACTGCCGAACCCTTAGCGAACTGCGTTCTGGAAGCTTTGCGGATTTGCTTCAAGCGAATCTGCGGTGCTCTTGTTCTACAGTACCCTTCATAATGTTAGCGACCAACCAAACTTTTTCACCTTGTGCAACCCACAGATAATCATCTCTACAACCTTGAGACTGCGGCTCTGTGATCTTGCGACCCTATGGTCCTATGACATTGCAGTTCTACATGCTTGTGGCCTTCCATGCAACCCTTTCGCTTAACAAGCTTCTGCGAGCTATAACCAAGCTCTGAAATGCTGAAGAGCTTCCCCGAAATTCTTCAACTTTGGAAACAATTGTGATCTAATACCACCTGTCACATCCATGACACGCACCCAATTTTTCAATGGTCTATTGGTACATGCTTCACTGCCTATAAGCTTGATGAGGGCGTGGCCAACTCAGGTGCAATCTCCAGCGGACTACGCCTAACCAAGCTTGCAGAAATTTCAACACCTAAACAATTTAACACTTATCTCCTAGACTCGTTTACTTAGCACATTTCCTACTTAGTAGCTTACATTCGTTTACATAGTTGCATCAAGTAAATAAACCACGCATACATTCATCCACAGAATTAAATGTAAACATGAGACAAGTATGGGTGGGGCTCCCAACTATCTAAACCCCGTAATTCATTCACATAAGAGAACCGATTTACAATAATGGAGTTGTCAAACCTGGAAGAGATCCTGGTATGCGCACAAATAGCTAACACACTGAAATTACAAAGATTACAAGAAGACTGAGTTGACCCCTCTCAAGGGCGTCCAACTCGGTGACTGCTGACTGCCTGCACCCCTGAATGTGTTGGAATAATTAAAACCCACTCTATGTCAATTAATACATTAGAGACATTAATTAATCATTTTATGATTAATTACTATGTATTAGACAAAATAGTTGGCATATGAGTCATTGTGTGGATCACAAGGCATCTTTGGGGGGACCACAAGCCTTCCAAGTGTGGACCAAAAGTTTCCTAAGTCACTTGGGCGCATTTCACATCATTCTGGATAAGATTCTGGTGAGAAAGATGCACATGCTGCTTTTTACTGCTTTTGACAGCTTTTGGGAGAAAGGTGATCGTTAACACCCAAATCATACCCTCTAGGTTGTGAGAGAGGGCAAGTCGGGGTAACCACTAACCAACTTTAGACTAATGCTACTGACCTAGCATAGTCAGAGAGGGATCTCTCGGCAAACACATGAAAGACTAGAAATAATCAAAGGTGTCAACAATGAAAACATACACAAGCATTCATTTCTTGAGATATTCAATTAATAACATACATAGAAGGTCAGACTTCTTATCGGGACATATTTCTTTTCATAAATTGTGGTTGGAAAACATCATCGATCTATATTGGGCCAACGGAATCAAATTAAACAAAACATGAACATCATTGACAAATACTTTACCGATACATTCATACAGGGGCAAGGTAGCCACCAGCTCACAGTCAAAGAGCTTTTAGTTAGTGATTTAGAAGAGAAATGAACAGTCCATCAATATAAAGCATGGTAAACATGAATTCTATATCGAATTTGGCAGAAAATAAAGGTGAAATGCTTGGTATGACCTGAATGGAGCATTATCTCTATGAATTCCATTCAAATACTACACTGAACCAAACATGAATAAGAAATTACAAAATGGATTGACAAAGTAAGAGAACACAATTCACATGGGAAAAGAGAAGGTACAGACTGCAAGACCAATAACACAGGAACCCTGTCAATACACCTGCTCAGCTCTGCCAATTTATTCAAAAACAGCTCAAAATATTACACAGAGCAATATATTTTCTCCAAAAAGTTTTCAACCCTTAGTTATTCTATTATAATGCTTTTTATAGGCTTTTGGCCTTGACTCGGTCCTTAGGAAAAGAACAAAAATTATGATGACACCTTTATAGCCCTAGATAGGGATTATTACATACGTGTCCATTCCCAAAATAGGTTGACGGAGACGGAAAACAAAAATAACAACGAAGAGGGCGCCACCCTATTTCGAAATCTTCAGATGGCGTCGTGAATCAAAAAATTCTTCTATCTTAAGAGAGCCATCTTCTTGTGCTTTTTCGGCTGGAGGTGGAGGTGTCACTTCCTCAGTAGGGAGTACGAGATCATGGACAATCTCCCTGTCCAGCTAGACGTCTTCTTTATTTTCAGGAATCCTCGTCTCCTTCAAATACCGAATTCTCTTGTGCACTTGTAGCCCTTCAGGCTCCTCCTCCTCACTAGCGGAGCTAGATTCTATGTGGTCAAACACCATAGGAGACAACGAAGCATGCTCTTCCTCCACCTTGGACCACGCCTGCCCTACAATAAAAACCACTCTGGATCTCGGCATCTTCTCCATGATCTCTTCCAACTAAAATATGCCCCATGTTGCCAGGTGTACCTGTTGATGTATATGTAACTTTGGAATGTATTTCACATATATGTATATTGTATTCCTATAGAGATGTTATTATTCCTCTATACAGAAGTGGTTGTATTGCTATAGATATGTTATTATTCCTCTATATGGAAGTGTCGTCATTTATATTGTAAGTGTCGTAACTTATACTTGATGGGTTATTAGACCACCTTGTTGGGGTCGGCCCTATATAAGTCATGTGGGTCAAAGGGTTATTAGACCACCCTAGTGGTGGTCGGCCCAGTCAGCATTATGTTAAGTGGTTAAGTTGAGGTCGACCTAGTTGAGTAAAGGTCAAGTCAAGTTAGTGTATAAATAGAGAGTGTATCTCTCTCATTTTACACATTTCTATTCTCTCACTCACACTTTGGAGAGTTGAACACTTGTGGAGGAGGAGGATCTACTACTAGGAGAAGACTATCTCTTGTATTCTGGTTGTATCATTTCTCTATCTATCTCTGAGGAAGTTATTGGGGTTTTTCACCTTTATGGTTTTCCCCAAGTAAACTCTGTGTCTCTTGTGTGCTTGCATTATTGTGTCCATGATTGATATGCTGTAGATTTGCTGTACATGTTGTTCTCTCAGTTAAGATCCTATATCAGATTGAAGTAAATTCTAAAAAGTTAACATGGTATCAGAGCTAGCCGGAAAGAAGGCATGATATGGCATGTATGACACTTGTTGCACTTACGATGCTAGGGCTTGATATAGCAAAAACCAGTCATCGTAGCACTTTCGCTATAAATCCGTTTTGGCAATGTTTTCGGGTTTGAAACTTTTACAGGTCGAATATCAGATCTTCATGTACCTTTTGTCCAAAGGAAAACCTCTAATTCGTTGTACTTTGTGATTTATGATCTGTACAATATAGGGTTTTTGCCTCTTCCAGATCTAAGTCAAAATCAGGTGACCTTGGGAAAAAGGTCATAACTTGGGCTAGGAAGCTCCAAATGAAATTTCATAAAAAGTGATAGGTAGTACACAGAATCTACTATCTCAGAAAAAAATTTCAGAGGACGAAGTTGAACCAGTGACACGTGGCATGCCGTACAAGTGCGCTCTCCCGTTTTATCCCATAAATAGGTCACGTTACGACACTTGGCATAACTCTCTCTCAGAGAATCCAATTGAGGTCAAACATATTGGGATGGAAAGAAGACAGGTTAGGATATCTCAAGAAAACATTTTAGGCCCTGTGGATCGAAAAGATCAGAGTTACACCAGAAACAATCAGGTACATATTTCTGTCAAAACAGAATTATTTTTTAGCACCTTCATTCATGGCTTCCAGAATTTAGGGTTTCGGATAAAGTTGGAATTTTTGTAATCAGAGACCACGACTGAATGATACTCATAAAAATTGAAATTTAGAGACCAAGATCAGAATTTTTGGTTGGGAAGAAGGCCAGGCTTGGTCAGACCCTAGTTCGGGACTTTGATCAGAAAAGTGGAAAATTAGGTCTTCCGCAAAAATGAGAATTTTTTAAATCTGTGACCATGGCTGGAAGATTCTCATAAAAATAGAAGCTTAAAGATTTGGATCAAACCTTTTGATTGGGTAGAAGAGTGGGCTTGATCAAACCCCACTTCGGGGTCACGTCTAGTGAATCCGGAAGTTTCAAAGGCAAAATTGAGGAGTGAAACTTTGCAGTTTTCAAATTCTGAATATACCAGCTTGATCAGCTCATCAAGGCGCATATTTATATCATTTCATAAGTTTGAAATTCAAAGTTTGAATTTTTGGGGTTTCTTTGACAAACCCTAATCCAGCTCCAGGTCCAGTTCTTGCAAATCAAGTGGATTGCGTTAATCCTAAATAAGCTTTTGTTTGTGTTTTTCTATCCATTTCGGAAAAAAAAAAAAAAAATGAAAACAAAAACTCTTGGTTGTGGTTGTCACCCACGCAGGAGCAAAAACCATGGAGGAAGCACTTGCAGCCATCCAAACCAAACTCCAAGATCTGGATGAAAAATTTCTCAGCCTCCATCTTCAGCATTCGGCCATGAACAATAACCGACAGCCAGAATCTTTTGCAGCCATCGGGTTCTCTTCTTCCACCAATTTTCGTGGGCCGAAGCTTGATTTTCCTCGCTTCAATGGTATTGATCCGACTAGATGGATATACCGAGCAGAACAATATTTAAGTCTGCATAATACTTTTGATGTCCATAAAGTTCCACTTGCCTCCTTTCATTTGGAACAACAAGCCCTTCAATGGTACCATTGGTATATCAAAGCTCATCTCGAGCCAAACTAGACAGATTTTTGCCAACTCCTTTGGCCACAATTTGGTCCTAGTGCTTTTGATGACTTCACAGGAGCACTCACTAAACTTCACCAAATTGGCACAGTGCGAGAGTATCAGATAGAATTTGAGAAATTGGCCAATCACACAGAAGGATTGTCTGATGAATTCTACAGGAGTTGTTTTATCAGTGGTCTCAAGGATAAAATCCACTCAGAGGTCAAAATGTTCTGTCCCAACATAATGATGGAAGTCCTAGGGTTGGATAAGTTGGTAGAGGACAAGATCGCAACTCAACAATGCTCCAAACCGACCTTTGTTCCCTTCAGAAATATGGGTTCCCAATGACCTCCCAGCACGCTTGCTCCTCAACCAACTCCTATCAAGCATTTGTCTGAAACAGAGATGCAGGCACGCCGAAAAAATGGGCTTTGTTATAATTGTGATGAGAAATTCACTCGGGGACATAGATGTATTCAACAAAAGATCTATCTCTTGGATGTGGATTCTCCGCCTGCCTCAGAACTTGATGAAGAAGCTCTAGATACAGTAGATGATCAGGTCAACATTCAACACCCATCTGTTGACATCCCATCTCAGGATGACCCACCCGAGATCTCTCTCCATGCTATAACTAGCGTCACCACCCCACACACAATGCGAGTAAGGGGATGCCTCAAGAAGCTCCCTCTTACCATACTCATTGATTCTGGTAGCACTCATAACTTCATTGACCCTAGGATTGCCAAGCAGGCTCATTGTTTTGTCCATCCTTGCTCCAACTTTGAAGTCATGGTTGCCAATGGGGGCACCTTGCCTTGCAAGGGGAAGTGTCACAATGTGCATATCTCTATGGAATATTATAACTTGCACTCTGACATGTTTGCCTTGTCCTTAGGCGGATGTGATGTGGTTTTGGGCATTCAATGGTTACGCACACTTGGCCCCATCTTATGGGATTTTGCAAAACTTTGGATGCAGTTTGCAGTCAATGGGGCACAACACAAATTAATGGGATTACAACCAGGGTCTCTCCGCATCATCAGTTCACAACACCTGGAAAAAATCCTTACGAAGAATTCACATGGTGTCATCTCTCAGATCCATTCCATTCAAATGCACCCATCAACAGTCTCCACTACTTCCTTGGATAGATATTCAAGTGTCTTTGCTGAACCAATGAGCTTGCCACCTTCAAGAGACCTTTCCGGTAAGAATTTAGTTGCATCTACCTCTCAGCAGGAACTGATGGCTATTTTGCATGCAATACAGAAGAGGCAGCCATACCTATTAGGGAATTATTTCTGCATCAACACTGATCTCCAGAGTCTGGAAAATTTTCTGGAACAATGGGTCTCCTCCCCAACACACCTGAAATGGGTTATCCAACTCATGGGTTATCCCTATGTGATCACTTACAAGAAGGGTAAGGACAATATGGTGGAAGATGCTCCTTCTCGCACAATTGATGACCCAGTTTCTCTTACAGCTCTTTCTCTGCTTGTTCCAAATTGGTTGCAATATGTTCAACAAGGCTATCTCTTCTATGAACTCCATGCTTCTTCATCAGCAGGGCACTCTGGGTTCTTCAAAATGTATGACCGGGAACAATGTAACTTCTTTTGGAAGGGACTGAAAATGACAATTCAATAGATGGTGGCTGACTGTGATACTTTCCAAGTCAATAAGGGTGAAACGACACTCCTTTCGGGATTGCTCAAACCCTTTCCCATCCCTACATAGCTTTGGCCAACTATTTCTATGGATTTCCTAGCAGTGCTCTGGTGGTACAATAACACATCTCAAAGGACACCATATGAAGCAGTCTATGGATAGACACCACCAGTTCTTCTTCTACACACCCTTAGCAGCTCCCCAGTTCAGGAAATTGACTCGGTTCTTTGAAACCGTGATCAGATTCTTCTCATTCTGTAGGACAATCTTCACATGGCCAGAATTCGCCTGAAACAACAAGCCGATCAACACCATTCTGAGTGCATTTTCCACGCAGCTAACAGGGTTTTTCTTCATCTACATCCTTCCAAGCAATCCTCCTTGACACTCCAAAGGCATCAGTGGCCCGAAATGCAACCTGAGGATGCTACCGGGGAACCACTCCTTCAGATTCTGCAGCAATTTCTCCAACCAAAGCTTTGAGGACAAATCTTTTTCTAAGGTAGAGGGGATGTTAGGAACCTGTGTCAACCCTTCTCTTTACTATGTTAGTATATTGTTGTTGGATGCATATGCTTTGTAAGTCATCCCGTAGTATTTGTTGATCCGTAGTTTATATTAGCCCATAGTATTGACCCATAGTATTGGACGCATATGCTTTGTAAGTCGTCCCATAGTATTATATGTCCCATGGTTTTGACTCATAGTATTGGGCATAGACTTAATATATAAGTGTGTGTTGAGGTCATTGAAGGCACCGTGAAGTTAATTGTATTGAGCTTTCTCAAAGGAGGTTGCCCCCTCGAAGTGGCCCGTGATCAATATAAAAGTGATTCTGAGTTCTATTATTTCTGATATCTCGTGTATTTGCATTAATTCATTATTGCAGGTTCTTCATAGATATCTTGTGGAAAGTTGATTGTATGACCACTGTATTTATATTTCCCTCCACGAGCATGTGTCACCTGTATTATTGGATTAACACGTGCTATTAGCATTTATTCTACCTTTGTTAACATTGATAGACCTAGAGGTTGTTCACCAAGATCCATTTTGTTTCACTACGAAAAATGATGGGGTCCACACTTTTGTCTGCACCTGATACAGACAAAACTTTCAACTGCTCCCAACATGTATTCCATGGTATGATTCATGACACACATTACACAACTGCACAATTGGAAGTTGATCAATTTTCTCATGAAACCTTTGATGGAAAGGAGTCATTTTCTTGAAAATGTCAGCCATGTTATCTCTATTTGATTTATGTCCATTAATACCATGCTCTACAACATTGACATTGTCATTGAATCTGGAATGATATGGTGTCAATGAAAATAAACTTTTTCTTCTACTACTATTAAAATGCATACTTATGTTCCACATATGTTGAACAACGTTGTCACCAACTGTCATGTCCCAAATTTGGCATTGGGTCACAATGGCCTAAGAAAATTGGCCCTATTCATTAGATTTTGTCAAATTGATGCTAAAGGTCAAATAATTGCCAAGGAGGAAAATTACTAGTTTCTTAGGTTTGGGGTGGAAGCTTTGGGATTTGGAATAATTGGGATAATAAATGATGTTGGAACATTGAGATGGCATAAATATTTAATAAAGGAGATAAATAAATATATAGAAGTGAAAATCAAAGTGGCATTTGATCATGAAGATACATGGAGGAAGTGGGACCCACACAAGCTAGAATTTATGTGCCACATGGCATCCCCTTCTTGCAATTTCGAATACATGGGAAGCCTAATGTTCTTGGGATGAGTTATAAGGTCAATAATACTTGGCATGAGTCAATGAGGTCGAAATGTAGAGGAAGAGTAACTCCCATGGAAGAGGAAGAGGCAATTTGGAGCTAGTGAGACACTTGGGCTAGATTCCCTAGCTCTATGACAACAATGATGAAGATGCTATGGAACCTATGACAGAAATCAGACCTGAAGGATGACATATGACATATATGACATGTCAAGGATAAAAATAGACTCCAAGAGGGCTCTCAAGAGTGTTAGGGCAGCTAAGATGCTTCCACATGTGATTTGGTGGAAGTGGGAGACTAGGAATTGTTGTACAAGTGGCGTTCTTTGGAATATCTTCCCAACTTGAGTTGGCATGAGTCTCTTGGAAGGAATTCTACCCATGGAGGAAATTATAAGTTTATAAATGTCAATAAAAAATAATCAAATCAGCTTTTGATCATTTGTAGAATTTGCAATTGCATTTGTGAAGAGGGAGAGCTAGTGGATGACTAGTTTTTTGCCTTAGCCAATTTCGAGGGTGAAAGATTCCCATCCAAGTTGTTAATTGGAAAGTCCATTTAGAACTTTCATTTGGAACTTTAATGGAGTCTTTATTTGCAGGTTTAAGCTATAGGGCAGCTCATGGTTTCTTCTATTGCAGCTCACTCCTTCAACCATTTCCAATTTTGATGGCATATTCTTGATCCTTGAGGGAGGGCATTTTTGGTGAGCTATTGTACTCTTTGGGGGAGGTTCTAATGCCCCATTTATTTTTTAATATGAATTAAATACTCTTTTCTTCATCTCCAAAAATTTTCATGTCGAAATTCCAAGTAGAAATGTATAAATCTCATTTTTAATGAAAGAACAGTGCCATTTCCCCACTACATTGATGTATAGCATGATAATGCTGATGATTTCGAATGAATGGATGGTTATCTAATAAATTTATCATTAATAGACTTCCATGTATGTATTTTACAAGTTTCATGTACTGTACTTGAGCATTTGAAGTATTTTTACTCAGTTTAATTGCATTGGGAGAAGAAATAGTGCCATTTCCCCAAGGGTCGAATTGGTGATTTTTGTGGCTGAATGGGATAGGGTTGGAACAGAGATAATAGTAAATTAATGATGCACATGAGACCTTATAAACATAATTAATACATTCCCTACCTCTGTTCATATATTTGAGTGGGTTTGGAGGCATTTGGGAAGCCATTTTCAGTACTTACCCCAGGGGGATTTGAACCCCAAATTACTAGTAAAATTGCATACTTGGTCCAGAATCTTAAGAGAGTTTGCAGAGGTATTTTGGTGGCCATATATCATCCCTGAAAATCATATTCAATTCCTAATATCATTCATACACCTTGAATATTTGAAGGAATTTGGAGTCAATTTGAGACCTAGAGACCAATACTAGTCAAAGGGAAATTAATAGTAAAGTTCCCTACATTGGCCAGAAGTGAAAGAAGATTTGCAGAAGTATTTTAAAGGTCCAAAAGTATCCCTAAAACACATATTTATGTTATAAAATCATCCATATACCTTCTCAAAATATTTGGGAGCAATTGGAGCAATTTGGGTACCTAGAGCTCAAAACTAGTCAAAGGTCTAACTAGGGAAAAAAGTGAAAAATTGTCATTTTAATAAAATTCCTAACAAGGGACATTACAGTGGTATCAGAGCATGGTCCTTGCACCTGTGGATTAGGTGCATACATTCAAGAATAATTGGAAGCCATGTCTTACTATTATGATGAATCCTATGAGTACAATTCTTATGAGGAATATGCAGATGCTTATGAGCAATATGAAGCAGAATGTGAATGGTACAAGGAAGAGGTGCCATCATGCAACACTTCTTACAATTTCAAGAGAAATGAAGATTATTCTTATGACTTTAAATCTGATGAATATGAGTGTGTCACACCAACCAAGGATAATTCTATGAGTGAGTTCCAAAGATGGAGAGCAACATATAAAACCTTGCCCCAACAATATCAAAAATATCAAGAATATCTTGCTTCGAGCAAAATTACACAAAATGCCATGTCTTTTGAGTACTATGCTGAACATGTTTTTGAAAATAGGCCCAAAAATGAAGATGTGGAGTTAGCAAATAAAGGTTTATGCCCTTCTTGTAAAGAACCTTGGAGTGAGTATCATATATGTGCGCATGAAATTATGTCCCACTTGAGGAGAGATTTTGGGAGTTCTTCAAAAAGAGATTCTAAAGATATTGATCATAAGGAAAACAAGGGGAAAAATGCATCATCTTGCTTGAAGGATAAAAATGAAGAGACATTACAAGAGCATGCAGAATATTCTTTTGAAAATATGGAAGATCATTTCTAGACACCTTATAGCTTAGACATGAACCAAAGAGCATCTACTCATGGATGCTTAAAATATGAGGGAGTACCTACTGATGGGTGCTAACACCTCCATGTTGGTGACATAGAGATCACTTTTGAAAGTGTTGCTGCAATCCCAAGTTCCATTAATCATGACAATGAAGAGCTTGTATCAATTGAAGAAGAACCAATATCAACTTCCCCATCACCACTTGAGCTTCATGAAGTTGGTCCAAGCAAAATTGAAGAAGATGAGGAGGTTCATTTGCAAGAGCCTCATTTTCTTGAAGGGTCCTTAAAGATGAATGAAAATAAGATCCAAGAGTCCCTCAGCATTCTCCATGACACTCAAACATTGGTGTCAAATTCTTGTTGGAGAGCTACTTCATTGGAGGAAACATCCTTCCTTGAAGACATGGAGAAGATTCAAAGAGAAATGTGCCACATGAAAGGTAATTTCATGTCTTTTCTTTTTGATATAAACCATTTGTTTGAGATTAATGAATTGTTACATGATGCATACTTGAAGAATAATGAGGATAATCATAAGCTCACAATTCAAAATGAGCAACTTCTTGAAAAGTTGCAAGATACTTGTTTTTCCTCCCATGTCTCAGATTATCAAATGGTATATTGTTTGGAGGATTCTCATGACATGGTGGATCATGAGAAATGTGGAAAATTGAATGTGCTTGATGTGTTTGAAGATGAACTTGAAGAGATCAAAATAGTTGATGTGGTGGAAGAAGAACTTGAATTGTCTATTGATGAAGGTTATGCAATTTTTAAAGAAGAGCGTGCTTCCTCTACATTGGAACCAATCTATGACAAAGGTTTCACACTTTTGAAGGAGATGCATGATACAACCCATATGGATCCTTCCCATGATGAAACTTCTGCACTTTTTGATCATTTGGGTGAGTTAGTTAATTCTCCTACATCCTACAATTCCATGTTCTGTAGCATTAGTCTCAATGAAGAATGGGTGAAAGGGTTCTTTTTGATGGTGCCACATGAGGAGTATGGAACTCCTAGATTTACTTTTTATGGTGATATGGTTGGAGCACATTCTTATTCACATTTGCAGTAGCATCCTTTGTTACTTTATGATGATGTACATCTACATGGATGCACCTATGATATGCATTTGAGTCACTTGAAGACTCATGGTTTTTCTTGCTGAACACATTATTCATTTGATGTTGGAGGAACTTCGTACAACACTTGGGTGAATAGATTTATGATTGGAGAACATTTTTGTTGGAAGCCACATACTTTGTTATATCTTTATGATTCTCACATTCAGGGATTTATGGGTGAGACACCTTTGAGTCATTTGAAGTCTCCTTGTTTTTTTTCTCATTATTTGGTTCAGATTTTAGTGGAGATTCTTCATTCACTTATGGGATGCAAGAATACATGGCTGAATATTTTGATGCATATCACATCCTTTTGGAGTAGAATTATAGGACATGGGATCCTCACCTATGTGATTGGAGCAGATTTGATTGGTCACTTGAAGCTGGTATGCACTTGGAAAATGGTGGTCTACTTGCTTGGAGGTATAAGCACTTTCATGACTCTTTGATGAAGCATATCCTAGATGTACATTTTCATTATGTTGTTATGTACTTTGATGATATATATTTTGTACTCATGATGTTTAGAATAATTCATACAAGAAAATGGGATCCAGGGAATCCTCTTATCTAATGGTGTGGGTTGGAGAGCACTCTTAATTGTTGGGGTGCAATACAAGCAATGGGACCCTGGAATAATTTGTATCTCATTGGTTTCAAATATTTGGGGAAACAAGCAGTATGGGAGATGGATTTTCCACTTAATAAAGTGATTTTTATTAGATTAGTGCAGCAGCAAGCAAGGTGGTTCCTCTCTAAAATCTTCATGGAATCTCAAAGACTCAAGGTTGGGAAATTCAGTGGCAACTTCAAAGAATTATACAGAAAGCAGGTTCTTCAACACCCATGTTTGGAATTGCTTGAGGACAAGCAATATTGGGAAGGGAGGATCTGTTATGTCCCAAATTTGGCATTGGGTCACAATGGACTAAGAAAATTGGCCCTATTCATTAGATTTTGTCAAATTGATGCTAAAGGTCAAATAATTGCCAAGGAGGAAAATTACTAGTTTCCTAGGTTTGGGGTGGAAGCTTTGGGATTTGGAATAATGGGGATAATAAATGATGTTGGAAAATTGGGATGGCATAAATATTTAATAGAGTATATAAATAAATATATACAACTGAAAATCAAAATGGCATTTGATCATGAAGACACGTGGAGGAAGTGGGACCCACACAAGCTAGAATTTATGTGCCAGATGGCATCCTCTTCTTGCAATTTCGAATACATGGGAAGCCTAATGTTCTTGGAATGAGTTATAAGGTCAATAATAATTGGCATGAGTCAATGAGGTCGAAATGTAGAAGAATATTAACTCCCATGGAAGAGGAAGAGGCAATTTGGAGCTAGTGAGACACTTGGGCTAGATTCCCTACCTCTATGACAACAATGATGAAGATGCTATGACACCTATGACACAAATAATATCTGAAGGCTGACATATGACATATATTACATGTCAGGGATAAAAATAGACTCCAAGAGGGCTCTCAAGGGTGTTAGGGCAGCTAAGATGCTTCCACATGTGATTTGGTGGAAGTGGGAGACTAGGAATTGTTGTACAAGTGGTGTTCTTTGGAATCTCTTCCCAACTTGAGTTGGCATGAGTCTCTTGGAAGGAATTTGACCCATGGAGGACATTAGAAGTTTATAAATGTCAATAAAAAAGAGTTAAATCAGCTTTTGATCATTTGTAGAATTTGCAATTGCATTTGTGAAGAGGGAGAGCTAGTGGATGACTAGTTTCTTGCCTTAGCCAATTTCGAGGGTGAAAGATTCCCATCCAAGTTGGCAATTGGAAAGGCCATTCAGAACTTTCATTTGGAGATTTAATGAAGTCTTTATTTTCATTTTTAATCTATAGGGTAGCTCATGGTTTTTTCTATTGCAGCTCACTCCTTCAACCATTTCCAGTTTTGATGGCATATTCTTGATCCTTGAGGGAGGGCGTTTTTGGTGAGCTAATGTACTCTTTGGGGGATCTTATAATGCCCCATTTATTTTTTAATATGATTTAAATACTCTATTCTTCATCTCCAAAAAGTTTCATGTCTAAATTCCAAGTAGAAATGTATAAATCGCATTTTGAATGAAAGAACAGTGCCATTTCTCCACTACATTTATGTATAGCATGATAATGTTGATGATTTCGAATGAATGGATGGTTATATGATAAATTTATGATTAATAGAATTCCATGGATGTATTTTACAAGTTTCATGTACCGTACGTGAGCATTTGAAGTATTTTTACTCAGTTTAATTGTATTGGGAGAAGAAATAGTGCCATTTCCCCAAGGGTCGAATTGGTGATTTTTGCAGTTGAATGGGATAGGGTTGGAATAGAGATAATAATAAATTAATTATTAAAATGAGACATTAATAACATAATTAATACATTCCTCACCTATTTTCATAAATTTGAGTGGGTTTGGAGGCATTTGGGAAGCCATTTTTAGTACTTACCCCAGGGGGATTTGAACCCCAAATTACTAGTAAAATTGCATACTTGGTCCAGAATATTAAGATATTTTGAAGAGGTATTTTGGTGTCCATATATCATCCATGAACATCATATTCAAGTCCTAATATCATTCATACACCCTCCTTGAATATTTGAAGGCATTTGGAGTCAATTTGAGACCTAGAGACCAATACTAGTCAAAGGGAAATTACTAGTAAAGTTCGCTACATTGGCCAGAAGTGAAAGAGGATTTGCAGAAGTATTTTAAAGGTACAAAAGCATCCATGAAACACATATTTATGTTATAACAGCATCCATATACCTTCTCAGAATATTTGGGAGCAATTGGAGCAATTTGGGGACTTAGAGCTCAAAACTAGTCAAAGGTCTAACTAGGGAAAAAAGTGAAAAATTGCCATTTTAGTAAAATTCCTAACAAGGGACATTGCACCAACATTGTAATATCCCGAGACATGGATGACCTTTATTATGTGTTTGGCATAAGCCCTCGATCACATGGATGAATTTTATTATGTGTTGGGAATAAGCCCTGGAGCACATGCATGAATCTTATTATATGTTGGGCATAAGCCCTAGAGCACATGGATGGATTTTTATTATGTGTTTAGTATAAGCCCTGGAGCACGTGGATTAATTTATTGTGTGTTGAGAGTAATCTATGGAGCACATGGATAACCCTTTTAAATAATTATTAAGTGTTTGGCATAAGCCCTGGAGAACATGGACTATTATATGGGTGTTGAGCACAATCTCTAGAGCACCTAGACCTTTATCATTGTCTCTAGGTGTGGCTTTTATTACACCTATCCTAGTTTTGAGCATAAGCTCTGGAATAGAACTAGAGTAACTCTACTTGAAAAGTATTTTTCAGTGTTTTTTTATTATTAATGGTAAACTAGTGTTATATTCTGCATTTATCTCATCTATACTTTCAATCTCATGAGGAATACATAGCTAGTGTCTTCTCTTATTATTCATGAAGAAACTGTTGTAGAAATCCAGATAGACTTATTATGGTAACATTCATGCATGATTTCATTATGTAAATTTTATTATCAGGATGCATAAAATATTTCTTTTATTCTAGATATGTTCATCGATAGAATCGTTAGTCATGACATATGGTGTCTCATAAACTAGCATATCATTCTGCTTTAGAAATCTAGGATTATCACAAACCCTCCATTCAAACCCCAAACTAGATTGTTCATTTTATAAATTAAATTATGCATTGAAATGATAAATTTATACACATTACCATAACAAAACTCTTTTATTTTCCAACAAAACATAAATTAGCACATTTAATCTTAAACGATTCCTTCCCAATGAAACCCTAGTAGAACCATCAGTTCAGATCTCAACACGCCCAGTCATTAGAACAATTCAAGAAGAACATGATTTTCATGACTGAGCTAGAACCAACTCTTAGTTTGAAATTTCAAAGCCATCAACGCTACTACAAATCGTAGGTGTGAGTACATCCCAACATAAAATATTCCAACCATCACATTTAAATAAATATCTTACAGAAGTCATGATCGACTTAGGGATTTCCTAGAAAGTGAAAACATCTAAGTTTATAGTATTATTCCCAAGTTTATAATTAATTCAACCAAGGATCGAATATGGTTAGGGATTCGTTTCTATTAGAGTTTTGATATTGCCATATCTCTGAAAGGAAAAAACGATAGGAAAGGAAACTGACAGTACGAAAAACACCCAAATAAACCAATCCCTAGAACCATAGTATTTCCAGCCAAAAATATTATACTCAGGAACAAAGTACCCACACTAAAATGTAAAACAACAGTGCTAAGATCCTAATGGATGGCCTTCACTAACACCTCGAGGTTTTGGTGTAATGGTTCGTATCATCTGGTATCAGAGCACTTTCTTGGGCTCGCTAGGTGAAATTTCTGCCAAAATTTTTTTTCGCATCTGTTGCAGGTTCGGATTTGGGAATAAACCCTATCCGCTTAACTGTGGGAAGTACTTGGGCATAAGCCCTAAAACTCATTGTGAGGAGTACCATAGGAACCCCGAAGTAGCTGGCCCATTGAGAGGACCTTCCAACGAAAAGGGCAACGACCCCTACCTGATTAACTAGTTCCCACCCGTGAGGTAAACCAAGAGCTGTCGTTTGTGGCAAAGCGGTTATCAGTTTTACCTGAGCCGTGGAGTGAAAGGGTACTGCCCCAATACGCAAGCCGTCATACAGCATTGGTGGCCGAGTGAAAACCCTGAACTGTTAGGAAGCCGCACATACCTGGGGTCCATATCTACTTTCAGCTGAACTATTGTCGATCACTGCTGCGCCGTTTCAGATCCATTTTGCAAGCCGTTCCAGATCCAGCCGTTTGGCATTGTTCCAGATTCCTTCAGAGCCGTAGCCGCTCTTGTTTTACCTGTGTTTCCCTTGAAATTTTCAGGGAACCCCTATCATTCCATTCTACATATTTCATTCCTGAGGACCCTATCCTCAATTCCCCTTCCTACAGCCCGAAATCCCACATTTGTCTATTTTTAGGGTTTTCCATAACTTGCTCAGATTTCACCCAATCACCTTCAAATTTTACCACAGAGTTCCTTTCTGAATTCTGCTTCTTTGTTCCCCTTCTGCCAAATTTTCCCATTCTTTCACCCCGCTTCTGAAATCCTCATTTTTGCTTCCCTGTCTATCCAACAGTGTCCAAAACCTAGTCAAACCCCAATTACCCTTCTGATTTTTTCCCAAATCCAAATTTTCCCTTACTGAAGTAGTTCCTGTTTTTGTTTTCCTACCCAGTCAAATAAAAAAAAAAAAAAAAAATCTCCTAGTTATGGTTGTCACCCGTGCAGGAGCAAAAACCATGGAGGAAGCACTTGCAGCCATCCAAGCCAAACTCCAGGATCTAGATGAAAAATTTCTCGGTATCCATCTTGAACATTCAGCTATGAACAACAAACGACAGTCCGAGTCTTCAGCAGACAATGGGTTCTCTTCTTCCAGCAATTTTCGTGGTCCGAAGCTTGATTTTCCTCGCTTCAATGGTACCGATCCAACTGGATGGATCTATCGTGTAGAACAGTATTTCAGTCTGCATAATACTTTTGATGTCAACAAAGTTTAGTTGGCATCCTTTCATTTGGAATAGGAAGCTCTTCAATGGTACCGTTGGTACATCAAGGCTCATCCAGAGCCCAACTGGCCAGACTTTTGCCAGCTCCTTTTGCAACGATTTGGTCCTAGTACTTTTGATGACTTCACAAGAGCCCTCACTAAACTTCGCCAAACTGGCACTGTGAGAGAGTATCAAACCGAATTTGAGAATCTAGCCAACCACACCGAAGGATTGTCTGATGAATTTTACCGGAGTTGTTTTATCAGTGGTCTAAAGGATGCCATCCACCTTGAGGTCAAAATGTTCTGTCCCAACACAATGATGGAAGCACTAGGGTTGGCTAAGTTGGCAGAAGACAAGATTGCAACCCAACAATGCTCCAAGCCCACTTTTGTTCCCTTTTGAAATATGGGTTCTCAGCGACCACCTATACCGCAGGCTCCTCGACTGAATCCTATCAAGCGTTTTTCTGAAACAAAGATGCAAGCACGTAGAGAAAAGGGGCTTTGCTATAATTGTGATGAAAAATTCACTCGGGGACATAGATGTGTTCAGCAAAAGCTCTATCTCCTGGATGTGGAGTCTCCGCCTGCCTCTGAAATGGGTGACAAAGATCCAGAAACACTGGATGCTTCGGTCGACATTCAGGAACCACCTATTGACCCTCCATCTCAGGATGACCAGCCAGAGATATCTCTCCATGCTTTAGCTGGAATCACCACCCCCCAAACAATGTGGGTCAGGGGTTACTTCAAGAAGCTTCCTCTTACAATCCTCATTGATTCTGGTAGCACACATAATTTCATTGACCCTTGGATCGCCAAACAAGCTGATTGTTTTATCCATCCTTGCTCCAACTTTGAAGTCATGGTTGCCAATGGGGGCACCTTACCTTGCAAAGGGAAGTGTCGAAATGTGCGTATCTCTATGGGATATTATACCTTGCGCTCTGACATGTTTGCCTTGCCCTTAGGCAGATGTGATGTGGTTTTGGGCGCTTAATGGCTACGCACACTCGGCCCTATCTTATGGGATTTTGCCGAACTTTGGATGTAGTTTTCCCTCAATGGACACAAACACACATTGACAGGATTACAACCAGGTTCTCTCAGCATCATCAGTTCACATCGCATGGAAAAACTCCTCAAGAAGAATTCACATGGTGTCATCGCTCAGATCCATTCCATCCAGATGCAACCTTCAACGGTCTCCACTACTCCTTTGGATCTACAACAAATTTTGGATCGATATACAGGTGTCTTTGCTGAACCAGTGGGATTGCCACCTTCCAGGCCAGAAGACCATCGTATTCAGCTCCTTCCTGGCAGCGTTCCTCCCAACATCAGGCCCTATCGCTACCCATTTCACCAAAAAATGGAGATTGAAATGCTTGTTCGGGACTTATTGAAGCAAGGTATTATTCGCCTAAGCACTAGTTCCTTTTCTTCTCCAGTTATTCTTGTCTGCAAAAAAGATGGGTCATGGCACCTTTGCATTGAATTTCGAGCACTTAATCACCTCACCATCAAGGATAAGTTTCCAATTCCTGTTGTTGATGAGCTTCTTGATGAGCTTCATGGGGCTCACTTTTTCTCCAAGTTGGATCTTCGTTCTGGGTATCATCAAATTCGGGTTCATAAGGATGATATCCCTAAAACAGCTTTCCGCACACATGATGGACATTATGAGTTTTTGGTCATGCCCTTTGGACTCACTAATGCTCCTTCCACATTCTAGGCCTTAATGAATAAAATATTTCGACCCTACTTGTGGAAATTCATTCTAGTATTCTTTGATGATATCCTCATCTACGGTAAAACATGGGATGAACATCTCCAGCATTTGGATCTTGTCATGCAACTTTTCGCTGACCATCATCTCCATGCCAAGCAGTCTAAATGTGTTTTTGGACAGAAGGAAGTTGAGTATCTCGGGCACATTATCTCAGCACAAGGGGTTCGCGTGCATCCTGCCAAAATCGATGCCATGACCAGTTGGTCGCATCCTCAGACACTCAAGAGCCTTCGTGGTTTTTTGGGGTTGACTGGATACTACCGCAAGTTTGTCAAGGATTATGGGAAGATTGTAGCTCCATTAACTACTCTATTAAAAAAGGATGCCTTCACATGGACACCTGCCGCTCAGTGCGCATTTGAGAAACTAAAACAAGCTATGTGTACTACACCTGTGCTAGCTATGCCCGATTTTTCCAAGCCCTTCACTATTGGGAGTGATGCTTTTGGAAATGGACTTGGTGCTGTTCTCCTTCAAGATGAACACCCCATTGCGTTGACCAGCAAATCCCTTTCAGGTAAGAATTTAGCTGCCTCTACCTATGATAAGGAAATGATGGCTATTTTGCATGGAGTACAGAAGTGGCGCCCATACCTATTAGGAAATCATTTCTGCATCAAGACTGATCACCAAAGTCTGAAATATTTCTTGGACCAGCGTGTCTCCTCCCCGGCACAACAGAAATGGGTTAGCAAACTCATGGGTTATGACTATGAGATCACTTACAAGAAGGGTAAAGACAATATTGTGGCAGATGCTCTTTCTCGCACATTTGATACCCAAGGTTCTCTTTCAGCTATTTCCATACCTGTTCCAAATTGGTTGCAATCTATTCAACAGGGGTATGTCAATGACTCCTCCTTATCTCAAATCATCCAACGCTTGACCAACAACCCTTCTGTTGTACCACATTACTCTTGGGATGGTGCATCTCTGCGATACAAGGGTCGTCTGGTGCTTCCCCAAAGCACAGATCTTCAACAGGCTGTCTTCTATGAACTCCATGCTTCTCCATCGGCAGGGCACTCTGGATTCCTCAAAACGTATGAACGAGCACAGCGTAACTTCTTTTGGACGGGCATGAAAAGGACAATTCAACAGATGGTGGCCGAATGTGATACCTGCCAGTGCAATAAGGGTGAAACAACACTCTTTCCAGGATTGCTTGAACCCTTACCCATACCTACACGGATTTGGACAGATATTTATATGGATTTCATTGAAGGGCTCCCTAAATATGGCGGGAAGACAGTGATTCTCGTTGTGGTTGATCGCCTCTCCAAATATAGTCATTTTTGTGCTCTCAGCCATCCCTATACAGCCTCCTCCGTCGCTCAAATTTTTATGGACCAGATCTTTCGTCTTCATGGCATCCCTTCTTCCATTGTCTCGGATCATGATGCGACTTTCACCAGTCATTTTTGGACAGAACTATTTCGCCACACTGGCACCAAACTGAAGATGAGTTCAGGATATCACCCACAAATAGATGGTCAGACTGAAATTGTCAATAAATGCTTGGAAACTTATCTTCGTTGCTTCACCTTTGAACAACAACATCAGTGGGAAAAATGGCTCCCTCTCGTTGAATGGTGGTACAATACCTCTTACCACACTACCTCTAAAATGACCCCATATGAAGCAGTCTATGGTCAGGCACCTCCAACTCTTCTTCCATACACCCCCACCAGTTCACCAGTTCAGGAAGTTGACACGGTCCTTCGAAACCGCGATCAGATTCTGTGCATTTTGCGGGACAATCTTCACATGGCAAGGAATCGCATGAAGCAACAAGCTGATCAGCACCATTCGGAGCGCACTTTTCAAGTCGGCGATATGGTTTTTCTTCGTCTCCAGCCATACAAACAATCATCCTTGAAACTCAAAGGGCATCATAAGCTCGCTCCAAAGTTCTATGGGCCATATCGGATTCTTCAGAAGATTGGGTCCGTTGCTTATAAATTGGAACTTCCTCCTTCTTCCCGAATTCATCCAGTCTTTCATGTCTCTTGTCTGAAGAAAGTTCTTGGCACCAACATTAGTGGACAAACGATTTTACCCGAATTGGATAATGAAGGATCCATCCTTTTGGAGCCATAGGCCATCCTCAATTAGTGCACGCATCAGCTTCGCTCTCGCTCTATCACAGAGGTCTTAATTCAGTGGCACGACATGCAACCAGAGGATGCTACATGGGAACCACTCCTTCAGATTCAACAACAATTTCCACATATAAAGCTTTGAGGACAAAGCTTTTTTTAAGGGGGAGGGGATGTTAGGAACCCATGTCTTTACTTTGTTAGTATGTTGTTGTTGGACGCATATGCTTTGTAAGTCGTCCCGTAGTATTTTTTGATCAATAGTTTGTGTTATTGTTGTTGGCGCTTATGCTTTGTAAGTCGCCCGTAGTATTGTTGATCCATAGTTTGTAACGGCGCATGGTTTTGATCCATAGTATTGGTGCCTAGAATTAGTATATAAGTGTGTGTTGAAACCTATGAAGGCACCGTGAAGTTATTTGTATTGAGCTTGCTCATAGGAGGTTGCCGCCTCGAAGTGGCCTGTGATCAATATAAAAGTGATCCTGAGTTCTGTCATTTCTGCTATTTCGCATATTTTTATTAAGTAATTGTTGTAGGTGCATCACATCTGGTATCAGAACCTCCACCCAAGTTCAAGTCACAGAGCGGGTGGCAACGTCGGCATTGCAGTGTTCGCCCGAGGCTCGTACGACACAAAGGGGACACCACCGTATGGGCGCACATCCAGCCCAGAGTCTGGACTGTGGAGCGTGGTGGGATGTTAAGATCCTAATGGACGGCCTTCACTAACACCTCGAGGTTTTGGTGTAATGGTTCGTATCAAACAGAGAGCCTACAGTATGACAAGAAGATAGAGTAATACATTTCAACCAGAATGCAGTTGAACATCCATTACAATAGAAATACAAACGCAGTATAGAAACACATAACCAAATATTTATATAGACCCGAGGGTAAGAAGATAGTCATTGCTCTTATACAATAAACATTTTAAACACAAAAATTGCCTTCACAAGCTTAAAGTTTATTTACCACTGTAATTTAAAAAGGGCCAACAAACCCTAATATCATAAACATTGTATTTTTTTTATCAAGAAGAGTCCTTCCGTAGAGTAAGGAAGACTCTATAAAAATGCCAACATAGATGCCCAAACCCTTGTCACTCCACAGAGGCTAAAACCATACTCCCATCTTCCATACAACCCAACTAAAAAACAGTAGAGCCACTCCTCCACTAGAGAAAATGAAACTTCATAGAGCACGAGCTTATCGTAGAATAGAGATCTTCTTGGAACACACATTATAACTCCAAGCACTCAACCTTCCTGTACCTAAATCGAGCACCGGAAAAATAAATTCATTAGATACCAGCAAATTAATTTAGGGTAAAAAAAATACAGGAGAAATAGCACACGATCCTTCTTAAACATTACCTGAGCATTAACAATAGCACCTCCAACAAGCAAATGCGACCTCGATTAACCAAACAAGTGCAGAAGGGAATAGTACCTTATTTTTCTCAACCATCACTTGAGATTTAAATGATGGCACTCTCCACTAGCGAAAGTGAACCCCATCAAACCAACAAGCAATGGTCATACCTTAACCAGGGTTCTGTAAAGAAAGAGTAGAGGGGATTCCCTTGGCTTCCCACTCCTCCAAACTAAAGCATTGTGACTAGAATAACTCGACAAGTGAATGCCTACCATACTTTTAACAAACCTAAAATACATAAATATTAAATAATAATAGTAATAATAGTAATTAGCAATAATTATCCAAGGGACATAACCCTTGTGAACAACCATTAAAAGTTCCCTTTGGAATTGTATTTATACGGGGCCTCTCATTACATTGTAATCATCATATATCTTATCAATTATATTTACCATTTATCCATTTATGGAGCTGTTGTCTTATTTATGTTGGAAGTTTACATAGAAGACGGATTTCTCCACTTCATTTGGTATCAGAGCCACTTCTTGGGCATCTCTACTTTGAATTTTGGCTAAATTACAGAATTTGTCTGAGAAGTAAGAGTTTCTCTTATATTTGTGGTGCTTGACCAAGAAGCAGGCCCTTCACCTCCCCCACCATGCCCCCACTCTTCTACACTCTGTCACATCCTACCACCCCATGTCCAGTCACCTTCTATTTCGACCCTCTTCATCATTCCGTCCCTGTGCACTGGCTCTTCATCATCGCCCCCCAACACTCCTTCCATCTTAGTGTTGTCCACCACCCGCGCTCCACCCCTATAATCCATCCTCCCTCTAAAGTGTCGCTTGAACATGATGTACCCTCATCCTTCATCACCTGTACACCCCTCTCCATACATCGTTTCCAAACACCACCACTCTATGCATCGTGCTCTCCCTACGCACTTCCTCCACACTCATGACTCACTCCTCCTCCCACGCTGATCGCGGCATCCCTGCAACCTCACTTCCTCTTTTCACCCTTCTATTTCCCTCTCGGCACTCTCACCATTCCCTAGTCCTCTCAAACTACTCCCACTTCTCCCGTGTGCACCCACAATGCTCACATTGCTCCCACATACCCCGCCACCTTCATGTCACAACTCTTGCTTCCTCTCACCATACAATCCATCTACGCCTCCGCCCACCTCATCTGCGATCTCCCTCCTCCACGTTCCCTCACATAACCTTCCTCTCACTCGCTACGCCTTCCCACTCACTCCCTCCCTTCCGCGCCGAGCTCCTCCTCCCTTACGCCCAAAACTTCTATGTAGCTCTTTGCGTACTCCCCCACGCCCATCCTGCTTGCACAATCCTTTTCCACTCCACCCTCCCTCACATTTTCCCTTCTCCCACCATCGTGTGGTCTCCTATCTTCCACTACACCTGCTCCATTCCTCCATCACGCCCTCCTCTGATCCCCTCACTCCCGCCATCCATTGAAACCCTGAATTAATATAAAAAAATTAAATATTAAACAATATAATAATATTATTATATTTGTTTAGATATTTTTATTTTTGAAAAAAAAACTATATATATAGTTTATAAAAACATTAATAATAATATTATTATTAATAATTATTATTATAAAAATATATATAATGATTATTATTTTATTAAAATAATAATTACTCTTGGAAAAAAATGAGGTTTTTAACCTAATAAAAAGACAACAAATAGAAGAAGCCAAAGTAAAAAAAAGACTCGACAAAAAGTCAAATTCAAAGAAGACCAAGTCAAAGAAGAAATCAAGTCAAGAAGACCTAGTTATCGTCCAAAGTCAGGAATTATGGCGAATTCAAAATCATAAATGACGTTGCCATTACAATCATCACTGAACAAATTAGAGAAATATAAAGCAACCAATAGCGATCTTTAATTCGAAATTATAAAGCAAGAAATGTGAAATCATTTAGCAAAACATGAGAATCAAAGATTAAAAAATAAAAAACTAGAGCTCCAGAATAGGTTATTAGAAAAGGATAAGGAAATTTCACATCTAAGAATCCACAATCAAAACCTGGAATATAAAATCAGAGATTTCAAAAATTTCAAAGAATATTCGTATGGAAGTAATAACGATTTAGAAGATGACATAAAGCGCTTAAAAATGCTCATCATGGATAAAAATATAGAATTGACATAAACCTAGAGAAAGCTATAAAATCAAGAATCACAGAGATGTCAACGTCAACAACAAAAGAAAAAACTTCAGTATGTGAGCCACCTGCAACAATTAATTAATACGAATATGCGAAATAGCAGAAATGACAGAACTCAGAATCACTTTTATATTTATCGCAGGCCACTTCGAGGGGGCAACCTCCTTTGAGCAAGCTCAATACAAATAACTTCACGGTGCCTTCATAGGTCTCAACACACACTTATATACTAATTCTAGGCGCCAATACTATGGGTTGAAACCATGGCCCGTTACAAACTATGGATCAACAATACTATGGGCGACTTACAAAGCATATGCGCCAACAACAATAACACAAACTATTGATCAACAAATACTACGGGATGACTTACAAATCATATGCATCCAACAACAACATACTAACAAAGTAAAGACATGGGTTCCTAACATCCCCTCCCTCTTAAAAAAAGCTTTGTCCTCAAAGCTTTAGATGTGGAAATTGTTGTTGAATCTGAAGGAGTGGTTCCCATGTAGCATCCTCTGGTTGCATGCCGTGCCACTGAATTAATACCTCTGTGATAGAGCGAGAGTGAAGCTGACGCGTTCGCCGATTGAGGATGGCCTCTGGATCCAAAAGGATGGATCCTTCATTATCCAGTTCGGGTAAAATCTTCTGTCCGCTGATGTTGGTGCCAAGAACTTTCATCAGACGAGAGACATGAAAGACTGGATGAATGCGGAAAGAAGGAGGAAGTTCCAATTTATAAGCAACGGACCCAATCTTCTGAAGAATCTGATATGGCCCATAGAACTTTGGAGCGAGCTTATGACGCCCTTTGAGTTTCAAGGAGGATTGTTTGTACGGCTGGAGACAAAGAAAAACCATATCGCCGACTTAAAAAGTGTGCTCCGAACGGTGCTGATCAGCTTGTTGCTTCATGCGATTTCTTGCCATGTGAAGATTGTCCCACAAAATGCAAAGAATCTGATCATGGTTTCGAAGGACCGTGTCAAATTCCTGAACTGGTGAACTGGTGGGGGTGTATGGAAGAAGAGCTGGAGGTGCCTGACCATAGACTGCTTCATATGGGGTCATTTTGGAGGCAGTGTGGTAAGAGGTATTGTACCACCATTCAACGAGAGGGAGCCACTTTGCCCATTGATGTTGTTGTTCCGAGGTGAAGCAACGAAGATAAGTTTCCAAGCATTTATTGACAATTTCAGTCTGACCATGTGTTTGTGGGTGATACCCTGAACTCATCTTCAGTTTGGTGCCAGTGTGGCGAAATAGTTCTATCCAAAAATGACTGGTGAAAGTCGCATCACGATTCGAGACAATGGAAGAAGGGATGCCATGAAGACGAAAGATCTGGTCCAGAAAAATTTGAGCGACGGAGGAGGTTGTATATGGATGGCTGAGAGCACAAAAATGACTATATTTGGAGAGGCGATCAACCACAACGAGAATCACTGTCTTCCCACCAGATTTAGGGAGCCCTTCAATGAAATCCATAGAAATATCTGTCCAAATCCGTATAGGTATGGGCAAGGGTTCAAGCAATCCTGGAAAGAGTGTTGTTTCACCCTTATTGCGCTGGCAGGTTTCACATTCGGCCATCATCTGTTGAATTTTCCTTTTCATGCCCTGCCAAAAGAAGTTACGCCGTGCTCGTTCATACGTTTTGAGGAACCTAGAGTGCCCTGCCGATGGAGAAGCATGGAGTTCATAGAAGATATCCTGTTGAAGATCTGTGCTTTGGGGAAGCACCAGACGACCCTTGTATCGCAGAGAAGCACCATCCCAAGAGTAATGTGGTACAGCAGAAGGGTTTTTGGTCAAGCATTGGATGATTTGAGATAAAGAAGAGTCATTGATATAACTCTGTTGAACAGATTGCAACCAATTTGGAACCGACATAGAAATAGCTGAAAGAGAACCTTGGGCATCAAATGTGTGAGAAAGAGCATCTGCCACAATATTGTCTTTACCCTTCTTGTAAGTGATCTCATAGTCATAACCCATGAGTTTGCTAACCCATTTCTGTTGTGCCGGGAAGGAGACACGCTGGTCCAAGAAATATTTCAGACTCTAGTGATCAATCTTGATGCAGAAATGATTCCCTAATACGTATGGGCACCACTTCTATACTGCATGCAAAATAGCCATCATTTCCTTCTCATAGGTAGAGGCAGCTAAATTCTTACCTGAAAGGGCTTTGCTAGTGAACGCAATGGGGTGTTCATCTTGAAGGAGAATAGCACCAACTCCATTGCCGCAAGCATCACTCTCAATAGTGAAGGGCTTGGAAAAATTGGGCATAGCTAGCACAGGTGTAGTACACATAGCTTGTTTTAGTTTGTCAAATGCACACTGAGCAGCAGGTGTCCATGTAAAAGCATCCTTTTTCAATAGAGCAGTTAATGGAGCTACAATCTTCCCATAATCCTTAACAAACTTGCGGTAGTATCCAGTCAACCCCAAAAAAGCACGAAGGCTCTTGAGTGTCCGAGGATGCGGCCAATTGTTCATGGCATCGATTTTGGCAGGATCCACGCGAACCCCTTGTGCTGAGATAATGTGCCCGAGATACTCAACTTCCTTTTGTCCAAAAACACATTTAGACTGCTTGGCATGGAGATGATGGTCAAAGAAAAGTTGCATGACAAGATCCAGATGCTGGAGATGTTCATCCCATGTTTTACTGTAGATGAGGATATCATCAAAGAATACCAGAATGAATTTTCGCAAGTAGGGTCGAAATATTTTATTCATTAAGGCCTGGAATGTGGAAGGAGCATTAGTGAGGCCAAAGGGCATGACCAAAAACTCATAATGGCCATCATGTGTGCGGAAAGCTGTTTTAGGAATATCATCCTCATGAACCCGAATTTGATGATACCCAAAATGAAGATCCAAGTTGGAGAAAAAGTGAGCCCCATGAAGCTCATCAAGAAGCTCATCAACAACAAGAATCGGAAACTTATCCTTGATGGTGAGGTGATTAAGTGCTCAGAAGTCAATGCAGAGGCGCCATGACCCATCTTTTTTGCGGACAAGAATAACTGGAGAAGAAAAGGAACTAGTGCTTGGGTGAATAATACCTTGCTTCAATAAGTCCTGAACAAGCATTTCAATCTCCGATTTTTGGTGAAATGGGTAGCGATAGGGCCTGATGTTGGGAGGAACGCTGCCAGGAAGGAGCTGAATACGATGGTCTTCTGGCCTGGAAGGTGACAATCCCACTGGTTCAGCAAAGACACCTGTATATCGATCCAGAATTTGTTGTAGATCCAAAGGAGTAGTGGAGACCGCTGATGGTTGCATCTGGATGGAATGGATCTGAGCGATGACACCATGTGAATTCTTCTTGAGGAGTTTTTCCATGCGATGTGAACTGATGATGCTGAGAGAACCTGGTTGTAATCCTGTCAATGTGTGTTTTTGTCCATTGAGGGAAAAATGCATCCAAAGTTCAGCAAAATCCCATAAGATAGGGCCAAGTGTGTGTAGCCATTGAATGCCCAAAACCACATCACATCCCCCTAAGGGCAAGGCAAACATGTCAGAGCGCAAGGTATAATCTCCCATAGAGATACGCACATTTCGACACTTCCCTTTGCAAGTAAAGGTGCCCCCATTGGAAACCATGACTTCAAAGTTGGAGCAAGGATGGATAAAACAGTTAGCTTGTTTGGCGATCCAAGGGTCAATGAAATTATGAGTGCTACCAGAATCAATGAGTATTGTAAGAGGAAGCTTCTTGAAGTAACCCTTGACCTGCATTGTTTGAGGGGTGGTGATTCCAGCTAAAGCATGGAGAGATATCTCTGGCTGGTCATCCTGGAACGGAGGGTCAATAGGCGATTCCTGAATGTCGACCGGAGCATCCAGTGTTTCTGGATCTTCGTCACCAATTTCAGAGGCAGGCGGAGACTCCACATCCACGAGATAGAGCTTTTGCTGAACACATCTATGTCCCCGAGTGAATTTCTCATCACAATTATAGCAAAGCCCCTTTTCTCTGCGTGCTTGCATCTCTGTTTCAGACAAACGCTTGATAGGAGTCAGTTGAGGAGCCTGCGGTATAGGTGGTCGCTGAGAACCCATATTTCGGAAGGGAACAAAAGTGGGCTTGGAGCGTTGTTGGGCTGCAATCTTGTCTTCTGCCAACTTAGCCAACCCTAGGGCTTCCATCATTGTGTTGGGACAAAACATTTTGACCTCAGAGCGGATGGCATCCTTTAGACCACTGATAAAACAACTCCGGTAAAAGTCATCAGATAATCCTTCGGTGTGGTTGGCTAGATTCTCAAATTCCAGTTGATACTCTCTCACCGTGCCAATTTGGCGAAGTTTAGTGAGGGCTCCTGTGAAGTCATCAAAAGCACTAGGACCAAATCGTTGCAAAAGGAGCTGGCAAAAGTCTGACCATTTGGGCTCTGGATGAGCCTTGATGTACCAACGGTACCATTGAAGAACTTCCTGTTCCAAGTGAAAGGATGCCAGCGGAACTTTGTTGACATCAAAAGTATTATGCAAACTGAAATACTGTTCTTCACGATAGAGCCATCCAGTTGGATTAGTACCATTGAAGCGAGGAAAATCAAGCTTCGGACTACGGAAATTACTAGAAGAGGAGAACCCATTGTCTAATGAAGACTCGGACTGTCGTTTGTTGTTCATAGCTCTATGTTCAAGATGGAGGCCGAGAAATTTTTTATCCGGATCCTGGAGGTTTTTTTTTTTTTTTTTTTTTTTTTTTTTTTTATTTTTTTTTTTTTTTTTTTTTTTTTTTTTTTCGGTTGACTGGGTAGGAAAACAAAAACAGAAACTACTTCAGTAAGGGAAAATCTGGACTAGGGAAAAAATCTAAATGGTAATTGGGGTTTGACTAGGTTTTGGACACTGTTGAATAGACAGGGAAACAAAAATGAGGATTCCAGAAGCAGGGTGAAAGAATGGGAAAATTTGGCAGAGGGGAACAAAGAAGCAGAATTCAGAAATGAACTCTATGGAAAAATTTGAGGGTGATTGGGTGAAATCTGAGGAAGTTATGGCAAACCCTAAAAATAGACAAATGTGGGATTTCGGGCTTTGGGAAGGGGAATTGTGGATAGGGTCCTCAGGAATGAAATATGCAGAATGGGGTGACAGGGGTTCCCCGAAAATTTCAAGGGAAACAGAGTGAAAACAAGGGAGATATGGAGAAAAAACTGAATTTTATACTCGGTTTTTTTTTTTTTTTTTTTTTTTTTGCAGATTGGAGCAGCTACGGCTCGAAAGGGATCTGAAATGGCGCCGAATGGATTGAAAATGGATGGATCTGAAATGGCTTGCAAAATGGGTCTGAACGACTGGATGTAAAACGTCGCAGCAACGATCGACGACAGTTCAACTGAAATTAGATATGGACCCCAGGTATGTGCGACTTTCTAACAGTTCAAGGGTTTCACTCGGCCACCAATGCTATCTGACAGCTTGCGTATTGGGCCAGTACCCCTCACTCCACGGCTCAGGTAAAACTGATAACCGCTTTGCCACAAACGACAGCTCTTGGTTTACCTCACGGGTGGGAACTAGTCAATTAGGTAGGGGTCATTGCCCTTTTCGCTGGCAGGTCCTCTCAATGGGACAACTACTTCGGGGTTCCTATGGTACTCCTCACAATGAGTTTTAGGGCTTATTCCCAAGTACTTCCCACAATTAAGCGGATAGGGATTATTCCCAAATCCGAACCTGCAACAGATGTGAAAAAAAATTTGATAGAAATTTCACCCAGCGAGCCCAAGAAAGTGCTCTGATACCAGATGTGAGGCACCTGCAACAATTAATTAGTACGAATATGCGAAATAGCAGAAATGACAGAACTCAGAATCACTTTTATATTGATCACAGGCCACTTCGAGGGGGCAACCTCCTTTGAGCAAGCTCAATACAAATAACCTCACGGTGCCTTCATAGGTCTCAACACACACTTATATACTAATTCTAGGCACCAATACTATGGGTCGAAACCATGGCCCATTACAAACTATGGATCAACAATACTACGGGCGACTTACAAAGCATATGCGCCAACAACAATAACACAAACTATTGATCAACAAATACTACGGGATGACTTACAAAGCATATGCGTCCAACAACAACATACTAACAAAGTAAAGACATGGGTTCCTAACACAGTAACAGTGTGACAAAATTAAGAAGACACATAAGCTGGAAATCAAGAAAATAAAGGACGAATTATCAAGCAATACCAAAGAACTATTTCGACTAAGAATTCATAACAATTCCCATTCCTTTCAAGAGTTAAGCTCACTGATTGGGGTTCTTCACCATTGGTTGTCAGTCCACTGTATAGACAACTAGTTGGGAGCTTGCTGTATCTCACACACTCTTGACTAGATTGGTCTTAGGTTGTAGGATTTGTTGAAAGACACATGCAAGAGAGTCATGAGGTCTATTGGAAGGATTCCAAAAGGATCCTTCATTATGTGCAAGGTACCAAGAATTTTGGGATACACTATGCAGTTGGTTCATCACTTGAACTAGTTGGTTTTACTGATTCTGATTGGGCTGGAGATAGTTCTGATAGGAAGTCTACTTCTGGTTATGTTTTTATGCTTGCACATGGTCCCATTTCCTATTCTATAAAATCAACACACCATCTCCTTATCTTCAGTTGAGGCCGAATACAAGGGAGTAGTGAATGCAGCTACACAATGTGTGTGGTTGAAAGGCATTCTTGGAGAGTTTGGATTTGTGTTTGATTCACCCACAGTTATTTGGTTTGATAATAAAAGTATAATCAAGATATCCATTGATCAGTACATAGGCAGAGGACCAAGAACATAGATATTCACATGCACTACATTTGAGGCTTGGTGCATGACCATATTATTGCCTTGCAGTATTGCCCATCTACTGAGAAAACTGTTGATATATTCACCAAGAGTTTCACTAAGAAGACCTTAACTTACCTTAGATCACTACTTGGGGTGAGTGATGCATGGTGAAGACTGGTACATTTTCCAGATTTGTTTCATGTCCATTTTTTAGGAGAGGTTTTATTTCCCATGTGGTTTTCCTCCTTACCTTGGTTACATGGACAAATACAAATTGTTGTTGTCAGAGGTGACTTGAGCCTTAGTTTCCAAGGCCTCATTTTTGTCTATTGGATACATAAGTCTAGCTTATGGGGGGGTTTTAGAACATTATTACACCTTAGGACCTTATTCATACATTAATTTTTTGATTAATTGGTCCAAAATAAGGTTAATAATGACAATCCAAGGTTGTTAGAAGTTAGTTGGGGCTGATGATGACTATTCCAATAGTTATGGGACAAAATATAGTCAAAATGGCTATTGGGTGCCCTATTAATGGCCACCTCCAGTATTTATTACCACTACCTAAGCTAAGGAGCCCTGATTTCCTTGTTTTAAGGAGATTTCTTTGACTAAAGGTGCCCATGCATTGTATGTGGTCATTTTGACCCTTTCTCGGTTGTTTTGGCCTATCCTTGGCCACCTAACCTCCAGCAAATCTTATCCACCACATGTGTGACCTTCATTTATGACTTCCCATGCCTATCCAACATTCACATGGACAATTCATACATGTTTGAGTTGATTTGGGAGCCTATGGTCAACCTAGGGGAGATTGAGGTCCAATGTAAGCTAACCACTTGTAGCTGCCTCCAAAGGAAAAACAATTATCCCAAATGTTATATAAGGGCGTTCACAACTCATTTCTAGGTTGGACAGTTATAATAAACCTGCTATTTGATCATTTGTGTCTGGTTTTTAATCATTTGTGACTTGTGTTTTATCATTTGTGTGTCTAGAATTCCTTTTTCACTATTTGTATGCATACTTAGCCTAATTTCTTGATTATGAGGTAATATTTAGCTAGTTGATCATGTTGTGAGTTATATTTTACACATACCTCATATTGATATCCTTTCAAGTGCAGAGATAAGCAATGAATGGTATTTCTTACTTGTATGACAACTATCTCTGAGTCACCAAAAACCTTCAAACTCTTTACATTTAAGTCAATTGATTTTTTAGGCCCTGAATTAGAGCTTCATATTCAGTAGTATTATTTGTGCATTCAAATTCTATTCCATAAGAAAGAAATTGTCTCTTTCCTTAGGGATCTACAAGAACACAACTGGAACTTGCTCCATCTTGTGCCTTGGAGCCATCAAAATATAAATTCCAAAACTTATCCTCTAGTTTAACTAAGTTAGTATGGTCACCTACGTTAGTAACTAACTCTACTATATTATAGTCAATATCATCAGCCCGTGCAAATTGAAGGAGACCGGGCTGTGTTTCTGAATCATGACAACTATTTTCTACCTGATAGTTTCTAGGTTCAATTTCCAAAAAATAATTTCCCAAAACAGAAGATAAAAAATTTACTGGTTCATTCTTGCCTTCTAATTTTGTCACATTATGCTTCATATGAGGCTCTCTTAATACTTTGATTTGTTTTTTTTTGTTTTGATATGGAAACCACAAATGAGATAAATATGTTGTAAAATAACCATTCAATTGATTTGACCAATCTCTACTCAATATTAATCCATAAGCTTCTGGTATGTCCACTACCATGATATCAATGAATTGACATACTCTTGAATCTGCAACAAATCTAATCAGGACATTCTTCATTTCTCCAATAAATTTAACATTTGATCTATCCAGTTGGATAATCCGAGAAGGGGATGCTATAGGTTTCCCATTAATCGCTTACAAATAGATAGTGGCATAATGTTAGATGAAGCTCCAGAATCCGCCAAGCAATTATGAACATTATAATTAAAAATTTCATAAGTCAGAAGAAAAGGTAGAGTTTGAGACTTCAATTTTCCATGAATACCTGCCTCGTTAATATTAACGGCAGACTCAATCATTTCTGTTTGTTAATATTTATCTATCATATTGCTTGGTTTTGTATTCAAATCGAAAGCTTCTAATAACTTCTTCCTTTGTTGTGGCAAATTACACATTTCAAACAGATATATATTGGCTTTTGTCTTATTTATATCTTCTACAATATCATACCCCATATTATGATTTACTGCAACACTTCCACCTAGATCATATTTGTTGAATACAAGATTCACTTTTTTATTAATCAATGGATTCGTTTCCTTGGCAACCCTTGAAAGAATAGTGGGTCTTTTTTTCAATCACTTTTGACTATGATTGATTTGTATTGTTATTATTTTTTATGATTTGTTTGGCTGCTCTCAATTTTGGTAGTAATGTACTTTGTTCTTCCACTGATCCCTTACTCCTAGTAGCATAACCTATGGATGAAACTTGTATTTCCTCTACTTCTTCTTCGTCATCCAAATCCAAATTTGGATCCCAATCCCATAACACCAATGTGGTTTCCTCATTATGATCTTCTGCCTCGTTTGATTTTTCTTTATCATGATCCTCTTGTTCTAAAAGTTGTTTATCCAATAATTGATTCATCACTAAATTCATTGAATTTATCCATTGTGGGAAAAAAATTTCAGAATGATGATCACAAAAATGATCCATGCCAACCTCATTTAAATCAAAAATAGAAGAATAATTCAATGGAGGTTTTGAGCTCTCTTCTCTTTTCTTGTAGAAAGTCTTAAAAGGTTTTCTCGCCAAAGAACTAGCGCCCTTTTCCTTTTCCAAATCCACTATTTCATTTGATAGCTTTTGAACCAATTTGATTACACTTTCCACCTCATTTGAATACTCTTGCTTAGGTATGGTTAACAATAAAGGATTTTTATTTACTATTGGTTTTACCTCAGTATCCAGAGAGTGCTTCATAATACTATTGATATATATTTCTACTTTCTTAGCTAGCTTCTTCGAAATTTTCTGTTAAATTAGTTTTACATGGTCTCTTAACAAACATGGCTATGGATGGATGAAGCGCTATGGTATAATATTCAACCAAGAATTCTTCAGCAGGTTTTGGAGCAGCGCTAAAACTATTCAAGACTGTAGTGAATCTTTGATTAAAATCTTGTACATTTTCTTTCTTATCCGTTCTTAGAGACAATAATTCTTTCATGAGTGAATCCAAAGTTCTTTGATCACCAAACTTTCTTATAAAAACATTTTCAAAGATATCCCAATCTACTATAAAACTAGTCTGCAAGCTAAAAAAACAAGATGATGCTTTAGGTTCAAATGTATATGGGAAAAGTTCGCATACAACATCTTCATGTTCTACATTAAGTAAATTTATATCCAAGTAAAAATTATTTAAGTGATCATTAGCAGAGACTCCTTTTCCAGGATCAAACTTAGGTAATACTTGCTTTGGATGTTTAGGTAAATCATGCAAAGGAGCGGGTAAGTTGAGTGGTCCTCTAGCCCTCCACGCAGGTGGCGGATTAGCATTATGAGTCGTGTTAGCAATACATCGAGGATAATGTGGAGGGTGTGTGTGTGTGAAGTTCCACAGCTGTAGATCACTAAGCTTCAACAAACCTCACAATTTCACTCAGTTAATTGCAGATAAGAATTAGCAAGAAATATGATCAAATTCACACATTAAACTCAAAATATGTGGGAAATTGTTGTTGATACATTCATCAAATCTAAGCTGGAAAAAATATGACAATACAATAGAAAGAATTCAATACCCATAGGAGAGTTCAAATTCTCCTTAAGTCATGGCTTAGTTTGCAATGGAACCATCTCCCGATAAGGTTTAGTGGCCACCGATGGTCAATGATCATTCAATCGGAGTAGAACTGAGCATAACTAAACCATGTGAGCACAATAATAGGGAAGGAGACTGCAAGGAGGGAGCATACTAGCTATCAGTGGTCAAGTATGGTGCTCCTAACTCAATAGAATCCAATCTAAGAGCTACAGTCCGTTAGGAACCCATGTCAACCCTTCTATTTACTTTGTTAGTATATTGTTGTTGGACGCATATGCTTTGTAAGTCGTCCGGTAGTATTTGTTGATCCATAGTTTATCTTATTGTTGTTGGATGCATATGCTTTGTAAGACATCCCATAGTAATTGTTGATCCATAGTTTGTATTGGCCCATGGTTTGTATTGACACATGGTATTGGTGCCTAGACTTAGTATATAAGTTTGTGTTGAGACCAATGAAGGTACATGAAGTTATTTGTGTTCAACTTGCTCAAAGGAGGTTTCCCCCTCGAAGTGGCCTGCGA
The DNA here is from genome assembly GCA_027924585.1 of Larix kaempferi. Classification (NCBI taxonomy): domain Eukaryota; kingdom Viridiplantae; phylum Streptophyta; class Pinopsida; order Pinales; family Pinaceae; genus Larix; species Larix kaempferi. The sequence continues at coordinate 2,424,551 of BSBM01000945.1, forward strand.
TCAATATAAAAGTGATTCTGAGTTTTGTTATTTCTATTGTCCTGTATATTCTCATTAATTATTGTTGCAGGTTCTTCACATCTGGTATCAGAGCACTTTCTTTGGCTCGCTGGGTGATTTTTCTGCCAAATTTTTTTTTCGCATCTATTGTAGCTTCGGATCTAGGAATAATCCCTATCCACTTAACTATGGGAAGTACTTGGACATAATCCCTAAAACTCATTGTGAGGAGTACCAAAGGAACCCCAAAGTAGCTAGCCCATTGAGAGGACCTGGCAGCGAAAAGGGAAACGACCCCTACGTGATTGACTAGTTCCCACCCGTGACGTAAACCAGGAGCTGTCGTTTGTGGCAAAGCAGTTATCAGTTTTACTTGAGCTGTGGAGTGAGGGGTACTTCCCCAATATGCAAGCCGTCAAACAACATTGGTGTCCAAGTGAAACCCCTGAACTATTAGGAAGCCGCACATACCTAGGGTCCATATATATTTTCAGCTAAACTTTTTCTGATCACTGCCGCGCCATTTCAGATCCATTTTGAAAGCCGTTCCAAATCCAGGCATTTCAGATCTATTTCAGATCCAGCCATTTTCGATCCAACCGACACAGTTTCTGATCCCTCTGTTTTCGATCAGTTCCGCATCGTTGCATATCTATTTGTTTCATATCCCTTGAAACTTCCATAACACCTCATTAATCCCATTCTGCATATTTCATTCCTAAGGACCTTATCCCAAATTCCACTTCCCAAAGCCCGAAATCCCACATTTGTCTATTTTAGGGTTTTCCATAACTTCTTCGGATTTCACCCAATCACCTTCAAATTTTACCACAGAGTTCCTTTCCTAATTCTGCTTCTTTGTCCCTCTCTGCCAAATTTTCTCATTCTTTCACCCCACTTCTGAAATCCTCATTTTTTGCTTCTCTGTCCATTAGAAAGTGTCCAAAACCTAGTCAAACCCCAATTACCCCTCTGCGTTTTTCCCAAATCCAAATTTCCCTTTACTAAATAAGTTTTTTTTTTTGTTTTCTATCCATTGCCCCCCCCCCCAAAAAAAAAAAAAAACTCCTGGTTATGGTTGTCACCCACGCAGTAGCAACAACCATGGAGGAAGCACTTACAGCCATCCAAACCAAACTCCAAGATCTAGATGAAAAATTTCTCAGCCTCCACCTTCAGCATTCAGCCATGAACAATAACCGATAGCAAGAATCTTCGGCAGCCAATGGGTTCTCTTCTTCCAGCAATTTCCGTGGTCCGAAGCTTGAATTTCCTTGCTTCAATTGTACTGATCCAGCTGGATGGATCTATCATGCAAAATAGTATTTCAGTCTGCATAATACTTTTGATGTCCAAAAAGTTCCACTTGCATCCTTTCATTTGGAACAGGAAGCCCTTCAATGGTACCGTTCGTACATCAAGGCTCATGACGAGCCAAAATGGACATATTTTTTCCAACTCCTTTCGCAATGATTTGGACCTAGTGCTTTTGATGACTTCATCGGAGCACTCACTAAACTTCGTCAAAGTGGCACTGTGAGAGAGTATCAAACAAAATTTGAGAAGCTAGCCAATCACATAGAAGGATTGTCTGATGAATTCTACAGGAGTTATTTTATCATTGGTCTTAAGGATGAAATTCGGTTAGAGGTTAAAATGTTCTGTCCCAACATAATTATGGAAGTTCTAGGGTTGGCTAAGTTGGCAGAAGACAAGATTTCAGCCCAACAACGCTCCAAACCCACTTTTGTTCCCTTCCGAAGTATGGGTTCTCAACGACCTCCCATCCCGCCAGCTCCTCTACCAACTCCTATCAAGCATTTGTCTGAAACAAAGATGCAGGAACGCAGAGAAAAAGGGCTTTGTTATAATTGTGACGAGAAATTCACTTGGGGACATAGATGTGTTCAACAAAAGCTCTATCTCTTGGATATGGATTCTCCTCCTGCCTCTACAATTGGCTAAGAAACTCCAGATACAATGGATGATCAAGTCGACATTTAGGAGCTTCCTATTGACCCCCCATCTCCGGATGAACAACTAGAGATATCTCTCCATGCTTTATCTGGCATCACCACCCCCCAAACAATGCGGGTTAGGGGTTACTTCAAGAAGCTTCCTCTTACAATACTCATTGATTTTGGTAGCACTCATAACTTCATTGACCCTCGGATTGCCAAACATGTTGATTGTTTTGTCCATCCTTGCTCCAACTTTGAAGTCATGGTTGCCAATGGGGGCACCTTACCTTGCAAGGGGAAGTGTCACAATGTGCGTATCTCTCTGGAAGATTATAACCTGCACTTTGACATGTTTGCCTTGTCCCTAGGCGGATGTGATGTGGTTTTGGGCATTCAATGGTTACGCACACTTAGCCCCATTTGATGGGATTTTGCTAAACTTTAGATGCAGTTTTCAGTCAATGGGAAACAACACAAATTTAAGGGCTTACAACAAGGGTCTCTCTGCATCATCAGTTCACATCGCCTGGAAAAGATCCTTAAGAAGAATTCACATGGTGTCATCGCTCAACTCCATTCCCTTCAGATGCACCCATCAATGGTCTCCCCTACTTCCTTGGATAGATATGCAGGTGTCCTTGCTAAACCAGTGGGCTTGTCACCTTCAAGAGACCTTTCCAATACGAATTTAGCCGCATCTACATCTTAGTAGGAAATGATGGCTATTTTTCATGCAGTACAGAAGTGGCAACCATACCTATTAGGGAATTATTTCTGCATCAAGAATGATCTCCAGAGTCAGGAAAATTTCCTGGAACAATGGGTCTCCTCCCCAGCACAACTGAAATGGGTTATCCAACTCATGGGTTATGCCTATGCGATCACTTACAATAAGGGTAAGGACAATATGGTGGCAGATGCTCCTTCTCACACATTTGATGACCCAGTTTCTCTTACAGTTATTTCTCTACTTGTTCCAAATTGGTTGTAATCTGTTCAACAGGGCTATCTCTTCTATGAACTCCATGCTTCTTCATCAGTAGGGAACTCTAGGTTCCTCAAAATGTATGACCGGGAACAATGTAACTTTTTTTGTCAGGGGCTGAAAATGACAATTTAACAGATGGTGGCGGACTGTGATACTTTCCAGGTCAACAAGGGTGAAACGACACTCCTTTAGAGACTACTTGAACCCTTTCCCATCCCTACACAGATTTAGACAACTATTTCTATGGATTTCCTAGAAGCACTCCAATGGTACAATACCACATCTAAACAAACACCATATGAAGCAGTCTATGGACAGGCACTGCCAGTTCTTCTTCCATACACCCTCAACAGCTCCCCAGTTCCGAAAATTGACTCAGTTCTTCGAAACTGTGATCAAATTCTTCTCATTCTGCAGGACAATCTTCACATGGCAATAATTTGACTAAAACTAAAAGTCGATCAGCACCATTCTAAGCCCACTTTTCACACAGCTGATATGGTTATTCTACAGCCTTACAAGCAACCCTCCCTAAAATGCACAAGGCATCAGTGGCCCGGAATGCAACCCGAGGATGCTACAGGGGAACCACTCCTTCAGATTCTGCATCAATTTCCACATCTAAAGCTTTGAGGACAAAGCTTTTTCTAAGGGAGGGGGGATGTTAGGAGCCCATGTCAACCCTTCTATTTACTTTGTTAGTATATTTTTTTTAGATGCATATGCTTTGTAAGTAGTTCCGTAGTATTTGTTGATCCATGGTTTGTCTTATTGTTGTTGGACGCATATGCTTTGTAAGTCGTCCTATAGTAATTGTTGATCCATAGTTTGTATTGGACCATGGTTTGTATTGACACATGGTATTGACCCATGGTATTGGCACCTAGACTTAGTATATAATTTTGTGTTGAGACCAATGAAGGTACCATGAAGTTATTTGTATTGGGCTTGCTCAAAGGCGTTTTCCCCCCTCGAAGTGGCCTACGATCAATATAAAAGTTATTCTGAGTTTTGTTATTTCTATTGTCCCGTGTATTCTCATTAATTATTGTTACAAGTTCTTCACACAGTCATTTAACAGAACAATCAAGGGGACAAGGTTCCCTAAATCATGGAACTGACTGATAGATATCCTAAATATGTGGGGGAGGGAACACTTGCAACTCCATTAATAAAAAAGGGCGCATGATAGGATAGGAGGGATAATAATGACCAGAGACAAGCTCTAGGGGGGCCAGAATAGGGACTAGGTGCTAAGAGACTCCACTGCTATTGAATGGATGCATGCAGTGCTACATGGAATGCATGCATGCATGCAAATCCAATATGTGATAGTGAGAATATTCCAACAACCCCCCTTAAGTCGGACTATGAGGAAAAATAACTGAAAAAATAGGGCCCGGGTTACTGAGACCAAATGTCACCCCATACAAGAATCTAAATAAAATGTGAGGAAAGAGGGAAAACATAGTGGGAATAAAACCCCCCCTCAAGATAGACTGTATAAAAATCTAATCAACCAAGGTATCACTCACCCCAAGAAGGGATCGAAGGTAAGTGAACTTCTTCACTGAAAAAGATTTGGTGAAAATATCTACAATCTGCTCTTCTGTAGGACAATAAAGTAGTGTGATGGTAAAATCATGCACCAATCCTCAGATGTAATGCATGTGTATCTCAATATGTTTGGTTCTTTGTCTCAGAACTGGATCTATAGAAATCTTGATAGCACTCTGATTGTCAAAATAGATGACTAGTGGATTATTGTAGTGAATCCCAAACTTTGACAAGATGCCCTGCAACCAAATGCACTGTGTGGATGCATTCACTGCACCTCTGTACTCTGCCTCAGTTGATGAAAGAGATAAAGAATTTTGTTTTTTTCTCGACCAATATATAGGACCAGATCTAATCATGAAAACAAAACTACATGTAGAATTCTGATCTGATCCGTCTCCATCCCAATCTGAATCTGTATACCCAACTAGGTTCAATGGAGACCCAACTACATAGTGAATACCATAGGTCTTCGTCCCTTGCATATAATGCAAGATCCTTTTTGTTGCCTTCCATTGAATATCATGAGGCTCCTGCATGTATCTCGAGACAACACTCACTGCATAATATAGATCAGGGCGAGTATGTGTAAGAAACAAAATACTCCCGATCAACTGCCGATACAAAGTACTATCAACCAAAGGTGAAGAAGAACCATCCTCAAGGATGATCCCTGAAAGAAAAAGGAAATGATGTTGATTTGCATTCCGTCATATGAAACCTTTCAAGTAGATATGATGCATATTTGGACTATGTTACCTTGATACCTGAGTCACTCTGAGAGACTTCAAGACCAAGAAACGACTTTAGCGGTCCCAGATATGACATAGAGAAGGAGTTGTGCAAAGTTGTTTTGATAGATCTAAGACATGAAGAGAGACTCCCTGTAATCAACAAATCATCAAAATAAAGAAAAATAACGAGTAGATATTTACCATAATGTCTCATGTATACATTTGAATCAGATTTTCATCTCTGAAAATATTTTGACAGTAAGAAGTAGTCCATCTTAGCATACCATTCTCGGGGATCCTGTTTGAGCCCATACAAGGACTTCCTCAATATACCGACTAGTGAAGGATCATCATTGTATCCTTCAGGTTGCTTCATGTAGATCTCCTTCTCTATATCTCCATGAAGAAAGGCACTCTTGACATCCATGTGATGCACTTCCCAGTGCTTGGATGCATCAAGAGCTATAACAAGATAGATGGAATCCATCTTTGCAACAAGAGAAAATGTATTTGAATAGTCAATCCCATGAACTTGGGAGAAACCTTTAGAAAACAAGCAAGCCTTGTACTTTCTTGTGACTCCATATGAATCCATCTTTGTTCTGTATACCCACTTGCATTGAACAAGCTTCCTACTAGGAGGAAGATAAACAAGATCCCAAGTCTCATTTATTTGAATAGATTGGTACTCTTCATCCATAGCTGCTATCCATCTCGGATCTTGGGAGGCCTCAAATTTTTTTTTGGATATGATCCATTCATAAGAAAGCATCTGTTAGCAAGAAATGGATCTGTGTGAGAAAGTGCAAACCTTGCATTTTGAAAATTAGATCTATTTCTTATTGGATATTTTGTATCTCCAACAAGATCATCGAAAGATTCAAGAGTTATGGAAGGCCGTCCTGGAAGAGGATTTGGATATTCATGTTCTATATCTTCATGTTCTTGTGGATCTGTATCTAGCATTCTCGCATCTTCACTTTCAAGGCCAGAATCTGAACTTTCATGAGAGGATGCTTCATTATCTTTCTCAATAGGATGTGGTGGTGTAGTTGGCAAGATCTCTTCATACACATGGTGGGCATCATGTAGTGGCCACTCCTCAAATTGCACAGTTCTCTCAAGACATTTATACATGGTGGATAGATATAGCAGTTTGCAGGCCTTTGCACTGAGTGCATAACAAACAAGCATGCACTCTTTACTCTATGGATCTAAAGCTCTCCTTTTCTATGATGGAATCATTTCCCAAGCCTTGGGTCCATAGACTCTCAGATGAGATACATCAAGTTTGTATCCCATCCATGCCTCAAAAGGATTTTTACCTTGTATCCCTTTATGAGGAACTCTATTCTGTAGGTAAGAAACACATTTAACACCTTCTTCCCAAAGTCTAGGAGACAATCCTTTAGAATCGAGCAAGTTTCCATCTCTTTCAAAGTTCTTTTCTTTCTCTCCGCTACACCATTCTGTTTTGGTGTGTAAGGAACAGTGTGCTGCATAGCTATACCCTCACCTACACAAAAACACTGAAACTCATTCTTCACATACTCTCCTCCATTGTTAGTACAAAGGACCTTGATATTCTTCTTAGTGAAATTTTCTATAGAAGCTTCAAAGAACTTGAAGTATCCAAATACTTATGATTTCAACTTAAAAAAATATGCCCAACTGAATCTAGAATAATCATCTATGAATGTTAGGATGTATCTTGCATTATTCAAATATAGGTGAGGAAGAGGTCTTGATATGTCACTGTGAGTCAACTCAAGAGGTGATGAGGTTCTCTTAGCCTTTCCTTTCTCAAACTTATGCTATGATGCTTACCAATCAAGAAACCTTTACAGGTTCCTTTAGAAAATACGATATTTAGAATCCCTTCAACCATTTTCTGATTGTGCAGTTCTTGCAAATATTTCTAGTTGAGGTGCCCAAATCTTCCCAGATGAGATCTCTTCGATTTCAGCCACATTAGGAGTAAAGGTAACCTTCTTGGGAACTCCTGTATGGGTCATTTGGTAAATAGAAAGGAGGTTATCTACAAGAGTATGCACATAGAGTACATCATTGAAGTACCCATGATCCAGATTGATCCTTCCAATACCTTCTGAGGAGACTTCAGGATCATCTTCCATCAGAATAGAAGGCCCCACAGTGGGTTCGAATTCAGAGAATAGATCCTTACAAGTAGACATGTGCTTAGATGCTCCAGAATCTATGAGGAAGGAGGATTCATTCGAAGTTCCATCCATGAGTGCATGATAGCTATCTTTGTCATCTGATTTAGTATCAACCTCTTTTCTTCTAGAATTTGCAGGTACTGGAAGACTGTTTTTCTCTAGAAGCTAGGCCATGATATCAATGGTATTCTTCATGCAATCACTTTCAGGATGAAAACATCTATTGCAATATGGAAACTTGGTCTTCTCTTTCTTGTTCTGCTTGCCTCTCTTTGGATTCAAAGTCCCTTATGACTATTTGGGATTCTCTCTTGAATTATGCTCATAGGATTTATTTTCCTTACCCTTTTGCTTCCCTTTTCCATTTGCATTATTTCCTTCTCCTACAGCAAGGGATTGATTCATATTTGGTTTTATCACTCCTATTTGCACCAATTTGTCCCACTCCTTTGAGAGAGAGAGGATGAATGCATATAGAGAGGGCATTTTCCAGTTTTCGATGGAAATTTTTGTTGTTTGGAAGGTGGATACAAACACAGAATAGTTTGTACCCAGTTGCGGAAGAATAACAAGGATAAGATACTTGTCGTCTTTCTCAATTCCACATTGCTTTAGCTGCACAACCAAGTTCTTGAACCTTGTGAAGAAATCTGTGATAGATTCAAAACTGCTGGGGCTAAGAGAGATTAACTCATTTTCCAATTGATTCCCTCTCAAATCATCTTGTTTCCCAAATAAGGATTTGATCTTTGTCGAAACCTCGTTGGGAGTTTTCAGACCAATGAGATGAAAGAGTAGATCTCCAGAAATGCTGAGGAGTAGCAATCCAACTGCTTCATCAAGTTTGTTTAGATACCTGGATTTCTCTGTAGCACCATTTAGTTTGACCTCAGTCCCAAGTTGTTAATTTTAGCCTAATTTCACAAGCAAGATCACTGAAAGAAACACAATCACAAGATAGACAAAGATTTACCCTGGGAAACCCTCATGGGGTAGAAAACCCAGCAAAGATTTCCTCAATATAGATAATCAACCAATACGCTCCTTCTCCTCCTAAGAGCTCCTTCTCCTCCTAAGTATACCTCTCTCTCTCCTATGCACCAATCACAAGTGAGTGAATGAATGAGATAAATAAGCTATACACCTCGTCTATTTATACTCATGTTCTAATTGACTTTTCACCCTAATGGGGCCGACCTCTCCCAGGAGAGTCTAATAACCCCTAAACTGCTAACTCAGGGCTGACCTTACATGGGAGATCTAATAACCCTAGTTACCACACTTTCTTGGAGGAATAAACATCTCCAGATATACAATAGGGTCTCCTCAGAGGAATGGAACATCTCCGAAATAATAAAATACAAATATAATATTCTTAGAAGTTACAATATTTCAACATTCCCCCTTAATGAGAAGGATATTATAACAACATCTGGAGGAGCAAGGAGTCATCAACTACATGATACATGATACATCTATAAATCATTGGAAGCTTTCTTAATACATCATCATCAGTAACTCAAATAGTTACTGGAACATAATCAATACCGGAATATCAGCATCATCAGTATTGAGTCTTCATCTTCTGCAGCACTCGATTAGCCACAGCATCATCATCATCTTCTGGATCATCTGGATCATCTCGATCTACAACATATGGATCATCTCGATCTATAGCATCTGGATCATCTCGATCTACAGCATCTAGATCATCTCAATCTACAACATCTGGATCATCTCGATCTACAGCATCTGGATCATCTTGATCTACAGCATCTGGAACATCTCGATCTACACCATCTGGATCATCTACAGCATCTCGATCTAAAGCATATAGATCATCTCGATCTACAGCATCTGGATCATCTCGATCTACAGCATCTGGATCTACACACGATCTAGTTACAGGATGATCAATCCTTATCAATTTTAGACAAGTCTCATGTCTATGGATGATGCAATCCAGATATACTTCCAGGATGATCAATCCTTATCAATTTTAGACAAGTCTCATGTCTATGGACAATGCAATCCAGATCTACTTCCAGGATGATCAATCCTTATCAATTTTAGACAAGTCTCATATCTATGGATGATGCAATCCAGATCTACTTCCAGGATGATTAATCCTTATCAATTTTAGACAAGTCTCATGTCTATGGATGATGCAATCCAGATCAACTTCCAGGATGATCAATCCTTATCAATTTTAGACAAGTCTCATGTCTATGGATGATGCAATCCAGATCTACTTCCAGGATGATCAATCCTTATCAATTTTAGACAAGTCTCATGTCTATGGATGATGCAATCCATGATCCTTTTAAGACAACTCTCATGTCTAGGGACGATACAATCCGTGATCCTTTTAAGACAAGTCTCATGTCTAGGGACGATACAATCCCATCATGTACATTTTGGACCAAATGTCCAAGGACGATGCAGTCCTATCACGTACATTTTGAACCAAATGTTCAGGGACGATGCAGTCCTATCACGTACATTTTGAACCAAATGTTCAAGGACGATGCAGTCCTATCATGTACATTTTGAACCAAGGGTTCAGGGACAATGCAATCCTATCACGTACATTTTGAACCAAATGTTCAAGGATGATGCAGTCCTATCACATACATTTTGAACCAAATGTTCAGGGACGATGCAGTCCTATCACATACATTTTGAACCAAATGTTCAGGGACGATGCAGTCTTATCACGTACATTTTGAACCAAGGGTTCTGGTATGATTCAATCCCTATCATGTCCACAAGGGACCACTTTCTTCGAGACATATGTCTACGGATCTCTTTTAGGACATGTGTCCAAGGATGATACAATCCACTTGTCAACTTAGACCAAGTCTAAGGACCACTTCATCGATCTCATCGTCGGTATCACCAATACAGGTATCCATATCATCGACCTCACTGTCGGTATCATCAATACAGGTATCCATATCATCGACCTCACTATCGATATCATCAATACAGGTATCCACATCATCGACCTCACTATCGATGTAGGAAATCTCATCATCAACAACCACATCACTCCCCCTTTTGAGGAGGGTCCTTCTGAACTACACCAAGCTTGTCTCCGAAATACTCAAACTTTACTCGAGACAGAGGTTTGGTCAATATATCATCAACTTGTTCATCAGTGCTTACATACTCAAGCTTGATAGCTCCTTTCTGCACCATATCTCGTATATAGAAATATCGGATCTCTATGTGCTTTGACTTATCATGGAACACTGGATTCTCTGTTATCTTGATACAACTTTGGTTGTCACACATAATCACAGTGGGGTCCATCTCTAAGTTAAATAGTCCTGATAATAGATTCCGAAACCATACTGCTTCACAACTAGCAGACAAAGCAGCTATATATTCTACTTCAGCTGTGCTGAGAGCCACACTAGACTACTTCCTGGGTGAAATTGCGAACCTGGGAAAAACTTTGGTGACAAACGGAGTGAAAAAAATGGAGCACAGGCAGATGATCATGCGAAAAAAAGTCAAACTCAAACTCTAGGCTGAGAGTTTAAAAAACTCTAGGTCGAGATTTTTGAGAGTTCAAACTCTAGGCCGAGAGTTGGAACCAATCGTCGCGCTGTATTTTAAAAAAAACTCTCGGATGAGAGTTTGAACTAAACTCTGGGCCGAGAGTTTGGAAGACATTTTCTCGCCCGAGAGTTTCTGGTCAACACTTCCAGCACCATTTCTGCAGAATTCAGAAATGTGTCACTTTAACAAGGTCGAACCACTGCAAAACATGAGATATACATGTCAGAGTTTATACCAGTAGATTCACCATTCAATCTAATTTCTAGTAATATAAGTTTTTTTCAATTTCATTTAGGATTACTATTTTTTTCTATTTTTTACTAAACTTTATCATTAAAAAATTAAGTGACTGAAAAATCAGTCACAATGAAAATTCAATATCATCACAATGACGAAGCCAAAAAAATTTAAAAAAACACAAGGATTTTCCTTGAAGTGTCCTCTTCAATGGGTTGGATTTAGTTTGTTTGATAAGAGTAACATTTGAAATAAAATGTGAAGACAAAAACATGTGTTGATAATGCACCATTTTCTGAACATACGTTGTTTCGATAAATAATAAAAAATAGTTCCCAAGTCTTAAAAAACTCGAAATATAGTCCACGATCAAGTTTAGTGTGTGTAGATTATGAGCACACAATTTTTTTCCCTAAAATGAATAACCATCTATCAAAAAACAGTCGTCAACACAGGTCACTCATTATCCATACCTAAAATTTTCAAGTATATGTCGTTGGTTGACAACAAATTTGTCCCGTGATATGTCCATAAAAAAAATTTAAAAAAATACGAGTAGAAATCTAATTCAATTCTGTAAAACCTTTGTGTTTACTTCAAGTTGAAATTCCAAAGGGAGATATGGGTTTGAAGAGGTCGAAGTTGGAAAACATAAAAATTAGTAGTTTTTTTGGTCAAAAACAAGCCAAAACTATTTCCCAACTTCATGTTTTCACCCTCCTGCTAAACCCCAAGATCATGGAAGATCCTAGACAATAACATCCTCCCAATGTGCTCTTCCTGTCCGATACACTTCCTACCCAATCAGCATCTATGTAGCCATGTAGTCTGAAGTCATGATCTCCAAGATAACATAGACCAAAATCTATCGTACCCTTTAGGTACCTCATCACATGCTTTGTAGCTATCAGGTGAACTCGTCTAGGTTCCACTAGATACTGACTCAAGGTATTCACGGCAAAGCATATGTCTGGTATGGTATTTGTCAAATACATCAATGACCCAATAATTTGTCTGTACAGAGTCATATCCACTAACTCTGATGAGTCATCAGCTAACAGTTTCAAGTTGGAATCCATGGGAGTGGCCATGGATTTACATTCCAACATGTCAAATATCTTCAGGATTTCTACAACATACTTTCCCTGGTTGAGAAAGATTCCTTTTGGGCCTTGCCATACTTCCATACCTAGGAAGTAGTGCATCAATCTGAGATCTTTCATCTCAAATTCTGAAGAGAGCTTCTTCTCGCACTCGATAATCTGTCTCTCATTTCCTGTCAGAAATAGATCATCCACATAAATCAATAATATTATAGGTTCATCATCCATAACTTTGAGATAAAGGTTAGGATCAGGTTTACTTTTGGTAAAGCCCAAGCTTGTCAATAAACTGTCAATTCTTCTGTACCAAGCTCTGGGAGCTTGCTTCAACCCATACAAAGCCTTCTTCAGTTTGCATATGTGGGTTCTTCTATCTTCAACCTCAAATACTTGTGGTCGTTCTATGTACACTTCCTCCTCAATCACACCATTCAGGAAGGCTATCTTTACATCCATCTGGTGTAATTCCCACTTCATCATAGATGCAAATGCCACGATGGTTCCAATGGAAGTGTACCTTGCAACTGGTGCAAATGTTTCTTCATAGTCAATTCCCTCTTTCTGAGCGAATCCTCTGGCTACAAACCTTGCCTTATATTTTTCAATGCTTCGATCTGCAGCATGCTTTATCTTGTATATCCATTTGGAGGATACCACACTCTTGTCCTTTGGCTTGGGAACTATATCCCAAACATCATTCTTCATTATTGATAGGTATTCCTCCATCATTGCCTCCACCCACTCTTTCTTATGGGATGTTTCTTCATAACTAGTGGATTCTTGATCTACAAGATCACACATCAGGGCCACATAGTTGGAGAATGTCTTTGGTTTCTTGCTCACCCTAGTGGAGCCTTCAGGAACTCCATACTTTTCTGTTCCTAGTATAATGTCTCTTTCCCATGCTGGTTTTCTCTTCCTTGATATTTCCATGGAAGGGGGTTCTTGTGGTTCCATCATGTCATGGTCTTCAGGTGTTGTCTCTTTAGGGGTGGGTGCAGCTTCTGTAATTCTGGAAGGTGCATCTTCTTCATGCACTTCTTCATACTGGCACTTCCTAGATCTCTTGAGAGCTACCTCTTCATCAAATGTCACATCCCTACTTATTTACATATGATGGAATCCTAGGATGTAAATTCTGAATGCTTTGGATGCTTCACAATATCCAACAAATATTCCTTTCTTCCCAAAAGGATCTAGCTTGCTTCTCTTTTCTTTTGGAATGTGAATGTATATTGGGCATCCAAATATCTTGAGGTGACTTACCTCAGGCTTCTTCCTTACGAACACTTCTTCTGGGGTCTTGAAATCAAGATCACTATGAGAGAGTCTATTTTGCACATAGACTGCTATCCTGGTTGCTTCAGCCCAAAAATACATAGGTAGGTCTTGATCATGTATCATTGTCTTTACAACTTCCATGATGGTTCTATTCTTTCTCTCCGCAACACCATTTTGTTGAGGATTGTAGGGAGTGGTTAGATCCCTCTTGATTCCAGCTTCTTTACAAAATACTTCTAATTCTTTTGAAGTATATTCTCCACCATTATCTGTCCTGAGTATCTTGATCTTCTTTTCTAAATGATTTTCTATCAAGGCTTTGAATTCCTTGAACTTTCCAAAGACTTCATCATTTCCCTTTAGGAAATATATCCAAGTCTTTCTTGAGTAGTCATCAATGAATGTAAGGTAGTATTCATATCCACTCAAGGATGTGGATGGAATTGGTCCACATACATCTGAGTGAATCAATTCCAATGTACTCTTAGTCTTTGTTTCACTCTTTGGGAATGGGTTCTTGATATTCTTCCCTTTTTCACATCCTTTGCAAGTTCCCTCATGATCAATTTTTAAGTCTGGTAGTCCTATGACTACCTTGCTCACATGAGGTAGTGCTTTGTAGTTAATGTGAGAAAGCATTCTAAGCCAAATATCACTTGGGCTAGTGGATTCATGAACAAGGGCATCTTTTGGATGTCCTTTGAGTTTGTATAGACCTCTTTCCTCTTCACCAATAACAATTGCATCCTCAATTGATTTTCCTTTGGGCCACATGAGTACTTGACCATATATGAATGAAACCCTATAGGCTTTCCTATCTAATGCTGAGATAGAAAGTAAGTTCTTCTTCAAACCTGGTACATATAAGATTTCCTCCATCTTCAATGGGGTTCCAAAATCAAGCTTGTAGCTAGCTTCACCAATTCCCCTGATGGGATATTGATAGTCATCTCCTAGAGATACCTTCTGTGGAGAGGACTTCTCTTCAAGTCTTCAGAGAGTCTTCTTTTGTCCTGTCATGTGTTTTGAAACACCACTATCAAAGAGCCATGTATCTTCTCCAGGTCTCACAGACCCAGAGAGTGCAAAGAATAGAACATATTCTTCCGCATCTTCTTTTTCTACTTTAGTTCTTTTCTTTTGAGGCCTTTCCTCTTCTTCTTCTTCACTATCATCTTTTGCTACATGTGCATGATGTCTTTTGTGAATATTCTTCTTCTTCTTCTTCTGTGAAGTACAATTTCTAGCAAAGTGTCCTAGTTTGAGACAATTGTAACATTGAACTGTGGAGAGGTCTCTTTGTGAGTTTACTCCCCCTCTCTTTTTAAATCTATGAGGAGGTTGAGACTCTTTGTGATCATTCTTCTTGGAGTTGAAATGACTCCTTCTTCTTCTTCTGGTGTGAGTAGCCAAAGCTTGGTCATACTCCTTGAGAAGGACTTCTCTATTGGCTACCGTAGCTTCTTCTTGAATGCAATCCTCCCATACCACATCAAATTTCATACTTTCTTTCCTGACACACATAGTTTGGATGAATGACTCCCAAGGTCTAGTGAGACCATTTAAAGCAGTCATGACTAGTTCATCTTCATCAAGGGTATCTTTAATGGCATCTAGTTGTTCTTTGAACTGGGAGACCCTTGAGAAATATTCTTGAATAGACTCTCCTTTATTCATCTTGGTGCTCTTCAATTGAGCTCTCAGATTCATCTTCCTATTGATGTTCTTTCCCTCATACATTATGGAAAGGGCGTCATACATTTCCTTTGGGGTCTTCTTGGATGCCACTTGGAGAATCAAGTGGTCTTTGATAGAATCAGCAATGATTCTCTTTTCCCTAATCAGGTCCTTCCTATACTTCTCTTTAGCTTCATCTTCTTCAGGTTCTGCAACCTCATCTTTAATATATTGGACAAGATCACTCTCTTCAATAATGAGACCAATTCTGTATTTCCATGCCCGTAAATTTTCTATACCCTCTAGCTTGTCTTCAAGCTTAGTGCTTGGAGCCATCTTATCCAGGGGTCAAAGAGATTGAAGTTTCTCAAGAGATAGAATAACACTTACTAGGAGATGAGCTTGATTGAATTTAGAATACTGGTGTGTTCTACTTCTGGAAACTTCAACTTTTCACCTTCCAGATTTGCAATAGAATTTCTGGTTTTCTGGTCTTCTCTTTTCTGGTTTTCTGGTGCACAAGTTCGCAGCTTTTCTGTTTCACTGGTGCACAGGTGCGCAGTTTTTCTAGTTCTCTGGTTTTTTGGTTTTCTGCACTTTTGGTCAAACTAGGGTTTGACTTTCCCGGAGTTCTACCCACTCAAAAATTTTGATCTAGGGCTCAAAACTTCGATTTTGAGGAGTGTTATCCAGCCATGCAATCTAATTCCAAAAAATCCAACTTTTGCAGAAACCCTAATTTTCACCAGAGGAGGAGAGAGAGGTATTTTCACCTTGTGAAAGATGTCCTATTCAGGCTATCTCTGATACCATGTTAAGTTTAGTCTAATTTCAGAAGCAATATCACTGAAAGAAACACAATCACAAGATAGACTGAGTTTTCCAATTGATTCCCTCTCAAATCATCTTGTTTCCCAAATAAGGATTTGATCTTTGTCGAAACCTCCTTGGGAGTTTTCAGACCAATGAGATGAAAGAGTAGATCTCGAGAAATGCTGAGGAGTAGCAATCCAACTGCTTCATCAAGTTTGTTTAGATACCTGGATTTCTCTGTAGCACCATTTAGTTCGACCTCAGTTCGAAGTTGTTAATTTTAGCCTAATTTCACAAGCAAGATCACTGAAAGAAACACAATCACAAGATAGACAAAGATTTACCCTGGGAAACCCTCATGGGGTAGAAAACCTAGCAAAGCTTTCCTCAATATAGATAATCAACCAATACAAGATATAGTACCCAAACAAGAGCTCCTTCTCCTCCTAAGTAGACCTCTCTCTCTCCTATGCGCCAATCACAAGTGAGTGAATGAATGAGATAAATAAGCTACACACCTCATCTATTTATACTTATCTTCTAACTGACTTTTCACCCTAATGGGGCCGACCTCTCCCAGGAGAGTCTAATAACCCCTAAATTGCTAACTCAGAGCCGAACTCACATGGGAGATCTAATAACTTTAGTTACCACACTTTCTCGGAGGAATAAACATCTCCAGATATACAATAGGGTCTCCTCGGAGGAATGGAACATCTCCGAAATAATAAAATACAAATATAATATTCTTAGAAGTTACAATGTTTCAACACATGTAACACTCTGTGGATACCTCTTTTGAGAATGCAGATATCTACTTTTCCTTTCCATTCTAAGTAGTTGAAGGAGGTGAGTTTTGGAATCAAGGAGAGATCCATAGTAGCTACGAAATGTGCTTCTGATGATGCAATAACCTACAAAAACAATGAAATTTTTTTGGAGGAATGTTACAGAATGTACTGAACAATGATTTAGGACAGTGGTAACTTTTATCCGAATCCTTCAAACTTGGATAGAACTCATTGTATTTCTCCAATGAATTCAAGGTAATAGCACTAGGATTTGATGTGGAAATCCAGAGGCTTCTAGTTCCCTATTGAAAAAGATTGCTCAAAAAACCGCTGCAATTTTCGCAGCTATTGCAACTACTACAACTATTGCAAAAGCTCTCACAATATCTGATACCATGTGAAATTCCACAGGTGTAGATCACTAAGCTTGAAGAAACCTCACAATTTCACTCAATTAATTACAAAGAAGAATTAGTATGAAATATGATCAAATTCACACATTAAACTCAAAAGATGTGAGAAACTACTATTGATACATTCATCAGTTGTAAGCTGGAAAAAGTATGACAATACAATAGAATGAATTCGATACACCTAGGAGAGTTTGAATTCTCCTCAAGTCATGGATTAGTTTTCATTGGAACCATCTCCTGATAAGGTCTAGTGGCCATCGATGGTCAATGATCAGTCAACCGGAGTAGAACTGAGCATAACTGAATCATGTGAGCACAATAATAGGGAAGAAGACTCCAAGGAGGGTGCATAATAGCTTTTTGTGGTCAATTAGGGTGCTCCTAACTCAGTAGCAGTCAATCTAAGAGCTACAGTCAGTACGTTAGCTGAACAATCAAGCAGACAAGGTTTCCTAAATCATGGACTTGACTGATAGATCTCCCAAATATGTCAGGGAGGGCGCACTTGTAACTATGGTGATGAGAACAAGGGTACATGAGAGGCTAGGAGGGATAATAATGACCAGAAACAAGCTCCAGAGGCCCAGAATAGGGACTAGGTGCTAGGAGAATCCACTGTTGTTGAATGGATGCATGCAGTGCTACATGGAATGCATGTGAAATGCAAAATGCATGTAGTGCATGCAAATCCAAGATGTGATGGTTAGAATATTCCAACAGTGTGGGGGTTTAAGTGTTTGTATGTGTGGAGAAGTGATTGAATCAAGATAATTAGACCTTAACTGATTTATGGGATCTGGTATGTCTTGTAATGATAAATCTACTAATTCTTCCAATGATTATGCAAGCACATAATCTCTAGTTTGCACAATTTTTAGTCTAGGATCTTGTCTTCTAGGTAACAAAGATAATACTGATAATCCTCCAAGTTTCCTTACGTAATATCAAGTATGTATCCTAAAATTATCTACTTCTTGGTGAGGAACAACATACAAACATTTGGTATGATCAATTTCAGAATCAAAATTTTCTCGATAATCAGTTTCATAAATTAATTCTTCTTGTTGGGATGTTTCAAATAGAGACCGAGAGCAATTTCCTCATGGAAACAGATTTCCTCTACTATCCATGCACTGGCCTCCTTCCTTCTAGCACCAAAAACTGTTGATGCCTGGAAAAATCCTAGCATCAACAGTAGGGATTTTCCCAAATGAATAATCCCAATTAGATCATTCACTGTTTGGAATAGGGAATCTGTCTAGTTAACGGTCTGACTACCATAGATGTGTTTCAAAACAACTTACCGATTGCAGCCCGACCCACTATTTATATTTTAAATTTAATTATGAGTATGCAAGTTCCCTAATCTAACTGATGCATGACCTATAATTGACATGCAGAAGCCTAACAAATGATGCGCAGGTTCTTACCTCTCGTCTTATCACTTCTACCTTATCAATCATCTAACACTATTCTAACTTAACTAATTTATCCTTCCAAGGAGCGAGTTTTAATAAGAGTAATATCTGAGAATGCTTGTACAAATCCAACAGATAACCATTTAGATAAAGTACTTATAGTCACAACATAAATACACAAAGATAGCTTTGATGATATTCATATCCATTTAATACTCTTTAATTACATAGACATTTGCATAAATAAGTGAAATCATTTATTACCATTAAAATAATTCAATAAAGTAAGAAAGATATCACAGCATGAATATGAACATAGGAAGAAATAATTCTAATCTGTTAACCAAGACATTCCATGCAAATTCCATGTAAGCTTTACCCATCAAATACTCCTGTCTCATTAGCAGAAAAATAGTTTTCATACAAAATGTTTCAGCTTCTATTATGCTAGAAAAAGTCTCCTTTTCTAATTCCTTCTCCCCTCTAGTAATCTTACAAGAGAAGTTTTCTTTACATGATCAATCATTTCACCTACCCTCAAACTCTTGGATTGCAATATTTTGTATTTTGTGCTTGCACAGCCAAAAATATATAATTACTTACAAATTACATTATTCTACTGGTGGGTTTTCTAAACTAGAAATATAACTATCCCACAAATCAATTTCATAAAATATTACATTGCATTGCTTAGGCTCCAATAATTTTAAAGAGAACTCATGAATAGACAACTCTTTCCCTACATTTACTAATCCTTTAACAGTTGCTTTATAACTTTCTTCTCGAAAATATGCATTCACAGATGCTTTCCCTATATGATGTTTGAGATCTTCTTCATTAAGCATGTCCAATTTCCTGATGTATTCCAAGTATTCCTTTAATTTTGTTAAACATTAGTGTTTGGTAGGAAACTCGTACATGTCTTTAGAAACTGAGATATGGCACTTTTTGTGCACCTGACATATATATTTGTAGATTCCTTCACACTTCGAGATGGTCTTTGGTACTTCAACTTGTACTTTCCTGGCAACTTTTCTACAACTGTCTAGAAGAGATATATCTAATTTGAGTTCAACAGCTGTCTTATTTGGCTAGTGGTCGGGAAAGTTTGGATTTTTTTCTTTCCAGATAATCAACTTCTTTACCTTGTTAAATGTATTTATCAATTTCTATTTTACGGTGAGAGAATCTGCAACAATTTCCTTCATTTTGTCTACCATCTTTCTCATTTTATAAATTTCTTCTGCCACCAATTCTTGTGAATGACAAATTTGTTCTTGTACTTTACTGGTATGTTCATAGAATGGTGTTATATGTTGCTTATGATTTTGAGAAACTTTGACCTGCTCCATCAGATATTCCCTTTCATTAGTCCATTCATCAACCTGGGATTGCAAAGCTCCCTTCTTGATCATCATTTCATCTACCTGGGATTGTAAAGATCCCTTTTCGATGATCAAGGATTCCAACTACTAATTTAATTTAATTTAATTCTCTTTCAACTCATTAATTCGAGAACGAAAACCATTTCATTATCCTTCCATGATCACAAGTTGCACATTTAAATAATCTTTTTCATTCTCCAATTCTTGATAGTCCAATAGTAACTTTTCCTTTTCAGACTCCATGGTATCTTTTTTTCTCTTCATTTCAATTCCTTCAATTCTGGCTTGCACCAAATTATCCTTTAATTTCAACATTTTTACTTTGCTTCGCTCTAAATCATTCACCAACTTGTCAACATTATTGGCATGGGATTGGGAAGCCTGTATATTCATTGAAGTCGTGAACATAGGATCTTTGTGGGTTCCATCTACTAAGGTACTTTATTGTATAGTTACTATATCCAGCTACGTACCCATTTTCAACCTCTTTCTGTTATTCTTAGGATCATTTTACTCTTAGGGTCAAAGGTGATAGTGTCCAATTTTTCTATAGAGTGCTTCTTAGAAGGAGTGAACGGTGTGAGCCCGATCTCATAAAATGGGAGATGTACTCCTGTAAGTGGGACTCCTAAATCAACAGGTGGATCTATGTCCATGTCTCGCAAAATCTGATATTCTTCTTGGAACTTCTTATCTTCCACAACTTTCTTGATCCTAGCTTCTTCTTCCTTTTGCTTCTCTATTGCAGTTGCTTTCTCTGCTGCCTCTTGTTCTTCTTTTCTATGCTTTTGTAACTCGGCTTTCCTTTCTGTTGCCTTCTCCTCTTCTTCTTTCTTTTGAGCTTCTTCTTCTTGTTGCTTTCTTTCTACTTCCTGTTTCCGTTTTATTTCTTCCTCTTGTTTCCTTCTTTCTTCTTCCACTACTAGAGCCTCTTCTCTAGCCTTCTGTTGATCCACTTCTTTTGCAGTCTCTTTAGCTTAACTAGAACCTGCTCCGTCTTTCTGGCCAAATCTTTTATTCAAATCTGCCATATTGTTTTCCCTTCGATATACTTCCCCATCCTTTAAGAAGTGATCTGTGTATTCAAAATGAATCTTACATGATGCGTAATGCTTGGCTACTTTCTGCAATTTGTCATTTCTAGTAAACACCTTCTCCCCAAAATGGAATGCCTCCAAGTCCTTTATGAAAACCTCTGCTCCTTTTACCTTGGTGAATTTGTATTCCCGTATGGTGAAAGGGAGCAGAGGGTAAGAAGCCTTCTTATTTTCGTTCAGAAAATGCCCAACCCCGTTGATAAGAACTTTCCTCACAGCTTCTTTATGCACTAGATAATATGTGGAATACATCGGCATTAGAGAAGGAGCTTTAGTTCCTCCATACATTCAGATATATGTGACTTCTGGGGTAAAGTAGTAATCCCCATATTCGTTGATTACCATCATTCCATTATCCAACAAACAATTTGGTTTCTCGTTAAATATCATCCTATACAGAGGAATTATGAACTCCTCACATAGAATCTTATAGAAGCTTGTATATTTGTGAGCCCACATTATTTGGTAGGAAACATAGAGTGGGGTCTCAGCTGGGTGTTGGGTGTGTGAGCTATCTCAAAGAAAACACCTAATATGTAATTATCGACCGGGGATGGTAATCTTAGAGTTGATGCAAAGTATATGCTAAGGTAGAATGGAACCTAATATTTTCGGCTTGTCAGACCTTAAAAATATTTAATAAAGAAAAGATCGAAAGATCTTTCAAAATGAAAACACAAGTCAAACTTCAAAAAAACAATAAAAGGAACTAAATCAAATTTAGTTAAACAGATGAACTGGAATAGTATCAATTCATACTACTCTATCTTATAATTGAATAATAGAAACTAATTGAAAAGCAAACTGCTGACTATGAAAATGGAAACTATACAATTTCATATTCTAATTAAGAATTAGGGAACAACTGTAAACATATTAAAGACCTATCTATGAAATCGATTAGTTTGATAATAAACTACATAAGTAGAAAGCTATGCTGATCAAAGCAAATTAAAAACTATTAAATAACTTCAACAACTAATTCAAGAAAACATCTATTCCCAAGTAACAGGAACTGGAGTGAGTGTATCATAATGGCTTTCAAATGAAATAGCAAAACAAAACGGAAGTAAATCTAATCTAACTTCAACAAAAAGATGTAAACTACAAAGAGACAAATTATAGTTAACTTTAAACATTCTGATCTATCTACTATCGATGAGCAGAAAAATAATATAAGACTAATGAAAACTAGAAGCAAGTAGAAAACTTAATAAAGATCTTTACTTCTGAACTTGATTTGGAAGCAAGTAGAAAACTTGATAAAGATAATTAATTTAGAAACAAGTAGAAAGCTTGATAAAAATATTAATTTCTGAATCCAAATCCTATTCCATGAACATCTTCATTATTTATCATGATAAGAAACCGATCCTAATCTAAATGAAGAAAACTAACAAAACTAGAATGCTTGAAGAATGAAATTATTGACTCTATTCTAACTACGTCTTAAGAGCATGTAATAAACTAGATTAGGAATAAGACTGATAAATTCGGAAACAACAACATGTTAGCAAGATAAATATGAAAAACATAATTGAAAAGACAGTTAAAGCAAACTAAGAATAATAACAAGACTTGAATTAAAACTTTATGGAATGTAAAATAAGGGCCTAATTATGGTTGAGAAGACTAATTAAGAGCAGGAAAGATTACAGCAAAGAAAACTAAGAAAGAGAATTCAAACTAGCAGAAAACAGTGCAGAAAGAATAAAAATCCGAATGCCAGTCCGAATGGAGGAAAAACGAATTAAATTAAGGAAAATGAGAGTTTTGATGATCTTGACGTCAGCTGGTGAATGCAGATGAACCTATAATGCAAAGAAATCAGTGAGAAGACTTGTTGAGAAGATAAGAGAATAGAAAGCAACCTATTCTAATCATGGTTGGAGAGATAAACTATTCTTATTCTATGCTAAAGCAAGATTGAGATGAGAGAAGAGAATTAACCTACAGCTATAGAGAAGAATCTAACTAAACTAATTCTATCTATTAACAGACTAGAAACAACAATTAACTAAGTTCTATCTAATTACAGAAGGTTAGAAAAACAAACTAGCTAATTAGAAAAGACTGAAATGAAACTATCAAACTATACTGTTGGTCGACCATTTGCTAATTCTGTAAACACTATTTATGTTAGTAGCACAATATAAATTACAGAGGAAGAAATATCATGTACAGAAAACGAAATTAATTACATATACAAGAAAAATAGAATAACTATTTGCAGAAAAGAAAATACAGAAAACAAAGACAAAACCTCTGGTTGATGAGGGGCCCTTCCCAACAATCAGAGGTTGAAACCGAAACTGGTTTATCTACTCAGAATATCAACAAACTGGAACTTCCATTAACTTGAGAAAATTACAAAAGGTCTGCTATCTGCTTGTAAATCCTACGAACTATCTGATAATATGATGATCTTCTCCAACTACAAACTAACTCTGTTTCTGTCTACAAGCGTCTATTTATACTTTTTACAATGGATGAGAGGGTCGACATAGTCGACCTCTCTAATAACATAGGTGTTTATGAATAACTGGCTTCTTTGAATGGTGTGTGACAGCGTAGGGAGCATCCTCTAGGCTTCACGGGGTTGATTCCTGCATGAGGCAGCTGCAACATCGATTTCCTTTGATGTGGGTAGAGAGGTAGCACGCTGGCGATCTTGGAGAGCATAGGAGAGGGCTGCTGGAGCACTGTCGTGGTAAGGCGTTGTGATGGCAGGCCGAACGTCTACAACCTGGACTTCTTCCAGAACACCGGTGTGAACAGGCAACGTGATTCCAGGTTGAATGCGTACGAGAATCGGTGTGTTGGAATGTTGACGTGGACGTGGGATGCACTGTTGAGCTTGGAGAGCATATGAATGAATCTTCTATAACAATAGCTCATTAACCATCACCACCATGTGGCTAACCAAACCCACGTACCCCTTTTTTACTTTAATAGCCCGAAACATACCAACCGTGGATTTCGCGAGCTGAATGCAAGGCTGAACGACGAGCTGAATGCGGCTGAGTTTAAGCAATATAAACATGTAGTTTGAATGAAGGGTTGTTTGAGAAACCGCAGCCTGTGAATCAAAACTAGATTCCATGCATGACTAGAATTGGTAATTTAATCATTAATAAATCGTAATATAACAAGATTTGACCAAACTTCATATGATAAACGAATACATGCATACCTGGTCTGTTTGATGGGCTGAATGGCTAAAAGAATAACTTAATATATCAAAAATAGTGAAATTAACTCCATTCAAAATAGATTTGATGATAAAAAATAATGACAAAATGGACACCAACACTCCCTCAAACCGGAGATATGCCAGGTCCCACTCAGCAAGACAGAGAGAAATTAGGAAGAAGACTGAGCTGCGGTAGCAGCTGCCTTCGACTTGGATGATGAAAATATAGATTCGGCCTCGAGCTTCCCGAATTGGTCCTTTAAGTAATTATATCTCATCTTCAGGGAAGTATGGGATGCTGCTTGGGCATTAACCAAGCATTCAATGTCTTTTACTTGTGAACGCAGTGCCTTGTTCTCTTCAAAAAGCTCAAAAATTGTTTCCACGTAGCTTTGATTTTGGTTTGTCAACCGTGCTATCACTTGGATCAACTTATCCATCTCCTGTTGAGCCATAATGAGTTGTTCTTTATAATGCTCAGGGTTCTTTGGGGGACTCGACTCTTTTGAAAATGTTTTACACTCAACAGTATGATCTTCAGAATTATGTCTTTGTTGTGTGCAGGAGAACTTTCAGCAGTGGAGGATTCACTCATTCGAGCAGATGCGTTGGCCAATGTGAGGAGAGGTGATTCAAGGGTATGATCATCCAATTGGATATTTGAACATGATGGCTGAACGATAGTCTGAATGACAGACTGGTTGACGGACTGGTCACTATTTGATCTCATGGATTTAGTAGGCTCTAAAAAGAGTGGAGGTTCTGAAGTAGGGTCACCAAGAGTAAGTTCAGGAGAAGGTGATGACTGGGAAAGGTGCTCATCACCTTAGGGATCCTTATCAAACCATACACATTTAGCATTTGGTTCTACTTGGGTATGATGATGTTATTTAGAAGAGGAAGGTTTGACAATAGATAAATGAGGGTTCAGTATCTCAAAAACAAAATGATCCCAAGTTTGACCTCTCTTTTCTAATTAGTGAATGATCAAAGCTTAATGAGACAATGGTGATACAAACTGCTAGAAGGGTTAACTGTATTTTTTCTAACTTGACTAGACATCTTCTCCAAACTGTTCAGGAAATAAAAGGGGAAGTTGAGGGTATGACTGTTGACAAAATGAGCTAACAACCTGAAATGGAAAGCTTTAAAGACAGTGAACTTACCCTCGCAAGTGATTAAGTGGATGATAATGGTCAGAAGATCTAAATACTCTAGTTTGATCCATTCTCTGTGAAAACCTTTGGTACCAGTAGGGTGAAAACATGAAGTTGGGAAACAATTTTGGCTTGTTTTTTACAAGCAAAACTGCTAAATTTTATGTTTTTCAACTTCGACCTCTTCAAACCCATATCTCCCTTAGGAATTTCAACTTGAAGTAAACACAAAAAGTTTTATAGAATTGAATTAGCTTTCTGCTTGTATTTTTTTAAATTTTTTTTATGGACATATTGTGGGACAAATTTGTTGTCAATAGATGGCATATCCTTGAAAATTTTAGGTATGGATATTGAGTGACCTGTGTTGACGACGGGTTTTTGATAGATGGTTATTCATTTTAGGGAAAACAATT
The DNA here is from genome assembly GCA_027924585.1 of Larix kaempferi. Classification (NCBI taxonomy): domain Eukaryota; kingdom Viridiplantae; phylum Streptophyta; class Pinopsida; order Pinales; family Pinaceae; genus Larix; species Larix kaempferi. Next base: position 2,450,519 of record BSBM01000945.1, read on the forward strand.
GTAGGCTCATAATCTACACACACTACACTAGATCGTGGACTATAGTGTGAGTTTTTTAAGACTTGGGAACTATTTTTTATTATTTATCGAAAAAACGTATGTTCAGAAAATGGTGCATTATCCACACATATTTTTGTATTCACATTTTCTTTCCAATGTGACTCTAATTGGAAAAACTAAAAGTACCCTTTTGAAGAGGACGAGCCAATTATGATCTCTGTTAAATTTCAAATTTTTTGGTGTTGTCTTTGTTATGATATTGAATTTTCATTTCGGGTGATTTTCAAAGTAATAAAATTCTTAAGGGATAAGGTTTAGAAAAAAAATATTAATAAATGGAAATTCAAGTCGAAATGAAACAATTATTATATCATTGGAAACTAGATTCAGAGATGAATCCATTGCTACCAAGTCTGAAAAATAATATTTAGAATTCGCAGGTTCCGAAAAGATGCCATATATGTTTGTAGGTTTGTTGACCATAAACTCTCGGGCGAAAAAAATATCTTCCAAACTCTCAACCAAGATTTTAGTTCAAACTCTCATCCGAGAGTTTTTTTAAAAATACAGCGCAGCGATTGGTTCAAACTCTCGGCCTAGAGTTTTTTTAAACTCTCGGGTGAGAGTTTGAAATCTCAAAACTCTCGGCCTAGAGTTTTTTAAACTCTCGGGCTAGAGTTTGAGGTTGACTTATTTTCGTGTGATCATCCGCTCGCGGTCCATTTTTTTCACTTTGTTTGTCACAAAATTGTTTCCCAGGTTTGCGATTTCACCCAGCAACGTGTTGAAAATCGGTCTTCAGGGAAAATTCATGGTCCTTTCGTGGAAGGAAAAGATGCTTATGCCATCAGGCACCTTCCCTCGGGAGCTTGGTAGCTAATGCTATTGACTCTTCTGTCAAGGAGAAAACAAGATGGCCAACCTTGGTCGTCTTGCCATCAAAACCTTTGGCGAATAGAAATGAAATCTCATGGTCATGGCCTTGGAGAAGAGGGAGAAATGGTTCCCAACCTACTCGCAAAAACACTTCACGGCGGGCTTTAAACTCAGAAATGCAAAGGAGATCCTGGTAGCTAGGAGGCTCATAACGCATTGGCATTGTTGACAGCAAACGGGAGAATGCGAATAGATACAAGAGGTGCAAGGATTTGCAGAGGACGTGGCTCAGATGGAGAGCGAACAAACTGAGGCGAAATTCATGCGATCACCAGTTTAAACTAAGGTCCGTTTGATTGTTTGAATGATAGTAGACGGGGGCTTGGCATGCTTGAAAGATCGCATCTGTCATTCGAAGATCTTAAGTTAAGTGCCAGCATAGAGGTGCGTGAATCCAGTGAATATGTGTGTTTTAGAGAATATTCAACCATGTCCAAAGACTAGCTTTGGACATGTTGAATATAATTCACATAATGAAAATAGATTACACGTGAGAGATCATGATTTGATTGATATGGTGGCATATCGTACAACAGGTTAAGTAAGACCGAATGGCGGTCATGTAATGATTCAAAATGATGCATAATCCATTCGTTAATGGAGGCGAGATGGATAAGAGAATGAATCCATGTGTGAAATTGACATTTGATTAATCCCTGTCATAATTAGTCAATAAAACTTATCAATAATTTTCAAATTTGGCATATTCAATAAAGCTGTTATAGGCTATGGTTTCATTCAGCACTCCATTCAGAACGTTGTTTATTTGCCTCATTCGGATCAACATTCAACTCGTCATTCAGTCCTTCATACAGATTTTTGTTTATACAAGATCTTATTGTTGATGCTGACCAAAGCTGATTTTGCAGAGAATTTCTGAAGCTGTTAGTGCACAAAAGATGTTGTAAACTTTGCTTTTATGTATCTTTTAGTTGCGTTCCCCTTTTTGTTTTTGATTAGATCAATTTTCTTATGCTTTTGCATTAACCTGGAAACACTTGTCATTGTATCAGAGATAAATATTTTTTCATAAATATTCAGAGAGTAAGAACAGTTCTAATCTCCCCCCCCAACCAAAAATATGGCGTGTCCTCAAGCCAAAAAAAGAGAAAATGATTAAAATTCAAAATTTCCAATTGAAAGTCTTACATATAGCTTTTTTTAAAATATTGTGATAATTTTCATAAGGAAATGAAATATTAACTAACAAACGTAGATGATTCAGATATGTACATTCATCAAAAGAATACAACAGTGCTTAAAAGACCATATGAAGAATAATAGTGTAAGAGATGTGAAAAATGCCATAGAAAAACTAGTCATCCATGACCCATTGTAAAGATCTCTTGTCATCCAAAGAATATAAATAAGGTTCACCATAAAATTTGTGAGATCTACTATAATTATGGGTCCCATTTCTAGGATAGACATATCCTAGGTATTGTTCGAATTAGATGATAGGGTCCAAGTCCAGCTTACAGCCATTATTTAATGACAGTATAAATAATCGACCTAAACATCTGTTTGTATACTCAGGTTTTTATGAGTTATGTGAATAGCAATGCATTAACCAAACCTATTTTTACCCGATATTGACCCGCTTCCAGTAGGCCTATTCAGTACCCCGACGGGTTTATCTTGGTACCATGCAAGCATAGCCCCGCTGCCAGTGAGCCTGTTCAATACCCCGACGGGCTTACTTGCATTTACCGAGCTTCCTTGTTTAAGATTTTACTTAGCATGGACCCACTGCCAGCGAGCCTGTTCAGTACCCTAGCAGGTTTGCTTCATATAATGATATATATATAATTTTTTGTAAGGAAGCCGGTTGGCACTAGAGTGTGCTAAGCCTGTTAAACACATAATTCAAAATTTAGCACAAACCTTATGAGTAACTTTATTTATAATGGCCTAAATTACAGATCATGTCAAAAGATAATAACTTAAATTTGTTCCTTGACTTCACAGTCTATCTTCTTCATAAAAGAGCAGTAATGTTCCCCACAAAATAGAAAATATCACCCATTTTTAGGCTACCTTTTAAAGGTGCTTTGGAGACAATTTTTTTATAATGAGTCAAGGATGAACTAGCAGTCCATAGGTGTAAGATAGAGTTTTGTGGAGATCATAATAGTTGGAGTAGTTCTTTTAAACAATTGTTCTAATGATCAATCAGAAGTGTGCATGTCTGAATCAAATACTATAAACAAAATCATAAAATAAAATGGTTATAAATGATATCAAAAAGTGCTTTATCCTTTCACTAAATTTTTTTGATTTTAGCAGTAACCGAAAGAGAGGGTGAACTATAAGTATTTCTTTTTAGAGCACTTCCCTTTTCGCATAATATCACATGAGATGATTACAAAGATAGGGTTCTTGTGATTAAGCTGCAAAACCACTTGTCAGATGATTCAAATTTTTATTCAAAACAAAGCATATGTACAAAACAAGTCATGTAAAATTTTGGAAAGGAAAAAGAGTCTTCCTGTTTTATTGACACTATTTTACAAACTGATCATAATAGATTTCCTGTAAAAGAAGAATGTAATCAGTTGTTTTAGAGACGACTCATTATTATTGAAAATCAAAAACATATTTACATATATACAAAAGAATATAACCCAAAATGATTCAAGGACTCAGAGGAGGAGGAATGACTTCCTCTTCTACCAATTCCATTTCTTCCTGTTGCAAGGCATTCTGCACAAAATCTTGTTTAGATATTGGTTGATGATAAACTCTAAGTCTATATCCATTTACAACAAAATAAATTTGTGAATCATCAATTGTCTTAATTTTAACGGATCCATTATCAAAGGCGGTGACAATTTCATATGGACCCATCCAACGAGTAGTTAATTTACCTTTAAAATTTTTGTATCTTGAATCAAAAAGAAGTTCCCAGTCTCCAGTTTTGAATTGTTTTTGTTTAATGTATCTATCATTCCACTTTTTGCGTTGATTTTGTATTAAGATTGTACGTTGAATAACATCTTGCCTAATCTCGTCTAATTCATTTATCTGCAGGATTCGTTGACTCTGTGCTTCTTCTAAGTTCATCCCTAACTGCGCAGCCATACGAAAGGTTTTGACTTGAAATTCGATGGGTATAAGACCTTGTTTACCATAAACGCATTCATAAGGTGTGTGACCAGTGGTGTTCCTCCAAGTTATTCTATAATCCCACAGAGTTTCTGGAAGCCTGTCTGCCCAAACTTTGTGGTGTAATTGGATCGTTTTAGTCAGGATGGCTTCTAATACTTTGTTAGTGGATTCCACCTGGCCATTGGCATGTGGGTGATATGGTGAATATTTACAATGTCTAATACCATATTTGTCAGTAAGCTCTTTCATTAATTTGGAGGTAAACTGAGATCCTTGATCGGTCACAATTTCCCTGGGTACACCAAATCGGGTAAATATTTCTTCATAAATGAATTCCACCACAGATTTCTCTGTGGATCGGAATAAAGATTTAGCTTCTACCCATTTGGTGACATAATCTGTATAGACTAAAATGTTCTTCTTCTTGCGAGACATAGGGGAAATTGTTCCAACGAAATCTAGAGTCCATTTTTCAAATGGCTCAATCATAACTTGGGGTTGCAAAGGAATCTCATTGGATGGTGTAGGTTTACCCATTCTTTGGCAACTGTCACACCCCTTGACATATTTGGCAGCATCCTTAAAGATGCTTGGCCAATAGTACCCATAGTGAAACACTTTGTATGTTGTCCTTTTATCAGAAAAATGCCCACCGCAGGGTCCACCATGACATGCATATAGGATCTTTTCCATCTCATCCTCTCATACACATCGTCTAATAATAAGATCAGGACCAGTACGAAAGAGATCATTATCTACCCAAGAATAATTGGAACTTTGAATTATGATCCTACGTTTCTCGGGTGGGGAGAGATGGTTGGGTAGCTTTCCAATTGCCAAATAATTGGCTATATCTACAAACCATGGGGTTCAAACAGATATAGCGAACAAATGTTCATCTGGGAAGCTATCATCGACAGGGCTGGTATTATCGTCAATTTGAATTCGGGAGGGAAAATCAGCCACTACATTCTCTCTACCAGGATGATCAACAATGGTAATGTTGAATTCTTGTAACAAAAGAAGCCATCGAGTCACTCTGCCATTGGTGATAGGTTTATTCATCAAAAAACTGATGGCGGAGTGGTCAGTGTGTATAAAAAATTCATATCCTGTGACATAAGGACGAAACTTGTTGATGGAGTAAACTACTGCTAGAAACTCTTTTCCAATAACAGTGTACTTCGATTCTGCAGGAGTCAAATTTTTACTAAAAAAGTAGATGGCATGTGATTTCTATCCCTCTTTTTGACCTAATACTGCCCCTATGGCTATGTCGGAAGCATCAGTGGATATATGGAAAGGAAGGGACCAATTTGGGCCCCTAAGAATTGATGCCACTGATAGCTTGGCCTTCAAAGTTTCAAAGGTTTGTTGACACGATTCAATCCATTGAAATTATGTGTCTTTCATGAGTAGTTTGAACATAGGTGCAGCTATCTTAGTCAAATTTTCAATGAAACATCTATAATAGATGGAATGGCCAAGAAAACTTCTTACTTCCTTTGGATTTTTTGGAGGAGGAAGATTAACAATTATTTCGATCTTGGCGGGATCCACCTTGATACCTTGAAGAGAGACATGATATACCAGGACTATGCCCTTAGTCAGTAGCATTTTACATTTTTCATGACTAATAGCTAAGTTCATTTATTGGCACCGAATAAGAACTATTTTGAGGTTATCAAGGGCTTCCTGGAAGGTGTTACCATAAACTGTAAAATCATCCATATAAACTTCTACATAGTCATGTATGAGGTCAGCAAAGATAACTAGAACTACACGCTGGAAAGTAGCAGGTGCATTACATAGGCCAAGTGGTAACACTCAGTAGGAATACATACCCCAAGAGCAAGTGAAGTTTGTCTTGTCTTGATCCTCAGGTGCTATCAATATTTGATTGTATCCACTATACCCATCAAGGAATGAGAAATATTGTTTCCCTGATAAGGTGTCTAACACCTGATCAATGAAAGGCAAAGGGAAGTAGTCCTTAAGAGTGGCCTTGTTTAGTTCTCGAAATTCAACACAGATATGCCATTTCCCTGTGACTTTCTTTGGAACTACCACCAGAGGAGAAACCCATTTACTATTGGAAATTGGGTAAATGAATCCAGCGTCAAGGAGTTTTTGTAATTCATCCTTTAATATATCCTTTAGTGTTGGGTTCATTCTTCTCTAGGGATGCCTAATAGGAGGTATGTTTGAGTCTGTGTAAATGTGATGGATACAGGTGTCTCGGTGTATACCTTTCATATCGGTATACTCCCATGCAAATGCTCCAATTTGACTCTTGAGAACTTTTAGTAATTGTTTTTACTGACTCTCATCTAAACCTGCATTTATATGTAGAAATTTGTCGATACTAACTTCACACGGAATGGTATAGGATCCTAAGTGTTCTTCGATTGCAAAGACACAAGGTGTACTTGTAAATGTTGAGAGGCTCATGTTTTCTTGGAATTCGTCTCCAAAGATCTGGTCAAATTGGGAAAAAGATTGAGGAAAATCTACACATGTCGTGGAAGAGATAAATTGGTTCAACACGTTCTCGGTATTTTTCTCTTGAAGTGCTCAAGAAAGATCACTGACAAGGGAAAGTTCTTCCAAGTTCTCATCTCCAAAAGGACAATCTAACCAAAACACGTTTTCAGCTATTGGCTGAGATGGTGGGTATAAAGCTAGTTTTCTTGTAGATAACCCATTAGAGATAATCATCTCTCCATCCCTACATCCTATAAATGCATTGGCAATATCCAACCAAGGTCTTCCCAATATAATAGGGTGACCTTTGGAAGGGTCTTTTGATTCAATGACAATGAAGTCCATGGGATATTCCCATGAGGCTACTGATACAGTGATGTCATCTAAGATCCCAATAGGTTGCACCATAATACAATCTGTTAATTCCATCATTGTTGGGGTAGGGCGAAGGAATGGTCCTAAATTGAGAGTTTCTAAAATTGTGGTAGTCTCAAATTGATAGCAGCTCCTAGATCAATAAGTGTGTTCCCTATGGCGGTGTTATTGATGATAACAGTCACGACAGGGTTTCCTGGGTTTGAATACTTTGGTATTCTAGTTTGGTTTGCTATGCAATCTGATATTTCTCCAATTACATGAATCATCTGAGTGTCTTTTTGTTTGCTCCCTGGTCTCTTAATACAGAGTTCCTTTATTACCTTACTATAAATTGGAATATCCTTAATGGCTTGTAACAAAGGGATCTTAATGCAAATATTTTTTAATTCGTTATTGATATCGTACTCTGGATATGGAGGTGACTTTTTCCCTAGAATTACTTCTTTGTGTGGATGGTTGTGTGTTGAAGATCTAGAAATAACCATGTCTTCAAGAATGGTATCATTCAAAACTTCACTAGGTATGCCTTCTTCATTCTCTTCTTGAATAACAATTAATGACTTGGGCTTATCTTGCAAAACTCTTCCAGACTACAGTTGTATCTCATGTATTGGCGTAGTCGAAATGACATATGATGGAAGAGGTAAAAACCCAATGCTATTAAGATCTTGGGTTGGTTTGTTGTTAGGATTCGGTATCAGTTGTGCAGGTAAGATTGTGGGTCTTGGAGGATTCATGTTTTGGAAATGGTGAGGTTGATTCGGGATAGGGGGTAATGAAGGAGGTACAAATCTAGGTGGAAGTTGCGGAATATTAGGTGGGTAAGGATAGTTAGGCATAGGAGGAGGTTTTTGAGCATAGGCTTTCCCTCTCCATCCATGTGGCCATTGTTGTTGTTGACCATTTTGAGGAGGGTACTGCGGTGGCCAATTTTGTCAACCTGGAGTATTCCATTGTTGAGGAGGTTGATAAGGATAGTAATAAGGTGGAATTTGTGATGAATCTTGATACGATGGTTGATCTCTAGGTTTCCAAGGCCTCCTAGTTATTTCACCAAAATTTCCACTCTTGAACATAGCTTGTAATCCAGGAAACGATGGACAATCATTGGTTGGATGTTCTTCTATACATAGGTGACAAACTGAAACATTATTTAATGGACATTCTTGTTGAGGATGTTTAGTTCTAAACCTAGGACAAAAAACACTCATTGCTGCATGCTCTTCATCTTGTCTCTTTTTAGCTTGTAGTGCATCTAATTGAGAACCCATGGCCCCTAAAATATCTGTTTTGAAATTTTCCAAGAGTGTTGATGTATATGTAACTTCGGAATGTATTTCACCCATGTGTATTGTATTCCTATAGAGATGTTATTATTCCTCTATACGGAAGTGTTTGTATTCCTATAGAGATGTTATTATTCCTCTATACGGAAGTGTCGTCATTTATATTGTAAGTGTCGTAACTTATATTTGATGGGTTATTAGACCACCTTGATGAGGTCGGCCCTGTATGAGTCATGTGGGTAAATGGGTTATTAGACCACCAAGTGTGGGGTCGGCCCAGATTAAGTTAACCATGGGTTATTAGGCTAAGATAGACAAGACGGCCCCATTAGTTTATTGGGTAGGACAGGACAAGTATAAATAGAGATCGGGAGATCTCTATTTGATCACTCATTACTCACACTTCTCTCATTCGGAAAGTGGCACACTTGTGAGGAGGAGGATCTGCTGCTAGGAGAAGACTATCTCTTGTACTTTGGTTGTGTCATTGCTCTTTCTATCGCTGAGGAAGTTGCAGGGTTTTTCACCTTCTTGGTTTTCCCTGGTGAAACTCTGTGTCTCTTGTGTGCACGCATTATTGTGTCCATGATTGATATGCTGTAGATATGTTGTAGATACGTTGTACATATTATTCTCTCAGTTAAGATCTTAGATCAGATTGAAAATTCTGAAAAACTAACATGGTATCAGAGCTAGCTTGAAAGAAGGCATGGTATGGCATGTATGACACTTGTTGCACTTGTGATGCTAGGGCTTGATATAGCAAAAACCAGTCATCATAGAACTTTCTCTATAAATCCATTTTCGTGAATTTTTCGGATCTGAAACTTTTTCAGGTCAAATATAAGATCCCCATGTACCTTGTGTCCGAAGGAAAAATTCTAATTCATTGTACTTTGTGTTTTATGATCTGTACAATCTAGGGTTTCTGCCTCTTCTAGATCTAAGTCATAAACAGGTGACCTAGGAAAAAAGGTCATAACTTGGGATAGGAAGCTCCAAATGAAATTTTGTAAAATGTGACAGGTAGTGCACAGACTACACTTTCACAGGCCAAAGGTTCAGAGGTTGAAAGTGAACCAGTGACATGTGGCACTCCATGCAATGTCGATCTCATGTTTTATCCCATAAACAGGTCACGTTGCGACACTTGGCATAACTCTCTCTTAGAGAATCCAATTGAGGTCATACCTATGGGGTTGGAAATATGACAGGTTGGGATACCACAGGTAGAATTTTTAGACCCTCTGGATTCATAATTTTGGATTTATACCAGAAACAATTAGGTGCATATTTTTGTCAAAACAAAATTGGATTTTGAGCACCTTCATTCATGGCTCTCGGAATTAGAGTTTCGGAGAAAGTTGGTATTTTTGTAATCAGGGACCACGGCTAAATGCCACTCATCAAAATCAAAATTTAGAGACCATTATCAAATTTTTTGGTTGGGTAGAAGGCCGGGCTTGTTCAAACCCTAGTTCGGGACTTTGATCGAAAAAATGGAAAATTAGGGCTTCTGCAAAAGTTCGAATTTTTTAAGTCTGTGACCATGGCTGGAAGCTCCTCAGAAAAATCGAATTTTAGAGATTTGGATCAAATATTTTGGTTGGGCAGAAGGGTGGGCTTTATCAAACCCTAGTTCAGGATCCTGTCCAGAAGATCCGAAAGTTTTCAAAGGCAATTTTGAGGGGTGAAACTTTGAAGTTTTAAAATTCTAAGTATACCAGCTTGATCATCTCATCAAGGCACATCTTTCTATCCTTTCATAAGTTTGAAATTCAAAGTTTGAATTTTTAGGGTTTCACTAACAAACCCTAATCCAGTTCTAGATCTAGTTTCTACAAATACAAGTGGATTGGGTTAATCCTAGAAGAGAATTGATTGATCACCTACATAAGTGAAGAAGTTCATGTTTCAGAGGGAGATGAGGCTGAGGCCTTACATAAGAAGATTACAAGCAATCTCGACAGGTATGACTCATATAGGTATGTTTCGAATTCTATTCATAATTAAGTTTATGATATGTTTGTCTTCATATTATTACGGTTAGTACAATCTTGGTTAATTTTAGACTTGTCGTATCACCTTAATAAAATTATGAATGCATGATAGAAGATATTCATTGATTAGGGTTTTTTACACTTATGATTGTACTAATGCATTGTGGTGTTGTATGAGGTTGATGTTGTCCACTAACATGAAAGGTACATCAAGAAAGACAAATCATGTTCTAGTTCAAGAACATATGACCATGGTGACATGAAGACAAAGGTTCATCCATTGCCATGGATCACATAGAAGATCTAATTACGAGGTATGTATAACTTGGTTCTATAATGGTTAACCTATGAGATATGCAGGTAACTAGCACAAGTCATTGAAGAAAACAAGAAGACATTATGCGGGCTAGCATGCTAATCCAGGTATGTTTTTCCTATATCAAGTTAGAATCCTACCTTGTGTTAGGATCTCGTATATATGTATACATGGCATGATTGATAATGATTATTTATGAAATTAGAAGTAATCTAGGGTTTATGCATATTATGTCTCTTACCTTGATTAATGATATGACGAACCAAAAAAGTCTTTTGGTCAAATATGAATATGCATGAGTAAGAGAAGTCTTCCTTAAAACATTGAATGCTAATGCTTATTATCTGTGTTTGAAATGATCATGACTATACATGTTTAATATTATTGTAGTATTGAGATTATACTAATGAATGTATGATTATGTATGAGATCTCGAGGATATCACAATAATGATACTTGTAAGCATGCATAGTGATCGAGGATGGATATAAGTTCAAGGACAGGTAATCCAGGAAGCAAAGATCAAGAGGGAGCACACTCCAATAGTTTCTGCAAGGATGCAAATATTCAGAGGGAGTCGACCACTTCTCACAATCCACATCAGAATGGAGTTGCAAAGATTCAGAGGGAGTCCACCCAACAACCAAACAAAGATAAGTATTTGAATTGTCATTTCTTACATGTTTGTTTGTTTAAATAATGTTGTTCAATGATGTATATGCTTATGTTTCTAGACTTAGGTTGTGTATTATGCATATTAGAATAATTGCATTAATGAACAGTATACTACTAATATGCATGTGATGGGTAAGTGGCCTATGGCACTATACAACATTCCATTGCTACTTATCTAGAATGAAACCTCTTTGTTGACATGTTGGGAGTAGTGCAAACTCTTAACAATGTCTTGGTAGAGATTGGAAGGCATCTAGAAAGTTACAAGATATGGATGAATGTTGTATTGAAGCATTGGCTAAAATAATTGCATGACTGTATGACATATTTATTTATGTAAGAATTTGTTCTGAAAAACTATGAGATGTTTCTAATCATACAATTTAACTTGTTTTGTAGGAAAGATCGTATACCTTCACCTACAAAAGAAGGACTACAACATTTGTTCCAGCAACAAAGATATTTATTGAAGATATTGAAGATATTGAAATTCCCAAGATCTGGGATGAAGTAATGGAGGAATGCCATGATTAGTCGATCATGAAGAATGATGTTTGGGATGCAATCCCAAGACCTGAAGGGAAGTCTGCTGTGACTTCCAAATGGATCTATAAGATCAAGCATGCTGTAGATGGCAGCATAGAGACTTTTTCTCCTGTAACCAGATCCACTACCATCAGATCAGCACTTGCTCTGGCTGTAGTGATGAAATGGAAGATACACCAGATTGATGTCAAGACGGCCTTCTTGAATGGTGTAGTCGAAGATGAAGTGTATGTGGAGTAGCCACTTGGTTTTGAGACACTTGACAGGAAGTCATATATGTGCAAAACTTGGTATGGTAGGATAGATAGCTTTCTATCCAGTTTGGACTTTACCAAGAGTAAAGCGGATTCCAACCTTTACGATAAGGTTGAGGAAGGTAATCCAGTGATACTACTTTTGTATGTGGATGACCTGTTTGTTACAGGTAAGGATATATTGATTGCCAACACGCAGCGGAAGCTTGCTGTTGAGTTCAAGATGAAGAACTTGGAGATGATGCACTACTTTCTAGGAATGGAGGTGTGGCAAAGTGCAGATGGAATCTTCCTTGGACAAGGAAAGTATGCAATAGAGATCCTGAAGAGGTTCGGGATGATGGACTGCAAGGACAAGGCCACATTTATGGCATCAAACCTAAGCTTTTGCATGTTGCTTCATTTGAGCTGGTTGATGTCACTATGTATCGTCAGATGATTGGGTCCTCTATGTACCTGACGAACACAAGACCAGATATTTGCTTTGCGGTGAACATGTTGAACCATTTCCTAACAGATCCGAGAGGTGTTCACATGGTTGCTATAAAGCATATTCTGAGGTACCTGAAGGGTACGGTTGATTATGGGCTCAAGTATGATGTGAATCAAAAGTTTAACCTACAAGGTTATGTTGATTCAGATTGGGCAGGTAGTGTTGCAGATAGGAAGAGCACTTCTGGGTGCTGCTTCAGTATGGGATTAGGTGTGATTTCTTGGTTTATCAGGAAGCAGTCCTGCATAGCACTGAGTACAGCCGAAGCAGAGTATGTTGCAGCTTGTTCGGCTAGTTGTGAGGCAGTATGGCTCCGGAAGCTACTGTCTGAGTTATTTGATCTCCCGTTGGATGCTACTGGTATCTTTTGTGATAACTAGAGTTGTGTGAAGCTGTTTGAGAACCTGGTGTTCCACGATAGGTCGAAGCACATTGAGATCAAATATCACTATATTAGGGATATGGTGCAGAGAGGAGCAGTGAAGCTCCTATATGTTGCGACAGATGAGCAAGTTGCGGATGTGCTGATGAAACCACTAGCCAGAGTGAAGTTCGAGTACTTCAGAGAGAGGCTTGGTGTTCTTCAGATTGACGACACTTCGAGGAAGAAGTGATGGACACATTTGCTGGAGCCATTCCAAGCATGGTGAGAGGAGGATCCTTCCCATGGCTGTGGATATAAGCACTAGATGATGAGCATCAGGATGATGTTCTAGTTTCTGCTCTGTATGATTAGTTGGATCATTTATATGTATGTATGTATGCATCATGTTGGATGCTGGATATGATCAAGTAGATCATGTATGTCGATATGTATCAGGTATGATCAGGTGGATCATGTGTTTGTATATGTATCAGGTGGATACAGTGTATGATCAGGTAGATCATGTATGATGATATGTATCAAGCAGATGTTGTGTATGTATCAGGTGGATGCATTGTATGATCGGGTAGATCATGTACTTATGTATCAGGTGGATGCATTGTATGATCAGGTAGATCAAGTACTTATGTATGATCAGGTAGATCATGTACTAATGTATGTATCAGGAGAATGCACTGTATGATCAGGTAGATCATGTATGATAATATGTATCAGGTAGATACTTTGTATGCATCAGATAGTGATCAAGATGATCATACATGACGAGCTTTAGGATGTTGCTCCAGATGATATGCATCAAGTTGATGCTATGATGATGACCAAGATGATCACAGATGACGAGCTTCAGGATGTTGCTCCAAATGATACGCATCAGGTTGATGCTATGATGATGATCAGGTTGATCATGTGATGATGTACATCAGGATGATGTATGGTGAGTATCAATTTGATACTCTATGGCCGTGGACAAGTTGTGCATGTAGCATAGAAAAGACCCTTTAAAATATAGATAGGTAGAGTGGTGTGCTCGTAACATCCTGGGATGCTCTATCGAGATCCAGACAGGTAGAGCGGTGTGCTTGTAACATCCTGGGATGCTCTAAGTAGGTTTTGCTACAGGTAGCATAGAAAATACCCTTTAAAATCCAGACAGGTAGAGCGATGTGCTTGTAACATCCTGGGATGCTCTATCGAGATCCAGACAGGTAGAGCGGTTTGCTTGTAACATCCTGGGATGCTCTGAGTAGGTTTTGCTACAGTTTCACATAGAAAAGATCCTTTAAAATATGGACAGGTAGAGCAGTGTGCTCGTAACATATTGGTATGCTCTATCAAGATCCAGACAGGTAGAGCATTTTGCTCATAACATCCTGGGATGCTCTTAGTAGGTTTTGCGAAAGTTAGAATAGAAAAGATCCTTTAAAATCCGGACAGGTAGAGCGGTGTGCTCGTAACAGTCTAGGATGCTCTATCGAGATCCAGACAGGTAGAGTCGTTTGCTCATAACATCCTGGGATGCTCTGAGTAGGTTTTGTGAAGGTCAACATGTAAAATATCCTGGGAGATCCAATAGGTTGAGCAGTGTGCTCGTAATCGGTCCTGGGATTCTCTTTCGAGGTTTTGTTGAGGCATGTAATCAATCCTGAGTATTCCACAGTATGGCCAGTGATGATGAAGACCTGCAGGTGGTGGGCCTACATTCAGTATGAAAAAGGACTATCTCTATAGAAATTCCTATGACGAGTAGATTCAGAGATTGATTGAGATAGAAGCAGCAGTGACAATGACGATGATTCGAGGATGATGATTCGTTGATGATGATCCAGAGAAGAAGACTTGTGCTAGCAAATCTGTGTCGAGAAATACCTTCCTAGTTAAGAGGGAGTGTTCATGTATATGTAACTTAGGAATGTATTTCACCCATGTGTATTGTATTCCTATAGAGATGTTAATATTCCTCTATACGGAAGTGTTTGTATTCCTATAGAGATGTTATTATTCCTCTATATGGAAGTGTCATCATTTATATTATAAGTGTTGTAACTTATACTTGATGGGTTATTAGACCACCTTGATGGGGTCGGCCCTATATGAGTCATGTGGGTAAATGGGTTATTAGACCACAAAGTGTGGGGTCGGCCCGGTTATTAGGCTAAGCCAGACAAGTCGGCCCCATTAGTTTATTGGGCAGGACAGGTCAAGCATAAATAGAGATCGGGAGATCTCTATTTGATCACTCATTACTCACACTTCTCTCATTCGGAAAGTGGTGCACTTATGAGGAGGAGGATCTGCTGCTAGGAGAAGACTATCTCTTGTACTTTGGTTGTATCATTTCTCTTTCTATCTCTGAGGAAGTTGCGTGGTTTTTCACCTTCTTGGTTTTCCCTGGTGAAACTCTATGTCTCTTGTGTGTCTGCATTATTGTGTCCATGATTGATATGTTGTAGATACGCTATACATGTTATTCTCTCAGTTAAGATCTTAGATCAGATTGAAAATTCTGAAAAACTAACAAATAGGTTTCCCAATTCTACCCTTGTAACTCCACCAGGACGGGATGTGTTTTCTTTGGGATTCCTAGAATAAGACTCTCGAAAGTGTATTCCACCTTTCCCTCTATCCTAGAGCAATTCCTACATAGTTCACAAATCTCTACAAAACATTTATGAGAAATGTCTCCTGCTACCATGAGATTAAGGTTCTCTAAGAATTTTTCTGAGATTCCCTTGAGGAAGAGTGTTCTTACTGCATATTCTCGAAGATCACTCTTTTTGGACTTGTGTAACACATAGTTAAATCTCTCGAGATAATCTTCTAAGCTCTCATCTTCAAGTTGTTGAATTTTAAAAATATCATTGCGAGAGTCCTTAGGTCTACAATAATCCTAATATTTTCGAAGAAATGCATTCTTCATGTCTTCCCAAGTTGTAATACGAGATTCTCCTAATCCCATGAACCATCAAAGAGAAGAATCTTTTAATGTGGCAAGAAAGAGTTTTAGCTTTTGGTCGTCTTGTGTTAAATTTTCACAATTTACTTCAATCTGATCTAGGATATTAATTGAGAGAACAACATGTACAACAAATCTACAGCATATCAATCATGGACACAATAATGCAAGCACACAAGAGACACAGATTTTACTTGGGGAAAACCATAAAGGTGAAAAACCCCAATAACTTCCTCAGAGATAGATAGAGCAATGATACAACCAGAATACAAGAGATAGTCTTCTCCTAGTAGCAGAGCCTCCTCCTCCATAAGGGCGCCACTCTCCCAAGTGTGAGTGAGAGAATAGAATGTGTAAAATGAGAGAGACACACTCTCTATTTATACACTAACTTGACTTGACCTTTACTCAACTAGGTCGGCCTCAACTTAACCACTTAACATAATGCTGACTGGGCCGACCCCCACTAGGGTGGTCTAATAACCCTTTGACCCACTTGGCCGACCCCCAATAGGGTGGTATAATAACCCTTTGAACCACATGACTTATATAGGGCTGACCCCAACAAGGTGGTCTAATAACCCATCAAGTATAAGTTACGACACTTACAATATAAATGACAACACCTCCATATAGAGGAATAATAACATCTCTATAGGAATACAATATACATATATGTGAAATACATTCCGAAGTTACATATACATTAACACTCCCTCTTAACTAGGAAGGTATTTCTCGACAGAGGTCTTCTAGCACAAGTCTTCTTCTATGGATCATCGTCACTGGATAATCGTCATCGAGTCATCATCATCGTCACTGCTGCTGCTATCTCAATCAATCTTTGAATCTACTCATCATAGGAAGTTCTACAGAGCCAGTCCTTTTTCATACTATATGTAGGTCCACCACCTGCAGGTCTTTGTCATCACTGGCCATATGTGAAGCACCTGCAACAATTAATTAATAAGAATATGCTAAATAGCAGAAATGATAGAACTCAGAATCACTTTTATATTGATCACAGGCCACTTCGAGGGGGCAACCTCCTTTGAGCAAGCTCAATACAAATAACTTCACGCTCCTTCATAGGCTTCAACACACACTTATATACTAAGTCTAGGCACCAATACCATGGGTCAATACTATGTGTCAATACAAACCATGGGCTAAGTCTAGGCGCCAATACTATGAGTCAAAACCATGGGACATATAATACGATGGGATGACTTACAAAGCATATGCGTCCAATACTATGGGCTAATATAAACTATGGATCAACAAATACTACGAGATGACTTACAAAGCATATGCGTCCAACAACAATATACTAACAAAGTAAAGACATGGGTTCCTAACATCCCCTCTCCCTTAGAAAAAGCTTTGTCCTCAAAGCTTTAGATGTGGAAATTGATGCAGAATCTGAAGGCGTGGGTCCCCTGTAGCATCCTCGGGTTGCATTCCGAGCCACTATCGCCTTTGGAGTTTCAAGTAGGATTTCATGGAAGGCTGTAGACGAAGAAGAACTATATCAGCGATGTGAAAAGTGCACTCAGAACGGTGTTGATCGGCTTGTTGTTTCAGTCGAATTCTTGCCATGTGAAAATTGTCCTACAGAATGAGAAGAAGTTGATCACGATTTCAAAGAATTGAGTCAATTACCTGAACTGGGGAGCTGCTGAAGGTGTATGGAAGAAGAACTGGTGGTGCCTGTCTAGAGACTACTTCATATGGTGTCCTTTGAGATGTGGTACTATACCACTGGAGCGCTTCTAGGAAATCCATAGAAATAGTTATCCAAATCTATGGAGGGATGGGAAAGGGTTCAAGCAGTCCCGAAAGGAGGGTCATTTCACCCTTGTTGACCTGGAAAGTATCACAGTCAACCACCATCCATTGAATTGTCCTTTTGAGTCCCTGCCAAAAGAAGTTACATTGTTCCTGGTCATATGTTTTGAGAAACCCAGAGTGCCCTATTGATGAAGAAGCATGGAGTTCATAGAAGAGATAGCCCCGTTGAATAGATTGCAACCAATTTGGAACAAGCAGAGAAATAGCTGTAAGAGAAACTGGGTCATCAAATGTGCGAGGAGGAGCATCTTCCACCATATTGTCCTTACCCTTCTGGTAAGTGGTCGCATAGTCATAACCCATGAGTTGGATAACCCATTTCAGGTGTGTTAGGGAGGAGACCCGTTGTTCCAAGAAAGTTTCTAGACTCTGGAGATCAGTCTTGATGCAGAAATAATTCCCCTATAGGGATGGCTGCCACTTCTGTACTGTATGCAAAATAGTCATCATTTCCTGTTGAGAGGTAGATGCGGCTAAATTCTTACCGGAAAGGTCTCTTGAAGGAAACAAGCTCATTGGTTCAGCAAAGACACTTGCATATCTATCCAAGGAAGTAGTGGATACTGTTGATGGGTGCATCTGAATGGAATGGAGCTGAGTGATGACACCATGAGAATTTTTCTTAAGTATTTTTTCCAGGCGATGTGAACTAATGATGCAGAGAGACCCTGCTTGTAATCCCATAAATTTGTGTTGTGCCCCATTGACTGAAAACTGCATCCAAAGTTCAACAAAATCCTATAAGATGGGGCCAAGTGTGCGTAACCATTGAACGCCCAAAACCACATCACATCCGCCTAAGGACAAGGAAAACATGTGAGAGCGCAGGTTATAATCTTCCATAGAGATACGCACATTGTGACACTTCCCCTTGCAAGGTAAGGTGCCCCCATTGACAACCATGACTTCAAAGTTGGATCAAGGATGGACAAAACAATTAGCCTGTTTGGAAATCCGAGGATCAATGAAGTTATGAGTGCTACCATAATAAAGAGTATGGTAAGAGGGAGCTTCTTGAAGTATCCCCTGACTCGCATTGTTTGTGGGGTGGCGACACTGGTTAAAGCATGGAGAGAGATCTCGAGTGGTTCGTCCTGAGATGGGGTGTCAACAGGCGAGTGTTGAATGTCAACCTGATCATCTACTGTATCTGGAGCTTCTTCATCAAGTTCTGAGATAGGCAGAGAATCCACATCCAATAGATAGAGCTTTTGTTGAACACATCTATGTCCCCGAGTGAATTTCTCATCACAATTATAACAAAGCCCTTTTTCTCGGCGTGTTTGCATCTCTATTTCAGACAATTGCTTGATAGGAGTTGGTTGAGGAGTAGGCGTGACGGGAGGTCGTTGGGAACCCATATTTCTGAAGGGAACAAAGGTGGGTTTGGAGCATTGTTGAGCTGCGATCTTGTCCTCGGCCAGCTTAGACAACCCTAGGACTTCCATCATTGTGTTGGGACAAAACATTTTGACCTCTGAGTGGATTTCATCCTTGAGACCACTGATAAAACAACTCCTGTAGAATTCATCAGACAATCCTTCTGTGTGATTGGCTAGCTTCTCAAATTCCGTCTGATACTCTCTCACTGTGCCAGTTTGGTGAAGTTTAGTGAGTGCTCGTGTGAAGTCGTCAAAAGCACTAGGACCAAATCGTGGCAAAAGGAGTTGGCAAAAATCTGTCCAGTTTGGCTCAGGATGAGCTTTGATGTACCAACGGTACCATTGAAGGGCTTCCTGTTCCAAATGAAACGATGCAAGTGGAACTTTTTGGACATCAAAAGTATTATGCAGACTGAAATATTGTTCTACTCGGTATATCCATCCAGTAGGATCAGTACCATTGAAGCGAGGAAAATCAAGCTTCGGCCCATGAAAATTGCTGGAAAAAGAGAACCTGGTTGCTGCAAAAGATTCTCGCTGTCGATTATTGTTCATGGTTGAATGTTGAAGATGGAGGCTAAGAAATTTTTCATCCAGATCTTGGAGTTTGGTTTGGATGGATGCAAGTGCTTCCTCCATGGTGTTTGCTCCTGTGTGAGTGACAACCATAACTAGTAATTTTTTTATTTTTTATTTTTTTTGTGGGGGGGGGTGATGGATAGAAAAACACAAACACAAGCTTATTTAGTAAGGGGAAATTTGGATTTGGGAAAAAATCGAAGGGGTAATTGGGGTTTGACTAGGTTTTCGACACTTTCTGAGGGACAGGGAAGCAAAAAATGGGGATTGCAGAAGCGGGAACTTTATGGTAAAATTTGAAGGCAATCGGGTGAAAATTGAAGAAGATATGGCAAACCCTAAAAATAGACAAATGTGAGATTTCTGGTCTTGGGAAGTGGAATTTGGGATAGGGTCTTCAGGAATGAAATATGTAGAATGGGATTGCAGTGATGTCAGTGAATTTTCAGGGAAAACAGAGTTGAAACAAGGGAGATATGGAGAAAAAACTGGTTTTCACAAGGGAGATATGGAGAAAAAACTAGTTTTTTTTTTTTTTCCAAACTGGAGCGGCTACAGCTCGGAAGGGATCTAAAATAGATAAATCTGCAATGGCCCAGAAGTGAGCAGAAATAGAGGGATCTGAAACGGCGCCGAATGGATTGAAAATGGCTGGATCTGGAACGGCTTTCAGAATGGATTTGAACGACTAGATCTGAAACGGCGCAGCAGTGATTGACAACAGTTCAGCTAAAAATAGATATGGACCCCAGGTATGTGCGGCTTCTTAATAGTTCAGGGGTTTCACTCGGCCACCAATGCTATCTGATGGCTTGCGTATTGGGGCAGTACCCCTCACTCCACAGCTAAGGTAAAACTGATAACCACTTTGCCTCAAACGACAGCTCTTGGTTTACCTCACGAGTGGGAACTAGTCAATCAGGTAGGGGTCGTTGCCCTTTTCGCTGGCAGGTCCTCTTAATGGGCCAGCTACTTCAGGGTTCCTGTGGTACTCCTCACAATGAGTTTTAGGGCTTATGCCCAAGTACTTCCCACAGTTAAGCGGATAGGGATTATTCCCAAATCCGAACCTGCAACAGATGCGAAAAAAAAATTGGCAGAAATTTCACCCAGCGAGCCCAAGAAAGTGCTTTGATACCAGATGTGAAGCACTTGCAACAATTAATTAATAAGAATATGCTAAATAGCAGAAATGACAGAACTCAGAATCACTTTTATATTGATCACATGCCACTTCGAGGAGGCAACCTCCTTTAAGCAAGCTCAATACAAATAACTTCACACTCCTTCATAGGCCTCAACACACACTTATATACTAAGTCTAGGTGCCAATACCATGGGTCAATACTATGTGTCAATACAAACCATGGGCTAAGTCTAGGCACCAATACTATGAGTCAAAACCATGGGACATATAATACGATGGGATGACTTACAAAGCATATGCGTCCAATACTATGGGTCAATACTATGGGCTAATATAAACTATGGATCAACAAATATTACGGGACGACTTACAAATCATATGCGTCCAACAACAATATACTAACAAAGTAAAGACATGGGTTCCTAACACCATTCTGTAGAATCCTCAGGACTTATAACATGCGTCACAAAACCTCGAAAGAGCATCCCAGGCTGTTATGAACACACGGCTCTACCTATAGGATCTCCTAAGGCCATATTATATGTGACCTCACCAAAAAACCTCGCAAGAGCATCCCAGGCTATTACGAGCACAGAGCTCTACCTATAGGATCTCCTAGGGACAGATTATATGTGGTCACCACAAAACCTCGCAAGAGCATCCCAGGCTATTACGAGCACATAGCTCTACCTATAGGATCTCCCAGGGACAGATTATATGTGGTCATGGAAAAACCTCGCAAGAGCATCCCAGGACTTATTACGAGCACACAGCCCAACCTATCAGATCTCCCAGGGACATATTATATGCCATAGGACAAAACCTCAAAAGAGCATCTGCCAGATATCCTAGGGCTAGATTATATGCCATGGAAAAAACCTCGAAAGACTATCTGCATATCTCCCAGGGCCAAATTATATGTCCTCCCAGAGCAAAACCTTGAAAGAGCATTTGCTAGATATCCCAGGGCCAAATTATATGCCATAGGAAAAACCTCGAAAGACTATCTGCAAATCTTCCAGGGCCAAATTATATGCTCAACTGCACAACCTGATCCATGGCCATAGAGTATCAACCTGATACTCACCATACATCATCCTGATGTATACATGATCATCCTGATCATCATCACTGCAACATCCTGCTGCAAGTCATCTGGAGCAACATCGTGAAGCTCGTCATCCACAATCATCCTGATCATATCATGCATCTACCTGATGCATACAAGTATCTACCTGATACATATCATCATACATGATCCACCTGATCATACAATGTATCCACCTGATACAAATACAAATACATGATCCACCTGATCATACATGATACATATCAACATACATGATCTACCTGATCATACAATGTATCCACCTGATACATATACAGATACATGATCCACCTGATCATACATGATACATATCAACATACATGATCTACCTGATCATACAATGTATCCACCTGATACATATACAGATACATGGTCCAAGCATCCAACATGATGCATATACAAAATACATACAAATGATCCAATCGATCATATCCAGCATCCAACATGATGCGTACATACATAAATGATCCAACTGATCATATCCAGCATCCAACATGATGCATACATACATATACATATAAATGATCCAACTGATCATATCCAGCATCATCCTGATGCATATACAGAGCAGTAACTGGAGCATCGTCTTGATGCTCATCATCCAGCGTTTACATCCATAGCCATGTGAAGGATCCTCCTTCCAACATGCTTGGAATGGCCTCTGCAAATGTGTCCATCACTTCTTCCTCGAAGTGTCATAAATCCAAAGAACACCAAGCCTCTCCCTGAAGTACTCGAACTTCACTCTGGCTAGTGGTTTCGTCAACACATCTGTAATTTTCTCGTCCGTCGCAATGTACAGGAGCTTCACAGCTCCTCTCTGCACCATATCCCTAATATAGTGATATGTGATCTCTATGTGTTTCGACCTGTCAAGAAACACTGGGTTCTCGGACAGCTTCACACAACTCTGGTTATCACAAAAGATACCAGTAGCATCCAACGGGAGATCAAATAACTCAGACAATAGCTTCTGTAGCCATACTGCCTCACAACTAGCTGAACAGGCTGCAACATACTCTGCCTCAGCTGTACTCAATGCTACGCAGGACTGCTTCCTACTAAACCAAGAGATCACACCTGATCCCATACTAAAGCAGCATCCAAATGTGCTCTTCCTATCTGCAGCACTGCCAACCCAATCTGAATCAACATAACCCTGTAGGTTAAACTTTTGATTTGCTTCATACTTGAGCCCATAATCCATTGTACCCTTTAGGTACCTCAAAACATGCTTTACAGCAACCAGGTGAACACTCCTTGGATCCGTCAGGAACTGTCTCAATGTGTTCACCACAAAGCAAATATCTGGTCTCGTGTTTGTCAGGTACATCAAGGACCCAATCATCTGATGATACAAAGAGACATCAACCAGCTCAAATGAAGCATCACAAAGAAGCTTTAGATTCGATGCCATAGGTGTGGGCATGGCCTTGCAATCCATCATCCCGAACCTCTTCAGGATCTCTACTGCATACTTCCCTTGTCCAAGGAAGATTCCATCTACACTCTGCCACACCTCCATGCCAAAAACAAATAGTGCATCATCCCCAAGTTCTTCATCTCGAACTCGGCAGCAAGCTTCTGCTGCGTGTCAGCAATCAATCTATCTTCACCTGTAACAAACAGGTTATCCGCATACAAAAGTAGTATCACTGGATTGCCTTCTTCAACCTTGTAGTAAAGGTTGGAATCCGCTTTAGTCTTGGTAAAGCCCAAACTGGATAGAAAGTTGTCTATCCTACCAAGTTCTGCACACATATATGACTACACCATTCAAGAAGGCTGTCTTGAAATCCATCTGGTGTATCTTCTATTTCATCACTTTTATATTTCTCTATGCTGCCATCTGCAACATGCTTGATCTAATAGTTCCATTTGGAATTCACAACAGACTTCCCTTCAGCTCTTGGGACTGCATCCCAAATATCGTTCTTCATGATCGACGGATCATGGCATTCTTCCCGTATCCTAGGAACTTCAATATCTTCAATAAATAATTTTGTTGCTTGAGCAAATGTTGTAGTCCTTTTGTAGGTGAAGGTATATGGTCTTATCTACAAAACAAGTTAAATTGCATGATTAGAAACATCTCATAATTTTCAGACAAATTCTCACACACAAAGAAATATGTCATACAGTCATGCAACTATCTTAGCGAATGCTTCAATACAACATTTATCCATGTTCCACAACTTTCTAGATGCCTTCCAGTCTCTACCAGAACATTGTTAATAGTTTGCACTACTCCCAACATGTCAGCAAAGAGGTTTCATTCTAGATAAGTAGCACTGGAATGTTGTACAGTGCCATAGGCCACTTACCCATCACATGAATATTAGTAGTATACTGTTCATTAATGCAATCATTCTAATATGCACAATACATATCCTAAGTCTAGGAACATGAGCATATACATCATTGAACAATTTTATTTAAACAAACAAATATGCAAGAAATGATAATTAAAAATACTTATCTTTGTTTGGTTGATGGGTGGACTCCCTCTGAATCTTTGCTTCCTTGCAAGAGCTATTGAAGTAGCTTCTTCTACACCTTTCTGTTGTGGAATGTAGAAAGATGGTCAACTCCCTCTGAATATCTGCATCCTTGCAGAAACTACTGAACTGTGCTCCTTTGCTTTCTTGCAGGAACAATTGGAGTGTGCTCCCTCTTGATCTTTGCTTCCTGGATTACCTGTCCTTGAACTTACATCCATCCTTAATCACTATGCATGCTTATTAGTATCATCATTGTATTATCCATGAGGTCTCATACATAATCACACATTTATTAGTATAATCTTAATACTATCAAAACACAATAATCTTAAACATGTATAGTCATGATCATTCACAGATAATAAACATTAGTATTCAAGGTTTCAGGGAAGTCTTCTTTTACTCATGCATATTCTTATTTGATCATAGGACTCTTCTGATTAGTTAAATCATCAATGCATAAACCCGTGATTACTCAAACCTATACCTTCATGATTCTTCTGGTTAGTCATATCATCAATTATGGTAAGAAACATAATATGCATACAGCCATGACTATTCAAACCTATGACTTCATGAATAATCATTATCAACAACACAACAATATAAGATCCTAACACAAGGTAGGATTCTAGCTTGATATAGGAAAAACATGCCTGGATTAGCATGCTAGCTAGTTATGTATAACATACCCGCATAATGTCTTCTGGTTCTCTTCAGTGACTTGTGCTAGTAACCTGCATGTCTCATAGGTTAACCATTGTAGGACCAAGTTATACATACCTCAAAAGTAGATCTTCTATGTGATCCATGACAATGGATGAATCTTTGTCTTCATGTCACCATGATCATATGTTCTTGAAGTAGAACATGATTTGTCTTTCTTGGTGTACCTTTTATGTTAGCGAACAACATAAACCTCATACAACGTCACAATGCATTAGTACATTCATAAGTGTCAAAACCTTAATCAATGACTATCTTCTATTAAGGTGATACGACAAGTCTAGTAATTAATCAAGATTGTATTGTAATGATATGAAGACAAACATATGATAAAATTAACCATGAAACATACCTGTAAGCCATACCTGTCAAGATTTCTTGTAATATTCTTATGGAAGGCCTTAGCCTCATCTCCCTCTGAGACAGGAACTTTTTCACTTATGCAGGTGACCAATCCATCTTCTTCTAGGATTAACCCAATCCACTTGATTTGCAAGAACTGGACCTGGAGTTGGATTAGGGTTTGTCAAGGAAACTCCAAAAATTCAAATTTTGAATTTCAAACTTCTGAAAGGATAGAAATATGCGCCTTGATGAGTTGATCAAGTTGGTATATTCAGAATTTGAAAACTGCAAAGTTTCACCCCTCAAAATTGCCTTTTAGATTTCTGGATTCACTGGGGAGGACCCTGAATTAGGGTTTGAGTTTCCCGGAGCTTCACCCAACCAAAAGATTTGATTCAGAGCTCTAAGCTTCGATTTTTCTGAGCTTCCAGCCATGGTCACAGATTTCCAAAATTCCAAGTTTTGCAGAAGCCCTAATTTTCCATCTTTCCGATCAAAGTCCCGAACTGGGGTTTGATCAAGCCCGGCCTTCTATCCAACCAAAAAATATGATCTTGGTCTCTAAATTTTGATTTTGATGAGTAGCATCCAACCGTGGTTTCTGATTAGAGAAATTCCAACTTTCTCCGAAGCCATGAATGAAGGTGCTCAAAAATAATTTTGTTTTGACATAAATATATACCTGATTGTTTCTGGTGTAACTCCGAACTTTTCGATCCACAAGGTCTGAAAATTTTTCTTGAGATATCCTGACCTGTTATCTTTCCATCTCGATAGGTCTGACCTCAATTGGATTCTCTGAGAGAGATATTTATGCCAAGTGTCGCAATGTGACCTGTTTATGGGATAATACGGGAGAGATAACTTGTATGGAGTACCACATGTCACTGGTTCAACTTATTCCTCTGAAAATAAATTGAGATAGTACAGTCTGTGTACTACCGGTCACTTTTTACGAAATTTCATTTGGAGCTTCCTATCCTAAGTTATGACCTTTTTCCCAAGGTCACCTGATTTTGTCTCAGATCTGAAAGAGGCAGAAACCCTATATTGTACAGATCATAAATCACAAAGTACAATGAATTAGAGGTTTTTCTTTGGCCACAAGGTACATGGGGATCTGATATTCGACCTGTAAAAGTTTCAGATCCGAAAATTTTTCCAAAATGGATTTATAGCGAAAGTGCTACGATGACTAGTTTTTGCTATATCAAGCCCTAGCATTGTGGGTGCAACAAGTGTCATACATGCCATATCATGCCTTCTTTCAGGCTAGATCTGATACCATGTTAAATTTTCAGAATTTACTTCAATTTGATCTAGGATCTTAACTGAGAGAACAACATGTACATCAAATCTACAGCATATCAATCATGGACACAATAATGCAAGCACACAAGAGACACAGAGTTTACTTGGGGAAAACCATAAAGGTGAAAAACCCCAATAACTTCCTCAGAGATAGATAGAGCAATGATACAACCAGAATACAAGAAATAGTCTTCTCCTAGTAGCAGAGCCTCCTCCTCCACAAGCGCGCCACTCTCCAAAGTGTGAGTGAGAGAATAGAATGTGTAAAATGAGAGAGACACACTCTCTATTTATACACTAACTTGACTTGACCTTTACTCAACTAGGTCGGCCTCAACTTAACCACTTAACATAATGCTAACTGGGCCGACCCCCACTAGGGTGGTCTAATAACACTTTGACCCACATGGCCGACCCCCAATAGGATGGTCTAATAACCCTTTGACCCACATGACTTATACAGGGCCGACCCCAACAAGGTGGTCTAATAACCCATCAAGTATAAGTTACAACACTTACAATATAAATGACGACACTTCCGTATAGAGGAATAATAACATCTCTATAGGAATACAATATACATATATGTGAAATACATTTCGAAGTTACATATACATCAACATCTTGTAGGTAATTATAACTTCTACACAAAATTTCAAACTCGAACAAAAATGTGTTCGGATCCTCACTACTCTTCCCATAAAAGTTTGGTAGTGAGGAGGGAGGGATGTTTTTCATAGTAACATCTTGTGCAGTGTCTAAGATAGGGAACCCAAAGGTACCTTCAGTTCTAACTTCTCCATCTTCTTCATCTTGTCGGACACGATCTTCATTTTCGTCCCCCGTGAAGATTCTATTGCCAAAGAGAGAAAATCTAGGCTCCTCCTTTCTTGGTGAATATGGGATATCCCAACGTTCTGTTTCAAGAAGGGTATTCTGCTTTTTAAGAGGAGAATTATCAGCTACATGGGAATCCAAATTTGGAGGTCCTACTGCTATTGTACCAATCTGTGAGATAACTATGCTCACAGAACTCTCAAAAAGAGGATCTACTTGTGCAGGATCGACAAACTATACCAAGTTTGGACCACTACTATTGAAAAAGTAGTGTCTTTGGGTTTTTATCCTTTTGAGTTTCCTCCTATCTAAGTTCAATCTCAATATGAGCTTGGCATTATTCTAGTGGAATTTATTTATGAACAGACTGTTCTAATGTCCCTATGTTTTCCACTAATTGATTTCCAGAAAGGATTTCCTTTGCTTTCCAAGTAGGACTATCCCCTTTAGGTGTCTTCCGATACCTTTCTGTTGAGTTAGTAGTTGGGGTGGCACGTCCCCCGTATAGGTTAGTAGGAATTTTAGTGGGAATTTTAATAAGGGAATTAGTTGTAATAAATCTATCTTGTGAATCTCTAGACCTATTCATGAAAACAAATTATAACTAAAATAAGTTCTAATTGCATAACTGCTATTTCTAGGTTTTGGGGATGCCTGTTATAACAGATGCACAGGTTCTTACCTCTTGTCTTACCGCTCACCCGTCACCAGCCTATTTTCAAAAGAATAAAATTAAAAAAAGAGTTTTTCTTATCTATGACTAAATTCTACCTATCTTCTACAACTCCCCGGTAGTGGCGCCAAAATGTTGGGTGTGTGAGCTATCTCAAAGAAAACACCTAATATTTAATTATCAACCGGGGTTGGTAATCTTAGAGTTGAGGAAAATTATATGCTAATGTAGAATGGAACCTAAGATTTTCGGCTTGTCAGACCTTAAAAATATTTAGTAAAGAAAAGATCTAAAGATCTTTCAAAATGAAAAACCGAGTCAAACTTCAGAAAAACAATAAAAGGAACTAAATCAAATTTAGTTAAACAGATGAACTGGAATAGTATCAATTCATATTACCAGATATTATAATTGAATAATAGAAACTGATTGAAAAGCAAATTGCTAACTATGAAAATGGAAACTATACAATTTCATATTCTAATTAAGAATTAGGGAACAACTGTAAACAAATTAAAGACGTATCTATGAAATGGATTAATTTGATAATAAACTACATAAGTAGAAAGCTATTATAATCAAATCAAATTAAAAACTATTAAATAACTTCAACAACTAATTCAAGAAAAACATGTATTCCCAAGTAACAGGAACTGGATTGCGTGTATCATAATATATTTCAAATGAAATAGCAAAACAAAACGGAAGTAAATCTAATCTAACTTCAACAAAAAGATGTAAACTACAAAGAGACAAATTACAGTTAACGTTAAACATTATGATCTATCTACTATCCATGAGCATAAAAATAATATAAGACTAATGAAAACTAGAAGCAAGTAGAAAACTTAATAAAGATATTTACTTCTCAACTTGATTTGGAAGCAAGTAGAAAACTTGATAAAGATATTAATTTCTGAATCCAAATCCTATTCCATGAACATCTTCATTATTTATCAAGATAAGAAATTGATCATAATCTAAATGAAGGAAACTAACAAAACTAGAATGCTTGAAGAATGAAATTATTGCCTCTATTCTAACTACGTCTTAAGAGCATGTAATAAACTACATTAGGAATAAGACTAATAAATTCTGAAACAACAACATGTTAGCAAGATAAATATGAAAGACATAATTGAAAAGACAGTTAAAGCAAACTAAGAATAATAACAAGACTTGAATTAAAACTTTATGGAATGTAAAACAAGGGCCTAATTATGGTTGAGAAGACTAATTAAGAGCAGGAAAGATTAGAGTAAAGAAAACTAAGAAACTGAATTCAAACTAGCATAAAACAATGCAAAAAGAATAAAAAACCGAATGACGATCCGAATGCCAGTCCGAACGCCAGTCCAAATGACAGTCCGAATGGAGGGAAAATGAATTAAACTAAGGAAAAGGAGATTTTTGATGATCTTGACGTCAGCTGGCAAATGTAGATGAACCTACAATGCAAAGAAATCAGTGAGAAGACTTGTTGAGAAGCTAAGATAATAGAAAGAAACCTATTCTAATCATGGTTGGAAAGCTAAACTATTCCTATTCTATGCTAAAGAAAGATTGAGATGAGAGAAGAGAATTAACCTACATCTACAGAGAAGAAGCTAACTAAACTAATTCTATCAATTAATAGACTGGAAACAACAATTAACTAAGTTCTATCTAATTGCAGAAGGTTAGAAAAACAAACTAGCTAATTAGAAAAGACTGAAATGAAACTATCAAACTATATTGTTGGTCAACCATTTGCTAATTCTGTAAACACAATTTATGTTATCAACACAATATAAATTATAGAGGAAGAAATATCATGTACAGAAAACGAAATTAATTACATATACCAGAAAAATAGACTAACTATTTGCAAAAAAGAAAATACAGAAAACAAAGACAAAAACTCTGGTTGATGAGGGGCCCTTCCCAGTAATCAGAGGTGGAAAACGAAACTTATTTAGCTACTCAAAATATCAACGAACTGGAACTTCCATTAACTTGAGAATATTACAAAAGGTCTTCTATCTGCTTGTAAATCCTACGAACTATCTGCTAATCTGATGATCTTCTCCAACCACAACCTAACTCTGTTTATGTCTACAAGTGTCTATTTATGCTTTTTACAATGGATGAGAGGGTCGACAGAGTCTACCTCTCTAATAACAGAGGCGTTTATGAATAACTGACTACTTTGAATGGTGCGTGACAACATAGGGAGCATCCTCCAGGATTCACGTGGTCGATTCCTTCACGAGGCAGCTGCAGCATCGATTTCCTTTGACCTAGGAAGGGAGGTAGCATGCTGTCGAGCTTGGAGAGCATAAGAGAGGGATGTTGGAGCACTGTCGTGGAAAGGTGTTTTGCTAGCAGGCCGAACGTTGTGACTTGGACTTCTTCCATAACATCGGCGTGAACAGGCAGCATGATTCCAGGCTGAATGCATAGGAAAATCGGCGTGTTGGAGTGTCAACGTGGACGTGGGATGCGCTGTCGAGCTTGGCGAGCATAGGGATGAATCTTCCAGAACAACAGCTCATTAACCATCACCACCGTGTGGCTAACAGAACCCACGTACCTGTTTTTGAGTTTAATAGCCCGAAACATACCAACTGTGGATTTCGCAAGCTGAATGCAAGGCTGAACGATGAGTTGAATGCGGTTGAGCTTAAGCAATATAAACATGCAGTTTGAATGAAGGGTTTTTTGAGAAACCGCACCCTGTGAATCAAAACTTGATGCCATGCATGACTGGAATTGTTAATTTAATCATTAATAAATCATAATATAACAAGATTTTACCAAAGTTCATAAGATAAACGAATACATGCATACCTGGTCTGTTTGATGGGCTGAATGGCTAAAAGAATTAGTTAATATATAAAAAATAGTGAAATTAATGCCATTTAGAATAGATTTGATGATAAAAAATAGTAACAAAATGGACACCAACACTGGGACCCAATAAGATCCCAACTTGTGGAATGGATTTCTTATCAATATGTAGTCAATGAGATAAGAGGACATGAAAAATTATTCCCTTGTCTGCGTCATGCCTTCTTGGGTGGCCTCCACTGCTGATGCCATACTTTCTGAAATAATGTCTTCCCACTTAAATATATTACCATGGGAAGCGACATGATACATAATAGGCACCCACGTAAGTTGGTATATATTTTCATTTTCTCTTCCAAATATTCTACTCAACATCATCGCTATAATTCTAAAAGGTGTTTTCAAAATTTGTGCATCATGATCTCTGCTTGCTCTTTGCCTTAACTATTTTTCGGGTATCACCATATTCTTGGCATATTCCAAATGGTCTATGTTGACCCCTTTTATCCAGTCCTCTATCATCATGATTTTCAGAGGCGGTAACTTATAGGTTGTGCTAATATGAGCTGGTTGAAATGAAGCAAATCCTTCTCCATTTTCCCCAACTATGATTCTTGAGTTGACATCTACGTGAGGTAATATCCATCGTATTACCTCCGGACATGGGAATAGATCCAGATGAGTTGCGGCCTTATGAAGACCTGATTTCTTTATGTTCTCCTATACCATCATCTCTTCAATAGAAGCGTATGGCATGTTCTGGTCTCGAATAAGGTGATATAATTCACCCCATTTATACTCAGGGACTACTCCAGTTGCTTCCCTGGTGTCTTCATATAGGGTATCCATCATTGACATCTACGTGAGGTAATATCCATCCTATTACCTCTGATAATGGGAATAGCTTTGGATGATTTGCGGCCTTATGAAGACCTGGTTTCTTTATGTTATGGTATACCATCATCTCTTCAATAGAAGTGTCTAACACGTTTTGGTCATGGGTAAGGTGATATAATTCATCCCATTTATACTCAAGGACTACTCTAGTTGTTTCCTTGGTGTCTTCATATAGGGTATCCATCATGGTTTCTGAGACAATTTCGATATCAAAGATGCATTCTGCAACCTTGGCTTTGCGCTTAGAAGCTCTCCTTTGCATTTCTGAATCTTAGGATGAGAACAATGTTAGTGTATAAACAACCTATCAAACAATACATTGTTCTAGCAACAAACTTCAAGCAAAATGGTAATGAATGTATAACCTTACTCTAATCAAACTGATTCAAACAATGAACTACAAATGTGTAACCTGTCAATATGCATCCTTTGCAAAAATATAAATGAGCTTGATTCATACTTCCATAATATCGAACTTCAGGATCTGAGTGCTTGTCTTGATGAACAAAAGATGTATTGTAAGGTGGGTTCCTCCGTTCTAATATTCATAGTTGATGCTAGTATTAATAGTTGGGACCTTAGTTAAAAGTGTGAGCATCCACATACAAAATATAAGATACCAACAGGTTATATGAAGAGCAGTCTTTACCCTATGTGAGTGAGGCACAACCACCATTCTACACATGGTATACCATATTGTCTTTGCCAAATTTTTCATAACTAACAATGATTTCTTAGTGAAGGCGAAGAAATGAGATTCCGATTCAAATGCCGAAGTCACAACATTTAGGATTTTCAAAAGAGAAAAAAAGGTTCATTGTTTTGTTGAGAGATGTTCTATTGAACAAGGTTTGCAATGTTATACCCTGACTGGTAAGGATTAAAAACATTGAGGAGCTTAGGGTTAAAATAGAGTAAGAATGCATCGTACTGTAATGGATAAGATTCCACACCAACAAACCCTACGCGAAAAACCCCATTCGTTGTCCATCTGTGGTCATAAAGTTACATGTTCTAATACATTCATTTTCATGAGGGGACCCGAAGCTTCAAATGACTATAGTTCAATCAATAGCGGAAATGGATTTGGATCCGGGTCAACTAAATCAACACAACCGGTACTGGAATTGGAATTGGCTCAAGGAAAATGTACCAAACTCTACTCGATTATGGCTTGTACCAACAATAATAATTTTTATGGATATAAATGGGATACAAGCCACAACCACTGATGGACATTACTGAAAAACTATCATCATACTACATAGATTTAAAAATCCGTTGGTTGTCCTATGTAATTGACAAGTACTAAGAAGAATAACCTCCAACCCTACCCGCATCCGGGAATGGCGTTCCTAGGGTTTCAATCACGTAGATACAAACTTTGGCCTTATTCCCTACCAAGTTTTAGGATAAAGAAAGTGCAAAAATTGGCACGAAGGAAATATTTGAACTCTCCTTTTATACTAAAAAGAATTTTATTTCTTTATAACATGTGTAATAGGGTTAATGGACACAAGAGGCCTACCTGGTGGTATGCAAACGATGTAGATGCTTTGCTCAAATGGGGTTAGCAATCTTTCGTCCAAGGATTCGCTCCAAATCATCCAAACGGTGTTGCAATTTTGACAAAAACCGTTGAATCCCCTTTCTTATAAATAACAAAGAAACCCTAGTAATAAATGTGTCTCGATAAACAAGGTTCAAAAGTTAAGTTCAATATCCTTTTCAGCGACCCTATAATTTATCAAAGGTTGTTTCGGACCGAATAGTCTTTTAACACAGAAACTATTTTGCATAAGAAGCTCTTTTAAACTGATTCATTTCAGGTCAGAACCAAGTTCGGCACCGGGATTTAATTTTTAATCAATCTCAGAAGACTAAATGACTTTTCTCATTGGGTTGTTTCGGGCCATTTTCAAAACAAACTTTCCATCCCTCTTACCTTCTTTCGAGCAAAGCGCTCTATCGCATTATCAACAGAGAATCATCGGTGCAAAATGAAGTTTTACATCGAAACATATCGTAGTCAAATATAGTTTTTTTCCAACTGTTTCGATGCAAAAACCAATTTTGCACCGATTGCAGGAAAAAATGTTTTCTTTTGATTTTTTTGGTGTAAAATCAAACTTCCTTCCAGCACAAAACTTGTTTGACAATTTTAGTGAAAAAAAAATGCTCCAACTATTTCGACGCAAAATCCAATTTTGCTCCGATCGGAGTCAAAAATTATTTTCCATCAACCATTTCGGTGTAAAATCAAAATTTCTCCCGAATGTTTCATCACAAAACCCAATTTTGCTCTAATACAAGAAACTTAAAAAAACACTCTGATTTCAAAAAAAATTCTAAATGTCAAGAAAAAATTTACAAGCAAAGAAAGATGAAACAAAGAAACTCTATTAAATAAAAATTAAAGGAGGGGCCCAATAATTTTACACAAAAATTTGGTGATTAGGTTGCAACTGCAACATGTTCTTAGTGAGAATCCTTCAGTAGTCATTCGAGAGAATGAGGAGGAGGAAAATCCTACTCCATCTACATCAAATATCAATAAATAATCACAACTTCAAGTCCAAAATTAGTCAGCTCAAAATCATTCATCTTAATAAACCCTATATCCAAACGTCCAAGAGGTACAACACCCAAATCTAATCAACCTCCATTTCTAGAAAGGCTACATGTATAAAAATCAATCACTCCTCTCAAATTCGATTTTGCAACAAAACTCAAAATTTTCTTTTTCAAAATCCCCTTACTACAGGCCCTAAAAGATAACATATTTATGCTAAAACAGTTAGGGAGTTATGTATTAAAATTATAGGAAGATAAAAGAGGGAACCACCAAGCATACAAATAATAGGAAAATTGGCTAGCCTTATGTCTGCTCAAGTCACTACTGAAAAATATGTGGACCCATGAAATCCTATGGACACTATTTTTATTAATAATATCCCCATTGAAAATACTTTGATTGATTTGGGAGAATCCATAAATATAATGACTCTAGAATCTCTCACTTGATTGGAACACTGCAATCTTTCTCCTACCCCCACAATACTTGAACTAGCTAATTAGTCAAAAATCAAACCCGAGGGAGTATTGGATATGCCATTGTATCACTTGATTCATGGGAGTATCCAATAGACTTCTATGTCTAGAAACCAAAATAGAATTTAGGTGGACATCCCTTAATCCGAGGAAGACCATGGATGGTCACAGCTGATGCCTTTATCAGTTGTAGGTCAAGAAATATGATAGCCACATAGGGCACCGAGACTAAACAAATCACACTTTACACCCCTGCCAAAAATGCATCTTAATTGGAATGTACCCAATGGATTTCTATGGATGATGACGATGAAGAAACAATTCAACCCGCCTTGACAATAGCACGATCCAAGATCCTTAAGGAAAATACTGATGAAAATCTGATTAACCACTACATTTCGAATCTATATTTCCCACAATGTTTTGAGGGGCAGTCATCCTCTCAGTCTCAAGCTTCTATGGAACACCTATTAGATAAAATTTTCCAGGAAACATGCACCTCAGAAGAATTAGATTATGCTTTCTTATCAGCATCTGCCACTTGCTCAATTTTTGAACATGGTAGCAAGACTATAGAAATACTTCTTGCAAAACCTATGAATATTAGTTCTGCATTAGATAACTCATAGGAAGAACAACTTATTTAGGTTTTGAGGGAATATTTTGACATCTTTGCATGGGAATATATTGACATGAAATGCATTCACTTGGATACTTGCACTAATCACATTTACATCCAAGAAAATTCCAGGCCAATCAGGAAACCACAAAGAAGAATGAATTCGACATTGAGGGAAGTAGTAAAAGAAGAACTTCATAAATTAATTAATGTAGGTTTCATTTACCCCATTTTTTTATATCCAGTGGGTGTATCCTTTGGTTATTGTCCCTAAAAAGAATGGGAAATGGAAAGTGTGTATCAGTTGTAGAGAACCAAACAAGGAAACCTTGAAAGATTACTTTCCCCTACCTTTTATAGATCAAGGGGTCTGGACACACTAGAAGGGAAGCTTATTTATGTGGACGTGCCTAATTTTTTGGTGGACTCTTTCTATGGTCAACCATGGTGGGTTCATTTGTATGGAAACATGCTATTTCTTACATGTCTTGTTTTAGTGGAAGTGAAAGTGGTTGTATTGGATTGTAGGATATCATAGATCAATTCTCATGGTAGCCACATATTTTACAATCATGTTTTGATTTTCCATAATCACCATATTTGGTTTGATAGATCTTTATTTAGCATAGTAGTTTTTTTCGATATATTGTATTTTAGAGTTTATTGGCCAAGTTTTTGTCACATATCTTAACATAAGTCTCCATTTTCCATTCCATTTGAGGCATTATGAAGATAATTCCTCTCGAGTTCTAGTGAGTGGTTGCACACAATCTTGTTTTGAGTCTTTGAGATTGTTTTTCTCATCATGAGCTCAATGAAAATGTAATGATTCCTTTATTGTAAATAGGTACCTAACATGGAATTGTTTGTTGGGATCTATATCGATGATTGTTGTTTATGATGGTTTTATTGTACCTCTCAATCTGCATCTTTAAGTAGTGTATTTTGTGCCACTCATGCAGATAGTTTTAGGAGTGTCACTAGGAGTTTGTCTTCGTGTACTACCTTGTTTAAAAGTCTCTTGGATCTCTTCACCTTGGAGTGTTTCTTTCTTAGGTTGTTTTTCATCTTTGCCACCTTTAGCTTGTACCTCCATACTTTTTCCATTAGTTGTGACATCCATTACCATCATATTTTCCACATAGTTCAACATTATGGGGTGGTGGTATGCAATGCTTCATTGGGTGATTTTTTAATAACCAATTTTGATTGAGATCAAGCGTCTTTGGAGTGAGCCTTGTAAACAACGTTGATTCCTATATTCATTCTGTGGTTGCAATGGCTAGTAAACCATGCACTCTAATGAGATGGATTTGCGTCCATAGGGACACTTCATATATGATGTTTTGTTGATCATAACTGAGTACCTAATCATGGATTTTATGCTAGAACTTAGTTTGGAATGTGCTTTGGTGATTAAATCTCTTTTGGAGAGGAGTTTTGATCCTATGGATTTTTCTCCTTTTCACAGCTTATGAGAGTGTGTATATGGGTACCTTATAAGGCATTGTTCCAAGGACCGATCTTTGTTTTCCTTTGTTTTCTCCCTATGTTTCACTTATGGGAGGTATTGGTGTTGCTATTTTCCAATGTTTCCTGCTTGTGTGAGTTGTAAGCTCATGTAGGCATTCTTATATTCCCAGCTATTCTTATCTATAGCTAGGTCTCTTTCATTGTTATAAATGGAAGAGTATTCTCTTGTAAATTAGATCATTGAGATCAATACTAGTTTATTGTTTTTTTCTTATGAGACTTATTCATGATCTAGGTTGATCTTGTATATATACAAATCATTGAACTAGAAGTAGAGATGAAACATATTAGCAGTCATGTTGATGTTGTTGAAGGGACACCACTATATAAGGCTTCATATATTTTCCATATTCTTGATCATATTTTCAAGGATCATCTTGATGAAAGAGTTGCAACTGCAACCACCTTCCCCAGTGTCTTCTCTTGAAATATTGCCCCCCTCGACATTTGAACTCAACATTTCACTTGCTCTTTTGGTCTTTATGTAACTAAGTAAATTACTGCTTGAAGTTGGATGTTTCATGGTAAAAGTACTTAGACAAAATTTTCTTTGACTTATGACATCCTTTTTTCCAAATTTAATTTTTCAGAGTTATTTTCAAACTCGCCGAAACATCGAGGAGTTTTCATAATTGCACCGAAACGTCGGGGAAATTTTGGAAAGTGCGCTGAAATGTTAGGGAGCTTTTGGAAAGTGAACTGAAATGTCGGTAAATTTTTCCAACCTCTCCGATATGACGCCCTTGTTTCCCTTTATGCGTCGAAACTTCACTTGACTAAACTTTTATCACTAAAACAATGTTGTTTCTAAAATTTTGGCTAAATTCATGTGGTAAACTGAAGTGTTAACATGAATATCTCCCTTCCTTCTTTGTAAAGGTTCGTAGAGTTTTGCGAAAAATCACCTAAACATTAACTTTATTTCTCCAAATTAACAGTTTCATTACCGATTTGTTCGACAAGGTTTCCATTTTCATACTAAAACAATATCGTCCTATATTTCCTTTAGTAATTACTGAAACGGTCGCAAAGGATTCGCTTTATCTGCCGAAACACCTTAATGCTAAAGTCGCTGGAATATTTCCCATTTCCAGGGAAAAGTGTATCAGAGGGATGCAATGTTGAAGGCGAAATGATTCGGCAGATACATGAGTTTCATTGCCGACACGCCATCACAAAAGAAATAAAATCTCCCCCAACTTGCATCAAAGTGATTTGTTTTTTTCCTTCTGAAATATTTTTTTTATAGCCATTTAAAGCACAATGAAACATTTCGGGATTTTTAATAAACATAGTAGGAATTATAAAGGAGTTCCTTTTAAGATTAAAACCCCATTAACCATATCCATTTCATTATTCCTCTCAATGTCGTTTTCCACCCTCTGCACCACCTATAAGAGGATTCTCACTCAGTACGACCGCAGACTGACTCGACACACTTGTCATAGTCCAAGTATTTTTTTTATCTGATTATGATTTCTATTTACCCTGGTCGCGATATTGGTTTCCTAATATACAAATACATGATTGGTTATTAGGGAAAACAGTTTCTCTTTGGATTCTTCCTTTTCATTGGCCGTTTTAAAAATCCATTAGAACCCTGTTCAAGCCCCGGGTGTGTAAGTGACGGAATGTTTTCCAAGGCTAGCACCAGAGCATGACAACCCAATCTGAAGGGCTTCAAACAAATCTGCGCAAGAGTAGTTCTATCCCTAGAGTATTTGGTATAGTTGGGTCCCACGGATATAAGGCCTCTGTTAGGATATTCCTATACTCCATCCTAGTCCCACTAGTATTTTGATCATTTACATTTTCAGTCATGCATGCATTTTTAGGGTTTGCATGCATCATTTAGGGTTTGCATGCATCCCAGTCATTAGTCTAGCACCTAGCCATCAGTTAGCTATCCCCCAGGAGCTTCTCTCAGATCAGTTTTAGCCCTCCTAGTGCTTAGTGCGCCCCTTCATGCAATTGCATGCATCTCATGCGCCCTCTCTCACCTACCACTCAGTTGCACTTCAGTTAATTGAGTTATCATCAGTTATTTCCTTGATTTAAGGCTAGACTGACTCTCAACTGACTGTCACTCCGATAGATCTCTACTGAAACTAGACTGCCCATTCTGACTCCAGTTAGCTCCTCATGCGCCCTCCACTGAGCCTCCTTCATTCAGTTAGTGTCTCCATGTGCCAGTTACATTCAGTTACACCTACCACACTCAGTTAGACTCAGTTTGACTGACGGTTGACAGTTACTTGTGCATTGATGACTCCACCAATGATGAGATAGACTAATAGTTGTGCTTCGATGACACTCCAATGATTCTTTGATCACTCCATGAAGGCTAATTCGAATTGACACCTTAGGCATTCGAATCCTCATGCATTGTACTATTTATTTGTCCATATTGTGATTAATTAATTAGTGTGTGTGAAGTATTTTTGCTTATATCCGAGTTCTACTGTATTATTATTCTGTTGCTTATTATACCGCATTGACCACTCTTCTTCTATTTTTCTTCTTAATCATAATTACTCTTGTGAGGTATACATCATCTCTTAGATCTGCTGTGAGGATTTTCACAGCCTCCACTAGCACTTAAGTGGGTTGATCCTGATGGATCTATCTTCCTATGATGGAAGATCAAAAGTGTTCTACCTCTAGAAGTGAGTAATGTTTACTTTAAAGGAAATCTAAACTAAGTTAGATCTAAATTAAAGGAATGTGTTTTGGTGTGCATGATAACCTGATTAGAAAATTAATAAGTGTTTC
This sequence comes from Larix kaempferi, assembly GCA_027924585.1. Taxonomy (NCBI): domain Eukaryota; kingdom Viridiplantae; phylum Streptophyta; class Pinopsida; order Pinales; family Pinaceae; genus Larix; species Larix kaempferi. Next base: position 2,490,494 of record BSBM01000945.1, read on the forward strand.
TCCAATTGACAGACATGTGAAGTGGATCTTTACTTATTAGCTCAAGACACAGTCAGAAAATGAAAATTGAATGATTGTAGCTTAAGGGTTGAAGCACATGCATGATTATCCTATTATACACTGCCAATTAACAAACTAGTAGTAATAAAACTATAAACATTTATCATTTGCAGAAATAGATAAATGAATTAAATAAATAAATTCACTTAAAACATAATAGCTCCCAAACTACAAGCTCAAATAAATTTAATCTCCAGATCAGATGCATTCATTGAATAGAAAAAGATAAAACAGAGTTGATTTAATAATTAGGGTGAAAAATAAGATATTATCAAACAAATTTGATAAAATAGACAAAGAAGATGACAAAAGAAACTAACTTTGGTTCATCAAGTTTGCAAAAAATTACAATATCTAAGGTGAAACAGCGTTTCTCCAGTCCTTCTCTAACGATTTCTCCCCCCCTTCCCTATGAGATATCTACCCCTTTAATAATAATTACAATAAAGATACAAAAGGGTTGACTTCCCATAAAACAAGGATTACAAAATCGATCTAATCTAAAAATGGCCAAGGGAACCTTGCCACTTGGCCCAAACTTCTAACAGCTCATCCACATCAGGATACTTATCCAACTCGAGTCCTAAATGGGCATCACACGTGAAGGATTCAATCTCATTCTTGCTTAATTTTTGCCAAGTACGCAGAAATATGTGGATCTTATTCTCCAGACTGACAGGTTGCTTGATGAATTTGTCAACTTCCAAAATCTGTATATGCTCAAACTATTGAATCTGTTCTTTGACCTGCGCACACCTATTATCCACCTGCTCAATCATCAACTTTAGTGGACATGCCTTGTCAATAAGGTCGAAAGTGGGAAACTACAGCATAACCATGATGTTGTTTGCAACATACCATCTCCTGCTACAAGTTGCTTGTGCCTTTTTAATTGTTTCTACAACCATCTCACAAGCATTCTGCCAGGCATCCAAAGATGTTCTTATTCTCATGAACTTGAAGCTATCCAAGACTGGGATATCCTCAGGCTTATCCTTAATATACCTTTTCCAATCTGTGATATCTTCCACAGCCTTGGAAGCTTGTTGCCTTTTTTCAATTTGCTGCTCAAGAATAACATAAAGTTTCTCAAAAACATTATAAGTTTCCTGAATTTGATTCAGGGAACTAAATAACTTACCCAAGAGTTTGTGATGCTCCTCGTTAACTTCAAAGGCCAAATCCTTGAACTCTCCCTCAGAGAATCTAGGAAAAGAAGAAGTGTTTGCATTGGCAGCTGCATCCTTAAGTTGTTGTTCCAGTACTGTTATCTTCTCAATATTCCCAGTATTTTGGACTTGTATATCTTGCAGTTGAACCTGAAGAGAAGTGTTCTGTTCTTGTAGATCCTTGAGTTGACTTTCATATTCATTCCTTAATTCATGAAGTTGAGATTCATGTTCTTCATTAATTTTGATCTGTTGCTCCTGGAGATTCTTCAATTCTTATTTCTTGATGTCAATCTCCTTATTCAGTGAAGTCACTGAATCATAGTTGGATACAACAAATTCTCCCATTGCTACAACAGTGTCTAATGTCTCCTACTGGATGTCAGCAGACTGTTTTTCCCAAATTATTTGATTGGGGACAGGCACTTGCATCATAGTTGGTTCCCTGCTTCTTTTATTACCTCTTATTACCACTGCTTTGGATGATCTATTGTGAAATTATTTCCCAAGGGAAACCACAACATCATCTTCAGAATCAACTGTCAACTCAATTGAAGATGTGGCAATATTACATGTTGCAACTAATGGATATGTTTGGGTAACATGGAATTAGGGATGGAAATAGTGATTTGGGAGGTAGATAGAGAACAAGGGGTGATTGTTGAAACTGATGGTACAGAAGTTGGAGAAGTAGCTGAAGTGACAACCTCAAGAGGATAAGTAGGGGCAATGGTAATTGATGGTTGCAGAGAAACCGTTGGAAACTGTATTTTAGTAACTATTGGTGGTAAGGTGACAGGTGGAACTGGAAAGGGTGGTTGTGAAGTAGTAATGGAGGCTAATGTAGCAAATAATTCAGATAAGGTGGATGGTGGTATTGTAACCTCAACAGATGAGGTGGAAGGAAGCTCAATAGAAGCATGTGGGGATGGAGTTGATGTGAAAAAAGTGTTGATAACTTCAGGAAAATGAGCCTCTGAAGTAGTATCATCCATCTCAATTCTATCAAGCAAATCAACAATAGTCTGGGAGACGCCAATGACCTCTTGTACAATAGGTACAGCTGGGAAAAGAGGAATCCTTTCATCCTCTACATCACTATATTCAATATTAAATGTAGGTATTTGAGATGCAGGGGCTTGAATATTTGTCTTTTGGCTGTGCAGCAATCACCTGAGTATCAACCATTGCAGTCATGTGTGCCAGTTCCTTCTTCAGCTTATCAGCTGGTTGAATCAAAATATTTTTGATCTTTTGAACATTCTCCACAAGGAATTTACCTTTTCCTTCATCTGGGTAGGTTAGCATCAAGGGAGTACTTACATTTTGTGCATCTTTCTCTGCTCTGTCCCTTTTGGCCTGTTCCTCAAGTGATAGTTCCATTTTCCTGTAACTCAAAACCTTGGACTTGAGTTCCTGTTGGTATTGGAGAATAAAACTTTGTTCTTCTTTAGATTTATACCTAATCAGGACTTCAGGAAAAAAATTGACTCCCTCGTAAATGGAACAGGGTAATTTTTAGGGGCGAAATTTTGCCAATTGGCTATTTTTTGGTTTTTTGTCAAAAAACAAATTCATTATTTGGTCATTTTTAGTCTCTAATATCGCCTATATTTACATAAAATGTGTTTTTTTATCATAATATTCACCAAAATTTACACATTTCATTAGTAAATTGTAGGTTTTGTATTTAATATTTGCCTACCTATCTATATCTATGTTTTTTTCAATCCAAAATAATCGCCTAGAATACTATACTTAAGTGTAATACTAGAATCCTTAAAAAATACCTTGAAATGGAATCATCAGGGGAAGTCTCATGAGCATAGGCAGTCTTCATATGTTCCTAGGCAAAGTGATTTGCCAGGAATTCCTTAAGCTCATGCATCCTTTTGGGAGCTTTTCCCATATTTAGTGAAGCAATTTTATTCCCCAACACTGCAACATGTGTTGAGTTATGGATGACCAAAGCTCCAAGGTTCAATGGTAATTTGGGCCATCCTTTTCTTTTAGGCCCAGTTAGTTTGAGGAATACTCCATCTGTAACCATTTGGTAAGCAATTTCTTCAAGCAACAATCTATCTGGGACTATCCTTAGTAGAAAATGAACTGTATTACTTCCCCAAACCCTGACATAGGAGAAGGATTCTCCTACATACCAATCACCAATAGTGGGGATGAGTATTTTGGCATGAGGAGAGAAAGCAGGTGCATCGTCTCTGAATATATTGTGATAAATTGTTCCAACAAATGATCACAGATGTCATACAAAAAAGGCACATAGTTTTTTTCCCATAATGTTGAACAATATATGTGAACTGGAGGTGCTGATAGGGACCAATTCCATCCCATGGAGGGGAACTAGAATGTTGAACAGAACACATAAATAACATAGGACGGGTAGAAAAATTGAGGTTTCTTTGAGGTCGGTGTCTTCTAGTAACGTTCTATTGCTGATTTTAACTCGGCTGACAATATTTGGGCCCAATTAAATGATTCCCCTGTTGTGAGAACGTGATGAGCTACAGGTGCCCATTCAGCTTTAAACACAAAAAAATTGGGTAAGCCGTATAACCTGCACAACATGGAAGCTAGGAGATAAAAGGGTTCCTTGAACCATGAAATAGGGTAAGAGTTATCGGATTTGGGTATGAAGTTGTCCAGGTTGTTCATCCAGTATTTTATCATCTCATCAAAGTTAAACTAGGTTTTCACAGAATCTAGGAAAGCCGCATTGAGCAATTCGGTGGTCGGCCTAAGGGAATATGCTCTAATAAAAACCTCTGAGCGGAAATAAGCCACTTGGGACCTTGCATTATCATTGAAACAACGGTCTTTAAGGTATACATGATCAATTATCCACTTCACGACATCTGTGTATGGGAGGTGGGATGGTCTAGCTGCTATAGCATGTAATTGAGAATCCATGACGTTCTCATAAACAGATTGGTTATCCTGGATTTCTAACAGGTCTTCGTTATCAAATATTGCATAAATTCATGACCAATCCAGCTGATAGGTTTCAGACACTCTATCACTGGTATTGACGAGAATGCAAAAACTAGGGTCTTTGTTTATCAAGACTTTTTGGGTTGTCTTGGAATGGGTAATTCTCGACATGGTAGGAAAACTGGTAATTCTGATAAATAAAATAAAACCAATAAAAAATAGTTTGAAATTGAAGAAAAATATGCAAATAACCAATGAGAATAGATAGAAAACCAACCTATGTTGACGAAAATAGTAGGAAAACAACCTTGGTAAAACCGACAGTAAAAACCCTTGTCGCAGGTGAAATTATCGAAATTGAAAATGGTAAAAGAAAATAAAGAAAATCGAGATATTTAACAAATTCATGGGATGAAATATGGATCGTAGGATTAAGACAAATCAACGGCTAAGATCTAAAATGCAGATGCGGAATAAGAGTTGCAGAAATTATTTTTTGCAAACATGTACATTCTTTCCGCAATCCACAATCCCAATGCGAGTTAGGGGTTGTAGAAACACAACTCTAAATATAAATGGCAAAATTCCTGCAATCCGCAATTGTGGGTTGCGGGTACGCAAACGACAAGTAAAAACGATGTTCTTTCTGCATTCCGCAATCTGCAATTGCGGGTTGCGGAAACGCAAAGCGCATATTTATTTTTCAAACACTTTCCGCAATCTGCAATCCGCATTGCGGGTTGCGGAAAAGAATAACCCATTTTATTCAAAAATCATTTCCGACATCTGCAATCCGTATCTTGCGGGTTGTGGAAATAAAAAATTTCAAATCTGAATAAACAAGCTTCCGCAATCTGCATTGCGGATTGCGGATTACGGGTTGCGGAAAAGACAAATTTTGAAGAAAAATCATGCTTTACGCAACTCACAAAAGCATACAAAAATCCATAAATTTTAAAGGGAAAGTTTATTACTTGAATTGGAACATGCAACTAAATCAAATATATGATAAAAAACCATAACAACCCCAAAAATGAGTAAGGGAATTGAAAATTACCTTTTAAAAAATAAGAGTTGGGGCTCCCATTATTAAATAAAATAATGGGATCTGTTGTCTCTACAAAAAATGGCGACCGGATGGGCGAAGCAGTTACTTCTGTAAAATTAATCCTTAGTTATGAGAGAGATCTGTCAGTATGAGAGATTTTTCAGCCTGCAACTTCCAAATTGTTTTCATTAAAATACAACCAAACAACAGAGTTAAATCTCATGATTGATATGTTCCCATCCAAAATCCATTAATGATGATGTCTATTTGAAAAGGCGGCCTATAGGTAAACAAGTAATTCTCAACCATTATGCAAACATAGAAGGGCAGTTTATGATAAACCTTAGAACAAAATTACAACCATTCCAGATCACCAAATCATGAGTCACCTTGATTTATTAAACATTTGTTAATAGTATGTGTAGATGTAAAAATATATACACTCCTTTTTTTTTCTTTTTTTATTTTATTTTATTTTATTTTTAAATAAAAATATACAAATAAGACTTTGTTGAAACAAGGCCATTTCCCTGACTTGGTAATCAGATTTTGGCAACGCCATTCACAAACCTCATCTGGAAACTAAACAAGCTAGCTCTGTAAGGAGACTCCTTGTCTTTTATCTTTTGACAATAAAAGCAACTATCATGGCTTGGTAACCATATGGTGATAATTTCAGTCCAACATAAAGTTCATGATCATGGTAGGGATTGCTTGTGATAAGACCTCCCTGTCCTTGAATGCAAGAAGTTGTCTTATGAAAAGAAACAAAATTTATTGGTGTGTAAATTACAAGACACTACCATGGCTTGGTAACCACCTTGTAGTAGTGTTACTCACTGATGTTTGCAGATCATGAATGGACCGACCTGTAATAGGATCCTCCACCTTCTAGCAGTAGCTGAAAGTCACCTCCCTAGCTTGGTGGCCAGATGTGGAGATGTCATTCCACTAAGCATCTATGGATGTAATGGGTTGGCTTGTGATAAGACCCCACATCTTGCAATTCAAAGTTATTAGAATGCATTTTAATTTTCAAGGTGATCAGAATGGGACCCAGAACAACTGAAATTTGGTCAGGCTATAAGGGTTTGCTGCCAATCACTAATGAAACATAGGGTAAGAGAACCTAATCACTTCTAAAACTTCAATTAACAAAATGAAACACTTATAAAGATAGTGATTAAGGTGGGGAAAGTATCAATTAAAATATATGTAAAAGAATGGCCGTTAAATTTCATGAAAGACATCTTCAGATATGGGCTAAGTAAAGTAAAACTGACAAGGCTACCCCAAAAATTCAGATTGTATTGATCTGAGACACATTGATCAACAGCGTCTGTCAAATGTGTGGACATTATTCAAAAGAGAACCAAAATGTAAAAGAAAAATAAACAAAACAAAGAAAGAAAAGAAAAAAAACCACACTTATGTACAAGTAAGCCAATATGCTCCTCTGAACCAAGTACTTTTTGAGCAGCTGGACATTCACTGGATAGGTTTCTAATATACCTTCTAGTGTTTGTAACCGGACAGTACTAGGACCAATATTTTTTGTATTAATAATGAATGGTCCTATCCATAAGCATTGAAATTTGGTGTAGTCATTCTTGTCTTTGTGTTGCTTATCCCACTTTAAGACCAAATCTCCCACAGTGAACTCCCTATCAAATGAGGACTTCACATCAAACCATCTCTTCACTAGTTGATGGTGCTGATATAGCTTGTTCTTGTATTTTTCCCTATCTTCTTCCAGCTTAAGTAATGTATCAATCCTTTGCTGGAGTGGAGAAGAATCATCCTCTTGTATAGAATGTGCTAATTGTAGTGAAGGAATCATAAGGTTGGATGGTAAGATGGCCACCTTGTTGTAAACCAAATAGTAAGGGGAGTTTCCAATGGCTGCTTTTGGGGTGACACGGTCTACCCAAAGAGCATTATACAGTTGGGTGTGCCAATCTTTATGGTGGGTGGCCACTATCTTCTTTAATATATTAATCAATTTTTTGTTGGAAGACTCAGCCAGTCCATTTCCTAGTGGATAGTGGTTGGCGGAATATTTCAGTTTTATCCCCTTTTCAAGGGCATATTGGGTAAGATCGATGGAGGAAAAATAAAATGCATTGTCAAACACCAAAAACTTCGGGTGCACCAAACCTAGTGACTATTGGACTTTCAAGAAATGATATCACTTGGTTTGTACTAGCTTGTTTGAGAGGAACTGCCTCTACCCACCTGGTAAAATAGTCCATTTCTGTCAGGATGTACTTATGTTGTAAGGAGGAGGCATGGTTAATAGGTCCAACAAAATCCAGGCCCCATTGTTGAAATGGAAACTGGACTGTAATTGGCTGGAGGGGAAATGCAGGCTTCTTAACTTTTCCAGCACACTTCTAACATGCTTCACATATTATGAGATAAGCATATGAATCCTTGAATAAAGTTGGCTAGTAGTAGCCTGCTCTCAGGATCTTATGGGAAGTAGTTTATCCTGATAAGTGTCCTCCCGCAGGTCCTGCATGAAATTCCAATAAAATTTTATCAGTTTCAGCTTTCTCCAAACATATGAGAAACACACCATCATACTTTTTCCTAAACAATACACCATCAATGAACTGATATGGTGCAACCTTTAACCTTAAAGCTCTATGTTTTTAAGATCAAAGGTTTTAGGAGAAAACCCATGGGTTAGGAAGAACTTGATGTCATCATACCATTCATATGTTTGAGTTGTAATGACATTAACATAACCTGTTGATGTGCTTTCCTCTTGATCCCACTCAATTTGTTGTTGTATAGGGTCGTTGGATTGAGCAATGAAAAAGCACAGGCCTTGGCCTTTCACAATTTTTGTAGGTCTAATCTCAAGGTCATACTCCTGCAGAGTTGTCATCCAATGAGCGCGTTTTTCACCCATCTCTTTCTGGATCAGAACATTCCTAATGGTTGCATAGGGAACACTAACCTTAGTCTGATATTTCAAGAGATATGGTCTAAAGTTTTTTACCAATTTGTAGACCGCATAGGCTTTTTTATCAATCTGGGAATAGCTTAGTCCGGCCCCTTTGAACGTGGATCTCATGAATGAAATAGGAATTTCGACATCATCTGGATGTTTCTGTGTGAGAACAACTGCATAGGAGAAGTCAGTAGCAAATGTGTATAAAATAAAATCTTTGGTGAAGTCGGGAGACATCAGAGTGGGAGCTTCCACAATGGTCTTTCGAATTTTAGCAAAGGCATTTCTTTGCTCATCAGACCACTTATATTGCACATAATTTTTAATCAGTTGTTGCAATGGTTTGACAATTTGCACAAAATTCAGAACAAATCTTCTAACAAAATTGATCTTACCTAAAAATGATTGCATGGCTTTTCACAAACTAGGAAGAATGATCTTGGCAATAGATTCTATGCATTCTGAGTCAATAATCATGTCGTGTTTTGAAACAATAAAACCCAACAAATTAACCTCAGTGATTGCAAAGATAGATTTCTTCGGATTCAATGAAATTCCGTATTTTTTGCAGTGCTTGAATACCTATTTAAGTGCAGACAAATGTTCATGCCTCTTTTTAGAATAAATCATGATGTCATCTAAATAAACAACAACAAAATTATGCATTAATCCCCTAAAATATGTGTCCATAGCTCTTTGGAAAGTGGCACCAACATTTATCAATTCGAAAGGCATTCGTCTATACAAAAAATTTCTCCAAGGGGTTCTAAAAGCTGTTTTCAATTGGTCAATGGGAGCAACTAGAACTTGGTTATATCCTGAGAAGCCATCAAGGAGAGAGAACATCTCAGCACCTGCAACCTTTTGTAAAATCTGCTCCATGGGGGAACAGGGTAATTGTGCTTTTCAGATGCTTTGTTTAGGTTCTTGGAATCAACACATAGTCTAATTTCCCCATTCTTCTTGCGAACAAGAACCAAGTTTGCAATCCACTATGTGTGTCTGACAAAAAAAACAATTATTGCTGCTAGCAGTTTCTCAAGCTCCTTTTTGATAGATGGTTCTAGGCTGGGATGCATATTCCTCAACTTTTGCTGATAAGGTTTAACATCAGGTTTCATGGGTATGTTGTGATGCATGATGTTGGTATCAAAGGTTTTGAGCTCATCGTATGTCTAGGAGAACACATATTTGAACTCTCTTCACAGGTTGATGAAAGATTTTTTTTCCTCAGGAGAGGAGTCAACCCCTAGATTGATTAACCAAGGGTTTTGTTCAGTTCCCAGGTTGACAGGCTCGTAGTTTAGGGATGAGCTTTGAGTTTTGCAGTCTGTATTATGTTTGAACTTGTCTTGCAAATCATAATACTTTTCCATATTGATGACTGACTTGGGAATGAGATTGGAAGGGTAGCTAGGATCAGATAAATACTTTTCATGCTCAACGTCATCTATTGCCATGTCTTGAAAAGTATCCTGGGCTGTGAGAAAATATAAGATATTTTGGTCATCATCAAACACCTTCCAACTAGTTACATTGTCAGGAATGGAAGGTCTATACATCAACTCGATAGAGAAAGTGTTAGGAGACAAAACTTCTAGAGGAATTAATTTGGATGCAGTGTTTGCCAACAAATCTGCATCAAAATTATGGGACCTAGGGAATGAATTAATATTGAATGCAGAAAAAGAATTAGTGAGATTCCTTGCAAGTTTCTGATAATTAATCAAATGAGGAAATAAACAATGGATTTTATTTCTCACCTGTTTTACTATAATCTCAGAATCCCCATAGGATTCAATTACCTGAGTGCCTAGGTCAATTTCCTTCCCGAGTCCCTGAACTAGGGCCTCATATTCAACAATGTTGTTGGTGCACTCAAATTCAAGTCTGTCGGCAATCATTATTTTGGTCCCTTTTGGGTCAATTAAGACGCATCCTGCACCAGCTCCATATTTAGATCTAGAGCCATCAAAAAACAAATTCCATGCAATTTAATCTATCCTAAAATTAGTATTCACATTATATACATTATGTACAACAGAACCTGAGAATGGGACATAAGTAAGATTAACAATTTGGGATTGGTTTTGAGCATTCTCAATAGGTGATACATCTGCAAGTAAATCCCCAAAGAATGTGTCAAAGGTATAGTGTTCTATATGTGAGATAAAATATGCAGCAGGCTCACAAGAATCATTCAAATCAGTCACAATTTGTTTCATGTATGGTTCTCTGTTGATTTTGATTCTATTAGGATTTCCATTATAAGGAAGCCACAAATGGGACCAGTCAGTAGAAAAATAGCCTTTAAGATTTTATGACCAATCCCTACTCAGCCACATTCCATAAGTCTCGGGGATATCATCCACAATTATGTACATAATCTAGTGGATTCTTGGATCAGCAAACAATGTGAGAAGAACATTCTTCAACTCCCCCACTTCCCTAACTTTGGATCGATCAAGTTGAACTATTTGGGTAGGGAAAGGTTCCCAAGAAGCATTCATATTTTTATAGACATACAAGGGAATCACATTAGATGAAGCCCCTGAGTCTATCATGCAGTTATGGACATTCCTATTAAAAATCTCAAAAGTGAGGAAGAAGGGAGGTGTTTTCTTCCCAGCAAGCTTTTGGATACTTGTTTTAGGATATGTCTCTAAATTGTTGTTCTGAACTTCCCTGGGTTTGTTCACAATCATGCTTTTGGGAAGACTAACTCTCATAGCAGGGATTTTCAAAAGCTCAAAAAGAGATGTGTTGGCTTTCATCCGTTTCAAGTCATCAATTAAGCTATACTCAATTTCAGGAATAACAGTTTCTTTCTGTGTTGCTACTTTGCTTCCATTTGGGGAAAACGTTGAAGGGGAAGCTTCTTGTGTAGACTGCCCTTTGCTTCTTGTATTATCATAATGTTGGACATTAAAGACATCCTCGGGCTCATATTCCTCCTCTGCCATAGGGAGTTCTAAAAAGTAATCAATAGTGGTGGGATGTTGGTCCTCTTCTTCATCTGGTGGTTCAAGATCTTGATTCTCTTGTGGGTTTTCATCAGGGTGATCAGGAGAATTGTGAGATTCTGAAACCAAAGCTTTAAAAATTGAAATAATTTCTTCAGATTTTAATCCCTCATCAGGATTAGGTGGGACTTGATTCTGTGGGGGTTGACAAAGTCTCCTAAAAGGGGGTCTATTGAATCCCCTGTTATTAGTTTTGTTTTCAGTGTTGCTCTTTTTTAAGTGTACTATTTCATTAGAGATCTTTTGAAGAAATTTTTTCATGTCATTCATTTGAAAAGGATCCTTGTTTTGCATAGTGGGTTTCAGAGGGTTCTCTTGTTTCTTGCGAGAGGTAGAAGGTTGTTCAGATGAAGTGTTAGGGTTATCTTTTAAGCAGAACATGTCATTTTCCACCTGGATGGCTTCAACAAAAGCCTCCTGCAAGTTATCTTTTTGTGCTCGTTTGACCCACATATCTATACGGATAGGTAAACCTTTAATGTAATACGAAAACAGAAGTTCTTCTGCAGGAAGAAAAATTGTAGGGATCCTATTCTTTAAGTAGGAGAATCTTTGGTTATAATCTTTGACCCTTTGCTTCCCCTTAATTTTCATTGAAGACAAATCTATGACCAACTCCTCTCAGGTTTTTCCATCTCCAAATTTTTGGATAATTTTTTTTTCAAAGTCATCCCAGGAAGAAATGGATCAGGATTCCAGGGCAAAGTACCAAGTGGATGCTTTTCCCTCGAAGGTGTAAGGGAACAATTTACAAACTACATCTTCATGTATGACACTCCTAAGTTTGATGGCCTACATGAAAGTTTTAATGTGGTCTAGTGCAAGTGATTTATCATCGGGATTAAACTTAGGAAGCCATTTTTCAGGGTTCTTAGGAAGTCTATGTTGTTCCCCAACAATGAATACAGCATCCTGGTCTAGCCAGGGTCTGTTTTGGCCTTCTGCCATAGGGATATATTCTGAAGAAGAACTAGAGGATGACTCACTGTCTGATGACTCGTTATATGAGGATGATGATGATGAAGGAGGTGTTGGTGGTGGTCCACCTGTTGCAACGCTAGGTTGTGGAATTTGCATATCTTGATCTGTTTCTTGGAATAATGAATCAAGGTTTAAATCAGGGAACATTTCATGTCGAGGTGCATTTTTATTATTAGTGTTCTGGTTATCAGACTCTTGATTGTTAGATTCAATAAAAACCCAATAATTGCTCGTCTATTGTCGCTGTTGAGCTATTATTTGTCTCAAGGTTCGTTGATATTCAATTATTTGTTCCACCTGAGCATTGATATCATGAGTAATTTTTCTCAATTGCTCAAGGGTGAGAGGCCCTCTAGTAGGTGATATAAAGATAATTTGAGAACTACTTGTTTCTTGTCCTGTTACAGGAGTAGCAAGTATTACAGTTGTGTCTTGGGTTGGTTGTTCCATAGATGTAGATGCTTGTGTGTGGCTTCTGGTAACAACCAGTGATCTTGCTGGAGGAGGTCTACTGGTGTTTTGTCTAGGAATGACTGGTCATGGCCCTCCTTCTAGCACCATTTGTTGAAGCCCCGGGTGTGTAAGTGCTGTAATGTTTTCCAAGGCTAGAAATAGAGGGATACATCCCAATCTGAAAGGCTTCAAACAACTCTACGCAAGAGCAGTTCTATCCCCAGACTATTTGGTACGATTGACTCACACGGATATAAGGCCTTTGCTGGCACTTAAGTGGGTTGATCTTAATGGATCTCTCTTCCTGTGAGGGAAGATCAAAAGTGTTCTACCTATAGAAGTGAGTAATGTTTACTTTAAAGGAAATCTAAACTAAGTTAGATCTAAATTAAAGGAATGTGTTTTGGGGTGCAGGATAACCTGATCTGAAAATTAATAAGTGTTTCTCCAATTGACAGACATGTGAAGTGGATCTTTACTTATTAGCTCAAGACACAGTCATAAAGTGAAAATTAAATGATTGTAGCTTAGGGTTGAAGCACATGCACGATTATCCTGTTATACACTGCCAATTAAAAAACTAGCAGTAATAAAACTATAAACATTTATCATTTGCATAAATAGATAAATGAATTAAATGAATAAATTCACTTAAAACATAATAGCTCCCAAACTGTAAGTTCAAATAAATTTATTCTCCAGATCAAATGCATTCATTGAATAGCTCCCAAACTGTAAGTTCAAATAAATTTATTCTCCAGATCAAATGCATTCATTGAATAGCAAAATATAAAACAGATTTGATTTAATAATTAAGGTGAAAAATCGAAAATTATCAAACAAATTTGATAAAATAGACAAAGAAGATGACAAAAGAAACTAACTTTTATTCCTCAAGTTTGCAAAAAATTACAATATCTCAGGTGAAACAACGTTTCTCCAGTCCTTCTCTGGCGATTTCTCCCCCCTTTACTATGATATCTCCACCCCTTTAATAATAATTACAATAAAGATACAAAAGGGTTGACCTCCCATAAAACAGGGATTACAAAAACAATCTAATATAAAAATGGCCAAGGGAACCTTGCCACTTGGCCCAAACTTCTAATAGCTCATCCACATCAGGATACTTATCCAACTCAATTCCTAACTGGGCATCACATGTGAAAGATTCAATCTCATTCTTGCTTAATTTGTGCCAAGTACGCAGAAAGATGTCGATCTTATTCTCCAGACTGACAAGTTGCTTGATGAATTTGTCAACTTCCAAAATATGTATATGCTCGAGCTGCTGAATCTGTTCTTTGACCTGCACACACCTACTATCCATCTGCTCAATCATCAACTTTGGTGGACATGCCTTCTCAATAAGGTCCAAAGTGGGAAACTGCAACATAACCATGATGTTGTCTGCAACATACCATCTCCTGCTACAAGTTGCTTGTGCCTTTTTAATTGTTTCTTCAACCATCTCACAAGCATTCTTCCAGGCATCCAAAGATGTTCCTATTCTCTTGAACTTGAAGCTATCCAGGACTCGCATATCCTCAGGCTTATCCTTAATATACCTTTTCTAATCTATGATATCTTCCACAACCTTGGAATCTTGTTGCCTTTTTTCAATTTGTTGCTCAAGAATAACAAAAAGTTTCTCAAAAACATTATAAGTTTATTGAATTTGATTTAGGTAACTAAATAACTCAGCCAATATTTTGTGATGCTCCTCGTTAACTTCAAAGGCCAAATCCTTGAACTCTCCCTCAGAGAATCTAGGAAAAGAAGAAGTGGCTGCATTGGTTGTCGCATCCTTAAGCTGTTGTTCCAGTACTTCTATCTTCTCAATATTCCCAATATTTTGGACTTGTATATCTTGTAGTTGAACCTGAAGAGAAGTGTTATGTTCTTACAGATCCTTGAGCTAAATTTCATATTCATTCCTTAATTCATGAAGCTGAGATTCACGTTCTTCATTAATTTTGATATGATTTTTTTGGAGTTTCTTCAATTCTTCTTTCTTGATGTCAATCTCCTTATTCAATGAAGTCACTAAATCATAGTTGGCTCCAGCAAATGATCCCATTGCTGCAGCACTGTCTAATGCCTCCTGCTAGATGTCAGTAGACTACTTTTCCCAAATTATTTGATTGGGGACAGGCACTTGTAGCATAGTTGGTTACCTGCTTCTTTTATTACCTCTTTTTACCACTGCTTTGGATGATCTACTGTAAAAGTATTGCCCAAGGGAAACCACACCATCATCTTCAGAATCATCTGTCAACTCAGTTGAAGATGTGGCAAGATTACATGTTGCAACTAATGGATTTGTTTCGGTAATAGTGGAATTAGGGATGGACATAGTGATTTGGGAGGTAGATAGAGAAGAAGGGGTGATTGTAGAAACCGATGGTACAAAAGTTGGAGAAGTAGCCGAAGTGAAAACCTCGAGAGGAGAAGTAGGGGAAATGGTAAGTGATGGTTGCAGAGAAACTGAAACGTATCTCAGTAACTATTGGTGGTAAGGTGACAAATGGAACTGGAAAGGGTGGTTGTGAATTATTGATGGAGGTTAATGTAGCAAATAATTCATATAAGGTGGATGGTGGTAGTGTAACCTAAACAGACTAGGTGGAAGGAAGCTCAATAGAAGAGAGTGGGGATGAAGGAGTTGATGTGACAAAAGTGTTGATAACTTCAGGAAAATGAGCCTCTGAAGTAGTATCATCCATCTCAATGCTATCAAGCAAATCAAAAATAGTCTGGGAGACCCTAGTGACCTCTTGTAAAATCGGTACAACAGGGAAAAGAGGAAGCCTTTCATCCTCTACATCAATGTCTTCAATATTCAATGTAGGTATTTGAGATGCAGGGGCTTGAATATTCTATCTTTTGGATGGGGTACTACAGCAATCACCTAAGTATCAACCATTGCAATCATGTGTGCCAGTTCCTTCTTCAGCTCATCAGCTGATTGAATTAAAATATTCTTGACTTGTTAAACATCCTCCACAAGGCCTTTGCGTTTTCCTTCATCTGGGTAGGTTTGCATCAAGGGAGTACTTTCCTTTTGTGCATCTTTCTCTGCTCTATCCCTTTTGTCCTGTTCCTTAAGTGATAGTTCCTATTTCCTGTAACTCAAAACCTTGGACTTGAGTTCCTGTTGGTATTGGAGAATAAAAATTTGTTCTTCTTTAGATTTATCCCTAATCAAGACTTCAAGAAACAAATTGAATCCCTAGTAAATGGAATCATCAGGGGTAGTCTCATGAGCATGGGTAGTCTTCATATGTTCCTAGTAAAAGTGATTTTCTAGGAATGCCTTAGGGTCATGCATCCTTTTGGGAGCTTTTCCCAAATTTAGTGAAGCAATTTTCTTCCCCAACACTACAACATGTGTTCAGTTCTGGATGACCAAAGGTCCAATGTTCAATTGGAATTTGGGCCATCCTTTTCTTTTAGGCCCAGTTAGCTTGAGGAATACTCCATATGTAACAGTTTGGTAAGCAAGTTCTTCAAGCAGCAATCTATCTGGGACTATCCTTGGCTGCAAATGAATTGTATTACTTCCCCAAACCTTGACATAGGAGAAGGATTCTCCTACATACCAATCACCAATAGTGGAGATGAGTATTTTGGCATGAGCAGAGAAGGCATGTGCATCTTCTCTGAATATCTTGTGATAAATTGTTCCAAAGAAATGATCACAGATGTCATACAGCAAAGGAACATAGTTGTTTTCCTATAATGTTGAACAGTATATGTGAACTGGAGATGCTAATAGGGTCCAATTCCATCCCATGGAGGGGAACTGGAATGTTGAACAGAACACATCAATAACATAGCCCGAGTATAAAAAGGGAGGTTTCTTTGAGGCCGGTGTCTTCTGGTAACGTTCTATTGCTGATTTTAACTCCGCTGACAGTATTTGGGCCCAATTGAATGATTCCCCTATTGTGAGAATGTGATGAGCCACATGTGCCCATTCAGATTTAAACATAAAACAATTGGGTAAGTCGTATAGCCTACACAACATGGAATCTAGGAGAAAAAAGGGTTCCTTGAACCATGAAATGGGGTAAGAGTTATTGGCTTTGGGAATGAAGTTGGCCGGGTTGTTCATCCAGGATTTTATCATCTCATGAAAATTAAATCGGGTTTTCATAGAATCTAGGAAAGCCGAATTGAGCAATTGGGTGGTCGGCCTAAGCGCATATGCTCTAATAAAAACCTATGAGCATAAAGAAGCCACTTGGGACCCTGCATTATCATTGAAAGAACTGTCTTTAGGGTCTGCATGATCAATTATCCACTCCACGACATCTTTGTATGGGAGGTGGGATGGTTTAGCTGCTATAGCATGTAAATGAGAATCCTTGATGTTCTCATAAACAAACTGGTTATCCTGGATTTTTGACAGGTCTTCGTTATCAAAGATTGCACAAATCCATGACCATTACAGCTGATAGGTTTTGAGACACTCTATCACTAGTATCGGCGAGAATGCCAAAATTAGGGTCTTTGTTTATCAAGTCTTTCTGGGCTGTCTTGGAATGGGTAATTCTCGACATGGTGGGAAAAATGGTAATTATGATAAATAAAATAAAACCAATCAAAAATAGTTTGAAAATGAAGAAAAATACAGAAACAACCAATGGAAATAGACAGAAAACCAACCTGTGTTGACGAAAATGGTAGGAAAACAACCTTGGTAAAAACCGACAGTAAAAACCCTTGTCGCATGTGAAATTCTTGAAATTGATAATGGTAAAAGAAAATAGAGAAAATCAAAATATTTAACAAATTTGTGGGATGAAATCTGGATCATAGGATTAAGACAAATCGATGGCTAAGATCTAAAATGCAGATGTGGAAGAAGAGTTGTGGAAATTATTTTTTGCAAACATGTACATTTTTTCCGCAATCCGCAATGCGGGTTGAGGGTTGCAGAAACAAAAATCTAAATATAAATGCCAAAAGTTCCTGCAATCCGCAATTGCAGGTTGCGGGTATGCTAATGACACAATTAAAAACGATGTTCTTTCTGCATTCCGCAATCCGCAATTGCGGGTTGCAAGTTGTGGAAATGCAAAGCGCAGATTTATTTTTCAAACACTTTCTGCAATCCGCAATCCGCATTGAGGGTTGTGGGTTGTGGAAAAGAATAACCCCTTTCATTATAAAATCATTTCCGACATCTGAAATCCGTATCTTGCAGGTTGCGGAAAGAAAAAATTTCAAATCCGAATAAACAAGCTTCCGCAATCTGCATTGCGAGTTGCGGAAAAGACAAATTTTGAAGAAAATTCATGCCTTCCGCAACTCACAAAAACATACAGAAATCGATAAATTTTGAAGAGAAAATTTATTAGTTGAATTGGAACATGACAACTAAATCAAATATATGATAAAAACCCATAACAACCCCAAAAATGAGTAAGGGAATTGAAAATTACCTTTTAAAAAATAAGAGTTGGGGCTCCCATTATTAAATAAAATAATGGGATTTGTTGTCTCTATAACAAACCCGAGTGTTTCAGCTACCATATTTATGCACACGTTTGTTGGAACCCTAATATTCGAATTGTGCCTCTGGAGTGTTGTTTTTGGATATTTTTAGAGTATTTATTAAACCATAGATTCATAATGCACATTCCATTCACTCCTTTTGAGAGGATATTGGATTGTTAGCTGCATTTTCTTGTTAAAGGATTGAGTGTTCTTTGTGTTGGCAGGAAATTATGCATTCATGCCCTTAGAAGCATTATTCATTGAAGAAGTTTTGAAACTATTTCTTGTTTATTCAACATTACATCTTGTTTACATCCTTAATGGATTTTATGAAACATGATGATACAATTTTTGGTTTATAGGATACAGAGATATCGAATAGGGGTCCAAAAAATTCTTATAAGGTTATACTAGATTCCGAGGATGAAGCAGCTACAGAAATGGATTTAGAGATTAATTTTGATGAATTGTATAATCTAATCAGAGATCAAACTATACCTGAAGCAACAATTGAAGAAAAACTAATCTAACAAAACATTAAGAAGTTAGGAATCCACAAAGTTGATGCTTGACCATAGTTGTTCCCATGTGCCAAGATGACAGGTGGATTCTCCCTTATAGTGACATTAAAGCCTGTATCATCACGAGTGCTACAGGAACAATTTTTGCTTCATTTTAACCAACACATATAGGAAAGGATTACATGCTTCCATCCCCAAAATTATTTTTGACAGAAGATTCTCTTAAAAGGATAAAGTTAGACTATGCAGACTATGTGAAGAAGATGATATTTCCTGGGAATCAGTTACATCAAAGAAGTAGCGGAGAGTATGATACCAATTTTATGAAAACTCCCTTTAAAATTGTTGCTACTTTCCTATGTAGATTATATGGAAGATCCATCTCAGCCAACTACAAACTCAGTTGGGTAGCTTTACTATATTACATCACATTGCATGGCACAGTTTTCAACAGGGACAATATCATTTTCGATAACATGGTGCAGGCTATCAATGATGCACAATAGGGACGTAAAGAGAAAAAGGATGAATTTCACATGTCATCCTTCTTGATAGATTGTATAATGCACCTACATCCATTTCCAGGTCTCAGATGTAGGTGGAACCCCAATGAAACTCCTGTATGTGTAGCATATTACATTTCATCGACTCATAAACATGCAAGTTATTACAAGCAAATTTGAGAAGACTTCTTGGTTCCCTTGTACAAGCTGATTTTTGAAAAGGAACCAGACTATATGTCCGAGGAGGCCCTTAATACAGTCACACAGTTGGGAGATTATTATTTGAACCTTGAAGGTACGTATTTACGGAGGTTCAAAAGGCTCACCGTCGATGCCAGAGTATGTTACTGATTACATCATTTTAAAGGAAATCATAAGACAGACATTCATAAATGGTATTAGCCATTTCTTGCATGAAAATAAGAAGGCTTGATGGCCTCCAATCCCATTATCAGTTGGGGAATATAGATTCAATAAGGTTAAGGATGCCAAAGAACTTGTGAAATATTTAGATTCATATCAGTTTGGTGAAAAAATCTATATGAGGAATGATAGTCAGTAGAAGGTGGCCCTACATTGTCAATCGGTCAGGATTCATTATGAGTATGCAGATCAGTTCTTACGAGAGGAAGAAGTGTATAGATAGGTAAAAAACTTACGAAATTAAATAAAAGGCTTAGCAAAAGGAAAGGTGCTAGTTCTAGCAAACCATCTGATGCATCGACATAAGGAGACATAGAAGAAGTTGCATGGAAGAAAGTAGTTATAAATTTACCCATGAATAAAATTTATATTTTGTATTATGTTGCAAATAATGGTTCACAATAAGAGTTTACTCAAAATTTGAGGAGATGGGGGCCCTTGTATATGTATCCAAGGTTCTTTTCTCTTCTCCGAATGCTCAAATGGTGGCCAAGACTCGACTAGATGGGCACAACAGTTCAAAGAGGTAGTAGAAGAGGCTCTCTTGGAAGAAAATATCAAGAGGTTGCAAGAAGAAGATATGGAAAAGAAGATAGAAGAAGAAATAAAAGAGAAAGAAAAAGTAGAGGAATTATAGAAAAAGGTTGAATAAGAGAAAATTGAAAAGTTGGAATTGAAAATATAAATAGGAGTTATAATTGTAAAGATAAATAGGAGAAATTAGATGAGAATGGGGATTTTTCTTTTGAAAGATTGTACTGGAACTCATATTTGAGAAACTATTTTCTGCTAATGAAAAAGGAATTTTTCTCGGTGGAAGCATACATGGAAGATTGTGTTGGAGTGCATGAAAATTGTGTAGAACTGATTTCTTCATTTTGTTTACGACAATGTAGTAAGATATTTCTTATTTTGTTGGACTATTCTGATATTTTTTGAATCATCTTGTTGTATACAAATGCAAATACAATTTTCTTTGTTTTTTGTGAGCAATGAATGCAATAAATGTTAATGCTCAAGTTATCTAATGTGTTTGTTAACACCCAAAAAGTGCTCACTATCTCATTCCCTTATTCGCATGACCCATTTGTCCACTTTTTCCCACCATTTGAGCCTCTAAAACCATCAAAAGGTCACCAAAAAGACCATAATACACCTTTTCCCCCTCAAAATATGTATTTTTCCTCAAAAAACACAAAAAACCCTCAAAAAGGGGTCCAAAATTCCCAAAAAATATTAAAAGGGAATAAAAATATTCAAAAGAGGAAAAAGAGGGAAAAAGAGACCTAAACCATGTTGGTTAATACCATTGGTTTCCTTAAAACCATAATGGTATTCCCCATCACCAAAAAATATAAAAGGTGATAGGGGCTCCTCATTATTCATCCACATTTCATCCTATCCTTATGCTCCCAAATTCCCTTTGAGAGCCATTGCCTCCCATTTCGAGTTTGAAGATCCCCATTGAAGCTTTGGAGAAGAAGAGACCATTGGATATTGGAGCTTCTCAACCTTGGAGTTGCTCAACACCCATCATCCTCACCATTTGAGGTAATACAAAATCAAATATTTTTCAAGTTATTGTTTTTCCATAGATCTTATTGCTTATGTTTTGAAATCTAGTTTTTTATTTATTTGCACATGCTTATGTTAGATTTGGTTAAATTAGTTTTTACATACTTTTATTGAGATCGCTGCTACTAGTTAGTAGGTGCATCCTTGCACATGCTTGGTTGAAAAACCAAGCAACAGTTTTTGGCTACTCCACTATTTTTTGAACTTTAAATCTTTGCTTTAGATCTTTATTTTAGTCATTTTTCCCATTTAAAACTGTAGATCTGCCATACTAGTCAGCTTCTTGATAGCTGCCCTAGCCATTGGCCCTTTATGCAGCCCAAAATTTCAATTTTTGGGTTGGTTTTTCGCCGGTCGATTTCCATCTGTACATCGCGACTTTCGGCACCCACAGTCGTGTGGTCCATCGCAATTGTGTGCCTTTTTTCCACGTGGTCCATCGCGACTTTTTTGCACTTTTCCACCCAGCCCATCGCGACTATGCGCCTTTTTTTCCGCGCGGTCCATCGTGACTTTTCAGCATTTTTCCGCGTGGTCCATCGCGGCTGGGCGACCTTTTCCTGCGTGGTCCATCGCGACTATTCAGGATTTTTCCACCCGTCTCATCGCGACTTTTAACCCGAAACCCGCGATGTAATTTTCTAGCAGTGCGACTCAACTTTCAAACGGCCATATCTCCCTCTCCCAAACTCCGTTTGAGACAATTTGTTTTTTCAAATTGGGTGTTTTTGAACAAGGAATCCAAATATCCTATTATATTTAACAAATGTTTCATAGAAGTTTCTCTAATTTTTTATTTTAATGTTATTTATCATTTCAATTCATCCTCTACCCATTGTAGTCGGCCCTCTCATACTATATTTTATGCTCATAGCACTTTTGCTTACTTTTGGCTTGTTGTAGCACTTGATAGACTCCTGTCTGCATGCATTGCTATCTCTTTCATCATATTTTTACTAGGCTTATTTACTTGCACCCATTTTGCTAGCTACACTTTTATGATATTTGCTTTACTACATATTTTTGAAAATTTTCAGTTAAGTGAAAGAAAGATTTGTTAAGCCTTTTTCAGATTAGAAATTTCATATTCTGTAAAGTTAGAATCATAATTATGAATTGCTTGATATTTCGCCCCAGAAAGACTTTAGAAATCCATTTATTTATTTTTACATATGTTATTTGCTTTACCTTACAAAACTTTTTAAAGAATCCATATTTTTTGAAAAGATTATTAAAGCATTTAAATTTGAAACGTCTTTCATTTTTTGCAAATTGAAATCATTATTTTAGTTTGTGATTAAGTTGCCCATGTGAGGCAAACTGATTTGGTATACAACCACACCATCACACAATCTATCACAATAATTTCAAGTGAGCCTTAAAAAATTACCTTAACTCACCCAATATTCTAACCCCACTTGGGGAACACAAAAAAAAATTGTAGCTAGGTAGGACTGAGGGGAAAAGTATCCAAATAACACCCCTCACTCATTTTTCATGTTGAGACATAGTGATTGACATTTAGGGTACCAAAATTCCTTATTATTTGTTGACATGATTTAACACCAATTTATCGGGAAGGCCTCTCCCTTAGGAGGGTTGAAGTAGCCAGACTGGTTCCGGAAGCCTGAGTGGAATACTGCAATCCATTAAGTAACTGAAGGATACCTTTCATAGTTCTCGTTGTACCACCCTCATAGGAGTACATCGGCGATAGAAACAAACTATAGATTCACCCAACCGAACGTGTCATGAACAGGGTATCTTAGTGGCCAAACTTTTAGGATTGTCTACCTGGTGTCCCTCCCGGTAGGGGAATATCTAGCTTTTGATTCTACAATTTATATTGTTTGACTTGGATTTCATCACCATGTAGAGGATATACCTTGTTGAGTCATGATACTTTTTAGTTAGGTGTTTGTATGCTCCATTACCTCCCTTTGGTCGTAGAGTACACATTTTTTCTATTTTTAGGAGCCGTTTGCATGTTGGTTTTCTGACCACATTTTTTTATTACTCCACTTACTATAGCACAGTTGTTATAGTAAGTGTTTTGAGTTTGGTTTTTGGCCTGAGTTCCATTTATTTTTTACGTTCCCCTCTTGCACAGACGGTTGTATTAGGGTTTTAGAGCTTTCCACTCACCACCACCTAGTAGTTTTTATTCACCAACTGTCACCATTGATTCCCCGAGACGTTCTCAGTGCTTCCGGGGAGACCCCCCGCATTACAGTTCCCTTGACTCCACACGTCATCGGAATAGAGCCCCGCCATCTGATTCTGATGCGCCTCATTTCACATCTGATTCTGAGGAAGAATCCAAAAATCCCACACACACGACACCTACTAGCCCCATGGCTGGTTCGCATTACAATAAATTTTTCACAAGGGTTGTTGGTGGAACATCATCCACCCCCACCACCATAACTACCACCACGGTATCCATAACTACCACACCCCCCTTAGGGATGCCCAATATGGGACCTACACCTAACTTAGGCATGCCCACTATGGCAACTATACCTACTATCCCCGCTACCACTCAGATTCCAACACCCCTTGGACATCTTCCCAACCCATCTGTGACTCTCATTGCACTTGGTGGCGTGGGCCCCTCCCACACTCTTATGGGTGGAGGGAACATACCTCCCATGACAAATATCCCCCTAGAGGGCAGTGGCCTAATACATAATGCCACCACCAGCACTTATGCCCCCATGACAACATCACACCCCTCGGCCAGTCTGCCATTTATGACAAGTCTGAATTTGCCAGACTTGGCAAGACTAACTAATGATCCTATTAGGCATGATCCCACTTGGCCCCCCATGCCCACAAAGCTCCCCTCAGACATCCCAAAATTTGAAAGGAAGGCTAGGGAAGACCCCCAAAACCACATCATGTCCTTTCACCTATGGTGTTCCTCAAACTCCATAGTATATGATTCCATTCGTCTTCGTTTATTACAACAAACTTTTACCGGCTCGGAAGCAAAATGGTACATCGAGCAACCCCATGGGACACACCCTACATTCACATCCCTTTCCTCAACTTTCCTACAGTTATTTCAACTACCCGTATGCAGGAGTAGAAATCCCTCTATCTTGTAGACAAAATACAACCACCCATATCATAGATCATATCCATGAGTGGCGTAAGTGTCGTAGTCTCTGCAAGATCAAGCTAGATGACCGTATCTTCCTGGATTGGTTCCTGAAATCCCTCCTTCCACTCATAGCCAAGGGTGTAGCTTCTAAACGACCCCGGACGGAAGAAGAAGCCATTCTAAAAGCCCAGCAGTTTGATTTGATCTACGCCCAGTGTAGCTACTTGTATACCATTTTATCTAATGCTCCCCACGGTGATTCCTCCCGGATTGATGCACCGGGTGCATCCCATGCTGCGGACGACATCATTGGACAAGTTGCGTCCCACAACCAACCCTTTTCCATTATGCACAATAATACCGTCCCTGATCTTTCGTGGGCCACATCTCACTCCGGAGCTACAACTTTGTATGCTCCCATGGCCCACCCCCACCAAACTCATGGACCCTCATGTCCACCATAGTGTTATTCTCATGCACCTTCATCCTATTCACCTCTAGTTGCACCCCCTACATATTACCATTAGTAGGCCACACATGCTCCTGTTCACTCACAAGCCCCAGCGACTTGTTACCCACCACAGGAAGTGCTTGCTGCACCATAACCTCCAGTCGCTCAGACTTATCCTCCAAACAACAACAACACTACCCCCACCAACCAAAACCCTGATCGACCACCAAAACAAGTTAAGAACCCCAATTTACGAACAAACCACCCATGTTCCATATGCGGGGTATACAACCATTACACACACTTGCCCCCATTTGGAGTGAGCGTGCCAACTGTGGTCTGATGACGCCCAATGCCAAGGGCACGCGGCACAACCAGTGCCACCGCCTCAACCACAACCCATGGTGCTGCAGAATCCTTTTCCCACACAAGGAGTGGTGAACAATCGTCCGTTGGATCCTCCTCGAGGAACCATAGCACCACAACAACAAATCACATACGGTGCACACACAAACCAACCGATGGACTCAAGTACTCATCATCTCCTTATGATTTCATCTTCCGACATGAATCTCCAAACGCGTCGAAACCAATATGCCCCCGCTGCACCTAAAAATGTTCTCCCTATGATTGAACAACTAGTTCAGAATGCACCTACATCGTTCGTCTCCACATTCAGACCCGGATTATACTCGGAATCACCTATGACTTCCACATTCCAATCCATCCCACCCCCTTTGAATATAACCAAGATATCTGATTTGTGCACTCTCTCGCATAACACACATGTACCAAACCAACAACCCCCTTTACTCCTGCAACCACCCTTAGTGCCAACTCACATAGGAGCCACACCAATTCATACTATCCCATTTTTATTTCCCCCTTCAAGCGCCATCAGCACACCATTCATGGCTACACTTAATCTCCCAAGATTAACATTAGGACTACCTGTGTGGTACCTACCTACCCCAACCCCTCCCCCGACACCGAATGTCATTTTACAACCGGTGCAACCCATCAATACTTCTAACCGTCCACCCCCTGGTGTAGCAAACATCCAGAACCGACCACCCCCAATGGTGACTATGGCATCAACATCTAGTAATGCTCCCCCTCCATTCCGAAACACTGGGGGCAGAGGCTCACAAACTTATACCACTGGACCCACAACCCGCACCCCCCTAACGAACCCAAAACTGGAGAAGAATGCCCCAACCACTCGTGCACCCCCCAAGTGCTCTTTGTGCGACGACATAGGCCATGCCACCCATCAATGTCCACAGTTACCAACACTTCAAGAACACATGAATATGTTGGAAGATGACACTGGTATCCCAGTGGTAAAACTTGAACTGCTTCCTCATCCGCGTGATAAATCGTTGCGTACCAATCACCCTTGTGAGATATGTGGCATTTACGGCCATTACTCACATCACTGCCCTGATCTACCAGATTATAGAGAAGCTCTATATGAATTGAATAATGCCAACCTAGAGATATCCCCTCTTCTCATTGAGGAAATATATCCCCCAAAATCTTCCTCCTCGGAATAAATTAACACCATTTACATGGTTTCCACTGGAGACCCTTCTGTTCGGTCGGCCCCTTCCACTAATCCCTTTGACACAAATGTTTAACCCTTTCAAATCGACGAGGAAACCACATGTCCACAACATGGGGGTAGGCCCAAAACCTTGCCTACTCATCATCATTGTGATTCTCATCGGAGATATTGGGGGCATCCACCCCACAAGGGGAATCCCCCATCATCATATCATCACTTCAGTATGCCACCATAGCCCACAGCCTCATGGTATACCCCCCAACTAGCAGTTGCTCAATGCCCTAATGATCCCTCTCTAAGACAACATCTGCACCACATTGACACCTCTGAGTTAGGGGGCATAATAGATTACCTCGACCCTGGGATAGGGGGCATGATCAATCATTTTGAACCTTCCCCATCACATCTATCTCATTATTTCAATGACCCCATTGTTCAAACCAACACATATGTGATCCACAATCATACCATGGGGGCAAGTCATTAACCCTTCTCACTATTTCACATGCGTGATCTCAACCATTTTTGAGGTCACATATCACTTGTATATTTGATTTGATTTGATACACCTAGTATTCTTCCCCCGTGGGTCATCATTTCTCCCCACCACTGCATCCTTGGCTTGGTGGGTGTTGATGCCGCGGGTGTGCAGGGTAAGTGCAAGGTGTTGGAATGGGTTCCAGGGCACACAATAGAGGATGAAAACCCAGCCAAAGGCTTCAAAAGACCCTACGCAATGGCAATTCTATCCTCGAGCTGTTTGGTGTGGTAATCACCCATGGATATTTGGCCTCCGCACGCACTCTATGAGTAAGTGGTTTGATCAAGAAGATCAGTTTCCCAGCTTAGGGAAACAAAGGTATGGAAAACAGTGAACAATTCTAACTTAACCTAATTAGAAAAGAACCTAATCTTAAGTCAGATCTAATCTAAAATGAAAATCTTGGTGTTTACGCAGATCAACCTTGAGGTGTAAGAGAACAAACAGTCTATCACCTTTAACAGAAATGCCTTTAGATGAGATATTTGCTGACTTAAATTATGACTGATTTAACGAAAAATTAAAAAATAATAATACAAGTTTAAATACCATCAAGATATAACCTATTATCATTTTGTTGATTGAAAAATCAACAATGATTGAATATATATATGTCTGATCAATTGCAGAAATCGATAAAAAAAGTACTTAATTAAAGAAATTTAATCAAATATTTTCATACACACATCAGTTATAGAGAAAAAACAATACAACATATCTATGTATTCATTATATATTCAACAAGAGATCATATGTATAGTGGATGACAATCTGGAACATAAAATCAGCAATCCTTAAAGAAATTTAAGTGATAAGCAGAAGATGGATCCGAAGATAACATTACTCTATTAAGATGTCTTGTACCAAAATTACAATGACTCTGGCCACAGAGTATACTCAGTCTTATCTCCTGCTGAATTACAATTCCAAAAATTCCAACCTCTTACTCCATGAGGTATTCTTCCTTAAATATTACAACAAAATACAAAAATGAATCCTACAAAGTAGGGATTGCAAAATCAATAATGAGTCTATCGAGCCAGAAAATCCTACCACTTATCATATATTTCTAATAGTTCATCTATGTTTGGATAATTGACAGATTCTATGCCTATTTGGGCATTGCATATGTTGTTCTCCATGTCATGCTTGGAAAGCTTATGCCAAGTGTGAAGGTAAGAATGGATATTGCCCTCGAGGGAGAGCGGTTTCCTGATCAATTCATCCACGTGAGCAATGTTGACTGCTTCAATAGCCTGAATCTTCTGCGTACTTTCTTCACGTTCACGCTCCACATCTTCCAACTTACATTTAGGTGGAAGGGCCTCCAAAATAGGATCCATGTATGGGAGATGTAGAGATTCCATGATGCTATCAGATGCGTAGCAGCATCAAGTGCAGAGATATTTAGATTTTCTAATAATTTCTTCAGCAGAGTCATTGAAATCGAGCCAGGTATGCAGGGAAGCTTTGCTCTTCTTCATCTGAAGACTGCTGAGAATCGGGAAATCTACAGGGATGTTTTTAATGTACCTTTTCCATACACTAACCTCCTCCTGAGCTTTGGAAGCCTGAATTCTCTTGATTTCCTGTACCTCAAGCTCAGAAGACATTTTATCAAAGATGATAAACGTCTCCCTAATTTCATCATATGCAATGTACAACTTTTCAAGCAATTTATAATGATTATGATTAACCTCCAAGGCCAAGTCTTTGAACTCCTGTGGTGTAAAGTTAGAGAAACCAACTGAAGTTGCATTTGTAGTTGCAGTCCCAACTTGTATCTCTAAGGTTGCTATCTTTTTTTCCTGGATGGAGTTTTGAGTTTTTTCAGTATTAAGCTGGTTCTGAAGGGAGATATTCTCCTGTTTTGATGCATGCAAGCATTCCATCCATTCCTGCCTGATATCAGCCACATGGAGGCCATGTTCATCTTTAATCCTGGCCAACTCATCTTCAAGTTCCTTGATCCTTTCCTTTTTGAGATCAACCTCTCTATTCAGCAAGTGGATTGAATCTATATTGGCACCAGCAAAAGCCCCCAAAACTGTTGCTGCTTCAATAGCCCCAGACTGAGGGTCACCAGTTTGTTGAGTCCACAAGACTTGAACGGGAGTAGGTGATTCCAATGCTTGCTCATCTTTACTTCTCTTCCTTGTCCTTTTGAATACTGTCTTCTCTTCCTTGTCATAAAAATAGTTTCCAATAGGAACCACATCCTCATCCACATATTCATCAACCAACTAGGTAGTGATGCGAATGACATTAGCAGTGGAAATTATTGAAGGTGTCATAATACCACTAGGGTGAGGGGTGGACATGGTGACTTGAGGAACAACCATAGGGACAGAAACATCTTGGACAAATGACTGGACCTGTGTGATTGAAGGGACCGAATTGGAAGCTTCAGATGGAATAGCCTACTCTTCAGCATTAGGAGCTAATGATGGAGAGGGAACTATAGGTGGCTCCTCAATGCTAGATGAAACAGAGATAGCTAGTGGTGTAGAATGAGAGATTACAGGCAACTTATCCTGAATTGTGATAGAAGATGAAATGGGAAAAGGAATGGAGGTGAATTAGTCGATGGAAGGTATCAGTAGAATAGGTTTAGGTGACTGTGTAGGAATGATGGTGGTTTGAGCTTCTAGCACCATGGACTTAGGGATAGAGAAAGACTCTAGAATACATGAAATTGTGGTAGAAGAAGACGTTATGCTATTGAACAATTGAGACAATGAAAAGGGAGGTAAATTCTTTGAAAGTGAAGCAGAAAACTGTTGAACTGAATTTAACTGAGATGTTGTAGGCGGAAAATCCTGAACAGAGGTGTCTTCAAATGACTGATCCTGACCAGAGCATTCCATTTCAATAACATTTAACGAGTCTATGACTAACTTGGATTGTTCTGTAATCTCCTCAGTTACTGAAACTGGGGGTTCAGGTTCTTCAGCAACATCACAGTCAATAATCTAAATGTTGGGGAATGGATCAGCATGGATCCTTTGCCTTTTTGCTGAGCTGGCATGTGTAACCACCAAATCATCATCTTCTTGCATAGATGCACTAATAATTTCAAGGGGATTTGAAGGTTCCATTAATTGAGAATCCACAGTAACCTTCTAGAGCTCTGCAGGGTGAGCCTTCAACAGTGATGTCAATTGTGCCAGATCTTTCTGAAATTGCTAAGAGGTATATAACAAGGATTTAGCCTGTTCTGATGTTTTCTTAGGAGGAGAATCTTCGATGGGGTTTTTGCCTTTGCCTTGTTCTGAATGAACCACCACTTGAAGAGGATTAGCTTCATGAGCTTCCTTTCCTTCCCTTTCTTTTCTTACTTTGTCCAGCAAGTCCAGCTCCAATTTCCTATAACTCAACACCCTAAGCTTTAATTCCTTCTGATAGTGCAGAATGTTATGTTGCTCTTCTAGGTCTTTTGCTCTGACAAGAACTTCAGAAAATGTATTGACTCCATGGTACATAGAGTCATCTGGGATGTTCTCATGCACATAGTCTATTTTTACATGAGTTTGCTTTAGATGTGCATCTAATAACTTCTTGGGGTCGTGCTCTCTTTTAGTAGCACATCCCAATTTGAAATCAACTAACTGATCACCAAGAGTGGCTGCCCAATTATAGGTTGGGATGACCAATGACCCAAGTTTCAAAGGGAATTTAGGCCACCCTTTCTTTCTAGGTCCTGTGAGTTTTTTATACATACCATCAGTCACAGTTTGGAATGAGATTTCCTGCAAAGCTAATCTGTCAGGGACAATTCTGGGCAACAGATGAACAGTATTACTGCCCCAGACTCTGATGTATGAGAAGTACTCACACACATACCAATCACCGATAGTATTGATGAGTGTCTTGGCATCATCTGAAAATGCTGGTGCTTCTTGCTTGAAAATCTTAAAGTAAATAGTGCCCAAGAACTAATCACATATATCATATAATAAAGGGATAAATTTTTCTTCCCATAAGATTGAATGATAGATATGCACAGGTGGGTTTGCTGGAGTCCAATTCCAGTTCAAGTTGGGGTATTGAAATTCTAAGCAGAAAACATCAATTGCATAGGCAGATAAAAAGAAATGTGATTTTTTGCAAGCTGGATACTTTTGATAATCTTTGATAGTGTTTTTTAGTTCTGAGGACAAGATGGAAGCCCATGGGAAGTATTCACCGGTAGTCAAGACATGATGCGCTATAGGTTACCATTCATCTTTGAACAGTGAACAATTAGGGAGTCCGAATAGTAGACACAACATAGCTGCTAGCAAAGAGTAGGGTTCCTTGAACCAGGCAATTGGGTATAAATTATCAAGCTTAAGCACGAAACCATTGGGCTTTATCATCTAAGACTTCATCATTTCAGCGAAATTATAACGGGACCTGGAGGATTGGATGAAGTCAGGAGATAGGGTCTGCTTATGCGGCTTGAGAGCAAATGCTCGGGTAAAAACCTCATGGCGGAAATGAGTCAATTGATTCCCCAAAGCATCATTGAAACACCGGTCTTTGACACTAGCATTCTCTATTATCCATTTCACTGCATTTGTATAGGGTAGTATAGCAGGCCCTGCAGTGATAGCATGAATCTGAGAAGCCCTAATCTTCTCATAAGCGGGTCTATCAAATTCTATCTGTGAGAGGTCATCATTGTCGAAAATAGCATAAATCCGAGACCAATCCACTTGATAAGTCTCGGTGACCTTCCCACTGGTATCAGAGAAGATACCAAAGTTGGGGTCTTTGGTTAAGGTAACCCCAAGAGCGGACTTGGACAGGGAACTTCGTGACATAGTGGCAAACTCAGTAATTTCTGATGAAAATAAAAAACAACAATTACAGACAGCCAAAAGAGCAACCGAAAAAACAAGGGATGACAGAAATCCTACCTGTGATAATTGAAAACTGGAAATCGACTGAAGGCGAGAAATCCACGGTAAAATCAGCTCAGCAGAGTAACTTGGCGAGTAAAAAAGATAAAGAAAAGTAAATAAAACCTATATTTATCAATTTACCCCAATTAAAATACGACCATAGGATTAATAGAAATGGATGGCTGAGATTGACCGATGCGAAGTGTAGGATCGGGTTCAAACATAGTGAAAAGTTTTATTTACCACTCCCAAAATCCGAAAGCCGAAAATGGCGAGTTTTGGGTTTCAAGTTTCAAAATACGCCCAAGTTGAAACCAAGTTTCCAAAAGCCGCAACCTGAAATTTACGGGTTGCGGATTTCGGAATGCAATTAAACGCAAACATTAAAAATGAACTCCCGAATCGTGAAATGCGACAGCGTCAGGTTTCGGGTTTTTTAAGACTCGCAAACGGAAACCCCGGATCCCGAAATGCGACATCGTTGGGTTTCGGGTTTATTAAAAATAAACTTCAAAAAGAAACGAAATCCCGCACCCGAAAATTTCGGGTTTTGGGTTTCGGGATGACGAAAATCCCAAAACGAAAACAACAACTTCCCGCGCCCGAAACTTTCGGGTTTCGGGTTCTTGAAATTTCGGGTTTCTAGTTTGCCAAGAGAAATGCCAAAATAGTCAAAATTTAGAGATTTTGCAAACCAAACACTTAAAGAAATCCATATCAAGCAGCGAAAATGAAGTACAGGTACATGGGCAGTAATGTTTAAAGACATCCAAACCGAAAATTGTATTTTCAAAGAGAACTTACCCATATACCTTCGAATTGACTAAAAACAATGGGGCTCCCGTGCTTTAGCTAAGCATGGGATTTGTTGTGGCCACAACAAATGGCGACTGGATGGGAAGAACCCGTTATCTCTGCAGCCAAATCATGACTAAATACAACATGTTAGTCAACCACTTTCTTGAAACTTAATTCAGAGAACATACTCAAAAGATAACAGTCAACTAACAGTGAACATGACATGAACTTGGATAGATCTCAATCAGTGACCATTTTAAAAATAACACTCATCTGATAAGGAGATTTAGAGAGTAATACCAAATCTTTACCATGATGTAATCATTGAAAACCAGCTTGTGTTGAACCTAGGGACAGTCTTAGAAATGCTCATGGATATCCTAATTACAGATCACCTTGGTTTATCAGTTGCATGTATATTCAGTGATACTTCTTTATCTTTTCTTTTTGTCTTCTCTTTCTTTTTTTTTCTTTTTTTATATATTTCTCTTATATATATATATATATAACCTTGTTGATACAAGACCACTGTACCGACTTGGTGATCAGATGAAACAACGCCATTCACAAGCCTGATCTGGAAGCTGGTCAAGCTAGCTCGATGGCGAGACTCCTTGTCTTCTGGATGTAAGACCAGAAGAAATGATCATGGCTTGGTGACCATATTGTGATAACTCCAGTCCAAGATCAAACCCATGATCATAGCAGGGATGGCTTGTGATAAGACCCCCCTGTTCTTGTATACAACAAAATCCCATAATGAAAGACAAAACAATTTATTTTGGCATAGGCTACAAGGCATTACCATGGCTTGGTGACCATATAGTGGTAATGTTACTCACCAGTGCTTTGCGGATCATGAATGGAACGACCTATAATAGGATCTTCTTCCACCTTCCAGTAGAAATGAAAGTCATCTTCCAAGTGTGGTGGCTTGATGTGAAGATGTCATTCCACTCAAACACCTATGAACCTAATGGGATGGCTTGATAACAAGACCACCCACCTTGTAACTTATAATTTAAAGAAAATTCATATTCAAAGTGATTGTAAAAGGATCCATGGGAAATCGGAACTGGTCAGGTTATTATGATATGTCATTCAACTATGAAACACCAGATAGAGAAATGATGACCATCCTCTGTACCTCAATTACTCAAATAAAGCATTGTGAAAGATAATGATCAAAGCGAAAAGTATCCAAAGGTACTACATTTATTTGACTGTTTATTCTTCAGAGTAAATTCTAATCAAAAGCCAGAAAGTAAGATTGGTAACAATGCTGAAACTTCAGAAGTAACTGTTGCTAAGAAAAGTGATCATAAGCCATTACCACCCATGTGAAGCCTTATTAATGAAAACCAAAACAAAACAAGAAGACTGATCAAAATGTCAATGCAAGAAAACAAATGATTGAAAAACAAACCACACCTATGTACAAGTGCACCAGATTGTTCAAACAAAATACTTTTTCAGAAGAGACACGTTCACTGGGAAGGTGTCTACAACTCCCTCTAGTGTTTGTAATCGAACAATGTTGGGACCAATATTTTCTGTAATAATGAAAGGTCCTAGCCAAAGGCGTTGAAACTTGGTGTACTGGTTCTTATCTTTATGTTGCTTATCCCACCTTAGAACCAGCTCACCAACAAAAAATACCCTGTCAGATGAAGATTTTTCATCAAACCATCTTTTCACCATCTACTGATGATGATACAATTTGTTCTTAGCTATTTCTCTATCCTCCTCTAGATTCAAGAGAGTGTCTATCCTATGCTAGAGAGGGGAAGAATCATCTTCTTGGACAGACTGGGCCAATTGTAGTGAAGGGATGGTGAGATTAGCAGGAAGGATGGCTTCTTTTCCATAGACAAGGCAGTAGGGGGAGTTTGCAATAGTTTCCTTTCGGGTTATTCGATCTGCCCATAAAGCATTATATAACTGTGTGTGCCAATCTCTGTGATGAGAAGCAACAGTCTTCTTGAGAATATTTATCAGATTTTTATTCGACGACACAGCCAAACCATTGCCTTACGGGTAATAATTGGCAGAAAACGTGAGCTTAATCCCCTTCTCAAAGGCATATTCAGTTATATCGATTGAAGAGAAGTAGGATGCATTGTCAAAAACTAAGTACTCAGGAGTGCCAAACCGTGCGATGATTTGACTGTCAAGGAAGGAAATTACTTGACTGGAATTACATTGTTTAAGAGGGGGTGCCTCCACCCATCTAGTGAAGTAGTCAGTTGTTGTAAGAATATACTTATGTTGGAGGGACGACGCAGGGTTTATAGGCCTGACATAATCCAGTCCCCATTGTTGGAATGGAAACTGAATTGTGACTAGCTGAAGGGGAAATGCAGGTTTCTTAAACTTGCCTATGCACTTCTAACATGGTTCACACTTCCTTACATAAGCATACGCATCTTTAAACAACGTGGGCCAATAATATCCAGCCCTGAGAATCTTATGTGCTGTAGTTTCACTTGAAAAATGGCCTCCAACAGGTCCTACATGAAATTGGAATAAGATGTCATCAGTTTCATGTTTTTCCAAGAACCTAAGAAATATTCCATCATAATTTTTCCTAAAAGAAACTTGATCCATAAACTGATAAGGAGCAGCTTTTAGTCTCAAAGTCCTTCTTTTCTTAAAATCAAGGGTTTCGGGAGCAAAACCATGGTTCAAGAAAAATCTGATATCATCATACCATTAAGACGTCGAAGCATCAATAACGTTAACAACACCTGAGGGAACTTCTTCCTCTTGATCCCATTTGGATTGCTGCTGCGTAGGGTCATTAGATTGAGTGGTAAGAAGACAAAGACCCTGTCTTTTGACAATTTTAGCTGGTCTGATCTCAAGATCATATTCTTGTAGGGCCGTCATCCAATGAGCCCTCTTTTCCCCTAATTCTTTCTAGATGAGGACGTTTCTAATGGCAGAGTATGGAACAATGAATTTAGTTTGGGACTTCAACAAGTAGGGCCTATAATGTTTGACAGACTTATAGACTGCATAGGCTTGCTTATCAATCTATGAGTAATTAAGCTCTGCACCTTTGAATGTCGAGCTCATGAAAGAGATTAGGATTTTTGCATCATCATCATGCTTTTGTGTCAGGATAGCTGCATAAGAAAAGTCAGTGGAAAAGGTATAAAGAATGAAATCCTTATCAAAATCTGGGGACATGAGAGCAGAAGCTTCAGCGATAGCCTTTCAAATTTGGACAAATGCATCTCTCTGTTCTTGAGACCAAGTAAACTGCACATCTTTCTTGACCAAAAGTTGTAATGGTTTAACAATTTGGGCAAAATTTGGTACAAACCTACGTACAAAATTAATCCTACCTAAGAAGGATTGCATTGCGTTGCGCGAGCCTGGTAACCCAATCTTTGAAATAGCCTTTGTGCATTCGGGATCAATAATCATACCTTCTTTCAAAAAAATGAAACCCTAAAGCTTTCCTTCTATTACTACGAAAATATATTTCTTCAGGTTGAGAGAAATGCCGAATTTCCTGCAACGGTCGAAAACCTGTTTCAGAGAAAACACATGTTCATGTCGCCTTTTGGAGTAAATAGTGATATCATCAAGATAAACCACGACAGAATTATGCGTTAACCCTCGGAAAGCTATGTCCATAGCTCTCTGGAAAGTAGCTTCTGCATTGATTAACCCGAAAGGCATCCGCCTATAGGCGAAAGTGCCCCAAGGGGTCCTGTAAGTTGTTTTTAATTGATCGTACGGAGCAACCATAACTTGGTTATATCCCAAAAAACCATCTAGGAGGGAAAACATCTCCGACCCGGCTACCTTCTGAAGAATATGTTCCATAGGTGGGACAGGATAGTTGTCTTTCTCGAAAGCCCGATTGAGGTTCCTGAAATCAACACACAGCCGAATTTCACCACTTTTCTTATGGACCAGCACTAGATTGGCTATCCATTGAGTGTTCCTGACTGGAAAGATAATTCGAGCAGTGAGCAGCTTTTCCAACTCCTTTTTTACCGAGGGTTCTAATCTAGGGTTCATTGTCCGCATCTTTTGTTGAAATGGTTTAGCTTCTGGTTTCATGGGTATATTATGAAACATGACGTTAGTGTCAAAAGTTTTCAATTCATCATAAGTTTAGGAAAAAACATATTTATACTGCTTACACAATGCAATGATGGCCCTTCGTTCTTTAGGGGTACAATCAACTCCCAAATTGATAAAACGCGGTTCTTGCTCGATTCCTAAATTGACACGCTCATAGTTCAAGGATGAGCTTTGAGTTTTACAATTAGTTCGAGATTTGAACTTGTCTTGCAAATCATAAAACTTTTCCAGATTTATCACTGACTTTGGGATAACATTTGAGAGATCAGCGAGTGACTTTTCATGCTCTGCTTCATCAATGGCCATATCTTGGAATGTATCTTGAGCCGTGAGGAAGTCAAGTATCTGTCAGTCATCATCAAATATTTTCCAATTAGTCACATTATCCAGAATAGAGGGTCTATACATCAATTCAATGGAAAAATTTTGGGGAGACAGACCTTCTGGCGGGATCAGTCTAGATGTTGTATTTGCTAACAGATCTGCATCAAAATTTTGTGATCTGGGAACTGATTTAATATTGAATGCTAAAAATGAGTTAGTTAATTCCCTTACCATCTTATGATAATTAGCCAAGCATGGAGATAAGCAGTGTATCTTATTTCTGACTTGCTTAACTAAAATTTCAAAATCTCCATAGCATTCAATTTCCTGCATGCCTAAGTCAACAGCCTTCTTAAGTCCCTGAACTAGAGCCTCATACTCAGCTACATTATTAGTGCAATCAAATTCTAACCTGCAAGCAATCATAATTTTCATTCCCTCAGGATCAATTAGGACACAACCTGCTCCAGCTCCTTCCTTGGAGTTGGAACCATCAAAAAATAAAGTCCATGAGATAGGATCTAATCTAAAATTTGTATTTACATTATATACATTATGCACAATTTCACCAGAGAAAGGTATAGAAGTAACATGAGTAATCTGTGATTCGTTTTGAATGCTTTCTTCTGGTGAGGAATCGGCTAGGAATTCACCAAAAAAGGTATCGAATGTAAACTGCTCCACACGAGAGGTGAGATAACTAGCAGGTTCGCTTGAATCATTACGATCAGTGACTGTCTGTTTCATAAAAGGTTCTCTGCTAATCTTAATTTTATTTGGTTAGCCATTGTAAGGCAACCATAAGATGGACCAGTCGGTTGCAAAGTAGCCCTTAAGTTTCTCTAACCAGTCCCTGCTTAACCACATCCCATAGGCTTTCAGGATGTCATCTATCATGATGTCAACTGTCTAATGGATCCTGGGATCAGCTGACAATGTAAGCAAAACGTTTCTCAACTTACCTACCACTCTGACTTTGGATCTATCAAGTTGCATAATCTGGGTTGGGCAGGGCTCCCACATTGCATTCAATTTCCTGCAAACAGAGAGGGGCATCACATTTGATCACATTCTTGAATCTATCATGTAGTTGTGCACATTCCGATTGAAAATATCAAAAGTGAGCAGAAAGGAGGAGTCCTCTTGCTTGCTGGTTTCTGATCATCATATTTAGTAACAGGGTCTAGATTGTTACTTTGTGACTCTCTTGGCTATTTGACTATCATGCTTTTCAATAAGGAATCCCTCATAGCAGGGATCTTAAGCATCTCAAACAGAGAGATGTTTGCTTTGACTCTTTTTAAGTCTTCAACTAGGTTGTACTCCATTTCAGGGAGGACTGTATCCTTTTGTGGGACAGTCTTGTTTCTTGTGGGAACTGGAGGAGAAGATGAAGGTTCTTGAGGTGGTTGTGGTCTTGACCTTGTGTTATAAGGATGTTGTGTGTTAAACACCACCTCAGGTTCTTCTTCTTCTTCACACTTAGGAAGTTCTGAAAAGCAACCCACAGCATCGACCTGTGGATCATCTTCTTCTTGTTCTTCAGGTAGTGGTGGATCCAGGATGGCATGATCGTTGGGAGTGTCAGGGGATACTTGATATTTTGCTGCCAGTGCTCTAAAAATAGAAAAGAGTTCATCATTTGTGAGTGCATCTGCTGGATTTGGTGGTGGGGGATTTTGTGGAGGCTGGTAAGGTCTCCTAAATGGTGGCCTTACAAAACCTCTGTTTTGATTCTAATTATCATTAGCATTCTTCTTTAAATCCACCATCTCATTTGACATCTTTTGCAGAATTTCTTCATGTCAGTCATATCAAATGGATCCTTGTTCTGAACAACGGTTTTAGGGACGTTCTCAATCCTTTTTTTGGGAGTGGAAGGTTGTTCTTCTGAAATCTCGAGGCTCTCTTTCAGACAAAACATTATCTTCTCAACTTGGATTGCTTCATCAATTGCTTCCAGTAAGTACCTTTATGTGCCCTTTTTACCCACATTGCAATAGGGACAGGCAGACCTTTTTCATAATAAGCTACCAACAATTCTTCAGCATGAAGAAGATTGGCAGGAATTCTATTTTTGAGATATGAAAACCTTTGGTTAAAGTCTTTTACCCTTTCTTTTCCTTTGATTTTCATGGAGGATAACTCTAAGACAAGATCTTGCGGTGTCTTGTCATCCCCGAATTTCAGGGTAAAATGTTTCTCGAATTCATTCCAGGATGTTATAGATTGGGCCAGTAAGGCAAAATACTAAGTGGCTTCTCTACCCTCAAAAGTGTGGGGAAAGAGTCTGCATACTACATCGTCATGTACCACGCTTATAAGGCTGATTGCCTGCATGAAAGTTTTTATGTGATCCAACGCAGGTATCTTATCATCACGGTTGAATTTAGGCAGCCATTTCTCAGGATTCTTTGGTAATCTATGTTGATCTCCTAATATGAAAACTGCACCTTGGTCGAGCCAAGGTCTATTTTTCCCTTCTCCTGCCATCGAAGGTTCTCGCTCTTCTTCTTCCGAGGACGAGCTAGAAGAATTCTCACCGTCTGAGGAAGATGATGAAGATTGACGAGGAGATGGTGGTGGACCACCAGTTCCAAAATTTGGCTGACCTTGTGTTCCTATGAGAATGGTCTCACAGTTATAGTCAGGAGAATTTGGTTGATGATTCGACTCTTGGTTTTCAGGTTGTTGGTCAAGTGTGTGTTGATCCTGTGTGTTTAGATCAGTGGTGTAATAAATCTGTGTGTCACTAGTCTGTGCAATGGGAATTTGTTGATCTTCCGGACCACCAGTCTGTAGAATATTTTCTAAATTTAAGGCTGCCAGACCACGTCGTCTTTGATCGGCAAATTGTTGTTCTTCTCTTAAGACCCTATCGGTAGATGTTTTCAATATCTTCTCTAACGAGATGGGTCCCCTTATAGGTGATGTAAAAATGATTTCCCCTCTGTTCTCATGTTGTATCACGGGTGTGACAGGTATAACTGTAAGTTGTACAGATGTAACAAGGAGAACTATAGGTCGTGACTCAGTTGGTTGTTCAGATGTTGAAGCCCTGGTCTAGATTTGAGTTTGAACCGTTGAAGTATTTGTTGGAGGAGGTTTGTTAGCATTTTTCTTAGGCATGTTATACTAGTGGCCCTCCTTCTAGCGCCATTTGTTGATGCCTCGGGTGTGCAGGGTAAGTGCAAGGTGCTGGAATGGGTTCCAAGGCACACAACAGAGGATGAAAACCCAGCCAAAGGCTTCAAAAGACCTTACGCAAGGGCAATTCTATCCTCGAGCTGTTTAGTGTGGTAATCACCCACAGATATTTGGCCTCCACTGGCACTCTATGATTAAGTGGTTTGATCAAGAATATCAGTTTCCCAACTTAGGGAAACAAAGGTATGGAAAACAGTGAACAATTCTAACTTAACCTAATTAGAAAAGAACCTAATCTTAAGTCAAATCTAATCTAAAATGAAAAGCTTGGTGTTTAAACAGATCAAACTTGAGGTTTAAGAGAACAAACAGTCTATCACCTTTAACAGAAATGCCTTTAGATGAGATATTTGCTTACTTAAATTATGACTGATTTAATGAAAATTAAACAATAATAATCCAAGTTTAAAGACCACCAAGATATAAACTGTTATCCTTTTGTTGATTGAAAAATCAACAATGATTGAATATATATATGTCTGATCAATTGTAGAAATCGATAAAGAAAGTACTTAATTAAAGAAATTTAATCAAATATTTTCATACACACATCAGTTATACAGAAAAACCAATACAACATATCTATGTATTCATTATATATTCAACAAGAGATCATATGTATAGTGGATGACAATCTGGAACATAAAATCAGCAATCCTTAAAGAAATTTAAGTGATAATCAGAAGATGGATCCGAAGATAACATTACTATATTAAGATGTCTTGTACCAAAATTACAATGACTTTGGCCACAGAGAATCCTCAGTCTTATCTCCTGCTGAATTACAATTCCAAAAATTCCAACCTCTTACTCTGTGAGGTATTCTTCCTTAAATATTACAACAAAATACAAAAATGAATCCTACAAAGTAGGGATTGCAAAATCAGTAATGAGTCTATTGGGTAATTGCAAAATCCTGCCACTTATCATATATTTCTAACAGTTCATCTATGTTTGGATAATTGAAAAATTCTATGCTTATTTGGGCATTGCATATGTTGTTCTCCATGTCATGCTTGGAAATCTTATTCCAAGTGCGAAGGTAAGAATGGATCTTTCCCTCGAGGGAGAGTGGTTTCCTGATCAATTCATCCACGTGACCAATGTTGACTGCTTCAATATCCTGAATCTTCTGCGCACTTTCTTCACATTCACGCTCCACTTCTTCCAGCTTACATTTAGGTGGAAGGGCCTGCAAAATAGGATCCATGTATGGGAGAAGTAGAGCTTCCATGATGCTATCAAATGTGTACCAATGTTGAGTGCAGATATCTTTAGATTTTCTGATAATTTCTTCAGCAGAGTCATTGAAATCGATCCAGGTATTCAAGGAAGCTTTGTTCTTCTCATCTGAAGACTGCTGAGAATCGGGAAATCTGTAGGGATGTTTTTAATGTACCTTTTCCATACACTAACCTCCTCCTGAGCTTTGGAAGCCTGAATTCTCTTGATTTCCTGTACCTCAAGCTCAGAAGACAGTTTATCAAAGATGATAAATGTCTCCCTAATTTCATCCTGTGTAATGTACAACTTTTCAAGCAATTTATAATGATTATGATTAACCTCCAAGGCCAAGTCTTTGAACTCCTGTAGTGTAAAGTTAGAGAAACCAGCTAAAGCTACATTTACAGTTGCAGTTCCAACTTGTATCTCTAAGGTTGCTATCTTTTTTGCCTGGATGGAGTTTTGAGTTTTTTTCAGTATTAAGCTGGTTCTGAAGGGAGATATTCTCCTGTTCTGATGCATGCAAGCATTCCATCCATTCCTGCCTGATATCAGCCACATGGAGGCCATGTTCATCTTTCATCTTGGCCAACTCATCTTCAAGTTCCTTGATCCTTTCCTTTTTGAGATCAACCTCTCTGTTCAGCAAGTGGATTGAATCTATATTGGCACCATCAAAAGCTCCCAAAACTGTTGCTGCTTCAATAGCCCCAGACTGAGGGTCACCAGTTGTTGAGTCCACAAGACTTGAACGGGAGCAGGTGATTCCAATGCTTGCTCATCTTTACTTCTCTTCCTTGTCCTTTTGAATACTGTCTTCTCTTCCTTGTCATAAAAATAGTTTCTAATAGGAACCACATCCTCATCCACATATTCATCAGCCAATTGGGTAGTGATGGGAATGACATTAGCAGTGGAAATTATTGAAGGTCTCATAATACGACTAGGGTGAGGGATGGACATGGTGACTTGAGGAACAACCATAGGGACAGAAACATCTTGGACAAATGACTGGACCTGTGTAATTGAAGGGACCAAAGTGGAAGCTTCAAATGGAAGAGCCTGCTCTTCAGCATTAGGAGCTAATGATGGGGAGGGATCTATAGGTGGCTCGTCAATGCTAGATGAAACAGAGATAGCTAGTGGGGCAGAATGAGAGATTACAGGCAGCTTATCCTAAATTGTGATAGAAGATGAAATGGGAAAAGGAATGGAGGTGAATTGGTCGATGGAAGGTATCAGTAGAATAGATTTAGGTGACTGTGTAGGAATGATGGTGGTTTGAGCTTCTGGCACCATGGACTTAGGGATAGAGAAAGACTCTTGACTACATGAAAGTGTGCT
Organism: Larix kaempferi; assembly: GCA_027924585.1. Classification (NCBI taxonomy): domain Eukaryota; kingdom Viridiplantae; phylum Streptophyta; class Pinopsida; order Pinales; family Pinaceae; genus Larix; species Larix kaempferi. The sequence continues at coordinate 2,533,212 of BSBM01000945.1, forward strand.
AGAAGAAGAAGTTATGCTATTGAACAGTTGAGACAATGAAAAGGGAGGTAAATGCTCTGAAAGCGAAGCAGAAAACTGTTGAACTGAGTTTAACTGAGATGTTGTAGGCGAAAAATCCTGAACAGAGGTGTCCTCAAATGACTGATCCTGACCAGAGCATTCCATTTTAATAACATTTAACTAGTCTGTCACTAACTTGGATTGTTCTGTAATCTCCTCAGTTACTGAAACTGGGGGTTCAGGTTCTTCAGCAACATCACAGTCAATAATCTAAATGTTGGGGAATGGATCAGCATGGATCCTTTGCCTTTTTGCTGAGCTGGCATGTGTAACCACCAAATCATCATCTTCTTGCATAGATGCACTAATAATTTCAAGGGGATTTGAAGGTTCCATTAATTGAGAATCCACAGTAACCTTCTAGAGCTCTGCAGGGTGAGCCTTCAACAGTGATGTCAATTGTGCCAGATCTTTCTGAAATTGCTAAGAGGTATATAACAAGGATTTAGCCTGTTCTGATGTTTTCTTAGGAGGAGAATCTTCGATGGGGTTTTTTCCTTTTCCTTGTTCTGAATGAACCACCACTTGAAGAGGATTAGCTTCCTGAGCTTCCTTTCCTTCCCTTTCTTTTCTTACTTTGTCCAGCAGGTCCAGCTCCAATGAGGACAATCTTCGTTTTTTAGTTCTGAGGACAAGATGGAAGCCCATGGGAAGGATTCACCGGTAGTCAATACATGATGCGCTATAGGTGCCCATTCAGCTTTGAACAATGAACAATTAGGGAGTCCGAACAGTTGACACAACATAGCCGCTAGCAAAGAGTAGGGTTCCTTGAACTGGGCAATTGGGTATAAATTATCAGGCTTAAGCATGAAGGCAATGGGTTTTATCATCTAGGACTTCATCATTTCGGTGAAATTATAACGGGACTTGGAGGATTGGATGAAGTCAGGAGATAGGGTCTGCTTATGCGGCTTGAGAGCAAACGCTCGGGTAAAAACCTCAGGGCGAAAATGAGTCAATTGATTCCCCAAAGCATCATTGAAAGACCGGTCTTTGACACTAGCATTCTCTATTATCCATTTCACTACATCTGTATAGGGTAGTATAGCGATTCGTGCAGCGAAAGCATGAATCTGAGAAGCCCTAATCTTCTCATAAGTGGGTCTATCAAATTCTATCTCTGAGAGGTCATCATTGTCGAAAATAGCATAAATCCGAGACCAATCCACTTGATAAGTCTCAATGACCTTCCCACTAGTATCAGAGAAGATACCAAAGTTGGGGTCTTTGGTTAAGGTAACCCCGAGAGCGGACCTGGACTGGGTACTTCGTGACATAGTGGCAAACTTGGTAGTTTCTGACAAAAATAAAAAATAAAATGGAAAAACAACAATCGTAGACAGCCAAAAGACCAACCGAAAAACAAGGGATGACAGAAGTCCTACCTGTGATAACTGAAAACCGGTAATCGACTGAAGGGGAGAAATCCATGGTAAAATCAGCTCTGCAGAGTAACTTGTCGAGTAAAAATGATAAAGAAAAGTAAATAAAACCTATATTTATCAATTTACCCCAATTAAAACACGACCGTAGGATTAAGAGAAATGGACGGCTGATATTGACCGATGTGAAGTGTGGGATCGGGTTCAAACATAGTGAAAAGTTTTATTTACCACTCCCGAAAGCCAAAACCCGAAACTGGTGGGTTTCGGGTTTCAAAATATGCCCAAGTCAAAACCAACGGGTTTCGGAACGCAATTAAACTCAAACGTTAAAAATGAACTCCCGAATCGCGAAACGCGACAACGTTGAGTTTCGGGTTTCAGGTTTATTAAGACTCGCAAACGGAAACCCTGGATCCCAAAACGCGACATCATCAGGTTTCGGGTTTTGGGTTTATTAAAAACAAACTTCAAAAAGAAACGAAATCCCACACCCGAAACTTTCGGGTTTCAGGATTCGGGATGACAAAAATCCCAAAATGAAAATAACAACTTCCCACGCCCGAAACTTTCGGGTTTCGGGTTCTCCAAATTTTGGGTTTCGGGTTCGCCAAGAGAAATGCCAAAATAGTCAAAATTTATAGATTTTGCAAACCAGACACTTAAAGAAAACCAGATCAAGCAGCGAAAATGAAGTACAAGTACATGGGCAGTAATGTTTAAAGACATCCAAACCGAAAATTGTATTTTCAAAGAGAACTTACCCATATACCTTTGAATAAACTAAAAAAAATGGGGCTCCGGTGCTTTAGCTAAGCATGGGATCTATTGTGGCCACAACAATGGGCTCACCTTTATTTGTAGCCATTTTTTAACCTAGTTATTTCCTTTGACCATTCCGGAGTCCTTATGACCTCCGTTTTTTCGCACCATTTGCACTGTCGGATTCATATTTCCGTGCCCGTGATGATGCTTGAGATCATTTCTCGCTCTCACCAAAAAATTTCGGGCATTCTTTCCATGCCCCTTGACACCTTGATTTGCATGCCACATCGGCTGTTGTCAGTTTATTGGCAATTTTTATACCATTAGATTCAGTTTTCTGAACTTGTGATGATGCTTGAGATCATTTCTCACTCTCACCACCATATTTTTAAGACATTTTTTCCATGCCCCTCATTGCCTCTATTTGCGTGCCACATCGGCCGTGCTCCATTTTTTACAAGTCTTATATCACCTGAATCAGTTTTCCGTGCTTGTGACGATGCTTGAGACCATTTCTCGCTCTCACCGCCATAGTTTTTGAGCACTTTTTACATGCCCCTCGTCGCCTCGATTTGCATGCCACATCAGCCGTGGTCCGTTTTGGACGAGTCTTATATCGCCATATTCAGTTTTTCGTGCTCGTGATGATGCTTGAGATCATTTCTCGCTCTCACCCCCAAAATTTTTGGGTACTTTCTCACATGCCCGTCGTCCCCTCGATTTGTGTGCCACATCGACAACCGTTAGATTTTACAAATTTTCGCATCACAACTTATACATGAGCCCACCACTCCATCCATACTGCAATTATGGCGTTGTTTTGCTACCATTCATCAACCCACAAGGAGACCCCATTAGTATTCCCCCTATCACCGTGCTTGATCCCCATACTCGCCCTTTGCTTGAACACTTCCTCCTTGCCTCTCCATTACTTTTGTTTGGTATAAATTTATCCATTTTTTGGGCTGAGCAATTCCTTTACGAGAAAGGCACTTAGGGAGTTTCTGTTAAGCTCTTTTCTGACTCCTAAAACAATGAAAAGATCGCCGAGCAATCTTGCTTCCTTTCATGCTAGCTAAAAGTATCTGAAATGGTATCTACCTGGTATAAGTTTACCCATTTTCCGGACCTTGTAGACTAATTACGAAAAATGAATACTCTAGTCACATTGGCTAGAAGAGTTCTCCATTCGCATTATTTTATGTTTTTTCAGGCCTTGGAGACTAACACACAAAAAAGAACACCATTGGAGTCTACTTACTACTTTCAGACTCTCTAAAACTGAAAGCAACCATGAAACATGAACAGTCTTGGGCTCGCATAAATCCATAGGACAGTACCATTTTAGAGCACACTTTTATCCCTTCTTGGAGCTCATTAAAACCACGAAGAAGGACCCAATGGTGATTTTCGGTGCCACAATAGATCATGTCTACTCATATGGCAGCCTCCCTATTATGATCACCTCTATTTAGAGTATTCTGCAGTATGTCACCCTGAGGGTCTCCCAATAGCATCCATCAGCTGGTCCCCCAGAGTCACTCCAGTCTGCAATACATCCCCTTGATCCCTTAAAGCTAATCCCCACACCTAAAAGTCAGTTTCCCATGCTTCCAGGTCAACCACCATGTCATCATGCTCTGAACAAAGGAAGTTTGAGTCCACCCACTCTATGACCCCTGTTATTCCCCATCCCCACAGTATGTCAGTCCTACCATCAGTGTTATCACACTTCAGTTGTACACCTCACGCTCCTATCAAGGAAACATCATTGCCTTGGTAGTTTCCGGTCTCCCTCTGTCGACGCCAACCAAATTTATTCTAGAGGATAGACCCAGAGGTCCCTGTGCCTTAGACTCATCACCATTTGTGATGAGTTCCTACGGATCATTTCGAAAGGAGTCCTTAGTGCCTCTCCAAATGATTGTTTCTCACATGCTCGACTTCAACACCTTGATCGCATCGTTGAGACTCATACAGGGTATCGATCCTTTCAGTTATTTGTTGTAGACCCCGGATATCACCTGACTCTACCACATTTGAGAGCCTAATTAAGGAAACAACCAGTTACATTTTCATATGGATATCCGGGTTGCGCTTCGCGACAGCATTCAGATGTACCCCAGTTTTATACTCCCTTGAGTATACAGTTACAAATACTCCTCAGAAGTTGACTCATTTACTGACTCTACCACATTTGAGAGTCTAATTGAGTCCCTATAGATGTTGGACACCTTCAGCTCCAGCAGTTCATCAGCCCTTCTGAAACCTCATTCAGAATGGTTGTTGCTTTTTTCCAGTGTATCAGTTATTGAGATCAGTCATGGTATGACCATGAGTATGTCCCAAAATTGTGTCCCCTCTGGACCATTATGATGTACCAACAGATTTTTATGTATTATTCAGGTCCCCCTTCTTGGGTCTAATTGTTATATGTCTTGATACGAGCATGGGTATGCCCGCCTCGTCCATAATCAGAGATTATTCCTCATTCATTTTGAGGCCATGTATTTTTTCAGTTTTTATAGCTTCCAAGGGGTCGTTGTTCTAGTCTCCAATCAGTATCTTCTCCTCTCCAAACCCTAAGAAAAAGACAAAAGAACTATGATGTCTATACGATGAGCTCCTGCCCTCACACATCAGGGGGCAATCTGTTAACACCCAAAAAGTACTCACTAGCTCATTCCCTTATTCACATGACCCATTTGTCCACTTTTTCCCACCATTTGAGCCTCTAAAACCATCAAAAGGTCACCAAAAAGACCATAATACACCTTTTTCCCCTCAAAATATGTATTTTTCCTCAAAAAAACACAAAACACCCTAAAAAAGGGTCCAAAATTCCCAAAAAATATTAAAAGGGAATAAAAATATAAAAAATATTCAAAAAAGGAAAAAGATACCTAAACCATGTTGGTTAACACCATTGGTTTCCTTAAAACCATAATGGTATTCCCCATCACCAAAAAATATAAAAAGGTGATAGGGGCTCCTCATTATTCATCCACATTTCATCATATCCTTATGCTCCCAAATTTCCTTTGAGAACCATTGCCTCCCATTTCAAGTTTAAAGATCCCCATTGAAGCTTTGGAGAAGAAGAGACCATTGGATATTGGAGCTTCTCAACCTTGGAGTTGCTCAACACCCATCATCCTCACCATTTGAGGTAATACAAAATCAAATATTTTTCAAGTTATTGTTTTTCCATAGATCTTATTGCTTATGTTTTGAAATCTAGTTTTTTATTTATTTGCACATGCTTATGTTAGATTTGGTTAAATTAGTTTTTACATACTTTTATTGAGACTGCTGCTACTAGTTAGCAGGTGCAGCCTTGCACATGCTTGGTTGAAAAACCAAGCAACAGTGTTAACAATATTTTGTGACTGCTAAAAGCATTATTTTCAGTAGTTATCTCTTGTAAATGTATGATACAATTTACTTTCATTGCTCCTCCTTAAATTCTCTCCTTGCAAGGATATAATAGAACAATTGCATTTAATTAGGACATATTCTTGGTTGACCAATAGAAAAAGAGGTGATAAGACGAGTGGTTAGAACCTGTGCATCACTAAGTGAGGCTTCTTTCTACTGGTCAAACAAGCATAGGTAGTAAGCATAAGCATGTGCATGTAGAATTAGTAGCTTGCATTTAATATAAAACTATAAAATTCTAAATGGTGGATCGGGACGTATCTGATAAACTAATTCCAAGACCATCACAAACGGTAGCCTAATCCAAAGAGTGAAGAGTCCGATTGGGACTTTTCATTAGGGAGAACCCCTACTGTCAACGCAAGGATTTTTCCAGGCGTCAATAGGAAGGAGAACATGAGGCAAGGAAATTTATGGATTTTTTAACAAGCCAACTCCCTGCATCCCTTAAAAGGTTACCTTTCGATCAACATCTCTCATTGTAGAATGCCAGGAAGGTGGTGTCTAAAGCTGATGGTTACCAAACTCATCTGATGGATCTTGAACAAGGTTGTCTACATCATATTGATGGGTCTCTCATTTATTTTAAAGGAATTTCAGAGGCATATGTTGAAACGGTTCACCATATATTGAAAAATATTGTTCAAAAAATCAATTAATGAAAGTGAGGACTTGGGGCATATCCCACACCTTCAAGATGAAATATCTGTAGGTGCAACATGATCTCTAGAGATATTTTGTGATGAAATAAAAAAGAATATCCTAAGATTAGTTGAGATGGAGTCTAGTTCTTTAACTATGTATTTCTTTCAAAAAAAACTTTAGAAGGCAAAGAAGGTGGACACAACTTCTACCATGGACCGTTACATAGATGCTCATCGTAGAACAATTGATTCAAATGTAGAAGATATATTACAAAAGAGCATATCCTTTTACGAAAGAGAAAGATGGAGAATGAATCATTTCAAGAGAGCAGATATGTAGTGCATAAGTTGAATAGAACAACATGTGCAAGACAACAATGTCCTACCTTCAAGAATTGTGACGAGGAAGAAAGACAATTTCCATGCTAAAACACTTTCTTTCGAAGAAAACAATTGAAATGATTAAAGAGTGTGAAGCGTTGGGTTGCTTGAGCACAAAGGAGCCATTATATTCTTATCATTCATAGATATTTAATCTTGAAGCAATAATTATGGAAGTGGAAGAATTGCAAGGTGCAGGAAATTAAGATTAATAAATATTTCCTCAAGATTCTTGATTATGTGAATATACACATTAATAAAAATTGAGATAAAAAATGAAGATTTATAATTCTTTTTATTTCAAAAGAAGATAGGGGAGCAAAACGAATGTAACCATAAGAAAAAATTAAGATTGGATGTAACTAAATGAAGCATTTTAATTGGACGACGGGGAAGTGGAACCATCAAATGTAGGATTAAGAGTCACCCACATAAAATAAAAGGGCATTCTTGCCTCAGAGTTGAGGGGAAGGATTTTTTCTTGGACTTTCGATGGAGAAACTACTTTTGAATTCGAAATACAAAGAGGAGCTATTATTTCATGACCAATTTAGCAGCTCTGCATGTGTTTCAATTGTTTATGTTATGTTGATATATATAATATGTGCATTTTTGTCAATTATTTAGATTTGTGGAATATATTGAACTGGTTATGGATTCTTAGTTGTAGGGACATATGCAATATATATTTGCACGTGAAATGTTTTCCTATTTCTATAACTGTACATTCTAGTAGGGTTTTATGTTGTAGAATATGAATTCTTTTTGTTTCCAGACATTTAATTTTATGTCTGCAATTAATCTATGTTATTATTAATCCAAAACATGGCTTAGGTTACAATAGGACTACATTTCCATAATAGAGTAGGAATGCGTTTAGTATTTTAGAAGAGCTTTGATAAACATGTTTCCCTATTGGGATTCGGGAACCATCAATTCGTAAGGACCTAAATCACTACCAATCAACAAATTTTTCATTATCATCTAATGTTTAGATGCGCAACACATATCTAACTAGAATTTAAACAATAACAACAATAGAAAAATAGTTACAACAATTTATCCTTTAAGATTTAAGTAATATAAAAACTAAGCCATTTTTCACATAAAACTTTGCAACCCTAAGCAAATAACCACGATAATAAGTAGGAAGAATTACTTGTGATCAGCAAGTTTTTGACTTACAGTTACATCTTTGAAGCAAGCAGGGTGTCCACCAACTCAATAACATCTCCTTAGGAAATCACATGTGGGAGACCACTCTCCTCCCAACCAAACCCCCAGTCATAAAATGAGAGCACCCGAGCACTCGAGCACTCACTCAGCAATACTAAGTCAGCCAAACATCATAATCAAAATCCTATTCTATCTTCAACCTCTAAACCTCCATCTCCCTATTTAAGCTTTTACAAGGTCCCCTAGGATGGACACATATCCACATGCAATAATCCCCATGCAAAATTCCCCTGAATAGATAAATAGATTGTAATTACATATTTTATTATTTTCCTTTAATAAACCTCTCTTTTATCTAATCCTTGATTAAATGAATTAAGTTATTTACTTATGTTCTTATGAATCCCCCTTATAATACTTTAATATAGACATATGAACAAATATAATTTAATACTATTGCATAGAAATAGGACCTACTCATGTGGCCATCATGAGTGGGTCCCATGTCTACACTATAACTTGAGTATGCCCCTTCACACTAATGCAATATGTGACAAATGGGTGTTACATACTCCCAAGGAACTTCATCCTGAAGTTATTGTTACCGAGCTTCCTAACCATGACACTTCTACTTCCTCCCTTACACACCCTCACCCTGAGAATTATACCATATGAACAACCTTCACAACCCTCCATGCCAATAATCCAGATGGTCCCACTTGCCATGCATGTGCCCTCAATTATAACCTATCCACATATCATATAATAGGCATATGAAGTCCTCATGGTTATCCTAATGGATAAGATGATTTCTTACGACCTCATCGGCTGCACTAGATTTTGGTCTACTTTTGGTATCTATTTTTGCCATTCAAGGAACTTCATCCTGAAGTTATTGTTACCGAGCTTCCTAACCATGACACTTCTACTTCCTCCCTTACACACCCTCACCCTGAGAATTATACCATATGAACAACCTTCACAACCCTCCATGCCAATAATCCAGATGATCCCACTTGCCATGCATGTGCCCTCAATTATAACCTATCCACATATCATATAATAGGCATATGAAGTCCTCATGGTTATCCTAATGGATAAGATGATTTCTTACGACCTCATCGGCTGCACTAGATTTTGGTCTACTTTTGGTATCTATTTTTGCCTCATCAACCGCACTAGATTTTGGTCTCATCTGGCCACCTCATCGACCACACTAGATTTTGGTCAACTAGGGATTTTGAAAGTCGTAAGAAGTCCTCATGATTAGCCTAATGGCTAATCCAATCTATTACGACCTCATCGGCCACACCATATTTTGGTCTACTTTTGATATCTATTTTGACCTCATTGGTTGTACCAGATTTTAGTCTCATCTAATCGCGTCATTGGTCCCTCCAGATTTTGGCCAACCAGGCATATTGAAAGGTTGGCCCTGACTTCCTCCATATCCCTCCTATTGATGCTCAAAATGACACAGTTAGGAAAACACACATTAAACACCCTTAGAGGGATTTTTAAGGGGATGAATGGGATGGAATCTTGGGTTGCTAAGTTCATAAATGAAATGAAAGCAAGGTTGGATTAGCTTGACGAAGAGTAAGAATTCTTTCATGATAAGAGTGTTAGTTCATTAACAAACTTAAATGCAGCCTATGTAACCATGCATGTATTAATTTATGATAGAGAAATTTGATTGAATCCAATTATTTACAACATAATGAAATGTGTTAGCAATAAATTTTATGAGAACATAACAATTCGTCGCAAGTATGTAATATGTGTAAATAATTAAATCTATTTTGATGCTTAAGTAAGATTAAATAGCAAGTCTAAATATGCAAAGAGAAATTAACACAATCTTCTAACCTTGAAATTTTAAATTGCCTTTAAAAATTAGCCGGATATTAATGCAATAATGTTTGTTAAATAAAGATGAAACTTTGCGTTTTAGCCATGAGTATAAGTGGTAATTTGTATTCACCTAACGTCTAAGTAATTTTGACGACATTTAATGTTATGCAAAAATAAGTTTGTCATTTAGTTCAAATTTGAAATTTTAAAATGAAATCAAAGGTCTCAACCCGTTAGTACAATGATATTAATTGAAAAACAATGAACTTGGCAGATTAAATGACTTCAATAAATATTTTTTTTACATGAAATGAAAGACTTTTCATGACAACTGTGTGGGAATGCTACTTCCATTTGAATTATACAGCATCAGAAAGGTCTACGACTGAGGGTTAAAAATCAGAATTTTTTTACAAAATAACATAAATAAAATATTTATAGTCCATGTATATAGAATACAATTTTGCAGAACGTAAAAAAAACATAAAAGTAATAGCACAACTGAAATGAAAGATAAAGGAAGATGTAGATATGCCCAACATCATATATTATTAAAAGATGGAATTTGACAGTTATCAGTACAATAGGCCGTGGACGGTTTAACCCCTAAGAAAGGAGGTTTATGAGACCCTACGCAATTTCTCAACAGCTCAAGTTCATCTAGTGAAATTCTGACAGGGAGAGGAGTCTCTGCCCAGTTTGTCATGCAGTAACCCATGTGCATAAAAACATTAGTAGGAAAAATATACACGAGAAAATGAAGTGCATGCAGGAAAACAAAATGCACCTCCAGTGGAAGGACACTTTGCCTTCACCCTAATGGATGGACTTGGACTGTAGCCTTACCTGCAATCGCCACCTATTAGGTTCATGGACGACTGAGTATGAGGAGAAAAATGGAAGAAGCGGAAAGATAGCAGTACCCACCTCTTACCTTCGGTGTGAGATCCTTGCTTCGGAAGCTTAGCTGAGATTTTAAAGGCTATGACGGGATATGTAAAGAGTTGCATCAACTGCCCTAAAGAAGGGTAAAAGGTTTTGGAAACTACCAGGAGCTAAAAATGCATCTTTTAGCATTTTAGTTTCTTCATGATTTTGGAAGAGGAAGGTGGACCTCCTGAAACCGACATCCACCTTCCTCTCAAGAAAGAATATAGCTCCACGGATTATGAAGGCCAAAACCAGCTCATATGCAGAATTACCCCTCCGTAGAGCTGAGTCTCACATGCATATTCCTTTTGATTTTACTACAACACGTTAAATATAATGCTTAGGGTCATGCCCGATTAATGTGCCACTCTTAGAATACTGATTTTAAATGAGGTCTTGAGGCCTCGGAACATGTTAATCACCATTTCAAAAACTCAATGTGTTCCACGAAATCAGTAACACAATCATTATGAAATTTGGCTGCAAAAGTTCTTACAGTCATATAAAGGTGTCGAGCACCCTATTCAATATGTACGTGCCAAGTTGTAGATCAATGAGGATTAACTTTGCATTGGTTGTTATTCAATTGTCTCCTTGGACAAGCCTGGGAACACCTTGGGCAAAATGGAAACCGATCATCCGCCTGCAATATAGAACTTTCCCCCTCATTTAACCGATTGGTACTCTTGGCTGTTCCTTTTGAACTGATTCCATTTCTTTGTTGTGTGGGATGTGCACTGTATTCTCAATTGTGTTCCAATTAAAATGTCACCATCGAGTTCTTATTCCTGGAAAAATGTTGTGAGCTGTATGCTATTCTCCATTGTAGATTGAAACAAACAACATCATTGTCCAATGCCCTCTAGTTGAACTCGTTACTATGGAAGGCTACTGTAACTTGGAGTTGTTATTGCTATTGCATTACTAGGGACTAATTCCCAGAACCCTATAACACGTACTCAGACGTGAACCGTTCATGGGAACACTTCTCGTTCACCATCGAGCGTGTGGTATGCCCCATCTTTCAGAGAGCGAATTTTTCTCTTGAATGGTGGTCTGTGAACTGTCATAAGCTGCGTTACAAGTTTTTCCCCTCTACGTGGAGCTCGTCATGTTACATGGATCCCTTCTCTATAAGTCTGCGCAGATATCATTTTTTGTGCATTTTTTGCTTGGTGAGTGTTGGTGTGGGCATGTTTGCTTGACCTCTGTTGGCCGTGCATTCCCCTCTTGATTCTCTGTGAACATTACCATTGCCTCATTTCCCTATCGACCTGCCATGTGGGCATTTCATTTTGTCATCGTGGTGATTTTTGTGTCAACTCGAGCCACGTGGAGATTGCTGCCAGTCATGAGCTTCGCCCTGTTCTTCATCATGGCTCTTCCTGCAAGTTCACTGGCTGTCTACATGTGGAGAGGCGTTTACGACTGCCTCTGCATCTGCAAGTTTGCTGGCTATGTTCCTTCTGCCTTTGCTAGGATCGGCCTGCTTGTAACGTTTTTATTTCATTCCCCGCCAACTCTGCTCGATATCGACAATCTCTCTTAAGTACTACGTTAATCTCTGATGCATTCTCGAAATTGCCACCGTGTGATTTTGAATGCCGATCCAAGATTTGTCTTGTGTTCATTCCATCTCCCTCCCCTGGGTTCTCTCTCTTCTGCCAATTAACCTACAATTGTCTCGTGGAAGCCGCGTTGCATTTCCTCCTTTTGTTGATTGGTTGTATGCCTCCTCTTTCCCAATTGACTAGGGTTTGTGTGCCATTAAGGTTAGAGCCCATGTTTTCATTAAAATTTTGTTATTCAAAATTGGATCGTTTATGATATTTATTGAATTTACATTTTCAAAGGGTTATAGGTCAAGATCCAAAACTTAGGGATATCTGTAAATGAGAGGGGAATTTTGGCTTGGAAGAAGTTTAGGGTTCGGAAAGAGGAGGGACAAGTTAAAACATTATTTAAAAGAGGATAATAAAATAGGACGGGGTGAAAATGGGAAAAGGTTAGTCTTAGGAATATATTAAAGGGGCCAATGGAAAAGATGTAAGATATAATGAAGGGAATTTTCATTTTCAAAGGGTTGTAGGTCAAGATTTAAAATTTAGTGATATATGTAAATGAGAGGGGAATTTTGGATTTAGGAAGAGTTTAGCGTTTTGAAAGAGGAGGGACTAGTTAAAACATTATTTAAAAGAGGATAATAAAATAGGACTGGATGAAAATGGGAAAAGGTTAACCTCAGGGATATATTAAAGGAGCTAATGGAAAAGATGTAATGAAGGGGTAGAAGGCTAAGGAGAAAGGGGAATAATTTTTAATTCTTTATCTAATGAAAATGAACAAGCATTAGACACCATAAAAAGAATATAAAATTTAATACGAAGAAGGGGGTAATTTATTTTGGATAATGGTGGGCATTGGGATTTTTTTATTTTCACAAGGAGGCATTGGGTGGAGTATTTTGACATTCTAGACATAGCCATGAAGATAGTACTGAAAAATGTCCACGTAGTAGATTAATTAACGAAGGACACACTTTTTTTGCATCTTTTTAACTGATAGGACACAAATGACTCATACTTGCCGAGAATTTGAATAACCGCCAAAAGGGTCATACAGTGACGGTTTTTGGAAAAAAAATGAGCGTGATCGTTATGACAAGACGAATGTAATGGCATAAAAACCTTGACATGGCGATGTCCAGAGCGTGTAATGACAAATCTCCATGACACACCACCCACCAAACTATGGCAACATTTGGGTACAACTTGGCGAATCTTCCAATGTGGTCAAAAGAAAGTGAAAATGGTGAAATACGATATGAATGTGACAAGCACATCGAACTAGACATGAGAACACTGACATAATTGTCTTGCTAAATTTTAATTGGTTCACCTCTAGCATCATGTTCCGACACTTTGGAGCATGTCGATGTTGAGCATTAACATCGATCCCAACAAAAAAACAAAACACAATGACGTAAGACAAAATCGACTTGATTGACCAATAGGACAAAGATGTAACCACATCTTCATCCCCAAAAAGGACAAGGAGTGAAAAGAGTAAGGCTAGCATTCCACAATGGGAAAAGTAGAGGGAAGAAAGAAGTGTTGGGAAACTAAAACAATAAGCAAATCGTAGTTTAGCATACCTCGGGTTGATCACTAGGAACTGCTTAGTAGTTCCTCCCTCTCCATGCCATATTCTTTCCTGTATAAAAAATTGGTTGTCATCATGGTTTAATGACAAAACAGTCTGGTGAAAGAGCATAGTGGCAAATTGCACTTAAAGACATCAAATTCCATAAGAAATCATTTGTTCATACTGTGAAAGTAAATGAAAAAAATGAAACTAACCAAAGTTCTAGACTATCAAATGCAAAATTCTAAACCGATGTGATGAAATAATAATAAATGCATGCGAGAAAGAAAAATGACCTGCGACTAAGATGTAGTCCTACTCTTAAGAAAAATAAACATATCATGTTGGGTGCCATTTATTGTATAAGAATGTATCTAAAATGTTACGATCATTATTACTTTCACCCTCATTATGAAAAAATTATCATGAGCACGCAAAGCAATTATAGATTTGATCATGAAGCACAAAAGAGAAAAAATAATCCTATTGTTTAGTGAGTGTGGCACAATATTGCAATATTGGTAATGGAGTGTGGTACAATATTGCAATATCGGTAATGACTTTATAACACGTAGAATGTAGATGTGAGACATGTAAATTAAAAATAAAGATTTGACCTATATGATGGCTAGCACTATAAGAATAATTGATAGATTTAATCATTCATAAGAATTCCATTCGAAGTGTCCCAATGAGTTACATGCGGTTGCTTGCTTAATAAAATAAATTCAATGAGTTACATACGGTTGCTTACTTAATAAAATAAATTCATTAATGATGACAACCTATTGATTAGTAATATCAATTAAATAATAGTAATACCTTCTTAGTTAGAGAATGACATATGAGAGGGTTTGTTTAAGAAAGATAAAAGAGAGACACACTACCCAATGTTAATTTACTTATTAAAAAAAAATTGTTTATAAAATGTTTATAATTAAATAGTAAAACAATGGTAGGTTATTTCTTTATATATGGAATATATTAATGGTTGTAGTTCTAATTTTATGGGTTGAACAAAACAAAACCACCATGAAGAAAGAGAGATGGTAGAATGAACAACTGTATTATAAGTTTGATTCAATAGTTAAGTTGATTCACTTTTTAATAAAATAATGAAGAGCTATATTGAATTTAATTCATTCCATTTTGAAAACAATTATTTATATAATTATATGCTAGTTAATATTAATAATATATTTTTACTTTGAATTAGTTTAATTTAATTAAATTTTAATACAATAGCTCATTATAAAAAGTTATGATTTAATAAATATTATCTATTTACTTTGTATAGAAGTTTTAAAATTCATATCATCTATTCATAAAAAAAATATTCTATTTTATATGAAAGTTTTAAAATTCAATACCATATAGTCAGAAGACATTTTTACATTGACACTTGATTGTCAAATTTTTAACTTATGATTATCCATTGTCTATCTCTCCAATGAGTATATATTAAAACCAAAATGATGATCACTTGACATCAAAATTCTTTGTTAAAAAGTAAAGATATGGATTATATCATTACTTCCTTTCATGCTTTTATTTATTTATTTTTAATTTTTTTTTCAAAATACCTATGCATTTCCTAAACATAACCTTACTTGATGCTATAAAGTTATTTGCTTGTATGATGTGGGAAATAAAGAATAAATTTTTGTATTTTATTAACCCGACAACTAAGCTTGCCATATGCTTATGTAAATGGTTTAATTTGTTAGCATATTCATGAGAAGTAGTACTCAAAATAACCTTAAGTAATGTAAGTAATGCACTTAAATTACTAAGGTTAGACTAATTATTATAAGTTATTAATTATTGTTTTATGGCATCCAATTATTCCTCTTCTTTATTTTCTAATCTATTTTATTTTTCAAAACTTCCCTTCATGAAAAATCTTTAAATCGTAAGGAGAAATATCCTTAAACCGTAAGATGGAATAATTGAAATCGATCAAATTAAAATCGGGTTTCAATTTTGTCAACCATTCTCCTTGCACGATGGCTAGAATTATGTAGTTGCTCCGAGTTAGAATTTTTTCACATGCCGTAAGTGAAAAATAAAAGTCATAATTTTATATATTTATATCATGATAACAAGGATGTTGATAGCTTTGGCAGTGAAGGCACACACCATATTTTTAATGAAGATTTTAGAATATACTGAAAGTCAAAGAAACTCTATGTTGTTGTAGGCATTGCCTTAAGCCAGAACTATGTTATTGGATGTATGGTTATTTCGAGATTTATGTGGTTATCAAAGAGCATGGATTTGTCACAAAAGTATTTGTAGCATTTATCTTTATTTTAAAGAAAAGGAAAATTCAAAAAGAGATTTGTTGGAAAATATAACATTAATGAGAAAGTGTGAAGGATATGTCTTCACTTTTCATAATAAGATTTTAATACTACTTTTTTGGAAAAACAATATTTGGTCAAAAAGATTAGGTCCATTGTTTGACATTGGATCTTTACTTGGGAAATTGGAATCATTAATGACAGCAGGTTCCTTATCCAAGGACCCACTTTGATCTTTTATTGTGGGTTTAGAGTTGAGATGTAGAGCCTTGTTGAGTTGAAGAGGCACTATTTCATTTCTGTATAAAAATGATCTAGAACTAGTATACCCACAAAGTAGGGAAAATGAAACATCGAAGAAAACTTTCATATGTTGTAAAATGAGAGAAAGTTCTTTGCATGTAGATAATATAATTTATGTGTTAAAAGAAAGTCTAGTGAATTTATGGTAGGCATAGTATAATTTATGTGTTGAAAGCAAGTCTAGCAAAATGTACATTAATTTGCATTTTCTATTTTGTTTTCTATTGGTTATCAATTCCACTATTGAGTACATATAAAACATCTTGTGTTGTGTTGTATCATTTAGTATAAGAGCAGTTCACTCTTGGTTCCTTATATAATTCCTTTCACCCATCCCATGACAATTCTCCTCATGACAAGAGAGCAGATTGTGGCTATACAAGAAATAATTGTGATACATGTGTTTGGATTTGACAGTCAATTGTTACTCTCTTGTAGATCATTTGTAGACTATGACATCTTTGTATGCCTTCACATGGGTCATGGCTCTTGTACAAAGCTTCTTTTAATTACGTTGTTGATATGGGGATATCTTTTTGATCCATCTAGGTGTGAATTGTTTGTCTCATGCTTACTACATTTTTGCATCAAAACCACATTATTATTCGATCTATTATAGGTTTGTCGAGGTTACTATCCCTCATTCATCTAACTTGAATGAAAACATATTCAAGCACCAATACAATCTTTAATAATAAAATTGAAAAACATATATGGTTTATCCATTGTGATAGGTTTCAAATTATTTTCCACCCCCCTCCAAGGGGTGGTTCAGACCAAATGAAGTATCATATGACTCTACATGGGGATTTCTTGAATATATTTGATTTGCTTCTTTGGGTGTCTTTATTCCTTAAATAATGTAACATGCCTACTATGAAAGTTGCTCAAATTCGCCCAATTTTGATTCTAGGAATGTTGTACACAAACTGTTCCAAGCACCTCCAAATGTTTTCGAATTGTAGAAGGATGGACTTGGGAGGACATAGGACACTCTATTACACCCTTTAGAAACCCAAACCTCTATTATAAACATTCATGGTCTGCAATTTTCAAGGAGAGAAGACTTAGGACAAAACTAGTCAATTGGATTGGTGAAAACCCCCTAGGTCTGCCACTATTTTCCCTTCCAAACACTGTATGGCCTTCACTAATATTAAATCTTAGAATTGGATCTATTAGGGGAAATCAATTACAATATGTGTGCAGCATTATATCAGGTTTAAGGGTCCAATAGGTATTCCAACAGTCAACAACTTATAGAGCATATAATTTATGAAGAAAAGGTAGACAAGGGGCCTTGAATTTATATCAGAAACAATAGTAAGAATTTAGGGGTCTACATAGATCATTTGTGCCATAAATTTAAATCTAGATGAACCTAAGAATATAGACAAAAATCTTAGCAAGATATGATATCAAACAGGTACAATATCATCCCAAAATCACCATGCAAATACTATGAGGGAAATGGCTCGAATCTTAGTTTTAATTGGAAATATTACATGAAGTACTTGTAATTTCTAGTTGTGGCTCTCATGATATATCTATTACATATTTATGCAGCAAATAAAATTTCCATAAGTTCTAAATAACAATACTCCATTAACTATATGCAACAATAAGTGCATCATCACACTTTTACATGACATTGAGAGAAAGATAGTAGAATGAGAATAGAGAAGAGAGAGTGAATATGAACTCGAACTCAGATGAGGGTTGAACCTGCATCAAAAAATATAGATGAAGATCTGTTGAGAGGTATTAATGGCCTCTCCATCAACCAACTTGGATGGGAATATTGCACCCTCAAAATCGGTTGTAAGGCAGGGATGATGAACATCCACTGTGCAAGGACAAGCTAAGATCTCCAAATGTTCCAAATGAGAAATGATCAAAATATGCCATCCTTATTCCTCCTAACCTTTTATTAACCTCCAATGGCCTCCATATCTCTAATTCCCTCCAAGATTCTCCTCCCAAATTGAGTTAGGGAAAGATTCTCATGACTGACACTTGTCCCTCACTTCCTAGCCTTCCTCTTCCATCATTTTGAATGGGGGAATATTGGCTTCCATAACTCCCCTTGTGCGCCCTCTTGGAGGATATTTTTAGCCCTGACATGTCAAATGTGTCATATGTCAGCAATCAGGTCTGAACTTGTCATAGGAATCATAGAATCTTAATCATTGTTGTCATAGAGATTAGGGAATCTAGCTCCAAGTATCACAATTCTTCCATGATGCCTCTTCCTCTTCCATGGGAGTTACTCTTACACTCAAATTCGAACTTCTTAGATTCATGCCATGAATAATGCCTCTCCAAATCCTCCAAGAACGTTATATGCCACCTTGGATTCAAATGGTTGAGAAAAGGATGCCATGTGGAATGGAGAATCTAGCTTTGTGTGGGTCCCACACCACCTATGCACTCTCATGACCAAATGCCACCTTATTTTTCTATTATTATTATTTATTTAGCCCCTTTAATCTGTATTTTCCAAGTCTAAATGTTTCCACCCCAACCTAGGGAACTAGTAGATTGGTGGAGATTTTTCCTTCATGAATTTTATTTGGTAGGGGACATGACAGTTCTTCCCACCCAAGATTTCTTGTCCCCGAGCAATTAGAAACTAGGATGCTGCAAAAAAATTTCCTCTTCCCATGTGGCATCCTAACTTGGAAAATCTTTCCATTGTACTAAATATTCTCTTATGGTTTTGCTCCTCAATTTCCTTTCCCTTGCTTTCAATTTTTTTTCCAAAATGAGTATGAGTTGTCCTTAATCATCTAATGGAGGGAGTGTTTCTAAAATAAATAGTTGTTGTCCCATCACCTTCTTGAGGTATGAGAAATGAAACATATTATGTATTTTGTTGCCTTCTAGAAGTTCTACTTCATAAGCTACCTCACCAACCTTTCGAATGATCTTAAAAGGACCATAAAATCTTGGTTTAAGATTTTATGATCCTCTTCCTTTTAAGGTGGTTTGCTTATATGGTGGAAGCCTCAAATAAACCAAATCATTCACTTGAAAAGTTCTTTCTTTCCTATGTTGATCCGCATATTGTTGTAAAATTAGTCACAGCAGATCTAATGAACAAGTAAATCAATCACAATAGATGAACAATGAAAATATGGTGCAAAACTGTGCAAAACATGCAGCAGTGCTCAATATCCCAATAAGGGTGAATCAATTACAATAGAATACAATCTAATGTCAATGAGCAATTCGAATTGACTAAGTAGGCCATTCGAATCACTGAATGGAGTAGCTTGAATCCAACTAGGAGTCCTCATCATCAATCGGTGGTGCTCATCAATGCACAAGAACCAGTCATCCAGGTGTCAATCTGAGTCTAACTGAGTGTAATAAGTGTAATTGAAGTGTGTAGCACTGATTAAGGATCAGGAGGCTCAGTGGGGGCGCATGGGAGGCTAACTGAAGTCAGAACAAGTCATCTAGTCAATCTGGAGGTCCAACGGAAGTGAAACAGTCAGTCGGGAGTGAAACTAGCCTCAAATCAGGGAGAATCGGAGCTAACTGAATGTAACTGAAGTGGAACTGCAGTGGTAGGTGAACAAGTGCGCCCTTCTCTAGCAGTAGGTGAGAAGTGGGCGCCTTTCAGCCTAGGAGGGCTAAAACTCTGTAGTAAGTGGCTCCCGGGTGCTAGAATGAGGTGGCTAAGGTGCTGGAGGCATCAAACTGGTGACTGGGATGCATGCAAGTGCATGCAGGTGCATGCAAACCCTAGATTCTGCATGCAAACCCTAATTGCATGCAAAATCCTGAAAAAGATGATGTGGATATCCGAATAATTATTTTTGTTGATTTTGGGAAACCTGCAAATTGTCTTTTAAAAGCTTCAAAATCTCTTGACTTTCTTCATTCCAATCCTTAGCTTTTGGGGCTCTACTATCACCAAAAATGTGATCAACAAAGGTGATTTCTTCATAACAATAAAGTGATTTTAAGGGATACATGTCAATGGACATATGAAAAGTAGTATTGTAGCAAAACTCACCCAAATGTAGCCATTTAACCCATGCTTTTTGCTGCCCACCAACATTGTTTCTCAAGTATCCCTCCAACCATTGATTCACCCTTTCTATTTTTCCATCAGTTTGTGGATGATAGCTTGTGCTAGGAGTCAATTTTTTTCCCACCAAATTGAATATTTCTTGCCAAAAAGCACTCATAAATCCACTATCCCCATCACTCATAATTTTTTTGGGAAGTCCATGCAATCTGAAAACATCTCTAAAGAATAGCTTAGCTACTTATGCAGCAGTAAAAGATGATGCAATATCAAAGAAATGATCAAATTTGGTGAGTCTATCCACCACAACATAAATACAATCCTTACCAAGAGCCTTGGGAAAACTTGTGATGAAATCCATGGAGATGCTTTCCCACATTTGTTCTAGAATAGGAAATGGTTATAAGAGACCAGTAGGATGGGTGTGATCAACTTTGTTTTGCTGACATATCTTGCATGCATTCACATACTTTAAAACATATTGCTTCAAACCTTTCCAATAGAAACTTTGTCTTAGCTTCCTATATGTTTTCAAGAAACCAGGATGGCCTGCTAAAGGAAAATCATGAGCTGCATTCAAGATTTTTTTCTTTAAATTCGAACCATGAACTAAGTATATTCGGTCTTTTTAGTATATTATGTCATTCAATATCTTGTACCTATCATCTCCCTTGGTCCCATCTAACAATTCACAAGCAAATCTATCTTTGGAATACTCTACTATTAGCACATCCAATCTTTTGAAATGTCCATAAGGGAAAATGAAGGTCTCCTAGACAATGCATCTTCTACAACATTATTCTTCCCTTTTACATATTCAATGTCAAAATCAAAGGCTTGAATCTTACTCACCCATTTATGTTTCCTTTCATTGAGATCTTTTTGTGTAAGGAAATGCTTTAAACTGTTATGAACAGTTTTGACCACAAATTTGTTCCCCACCATATATTGTCTAAACTTGGCCAAGGCATGCATGATGGATAACATTTCCTTGTCATATATGGATTCGAGCCTCTCATGTGGCTGCAATTTTCTTCTCTCAAAAGATATGGGGTGTTTATTTTTCATTAGTACTGCCCCTATGCCTTCCCCCAACGCATCACATTCCAAAACAAATGGTTTAGAAAAATATAGTAATGCAAGAACTGGACAACTATTGATTACCTCTTTCATTATTTGGAAATATTTTTCAACATATTCATCCCATTGGAAATCATCCTTATTGGTCAAATTAGTGAGAGGAGTAGTCAATTTGGAAAACCCCTTCACAAACTTTCTATAGTAAGTACAGATCCCAATAAAACCCCTCAATTCAATGACGTTCTTGGGTGATGGCCATTCAAGAATAGCCTTTATTTTCTCCAAGTGCACCTTTACCCCATATTTCCCAATGATGTTCCCAAGATACAAAATTTCTGTCAACCCAAACTCACATTTGGACAAATTAACAAACAAATATTGTTCATGCAATATTTTCAATACAGCTTCTAACTTATGCAAATGTTCCTTCCATGTCTTACTATAAATCAAAATATCATAAAAAAACCAAAAACAAACTTACAGAGTTGCTTGCAAAATATTTTTTTCATGCATGATTGGAAGGTTGTTGGAGCATTGGTCAAACCAAAAGGCATGACAAGAAATTCGAAATGACCATAGTGACATCTGAAAGCAGTTTTTTGCACATCCTCCTCCTTCATTCAAATCTGATGGTAACCATATATAAGATCAATTTTGGAAAATAATTTTGCTCCAAATATGTCATACATGAGCTCATATATCCAAGGGATGGGATATCTATTATTTATTTTCCTTTTGTTGAAGGCTCTAAAATCAATGCATCCTTAAGGTTCCATCCTTTTTCTTCACCAAGACAACTAAAGAAGCATAGGGCCTTGATCTTAGCCTGATGAGCCCCAATTCCAATAGTTCTTTAATAGCATTTTTAATCTCATCTATGAACCTTTTTGGGTATCTATATGGGGGTATTTTGATAGGTGAAGTACCTACCTACAAAAAAATGGTATGTTCAACTCCTATGTCAGGTGGCCTTCCAGGGGGGAGGTCTCCAAAAACCCTCTCATACTTGTGTAATAGATGCCTTATCTCCATTGGATGTTCTGCAACTTTTATGCTTGGTTTGGGGGAAGTGATTAAACATTCTGCATCCCATTCAATGTCCCTGTGTCTCAATGTGGAACTCATACTGTGGGAAGACACCATTTGGTTAGGATAGGTGTGCATTCCTCTCACTAAAATTTGTTTTCCTTCTGAATCTTTGAAATTCATTTCAATTATTTGGTAATTCACTATATGTTATCCTATACAGTACAACCATTGTACTACCAAAACCATATTTGTATCAGCAACATTCACCACATATAAGCTATTAGTGAAGGTGTAATTTCCTATGGTAAGTTGTAGCTTTGGAATCCATGTGTTACAATCCATAGAATGGTTACTTGGAATGATGACGCGAACCCTTCAAATGATTTAGTAGGCAACTTTCTCCTCTCCACCAAGGCTGCATCAATGAAGTTATTAGTTTCTCCTCCATATACCAATACCGAAACCTTATGTCCTTGTACCACTCCTTTGCATCGGAGGGTGTGAAAACGAGGCACTCCATATAGTACTTCCAGCTTCCCTATTTTGGGATATGGATGACCTTCTTTTGTTGTATCATATCATTCTTCTTGGGCTGAATGTTGTGTTTCTTCCTCCATGTCCTCTTCATTATTGGAAATGACTTCAATGAAGTGTACTTTCCCCTTAACACATTTATTCCCTGGCACCCATGGTTGATGACATGTGAAACACAGTTTCTTTCTTATAAGTTCTTCCTTGTTTGGTCCCTCTTTCTTGTCCCTCCCAAATGAATCTTTTCGCAATGGTCTCTTGTTATCTCTGAACTTGGAAGGAAAATTGGGCTTGGGAGGATGGTTTGTCTTGGGTAGAAAATTTTGTAGATATCTTGCCAAGTTCATGGCATCTTTCAATGAAGTTGGCTTGTGATATTTAACCAAGCCTTTCAAAGGTTGAGACAACCCTTCAGTAAAAATCAATACCAATTGAACCATGGATATATCAGCAACCATAACTGGCAATTTTTTGAATTCCAACATGTACTCCTCAGGGGTTCCAGTTTGCTTCAACTGCGCTAGTTCCTTGAAAGCAATTCCAGGGTCTTTTCGATCAAATATTTCCACTAACCTAATAAAAAACTCTTCATATGATGTTCCTTGATCATGCACCAAGGTTTTAATTCCATGGAAACACCAATCATTTGCTTCTCCCTCAAGATACATAATAGCCATTTTTAAAGCATCCTCTTCAACAATTGGATTCAAATGAAAATACACATCTAACTTTTGTACCCAAGTATTTGTAAAACTTTGTGGAGAGCCATCAAATGTGGGAAGGGGCACTTTTCCAATGGTAGACTTCAGTTCTTGATTTTGGAAGGGGGTTCTGCAACCTCCTCTAGTTCTGAGCTTGTTTGAGACATTGAAGAATTGTTCAAACTGTAAGGTCCTCCTACACTCTTAACTCAGTTGATTCCATTCCTCTAAAGCTTCCTTTATCCAAAATTGAGTGTTAGGATCCTCTTTGGACTCAAGAAGCCTGGGTGTGGTGGCTCTTATTGAACTCTAGAAGTCATTAGGTCAATTGTGATTCACGGTCCTTGAGAAAATGTTTTCACCAATTGTCTTTTTTTCCTCGAAATGAGAACTACAACTGCCTCATATTGCCAATTTTATCCCAATTTGATTAGCCATAAATTCAAAACCTTGCATTATCTTCCTTTTCATGTCCTCATGAATTTCCTAAACTCCTCTTTCTCCTCCATCTTTGAGGTTCCTTTCTCATCCCTATGTTAATTTTTAAGAATTAATTCAATATACTCTAGGATCTTTACTAAGAGAATAACATGTACAGCATATCAATCATATCAAGAATGTCAATCATGTCAATCATGTCAATCACAACAAGAGGAAAACATAAGAGACAATAGACACACAGAGTTTCCATGGGGAAAACCCTAAGGTGAAAAACCCCACAACTTCCTCAGAGATAGATAAAGCAATAATACAACCAAAGTACAAGAGATAGTCTTCTACTAGCAGCTCCTCCTCCTCCTCAACTAGTGCGCCACTTTCCGAGTGATGTACAAGTGAATAATGAAATGTCCAAATAGAGATCTCCCAATCTCTATTTATACTTGTCTTGTCCTGCCCAATAAACTAATGGGGCCAACTTGTCTAGCTTAGCCTAATAACCCATAGTTAACTTAATCAAGGCCAACCCCACACATGGTGGTCTAATAACCCATCGGCAAGTTACAACACTTGTCAATACAAATGACGACACTTCCGTATGGAGGAATAACACATATCTATAGGAGTACAATATACATAGATGAAATACATTCCGAAGTTACATATACATCAACACTCCATCTTAACTAGGAAGGTATTTCTCGACACAGATCTGCTAGTACAAGTCTTCTTCTCTAGATCATCATCAGCGAATCATCATCCTCGAATCATCATCATCGTCACGGCTGTTGCTATCTCAATCAATATCTGAATCTACTCATCATAGGAAGTTCTAGAGCCAGTCCTTTTCCATACTAGATGTAGGCCCACCACCTACAAGTCTTCATCATCACTAGCCATACTGTGGAATCCTCAGGACTTATTACGTGTGTCACAAAACCTCGAAAGAGCATCCCAGGCTGTTACAAGCACACAGCTCTACCTATCAGATCTCCCAGGGTTGTATTATATGTGACCCCACCACAAAACCTTGAAAGAGCATCCTAGGCTATTACGGGCACACAGCTCCGACCTATAGGATCTCCCAGGGCTGTATTATATGTGGTCACCACAAAACCTTGAAAGAGCATCCTAGGTTGTTACGGACACATAGCTCCGACCTATAGGATCTCCTAGGGCTGTATTATATGTGGTCATGGAAAAACCTTGAAAGAGCATCCCAAGCTGTTACGGGTACACAACTCCGACCTATAGGATCTCCAAGGGCTAGATTATATGCCATAGGGAAAAACCTCGGAAGAGCATCCTAGGACTGATTACGAGCACACGGCTCAACCTATCGGATCTCCCAGGGCTATATTATATGTCCTCCCAAAGCAAAACCTCGAAAGATCATTTTCCAGATATCCCAGGGCCACATTACATGCCATAGGAAAAACCTCGAAAGACTATCTGCAAACCTCCCAGGGCTGGATTATATGCTTATCTGCACAACCTGTTCCACCGCCACAGAGTATCAACCTGATACTCACCATACATCATCTAGATGTACACATGATCATCCTAATCATCATCACTGCATCGTCCTGATGCATGTCATCTGGAGAAACATCCTGAAGCTCATCATCTATGATCATCCTGATCATACAATACATCCACCTGATGCATACACAATATCTACCTAACACATATCATCATACATGATCTACCTGATCATACAATGTATCCACCTGATACATATACAAATACATGATCCACCTGATCATACCTGATACATATCAACATACATGATCCACTTTATCATACAATGTATCCACCTAATACATACACAGATACATATACATGATCCAACTGATCATATCCAACATCCAACATGATGCATATACATACAAATGATCCAACTAATCATATCCAGCATCCAACATGATGCATATGCATACAAATGATCCAACTGATCATATCCAGCATCCAACATGATGCATATACATATGAATGATCCAACTGATCATAACAAGCATCCAACATGATGCATACATACATATAAAAGATCCAACTGATCATACAAAACAGAAACTCGAACATCGTCCTAATACTCATCATCCAGCGCTTACATCCATATCCATGGGAAGGATCCTCCTCTCGTCATGCTTGGAATGGCTCCAGCAAATGTGTCCATCACTTCTTCCTTGAAGTGTCATCAATCTGAAGAAAACCAAGCCTCTCTCTAAAGTATTCGAACTTCACTCTGGCTAGTGGTTTCATCAGCACATCTGGAATCTGCTCGTCCATCGCAACATACAGGAGCTTCACTGCTCCTCTCTGCACCATATCCCTAATATAGTGATATTTGATCTCAATGTGCTTCGACCTGTCGTGGAACACCGGGTTCTCAGATGGCTTCACACAACTCTGGTTATCACAAAAGATACCAGTAGCCTCCAAAGGAAGATCAAATAACTCAGACAGTAGCTTCCGGAGCCATACTACCTTGCAACTAGCCAAACAAGCTGCAACATACTCTGCTCCGGCTATACTCAGTGCTACGCAGGACTTCTTCTTGCTAAACCAAGAGATCACACCTAATCCCATACTGAAGCAACACCCAGATGTGTTATTCCTATCTACAGCACTGCCTGCCTAGTCCGAATCAACATAACCCTGCAGGTTAAACTTTTGATTCGCATCATACTTGAGCCCATAGTCAATTGTACCCTTTAGGTACCTTAGAATATGCGTTACAACAACTAGGTGAACACCTCTAGGATCCATCAGGAACTGGCTCAATGTGTTCACCGCAAAGCAGATATCTGGTCTCATGTTCGTTAAGTACATCAAGGACCCAATCATCTGATGATACATAGTGACATCAACTGGGTCAGATGAAGCATTACACAGAAGCTTCAGGTTCGATGCCATAGGTGTGGCCATAGCCTTGCATTCCATCATCCCGAACCTTTTCAAGATATCTACTACATACTTCCCTTGTCCAAGGAAGATTCCCCCTGCACTCTGCCACACCTCCATGCCTAGAAAATAGTGCATCATCCCCAAGTCCTTCATCTCAAACTTGGATGCAAGCTTCCTCTTGGTATCAGCAATCAATCTATCATCACCTGTAACAAACAGGTCATCCACATACAATAGTACTATCACAGGATTTCCCTCCTCAACCTTGTAGTGAAGGTTGGAATCCGCTTTACTCTTTGTAAAGCCCAAACTGGATAGAAAGCTGTCTATCCTCCCATACCAAGTCCTAGGAGCTTGCTTCAAGCCATACAAGGCTTTCTTCAACCTACACACATATGACTTCCTATCATGTGTCTCAAAACTAAGTGGCTACTCCACATACACTTCCTCCTCGACTACACCATTCAAGAAGGATATCTTGACATCCATCTGGTGTATCTTCCATTTCATCACTGCAGCCAGAGCAAGTACTGATCTGATGGAAGTGTATCTGGCTACAGGAGCAAAAGTTTCTTCATAGTCAATTCCTTCTTTCTGGGAGAAGTCACGAGCTACAAATCTCGCTTTGTATTTCTCTATGCTGCCATCTGCAGCATGCTTGATCTTGTAGATGTTGAATATTGTAACTTCTAAGAATATTATATTTGTACTTTATTATTCCGAAGATGTTTCATCCCTCCGACGTGATCCTATTGTGTATCCGGAGATGTTTATTCCTATGATGGATTGTGGTAACCAGGGTTATTAGATCCACCATGTGAGGGTCGGCCTTGAGTTAATTTATTAGGCGTTATTAGACTCCACTGGGAGAGGTCGGCCCCATAAGAGAAAAAGTCAGTCGGGAAACTAGTATAAGTAGAGGAGGATGTTCCTCACTTATCTCATACTTCCATCACTCGGAAAGTAGCGCACTTGTGAGAGAGAGGTCTGCATAGGAGGTAGAGAAGGAGCTCTAGTCTTGGAGCACATCTTGTATTTTGGTTGATCATCTTATTGAGGAAAGCTTTGTTGGGATTTCTACCCCATGAGGGTTTCCCAGGGTAAAATCTCTGTCTATCTTGTGATTGTGTCTCTTTCAATGATCTTGCTAGTCAAATTAGTTTAAACTTAACATGGTATCAGAGCTAGCTTGAATAGAACATCTTTCACAAGGTGAAAATATCTTTCTCTCTCTCTCCCAAAATTAGGGTTTCTGTAAAAGTTAATTTTTTGGATTCTGATTGCATGGCTGAATAGCCCTTCTCAAAATCAACGTTTTGAGCCCTAGATCGAAGTTTTTTGTTGGGTAGAACTCCGCGAAAGTTAAACCCTAGTTTGACCAAAAGTACGATAAACCAAAAATTCTATTGCAGATCCGGAAAGTGAAAAAGTTGGAGTTTCCAAAAACAGAACACACCAGTGTTTCTAAGTCAATCAAGCACATCTCCTGGTGAGTGTTATTCTATCTCTTAGGAACTTCAATCTCCTTGGACTCCCCCAAGAGAAGATGGCTCCAAGCACTAAGCTTGAAGACAAGTTAGAAGGAATAGAGAATTTTCGGGCATGGAAATATAGAATTGGTCTCATTCTTGAAGAGAATGATCTTGCCCATTATATCAAGGATGAGATTGCAGAACCTGGAGAAGATGAATCCAAAGAGAAGTATAGGAAGGATTTGATTAGGGAAAAGAGAATCATTGCTGATTCTATTAAAGACCACTTGATTCCCCAAGTGGCATCCAAGAAGACTCCAAAGGAAATGTATGATGCCCTTTCCAGAATGTATGAGGGAAGGAACATCAATAGAAAGATGAATCTGGGAACTCAATTGAAGAGCACAAAGATGAACAAAGGAGAATCTATTCAAGACTATTTCTCAAGGATCTCCCAGCTCAACTAGATGCTATTGGAGATACTCTTGATGAAGATGAACTAGTCATGACTGCTCTAAATGGTCTCACTAGACCATGGGATTCATTCATCCAAACCATGTGTGCCAGAAAAGAAAGCATGAAGTTTGATGTGGTATGGGAAGATTGCATCCAAGAAGAAGCTAGGGTTTCTAACAGAGAAGCTCTGCTCAAAGAAGATGACCAAGCCTTGGCTACACACACCAAGAGAAGGAGGAATCAATCTTACTTCAAGAAGGATAATCACAAGGAGTCTCAATCTCCACAAATATTTTAGAATAAAGAAAGAAGAAAATTCTCTTCTTTCCAATGTTTCAATTGTCATAAAGAAGGACACATTGCTAGAGTTTGTCCCTCAAAGAAGAAGAAAAATATTCACTATAAAAGACATCAAGCACATCTTGCAGAAGATGAAAGTGAAGAAGAAGAAGAAGAGGAAGAAAGGCCTCACAAGAAAAGATCTAAAAGAAATGAAGAAGAAGAAGAAAGGCCCCTCCCCAAGAAAAGATCTAGAAGAAATGAAGAAGAAGATGCAGAAGAGTATGTTCTATTCTCTGCACTCTCAGGATCTATAACACCTGGAGAAGATACATGGATTATTGATAGTGGTGATTCAAAGCACATGACTGGACAAAAGAAAACTCTTTCAAAATTGGAAGAGAAGACCTCTCCACAAAAGGTGTCATTAGGAGATGAGTATCAATATCCCATCAAGGGAATTGGTGAAGCAAGCTACAAGCTTGATTCTGGAACACCATTGAAAATGAAAGAGATATTATATGTCCTAGGATTGAAGAAGAACTTACTCTCTATCTCAGCTCTAGATAAGAAAGGTTACAGAGTTGCATTCATAGATGGACAAGTACTCATGTGGTCCAAAGGAAAATCAATTAAGGATGCAATTGTTATTGGTGAAGAGGAAGGAGGTCTATACAAACTCAAAGGACATCCAGAAGCTACCCTTGTTCATGAAGCCACTAGTCCTAATGAACTATGGCATAGAAGGCTTGCTCATATTAACTACAAAGCACTACCTCATGTGAGTAAAGTTGTCATAGGACTGCCAGATTTGAAGATTGTTCATGATGGCACATGCAAGGGGTGTGCTAAAGGAAAGAATATCAAGAACCCTTTTCCAAAGAGTGAAACAAAGACTAAGAATATTCTAGAATTAATTCATTCGGATGTATGTGGACCAATGCCCTCCACATCCTTGAGTGGATATGAATACTACCTTACATTTATTGATGACTACTCCAGAAAGACTTGGATTTACTTTTTAAAGGGGAAGAGTGAAGTCTTTGGAAAGTTCGAGGAGTTCAAAGCCTTGATAGAAAACCTTTCAGAAAAGAAGATCAAAATACTCAGGATAGACAATGGTGGAGAATATACTTCAAAAGACTTTGAAGATTTATGTAAGGAAGCTAGAATCAAGAGGGAGCTAACCACTCCCTACAATCCTCAACAAAATGGTTTTGCTGAAAGAAAGAATAGAACCATCATGGAAGCTGTAAAGACTATGATACATGACCAAGATCTACCCATGTATCTATGGGTTGAAGCAGCTAGGACAGCGGTCTATGTACAAAATAGACTATCCCATATTGCTCTTGAATTCAAGACTCCAGAAGAAGTGTTCATAGGAAAGAAGCTTGAGGTAAGTCATCTCAAAATATTTGGATGTCCAGTGTACATTCACATTCCAAAAGAAAAGAGAACCAAGTTGGATCCTTCTGGTAAGAAGGGAATATTTGTTGGATATTGTGAATCATCCAAAGCTTTCATAATTTACATCCTAGGCTTTCATCATATGGAAATAAGTAGAGATGTGACATTTGATGAAAAAGCAGCTCTCAAGAAATCTAGGAAGTGCCAACTTGAAGAAATCTATGAAGAAGATACATCTCCTAGAATCATAGAGGCTGTGCCCAACCCTGAAGATGCTACACCAGAAGACCATGACATGTTAGAACCACAAGAACCCCCCATTACAAACTTATCTAGAAAAAGAAGGCCAGCATGGGCTAGAGATATTATTCAGGGAGCTGAAAAATATGGAGCTCCTGAAGGCTCCACTAGAGAAAGGAAGAAACCAAAGCTAGTATCCAACTATGTGGCTTTGATGTGTGATCTTGTGGATCAAGAACCTACTAGCTATGAAGAGGAAATTCAGAAGAAAGAGTGGGTAGAAGCAATGACAGAGGAATACCAATCAATAATGAAAAATGATGTTTGGGATATAGTTCCCAAACCAAAAGATAAAAGTGTGGTATCTTCCAAATGGATATTCAAAATAAAACATGCTGCAGATGGTAGCATTGAAAAATATAAGGAAAGATTTGTAGCCAAAGGATTCTCTCAAAAAGAGGGAATTGACTATGAAGAAACATTTGCACCAGTTGCTAGGTACACTTGCATTAGAACTATTATGGCACTTGCATCTATGATGAAATGGAAATTACATCAGATGGATGTTAAGACAGCCTTCCTAAATGGTGTGATTGAAGAAGAAGTGTACATAGAACAACCACAAGGATTTGAGGTTAAAGACAGGAAAACACATGTATGCAAACTGAAAAAGGATTTGTATGGATTAAAGCAAACTCCCAGAGCTTGGTACGGAAGGATCGACAGTTTCTTGACAAGCATGGGCTTTACCAAGAGTAAAGATGACCCTAATCTTTATCTCAAAGTTATGGATGATGAACCTGTTATATTATTGTTGTATGTAGATGATCTATTTCTGACTGGAAATGAGAAACAAATTATCGAGTGCAAGAAGAAGCTCTCCTCAAAATTTGAGATGAAAGATCTCAGATTAATGCACTACTTCTTAGGTCTAGAAGTATGGCAAGAACCCAAAAGAATCTTTCTAAATCAAGGTAAGTATGCTATAGGGATTTTGAAAAGATTTGATATGTTGGAGTGTAAAGCCATGGCCACTCCCATGGACTCTAACTTAAAGTTATTAGTTGATGACTCATCAGAGTTAGTAGATGTGACTCTATACAGACAAATTATTGGGTCATTAATGTATTTGACAAATACCAGACCAGACATATGCTTTGCTGTAAATACCTTGAGTCAGTATCTAGTGGAACCTAGAAGAGTTCACTTAATAGCTGCAAAGCATGTGATGAGGTATCTAAAGGGTACATTAGATTTTGGCCTATACTATCTTGGAAATCATGAATTCAGACTGCATGGTTACTCAGATTCTGATTGGGTAGGAAGTGTTTCAGATAGGAAGAGTGCATCAGGTGGATGTTATGGTCTTAGATCTGCCATGATCTCATGGTTCAGCAAGAAACAGTCTAGTGTGGCGCTCAGTACAACCAAAGCAAAATATATAGCTGCTTGCTCTGCTAGTTGTGAAGCAGTATGGCTTTGGAAACTATTATCAAGATTGTTTGACTTAGAGATGGATCCCACTGTGATCATGTGTGACAACCAGAGCTGTATTAAGATGACAACAAATCCAATGTTCCATGATAAGTCAAAACACATAGAGATCCGATATTTATATATACGGGATATGGTGCAGAAATGAGCTATTAAGCTTGAGTATGTGATCACTGATGAACAAATTGCTGATATATTGACCAAACCTTTGTCTCGAGTAAGATTTGAGTATTTCTGAGACAAGCTTGGTGTAGTTCAAAAGGACCCTCCTTGAAAGGGGGAGTGATGTAGACACTGATGATGCAATTTCCTACATCAACAGTAAGGTCGATGATGAGGATACCTGTATTAGTATGCTTAGGATATTTTAATTTCTTAGATGTATACTTAGGATACTTATATTACATATATTTATGGTACATGTATTGATGAGGATACTTGTATTGATGATATGTATACATGTATTGATGTGGATACTTGTATTGATGAGGATACTTGTATTGATGTATTGATGAGGATACTTGTATTGATGATACCTGTATTGATGAGGATACAGGTGGGGATTGTATCGTCCCCAGACTTCGGTCCCTTGAATTGATTCGTAGAGAGATGTCTTCGAGAATGAAGTCCTTAGTGGACAGGTGGGGATTGTATCGTCCCCGGACTTCAATCCCTTGAATTGATCCATAGACAGATGTCTTCAAGAATGAAGTCCTTAGTGGACAGGGGGGGATTGTATGGTCCCCAGAATTCGGTCCCTTGAATTGATCCGTAGACAGATGTCTTCAAGAATGAAGTCCTTAGTGGACAGGCGGGGATTGTATCATCCCCAAACTTCGGTCCCTTGAATTGATCCGTAGACAGATGTCTTTGAGAATGAAGTCCTTAGTGGACAGGTGGGGATTGTATCATCCACGGACTTCGGTCCCTTGAATTGATCCGTAGACAAATGTCTTTGAGAATGAAGTCCTTAGTGGATAGGTGGGGATTGTACCATCCCCGAACTTCAGTCCCTTGAATTGATCCATAGACAGATGTCTTCAAGAATGAAGTCCTTAGTGGACAGGTGGGGATTGTATCGTCCCCGGACTTCGGTCCCTTGAATTGATCTGTTGACATATGTCTTCGAGAAGTGGTCCTTAGACTCTGTCTAAGTTGACGAGAGGATTGTGTCATCCCTAGGCATGATGAGGTGTCTTAAATGATCCGTAGACGTATGTCTCCGAGAAGTGGTCCTTAGACTTTGTCTAAGTTGACAAGAGGATTGTATCATCCCTAGGCATGATGAGGTGTCTTAAATGATCGATAGACGTATGTCTCTGACAAGTGGTCCTTAGACTCTGTCTAAGTTGATGAGAGGATTGTATCATCCCTAGGCATGATGAGGTGTCTTAAATGATCCATAGACGTATGTCTCCGACAAGTGGTCCTTAGAATTTGTCTAAGTTGACAAGTCGACTACATCGTCCCTAGACATGATGAGGTGTCTTAAATGGATCATGTGTGTTATGACAATGCTGATGATCATGAGATGACGATGTTGATTGTGAAATGACGATGTTGATGATCATGAGATGATGATGCTGATGATCGTGAGATGACGATGCTGATGATCGTGTGACGATGATGCTGATGATCGTGTGATGATGATGCTGATGATCATGTGATGACGATGCCAATGATCATGTGATGACGATGTTGATGATCGTGTGGATCCATATATTGATGTTGATGATCGTGTGGATCCATATATTGATGTTGTTGTAGCTGTTCGTGTGTTGCAGAAGATGAAGACTCAATACTGATGATGTTGAAGTTTCAATACTAACTATGTTCCAGTAACTATTTGAGTTACTAATGATGATGTATAAAGAAAGCTTCCAATGATTTATAGATGTATCATGTATGATGTTGGTGACTCCTTGCTCCTGCAGATGTTGTTATAATATCCTTCTCGTTAATAGGGAGTGTTGAATATTGTAACTTCTAAGAATATTATATTTGTACTTTATTATTTCGGAGATGTTTCATCCCTCCGAGGTGATCCTATTGTGTATCCGGAGATGTTTATTCCTCCAATGGATTTTGGTAACCAGGGTTATTAGAACCACCATGTGGGGGTCAGCCCTGAGTTAATTTATTAGGGGTTATTAGACTCCCTTGGGAGAGGTCGGCCCCATAAGGGAAAAAGTCATACGGGAAGCTAGTATAAGTAGAGGAGGATGTTTCTCACTTATCTCATACTTCCATCACTCGGAAAGTAGTGCACTTGTGACAGAGAGGTCTGCATAGGAGGTAGAGAAGGAGCTCTAGTCTTGGAGCACATCTTGTATTTTGGTTGATCATCTTATTGAGGAATGCTTTGCTGGGTTTTTTACCCCATGAGGGTTTCCCAGGGTAAAATCTTTGTCTATCTTGTGATTGTGTCTCTTTCAATGATCTTACTAGTCAAATTAGTTTAAACTTAACAGTAGATCCATTTGGAAGTCACAACAGACTTCCCTTTAGGTCTTGGGACAACATCCCAAACATCATTCTTCATTATTGATTGGTATTCCTTGACCATGGCATCCTTCCATTATTTCTTTTCCGCTGCCTCTTCATAACTGGAAGGTTCTTTGTTCATGATATCACAGAGTAAAGAAACATAGCTGGCATGTGATCTGGTCCTCTTCTTTGCTCCGTGTTCTTCTTCTGGAATGCCATACCTTTCTACATCTTGAATGAGCTCTCTAGCCCATGCAGGTTTCCTCTTGTGAGATTCCTTCTCACAAGGTGGATCTATAGGTTCTTGCGGATCTTCAATTTCACGATCAACATCTGGAATTGCTTCAGTCATGGTAGTATCTTGAAATCTAGTTTCCTTTGGTTCTTCATGATCTTCAATAGGTGTCTTCCTTGATTTGATGAATGCTAAGTTTTCATCAAATGTTACATCCCTCCTTACATCAATCTTCTTGAACCCTAGAAAGTATATTCTGTAAGCCTTCAAGCTTCACTACTGTAGCTAGGGTTTTACCCCTAGCTTGTGCCAATGAGCACCTACTAAGGAGAATGGACTCCTTAGTAGCAGTTCAGTATATTAAACTAATTATGCAATAAACAAAAAGTTAAATTATTTCTAATACAAGCATGAAGCATAAACACCAAAGTGAAAGAATGTCTTTGTATTGATGTTACCTTGAGTGTCAAGGTTGGTGAAGCCCTTTGCAGTGTCCAAGAGGATGCTCCAAGCTTCAAGAATGCTCCTTCTCCTTCTCCAATGTTGGGAATGGGCCAAAGGTGGCTCTCAAGGTGAAAATAGTTCAAAGGTGAACTAGGGTTTCGAGAGAGATTTTGGCAGAGTAAGGGTGCTTGTGATTGTGGATATGGAATAAGGGATCTCCATCACCTATTTATAGTTTTTTTTTGGTGGTGG
Organism: Larix kaempferi; assembly: GCA_027924585.1. Taxonomy (NCBI): domain Eukaryota; kingdom Viridiplantae; phylum Streptophyta; class Pinopsida; order Pinales; family Pinaceae; genus Larix; species Larix kaempferi. The sequence continues at coordinate 2,569,089 of BSBM01000945.1, forward strand.
AGTGCTGACCCATGGTTTTAGGAAACACATGGTTTTATGCAGCTGTATAGGGTTTTTTTTTCTCCTTTTCCTCATTATTTTATATTTTTATTCCCTTTTTAGGGGATTTTTGCTATTTTTGGAGGAAAAGGGGGTTTTTTAGCCTTTTTTAGGCTATTTTGATGGTTTTTTGGCCTTTTGGAGGCATTTTAGGCCTTTTGGAGGCTTTTTAATGGGTTTTTTGGGATTTTTAATGGAAATATGGTAGGAAAATGGACAAATGAGTCATGTAATGTGGTAAATGAGCTAGTGAGCACTTTTTGGGTGTTAACAGATTGCCCCCTGATGTGCGAGGTCAGGAGCTCATCGTATGGCCGATGGACATCATAAGTCATGAATGGTTTTCCTGGGATGTGGAGAGAAGAGAAGAAACAAACTGAAGCCCGGAACAACGATCCCGAACAACTGCAAGAACTAAAAGTACATAACCTCAATAAAGGATGAGGAATCATCTGATCATATGGACGAGGCGGGCATTCCCATGCTCGTATCAGGATATAACATAATAATAATGGGGTCCAAAAATGGGGACCTGAAAATCTCAATATATGGACGAGGCGGGCATACCCATGCTCGTATCAAGATACATAAATATAACTGTGAGGCCCAAAAAAGGGGACCTGTAAGATACATGACCACTGTGTACATCATAAGAGTCCAGAGGGGACACAAATCTGGGACATACTGCTGAGCGGATCATGTGTGAACTGCAGAACTGGTGCACCGGAACAATCAACAGTGCTACTGAGTGTGGTACCAAAGGAACTGATGAGCTGCTGGATCATAGTGACTGGGGTCATACTCTCCATGGTACACTGAACTGGAACTGATATGGAACTGAAACTGGGTACTCAAGGAAGCATGAAACTGGATGGCTTCCGAATACAATCGCCAACGCAGCCCAGAAATCCACAGGAACATAGAACTGGGCGTTCCAAAGTGACTCACCAATGTGCTAGAGTCAGGGGAAATCCGGGGTCTTCGACTAAAAACTGATGGAATATAATCCTACGCGATCCTCAACGATGCGATCAAGGTGTTGAAGTCGAGCATGTGAGGAACAACCACTCGGAGAGGCAATGATGTCTCCTCTCAGAATGATCCGTAGGCACTTACCACAGAGGGTGATAAGTCCAAGGCGTAGGGACCTCTGGGCCTATCCTCTGGAATAGAGGAGCTGTCGTCGACAGAGGGAGACCTGCAACTATCAAGGCAATGATGTTTCCTTGACAGGAGCGCGAGGTAGAAGACCGAAATGTGATAGTACTGATGGCAGAACTGATAAACTGTGGGGGGACAACTGGGCAAGTAGAGCGGGTGGACTCAAACTTCCTTTGTTCAGAGTATGATAATGGGAATGATCTGGCAGCATATGAAACTGACTCAGGGGAAAGGGATCATAGCTGTAATGGATCTGGGGGAATAACTGGCTGAGGGAGACTCAAGCTGGTGTACAATGGCAGGAGACTGCAGAATACTCTGAACAAAGGCGACCTAATTGGGGGTGCTGCCGAGATGATAGATCAAAGTGCCAAGAGGCACGGGGGAAAACTTCTTCAGGGGTTAAGGAACTAGAAGAAGTGTGTGTAAAATGGTACTGTCGTGTGGATTTTACGAGCCCAGGACAGTTCATGCTCGTGGTTGCTTTCAATTTTAAGGAGTCTGAAAGCAAATAAGAAGACTCTGAAATGATGGAATGGTACTGTCGTGTGGATTTTACGAGCCCAGGACAGTGTATGCTCGTGGTTGCTTTCAATTTTAGAGAGTCTGAAAGCAAGTAAGAAGACTCCAGGGGGTTGCTTTTTCGTAGATTTAGTCTCCAAGGCCCAAAGAAGCAGAAAAGGATGCAATGAAGAACTCTTCTAGCCGGTGTGACTAGAGTATTCCTTTTTCGTAATTAGTCTACCAGGTCCGAAAAAGGGTTAAACTTATACCAGATAGACGCCCTTTCAGGTACTTTAACGAGCATGAAAGGAAGCAAGATTGCTCGGCGATCTTTTCATTCTTTTAGGAGTCAGAAAAGAGCTTAACGGAAACTCCCTAAGTGCCTTTTTCGTAAAGGACTTGTCCGGCCCGAAAAAGGGATAAAATTATACCGAACAAAAGGAATGGCCGGGCAAGGAGGAAGTGTTCAATCAAGGTTGAGTAATGATGACCAAGAACGAGGGTAGGTGGGAACACTAATGGACCTCCTTGCGGGGTAGATGAAATGGTGGCAAAATAACGAAACATTTGCAGTATGACAGGAGTGAATGGCTCATGTAAAAATGTGGAACAATCCGATGGCGGCCGATGTGGCGCGCAAACCGAGGCAGCAAGGTGTTGGGACACAATGTTGAAATCGTACCAAGTGAGAGCGAGAAATGATCTCAAGCATCATCACGGGCTTGGAAAAATGAATCCGGCAATATAAAGGATGTCAAAAACGGGTAACGGCCGATGTGGCACGCAAACCGAGGTGACGGGGGCATTTTGGAAAAATGCCCGGAAAATCTGGAGGTGAGAGCGAGAAATGATCTCAAGCGTCATCACCAGCTCGGAAAAACGAATCCGATGATATAAAATAGGTGAAAAACGGAGAACGGCCAATATGGCACGCAAACCGAGGCGACTAGTGGCGTCTGAAAAAAGGGTAAAAAATGACAGGACAAAAATAATGCAACGAGGTGACCATCATGACGGTCACGTCGCGCTGATTCCAGTGGTGGAAACGGAAAGTACTGTACAATGCAGACCAATGAGGTCGCGGGTTTCTTTTTATGGGTAAAAACGCTTAAGATACAACCCATTACGAGGGTTGCGCAAAGGACGGCCTTCAGAGTCAGCTAAGATGTATGCCCCCTTGCCGAGGCAGGTCTGCACGACGTAAGGGCCTTGCCACATAGATTCAAACTTCCCTTTACCGGTTTTGTCATGGGCTTGGTCATAGGCGAGGACAAGGTCCCCTTCGTGGAAAGTTCGAGGGTGAACATGTTTATCATAACCGGCTTTGGAGCGGTTTTTGGCAGCTTCGATGTTCTGGAGAGTGGCCCGGCGGTCTTCATCGGCTTGTTCGAGGTGCAGCAGACGTTGCTCGAGGGGGGTGGTGTCAGGGAGAAGCTCAACGGCGATCTGTAAGGCAGGGATCTGACACTCGATGGGGAGAACAGACTCTATACCGTGAACTAAATGAAATGGTGTAAAACCAGTGGCGGTCTTAGTGGAGGTGCGATAAGCCCACAAAGCAGGGAACAACATGTGGTGCCAATTGGACTTATGCTTGTCAACTGTTCGTTGGAGGATGGTTTTAAGGATTTTATTGATGGCCTCTACTTGGCCGTTCCCTTGGGGGTAGTAAGCAGAGGAGAATTGGTGCTCATACTTAAGGAGGGTGGATAACTCACGCCAGACGGCATCTTCGAAGTGTGAACCATGGTCAGAGACTAACTGCTTAGGAACCCCGAATCGAGCGATGACATGGTTGAAGAAGAAGCGGGCAGCAGTGTCAGCGGTACAATTGAAGGTGGGCATGGCTTCCGCCCATTTGGTAAAGTAATCAACAGCGACAACAATATATTTGTGGCCGTTGGCAGACTGGGGTCTACATTCCATGAAGTCTATGGCCCACTTACAAAAGGGACCAACGGTGACGACTGGGTGTAACGGAGCAGGAGGTGTCCGGGCCTTGGGGGCAAAAAGTTGGCAGTTATGGCAGTGTTTGACGGCAGTGATGCAGTCAGTGAAAAGTGTGGGCCAGAAGTATCCGGCGCGGACGACCTTTTGGGCGGTGGCCATCCCTGAGAAATGGCCTCCGCAGGCACCGCTATGACAGTCATTAAGGACGTGTTCAGCTTCCTCATGGGTAAGGCAACGACGAAGAATGGTGTCAACCCCGCGCCGATAGAGGACATCGCCTAAGAGGAGATATCGAGAGGCCTGGTGGCGGATGCGACGGCGTCCATTGCGTGTAACTTTGGGTCTGAACTTTTGTGTGCGTAGGTATAACAAGATATCACCGTACCATGGGTCATCGGACGAGATAGTGAACAGGTGATTGTCGGGTAACTCATCGGAGATGGGTTTGGCCGGGAGAAGGGAAGGGAGATCAGTAATGAGCTGGGCAAGCGCGAGGGCTTTAGTGCTCTTAGGTGTTTTGAAGGTAAGGTCATATTCTTGGAGGATAATGACCCATTTGGCAACACGACCTTGGAGTAGCCGCCGGTTCAGAAGATATACCATGGGGTTAGAGTTGGCTACGACGGTGGTATGACTCATTAAGATGTAGTGTCGCAATTTTTGAACGGAAAAGACTACTGCGAGGGCAAGTTTCTCTTCATAGGGGTAACGTAATGGCGGACCAGACAAGGTCTGGCTAACGTAGTAAATGACGTGCTCCTGGTGAGAATCGTCTTCTTGAACTAAGACTCCAGAGATGGCATGCTCGGAGGCCGACACGTAAAGGATGAAGTCTCGAGTGAAATCCGGAGGGGAAATCAGAGGGGCTTGTGTGAGGGCCTTCTTGAGGGCCTCGAATGCAGCTTCTGCTTGCGCATCCCAGACAAAGGGTACGTGGGTGCGGAGTAGGCGCAAGAAACCGTGTACCGTAGTGGCATAATCAGGAACGAAGCGTCGAAGGAAGTTAGATCGCCCCTGCAGACTTTGGAGCTGCCGGAGCGTGCGAGGAGGGGGGAGGTCTAAAATAGCTTGGACTTTTAGAGGGTCAACAGTAATTCCTTTCTGGGAAACAATGAAACCCAACAATCGGCCTGCCGGTACGCAAAAAACACACTTGTGTGGGTTCAAGCGAATTTGGTATTTGCGACAACGCAGAAAAATTTGTCGAAGGTCGTTAAGGTGGTCTAATCGTTTCCGGGAACGAGCTGTAAGGTCATCAAGGTAGACTAGCAAGATATGGACCAAGTCGTGGAAGCAGTAGGTCATGGCCCGCTGGAAAGTGGCACCAGCATTTTTGAGGCCGAAAGGCATGACGCGATAGGCAAAGGTGCCCCAAGGGGTAGTAAAGGCAGTTTTGTACTGATCTTCCTTACGGATCTGAATCTGATTATATCCGGAAAAACCATCCATGAAGGAGAGGACCTCATGTCCCGCACACGCATCTATGAGTTGATCGATGAACGGCGTGGGGAAGTTGTCCTTGGGACAAGCATAGTTTAAGTCACGGAAGTCAGTGCATACGCGGATGGTGCCTTGCTTTTTGTTAACTGGAACAGGGTTTGAAACCCATGTGGTATAGGCAATAGGATAAATGAACCCTGCCTTGCGCAGCTTCTCAATCTCGGCCTTGACAGCTGGGAGCTTTGAGGGATGAATGGGGCGTTGTTTCTGACGAACAGGGGTTACATCAGGCCATGTGTCAATGTGGTGCTCTATAATTGCGGGATCAAGACCAGGCATTTCGGTATAAGACCAGGCAAAGACATCACGGAATTCTTTGAAAAGGTGTGTGTAGTCCTCAATCTCTTGTTTGCTGCAGAATGCTCCTAAAGTAATGAGTTCAGGGGCACGACCTGGAGCAGCAATATCAACTTGGATGACAGGTGAGATGTTGGCCATGTTTCCCTCCTCGAAGGCATCAGGAGCAGGAATAGGGTCCTTGAACCAGTCAACCTTGGTGGGGAGGAAGTCTTTAGATTCGACCGCGTATTGGGTAGCGGTGCTAGAGGAAGACGCTTCTGGAATGAAATAGGAACGGTGGTGCATATCATCCCAAGGATAATCCGGGGCAGTTAGGGCCTCAAGAATCTCCTCATCAGTACGGAAAATCTGTGTCGTCAAATCGGTTGACGAGGGGGTAGTGGAAGTATTGGTTGAAGAGATCATGTAGATGGTATTAACCTCTCCGGAAGGTGAAGAGTCTGGGGGGTAGATCTCTTCAATGGTAGGTGGTGCCGTCTCAAGGTCCAGATTGTTCATCTCATAAAGAGCTGCTCTGTAATCCGGGAGATCGGGACAATGATGTGAATAGTGCCCGTAAATACCGCAGATGGCGCATGAGTGGTTGGTACGTAGGGACTTATCTTTAGGCTTAGGAGTGGGGTTTAGTTCGACAGTTGGGATGTTGGGGTCATCATCGAGCATTTGCATGTGCTTCTGTAATGCGGGTAACTGTGGGCATTGGTGGGTCGCATGGCCCAACTCGTCACACAGCGAGCATTTGGGAGGAGCACGAAACACTGGAGGGTTCTTGACTGTCTTGGGAGGTGGGACAGCAGTGTAAGGTTGTGGACCTCTGCCCCCAGTGGGTTGAAGAGGAGAAGGAGGTGTCGTGGAGGACGAAGGGGTAGGGACCCCGGGAGGTGGGTGGGTGGTAGTAGCCATGGGTTGCACCGGCTGGAGGACGACATCAGGTGTCGGCGGGCGAACGGGAGGCGAAAGGTACCATACAGGTAATCCCAATGTTAACCCAGGGAGGCTAAGGGTAGCCATGACCGGGGCGCTTACTACTCCTGCTGGAGGAACTAGGAAGGGGATCGTATGGATCGGTGTAACACCAATGTGACTAGGTACCAAGGGTGGTTTAGGCAACAAAGATGGTTGATTGTTAGGTGGTAGGATGTCATGGGACAAGGTACATAAGTCAGACATTTCGGGAGTAGATGACGGCGGAGGAATGGATTGAAAGGTGGAGGTCATCGGCGCGTCTGAGTAGACTCCAGGCCCCGTAGAGGAAACAAACGAGGTGGTGGCACTAGAAACAGGTTGTTCAACCATGGGGAGAACATTTTCCGGTGCCGCCGGAGCACTGGGATCATAGTAGGTGAGCTGGTCAATCTTAACCACGCGTCCTTCGTGGGGGAACATCATGGTGCGAAAGACAGAAGAGGCAACTGCCCGCATGGCATACATGTAGCTGCGGCCAAGTAGAAGGTTGTAATCCAATTGGGCATTGATTACCTCTATGTCAATAAGGACTGTTTTACCACCTAACTGGACAGGAACGTTGGGCAGGAGGCCTTGGGGCTGGGGCCGAACGACCGTCGTAGGCACGTAACGCAGTGGTGGACTGCTGGAGAGGAGGGGATCCTAGCTTCTGCCATACAAATGTAGACATAACGCATGTGGAAGCACCTTCATCAATGATGCACCGATGGATAACAAGATTCGTAACGGAGACTGTAACTTGGAAGGCTAAGCTGGAAGGTAGGCGTGGTTCAGACTGGTCTAAATCAAACGCCATCAAATGTGAATCAGTTGGGTCAATCCCCCCGATGGCGGAAAGTAAAGTCTTGCGCTGGGAAGGGCAGTTCTTCAAGACTTCCAACGCAGACATGGCTGCGGGAGATTGGGCTAGGTCGTCTACAATGTTGTAGTTTGACGCAGCACGCGCATTAGGGTTATTGTTGATTCGGCGCAGTGGGAAACGAGGTGCTTTCGCAGCGCCGTCTGTGGGAGGCGGAGGGATACGTAACGCCTGATCGGTGGGGTGGGCGTTAGTAGTTTTATCCGTGGGAGTGGCTTCAGAGGTGGAGCCATATTGGTTCCGACGGGTCTGGAGGTTGACGTCAGCTGATGACATCATCAGTAAGTGGTGGGTACCTGAGTCAAACATGGGTTGATCAGGGGCAGCGTAGGTGATCTGTTGTTGTTGGGGTTGCACGTTAGCTTGAGGGGCCAACGGCTGAGTGTTCACCACGCCTTGAGTCGGTAAGGGGTTTTGCAGCACCAAAGGGGGTTGCTGAGGTTGGGGGGGGTTGGGCGGTGCTTGGGGAGCCGCATGCCCTTGGCGATGGGCCTCGTCAACCCAAAGCTGCCGAGCTCGCTCCAAGTGTGGGCAAGCATGGGTGTAATGTCCATAGACCCCGCAAATAGAACAAGGGTGGTTCGTTCGCAGATTGGGGTTTTTGGCCTGCTTGGGCGGGCGATCAGGGTTTTGATTAGCGGGGGCCGCATTATTGTTGTCAGGGGGATTAGCCGGTTGACCAGCTTGGTCTGCAGGTTGGTTGTTTCCCCGATTACGGCCCTTGCCGCGGTTCTGTTGGCCCTGGTTACGTTGGTTATTCTGGTTTTGCTGCGGGTTGTGTTGGGCGTAAACTTGCCCTTGGGCAGCAGGTGGATTCTGAGGTTGCGCAGGTGCTGGAGCAGGCTGCGGAGGATGATATGCAGGTTGAGGCTGAGCAGGTGCAGCAACTTGAGGGGGTGGCTGATAGGGCTGCGGAGCTGGTTGTGGATGTGCCGCAGGGGCTGCCTGGGGCGGATAATAAGCTGGTGGGGCTTGGGAAGGCGCAGGAGCTGAGGCAGCCTGCTGATGGTAGTAAGGCTGAGGGGCGACTGGAGGAGCATAAGCAGGAGTCGCATACCCAAAGCACTGAGGTGGACACGAAGGTCCATGGGAATGGTGATGTGTCATGGGAGCATACGAGTTGGTTGCTCCAGACTGTGAAGTAGCCCGCGATAGGTCGGGGCCAGGGGTAGGACGTGCTATAGAAAATGGTTGGGGATGCGAAGAAACACGGCCAATGATACCATCAGCAGCGTGGGATGCCCCCGGCGCATCATGATGGGAGGACTCGCCGCGAGGGGCGTCAGGTATAATGGTATAAAGGTAACCCGACTGGGCGTAAATGAGGTCGAACTGCTGTGCCTTAAGGATGGCCTCTTCTTCAGACTGGGGTCTTTCTGAAGCTACATCCTTAGCGATGACAGGAAGCAGGGACTTGAGGAACCAATCGAGGAAGATACGGTCATCTAGTTTAATCTTGCATAAGCTACGGCGTCTACGCCACTCATGGATGTGGTCCGTGATATGGGTAGCCGTGTTTTGTCTACAAGATAGAAGGATCTCAACGCCCGCGTCATAGCGGACTGGCAACTGGAAGAACTGCAGGAAGGTCGAGGCCAGGGAAGAAAAGGTGGCGTGGGTCCCATGAGGCTGCTCAATATACCACTTGGCTGCAGAGCCAGTAAAGGTGCGTTGTAAGAGACGGAGGCGAACAGAGTCATCCACAATGGAGTTAGAGGAACACCATAGGTGGAAAGACATGATGTGGTTCTGTGGGTCCTCACCGGCCTTACCCTCGAATTTAGGGATGTCAGAGGGTAGTTTGGTAGGCATATGAGGCCACATAGGGTCGTGTCGAATAGGATCGTTGGTCAATCTGGCCAGGTCAGGTAAGTTGAGGCTAGCCATGAATGGCAAACTGGAAGAAGGCTGCGACACAGTAGTGCTATGGACCAAGTTGGGGCCAGTGCCCCCAAGTGGAGGGACAAGATTTAGGGTGGTGCCCCCAAGTGGGGGAACTGAGGTAGTGAAGGATGGTCCAGCACCACCATTGGTAGTGTGAGCCACTGATGTAGTGGGGATGGGTATTCCCGCTGTGGGTATAGGTACCGTGAGGGGAACGGTAGATGGTTGCCCCATGGAGGGCATACCAAAAACAGGTGTAGTAACTGGTGTAGTGGTGGATGTGTCACCAATGGTCCCTATGACAAATGGAGTGGAAGTCGTACCAGCCATGGGGCTAGTAGGGGCAGTATAAATAGGGTTCTCAGACTCTTCGTCAGAATCAGAGGTAAAGTAAGGTGCGTCACTATCTGGTGACGGAGACCTACGTCGCTGACGGGTGGAGTCAGGTGACAAGGCTCTAGATCTGTGATGAGTGGTATCAACGGACAATGATCGGAATCTATGACGAGTGGTGTCGAGAGAACCGTGCTGTGGGGGCTCGCCCCTGAGGCGCCGAGAATGTCTCGGGGACTCAATGGTGACGGATGGTGTCTAAATCGCTGTGGGTTGAGGTGAGTATAAAAAACAGCTCAAAAAATCCCAATGCAACCGAGTGTGCAGAAGGAGAGCTAAAAAGCAAGGCACTCAGGCCAACAACCAACTCAAAACACCCACTGCAACAGCTGTGCTACAATAGGTGGAGTAACAACAAAGATGGTCAGAATACCAACAGGCAGCAGGCTTCCTAAAAAAGAAAAATGGTGGACTCACTAGACCAAGGGAGGTAAAGGAGCATGCAAACACCTAGCTAAAAGTATTCTGACTTAACTAAACATATCCTCTGCAAGGTGATGAAATCCAAGTCAGACAATATGAGTAGGAAAGCCAAGTGGCTATGATATCCCCCTACCGGGAGGGATACCGGGTAGTCAATCCTAGAAGAAAGGCAATTAAGATACCCCGTTCATGACACGTCCAGAAAGGTGAATCTGCCGTTTAGTTCGTTGACCGCAATACCCCTATACAGGGATATCCCGCGAACCGCGAAAGGTAGCCCTTCGGTTACTGAATGGAGTGCGGTATTCCACTCAGGCCTCCGGAACCAGTCTCCCGACTTCAACCCTCCTAAGGGAGAGGCCCTCTGATAAACTGGTCGTGACCGTGCCAAAAAGTACTAGGGGATTTTGGTTCCCTAGTTGGACAACAACTATGTCTCAAGTGAAATAACCAAGGGGTGTTATTGGAAGCCTATCCCCCTGATCCTACCTAACTACAATGATTCTTTTGTGTTCCCCAAGTGGGGTTAGAATGTTGGTTTAGTTAGGTACTTTTTAAGGCTCACTTGATTTAATGTGACAGAGTGTGTGCTCGTGAGGTGTTGAACCCAAAAACAGAAGTGCCACAAGGGAGGGCAACTTCCAATCTATCAATAATGCTGAAATTGATTCTTTTAATTTGCAAAATTTTCTGAAAATAAAAATACTGAAATTTTAAAAAAATTCTGTAAAAGGAACAGAAATTATGTTGCAGAAAGGCTGTAAGGAAGTAGGCTGCAGGTGGGACAGAGGGCTGTTCAAATGCAGAAAATATTGCAGCAAGAGGGGCTGGGCTCAAAAACAGGAAAAGAGCAGAAATCAGACCGCGGGTCTGTGGAGGGTCAGAACAGGCCGACCGCGGGTTTGAGGGCAACAGCGGCGGTCAGGTCGCAGCTATCGGGGCAATAGTTGCAGTCGGGACGCAGGAAACAGGGGACAAGACACAGTCGGGTCGCGGCTATCGGGCCAACAGTGGCAGTCGGGACGCAGGAACAATGGAAAAACAGACAGTCGGGTCGCGGCTAAAAGGCTAACAAGCGCAGTCGGGACGCCCGAAAGAGGCAGAAAGCCGCAGTCGGGACGCGAGAACAAGGCCGATAGGCGCAGTCAGATCGCGGCAAACAGGCTGATTAGCCACGGTCGGATCGCAGGTAACAGACTTGAATCCGCCGACTGAGCGTCGGAAGCAGTCTGAGAGCCACGGTCGGATCGCGGGTAAAGGCCTGAAAGGCGCGGTCGGGACGCGACTGTAGAGGAAAAAGACGCGGTATGCAGCGGCCGAAAGGGACAGCCGAAAGAAAAAATTTAAAACGGAAACCAGAAATTCGAAAACTAGGGGAGTCGCCAAAACTGTAGCTAGGGTTTTACCCCTAGCTTGTGCCAATGAGCACCTACTAAGGAGAATGGACTCCTTAGTAGCAGTTCAGTATATTAAACTAATTATGCAATAAACAAAAAGTTAAATTATTTCTAATACAAGCATGAAGCATAAACACCAAAGTGAAAGAATGTCTTTGTATTGATGTTACCTTGAGTGTCAAGGTTGGTGAAGCCCTTTGCAGTGTCCAAGAGGATGCTCCAAGCTTCAAGAATGCTCCTTCTCCTTCTCCAATGTTGGGAATGGGCCAAAGGTGGCTCTCAAGGTGAAAATAGTTCAAAGGTGAACTAGGGTTTCGAGAGAGATTTTGGCAGAGTAAGGGTGCTTGTGATTGTGGATATGGAATAAGGGATCTCCATCACCTATTTATAGTTTTTTTTTGGTGGTGGAGTGCTGACCCATGGTTTTAGGAAACACATGGTTTTATGCAGCTGTATAGGGTTTTTTTTTCTCCTTTTCCTCATTATTTTATATTTTTATTCCCTTTTTAGGGGATTTTTGCTATTTTTGGAGGAAAAGGGGGTTTTTTAGCCTTTTTTAGGCTATTTTGATGGTTTTTTTGGCCTTTTGGAGGCATTTTAAGCCTTTTGGAGGCTTTTTAATGGGTTTTTGGGGATTTTTAATGGAAATATGGTAGGAAAATGGACAAATGAGTCATGTAATGTGGTAAATGAGCTAGTGAGCACTTTTTGGGTGTTAACAACTACAACCCACAAAGATACCCTTCTTTCCTGAAGGATCTAGCTTAGTCCTCTTTTCCTTTGGGACATGAGTATATACTGGACAACCAAATATTCTGAGATGGCTGACTTCAGGTTTCTTACAAGAGAAGACCTCTTCTAGTGTCTTGTTGTCCAATATCTTGTGTGGTGTTCTGTTCTGCACATATACAGCTGTCCTGGCTGCTTTTTCCCACATATGCATAGGCAAATCCTGGTCATGCAGCATTGCCCGTGCAGCTTCCATGATTGTTCGATTCTTCCTTTCTGTAACTCCATTTTGTTGTTGATTGTAGGGAGCAGTCAACTCCCTCTTAATCCCTAAATCACTGCATAGCTTCTTGAATTCTCCTGAAGTGAATTCTCTACCATTGTCGGATTTGAATGTTTTGATCTTCTTATCAGTTTGGTTTTCCATCAAGGCTTCGAATTCCTTGAACTTATCAAACACTCCATCCTTGTTCTTCAAGAAGTAAACCCAAGTCTTCCTAGAAGACATCGGTCCGCATACATCAAAGTGGATAATTTACAAGATTCCTTTTGCCTTGCTTTCACTCCTTGGAAATGCCTTCTTTATGTTCTTTCCTTTTGCACATCCTTTGCAAACACCTTCATGCTTGGTCTTGATTTCAGGAAGAACCTCTACAGCTTTGCTTTCAATTGGTAGTGCTCTATAGTGCACATGAGCAAGCCTTCTATGCCAAAGTTCACTTGGCTCCATGGATTCATGTACCATGGCATGTTCAGGTTGTCCCTTCAATTTATACAATCCTCCCTCTTGCTCTCCAATCACCACTGCATCATCTATAGTTTTACCTTTTGGCCACATTAGGACTTGGCCATCTACAAATGCAACCCTCATGCCTTTTGCATCCAATTCATATATGGAGAGTAAGTTCTTCTTGAGCCCAGGTACATATAGAACCTCTTTCATCTTCAAAGACTTCCCAAAGTCTAGGTTGTAGGAGGCTTCACCACTTCCTTTGATAGGATATTGATAGTCATACCCAAGTTTCACCTTATGGGGTGACTCATGTTCAGATAGATTTACAAAAGATTTTTTAAACCTAGTCATGTGTTTGGAAGCCCCACTGTCAATAAGCAAATCATTACAACCATGAGAGATAGTACCTGTGAGAGCAGAGATTAGAACATATTCTTCTTCACTTGATGAGTCATCATCATCACTTTCTGTTCTATCCTTCTTCTTGGGAGGTTGTTGTCCTTTTTGTTCTTAGGACAATCTACAGCAAAGTGTCCTTTCTCATTACATGTGAAGCATCTCATACCTTTCCTATTCTTTAGATGGGTGTGAGAGTATTTCTTGTAATGAGAGTACTCCTTCTTAGGCTTGCTTCTTTTGGTGTGAGCTATGAGAGCTTAATATTCATTTCCCATGTTTTATTCTTGGGCTACAAGCCTAGCCTCTTCTTGTGAACATTCATCCCACAGTCTACTGAAGGAGATTAACTTCCTTCTTGCACATATTCCTTGGATAAAGGAATCCCATGACCTCTGTAGGCCATTCAGAGTGGTCATCACAATTTCTCCATTCTCCACCACTTCATCTACAGCTTCAAGTTGTTCCTTGATCTGAGAGACTTTGGAGAAATAAGATTGAATGGTCTCTCTATTCAACAGCTTGACCCCTTTCAACTGATTCCGCAGAGTCATCTTCTGATTTATGTCCTTCCCTTCAAATAGCTTGGTCAAAGAGTCAAACATCTCCTTGGGTGCCTTTAGAGATGACACATGTGGTATGAGATGGTCTTTGATAGAATCAGCAATGATTCTCTTTTCCTTGACCAAGTTCTTCTTATACAATGCCTTAGCCTCTTCATCCTCTGGGATAGGGACCTCGGAGCTGATGTAGGTGTCCAATTCATTTTCTTCCAGGATTAACCCAATCCTATACTTCCAGGCTCGGAAGTTATCAGCTCCTTCAAGCTTATCCCCAAGCTTGGTGTGGTGAGACATCTTAAAGAGTACTTCAAATGGAAATAGAAAAGATTTAGGTCTTACCACTTGATTTGTTGAAAACTGGATCTGGTCTTGGATTAGGGTTTGTTAGAGAAACCCTAAAAATTCAAAATGTGAATTTCAAAATTCTGAAAGGATAGAAAGATGCACCTTGATGATCTTATCAGCCTGGTATATTCATAATTTGAGATCTGCAAAGTTTCACCCTTCGAAAATGCCTTTTAGTCTTCTCGGATTCATTTGGGACGACCCTGAATTAGGGTTTGAGTTTCCTGGAGCTTCACCCAACCAAAAATATCGATCCAAAGCTCTAAACTTTGATTTTTCCAAGGAGCTTCCAGATATGCCTTCAGATTTCATAAATTCCTATTTTTGGGGAAACCCTAATTTTTAAGGCCAAAACTGAAAGTGCTCAGAATTGAATTCTGATTGGAGAGATAGATTCTCCTTGATGAGTAGAGACAATCTACCTTAATGCTTTTCCAAAATCTGTGGAGAGAAACCCAATAAACAAGAAACCCTAGTTTCTGCCACTGCACAATGTCTTCTTCTCAGGGAAGCTCTGATACCATGTTAATTTTTTAGCATTAATTCAATATACTCTAGGATCTTTACTGAGAGAATAACATGTACAGCATATCAATCATATCAAGCATGTCAATCATGTCAATCACAAAAAGAGGCAAACATAAAAGACAATAGACACACAGAGTTTCCGTGGGGAAAACCCTAAGGTGAAAAACCCCACAACTTCCTCAGAGATAGATAGAGCAATAATACAACCAAGGTACAACCAAAGTACAAGAGATAGTCTTCTACTAGCAACTCCTCCTCCTCCTCAACTAGTGCGCCACTTTTCGAGTGATGTACAAGTGAATAATGAGATGTCCAAATAGAGATCTCCTGATCTCTATTTATACTTGTCTTGTCCTACCCAATAAACCAATGGGGCCAACTTGTCTAGCTTAGCCTAATAACCCATAGTTAACTTAATCAAGGCCGACCCCACACATGGTGGTCTAATAACCCATCGACAAGTTACGACACTTGCGACACTTGTCAATACAAATGACGACACTTCTGTATAGAGGAATAACACATATCTATAGGAGTACAATATACATAGATGAAATACATTCCAAAGTTACATCTACATCAACACCCTAGCCATGGCTTCAACAGAGTGCACCTCTTCTTCTACTTCTTCCTCTTCACTAAAGGTACTTTCAGTTTTGGTTTCTAAGGGTGGGGGATGAATTATTGACCTCATCAATGGTCACCCAAGTTAGGTTCAAGGACAATGCTCTGATACCACTACAACATCCCTACTATGAAAGTTGCTCAAATTCACCTAATTTCGATTCTAGGAATGTTGTACACAAACTGTTCCAAACACCTCCAAATATTTTTTAATTGTGTAAGGAGGGACTTGGGAGGAAAGAGGACAATCTATTTCACCCTTTAGACACCCAAACCTATGTTATAAATATTCATTGTCTTCAATTTTCAAGGAGAGAAGACTTGGGACAAAACTAGTCAATTGGATTGGTGAAACCCCCCCCCTAGGTCTGCCATTATTTTCCATTTCAAACACTGTACGGAATTCACTAATATTCAATATTAGAATTGTATATTTTAGGGGACATCAATTGAAATATTTGTGCAGCATTATATCAAGTTTAAGGTTCGAATAGGTCTTCCAACAGTCAGCAGCTTATAGAGTATATAATTTGTGAAGAAAAGGTATACAAGGGGCCTTGATTTATGTCACAAACCATAGTAAGACTTTACGGGTTTGCATACATTATTTGGGAAATAAATTTAAATCCATATTAATCTCAAAATATAGACAAAAATATCTCAAATATATGATATCATACAGGTACAATATCATCCCAAAATCACCATGAAAATACTATGAGGGAAATGGCTCGAATCTTAATTTTAATTGGAAATATTACATGAAGTACTTGGAATTTAGAGATGTGTCTCTCATGATATATCTATTGCAGAGTTATGAAGAAACTAACATTTCCATAAGTTCTAAATAGAAATCCTCCATTAACTATATGCAACAAGAAGTGTGGCATCACACTTTTACATGACATTGAGAGAAAGATAGTAGAATGAGAAGAGAGAAGAGAGAGTGAATATGGACTTGAACTCAGATGGGGGTTGAACTTGCATAAAAAAATATCCATGAATATCTAATGATAGTTCTAAATGGCCTCTCCATCAAACAAATTGGATGGGAATCTTTCACCTTCCAAATTGGTTCTAAGGAAGGGAGGATGAACATCCACCGTGCAAGGACAAGCTAATCTCTCCAAATGTGCCAAATGAGAAATGATCAAAATATTACCTCCTTCTTCCTCCTCAACTTTTATTAACCTCCAATGGCCTCCATAGCTCGAATTCCCTCCAAGATTCTCTTCCCAACTTGAGTTAGGGAAAGATTCTCATGAATGACACTTGTCTCTCACTTCCTTGCCTTCCTCTTCCATCAATTCGAATGGGGGAATATTGGCTTCCATAACTCCCCTTGTGCACCATCTTATAGGATATTTTTATCTCTAACATGTCATATGTGTCATATGTCAGAAATCAGGTTTGAATGTGTTGTAGGTGTCATACAATATTCATCATTGTTGTCATAGAGATTAGGGAATCTAGCTCCAAGTGTCACATTTATTCCATGGTGCCTCTTCCTCATCCATGGGAGTTACTCTTCCACTCAAACTCGAACTTTCTAGATTCATGCCACTAATAATTCCTCTCCAACTCCTCCAATAACGTTATACTTCTCCTTGGATTCAAATGGGTGAGAGAAGGATGCCATGTGGAATCGAGAATCTAGCTTTGTGTGGGTCCCACACCACCTATTCACTCTCGACCAAATTCCACCTTATTTTTCTATTATTATTATTTATTTATCCCTTTTAATGTGTATTTTCCAATATAAGGTTCATTTGGGGTCTTATAGCTCCCTTATTCCAAGTCTAAATGTTAGTTCCACCCCAACCTAGGGAACTAGTAGATTGGTGGATATTTTTCCTTCATGAATTTTATTTGGATGGGGACATGAAAAAAAACATGTCATGTATTCTTTATTCCTTAAAGAACATGACACATTCTTAAGGAACATGATACATGCTTAAAGAAAATGACACATGATTTTTAATGTGTGGTTGCAAATATCTTGTTTTCCAAGCAACCATTGAATTGACCGATTTTTAATATTTGGTTGGAGATATCATACTTTCTATTTGGAGGAATATCATTGTTGTATTTTTATCTCCGGTCTCTCTCGGTATTCTCCATTTTCATTGCCAATACTTTTCTCTATAAAAAACCATGCCTTAGAGTGCATTCTCAATCATCTTTAAACACCTGAACCAATGAAAAATGAAGAGGACATCTAAGATATGTTATGCACACCATTATTTATTTGATGCTTTAACATTTGGTACATAAAAATCGCAATTAACATCGATTAAATAGTCTCCACAACCATCACCAACTTGGATTTCAATTCGATTTTCCCTCTACTTTTAGTCATCGAGGTCAGAATATTGGGGAGCCTCGACATACAAAAAACATAACATGAATGGTATTCCTCTCCACATTCATCAAAGTGGCTATTCAAAGATGATGCTGATACCATTCCATTGGTTGTAGGATTGATGGCCTTCCCATACTTGGTGACATTCCACACAGTTCCATTCCCATGCCTCATAGCGACAAACGAATAATGTATCACCTCGCCCGTTTCCTCCCCAAATCTGTACTCAAATTAAATTCATACTTGCAATTTCAATATGCACATATATAAACACCTCTAGGTCCATAAAACTATACATATAGATTCCAAAGTGTAGTACCTGTGTGCAACAACTTCAACTGTAGTCTTGGAAATAGATAATAGAGAATCTTTCATTGCTACTCCAATGACTTCTAAGACTTTGTCTGAGATTTAAAAATAAAATGCCAGTTATTGTCTTACTCACAATTTACAACATTTTGCTTGGAACTATTTAGAAGGAAATGACATATATATAGATGCACTGAAAGCATCCAAGGGAGCAAGAAGGACATCTCCAAGTTGCATGGTGAAGAAATTCTATCCATCCTTGCATCCCACCACTGGAACAATCATGGCACCACTTACTGTGACCCCCCTTGCAACCACATTATCGCTTAGGTTCTTTGTCATCTTGGACAAGTGTTTTACGCTACAAAAATAAAATGTTAACACCAAATTCAATATTCATATTTATGTTTTCCCACAAGGGCTAGGTTTCTTAGAGCTGATGTTATGACTAAATCAAATAGAATCCAGAGAAAAGAATTTAAGAAAATATGTTTTTTCCCATTCACCTTCGGGTGTTTGTCTTTGTGCAAGGACTAATCTTAGAAGGATTAACATTTTTCTTTTGATGATCAAATTCTTGGACTATTTATCTCATGGATTTACTTACTTGAATCCTGATGAAATTCCCTCCTTTCTGCATTTGAGAGGCATAAGCATTGGTGTAGACTAATATTCCCTTGCTCGTCTTCCCTGAACTGGTAGCAACAACCTTTCCCACCACACTATTTAAGGGCGGGCTCGGGAGGAATTGATAATGTAAACATTAAAATATTTGGAGGTTATGATAGGGGGCGACTCCTCATAGATTGTCGATAGACAATGAAGCGACAAGAGGAACTGCTCCCTTAAAGAATTCCTTTGGCATAAATATCCCACCCATCTAAATCCTTCTTGTGTGTAGAATCGAATACACATGCACATGGATATTTAATGAGATTCCCTAGGGTTATTTATTAGCACATTGAAAGCTATAATATGGTGGTATCCAATCAACATGGCATATTTATTTAACCGTCAAACACTCAAGATGGATTTGGACATTTCAAATTCTACTCATTGTTTGCACTTCATCCAATTGCACTGGAATTGATCATGGGAGAAATGGTAAAGGGTGGACAAAAGTTTAAATCTATGAGATGAATTATCCAACAAATCCAATGAAATGACTACTCATTCCAGAAGAGGAAAAAGGTTAACTATGCAAAAATAATGCTTTGATTAAGTTCTTTATCTATTATAGTCGATGTTTTCTTAGTATTTTCCCAATCACAAGGTATGTTGAGGCGCCCTTATTTCAATAAGGAATGTAAGGATGCACCTCTTGATACTTTATTTATTTTGAATAAAATGTATGCCCTGTGTGGGGTGCATAACAATAGGTCAAAAATATCTATGGATGGAAGCTTCCTTGAAGGAAAATTTAAAAATTGAG